>OU830601.1:12500000-15000000 GCA_917563855.2 Limnephilus lunatus | reverse complement strand
CACTAAATATATTTTTTAAATGAATTAATTGTGAAATAACACAAATTAATCAAATAAAATTTATTTGCGCAAGCTGAGATTCGATCCCGCGACCTTCGGATTGTGAATCAAGAGCCTTACTCCGCGAATTATTATACATAGCCAATGAAAATTTTCAGGATAAAACTGAGAAAACACAAATTGACTTAAATTATATACCAAACGCTTTGCTAAAACAAAAACAAACTAAAGTTGAATATTATGAAAACACAGTTTTTGATTGTGGATACCCACGGTGAAAACGAGCAGAGAATACAAAAAATTAATAACATAAATATAGAAAGAGTTAGCAGTATTAAATATTAAGTATAATTTAAGATGTTAAATTAAACTATGACAAATACTTGAATACCTACAACAAAAGGATCAGAACTATTTTGGATCTCAAGGCAACGTGCATCGTATATAATTCTTTGTAAGTCGGCATTCAAATTTGATTGTTCTAATATTTTATTATTCTGTAACAGCCCAAAAAATATACTACAGATTATACAAAATAAGCGAATGAGGATGATTGTAAAATGCAATATTTTTATTAGATTAGTATTAATTAAACCTCGATGACACACGGCGAGTTTACAAGCTACTATTTGGGAAATTCACTATTTGTTAGTAAACTCGATCAGTGTCATCAATTACTAACTAGCAGATTGTTGACAATCCACGGAAAAAGTTCAAAGGTCCTCAACTTTACACGCTACAAGCCGACTCGTGATTGGTTTATTTGTGTTTCCAATATGGCTGCCAAAAACCAGCTGATTTCGACTGTCAACTGTCTGAAGGATTAGTTCACGTTATTTCCGCTATTGGCGCTAGCAGCTACGTGCGAGTCCAGTTTCCTACAAAAATGTCGCGAGCTACTGAGCGAGTGGACAGTTTTGTGTGTCATCATGACAATCTCACTCGCCGATTCACCCGCTTTTAAATTTAGTAGATAGTAGCTTGTAAACTCACCGTGTGTCATCGAGGCTTTATGTTGCAAAATTTAAAAATGCATTATACGTTAACAGAGCAAGCCAAAAAATAACATACTCTCTAGCAATCTGCAGACTAATATTATATACCACGAAAATATTCCACGAAATTATCCCACCAGAAGTTGCCGAGATTTTAGGTTTTTTAAACTAAACTTATGTTATCACAAAATAGCCTCTTTCATAAAGGGCAAAAAATTTATTATAATAAAATTTATGTGATCACAAAACAGCGTCTTTCATAAAGTGCAAAATCTTTATAACATACCAAAAGCTGTAAAGGAAGCCTCAAAGATTGGCGCTTTTCATAGATTTATATACGAAGGTGAAGATATGGATCAAAACTATTTTAATCATCTTGAACCAATTAAAGTATAATTTTTTAAACCAATGTACCTAACTGTATTTCCTGAACCGTATTTTTTTTGTATTTTAAATATTTTTACTACTTGCTTACGTCTAAATAAAGATTCAAAAACATTTTTTTTAATCTTTTCATACCGTTGCGTGTCGGTGTGCACAAATATGTTCAATAGTGTCATATTTAATATGAAACGCTTGTAATTATTTTTTTAAACTTTTAACGAATATTGAAAACGGCATCAGTGAATGAAAGGTTAAGGAGAATCTATTAAAAAATATATTTATGAAATATTAGTTATTATTTATATTGAATAATATTAGAAAGGTAGTCTTAGTTTTAGAGTTATAGATAGGTACTCTTTGGACCGCCATGGAGAATTTGTGTATGATCACTATTACTTTAGAATCAAAATGTAGCTTACTTCTTATCTTTAGTCTTACCCTTCTTTTTCCTTTACTCACACCTTACACCCCTTCTTATCTTAGCCTTACAACAAACCTATCCCTATTAGGGATACCATAAGTCCACTGACTTCGGAAACGAAATCAACAAAACCTCCAAAATTCTTTTATCTTTAGGTCAGTTGCTGGATCAAAGTTGTTATGATTTAGAGCGGAATTAATTTAATTTAGGGAATAGTTTCAATTAATTTATTGCCACAGATACATATTTAATTATTTTGTGTAGGCAATACTGCATTTTATAGGGCAACTCAAAGGGCCAGCCAAAAGTGGATCACCTATTGACGGAGGAAATTATTGCCATCTGCTTACATTGATTTACGAGCGCTTGAAAAACTCATTTGAGTATAGGTAGTCATGTTGTTTACAAATAAATTCCTTCTGGTTATGTTACCAATATAAAGAAGAAAATAATGGAAGGAAAATATAAAACCACATATATTATCGAAATAAAGTCTTATTTGTGTCGTCCTAGGAAGATATAAAACCATTCACGGTAGTCACTGTCACCTAAAACATATGTTTTTTTATGCCTTTTTAGGTTAAGTACACATTTTTTTATTATTTAGTCATGATGTAAAAAAAATGACTTACAATAAATTTTAAGCATTCTCGGTCAAGTATAAATATACCTTGTCAGAAAAGAGGAGCTCTTCTGCCTGATGAGGGAACAACGTTTCTTGCTGTGGTTGATACAATATATTTCTTTGGCGTTAATTTAATAAAAATATTTTGTATACAATATTTAAACGGTCCTACGTCATTTTTTTTTCAAATTATTTAATTTTCATTTTTTGTTGGAATAAATCTTGTTATAATAACTTTTAAAGGTTATAAGTTATACCATCATCATCTTCTTCCCCTTGTCCTATTCGGGTCGGGGACTCATTGCATCGACAAGGCTCCTCCATACGTCCCTGTCTTGCGCTGTTTGTTCGGCCCCCGTCCATGGAAGACCCATCCTCTCCTCACACAGTTTCTGGAGTTGCCTCGCCCAACTGTGTCTGGGGCGGCCCACTGGACGCCTACCCTCTGGAATCGCACTCAGTACCTTCCTCGGCATTCGGCCAGCAGACATTCTTAGTACATGCCAAAGCCATCTCAGTTGGGATTTTTCTATGAAGAGTAGCAGTGATTCAATGTTTATATCATCTCGGATTGTCGAGTTTCTTATATGATACCATTTCGTAACCCCCGCCACTCCTCTCAAGTCCCTCATTTCGGCAGCAATGCGTTATACCGACCAGTGTAATATATCATCGAAGAAGAAGATAATAGTAACAAATCTAAACGAAAATATGAAGAAAAAAAAACACGAAAGAAAATTATCGGTTATCATAGAAAATCAGGTTATAAAATTCAATTTAGCATTTACGCAATTGTGGCAATCGGTAAATCCTCGTAGATATAACTGTTAAGGTAATTTGTCCAATTGATATTCATCGTCATCCGTCTTCCGCCTTGAACCTATCAGGGGAACACGTGAAAGGAGGTGGTAGATCGAGGAATGTGAGACAAAGAGACGTGCGTTGCGCATCTTCAAGGGGACATTAACTCTCAAAGAGCCTGATTTCTCCAACAAAACATCACCGCTAAGTAATGTCCAGTTGCTGGGCGTGGTAAGACCCATTGGCAAGTGTCTGACTTGCCTAGGTAATAAGGCACCTGGTTCGGAGTTCTACTTAACTCCCCCCTATTCCTTTATCTAAAAATATTGTGACGGCATCTCTGAGTCAACAATCTTAAATGAAAGCCTGTTTGTGGAACAACGTCATGCTTTTAATAGAAGCCAATGTAAAGACAAAACTCATTTTAAAATATACCAACTTAATTTATTTGCTTATAAATTTAACACCATAATGGATTTTTACAGTAAATGAAAAACAAAGAGATATGGGTGCAGTACTTATCTATCACCAACAATGCTTCTGAGCACCTACCTATGTATGTTTATATGATTTCTACTTATAATTAATTTCGACATTAATATACGCCAAAGTTCAATATGAATTAACAATGTTTCCATGATATATTGCCTTAGTTACATATATTGCAAAAATAACCTTTTATGAGTGCTACGATTATTTTATATCGCACTGACCCGGAGAACTTCGTACCTCAATAACTGTTGTGTTACCTGTTTAGCTGAATTAAATTCTGTTTTATTAAGTTAAAAATGAAACAATGAAGCCATTATCGATGCGCAACTGTACGTGTTTTGTTTTTGTTAGTATCGGAGATGGTGTTGTGCACGGATTTATATTTTTTGTGATTTTCTGACTTTTTCACTTATTTCGTTTCGTTGTATTTTTCCTTTGGAGGGGTGCAGATATACGTTCACCGTTTATCTCTTATTTCGACTGTTTACATTTAGTAAGTAAGAAAGAGAGGCAGCATTATATATTTAAGAACAAAAGCAAATCAATCAGCGCCTTGACATTTGACGTTTATTAATTTTTGGAATTCACTCACTATTCAATTTTTATACCTATTTATCACAATATTTTTGCAGCTCTTTCAAAAGATGTGGAAAAAGAAAACAAAAGACACAAAATGTATAAGGAAAGGAATTTTCTATATAATTTTGTTTTTCGTGATTTGATTATTCGGGGCGGAGACAAATCCAACAAAACAAAGATCATAAAAATCGGTCCAACCGTTCTTGAGTTATAAGTGGTGTAACTAACCCGACTTTGTTTTATATATTAATTAAGATAAGATAATTTTCAATCAATAAAACTCCGGAAAAAAAATAATTGTAGGCATTGTATATCTTTTCGTAAGTAGGTATTCCCCGTTTAATGTTTGGAGGCTGAAGAAGTAATATTTGTCGATTTTAATCTCCACTTATTGCATAATTTACTTCATTTTCATAGTGAGTCATTCTCATTGCAGTATAGAACCGAAGGTAAATAACATTATGGTAATTTGTATATCGCCGGTTTCTATGAAAAATCATCACGGGCTCTATCCAATTATATACAAATAGAAACAGAAAAGTTGAGGACCTCCAAGAAAGACATGGCACGACCGAGTGAATCAGATACTTGAGTCAGGCCATGTCAAGAGTCAGAATAATAGAAGAGCATGTATTAGACGTTGTATGAATGTAAACGAGGCAATGAATGTCTGTCAAGACCGAGTTGTTTGGCGGTCCGTCCACTCTGCCCACCTCTGAGGGGAAACGGCGTGATGGTTAGTTAGTTAGTTAGAAACAGAAAACATATTCTTACATACTTACCTGACAAGTCACTTCAGATAAGAAAACAGAAAATACTATTTTGCACGCAGAGGACACACTATTAAAAATACAGCACATTGTATGTTTTTTCAGATGCTTTATTTTATCCGCCTTTACTATAGATATTACGTTTATTAGAAGATTGGTGGCAATAGAAGAGTGGATAATTATTTTAGATATTTATATTTATACTAGCAGACCCGTAAACACGTTGCTGTTGCTAGCGAAACATAACGCTACGCAAACCTAACCTTTATAACCAACGCCATCTGTTAAATCAAATCTACACCGCCCGCCTGCCAGCTCGCTGCCTGCTGCTCACTTGCCAGCCTGCTCCCTTTTTATTTATATATTTAATCCAATTTATACAAAACCTAGACGAATTAAATACCTCAAAATCTTCCTCGTCTATCTATTGGTGAAAACCGGATGAAAATCCGTTGCGTAATTTAAAAGATCTAAGTGTACTGACAGCGGGAGCGACTTCATTGTATACTATGTAAAGATTGTTTAATTTTAGAAATGAAGAATTTTTGGAGAATTATCAGTATTAATGGTACATGATGAACGGAAAATTTTCTTCTAATTTTTTTTATTTGGGACCGGGACAGTTTCACCATGCTAAGAGCCTTTTCAGACTTCCACTCGTTTGTTAACATCCATTTGAAGTGATACAAAGGGCTTGCTATCGATCATACCTATCATTCTTCGATCTGTGTATTAGCAAAAAAATTTATAGAATCTTTTCACCAAAATGCAGTGTAATTTAATAGTTTTCTACCAACAGTATAATCATCGCCAAGGTGCATACGTTTCAAAGCGCCGGAGGGCACATTACATACAAACTTAACGAGCACTCGCCTACCAAACCTACACACCTACATATAAGCGGTGTCCCGAAATATGCCCTACTTTTCGAGGTTTTTTGATGTGAAAATAAAAGATATACCTTTTAGTCCTATGCTAATAATTGTGGAATGTAAGATACTCCCAGAATTGCCCTGGTTCGAGAGCACCAATCAGGACAAAACGTTACCTGAATTGGTTTTGACACCGTTTAGCGACTATATTTGAACTAGAGAGCCTTCCGAAATTTATGATATTTTTCCCTTCCTTCAAACATTTCAACTTCCCAAATTCACATTTCTCTGGTTCATCTTACTGGCATTTGTCTGTCAAAATCAAAATAAAAATATATTTATTGTAACATAAAAATACAAAAGGTGTAACTTATGGGCAGACCCCATTTCTTCCAGCTAATCACATATATGTTATGTTATAATGTTTATACAAATAAGAAAAATACAAATAAAAAACAAATATCCAAATAAAAATACAAAAATAGGTGTTTAATTTGTTTGAGGTATTTACTAAAGGTGTAATGACATTTGTTAAAATATTGAAACCAAAAAATTACATGTTACATTACATGAGAAAAAAAAAATAAAAACACAGAGTTTATTTACATAAGGTATTCATTAAGAGTGTATAACCAGAGAAACCAGAAATATGTCATTTTTAAATCAGTGGTTAGACGTATTGACTCTTTTCCACAAAAAACTATAAATGGATTTCAAAAGATTGTTCTTTTATCTAGTAAAAGTATGTTTTAGATTTTGAGAAAAAATGTTAATTTTTAGAATAATAAGGTTATACCATAGGTCGTTCGCAGATTTGTTCAATTTTAAAAAAGTACATTTATTATACAACACCCATTTCAAATCATATAATCATGCAGTAAAATAAATCAATACATTATCTGGTAAACTTATGCATCAGAATTTTAATTTTAGTTTAACTAAAATTATTAAAAAATATATACGGACATGTGTTTCTTGACGAAAATTGGTCGGTTTGTGCATTTATTTGTGCACTTACAAACAAATATATTTCGGATTTTTTTACATACTTATTTTGCTAAGACGTTATTGACAAATCATAAATAATTTGATCGTAAAATAATTTCAGGAAGTATTTAATTTTAAATAATTTTGAACATCGCATTTCACCATTTTTATCGCAGCCCGTAAACACAAATTTCAGATTTCATTACGGGCCCAAACGCGGCCAGGAGAGCACGTCTTCGCGACGCTTTGAATAATAATATTTGGAAATGAAATTTGAAAACGAAATTTGAAATAAACACGAATTCCTTGATTCATGTTTGTTAAATCTACAGGGTTGCCCGAACGCAATTTTTCATGTTCATTGAATATTTTTATGCAAAAATTTTTAAAATTTCGAATATTTTTTTTATTTTAAATTATTCTTTTGTGAATACCGCACAAGAGTCCCAACTGCTCCAAAATATTTTTTGGGGTAAATCTTTTTTACGCACGCTCGACACTTGGGGGTAAACTGGTGAATGGGTTACGAAAAGTGGTGATTGTTACGAAAAATTACATGCGAACGGTAATCAATGCGAACGGTGATCGATTGCTCGGCGGGTCGGGCCTTTACGCACGCTTGTTTTTCGTGTTATTGTTATATTGTTAATGGACTATTTGTCCATAAATAAATAAATAAATTATATACAGCGGGTACCCGGCATGTGTTTCAAGGGCACTGTAACCTCGCGGTCAACTAAACTGTTATGGTTCCATCAGAAGTCCCGGGAATTATAATGCAAGCGCCTGCACTATATAACATTATATACAGCGGATACCCGGCATGCGTTGCAAGGCCACTCAAAGAAAGAAAGGGTTTGTGCGCTTTAATTCTGTTTGTTGAAGTGCTTATTATTAGTTATGCACACGAATAAATATTTCAAAATGCGACATTTTTTACAATCCAACTGAATAACTGAATATTACTCGTTTTTTTTCATGAATACCGCACAAGAGTCCCAACTGCTCTCGTCTGGAGCCAGTGGGACTATTGCATCCCCAATTTGGGGTATGTTGTAAGTCTGAAGGTAGTGGGGAGGGGAAGAATATAGGGAAGAGGAAGGTGGGGAAGTACCTGGTTATTCAGATCTGGCCACTAAACACGGCTAAAGCCATTTCAAGCAACGTTTCAATTCTTAATGGTGGTCTTACACCAGGGCGATACTGAGAGTATCTTCCACTCTAATGGTCGTAAAATACAATTAAAAAACAAAAACCAAAATATTAAAAAGAATATAACAAATTGTTAATTCATGTAGGTATCTACTTAATACCTACTGTGTTTACGCATTTTACTTGTATCTATTTATGTTTATGCACTTCGATATACAAATTACAAATAACTACTACTAATTAAAATTCTGGAAGCGAGAATAGTAATATAAAGTAGTAATAGTAGCGGGTAGCCCTAGCTCGCGTGAACAAAACCCTCAAAACTCGGATTGCCGCGGAACGAAATTTAGTTCTGAAAACGCCCGCTCGCGAGCCCTGATGTGTTAGCGCTAGTGTCGGAATCGAAGTTGTCATGTGCTGGTTATTCACTCTTAAGAGTATAATGAAATTTTTTAGAAGAAATGTTTTTAGTGACGATTATAATTTGTGTGTATCTTGTATTAGTTTAATGTTATGTGGAAGGTTGTTGTATACTTTAACGGTCGTGTAGTATGGTCCTTTTTGGAATATTGTTTATTTGCTTTTGGTATTAATAAGTTTTCTGCGAACCTTGTAGCGTATTAATGTGTTGAGTTTTTCTGTGGGAATTTGACTATACATGATCGCACTAACATGAACAACTCCATTATATATATGTTTGTGCCTGTCAAATTTTTCAGATTTTTAAACCTACTTGAATCCAGACGAGCAGAGTTTGTAATTTTTCTTACGCATCTTTTTTGGATGATAAAAACATCTTTGCCGTTTACCGAGTTACCCCAAAAAATAATACCGTATTTTATTTTTGAATATACATAATCATAGTATGCGGCTATTACTGATTCGATGTTTAATATTTTTCTCAGTGAACCTAGAACAAAAGAAAAGCTACTGATTTTTGCAACTATTTTTGATAAATGTTCTTTCCAGTTTATATTTGTATCCTCCCTCTGTTTCTTAAAAAGAACCTCCCAATTTCACTACGTGCAGGGTCTTTTTAAGGAGAGGATGGATTGAACCCGAGTCTTGAAGTGGGAGGAAACACAATTGCTAGTAAACCGTTCCACAGCGCAGCTGTTGTACGAACGACTCATTTGAACCGTCGAACTGTCTCATTTGGTGTAAATAAATCAAACAAAGCAATTTCATGCTGTTAGTTCCTATTGAAAATAACTTAAGTTTATGAATTAGTTCGGTATGAGAGAAAAGATTTCAATTGGTGTTTTTGAGGAAATTGCGAATTTGTTAACAGGGAGTTTATTTTTGATTAAACTATACTGAAAAAAAAACGAGTGTGCTTTAGACTACACGACTGAAGTAAAACTTCACTAACTTATAAAAGAACATATGACATTGGAGTGACATTGACATTGACATTGATATTGGCATTCCAGACAATATGGTTTATTCCATTTCGCACAGTAGTACACAATCATGCGACTTTTTTCGCTGGGAAAAAGTTGCACATGCTCCGTTTCCTTTTTTAATGACATTGATCACCGTTCGCATGGATTACCATTCGCATGTCATTTTTCGTAAAAATCACCACTTTTCGTAACGCATTCACCAGTTTACCCCCAAATGTCAAGCGTGCGTAAAGAAGTTTTACTTCAAAAATTCAGCGCCATTTGATATCTATGAACCAACTTTAAAAAAAAATTAGGGTCTAACTGCTTAGTTAGGTTCAAAAGCACTTGGAATTTGTATTTGGTACATTTCAAATGGCCGAAAGTTTAGTTCCATAAGTTTCCAACATACTTCATTCAAAACTTAATTTTGGATTTGGTAAAAAGGTTCCAACTGATGTTGCAGGAAAAAATTGTTATCTAAAAAAAATTACACGTATATTTTGGGTACTACAAAAAAATATATATTACTAGCTATTTGCATTAGCAAACTATAAAGAAGGATTCTCACATTATAAAATTAATTAATAAAAAAGTTTGAGCTTTCATATTTTGAAACTTTGGTTAGAGCAGTTAGAACCTTTTCACTTTCACCTAACGAATTTTCTCAAGCTATCTAATACACTGTTAATTTAGTTGTTAATATTTTATAATGGTTTTGCACAAAATATAGTACTATTAATATATTCACATTATTAAAATATTTATCCTTCACCAAATGTTGTACTACCGCGTACCTTATTAAAGAAACGATCTCCCAATTTCTCGCACATTTCCTCAGCGGTGAAGTTCAAGGTATCCTCGCAGCCACCGAGAACTCCCTTGTGACCTCTCTTTCCGTTCCCCAATCGTTTATAAGAAAGAGTGAGAGGTTAACAACGGACCCATCAGCGGTGACCTTTCCCCCACATTTATCGGCAACTTTGTACGATCACTAAAAGTTCAATTACTATTGTAACCTCTCATTATAACACAGTGTTGTTGTAAATGAGAAACGGAACTAACAGTGGCACACGGTTAGGTAGGTACCTACCCGCGCAGTTCAATTGTATATTATAGTATAATTGTATATTATTAATTGTGTATTATTACCAATGAAAGCTTAGTTGTAATCTTTCTTTCTATTGCATGTATCGTTTACGATAATTTTTTTATTTTTTTTTATTTTCCAATACTGATTAAAAATACATATAAAGTTACACCGGTTACATGGTTAAATAAGTTTTTAACAAAGAAACAAAAAAATCCCTTTCCTCACCATAAAGAGACAATGCTCTTGTATTTGGTGAGGGAATTCTAGTTCAATTAGTAAATTTAAATATTGTGTAAGTTAGTAATAACGGCTATTGTAAATAATAAGTAAGGTTAGAAAATCATGAATAAATTTAAAAATAATCCATGATAAGTTTAAAAAATCATAATACAAATTAAAAAATAATAAATCATGTAAGTTACTAACAAAAATTATTGTAATAAGGAAGTTGAGAGAAAAATATTTTTATCTGTTATTAATTAAATAAAAAAAAAAATATATATATATTTTGACTTAAAAAAAATATATTCATGTAGATCAAAAAAATATCGATTCTAAATATATAATATATTTTTATATTGTCATTCTTAGAATTAATTAAACCTTCTTAAAAATCCATCAAAAAGCTACGAACTACAAACGCTTCATGAATGGTCGAAAGAATTCTGACGTCATCGGAACCTCAGTTTGAATGAAGAGCGGGTCACCGAAATGTCTATGGTGCATCTCTTTCATCTCATTCATCATCATTACACGAGAGATAGTTTGTGTATGATGAGAGAGGTGTATAGGCCAAACGTCGTTTACTTATGGGCCAAACGGTTTTGCATTCTATCCCCTAAAAGTCTTTTTAAGTTTAGTAATGGGTGGTTTGGTATATTTAATGGTTTAGTAAACAAAGTTTATGTAATGCAAAATCTGTTTAAAAAACCACATACCATGTCAGAAATCGGATATATTCAAGGCCAGTCTGACTACCTACCAATCGTTGATTCTGACATGTTGATTTTATATTTAAGAGATAATACTGATTACATTAGTGCTGAAATTTGTGGAGTTAAAGCTTCCAAGTATGTGTATGTTACAATAAATATAATACATTTTTACAGTATTAAATAATAATCATTACGTATTCTACCCATCTGAGATCTGATGTTTCGCCATAAACCTCACTAGTTTTGTGCAAGTATATTAAATTTATTGAATGCGCAGAAAAGTCTCACAGTGAACTGCGCTGTAAACCGTTATCTTACTTTCGGTCTTTACTTTTTTGCGCGGCGGCCTGAATTGGCGGGTGGCACTTCAACCAACGGCAATCGGCCAGCGACGGCAATACCGTGTTGTGAAGAGTTTAGGCGCGAGAAACAAAAATTCTATGTACATTTAAATATTAATTTAACTATGAAATCTTGATCAATTTTCTTTTTTTAAAATAACATCAGTTCTGATAGACGGTTAACATTGATAAAAAAAAATTACTGGAATTTCTTATTGAAGAATTTAAAAAATCTCCATACAAAATGCCCAAGCGACGCGGTATTCTCAGTTTAAATGACGTCACACCCACACCCCGCTTCTTACCGCTCAGATTCCGCTCGTTTTGGCGGGCTTAATAAAATTTAAACTTTGGAAACATAAAAAAAAAAACAGTATTTCAGTTTGAATGCGAAAATTGATAAAAAAAAATAAAAAAAAAAACTCATCTTCCTTATTAGTAAGTAAAGGATATGTAAGAAAGAACGCAAGATTTATACAAAAGTAGACTTAAAGATATAGAAAATAAGAAATGAGAGAGAATGAAGGAATGAACGATTTATAAAATAGCACACTTTAAGATATAAAAAAGTAAACATATTTTGGACTCTTACAGCAATTAAAGGTATTTTTTTATTTGGGCTTAAATTCCTGCATATTTTCGATAGTTTTTAATTTTAATGGGTCGCTGTATGAAGACAGGAATTTTATAGATTCTCCCATTTTAAAAAACGGATTGCAATTTTTAGAGCACAGGCGTCGGGTGGGAATCCTATCCTTGTTCTACCGGTATTTTAATGGAAGATCCTCGGAGGAACTAGCGTCATTGATCCCTTCGGCACCGGTGCATAGTTGATACACACGCCAAACGCGCACCCAACAGATGTACACGGTTGATATTTGTCACATGAGAACAGGTCGCTTCTTCGACTCGTTCTTGAGTACACCAGCTCGGCTTTGGAATGATTTGCCGGCCTCTCTGTATCCTCCTTCCTACAACATTGATCTTTTCAAGGCCAATTTTCATTCATTCCTCTCCTCAAAAAGACCCTCCACATAGCATCTCAGATGACATAGGCCCTGAAGTAAATTATTTTTCTCAGGGCCTCCTGTGTAGAGTTAATTTAAAAAAAAAATCAGCGCAGTTAACTGCCACCTGGTGTAGTCGTACCACCGAAAGCTCCGTTGCAACCGCTATTTTTGTTACACGCCTCGTTTTCGCAAAAGAGTGAGATATTATAACTTACGATAGAGCTTTCAGCAGTACGGTTTAACCTTCTCTTGGTAATCAATACTCTTTGGGCACAGTAATAAGTCCGCGCTGGTTTACGCTGCTTTCTTCTCGGGTAATTACCGGTCCGGCACACTGTCCGGCAATAAGGGGGAATTTGTTCAAATCTGCGTGTGACAGCATGTTAATAATATTTTTTTTGGTGGATTTATTATAAAGTTTAGCGACGAAATATGAACTATATTTTGTGAAATTAATGTTAGGGAAGGACTGAAAAAACAGATCGAAATTAGCAAGAGATTTATAAAATGAAAAAAGTGAAAACAAAAACCGACCTACATTTTCATTTTTCTGAGACGACAAATTCAATAAAGAATAAGTTTATGAGATGTGAAGGTAAATCATAAAGTTTAATAGAAATGTAAAGCAAAATTATAGTTCAGAAAAACATTATTTTATTGTCCTTGTGTTATGTAAAAAAAAAGGTTTTAGTTGAGTTTCAACATAATATTTTATGGGAAAATGTATCTATACATTTCCAGATTTTTCGTAAATGAAAGACGTAGAAATGTTTACGTAGAACTTTTGGACAAGAAATGCTGTGCAAATTGCATGACGCCAGAGCTCATGCTAGCAAATTTTAATGAAGCATGAAAAGATATAAATTTGACAGATAATTTGGGAGGCGAGTATGGGTACCGCTACCCGGGAACCATTTATTCGATAACCAATACCTCTATCACAGGTCACCTCGAGAGGTTCGCTACGTTTGGTGACTTAGCAGGGGTGCCCGGGTTCATGGGGTGAGGTTTGTCCGGGTCTTGGCAGCGGATGCGTCTGCCCACCGGCTGGTCAGAGAGTCCATTTGACTTCTCCAGCTGTACTGTCACGGAAAATCGTCTTGCACTGCAGGGATGGATTCATACGTCCGTCACTCCGGGACACACTGACCCCAGATTCCTACCCACCCCTAATACCCTTTTCCTTTCCAGAACTTCTTCTCCTTCTTTAACTAAAAAAACCCTCCGCATAGCGTACTCAAAAATGACATAGACTTAGGGAATTATTTTCCTCAGAGCCTCCTAAGTGGAGCTAAGGTAAAAAAAAACATGATTGTGCGAATTCAAAGATTACACAGGACAATATATACCACATTCAATGCGATAAATAATTAGGGCTTCAAGTTCCCAGGGAAAAAAAACGATTTTCCGCCTAAAAGAAAATCATTTCTACTTTAAATTTAAGAAACCTAAATCCAATATTAAGATAACTTGAGATATGTTGGGTATCTTCCAATAAGTTTAAGGTTGGAATGATAACTAGTTTGTTTATTTGGTTATCATGAATATTTACAATGAATATTAGGCTGGACAGACTTACTTACTAGGCTAGATTCTAAGTAGTTCAGTCGCTCCAGCAGGCTGACTGAGGAGCCTTCGGCCATCATCGTAACCATTCGTTTCTAAGTCATGGACGACGATAGATGGCACCCTTCTGATAATTAACTCAGCTGCCATCTGTTGGGATATTGCAGAACTTCGTATTATAAACTAACCCACTGACATCTATTGAAAGAAGCTGAAAATACATGGATAATAATCAGTACACTATATATCGTATTAAATTTCAATTTTGTTTTTCCTTAGAACCGCTCTCCCTTCCATTAAAGTAATAAAGGTTAAACGGACGATAAATAATAACTCTTTGCAAAAGGTCACAATGATCCCGAGTATCTTCTCAGCTTACACCTGATAACACCTTCCCAAAAGGTCACCTGTAATTCCGATTATCCGTTCAACTTACACGAGGGGAACCTTCACTTATCACGCCAATCTCGCAGAAAAATCAACACGCCGTACGGTGATCTACTAAAGGTAAAAAAAACACTGATGTTTGCACTTGTATTATTTTCTCATAATAATAATTGAGATACGGCGGTCTGCACCTCCACCAAATACTTTATGGTTGGGGCCCGACCGCGGTAACGACGCATAGATTAATAAAGAGTGCGCCCAGTTTTTTTATTGACCCAATTATTAAATTCTTAAAATAATATTACACATTGTTAGTAAATACGCAATTTCTTGTTTTAAGGTTATGATTTCATTTTATTTGAACAGGAATCAAATGCATATATGAAACAACCCAACAAAGTGGCTTTTTAAACCCTTTTTCAAAACTCATTAATAGTGATGAAAAACAAAATAGCCCATAACCTAAACTAACTTAACCTATTTTTATTTCATCACTTTTAATGACTTCAAAGGAGTGATGAAGTTGCACATTGTTGAATTGTCCGTTAACTGAAACAATCATGATTCATGCTTACATTCAAAATTGGTAGCATTTCACTTCAAACATGCTATAAACATTTTGTAAAAAAACAAATAACAAAAATACTTTAATAATTGGGGAAGCCGTAGTCTGTCTGGATTCAAGTGGTTGGGGGCAGTTCCGAATCGTGTGCGATACTCACATTAAAAAAATCAATAAAAATTAAAACAAAAATCAAAATATACTTCTTATTCCCAATTTAACGGAAAAACCATTGTTAAGGGAATCTCTATTATAGAGCAAGAGCCCGTGACCATCAGACCTTCGTTATTTTATTAAACCGGAAAGTTTCTCTGTGTATGTCCCTAATACAGGTAAAGACGATCCCCGACTATGAAGTTTGGATCACGGTGGCCTTGAAAGATAGCAGGTTGCAAAGGTATATAAAATTGCACCACAATTTCAAGAGCATTTTGCTCGCACTTTTACAAGATGTCTGCTAGTAATTTCGCACTATTTAACTCCCACCCGCTTGCATGTATATATCGCGCTCGCACCCACGGAAGAATTTTTATGTGTCTGACAAGGTGAAGGAACCATCGAAACTGTTTGATTACTGAGAAAACATATGTTGATAGTTCCCCAAGTAACATATATAAAATTCAGCCTTTATACTTTAACATAAGTACAATTATAATTAATTAATATAATATCTTTCAAAGCCACCGTGATCCAAACTTCATAGTCGGGGATCGTCTTTACCTGTATTAGAGACATACACAGAGAAACTTTCAGGTTTTATAAAATAACTAAGGTCTGATCGTCACGAGCTCTTAGACTATTTATTATGCTGACCAAATAAAAAAATACAGAAACTAGTATATTTAAAACCAAAATCAAAACATAGCTGTGAGAATGGAGTGATAACAAACTTGCAAATGAAGACAATGTAAAGACATCTAGATAATCAATACAATAAAAAAAACTACTACATGTCGTCTCAGAACACAAACCCTAAGGAGGAAGACTGTGAAAGCTGTGATATTATTCTTATGCACATTCCTTGATAATATGCTATGCACAATATACTCGTGAAACTTACGGTAATCACAATTTAACTCATAATCATGTACTAACTTAGTGTAAATAAAAACTTGCAGATATTTTAATTAATTGAAATTGCGTGAAACAAAATAATGACTCTTTATCAGTACTCCCCATACACATGTGCCTCAAATGGAATCAATGTCATGAGAAAGGAGTGTCGCTATCTTCTGTTAGTATATCTGCAGAGAGAGGGGGCGAGAGAGGGGGCGGTGGGGGCTTTCTTCGACGGAGAAATGAGAATACAGCCTTCGGAGAAAGGGGAGGGGGGCGAAGCGGAGGCTTAGCCGCTATCAGGTGCCACTGTCATTCTCGTTTTGAATCTCGAACGCGGCGAGCGTGCCAACCACCAACAAACTTACTACGACCTCACATCATACAAGACGTCGCGACGCTGGAAAAGCACCGTACTCTTATTAGTGTTGGACGGTTATTACGATCGACATTCGGTGGTGCAATTCGACAATCGAAATTTGAAAGTGATTGATAAAGGACATTGACTTTTTGATCGAGTTTATAAAAAAAACATTATAAAAGTTTTTTTGCTGTTATTATCTGTGGTGTTACAAATTATTAACTTTGACTTAATTGTTATCAAAAGGTGACATTAAAACGCTGCTGTTCAACCACTGGATTGGACCGTTTTGTGTTGTTTATTTTTCGGTAAGTATTTTTTAAATCAATTTTTGTTCATTACAATACTTTTTTTAAATTTATAATTATTAAACGACAGCATCATAAATACCGCTGTTTTACCCGGAGATTAAATAAAAACTTCATTCAAAAAAATCATTGTCGCGTGCTCGAAATTTACATTTAAATATGTTTGCCATATTATGTAAATTAGTAACACACACAATGACGTGCGATAACCCACGATTAATAAAAAAATAAATATAGTTGTCAAAAACAAACATGTGGCTTTGCTTACCAACCATATTCCAATAATAAGGAATAATTAAATGTGACAATCGTTAGTTCAGGTTAGGTTAGGCGGAAATCTCAACATAACAATATACTCGTAACTTCAAATAAAGACTAGCTGTCTTATAAAAATCACTAATAGTATTTATAGCAACTATACAAAAGTTTGCCATCTACTGATCATCAGAATTACAATAAAAAACGTGCAATATGATGTATTTTGCGGATGTAGGGATGTTACAAAGCTAATCGACATAAAATCATCATAAAAATGTAATGATAATGCTTCAAATTAAAACGTTGATTTTATTGCTAGTCGCTCCTAACATCAAGCGCACAGCACGTCAATCAAAATTCCAATCGATATTATAAAAAAAAAACATGAACTCTTTTGAGAAGCCGCCGTGAAAGTAGTAATCGGAACTTTAGGCAGAACAATGACCCACATTTATTTATTTTATGACAATAATATGAATATTTTTTATGTGTGAAATCAAATGATTCACGTGCAAGATTCGTTTTCCCCAGACGAGATTATCATAACGGAGTTTTTACGTATCGTGTAATTTATTCTATGGTATACTTTTGTATGATCGGTTTCATTAATGGCTAATGGCACAGATTCGGTGCTGAGCCATATAACAAAAAAAACTTTAGTTTATTTGGTTATTGTTCTAAATTTATGATCATAACGATGTTTGTTTGACTGCAAAAGTTTCGAATATCTCTTTTTTAGGATTTTCCAGAACGTTTAAAGTCTTAAATAAAACAATGCTAGTTTAAATCCATATTTTTTTAAACCTTTATAATGAAGTTGATCCATTCGGTTGCTAGTCTAACCACTTAACCATCAGGTTATTTAGCATGAAATATAAAAAAAAAATTCTCTTGAAGTTATGTACTAATTGCTCAATATTAAATAGCACGTTCTTCTAATAATATTATTTTTTGGGATATTAAACCTATTACGAACATTGAACTAATATTTAAAAGGAAAAAGTATTTTAATTTGTTAGCAAATCTAGATAGTTATTAAATAAGGTTTTCTTTAAATTGCAAAAAATCCAGACCCTTGCAAATCACGAAATCTGACTTTATTTGTGAAGATTTAAACAAAAGAAAAACTTACTAAATTATTTTCCAACATATTTTTTTTTGTTTCCCTATTTTCTGTTTACATATATATATTTTGGTTAGTATTTGATCGCTTGTCATTCTTGACACATTATTTACTATTTTGAAATTGACACCTAAATTCAAAACAAATCCGAGTTCATTGAACCATGGTTACAACCACTCACAACCAAAATTAGTATATTAGATGATATTGATTAAAACATACTTTTTTCTCTATTGTGGTAATTTTAAGGTTGAATAATTATTTTCAAAACATTATTTATTTATCTCTCTACCAGTTATAAAGAATTTCAGAAATCACAATAAAAATATACCTTTATCTTTATACATATTTAAATTTCGTGTAACGATGTTTGTTCGAGATAAACTCCGAACCTACTAAACCGATTTTGATGAAATTTGAGTAATTGTGTGTAATTTGGTCCAACTTTGCATATAAGATAGTTTTTATTTCAATTATTAACCTCAATATTCATGATTGCGAATTAAATGCATATTAAATGTTTGTTATAGGACAATGCTTCGTAATTATTTGTAAGTTCCATTAAGCTTCGAACAGATGGCGAAGTGAGTTAATTTATCGACACAACACTTGGTTATCTAGGTTGGGTAACCATCCTGTAAATGGCGTTGTGTTTCGTTAGCCAAATAGCCAAAGTTATATATTTGTAGCAATAACTAGGAATAAATCCGATCTAAATATCATTGAATTTTTCCACGAATTAAAACGACAATACACGAACCGTACGAATGACGGAGATGTTTATATCATTCCTTGATT
Source organism: Limnephilus lunatus (assembly GCA_917563855.2). NCBI lineage: Eukaryota > Metazoa > Arthropoda > Insecta > Trichoptera > Limnephilidae > Limnephilus > Limnephilus lunatus. The sequence continues at coordinate 14,980,739 of OU830601.1, read as the reverse complement.
TAGTGACGTCACAATTCACCATGGAGACAGTATCGATAATTTAAGCAATTGATTCGCTTTCTCCGCACTTCTGAAGAATTGTGACGGAGGAAAATATTTGACACAATTCTCGCCGCTTTAGTCGATGGGAAAAAAACATAATAAATTCTTATCACAATAGATAATGTACACTCACCTGCTTAGTAGGTAAGGAGTACAAACTTATTAATTATTACAACGATTTTTTTATTCTCTGAAAAAATCTCTCCTTAAATACTAACGGTTACTTATATTAGTTTTTTTTTTACATTTGATCCACGCAAGAGGCCCTGAGGAAAATAATACCCCTCAGGGCCTATGTCATCTTTGGGAATGCTGTGTGGAGGGTCTTTTTAGGAAAGTAAAAGAGATGAAGTTCTGCGAAGGAAAAGGGTATTAGGGGTGGGTAGAAATCTGGGGGTCAGGAGTGACGGACAAATGAATCCATCCCTCGCACTGCGGTGCAAGGCGATGTTTCGAGAGAGTACAGCTGAAAAAGTCAAAGTGACTCCGTCTACCATTCTCTCTCGATCCGGCCTGCCATGCAGCTGGTGAGCAGACGCATCAGCCACCAAAACCCGGACAAACCTCACCCATGGACCTGGACATCCCTGCTAAGCCACCAAACGTAGCGAACCACTTGGCGTGACCTATGGCAGAGGTGTTGGTTATCCAATAAATGGTTCCTGGGGCGGCGGTATCCATACCCACCTCCAAAATTGTGAATAAGTCATTCTTTCAGTTTCATATAATATTAAAGTTAATAAAATAATGAATCGTAGACAATACTTCAAGTAAATTTAATTTGTGATATTTCACAATTAGTTTAATAAAATAATATTTTCGCGGCATGTTCCTGAGTCGTAGATAATCTCAGTATCGGCCGGGTGGAAGATAACAATTCAAAATCGTGACATTACTTGAAATGGATTTAGCCGTGTTTAGCAATAGATCTGAATAGCCAGGTGTTTCCCCACCTCCCTCTTCCGTACTCTTACTCTGCCCCCCAACCTTAAACCTTACAACATAACCCCAATTGAGGATGCCTTAGGCGTACTGGCTCCAGAAGACAGCTGGAAGCGGTTGGGCTTTTGTGCGGAATTTGAATTTAAAAAAATGAAATGCTAATAAAAGATTAATACTCGTAATTTGTTATTTTACATCGAAAAATGTAAATAACGTCTGGATTTTAAAAAAAAAAAATTGCTAAAGTAGGTCAACCTAACATATTATTAAAGGTTTTCCAAATCTCGATATTTTAAAAATCTATTCTTAAAATCCCAAGTATGTTGTACAGATATACAAAGGTATTTACAGAGGATAATTTGCAACTAACTTTCCACTGGCAAAGTATTTCTTGCATTTCAAACATTCCCGACAAACGTTTCCGGTTAAAGAAAAACTTTTTTTTTAAATTCTTTTTTACCATCATTATTATCGGAAAAAATTAACTTTCGTAATAATGAAAGATTTAGCTAGCAGATCATTGAATCCACGTGACCTAGTCAGGAACCCTACGCATGTGTCCAATTTCCTACTAACTTTCCTCTCCTCTCGTACTAACAAGTTAACAATAAAGATATTCATGCAGTACATTTAAATTCAAAATGATCTCTTATAAAGAATATTTAGAGTTTTTATACACTGTTCTCGTAGCTTAGATGTAATATCCGTAATTTTTTGCAAGTAGTGATTATATTTTTATATTCAACAGAGATACTATAGTAATTAAAAGGCAAAGACAATGTATAAATGGTTTCGTTTCTGTGATAAGTTGCTCTAAAACCTCGGTCTTTTAAGATTAAAATTTCTTACATGCGAAAATTTATCATGTTGTATTATTTATTCATTTTTATTCACCATTTATAAAATTGCAATTACCGAATAACTATTAAATTATATTTGTAAAATTGTTTCATTATATTTATTGTATTTATTGGTTAAATTCTGAAAGAACACGTGCTAAATTTCAAAGTTGATTTATTATTACAGGCCACCTGTGAAAGATATGTATTATTAAACCGTTTAAAGAAGTACAAAAATGTCACGTCGCAAGTTCAACAATTCTCTATGATAACACTTTTGCTAATCCTGTATCAAATATAACCCATTTGAGTTCAGTAACCCACACGACGCGATTAATAAAAATCACGATAAACGGTATATTAAAAGTTAAATGGCCGATTTGGCATGTAACTAGTTAATTGAAAGGTTTTTCAAATAGATTTATTTCAACCTGATTTAGCGGATGGATCAATGGTCCAAAATTCCTCAACTTCGCCTATTGCAATTACGTGTAAGTGTGTATAAAGTGTCTTGGTTGTACGAGAATTTATCGGTCAATTGAGCTTTTAACAGAGGCGGATTGGACTGCTAGGCTACCTTGAGTTATTTGGTGTCTGTCTTGGCCGTTTACTTTCTTAGGACTTTGTTTGTTTTGCTTAATGCATTCGGCATCACGTATCACTCTCGAATTACCAATAATTATGAATTTTCCAACACAAATTGCATCTGAAACAAAATTATTCAGTTTATTATGTGTTTAATATTGACTGATGACTTAAGACCAATAGACCATTGAAATATCTGTATAATTATCCAGAAATAAGACCACACGCCGCTACTCCATTTGTTTAGTCCTTTGTTTGATGAATTTCTTTTGTTTGCACAGGAAAAATAAAAATCAGATTTTCGAAATTATTTTCTTTTGTATATTTTTTAAGGCAAATTTAAGAAAAATTTTGAAATAACTCAAACATAGCGGTAGACATAATTAAAGTTAATATCAAGAGAACGTACCTAGTTTAAAATGTGTCGAAAAACTCTCACCGATCTAAACAATAGACAGTAACACTAGAAACTTAGCCACTGACGTGTCGCCACTGATTAGCCCATTTATAACGTATTCTGTCTCTCACTAATATAATGATATAACACCCTAAAGTTTAAGTTTCGAACTAAGGAATTCAATACTTTGTTTGTGTGAAAGCACTATGAAACCAAACATGATTTTACTTCAATGGCAAGCCAGAGATGAAAAACAGTTTTACATTTGACATTTAAGCAAAAAATGTTGAAACTTTTGGATCACGAACTCCCACATATATTTCTTATGTTCTTCGTTATTTTATGTTTTAATGTATTAATACGAGTGCATCCCTGAGCACATGTCGGGTGGCCGAGTGTGTGAGTGTGTCGGGGAACTGACCGACGAAAAAGGTCAAGCAGCCGCGGTCAAGGCTCTGACCGACATTCGCCTCCGAATCGGGGACACTTGACTCGGCTCCGAAGCTCGAGCCGCGCGCCCCGACCAGCCGAGCTCGCCGCTAAACTTGCGATTCGAAGCTGAGTCGGGCCGCTCTGACTTCAGACTTTACCGAACACCCAAATTTCATAAAAAAATAATAAAATTTATTTAACTAGTTAATTCACTGGTTTTAATGCGTTTTTTACGATTTATTCCGTGGGTTTTGTCGTCTTGTAAAAAAATATATAAAAAAGCCGCCAATTTTTTCACGACATTGATGGATTAACGAATTTTTATGACTTTGATCGTGTCAGGCGATTGTAACATGAAAAATGTATAGGAAAATCTCAGCTTTTGGCGTGTTTTATGAGATAAATGTTTTTTTTTTAGCTAATGTCGTTAAAAAATCGAGAAAACAGAACAGATGTATTTTGCAAAAAAATGGGTATGTGTTAGTGGCACATGTGGTGAATTTAACCGGAACGATGTTAGGTCCTATAGAATAATGCGTGAAAAGAGAATCAATTTCTCTAAACTCTTTAATAGTTTTCATAAAAAGATGGAAACATAACAAAGTGATTTTATCAGACACATTTCTGTGATATTACACTTTTCTGACGAGAACCCTCGCAGTGAACCTCCGTTCGAGAAGAACCTTTTAAAATTTTGGAGGTTTATTTCACTTCATTTTGAGACGTTGAAAATAGGGGTGGAAGAAAAGCATTTGACTACATTGGTCTTAAGACCCGTATTCCGAAATTCCACCGACATGTTACATCATTCCCAGGCACGCTTTAAGATTTTAAGGTCTTAAAAAATATATGTCATTATTTAATACAATCTAATTCATTAGCCGAGTTGCATTAGTAATTTTATATTTTAATATTTATTTATTGTTGTTATAAGCCCATAAAGGCTTTTACATCAATTAAAATATAAGTTTTAAGTTATCGAGTTAGAATTTATACCAAAAGTTATAAAAGTGAAAGATTTAAAGAATATACAAGTAGTTAATTATTATTTTTAATTGATAAACTAACGTTTAAACAAGATTTTTATGCATAGCACAAAGGGTACATAACAAATATTATAATCAATAATTATCAGCCTGAAACACTCATCTACATTGAAAAAATCTTCCGAGAAAAGATGGCGGCCAGTATCTTTTCTCGGAAGATTTTTTCAATGTAGATGAGTGTTTCAGGCTGATAATTATTGATTATAATATTTGTTATACAAGTAGTTTTTGAAGAATGTAGGGTAAAGAAATATTTTAAACAATATAATATTTTTGACAATAACATAGAACAAATTATAATATAAAACATTACAATAACACATCAAATCGTTAAATATATTATACCCACGTTACAATAATTTGTAGAATTCCACAAAGTGTCGGTTTAAATTGCATTTTAGATTATAAAGGGAAACAGCGAATATATCCACAATACCACTAAACTTAATATATTGTTTAAATAATTTTTTACAAAGTCGAAAAGAATGTGCCTTTACTCTAACTGTAATACTAAGGTAACCGACATGGTTATGTGTATGAATTATAAATTAGGTCAAGTTTTTTGTGGAAGAATGTTTATTTTTGAAGTAGGTTTTTGAAAATCATAAAGCAAAATCTGTAAGAAACACAATATAAGCGATAATTTTAATTAGGTTGAACAATGTGTCTATATTCTTCCCCCCTGTTTCAATAATCGGTACCTTAATACTTCTTTTGAAGTCGGTTGTTTTTTAATGATATTTTATTGAAAGATGGAGGCTATTAAATAATTTTACAAAGAAGTATTGCAAACTTCTTTGTCCAAAAGACGTTTTAGTTCTAGTTTGGTGGAATGTATGTTGTAATGAGGATCTTATGAATCGACCTAAATTATTTGTAAGCGCAAAGTTATTCTGGTTTTTGAATGCGTAAATTAAAATATCTTTTGGATGTAATTGATTTACAGGCAATAAATAAAAACATAGTCTGTAGATTAAGCATAATTTGCAAAGTTGCCTTTATTTCGTATATGAAATTCCGATTATTGAAAAAAAAATCATGAAGTACACTACAAAAAGTATTCCAAAAACACTTTTTAACATGTTAAAGGCATGAAAAAAAATCACAGTATTTCTCAAAATACTACCTACTCTAGACATTACTCGAGAGATTTTTTGCTCATATTTGTGAGTATTAAATTTAATAATTTTTATAATCAGCGCACTCCCTCTATCATTCGTATTTTCACATCTTGCTTTCAAATCTCAAATCATCTTCACTGATCGTTTTATTATTAACAAGGTTAATGAATAACGAACATTAAATAGGTCAGGATTATAGGAAGGAGGAAATTAGGATGTCGGCAACTTACCCCACATCAAAGCCATAATATATGTAGTAATTTAATATAAATCGTCAGTAGGTACGTAAGTTTAGTATAACGATACATATATGATACCGTAATAAGTAACTCTCTTTAACCACATCGTATGGCACTTCAGAGATTTAGGCCAAAATAAACTCAACGAGCATAAATTTATGGGTAGTTTAATTCACCGGCGGTGAAAGAGGGCCTCAAAGTGACCGATGGTTAATTTGACGAACTTTTTATTAGGATGATTTAATGGCAAAAATGCAGGTACATACATACCTACTAAGTACGAATTCATGAAAGATAAGTGAGTGTGCGCTCTTAACGTCGTGTTTCACCTTATAATTATAATATGATTTTTAATGATAGTGCATTTTTCATTCATTCAAACACTTCAATTATCTCAACCAAACATATGTTGACAAATTTTCGTCAAACAAATGGTTGAGTATTGGAGAGTTGAGTGCAGAAATAGAAGGCTTTATGCTTGCCATACAAGATAGAGTCATTAATACTAAAAATTATAGGAAGCATATCATCAAAGATGCAAATCAAATTGATGATTTATGTAGAAAATGTTTGGCTTTTCCGGAAACTATAGAACATATTATATCGGGATGTTCTGTATTAGCGCCGTCCGAGTATACATTTAGGCACAATCAAGTTTTAAAAATAATTCACCAAAGTTTGGTAATTAAACATAACTTGATTGACTTCCGTAATGTACCATATTATGAATATGAACCAAATTCATTTTTAGAAAATGAATTTTATAAAATTTATTATGATAAAACTATTCTGACAGACAGAACAATTAGTCATAATAGACCCGATATAGTTTTACATGACAAAATTAAGAAAATAACTTATATCATTGATGTCGCTATTCCAAATTCTTGTAATATTCAGAAAACTGTTTCTGAAAAAATAAGAAAATATACAGATTTAGGAAATGAAATTAAAAGAATTTGGCATTCTCAGACTATAAAAATATTACCATTTGTTATTTCGGCTACTGGCATTATACCTAGCTCTCTCGTTCAAAATTTAGGCGTATTAGATTTGTCAAAAAATTTGTACATAAAAATGCAAAAGTCGGTCATTTTAAATACATGTAGGATTACGAAAGATTTTTTAAATATTTATATTGAGGGATCAGTAGGATTTATCGGACCAGTTAGGATTTCATCAGAGCCGAACCCTCTGATATGAAAATATCTGGAGTCGGTGAAATATTTTCCCATTATGTTTCTGGTGGATTGACGTATTGTTCTTGTATTGTTTTATTCTTATATAGTGCACTTACATTGCGTTAATTTACTAGATATTCATTTGTGGAAAAGTGTGTGGAAGGGTTTAGTCTTTCATTTGGGAAAGATTCAACCCGGACATGAAATCTGGAGCACCGTAAATAAGATATTCATTTGTGGAAAAGTGTGTGGAGGGGTTTAGTCTTTCATTTGGGCAAGATTCAACCCGGACATAAAATCTGGAGCACCGTTTTAAATGTTGATCATTTTTAAATGTATAATGTTGATCATTTTTAAATATAAAGTTGATCATTTTTTAAATATATGTTGTTTAAATATATATGTAAGTAAGATTTAGAAAGGGAGGCTCAGTTGGCATGAGCATGTAGTGCTAATGAACGAAGAAATTAGTGCAAGTAGAATATATGACACAAATTTGAATGGTAGAAGAAGTCGGAGACGCCCGAGGAAGACATGGCATGATCAAGTGAATTAGATACTTGAGTCGGGTCATGTCAAGAGTCATAATAATAGAAGAGTAGGTATGTAGATATTAGCCGATGTATGAATGTGAATGAGGCAAGAAGTGTGCGCCAAGACCGAGATGTTTGGCGGTCCGTCCTCTCTGCCCACCCCTGCGGCTTGATGGTTAGTTGGTTAGTTAATGTTGATCAAACATTAATTTAAAAGTAACGTATTATTTTGCAGAAGAATTAACTGATGCTTAAACCAATGTGGGCTTTTCTCTTTTTTCTCTTAACTCGTAAATACTATAATTGGTAAATTGGTAGGAATATTTAAAAATTTAAATCACTTTAAAGAGACTCTTGCTTGTGCAGAAGTACACTGGAAAAAAAAAAACGATTAGGTATGTACCTTTTCGACGCTTGACGTTTGGATGCAAATCCAAATTAAAAAATATACATTTTAAAAATAAAGTATAAAACCAAGGGTACCTACGTTATTTAGGTATAAATTATTTTTATAGTTAGCCCAATAAAAATAAGTAAAAAATACAAATTATACTTGAATCACGACTGTAAATTCATTTTCTTGAGTACCTACTGACGTTAGCTGAAAACAATTATTTTTAAATCACTTATTACATTTTTCATAAATACAATAATTGATAAAAGTTGCTAAGCTCTCAGTATATCCATGCATTTGTGAGATAAGAGGGGACTGGGGCGAATATTCCAAAATAGTTTATGGATCTAGAATATATTTAAGCATTAACAATAAATTGTTTATAGAACAAAGAGTTTTATTGCCTTAGTTATTTAGTTATGTATACTATTCGTGTATACTATAGACGTGCCATGTTTTAAAGACGCGTTAAATATTTGTTATTCCGCTCAAACTCTAATGTTTAAAACATTTGCTAATCTGACAGACCGGAAAAACAATGTCAAATTTCATGTGGAGTTCATTCCACCAGCCAAAATACTTCCAAGAACATAACTTTCTAAAATTAAACCCAAAAAAATGGGCAAATTACACATCATTAATAGTACAATGAAGTCTCAGCGTGTTATGGTGACTACAGACTACAGGTTATGATTATTATATGTTAATATGCAATACGGGATCAGGCAGTGGCATAATGACAAACTTGTATGAGCTAATTCAAAACCACCTGGTAGAAAAGAACCAAATTCTTTTGATAGTCAAGTTGATTTTTTTTTGACAGAGTTTGGCATTGTTGCTAAGTGGTGTCTGCTTGACTTGGTTTTCTTTAGACTTTATTATGTGGGTCAGTCAGTCAATGATCGGATTCCTCTTGAGATTTTAGACCTCCCCCCCCACACCTCCTGCACCCTAAGCCTCTCATCTTCTCCGGTGGAAAAAAACCGGTTAAAAAGAGTGAAGTCCGGTTTCCGAAATACTTATAATTTACTACGTATTCGATACAAATCCGGAGATCGCGGGTTCAAATCCCAGCACGGCCAAGTAAATTTTACAATTAATTTCACAATTTATTAATTAAAAATAATTAATAGTATATTTTCGGAACGCTCCAGAGTGGTTGATATGTTAAGTATCGCCCTATAGATATTTTGCCTTGCCCTGGTGAAAGGTCACAATTCTGAAACGAAACGTTGCTTGGAATGGCTTTGGCCATGTTTGATGACCAGATCTGAATAGCAGATACTTCCCCATCTTCCTCTTCCCGTCTCCTCACCCTCCCAACTAGTTTCAGCTTTAGAACCTACCCCAATAGGGGATGAAATAGTCTCTCAGCTTGTAATAGTTTTTTATATAGGTAGAACAAATAGAAACTTTGGAGTAAGGGTTAAAGAACATCTCAGGGCATTAAATGGCAATAGCGAATAAGAGTTCGTTGATCATTTAATAAAAAAATATCATAATTTTGACAAAAACCAAGGACTTAACATATTACATACAGGCTATAAGGCATCACAGAAAAATAATTAGAGATTCTAGAAATTAGAAAAAATGTAAATAATAAAGCAGACATAATTAATAAGCAGCAAATTTTTACAAACCCTCTTTTGAACCTTTTCCCACTTAACCGGTCTTTCCCTGCTAATGACTTTGAAATCCCTAATTAATAAACTTTCCCCGCTCTTACCCCTTCCCCTCCCTTCTACCCTTTCCTCCCATATGTGATCTATATTTAATTTTTAAGTTAAGTATACATTTGATCCTGATGATGTGAACATTGTTCATGAAACATGTTGATCGTGAATTAATAAAAGTGATGTAAACAAAGTTATTTGTCTTTTCATTAAAATAAATAATGCCATCACAAAGTGAAAAAATCTTTCCGAAGAAGTTTTCTTCGAAAAATTAAAACAATATTAAGAAGTTAATAGCTAATTGGGCATTTTATGTTGCTAATTAGTTATCGATCTATGTAATTATATTGTTTTCTTTTTAAAGAATTAATGGAAAACATGTACATTAATTTTTTTGGACGATTATTTATTTGAAAAAAATAAAACAATCTAAAATATTTGACAGCTGGTTCCGTGAATACGAAAACATTTGTGTTGTTAGGAACATTAATATTAATCACTGAATTAGAAATTCCGTCAATAATAATCAACAAAACAAGCCTTTAATCGGATTCTTTGACATTTGTTTACGTTTTTCTCGAAGGCCCATTTTCAACTCCGCGCAATATGCGCATTGTACCGTTACCAATAATATGCCAAGAACCAGGTAAAATACCAACTTTATATCCTGAATGGACATTTAATCCGCTCAGATAAAATTGAAAGTTTGTTTATTTAATTTAATCGTATGTTTATTTGCCGAAATACTTTAATAACGGTAAGAAAATAAATAATGGCCGCACGAACCGTAAACATATCGAACCGTAAATATCTCTAAAATTATTTGTTACCAATCTCTCCCAACAGTTTCACTTACATTCTTGAAATTATATCGCCTGTTTAACCTTGAAAAATTATTATTATTTTGGATCAATCTGAATCATTGATTTCTGCCTTAAAAGGATGCGACAAACTTCATGATTTATTTGTAAAATAGAACTCATGTAAGATGTAATGAAGACTCATTGTAAAATAAATTATTAATCAATTATGAACACACTATGGAGTATTTGTTGGTGCTGACTTTGCTTTACGAATTTCAGAATTACTTATTTATTATTTATTGCTTTCGGCACACTAATTTTTCATTGTATAAAAATGCCACGAACCTCTGTCATGGCAAATAATCCACATTCACATGTGTTATTTAGTTTTTTCGATTCTTGGCATCACCTGAATTAAAGTAATTAATTCAAGTAAACGTGTCATGTCGTCTGGCACATCCACGACATGTTGTTCCATCCACCTGCGCGGCATATTAATTTCTCTTCAACCTCCTTCACTACGCATTTAAATCAGGCATATCCAGCGAGTGCACAAAAATTTTGGATCGTTAAAAAATTTATAATAAAAAAAGCAAAAAAAACTTTTTAATTTTTTTATATAAAGTTTTTTATGCATTGCTTCAATTTAAAAAAGACTGCTTTCGATTGTAAATATTTGCAACGTCTTCGAATACACTATCATTAATCGAAATTTATCAATCACATTAGGATTAAAATATAAGTTCATGTTTAAAATATAAATAATTAGTGATTTATAGCACGTCCATTAATCACGTTCGCTTTGAACTTAACAGCGTTATTTATAACGGAGTTCAAGAAAGACTTGACAACAGTGCAACTACAAATATAAAGCGCTGCAACCACGTTGTTAGCAGCTGTTATTATAAACGATTATCGCCAAAGACGCGCTTTGTCAAACGGTCATAGTAATTAACCCTCCGCCCGTCGCGCCTTTTTCGTAACGCGAGGTGTCGCGCGGGGTCGCTAGGACCCCTAAAATAAATATAATTAAATTGTTGTTATAGCATCCATTTTATGTGTGATTTTAACTGATTATAGTCTGATAATAATGACTGCGTTGAAATATAAATAATTATTAAAAAATAGATATTTATTTTCAATGTAAAAGATTAAAATCAACAAAAAATATTTTTTTATAATTTTGAATCATATTTTTAATAGTTAACTTTAAAAAAAAAATCTAACCAATTTCTATCAAACTTATAACTATTTGAGATTGATACAGACTTATTATTATTACAACAAAAAATTACCAAAATACAATAAAAAAACATATAAAAACATGATTTTTCATTGTATTTTGATGATGTTTTTGAGCCTCACGCTGAAAAACCAGTTTGTACCTCACATCACACATGCGCAAACTGAATTTTGGCGGCGCTAGCGTCAAGTACAGTCCCTTCTAGGAAGCTACCTAAAGTAAGGAATCCGTGGGAACATTTAAAATGTACAATGTACATAATTAGCATTTGTGTACAACCTGGGCTTTTAAAGACCCCACGCGACGGGTCGAGAGTTAAGTATTCTTATCAGTGGTGGATATACACTTTTCATAAGTATAGGTACTTCAATTGTGCCGCCCCTTCCTATATCTTAGTAGTTGCCTAACTATCATAATCACTCACTTGTAGGCTGCCGCCCCAAAAATTATTATTAACAAATCAGGACGTATTCTTATTTGAAACATCGAAGGTATAATCAAAACACAATACGTCGCCAATTTGAGTAAAACTCTCCGAATGCTAAATTCCACACAGGCCAAATAAATTAATTCCTGTTTAAAAAACAAGTGTGCTTTAGACCACACGACTGAAGTAAAACTTCACTAACTTGTAAAATAACATATGACATTGACATTGACATTGACATGGTTTGTTGCATTTCGCACAGTAGTACACACTGATGCGTCTTTTTTTCGCTGGGCAAAAGTTGCACATGCTCCGTTTCCTTTTTTAATGGCATTGATTACCGTTCGCATGTCATTTTTCGTAACAATCATCACTTTTCGTAACGCATTCACCAGTTTACCCCCAAGTGTCGAGCGTGCGTAAAGAAGTTTTACTTCAAAAAGAATTTTGATATTTGGAAATGATAGATCATTGTCACTATGTTGTCCACCATAGTTAAACTTTTATCGGTTTATTGTGGTTTAAATAATTTAAAAAATAGTATTTTTTAATCTTATTGTTGTAGTAGTTGTAGTAGTACCATAAAAAATACTAATTTTGGTTGTGTGTCAGTACTGCGTAACTCTTGTTCAATGATCTCTAAAACTCTCATCTGCCTTGAATTTAACTGTCATTTTCAAAATTTGAATTTAATCGCTCGTCTGAAGAATTCAGACAAGCGATAAAGTGCCTACTTATAATTTAATATTTTTAAAAGAAATTAAATTTAATTATCCTTGGAATTACAGCATCCCGTGATTTTTCACGAATCTGCACTAACTCCCCCTAATCATAATTGGTACTACTTGATGTAGTTTGGCGGGTCAAAATTCACATTGTGTGAAAAAAATATACATTGAAGAGATAATAATAAAAAGGTAATTTTCTTAATTCTAGGGGAAATTGCAAGACTTTCGAATTTATGTTGACATCCCCAATTGGGGTATGTTCAAGGACTGAATAAAGGAAGGAAAGGAATGTGATGGGGAAAAGGAATGTTAGAAGTACCTGAAACCGATCTGGTCGCAAAACACGACTTAAACCATTTGAAGCAATAATAATAATACTAATCTTCTGCTGACAAGCTACTTGCAGTAGCTTAGCGGGTAATAAATTCCAATTGTATGCAATTTTTATACAATAATAAAAAAAAGCAAAATTTCGATTCTGAATGGGGCGATACTGAGAGTATCTACCGCTATACATGATTGATTTCTACTATTTAATGTATCTACAATACTCTATACTTAGCTGATACAGCGGTGGTTTCCATTTTAGACAGTAACTAACTATACCGCACATCAAGACCGTTCTTTGGTTCTAATAGTGATTTATAGCGATACAATCAAATCGACATTTAGACAAACAGTGAGTCAGCATTATTTTTAACCATAGACACTTAGCTGCTAGCCGCAAAACGGTATTTATTTATGATTATATTATTATGCCATTATTAACATCGCTGTGAAAAAAAACTGTAAAAAAATTATAGGAGCTAAAAAAATTAAAACTACAATAAAATTAAATTGATTTTAATTGAATTCCATTAATTAATTAGAAAAACTATCCGGTAGTGAATTATTTCGAGTTCCGACCGTTACCTTTTATTTTCTGTGTCTTTTTCTCTTGTTTCATGTTTCATTGTGATTTGTTTATATTATTTTCTTCTGCAATTTATTGTTTTTGTATTTAGTTCGTAGAATTTCATTTACTTAATAAAAAAAATATTAAATAAATTTAATAATGTAATTTTTAAGTTTTGTAGGTATTTCAGTTTTTATTTTATTTACAGCTGTTTCGGCTTACAAGGACATTTTCAAACTGTCGTTAAACCACTTTCAGATGACTTTTTATAGGATTCTAAATTAAATTTTTTAAGCTACCTAAATTAAGATAAATCGATTTATTGAGAAAATGATTATGACGGGGTACTATGAAATCTGTTTTCGCCACATTAAATGTTAATGTTAATAAATGTGTTTTATTGCTTAGGTTTTTTATTATACTAAGAAGTGGGAAATAAATAATTTTCCTTACTTTATTAATTAGTTTTTTTTTTCAAAAGAAGCAAACACATTGTGACTTGACTTTTTAAATAAATAAAAGAGAAAATATTTTGTTTTACGTCACGTCAAAGTATTTTCTTTTTATTTTTTATTAATTAGTGTTATATTGGGGTCTTGTGTAACTTTCAAAAGATATTACAATAAATTATTTATAAATTAATTTATTCAGGTGGGATTCGTTAATGCCAATGGTTATGTTTTTTTTTACACTAGCTCCACATAGGAGGCCCAGAGGAAAATAATTTCCCACAGGGCCTGTTACGTCTTTCGGGTTGCTCTGTGGAGGGTTTGTTTAGGGAGGGGATGGAGATGAAGTTCTGGGAAGATGAAAGGAATCAGAGGTGAATAGGAGTCTGGAGGTCTGTGTATTCAGGAGTAACGGATGTTTGAGTCCATCCCTCTAACTGCGGTGCAAGGCAATGGGTCGAGAAAGTCCTGCTGGAGAGGTCAAAAGGTTTTCTTTAATTGGCCTCTCCTGATCAACGCAGACGCACCTACCGCCAAGACCTAGACAGACCTCACCCTGTGAACTTAAGCATCACTGCTAACTTAACAAACGTAGCGAACCACATTTGTCGTAATAATAAGAGCAATCGACGACAATCTAACTATAATAATATCCAGTTTGTTATGCATTCACAGATATTTATAAGAATTTAACAATTTAAAACATTTAAAAAATACATATTTTTCACAAATTTTTATTAGATACTTTATATACTTTATTTTACTTTATATATTGATTCCCGTAGCTTATGATAAAAATGACTTTATGAACTGAAAAATTGCGAAAACCTAGAAATAACACAAAAAACCACGGTGGTATAGCTCACAGTTTAAAAGTGTTTGTAGTTCCTTCAGTAGTCTACTATTAAAAATCAATGTCAATGTCAATATCAATAATCATTTACTTTATTGTAAATATTGCATGAAAACTACCACCCAGAACTCAGTTTTGTCCCTATGTATTGACCAATATCACACTACATAAAATATGTTCCATCAAAAATAATTGTGGGAAAATGTTCATATTTCAATTTTTTAAATGGCCATTTCATTTCCATACGATCATACATTGCATGTAGCTATCTGAGAATACGTCAGTTTTTGTAAACAAAATAATAATTGTCTGCCGTATAAAGTGTTAATCAGAAGAATTGCCTCTATTCTGTCTGGTACTATTCTCACGCTACTAACGGGCCAGTCTGTATTCCTGCATTTCTTTACCATATCGTAAAAACAAGCTGAATTTTTTTTTGGATGATTTGTTGGCTGCCACCCGTGGAATGATCTGGCAAAAAAACATTGTTGCAATTGGAAGGAATTTAGATTTGTACATTGGGTCAAGTTGTAATGGAATTGTCATGTAAAAAGTAGGGGACCGACCGTTGATTGGAAAGATAGATATTATTTTTAACCACTCGAGCGATGGGGATTTTTTGGGTGTTCATTTTCGATTTGGCCATTCCATTAAATAAATATCATACATCTATATATTAATATCAAAATAAATATTAATTATTAATATTCCAAAACTATTCCTAAACATATATGTATTTTTGTAAACTTATCAAATCGCTGTATTTTTGTATTTTTGTGACTTGTGTGCATTTTTATCTAATTTTATTCTTATCATTTCTCTATCTGTTGAAAAATCATCTGTTATATCTGTATTACTGTAAAAGCCCTCTGGGCGTTGAATAAATAAATAAATAAATAAATAAATAAATAAATAAATAAATAATAAATATCGAAACATACAAAATGCTTTTTTTATATTGGTTTCACACGGCCACAAACAATTTCCCTCAGGGCCTATGTCATCTTTGGGGTCTTTTTAGAGATAATCGGTAGGAATCTGGAGGGCAGTGTGTCCAGGAGTGACGGACATATGAATCCATCCCTCCCACTGCGGTAACATGGGTCCAATTTTCATTCCGGCTGGAGAAATCAAAAGGTCTCCCTCAATCAGTCTCAGATGATCCGGCCCGCCACGCAGTAGCTGGGTAAACGCAAGCGAACCGTGACCTACGGTGGAGGTGTTGGCTATCCAATAAATGGTGCCCGGGGCGGCGGTACCCATACCCGCTTCCCAAATGCGATATAAAGCCAATAAATCCACCCAAATTACATCGTTTATCCCAATGATTATGTTTGCCAACCAATGTAAATGTTTATATCTTTATAAAATATTAGCACACACAAAGATGTGAGCTAACTTAAGATTAACAAATAAAATAAATATTCTTAGGTTTTATATTTAAAAAATTCTTCAAATTTATATTCGTTTTTAATTTTTAAAATTCACCTATATAAATTAAGATATCCATCATTCGAAAGAATATTACAGAGTTATAATGATGGAAGAATGGGTACTAACTAAGAGGAATGAGTGAGCACTGGATGTTTTTGAAAGGAAAATTTTGAGACGTAGATATCTTCGGACCGGTTTCTGAAAATGGATCTTAACGCAGATGTTAAAACAATGAGCTATATACTCTGTTTAAGGATCTAAAAGTCAGAAAAATTATAAAAGTGGGAAGACTTCGGTGGATGGGTCATGTAGAGAGAATGACCGAGCATCAAGCACCAAGACCCTGCTGAACTCAGGGCGAAGGAGCCTGGGAAGACCATGTTTGAGATGGAGCGACAACGTCCTCAAAGATATATCCACCTTGGAGATTATAAACTGGAGAGAGCTGGCACAAAACCGCGATGAGTGGAGGAAGACTCTTGAGGAGGCCAAGACCCACTACGGATTGTAGAGTCAAGAGTGATGATGATGATGACTGATGGAAGAATGATGTAGATGTGTTGGTGTGCCAATTTAAAATAAAATCGGTTTAGATTACACTTTACACTTCTTAGGGTTTATAGTTCATTGTTACCAAACAATGACTCTAATTGATACTTTAAATAAAATATTTATAATTTTTTGGTGTTTTCAGATGGATTATAATAATTTTTTTATTTTTTTTTAGTTTGTTTTTCATGTAGCTTATCCTCTAAGTAAGTAAAAACCACGGGATTACACCACTCAAAAATAAGCGGGGAAATTATTCATATGAAACACTCGACAATTACCCATGTTCGAGACCTTTCGTGGCGCATATAAAACAATGGCGCTTAATTAACTCGTAATTATCACGTATCAAATAAAGTGACAGCCAACCCAAATATGGCAAAGAGAACATCAGAAGCATCACTTGAATTTTAATTACACCGGACTTGACGTTGCATTAGATTTACGATACGAATCGTATTAACAATATTAAGTATTATTATATTTACGTAGGAACACGTCGATGTTCATTTATGCACGAAGTAGTAGACATTTTGGTATTTGGTAGTGATTTAATCGTAATGACGGAGGCGGGCTTATAATAATTTATGAGCACTTGTTTAGTTAAAACAATCGTTGAGAATGGTATCGCAAGTTAGATCTATAATTGGACGATGTTTTTCCTGCTCGTGTGATGTGTTTTTAGACAACCAAAGAAAGTATATACGTTTTTAACATAATGAAAATCTAGTTTCCTTCAACGGAAGCAATATTCCGAACAGACCCTCCAATCAATGGAGGGTCTGTTCGGATTGCTTAGTGTAACTCTAAGTGACTCAGCTCAGGTATAGGGGTTCAATCGAAGCCAGAGTTAAATTAGCCTCCCTGAAAATAGACGTACTGTACAGGGCTCGCAGATAATTTAATAGTACACAACTGCTAAGCCGGCTGAATTTGGTAGCCACTTCTGGTCTGGAGCTCCAAAATACCTGAAACATACCCTCGACTCTCTGCAGAAACGGGCGGTCCGTTTGATAGATTCTACGGATTGCAATCTTTAGAGCACAGGCGTCGGGTGGGAATGCTGTCCTTGACCGGAATTTCAATGGAAGATGCTCTGAGCAACAGCGTCATTGATCTCTTTGGCACCGGTGCGTAGTCGGGAAACGCGCGCCCAACACATGTACACGGTTGACATTTGTCACATGAGAACGGGTCGCTTCTTCAACACATCCCTGAGTTTAACAGCTCGGCTATGGAACGTTTTAGACGAACATGGGTCCAATTTTCATTCCTTCCTCTCCTCAAAAAAACCCTACATACAGCATCTCAGATGACGTAGGCCCCGAGGGAAATTATTTTCATCAGAGCCTTCTATGTAGGACAATATTAGATGACCACGGTCGAATCGGATAGGGTCCAATTAGACTATTGGAAGAGCACCGCTCCAGCAAAGCTAAGGTCCTGGGTTCGATTCCTAGATGAGACCTTATCTTTTTCTGATTTTTCTGTTACAGGTTTTTGATTGAGTGTCGCTAGTATTGTCTTCATTAATTAGATATATTTTTCTTCATTTTAATGCTTTTCTTCCATAGTTATTCCATCAAACGGCACGAAACGCTGAGGCCTTTAAATTATTTTACCTTGTTTCGAGGTTCGACTTCTTTACGTCGTCATATCTGCACCGATTTATAGTTGATAGAATACTTTTTAAAGAATAATGAGAAAAAATATTTTTTAGAAATTAGTTTTATTTATTTGTTTATTAAGATATATACAGTACATTATGATACAAGTGATAGGTATATTAAACGAAATTATTACATGGTTATGGTATCTATTAAGTAAGTCCATAGAATATCAGTATAGGTAATTTCGCCTGAGAAGCGAACGGTTCTTAAATGTTAACCAATAAATAAATGTACGGGAAATAATAATAAAAAGGAAAAAAAAAATGGCGAGATATGGAGAAATTTTGAAATCAAGAATTATATGCCCATGTATTGTAATTGATTGTTAATAAGAGTATAATGAAAAGTGCCAATAGTTTTAAAATAATTTATTTCACGCTAAGAAATTTAATAAAGATATAATGAAAAGTGTCCAAGTATAGTAATTTTTTGTTAGTATATTAGTATATTTTGTGATTTCGCGATTAGTATATTTTGTGATTTGTTAGTATATGTTGTGATTTCGCGAGTAATTTGTCAGTTATTTATTATATTTTAATGTGAATGTAATATATTCATTATTTAAATAGTAAATAAAACAAATACATGTAGGTAACCAGTAAAACACATAAATTATGTTTTTAAAGCAACAGTTTATTTTTTAACCGTAAAAGAAAGGTAACTGCTTAATCTGAACATAATCAGAGAGGAACATATTATCTTCAAAGTATTGTAAATTAGGAACATGTTCTACTTACTTCATAACAAAAGTGAAAATATCATACTTTAGAAATAAACGCTACCCACAGCCAACAATAAAAATTTGTAGATTTTCACGGTATTGTGGACATTTTGTGTTTCAGTTTTATAAATCAATGTGGTTCTCTTCTAAAAATTTGATTTTTCCACTTATGAAAATTATTTTCCGATTGGTCTTACGACTAGCAATCATCTTGGAAAAATTCCCTAAGAAAACTTTATGCCTTTCGAAAGAGTATTTTGTTTAGATGTTTGTGGCGTGGTTTTTCATTTGGTATCTTCTCCCATTTAAGGGTGGTTATCGATTGGGCATGGTATCTTCTCTTGAAAATTTCTCAGTCTTTCAAAAAGCTCATTTTTGGATAAACCTATCTCGCACAAAGTGAATTTCGATGATGTTTTTATCATTTTTTTAGTATCATTAGGCTAAATGTGTTGTGGTGATTTATTTTTGTTTTATTGTGCCGTGTTGCTCTTCATCCTTTTTTAGAAAAAAAAGGGGGCTAATTAAATAGGAAGGGTAACACGACATAGTATCCCAAAATAAATAACCGTAATATATTATACTTATTCTTGGCAAACTCACAATATTTTTGTAGAAAGCTGACTATTTTTAAATATTTATATTATTAAGATGCTTAAATTGTAAACGTGATAAAATTCACGTCGATAGAATATATCGTTTTTTAAGTTCAACGGGTCTTGAACCCATGGCCTTTGATTACATATCAAAATCTTATTTATCATTCAACTAACCTCTTTTAAAAGTAAAACATGTCAATTAGCAGATTTTTTATAGATCAATAAACACCTCCAACTTTTCGAATGTTGAGTGAGGTCATGTTAATAATTGCAAATTATCACCGGATATAAATAAATCAAGAATACTTGGAAAGATCGTGTCATTTTCACAGTATGTAATGATTTCTTTTTATATTGCTAAATATTAATACTGACTAATTTTTTCACCATTTGCATTAAATTTTCTAGTATTGAGAATAATGGAGATCAATAAAATAGGAAGGGTTCTTCAAAGAATTAGTTGAAGTCCTTAGATATTTGCGGTCGTTTGATCGTTTTTTGCGGTAAAAAAACTATCTAATATAATAAAAATTGATAACTCAGTTCTTAGATATACATGTAGCAAGTCATCAATGGCGTGAAGAGTTTTATGATCAAATGTAGGCTGTGAATAGATTTTTATAGTTTGACCAATATAAAAATCATTAATAGTTTTCTGTGAATAGTTTTATTTTGCGGCTAAATAAAAAAATTATATAATAATAGTTGATAACTAAGTACTTAAATACGCAGATAGCAAGTCATCAGTGGCATGCAGAGCTTTATGACAAAAGGTAGACTGTGAATAGTTTTTTAGGAGATATGAATAATGTATGTATGTACCTTGAATATTTGAAATTCTGCTGATTTTTATAGCCAACTTAATAAATTAATTTACCACATTCTAATGTGATCAGAAATGAACAGCCTTTTTATCTTTTTCATGACTATAACACTTTTAAAAGATGTTTTGATTAGTCCTAAGTTTTCCGGTTACCGGGATATGCATACATTTTCGACACAAATTATTAATTTTCGTTCAAATAATTTTAAAAGCAACTATCATTATAAAGTAGTAAGCTCACATAGGAGCATAATTATTCTAATGGTTCCACGGGAACTCAGAATCATGGAATTTCAATACTTCTTTGAAAAGCCATTACAAGTTCTGAAAAGAAAAATTGCCCACAACCTAACCTAACGTAACATTTTTAATTTTTTTTTAATATATTTAATTATAAATTTTAATTACTTTTCAAAGGAGGTGTTGAAGTTGCATGATTCTGAGTTGTCCGGTCACCATTCTAATTGATTTTATTACATGATTTGGTAAATTTAGTTCTTAAAAATCGTACCAGAAAAAGAGTAATAACTTTTTTTAAATTTTGAAATAAATTAAAGAGTAAAACCTCAAAATATAATATTTAATCATTTAAGGCAATATTAGCAACTTTCAAAGAAAAATTTGAAACAAAAAAAAGAAAAGGATTCGGTCACATCTAAGAGATGAACCCAGGACTTAGCCTGGCCGGGTATTTGCTCTAGACGCAACCTAATCTCCTAAACTCCTAATTCCTAGAAGCGACCGAATCTTTTGTTCTGATTTTTCTTTTTCAAATTTTCATTTGAGAATCGCAAATATTGTCTTCAACGATAAAATTCATAACTTACCTAAGTTTTTTCTTCACCAACATACGTACAGAGTAAATATATAAATTGGTGGCCAGCAACAACCTTATATTACCAATACAAGGAGCTCTTCATTTTCCTGCCAAATTTTAAGTCATTAAAATAGTAAATTGCCTCAAGAGTTGTTATTTTAATAACATGAAAAAATCATCACCGTCTTTTTGAACATTATCATATCACAGAAATTGAACCAGAAGAATTTTGCTATTCAACTGGAAGCCACTCTATTGCTAAACGTTTATTGTCAATTTAATTAATTTTAAATGTGTCACCTGCAACTTTTTAATGTGTCAGCGAGTCTTCTCACGTTTACCGGAACATCGGATGTGGTGGTAAAGAAATTCCGGCCCCCTTCGTCTTGTGCGTTCCCAGGCCGTAATATATAAGTGTTTCTGTTCCCATCGGTGTAGAAAGTGAACAGTTTGTGCCACATACTCCAGCGTGGACCTGAATTGATCAAGTGATCACCGAACGGACCAAGGTTGCTGAATTAATTAATTATTTTGTGATGAATTCGTGCGTTCTTAAATCGAAATCAATATTTCCTGTTAACGGGACATGGCTGTGCCTCTTTTATAGTAATTATGCCAAAATAACATGTTTTACATCATCGCCACAATACATTATTTTAAATTCCTACATATCTCACACCTTTCTCCATTCTCACAGCTTCCCAGCTGTAAAAAGTATTTTTTTTTTACATCAGCTCCACATAGAAGGCCCTAAGAAAAAATAATTGCCTTCAGGGCCTATGTTATCTTTGGGGTTGCCGGGTGGCGGGTTTTTATTTATTTCTATGAACTCTATGTAAACTAAATGCAAAAATAAAGCATTTATGAAAACATTTTAAGTAGACAAACTCAAGCTTAACACGCCAGACAGCATAACAATATTAATTTAAAACAGATAAGTTAAGCAGTTTATTAGTTACGAAAGGGGCAGTCTGTCTAATTTCCTACCAGAAAAGGTTAAGAAAATAAATGCTTAAAAAATCTCAAATCGGCTGAATAAAATAATTGCTAGTAATACGTTATAATGTATTGTACATAAGCAAAATATCTCGACAATGATACGAACTCATTGACACCAAAAATATTTTTATCTTATCTTTTTACCTGCAAATAATTATGATCACCTGAGGTTTCGTAATGGGTGTTAAACAAGATGTATGTGAACCTTTTTATATGTTCGTTACTTATACTTGAAACTTGAATTAAGGCGATCCACTAGTACAGGAAAAAATCGAAATCGGAATTCACGCCCTTTTTTGGGAGGAGTTTAAAAATACTTGAGAAAAAGCTTTTAAAAAAGTTGGAAAAGATATTTGAGAATTTTTTTTTACAAGTTGATTTCGTAAAGGCCTGTAAAATACATTAATTCCTTTTTTATGCATTGTTTATTTAATAAAACGGAATTTTTAAATTGATTTCACGAAAACAAGCAGCGCGGACCCTAACACGTTGTTTCTCCGCTCCGTCCGGAGGAGTAATGACGGAAGAATGGGGCGGCTGCCAGTCGTTCTTCGGTGGACGGTATAAGGTTCACTTCGATATAACAAATTCGTCGACTGCCGTATTGTCGCCGTGATGTCAAAAATACCAACGCGAAAATGCATATTATATTTTATTTTGTGAGATTCGGGCATAAATTTTTTTTTTTTGCGATAATTATATAAGAAACTGAATTTGCCACATTATGCAATAAAACTATATCCGAAAAAGTGTTTATAAGTAGGAGAGTTTGCACTTAAAAATGTTTTTTATAGACCTAATACTTTATTTTTTTCTAAGCTTATTAAAAGACTTATTAAAAAAAACGACCAAAATTTTTAAGGGCCAAGGTATGTTCTACACGTAGTATTTAATTAAAGCATCTATAATACTTCTAAGCGGTCAAATTTTCAAAACAAAAACATACGATTTTGTAAGATTTTGCATTATTTAGTATGGCTTCATCTTAATAAGTTATAATAGCGCTTCAAGTTGCAGATACGCGAAATGCTTTTCCATTACCCCTTTAACGCATGTGAAGCGAATTCAACAGGTGTAGTCTGCAGTTAATTAGCAGACCGATTTGAGGTAAAGCATCGTTAACCTGATTATAGTTTGAATAACACAAAGCAGTCGTGAAATTAATCAAACTAATTGTAAAATTATATTATACAATCACACTATTAGCGATGTGAACCATTGACTTAATTGAATAACCACCAAAATATGTAGGTAATTTAGTATTTATTCGTTAAATTAATGCTTTATAATTAAGATGGGAAATTGTAAGCGTTAAATCTTTTTCACTAGGTATAGATGCCGTTGTCATTGACTCGCAAAATTTAAAAATGGACTCGCCCAAATGTTTTATTTTAATTCGAATATCAAACAAATAGGTACCCGGAGGATTTAAAAAATTTATAAAAATGAACTCGTCCAAATATTTTTGAATTAGAGATATCTTCAAAATTTACCCAAATGATAATACAGGGGAGGAATAGTGGAAACCAGTGCGTTACAGGTAGGCATTATCGTGAAATTAAATTTAACTGTGTTTTCCAACAAAATGATTATGTTTATTAAATTAAAGAAAATTAAAGATAGAATCCCTAAAAAAGTGTTTTAAAAAATTTTATATTATCAATATTTGATCATTTAAAAAAAAAAAATTTATTATTATTTTGCCTTTGATCTGAGGACTCCATTATAAAGTTATTCTATCAGAATTTTTTATAAATCATGTAAATTTTTTTTCGTTATGTTTAATTTCTCACATATTTTCATCAATATTTTGACTATTAAATGAAATAAATACGAAACATTTCCACATAA
Organism: Limnephilus lunatus; assembly: GCA_917563855.2. NCBI lineage: Eukaryota > Metazoa > Arthropoda > Insecta > Trichoptera > Limnephilidae > Limnephilus > Limnephilus lunatus. The sequence continues at coordinate 14,956,454 of OU830601.1, read as the reverse complement.
CACTTACGCAAAAAAATAATAGAAAAGAGATTTCAAATAATGTCCGCCATCTTAAACTGTATGAAAATCGGTACTAAAATAGAAAACATCGTCTTTCCTTCCCAAATCAATGTGAAAAGACTACTTCTATAGAAACATGACTAAAAAGCATATTGTTAAACGCCCGTAAGACTAAATGCCGAAACTCTCGCTAATCATTCATCATCATTAATCAAACCGTATCAATATACTAGCGCCTGTACGGTTGAAATTTAAAAATCCGGCTAAGAATACAACTCTAACGCCGAGCCTTATGCAAAAACATTTTCGTACGAGGAGTCTACTTTTGTAATAGAACCGAACTAAAGCAATTTCAAAATATGGCGCCACTTGCGTAACAGCTGGCGTGATTACATTCGCCTGGCAGGTGAAGTATATTGGATTTGTAATTTCGTGAACCTCTCCGGATATGGAGAGATTGACGATAATATGATTATTATTGTTACTGGCAGTTGTTTTGTATATTATATTATATATGACGTCATTAAAAAATACACAAGGGAACACTTCAATACAATCTACATATTATTTGCCCTGCCACTGGCTGCTGTAACGCTGTCCGAAACTTTGGATAAAGGATAAGAAAGCGTAATACGGCATAATAACCCAAAAATTAGTCACGATAAAATAGTTTATATTATTTCAAATTACATTGAATATCTCTCGTTGGAAGTACCAAGTCGTCTATGCGAGCCGCATAGATAGATCTGATATGTATATTTGTATTATGAATGCTGTGATAGGATGAGATGAGTGTGGTGGTGTGAGAGGGTGTGTGTGAGAGAGTGTTAGTGTGTCGGTGGCTCTGGAAATTAGGTGGATTTACGGTACTCTTAACTCTTCATGCGGCAGACGGTACGGAGAGCCGAGACAACAAGGCGCTGAACAAGTGTACGCAGGGCTGTGCTAACATACAAATATGTTATTACAATATTAATTCATCTTTTTAGCGGATGGATTAATTTAGTTTAATTATCTACTCATTGGGAATAAGTAATGGAGAATATCTAAAATTATGCAAATATTAGGCACTGTGAAATATACTTTAAAAAATAGAATTTACACAAAAAGCAATAATTCAAAACCATTTTAAAAAAACCAATACAAAGAGATGCCAACTACATATTTGCGAAATTTGACGTAGGTAATTGACATAAAACAATTATAAGCTCAAATCAAAAATTATATACATATATGTCGGCGGCCGATCGTAAAATCAGGCGGATCATGATGCGCCTAGCCACATCGTGATCTGTCGCCATTTCGCAATGTACCGGATATAAATTAGGCACATTATTGTCGCACAAAATTGTTACATGAACGTAAATAAAGCGCAGGCAGCGCCTCTATTGGTGCATTTTACAACTCTTATTTGAATGTGCTTAAGCGAATAGTAAGGCGGAATGTCGGACATTCATCGTCGATCGATACGCCTGGTTGTAAATCTGCCTTTTCGTGATATTTCCCGGCACAGTGTGAAATGGCGGCAGACCACGATGTGGCTAAGCGCATCATGATCCGCCTGATTTTACGATCGGCCGCCGACATATATATCGATCAGAACATTCGAAATGCTGTAAAAGATAATAAATTGAGTTTAATATGTCATTTCTCTCGGGTTTTTTTCTTTATCGATCTGAGTCATCAAAATCTTTTACGACGTGCATTTTAAAAGGGATTTTTTTTGAAAAATTAAAAATAAATTAAATTATATTATTAATGAAGTTTACAAAAAATGTTAAGCATTCTGAAAGATTTTTCAATTTTTTTAACAATAAAAAAATCATAATTATAAGTCCACAAAAATAGGATATAATATGTACTATCCTAAACAATTAAGCTTGTTAAGTAATTTTGTCCTTTACAGGATTTCAAATTTCCGTGATCTGATGAATGTCGTTTTAAAATAATATATATAAGCTGAAAAAAAAAAGATTTTTCTTGAAACCAGTTAAAAGTTATTTTGAAAAAAAAAAACTATGTCTAAACCGTACGTAGCTGAATGTGTCAAACGTCTTGGAATTTCATACAATTCGCACAAAGCAAATGCAAAGTGGAAAATAAACAATATTATCCACAGCCTACAGTTTGCAATGCAATCAAAAATCAATTAATGACACGATAACAATGAAATTCTGTTCAAACAGGCGCATCTACCTGAATGCATTCCGACTCACATAACTGTGCGATAAGACTTTGAAAAAATAATGCTTGCGCATAAAATTATTGATCTCGTAATGTTATTAATTCTTCATTTCTCACGCTCATTGCGCAATTATAACTGATTCCTTTTTATAAGATTATATTAAGGCATCTTGATAGTAAATTAATGAAAATTATATGCACATAAGCACGTATTCCTTCAAATGCTTACCACAAGCATCAATTATAACAATTTCTAAGAAAAAAAAATCCTAATAAATTAGGTACTAAGAAAAAATTAATTAAACAATGATTCTGTTTCGACTTCATTTTCACTTTATTGTGAATACTGCACTGTCCCAACTACTCCCAAATGTCCGTAGCCATAGAGACTCTCGCATCCTCAATTGTGGTATGTTGTGAGGCACAAGGGAGTGGGAGATTGAAGAAGATGGGCAAAGAGAAGGGTTAATATTATTGGTTAATCAGATCTGGTCACTGAACACGTCTAAAACCATTTTAATGGACTTTCTCCAAGACGATACTGAGATTGTCTTCCTCTCTAGAACGTGATGCAAATATATCTACAAATATAATTGTGTAAAATATATAATTTTTAATTAATTGAAGATAATATTAGCGAAACTCAATCGAAAAAAAGAAAACATAAAAACCTGAAAAAAATACGGTTATCTAGGACTCGAACCCAGGACCTTCGCCTTGCTGGGACGCAGCTCTACTATTCAGTTGGTAGAGTTACGTCCTACGATGTGACATGTGACCGTATCTTTTTTTGATTTTTTTTTGTTTTCAGATTATCGATAAGGTTTCGATAATATTATCTTCATTTAATTAAATATTACAATTTGAGGTTTTACACATTAAGTTAAAAATACAATATGTATGTGCAATGATTTGACTAATGATAGCAATGCTGGGTAAAAATGTACATATACTGTTTTATTCATACTCTGTATAGAGTGATTTGTATGAGTAGTTCTTAAAATGAGTATTAGTATGAGTATGAATATCATAATTAAGAGTAACTTGAGTTTGAGTAGTATAAGTATACATTATAGCGTATGGTTTTAAGTAGTATGAGTATACATAAAGTAGGCGTAGTATGAGTATTAGTACTTTTTGATGTGTACTTCTTTAGCACCGTTGTGATTTGAAATTTGATCAAACATAGCGACACTAAAAATAGACAAACACATACATCTATAGGATTTAGCCTGCGAGAGAATGTATCCTCTTTGTGCGGTGCTTTGTAGCCTATCGGTCTACTCTTTTTGCGGTGCTTCTTAGCCTCCCCACTCTTGTCTACTTTAGTTTTATGTAGATTTCACTTCTACCGCGTGTGAATTGCACACTTTATTTATTTATTTATGTTAGTTATTAGGAAAACAAACGTTAAATTGATTCGTATTGTGTAAAAAAAACATAAATGATTAAAGAAAAATACAAAATGCATATGGTGGAAAATAATACCTATAAAAGACACAGATTAATAATATGTAGTATGTAGGATGAGTACAAGTAGCATGAGTAAGATTAAAATGAGTATGAGAAGTATTTAGAGTCGTATGAGTATGCGTAGGATAAGTATGAGATTGTGGTGTGAGTATTAGAGTAGCATTTATTTATTTATTTATAAAATACATGTTACATATGTTAGACATTTACATAGATAGGATTTATTAAATCACCATACTAGGCGGCTGCCTGTTTCATGGTGATTAATTAAGGATAGTTACTTTGAGTGTAGTCTAGTGTAAACAAATGGTACGATTGGTAAACTTATAATAAAAAATAGAAAAGAAAAAAAGCAGTGCGTAAAATAAACATGTAAATAAAATAAACCTGTAAACATGTGGTACTGGTAGTATGTAATGATGTTGAAAATTTATATCTCTATCTGAGTACGTGAAACAAGTTGTAAACACTGTCATAGTCACTCAACAGAAGATCGGTAAGCGCCTTTCTGAAAGTGAGATATTTGGTTTTACACTTTTTTTCAATTGATAAGTTTTTAAAAATTTTAGGTGCAAGAAAGTTAAACTGGGACTGTGCCATTGAAGTTTTTGTTGGAATAATATAATTCGATTGATTTGAATATCTTGGGTTGTATTTTGAATTTATAATATATTTTTTTGTAAATTTGAATTTAAAATAAGAGGTAATATTTTTTACATATAATATTAAGAACTTTGAAGTCTTTAAATACTATTTCGTGGGGTGTATATAATGTACTTTGTAAATAGTCCGTATTATCAATTTTTGGGCTTTTATCAATGGATCTAAATACAGTTTTAGATTATGAATTTGAGTATTATGAATATGTGTACTATGAGTGGGAGTAGAATGGATATGAGTAGTGTGAGAATAAGTAAACAGAGAAGTATAAATATAATGAGAAATAAGTTCGAGTATCGTCAAAAAGGTGGGCCGACCCTCCGGGCGGTAGAGGCCGCGGTATTTATTATTTTTGGGTTTAATCAAACAGTTTACTCTTGAAGTGGGTTACTGATGAAATACCGTGATAATTTAACATAGTTTAATTTGAATAATGATGATATTTTTACACGGTGACAGTATGCAAGAGGTATTTATTTAATTGGACGTTTTTAGGCAAATGCGTGCCAATTGAGTTGACAAATGTAATTTTTCCAAACAATAGGCCACTTGAATCACATTTTTTAATTTTTTTTTCGGTTTATGCAAATATTCTAAGACATTCTGTTTTTTTAATCGTATTTTTGAAACCCTGGCGATTTTTTGAAAATTTCAATCCGAAAAATCAGACCATTTTTTATAAACCGGAAAGACGGGACATAATTTTATGGGTGCGAAAAAACGATAATTTCATAGCCGAAAATCATACATATAGTGAACGTTAAACGATAAATCTAGTCAACAAACAATAAATCTAGTGAACGTTAAACGCAAATTCAAAAATTCGCCAGATATCAAAGTGTTGCCATATAAAAAAAAATAATCAGTGTGACATTTTACAAAATTAAGGGAAAATAATCGGAGACGGGACATTTTCATGTAGTTACATCACGAGCTCAAATAATGGATTTATTTATTTAAAAATAAAAAAAGCTCTGCATTTCTAAAAATTTTTACTAACATTTTCGTAATCTTAGTAAAAAAATCTATCCACACGATTTTTTCCAAGTCATTATGAAATCCATGCAAGTGGCCTATTAACGATAGTAGTTAATATTAAGACGGGGGTATAAAAATTTCAAATGTTTGTCAGTTATTAGATAGGTGATATTTGTTTGCAGTTATGTATTTACGATTTTTTTTATTGATTGCGTTAGTTAATTAAATGATCAGAGCTGTTGATTTTGAATTATGTGGGTTGTCCTTGCAGTATTCTGTTACGGAATAAGCTTATGCACAAAGAATACATACATTTTCAAAGAGATTTGTCTTCATTTTATCCTTCCAAAGCTCTATTATACCATTTTATAATCCACACATATTCGGTTTCTTTAAAATTCTTCCAATTTAGACAACCGACTAGATACATTAATAAATTTAGTACGTTATTTAAACTAACAGTTCTGTGAACAGTAGGCCTCTTATAATTTTTTTTTTTTTTTTTTTTTTTTTTAACTTTATTTATTCTCATTTCTTTTTACATATAATGTATAATAGAAAATTAATAGTATATTATAACATAAAACATAATAACATATAGTATAAACAAGAAATGAAAACCCACTAAGGCACTGCCTGAGTGTGGGTAATATTAAAAACAAAATACTATATTTCTAAGTACACAAAGTATAAAATAGACTTTTAAAAAAAAAAAAAACATATAAAATATAAAGTTAGTATTTCATAGTTAGAGTAAATGAAAAAGGTTTTATTCGACTATTATATATGTAAAATAAAAATATGGATAAAAACATACTGATTTTAAATATTTTTTTTAATATTTTTTTTTTTTTTTTTTAGTTATTAAAAAAAAAATAAACAGAAAACATATTATAAACGTCGGCTATAGTAGGAGGTAGCGCAACACGGCATAACACCCCAAAAACTAAGAACGAAAAAGAAAACATATTGTACTGAAAAAGGTTTTTTTCGACTATTATATAAGTAAAATAAAAATATGGATGAAAAAATACTGATTTTAATTTTTTTTTTAAATATTTTTTTTTTTTTTTTGTTATAAAAAAAAAAAAAATAATAATAAAAATAAACATAAAACATATTGTACTACAGTTTAGAGAGTTACAGAAAGTGAGTTGTATGAAGATGGATAAATTTATAATAATAATAAAAGCATGTTTCCAATTTTTCGTATATAATAAATCAAAACCGAAAATTTCCTCCGAAATCACATCATTTGTAAGTAGGTACTTAAATACAAACTAAATTATAAAACAATTGATAAAAATTATCAAAATTTTCCAATAATGACAGAAGTCAGATCAAATCGTAACAAGCCAACGATTGAAAAATCTACTCGACACCTCGACACAAACAAGCCTCAATATATTTTATACTTTATAATTTACTTTAATACATTTTACATTTTATTCACTGCTTATATTACCTTACTTGTTTAGCTTTTTCTTAAATTTCACTAACATTCTTCATGTTGTTGAACTATTTATAAGTATGTCAATTATGTTAATGGCACGTGTTGTGCCGTATATATGTAAATAGATAAATAAATAAATAAATAAATTAAGAAGCTCTTGGAGTAACACTTTTCTTTTTAAATTTTATACCAATAGCATGTTATACAAGTGGGGCAAAAGTAATCGTCCGATGTTCTTTTGCTGTAATTTTTTTTAAAATTAAAAACTTTGGTTCTGCTTGTGAACTTTGTTTATTTAATCCATTACAAATTATTCCATCATGTCGAGAAAACGATATCGGCCAAATGGCCGCCGCCAGAGTTGATGACTATACGGGTCCGTTTTATGGCATTTTCCATCACTCTTGCCAGGACTTAAGGGCTTAAGGCAACGATACTCAACCTTTTTTCTCTTCGGGCCACATACATGTATTTATAAAGTTATAGGCCGCAACACTATGATGGTATGACGAAAAAAAAAAACTCTCTTTTGGAGAATATTTTATACGACAGCAAGATATGCTGTTAAAATTTGCAAGCAGGTACCTGACTAACCAGTGACATTAACCCGTTTTTATGTATAATAATTGATGCGGTTGTTTTTAGAAGTGGCACTTTTTATTTATAAATTATTTGTGCGCGTATTTGTTTGTCAAATATTTGTTTTTTGGGAATAAATCTAGCGTTTGCGATAGCAACACTCCTACACATCTGCCCTGATGATGGACACTGAAACGCTGTCGAAAACTGAAACGTTGGCTAAAGAAGGAGGTAGCGTAACACAGCATAACACCCCCAAAACAAATAACGAAAATACTTTTGGCCGTGAAAATCTAAAAAGCGTCTCACTCTTATACCAGATTTTGTAGACCATAATGACAATCCTTTTCGGGTATCACTATCTGTGCGTCATAGTTCCCGATAATAAAGTGTTTAGGGCCGCACACAAAAGCTTGCCGGGCCGCAGGTTGAGTATGGTTGGCTTAAGGGCTTCAAGAGTCTGAGGCTTGTTGGCGTGATAGTAAGGTTCAATCCTCAGAAAGGCATTTGAAAATAAAATTATTGAAATAAAACTTCTTTACGCACGCTCGACACTTCGGAGTAAACTGGTGAATGCGTTACGAAAAGTGGTGATTGTTACGAAAAAGGTAATGCGAACGGTGATCAATGTCATCAAGGAAACGAAGCAAGTGCAACTTATGCCCAGCGAAAAAAAGACGCTTGAGTATGTACTACTGTGCGAAATGCAGCAAACCATATTGTCTGGAATGTCAATGTCAATGTCACCCCAATGTCATATGTTCTTTTACAAAAAAAATTATCAGTGGAAATTCAAATAATTACTTTTCAGCTCGGCAAATCTTAAAAAAATTATATATATTTTAAGACCTTAAATACTTAAATTTTCCGAGAGAAGTAGTTTATATGTCGGTAGAAATTCTGAATGCGAAGACTTAAATATACCAATTCCCATTCAATCGATATTTCGGCCTCTCGTTAAGCTTGCCGCGCTATGCAGAATACGGAGCACAGCGCACATCGGGATCGATCTTTAGCGCAATTACGTGGTGCGGAGAAAACGAGAATCTGCTTTCTCGGCGGAATTAAAATAATTTTGGAGTTTAAAATCAAACACCCTCGTTTTGAGCAGTGCCGCCAATGGCAGAGACGGACTTGGCAAACAAACAAAATTATATCTCCAAATTAAGGCTGATTTATTTTGTAATATTAATTAGAGCAACCTTCTTATTCTTCATTTTTCACAAAACGATTGAGTTGATGAACCATGTTTTCGACTTTTTCGTGGAACTAGGCTTCCTCAACTGCTCTTTTCATTTTTTCTTTCTTCTATTTTCTTCCACGCTTCAGTCTACCTCCGAATCCCCTCCATTGATCACAATACTCCGTGCCTTGTCATCTGACATCCCTTCTTCTTGGTGCAATGCAGTCTTTGGGTACTACAGAATTTTATCAAAATCACCAATACTCAATTAGTTTTTGGTTCGTTTTTAATTTTTTTTCCGGCGTTGATCCAAGAACTGTCATTTGTGCCCAATACAAAAGCAAACAGGTACCAGCTACATATTTACGAAATTTAACGTAGGAAAGTACTTGACAAAAACAAATATATGCGTACGCACTTTTGAATCAAACACAAAAAAATGAACCATATTACAACTCCACACAAACAAATAGAACAATCCGAACTATGTATATCGAAGGTCCAAAAACCTTCAGAAAACTAAAGTAGACAAGAATCGGTAGGTTACGAAGGACCGCACAAAGAGGAGATCGATTATATAACAGAAACAAACTAAGATGAACTCATTTTTATGCTAGGATCTTCTCATAGTTCCATACTCAATCCTTACTCAATAAATAAATTGTGTTTATGGAACGTTTTTCATCCATTTTCCAGCGCTAATCCAAGAACTGCCATTTGCGCCCACGTTAAACTTTTAGCAGTGAGCGGAATTTTCTTCAATTTAGAGTGCAGTACCCTGGTGCATATCGTTGGTTGTATGTGTGATGTCTTTAGTATATTATATTCAGGCATTAAATAAATCATATAATATATGAAGCTCCAATTAACGAGTAGAGTTTTTCGGTTTACTTCGGTTCACAGCCCTTGTGCAACACCGCCCTTACCACGCTAGTCCGTCCCTGCAGGGTCAGTTTGCAGTCCGCACTGTCCGGGCGGGCGGCACGGGCGGGCCGGGAAGTAGGCCGGCCGGGCCGCCCCAGGCCAAGAGGAATCCGGCCAAGTGGGCCACTACACCTCGCACTACAGTCATAGTACTACACTACCAACGTAGCACTACATTACACTACACACAGTCCCAGTGGACCGGACCGCCGAAACCCGAGGAAATGGAACGCGGCCGAATTTTGGGCGGCCGGAAGCGAAATTTTTCAAAATCGATTGTTGATTTTGATTGGAATGTTGAGAACATGGCTAAACATGAATTTGATACACAGAAAGAATCCTTGCAGAACAAAGTTTGTTAGCTTTAAGTGGAGTAATAAGGAGTTTTTCAGTAATAAGGGGTTCACATTGGAGAAAATGTATGTTTTAAAATATTTCAATTAATTTTTCGAAGAAAACATCTTGTGAAAGGTTTTCGCTTTGTGGTGGCATTATTTATTTTATTTAAAAAACAAATAACTTAGTTTACTTTATTTTTAGTCACTTTATTTATACATATAAAAAGCATTAACTTTGTGGCTCGCCATAATTTATATGTATTTTTATTTTTATTTATTTATACATACAACTGTGATTTATACAATCTGTGAACACCGTTCACATCAGGAGTAAATGTGTACATTTACTGTAAACTAAGTTATTAGTCTTTTTAATAAAATATTATAATTGTCAAAACGGGAATATTATACGTTGAACATTATTACATAATTATTTTATTTTTTATGGAATATTATCTGATGGCCTCCATGGTCGAGGAGTAAGGTTCTCGACTAGCAATCCGTAGGTGGCGGGTAAAAATTTTATTTAATTGATTTTTGATATTTCACAATTTAATCACAAAAAATAATGTACGCTTTATATTTCCGGCACGTTCCAAAGTGGGAGATACTATCAGTATCGCCTTAGTGTAAGACCCCCATTCAGAACCGAAACGTTGCTCGAAATGGCATTAGCCGTGTTTTGTGACCAATATAGCTATTGCAAGGCACTCCCCACCTCGTCTTCCCAAACTCATTCCCCTACCCACTACCTTCACCTCACAACACACCCCAATTGGGATGCCATTGTCTCACTGACTCCAGACGGGAGCGATTGGGATTGTAAAGGTATTCACTTAAAAAAAAATAACAACAAAAAATTCTCGTTTCAATCGAGGGTTTAAAGTCAAACATCGGTTTTTACAAAAGCGTAATTTTACAGAAGACTCTTGTGTTGCTTCTACAAAGAAGATACCTATTTAATTTATATTAATATTGGTACACGACCCACCCTCCTTATTTCTATTATCTGTACTCCAAAACGATACCAGAGTTGTCGTTTCAAAACGAGGGTTTAAAGTCAAACAGCGTTATCTATACAAGAGCAACTTACCAAGAAACTCTCGACACTTTACCCTCGACACTTTGGGTTAATATAGGAAATATCTATTTACATCTTCAATTTCTGCAAATATAGATAAATAATATACTATAAATAAAGATATGAATTTAGTTCATACTCAGGTAACATAAGAGTAAAGTGTTTAGTCTTCTGTAAACTTGCGCTTTTGTAGATAACGTTGTTTGACTTTACACCCTCGATTTTTTGTGCATCTATTTAGGAGATATTTAGTTAATACTCAGGTAACATAGGAGTAAAGTGTTGAGTCACCTGTACTATTGTTGACAACATTGTTTGATCTAAAGCCCTTGAACCATGGCAACATTTAAAAATGTTTTAAGTATTCTATTAAGTACTTTCAAAACAGCCAATATTCAGTTTGAAAACACGGTCAAAATTAAACAGCGATCAATATCTGAAACTAGATACATCTGATCTTCAATGGAGTATAGATTGCGCCTTGCGCCGCCTCTCGTTATGTTTTTTTTTCATTCACTGAATGAACTTGGATCACGACTTGGTGAGGAAATGGAACAAGCGTGATTCGGAGATTACCGAAATCTAGCCGTTCTGAAATTATGGACCGAAATTAAAAGCACATGTTGCAGTAATGAGGTATTATACAAAATTGTTGTTTAAGTAGGATGCGGGTTTTGGTACTTTTTGCACCTGGCATCTTGTTTGTATGTGGTTAGCACACATTTTTCTGGATTGAAGTGTGGGTTTGATCTTTATCATGGAGTAATAAAGATTTTTTAAAGAAAAATATTATTTTAAAGTAGGTAGATTCCTGATTTCGATTTAACCATTTGAATGGCAGGAGACCATATTTGTCCCAACGCATATAGGTCTCATATAAAACGCTATAACTCCCTTACTATCATTGTGAGAAATATGTTCTAAACGGCGTTAGAAAGTAAAAACACCACGCTTTATATTCAAATCTAAAATATAGCCCCCAAAAAAGTAAAATGTACACTTTTATTTAAACAAAGTTTTGAATCGCAAATTGAAAAAAAAAATTGAAACTTCGTGAATTTTTTATAAATTATTTTTACATAGAGCGACAAAAAAGGTAGATCACAATATGTGTTTGTTATACGTTTTTCTAATTAAATATGTATGTGTCTTTATTTTTTTTTTATTATCAGTAACTTTAGTTAGAAAAAACGTAAGATGAGCCATTTTTAAAACTTTTTTATGTTTGTACGCAAAAATTTTATACTTAAAAAAATAAATGTTTATTTTGAATTACATGATTTGAAAGCGTATTTCATCACCTTTCTAAAACAGTTTTTAGTTTTTGAATGTGCTCAGAAATTTTATAAAATGTTTTTTATAAAATTTCATAAAATGTTCCAAATATTTGCATTTTATTCTAAAATCATGCCAAACCATCTGAAAAAAAGCCAAACGATCTAATAATAATGTTTATAGAAAAGCCGTAACTGAATGTGAAAAAACAAATAAAATCACAAACACATAAAATTATAATAGGTTTTGGATAGTTGGGGGCTGGGTAAGAGGTTGAGCGATTATTTGGCTGAGTTACCAGTGATGACATGTGGAATAAAATTATGTTTGTTTGATTTTAAAGAGAAAAAAAATTGAAAAAAAAACATCATCGAGTCACAGGAGACCAAAATTTCATTACCATTTTTACTCTAAATTATGTCAGGAATCACTGGTTAAAGTAACTCAAATACGTCCTTTAACACCCTTTATATATTTGCACAGATGTTTTTTTTCGGGTTTCTCTCAAGAATTTATACGAACAATATTTTTTGGTACCACCTGACTGACATCATAATCGTAACACAAATAATGAAGAGCACGAACTCAAGGTGCAAACAATGTTATTACCAATTTAACATATTATTATGGTACAAAAGTGGCGCACTCAGATGTAGAGGACCTACTTATAATAATGCATATTTTCAGTAGTTTACCAAAACAACACGTATATAGTTTGTATAATTGCATTTTTCACAAAAAAGTCTCTCTGTAGGAACTTTAAATTTTTCGAATACGCAAATTACGAGTATATATTCATATAACTATTTTGTTCTTCTTTATACATAATTGCATTTGTCTACGTTATTGTTATTTCCTAATTTGTTAAAACAGAAAATCTCCTATGTAGGTACAATATATACTTATGATTTCAGGTATCACTTTAATGTAAAAACCTTAGTTGGCGTATATAAATAAATAAAATAAAATAAATATTTATTATAAGCCATAATTATTAGCCTGAAACCCTCATCTACATTTAAAAAATCTCCCGAGAAAAGATGCCGCCGACGGTAGATGAGTGTTTCAGGCTAATAATCATTGCTTATAATAATTGTTACCCTTTGTGCTATGCATAAAAAATAGTTTATCAATTAAAAAAATAAATATTTTAATTATTTAAAGATAGGGGGTGGGGAAAGCAAAAAAATAATAAATAAACGGTTCGAAGAAAAATGTTATTAGGTTTTTGTAATAAAAATTTGAGATTGTATAATAATATTTGTTAAAAATTCCGACCTTTCACAGAGATTAAAACTACATTTACATGTGCAATTCAAGCATAAAAAAATAGATGAAAAATGAGCACCAATAAAAAACGCACCTAGAATCGGCGTTTTAACGGGGACCTTTCAAAAGCACTTAATTAAATACCGAATGAGCATTTGATGACTATGTTATACTTGAATTTTTGTGAAATAACTGTCCCTTAGGGTTGTCGTAGGTGCCAATAGTATTCATCATCATCATCACTCTTGGCTCTACAACCCCTGGTGGATCTTGGCCTCCTCAAGAGCCTCCACTCATCTCGGTTTTGTGCCAGCTCTCTCCAGTTTAGAAGCTCCAAAGTATTGAAGCCAATAGTATTACTTCATCGAAATTGAAGAGATTTTTTTCTCTACTTATTTCTAAGTTTTCACAAGTGGGTCATTTTTATTTTAGTGCATTCTCGAGAAGTTGCGGAGATAATTCGGTTTCTCTGCTCCCGCGGTGCCCCCCGTTCGCCCCCCGTTGGCACTTTACGGGTCCGCCCATGCATGAAATTAGTTATTAGATTGCAAGATCATAACATACTTTCAACATGTTTTCTAATAAAATTGTCATGATAGTTGATAACATCGCAGTGGCGTTACAAAGCATTGTAAAAATTGGATCAACAAGGTAATAACTAACTGTCTCACCGATTTTCCTCAGGGGAAGGCAGAGAGATGGACCGCCACATATCTCTCCGCACATAATCAAGTGCTTCATTCACATTCATACAGCATCCCAAAAACAATCTAATTATTATATCCACTTGTCCGCGAAGGATAGAACAACTTGTAATATGTTGCTTGTATTACTAGTGCTTACCAAATACCTACTTTGTTTATTATTAGTATTTTCAAATAATAATAGTGCTATTTTGTGTCATTTCACTTCAAGTGCGCACAATCAAAACCTCCTAGATCAGGTTTTGGCACAATGCGAAATACTGGAGGTGTTGCTACCTGTAAGGTCGATATGAGTTCCTAGCTAAGCAGATTGTATGTTCTAAATCTAAAAAACCGAATTCTCCAGTTGTGTTTTATTCTCAGATTACTGTTTTTGTTCAAACATTTTAATTTAAAGTTAGATTATTTAACAATTTGACTCCCCTCTACCCAACAAAACTAACGGGGCGTTTCCTTGTTTGTTCAACGACAGATTCTTGTCAAAATAAAATTGAAGTTAGCGGCGTTTTCTGATATTTTCCAAGACTTCAATCATATTCCCTCCCAACCTACTCATCTCACAGTACAACCTAACTGGTCGTGTCATTCTCCCGGGCAGTTACGACTCAAGTGCATAATTGATATTCCCAATTTTACTAGTTTCCTCAAGTTTAACATATCCACGTCTATAATCTACGGTGACTTGAGAGTTGGTTCTTCGACAGTTAGCCCCACAACATTATAACAATTATAACTTTTAATTTTTTTGTATATTATTTATATATTTATCAATTTCAAACCTAAAATGAATCCCCTTTGTAATAAGTTGCTGCGGGAATCAAACGAATTTATTTACAATGTCGTTTTATGTACTTAAATGCTGGTTTAAACAGTACATAGCCGAGTAATTTTTTCCTGTATGGATTTGAATGACAACATGTTAATCTGCGGTACACCCTCTCTACACATCCTTTTGGGGACATTTAGTTATATTTGATATAATTAGGTATACCATTTAATAACTGCTTATAAGTAAGCCGGCCGGCTTAGTCCAGTGGTAAGGCTCTTGACTCGCAGTCTGAAGGTCGCGGGATCTAATCCCGACGTGGCAAATAAATTTTATTTGATTAATTTGTGTTATTTCACAATTTAGTCATTTAAAATAATATATGTAGTATATTTGCGGCACGTTCCAGAGCGGAAGATACTCTCAGTATCGCTCTGATGTAAAACCACCATTCAGAATTGAAAAGTTGCTTGAAATGGCTTTAGCCGTGTTTGGTAACCAGATCTGAATAGCCAGGTACTTCCCCAACTTCCTCTTCCCTATCTCCTTCCCCTCTACATTACCTTTAGCCTCACAAAATACACCAATAGGGGATGCCATAGTCTCACTGGTTCCGGACGGGAGCAGTTGGAGACTCTTGTGCGGTATTCATATAAAAAAAAAACCAAATGCCTGGGGACTAGCTGTCGGTTAGAACAACTGTCATGAAACCATAAGGTACAGTCACCTATGTAGTTTCTTGATTTTACAAGACAAATTTCTTAAGTTACCAATATCACACCAAGTGTTAATGTTGCATGTGTCGTTGAGAAGGACGTAGCCAATCGAGGAATTAAATTTACCTCAGTTCAGCCTGGAAGAGAGGATTTTTGTCCATTTGAACACTTTTTGTCCACTTAACATCCACTTCCACTGTTGTTACACGCCTCATCACCTGGATAACATGCGGTATTTCACTTAAATCATTCACGTCAAAGAAGATGAAAGATACTTGATTCCTAAAAGATAACTTGTATCTTTTTTATTCACTCTTTGTCATTTTTTCTAAAGATTTTCAGACGTGCGTGCGTACTTCCATGTTATTATAACTTTTTTGTTTGTTTTATGGATCCCATGTAACGAAGCCGCGAGTAACGAAGATAACAAAGCAGATAAAGACATTATGTTCGCTTTCATTATAATGACACCAGTGTTGAACGTTGAACTAATGACACAGAAACAGAAGATGAAAAAAAACAACTAGAAAATCCGCATCGAAACATGCGACAAATTGATTATTGCGATCTAGATCTCGCAATATTTTAGTGTGTACAAAGTATTTTAACTACCTTTATGCTTTTTGTGAAAGTTTGTGAAAATGTCAAGCATAAGTGACATAGCTATTTAACGAATGTTTTTTTCTCAACAAAGAGATTTCCCAATAATTGTACCATTGTGTCGTCTCGTACTATTAAGATCGTATTAACTTTAGAAACATATTATTTGCGGAACACTGTAAGCCTAATTGTAATTTTCTAGTAAGAGAGATTCATGAGAAGCAAATTAAGCAAGTTTAAGTTCGTATTGAAATCAATTAATTATGAACAGAAAATATCTAAAACATCAGTGTGGCTGATGATACTACTGTTCAAATACAATACTACTTCGTAATAATTTTATAGATGGTTCATACCTCCTGAAATTTTTAAAGTTGTTTGTACAAAACAACTACTGCCAAGGGCGGCACTACGATATGCTATGCACAGCACATGGCAGAACACATGTCACATAGAAACACACGTATCATCTTAACTCAGCATGGGGTCTGGTTAACCGGACAGCTCAGGATAGTGGATTTTGTCAGGAGTTTTATTTTTTTCAAAAATCAACAAGATTATTGATCTACAAAAACGTTCTAAATATTAGTTTTTTTTCTAGGAAAAAAAATACGAGAATGGAGACATTTTGATTTTATTTTCACGTTGACGTTTCAATAATGATTCTAATTTTGGCATTTTTGGTTTGCCGCCAAAATGATATGTTCGGTTTTATTCATGAATCTTGCGATGTTAACGTCACACTGGCCAACATCAGTGATAGTTCTCTTACCAGCCATTAGCGTTTTCTACGTCATACTGACGTTGTAGCCAGTTGTAATCGATTTTAGATCGTTTTTGTATCCACGATGATTATTGATATATTTTTAAATATTATTTTTTTCAACAGATACAAACACAGAAGTCGCCAAAGCTCAGGGAGCTGTCGGAGGGATGAGACTTCTCTATCTCTTTTCGGCCGTCCTTGTCATACAAGGGGTGAGTAATCTTTACACATTTGTTAAAAAATGTATTTCACTCCCTACGCAGGAAATTTGCTCCAGCCGCGAATCGTCTCCTTTTTACATATAGGTATAAATGGTAATGCAATAATATGTAATTTTTCGTCTATTGCGAGTTTTCGTAAGCGAAGATTATTGTATTTCATTTAATGAAGACAATATTAGCGAAACTCAATCGAAAATCTGGAGACATAAAAATCAGAAAAAAAAAATTGGCTCCATTAGGACATATCTCCCAGTGGAGCCAATATCTTTTTTGAGTTTTCTGTCTCCAGATTTTTGATTGAGTTTCGCTAATATTATCTTCATTTAGTTAAATATTGTAGATAATTTTAGGTTTTAATCACAAAGTTAAAAATAAAAATGAAGATTATTGTAAACGTTTACAAAGGAATGAAAGCATGTACTTCAAGTTTTAAAGTCACTGAATACAAATGAACGTAACTTTACTACTAAAGCTACGTCTAAACGTTTGTATTAGTTTTACTTAGGTGTGTGGTTTCTTTATATGGCATTATAATACAGTTGGCATATAACGCAGGTGTACCCTGTAATTGCTTCCAGGCCCTAGGGCGTTGGTTCTAAAACTCAAAATAAAATAATGAATACTTATATGTTTATTTATGTGGCTCGCATAATTTACAATAAAAAAACGTATAACTTTATAACAGACCACTTTAATTTATTTTATTCACATTCTACCGGTTTCTAACTTACGGTACAGACATATTCCAAAATATTAGGTGTTTGAGTGGGAGGTGCACAAACGGGAAGGGATAAATACGGGATTTTGTAGGTTAGTTCTAATATTCTTCTGACGAAGGAAAGGTTCTTCCGAAACCGGTAGAATAAAATAAATGAAAGTGGTCTGTAACAATTCGTGTGTTTTTATTGTAAAATAAAAAAGGCTATTGCATTAAAAACACTTGTGTACCTTATTTCCAAGGTTTACATTACAACTTTTCTTTGTTAAAATCTAAGAATAAAAAAGAAAATTAGGAGTGCCTTCTTTACTTTGGAGGTTATCCACCACTTACCCGCCCTGGGGGCCTAGTCTCTATCTTTTATTAACCTCAGTTAGCGCGTTAATTACGTCACAAACATGTATTTTGACAGCTACGCTAATTAGAGTAACTGTCAAAATACGTGTTTGTGACGTAATTAACGCGCTAACTGAGGTTAATAAAAGATAGAGACTAGGCCCCCTGGTATAAGTAACAGATGGTTACTCCTTGAAGGCTCTCGCAAGATTCAAATTTTTTTGTTAAACGTAGCTACATTTATTTATTTTGAACGATTCTAGAACTTCAGAGTCCCTGCATACGTTATTAGTAAGCAGTATGCAAGTGCTTAACAGGAAAAAACATATGCCTTCTATACTGATTCGAATGGAAGCAAAATTGATATACCACTTACCACGTCCTCCGTAGTCGAGGGGTAAGACTCTCAACATCATCTCGGTCATCAGGCATTCTTAGTACATGCCCATGCCCAAGCCACCTCAGTTGCGATTTTAGCAGTGGTTCAATGTTTAGATCATCTCGGATCATCTTTAAAAAATACCTTTAAAAAAATGATTATTGTCTCGGAATGGATGTGAAGCTCTTAATATAGCCTTTGATAATAAAAAACAACACCCTTTTGATAAACCAAATTCCATTTAAGGTACTTTCCTACTATTTCGCTTAGGTCAGTGACCACATTAAAAAAGATATTTTAATTTCGTAGATTCATTTTTCGTTGCTGTAAATTTGTGCGTGTCGCTGATTGAGAAGGCCTGCCGTGGCTGATAGGCGATGATAGTAAGTAGTTGTAGTATTTGTAGAAGATGAAAGAGAAGTAGTGGGAAGGGAGACAAACACACATCTTCCATTCAAGTAACGGTGCTTCGACCGCCTCATTCACAAAGCTGGCCAGGAGCGAAAGCTGTCGCAATTAAAAACCAACAATTTAAAAAATAACTAAAGTAATTACGAACCCTAATTTCTGACGTTAGTATTTTACTGGTATTTTTTTAACATTAGCTCCACACAGGAGGCCTTGAGGAAAATAATTCCCCTGAAGGCATAAGTTATCTTTGGGGATCTTTTTAGGAAAATAATAAGAAGAAGTTTTGTTAAGGAAACGGGAATTAGGAGTGGGCAGGAATCTGGGGGTCAGTGTGTCCAGGAGTGACGGATGTATGAATCCATTCCACTGCGGTGCAAGGCGATGTTCCGAGAAAGTACGGTTGGAGAAGTCAGAGGTACACCCTCTACCATTCTCTCCCGATCCGGCCTGCCATGCAGCTGGTGATTTTCATTTTTTATTTATTTTTATAAAATGGAGACCCCGGCACAGGCAAGTCACCTAGTGAAGCCAAAATTACTGGATTACTATTGAAATATTGTACCAAAATAAATAATAATTTTTTTTTTTATTATTATTTTTGGAATAAAATCCAAATAAATGGAATATTTCTGAATTTATTCTAAAACTATAAACTATTTTTGAAAGGCGGTGAAATACTCATTTAAATTTGATTTTTAGAAATAAACATGCATTTTTTTAAATATTAAAATGTTGAATGCAAACATTGAAAATATTTAAAACCGCTCACCTCACGTTTTTTCTAAGCAAAATTTCTTATAATGGAAAAAATTAAAACGCTCGTACCTATTTTAAACTTTATAATAATCTCATTTTTTGTTGTTACGTAAAAAAATTTTTAATTAAAAATTTCTTAAATTTTTCTAAAAATGTGGTCGGAAACATTGGTTACGTAGAGGTTTACATTTTAATTATTTTGTGGTTAACATCTAGATTTGAATATAAAGAGTTTTGTTTTCTATTTCTAACACCGTTTAGATCAGATTTTTAACTAGCCCGTGAAAAATCGCGGGTTATAATACCAATTTTGAAAACACAATAAAAATATTTTTCTTTAAAATATACTCATAATATTATTGATAGGTTTTTTGCTTAAGAGCTTTAAAACATCCGGGTTTTAAAGCTATCTATATTATGGCGACCCGACAGGTGAACCCCTGAAAGTTGGACCCCCGAAAATATAATTATTATAAAATCATAATATTTGGTGCATTATAAAATCGACTTCAAAAATACCTTTAATAATAATTTATAATGGATATAAAACGAATTTATTTACAGTGTAGAATTTTTGTACTTAAACGCTGGTATATACAGTATATAGACAAGTAGTTTTATCTTTATCCTTGATGAATTTGAATTAAAATATGTTTTTTACTTTTGTTATTCGGCGGTACATCCTTTCTGCACATCCCTTCGGAACATTTTAGTTATATTTTGTTTAAGTAGGTATACCGTATTTTCCCTAAACCGACTGCATATTGTAAATAAGTATGCCGGACAGCCAACTGTCGGGGGATTTTGTTGGTTTGTCGCATCCACATCTCTTTTCACACCTGATACGTGATACGTGATGGCACATGACAATAACACATTGACGGAATCCACCGAATATACTTATTGAACAGCGACACAGTGACCCAAAATCCAACATAATTTAATTACGAGACCCGAATAGCTCTAACGTCATTCCAATATATTACATACAAGGTGTTAAACACCTGTCGATTATATTTGAAACAGTAGGTAAGTAACTATGTACGTATGTAATAACTGTTATAGCTGATTGTTTTGTGGTAACAAAATTCACACGATTTTTTTGTGAATAGTTATACTTTTATTCAAATTATGTATGATGATTTATGAATTTGGAATCATTCGCATATACCTATACTTAAATTGAAGACAAATCAAATAAATACAAAGTTGTCTTAGAATCATTTAGTTTTCATTCTTCATCATTTCTGTCGATGGTATGGGCTTCGTTTCAAAAGTTTTTTGTGTATATGCAAAATATATATAATACAGGGAGTTTAACGTTCATTTTTCGACATCTTAGAACTGATTTTTTGCCGTTAACCCCGTCAGAGTAACTTTCTGAATCGAAGTTGTGAAGAATCAAAATATATTTTGTCGAAATTTATTCCTGCCGAATGAAACATAGTTTTTACATATATTTAAAAAATAAATATATATTTTTTATTATATATTGTTCGATTCATTAACATTACAAGACTTCTATTGTGACACTCTTAACATCTCGGAAGATAATTATATAAAAATGTCTTGGCTATTTAAGGAGGAATTAAATGCATCCATTATTTCATAGATTCCATTTTACAGCACCATTTAGTAACATTATTCATGCTATACTGTGCTAGAACATGGTTCTGCCATGTGGTATCTTAAATAAGCAGTGGCGATGACTACGGCAGGGTTTTTTTAAAGACGTATAAGCCCATAGTATTCCAAGAGGAACAGGCTTTCAGTAGAGTTATGATTTATATTAAAACTAAGTATCGAAAAATTTGCATAACTTCTGGTTTCCAGGTTAAATCTATTTGTTGCCTCAAAAAAGTCTATATGGTGTACGAAAATTGGATAAGTTTCATGCGTCCGCATATGTACACAGACACACCTGAGGATTCTTTTTGATTTGTTCTATAATATTTATATATTTAGTTTTTTGCGGAGTCCATAGACTGCTAGCATACTCCAGTTTACTTATTATAACGCCATCGAATATGGCTGTCATTACATCTCCGTCATTAAATTATCATTACTTGTCATCACTTGGGTCGTTACTCATATCTATGTATCTCCAAGACGCGGTTTAAATTCAAATTATGGATTTTCACCACATGAAGTTCTGTCAGTTAATAAATTTAACCTTTTACTTGCAATATGCAAAATGTAGCACCGTTAAGCTAAAATTTAGGATGTACGCCAGGCAAACATTCAGGCTTTTTAGAGAAACCAACCAGCGATGCAGTTTCATGGATAAATAATGCTTAGCATTACGTACGATTAGTTTCACATCTCCTGGAAAGTGCACGCGCACAACTTGAATCAATTTGCCGACTAAACGCTACTAATTATTTTCGTTTAAGATCGCATTACCGGTAAATGCGTCATCAAATGTATGGATTAATCGACGTAATTGCTAGTTCCACTAGCCTTCTTCGTAAGAATTCAAGGAAGTGTATTCTATTCGTGGAAAACTTTCTAATACAAATGCAATTAAATGATACTTACATGATTTAATGTATTTATAACATATTCGCTCTTATTTTATCTGCAATCAAAGAAATTCTATCATGCAGGTAGGTATGTCATAAATTCCATTAATTAAATCTGAATATCCATCCAATAAATACGTAGGTATTCTATCACAATTTTTTTAATTGGATCGATTATGCAACTGCCGTCTCCAAATATATTTCTAACCATGTCTCCTGTCGAGAAACAGTAAATTTAAAGTTTTTATAATACACATCACATCAGTGCTAAGCTGAGCCTTTCGACTACGTATGTAGTAGATAATATTGAAAATAAAGTTGCAACCTTTAAAAATAACAGAAATCTTAGACAAACATCAATACTTCCGACCCCAAAATGTAAAAAAACAATAGGACAGTTAAATCATAAATATCTCGGAGTTAATTTTCTTAATTCACTACCTGAAAAAATCAGAAACATGAATACTAATATAAAAGAATTTAAAACTCATCCTAAAAATTGTACTTAAAACTTAAACTGAATCATGTAAAAAAAAAACACAATAAAATAACACCTCCCATACACACAAGCCCTGCTTAATTATAGGGGTACATCAAATATATCTACCGTGTAATTAATTACTGTATAACATTTATTTTGTAATTTATGTATCTATTTGTTACTAATAAGGTAAAAAAAATGTAGTTCTGAGAAGAATATTGAAAGAGGTATTTATAGTTTTGAAAGAAAAGTCTTGAAAAAATCTCTGAAATCATTCACCAAAATGTGGCTTAGCTAACGAGAAACAACAATGAGCATTGCGATTTATCTACAAACCTTATTACGTCCAAGGACGGACATAAATAATATAGCAAGGATAGGAGATAGGAAAAAATAATGATGAGAGGTCTTCCGTAACGTTTATGCAACCGTAATATGTCATAAGACACTAAATACGAATTTTGACACTAAATGTGAATGTAATTATCTAGGCGTCCCTGTTAGCGGAAATAATTAAATAAAATAATTCTGTTTGTATTAAAAATCTGTCATAATTTTCATAAAACATGAAAAGCATCTCATCAAATATGCCTATACTTTCGAACTAGTTAACCAATATAAGACAAACATTTTAAGCTAAGGCCGACATTGAGGCGTTTGGGCACACCGTTCATTTTATACATTCGAGTAGGTTAGTTACAATAATTATTTATGATCTTCGATAGGAATTTCTTCTAAGTGTTTAATTTCCATTTGTCCCAATTTCCACTTGATCTAGTTACTCCACTTCTAATCGCCGACCCTTTATTAACGAATATTTACTGTCCGACGTAGATGGCGGAAGACATCGTTAAAAACGTGAAAATGACGAATTTAAAATTATTACAACCAGTTCCCCGCCAACCGGTTGCAAACGAAATGTGAATAGACCCGCTGCTGCCCTAGTTCGTCTGGGTGGAAATTGGTCATGTTGTGTTTTGTATGCTGTCTGACAGAGGCGTGCGGTCCAAATTACGAATTTCTAAGATCAAGATACGTGCCTACCAACACACGAGAAAACTTATAAATTTTTTCGAAATGTATAGATTCAAGGGTGTCCGGGGGGGCTAAAGTTCGGTTTAGTGGCGAAATTCCTAAAAATACAAACTAGTTATTTTTATACTAACTATGGGCCGGGGAATACGAATCTGAAAGAATTAGGCGTCGGCAAGCAATATTAACTGAATTATACGACTTTAAAAAAAAATTTTACACACATAGGAAAATGGCCATTTTGGAAGCATTCTGATTCCTAGAAAATCAACTTAGTTATTTTTATACTAACTTTGGGCCGGGGAATCCGAATCTGAAAGAATTAGGCGGCGGCAAGCAATATTAAAATTAAAAAATACGACTTTAAAATTTGCTATAAACAGACACAAAAAGAAGACATTTTGGAAGTACTTTGACACTATCGAAGTCGCAAGAAAACATAGAAAAAGAATAAAGATGTTACACCACATAAAATTAAGTGTTGCCATTAAGCAGTAATATCAATAACGTAAAATAACATGTTTATAATTTAAGTACTTACTTTTTATAAATTTTAATCACTTTTGTATCACAAACCATGCTACCTTAACCTAGCGTAGCCGCTAAACTACTTGCAAACTGGGATGTTTTTTTAAATTGACGCGAGCAGGCGGTATAAAGGGGCACAAACCATGTGACACAAACCTTGCGTAGCCGCTAATATGATATTATTGTTTAATGGCCACACTTAAATTGTTGTTTTTCTATGGTTTCTATGGTTTTCATGTGTCAAAATGCTTTTAAAATGGCTGTTTTCGTATGTGTGTATTGAAAATTTAAAAGTCGTGTAATTCAGTTAATATTGCTTGCCGCCGCCTAATTCTTTCAGATTCGGATTCCCTGGCCCATAGTTAGTATAAAAATAATTAGTTTGATTTTTTAGGAATTTCGCCACTAAACCGAATTTTTTCCTCCGGGGGTAAAGAGTATTAACTTCGGGAGGTGATTCTACATGATGGTAGAAGTAAAAAATTAACAACTTTTTCCGAAATTCCAACATTTCAACAAAAAGACGTACCTACTAAAAATTCTTAGTGTGAGGTAGGATCTTACTTGATGGATCTTAGTTGCATGGTTGTGTTAGAAAATAATAAATCTAGCGGCACATGCCTGTCTAATTTTATATTTTTACCACAAAACTACCCCTAAAAGTTTGTATTTCGAAAAAAGTTAGTTATCTTTTTTACTTATAATATGTAGAATCACCTCCCGAAGTTAATGCACTTTACCCCCGGACATCCTGTATATATATATTTTAACATTAGCTCCACACAAGAGGCCCTGACAAAACTAATTTCCTTCAGGGCCTATGTAATCTGTGTAGATGCTGTGTGAATGGTCTTTTTAGGAAAGCAAGGAGAGGAAGTTCTGGGAAGGAAAAGGGTACGAGGAGTGGGTAGCAATCAGGGTCCAGTGTGTCTAGGAGTGACGCGATGAATCCATCCCTGCAGTGCAAGGTGATATTCCGAGAGAGTACGGCTGGAGAAGCCAATCGGACTTCCTCAACCATTCTTTCTCGACCCCCCCATACCATGCAGCTGGTGGGCAGACGCATCCGCCGCCAAGACCCCGGACAGACCTCATACCATGAACCCGGGAACCCCTGTTTAGTCACCAAACGTAGCGAACCACTTGGGTGACCTATGGCTGAGGTGTTGATTATCCAATAAATGGTTTCCGGGCCGGCGGTGCCTCCCAAACATGACTAAAGATCTAAAAAGAACTTACTTAAAGTAAAATTATGGTTGCAAATTTAATCATGTTTTGAGATTTTTATACTAATCATTAGTACCGAGGACATAGTTACTTGATTTATGAGTTTTAAGATTTGTGGACCTGTACCCTTTGCCCTGGTAGATTAGGCAGATATATAGTAAAAACTTTTCTAAATATTCACGGTCAATAAAAGTGTTTATGTGAAAATGAATTTTGTGTAAATTTTCAATAAAATCATTAGAAAAAAAATTTGCAATTAGGAAATTTTGAATTGGGTGTTAGGTTTTTTTCAATGAATCTCATCATTTTAGTTAAACTTGTGATATATTTGAATTTTAAACAGTCGATCGGATTTAGGTCAAGATTGTTCTATTAGAAGTATATTATTAAAAAAAGTTTAGGTATTATTTTGCTATAATAATTTAAATAATTACATTACGTGGAATGATTAAAAAATGACGAAATTCATGAACAAGTTCCCAAAAGAGTAAATTATTTAGCAACATATATTCGGTTACGGTTATAGCGGAAAGATGAATGACCACCGCACGCCACTGATTGCGATGGTAAGATTTATAGTCCCCGCCCAATTGTGTTTTTGGCGGCAAAATGTTTGACGTCTTCCGTTCTGCGTTATCGTCCATCCAAACCGGTTTCCGGGTCCCGAATTACTGGTCAAAAAATGCTGCAATTGAGGCCATACTTTTAATGACTGAGAAAAACAACACTGTCCACGTCCACTCGGTGGGGCTAAGATGACCTGAATTAAAAATGAATGATTAAAATTGCTTTAACTTTTTTTTAAGTGGATCGTCTATTAATTTACACGTCTTATACTGATCGAGTAAGATTCATAAAAAACTTTGCATTTAAACTTCCAGACGCATTAATGGCACGTTATAATCTGTTTTTGGATCGTCATATTTAATAATATACCTCAATGTCGGGCTGGAGCTAATCGCCGACATATTGCTGAAGTGGGACACTAACCTTAAAAATCGTTCAAAACAATCCAGCCATATTCACACAATTGTTCAGCCATTTTTATCTATGTTATGAAAAAACAGTTCCATGACAGTTGATCCGCTGACAATTGGCCCCCCGGCATACTTATATACAGTATGCAGTCGGTTTAGGGAAAATAAATACGGTATACCTAATTACAGTACATATAACTAAGTGACCCCGAAGGGATGTGCAAAGAGGACATACCGCCGAATAACAAAGTATAAAACATATTTTCATTCAAATGCATAAAGGAAGACTCTACGTGTCTATCTTCTGTGTATACCAGCGTATAAGTACAAAAAATCGACACTGTATCTACTCGTACATACATTCGTTTGATATTCGTTCCCATTTATTATTAAGGCGGTACACAATCCTAATAATTTTTGTTTGCTCAAAACTCACTTTTTAATAATTTCCGGTGAATTCGTAACTAAATTAACTTTTTTATTCAGATGTTGTCCTGGGGATGTAAGTTCTTTGTATTTAAGATTAATAAAAACAATACCTTACCATTAATATATTTTACGTACAACGCCTTTAAAAAATTGTAATACGTTGTACAACTAAAGTTAGCGGTAAGCACCAGATTTTATTTTTCTAGACGATAAATTAATAACTTCGGCAGTGCGACATCATCCCACATTTTCAATATTTGTAACACGTTCTTCAGAATTAATTAAATTGAACGCGGTGAAAAGGTCTAATCTCCATGCCTGCTAGGGTGAATTCCACCGTACGTTCATCCAGTACGCCGTGCAGCGGGCGCATATTTGTTTACACGCTTTCTTCACTTACGTCGTTAAGATTCCCACATTATTTGTCTTCTTCTTCTTTTCTTTGATAGGGCAAATTCGACAGTAGGTCCGTGCAATACACGGGTCGCGAGACTCTATTTGTATACACGGCTTCTTTACTTACGACGTTAAGATTCTGAATATATTTTAGGGTATATTGTCATCTTAAGGGTTTTTTTAAAGTTGACTTTACGTTTAAAATTTGTAAATAATGCACAAAAATTATAATTTTACAATAATAACCTTTCCCATGGGGGCCATTTGCCGGCGGATCAACTTTCGGGTCATCGAAAAAAACTTAGAAATTATTCTAAAACAGTGCCTTAACCACTGGAGCGCCTTTTGCCACAATATGGCACTATTTAAAATACCTCGGATTGCTTTGCTGTCAATTTTGGCAAATTTACCCTTTGCAAGTAATTAAGTAAAAGTAAACAATTTTTTATTTTTATAAACCTACTAATATCTGATATTCGAGAAAAGATAGGTGAATTCATTGGCTATATAGAACTTTAATCAGTTTGTATGTCACGATATTAAAATTCGGAGGTGTGATTTTTTTAATGTGTAGAATTGTGTCTATTTTTGTAGTCAATCGAAGCAATCGGAGAAAAAGTTATTAATCCAGTGGTTAACGAATAATGTCTGGTTGAATATGAATACATTTTTCTGCTTCATCTTATTTTGTTTAAAAGCGTTTTAACTCATGATGGTAATGATATTGCAAACTGAAAAGAGCGGCAATGATCTAGAAAAAAACACATATAAACCACACAGGTGTTTTGTTTTACAAGAAGCCGAGTAAAATATTTTGAACAAATAAATAAATGTGGTACGGATCTACATTTCCAGTGAGTATGTTTAGCCCTGATGATAGACACCCTCCGAAAGGAGAGGTCACTAGAAAAGAACAATATTAATTTGTATAGATCGTTATATTCATTTGTAAGTTATCAAGGCTTGTAGTAAAGATCATCTGAATCGAAACATCTGTCATGTTTTGTGGTTAAGTACTACCCAACCTTCCTCTTTACCATCATCTTCCCCTCCCCACTTCCTTCAGCTTAATAACGTACCCCATTTGGGGATAACCTAGTCACACTGGCTCCGGGCACTTGGGACTCCTAGTTATGCGATGTTCGTATAAAAAAGGAGTAACCGCAAGGTAACGTACGAATTTTGGATGCATTCATATATTAAAATCTGTATCTTATAAAAATCATTCAATTGAATGTTTTAGGCATCCAAAATGCTTGAATCGCGGATAGTTTTATAATTATCTCATTAGTAACAAATCAGCTCCAATTTTTAAAAAGGAAAAAAAAATAATTTTCCGTCAAAAATATTGTATTATATGTACACTCTCTTTACCGATTGTGTAATTTCTTCTTCCAATTTTGTAAATCCTGGTGTTTATTCAACCGAAGTTACAGACAGACAGAGTCACAACCGAAATTAGTATTTTTAAATATATTATCTGGCAAATTAATATATGTAGTACGTACTCCAGTTAATGAAACAGTTATCATGCTAATTAATTTACTTTCACATACTGTTTAATTCTACCATTAAAAATTTATACCGTTGACATTGAAAATTATAAATAAACCAACAAAGACAATGCTAATTTTTTTTTTATCACACGTTTCTTTTAGTTTGTATTAAGTGAAGGAAAAATAGAATATACTTTTCCTTCAGTATTTTCCTCTGTTTTCGCTAAATCATTTTTCTTATTGGACAGCTTTGGAAAATTTGGTATCTTGTCTTAATTTAATGTTTTATAATTCATCAAGAAATGAAAAAAATTAGTTTGAAAAATATTTTGCTTACCTGAATATTCCAAAGAGAAAACGGATTGGCTAATTTCATCGCACCAGAACTTACTGTATTACATTGTCTTTTAGTTTTTTAAAGATCGGTTGTAGGGTAAGTATCTAAAACTAATATTTTATGAGTTTTCGGTTTTATTATTGGCTAGCAGACCAAAATCGCGGATATTATAATTGTAGGATTTGTGAAGTTGAAAGAATTTATTAAAAAAATATTTGACTCTAAAACATTGAATTTCAAAAACAAACACTGTTAAAACAATATTAAAGACGATCAGAAATTTTCCTTTCGATTGAATATCGTTAGTAAACTTGAAAAATGATCAACAGCTTTGAGAAAAACATATGAAACTTTGTGATTTTTTTATTAATTGTTTTTATTTGAAACGATTATACATACAATGTGATGACAATATAAAATGTTTGTCTAACAAAATAGTTTTTTTTTCGTTAACAGTTAAAAAAAATAAGGTGAGTCATTTATACGTTTGAATTTAAACATTCGATATTTTAAAAATTATGCACTTATTTCTAAGACCCAAATTTTAAAGCGTAATTCATCACCTTTTTAGATTTCGGACACGTTAGAAATATTCTATTTATATAGATTTTATTGCAAAGCGGAAATACATTCAAATTCCGTCGGATTTTGTCAGAGGCTTGAAGTATTAATTAAGAATAGGCTTAAATTAAACAGTTCAAGTGTAATAATTGCATACACTTTATTTCCTCTAGTCTTGAAACACAAATTGACTACTGTTGCAGAACGTAGAAATAGCGGATTTTTCTGTACAACCATAATTGCAAAAATGCAGTGCGGATCTACTGGTACTTCGCAATAGGACCTTATTCGTAATGTATGTGAACAAGTTACAGTCGGGGTAACTGTATCACCCAATGACTTCTGACTCTAATGGCTCAATGTTCTATGCTGACATTGCGACCGTAGTAAGGCGTTGTCAATCTCACAAGTGTTAATAATTAAACCTAGTCAAGTATTACAAAAATCCTTTTATAGATATTATTTTTTTATAATTCAGTATGTGTAGGTGTTGCATCCAAAAATACGTATGAAATACAGCTTTAGATGTACTTGTAATGGATTGTAAACACTAAAACCGAAACGAGACGAAATGACGAATGGGGTAATAGTATGTGTAGGAAAAAACAAGGTATGCAAGGAAAAAGGATATCTGTATCTTGGGGAAGGAGCACAAAACACGATAGCAAAATTTTAACAAAGTTCCACTGCTATACCTTTAGGTATTTCTGCCATAACAAAACGATAATGTGTACCTACTTCCGAGATGGTCAAATTCCTAATTAAAAACGAGATTAGATACACGAAAATCCTCAACAACTTGCATTCGTGTTAATTCCAAATCTTTAGTTTTAAAAAAAAATGTCAAATATTTTTTCCAGCGAGATGATGATTAGGGAGAGGTAAGAACCGGATAAATGATATCCCGGTAGGAACTACATAAGCGTATTCTCATTTCGAAATCAAATAGTTTCTGAGAATAATGATTAAAAAATGATAAACCACGTAGTGGTTCTCTAAACAATAGCGTCTCGCGTCCATAAAAGTAGGTTTCTAATTATCTCAAAACTAAAAATTCTTCTGAAATCATAAGTTTTGTTAGGTTTTTACTCAAATGCCTACCCACTGAATAATATTCCATATATTTTATGTAACATTTAAAAATACTCAAATAAGTAAATGTACAATTTGTCCAAAGAAATGGCACTCTCTCATACTATTTGCCTGCCCTTGCGAACAAACTGTCTGATAGATATTTTTTTTTGTTTAGAATGCAATGTTCAAAAGCCATAAATGCATTCTTCGCTAAACCATCTCCGAAAAATATCAATGTAGGTATAACCAAAACGTTAATATATATGTTAAACTAAATTTTAGTTACTAACATAACATATGATGTACTTTAAACGTTTATATTTTTCGTACGGCATATGGTACATGCGGCCTTTGGCAATTTGAAATGTATTTATGCATCCATGTCGCGGTTAACCACACTTTATTGTTGTGGTGAGCAAAGAGTTCATCATTTCCCGGGGGCAAAACCTACACACTGAAAAACACTGTTTTTTTTTTCCAGCAAGTTGCAATGAGATTTTTAAACAAAAAAACGTGAACGTAATCGCAAAGTAATCCTAAATATTTGAATAAATCTATAGATAAGATAGAGTAGAAAGAAAGATAGGTATCAATCTATATACACATTTATTTTTTAATTGTTTTATAACATTGTTGCAGTAATAAACATAATACTATAGCAAAAACAAAATAGTGAAATACACATTTTCAAGGATTTTCACGCCAATTAAGAGAGAGCCAGCTATTGAGCTTGGTGTTATTTCAGAAAATATATAAAAGAGTGTACAATATATATAATCTTAGTTACTAGGATGTTGCAACCTTAAAAATTATAATTCGGCATGAAATGAAGTTACAGTATTTTGATTGTATATTATGTATATTATATATATGTATACTTTAATTTTGACATTTTAGTGATATGTCAAATTTCTGTACCGCCTGATAGAAGTGACACCAAATTAATGCTTCTATGTGAATACAGCGCATAGGCCCCAATGGGGTATTTCCACGTTTTTTTTTATTGCTTAAAAAAATAAGCCAAAAATTACGAGGATTACAGCATTTTTATTTTATTTTTATGTTGACGAATAAATTTTCTAGAGCGAGTTAAAGTTTACCATTTTTGAATCACCGCTAAAACGATATTTTGGGGCGTGGTTATCGTGTGACGTCGTGAGTGCGGACGCTCCCTGACAGTGTTTATTTGTGCTGGTTTAGCCGGGCGTAGCTTGCGACGTCATAAACCCATTTGAAAAAACGGGCTGTTTTGATTTGGTCAGTTTTCGAGCGTTTTTAAAATCAATAATATTGAATGAAAACATAAAAAACAAACATTTTTAGAAGAATGATTAAAATTAGAAAAATGGTCTTTAAATATTCCGTACATTTTCAACAGAATCCCTCGTTTGTGGAAATACCCCATTGCATATAACTATCTGAAGCAAGTGGGAATATGATACCCCCAATCAGGGTATGCTGTAAATCTGAAGCGAATCCAGAAAGGAATAAAATGGATAGAGGAAGATAGGGAAGTACTATAATATTCAGATCTGGTCACCAAACACGGCTAAATCAATGGTAAACATTTAGAATCGCTGGCCACGCTCATAACGAATACGTCAAACAAGAAAAAAGCATGGCCGAAATGTCAAAATGCGTGAAATATTGAAAATTTATTATTTAATAAAAAAAAAAAAATTTAATGCAGTGTCTTCCATCTCCTCCGACGTAATTAATAAAGTTGAATCGAAGTTTAATTTTTTAGATTCGTAACATACGCGTCCAGTTATCCTAAAAGTTCACCAAATCAATTTCATATTTTTTAGATTCTGAATGGTGGTCTTTCACCAGGGCGATACTGAGAGTATCTATCACTATTAAGGCTTTACACCTTGGGTACAACCACAAGAGATCTGGGTTCAAGTCCCAGTTGCGTTAGTTACCTTTTTATTTTTCTGTGTCTTGTTATTTTTCATATTTTCGTTTAGACGTATTAGTATTATCTTCTTTTTGAACAAATGGGAACCAATTATTGGATAACCAACACTCCTGCTACAGGTCACCTCAAGTGGTTTACTGGTGACTTAGCAGGTGTACACGAGTTCATGGGTTATCTACGTCTTGGCAATCAATGCGTTTGGTCTGGGAGAGATCGGTTGAGGGTGACCTAACCTAGATCTCTCCAGCAGGTCTCTCTCAACCCATTGCCTTGTATCGCAGTGGATTCATACGTCCGTTACTACTGCAGATATTGACCCCCAGATTCCTACTCACCTCTCATATATTTTCCTTCCCAGAACTTCCTCTCTTTACTTTACCTAAAAAGATTCTCCACACAGTACCTACAGGGCCGGATTAACCATGTCGGGGCCCCTAGGCAATGCACTTCTCGGGGCCCCTTTACCAATGGTGGACTAACGGGGGGGGGGGGCTGCCCGCCCCGGGCCTCTGGTCCTCGGGGGCCTTCAAACGCCTCCATGTCCCCTTTATCAAATCCTTAACAAGGCTTTAATGCCATTAATCAGCGGCCGAGAATTTAAATTTCGTCGAACGATGATCTTGCGATCGTACCCTTGCAACTGTACAGGGCGGTTCCGATGAGTTTTTAATTTTTTTTAAATATATGAGCGGATCTTTTTTTAAATGATTTTGTTTAAACTAAAATTAAAATTCTGAAGCATATCTTTCCCAGATAATTTATTGATTTATTTTACTCCATGATTATATAATTTGAAATGTGTTTTGTATAATACAAAATTTTGTGTGAAAATTTAACAATTCTGCCAATGCCCTACGGTAAAGCCTTAATGTACTAAAAATAAACATATTTTCTTAAAATTTAAAACTTAGCTTTTCTAGATAAAAGAACAGTCTTTCGAAATCAATTTATAAATTTGTGTTAAAAAAGAGACAATACGTCTAAAATATGATTTAAAAACGACATATTTCTGGTTTTGTCTGGTGATTCCCACTTAAGGTGGACACTGCAAAAAAATTTTTTTTTGTAATTTTATTTTTTTGTATCATTTTCTGAAAGACGCATTTGTTAAAAATGCTCTCACCAAATATTTTAAAGATATTCGAAAAATTGACGGAGATACAGAATTTTATGTGAAACAATAACTTAGTAAACACCACTTTTATGATACATACTATATGCCGACCGGGTTTCGCTACAACCGTAGGTTCTTCGGGGCAGTTTGTATGTTGAATTATCCTTCAGCAAAACTTTGAATGTGTTTTTCTCT
The DNA here is from genome assembly GCA_917563855.2 of Limnephilus lunatus. Taxonomy (NCBI): domain Eukaryota; kingdom Metazoa; phylum Arthropoda; class Insecta; order Trichoptera; family Limnephilidae; genus Limnephilus; species Limnephilus lunatus. The sequence continues at coordinate 14,922,394 of OU830601.1, read as the reverse complement.
AAACTTTGTTAACACATTTTTTAACCTCTACCTATACATCCAATTTGCAGGTCTTAAACTGTTTGAAAATCTAGTGTCTATTTCACCACGTAGGGGAATTTTGTTTAAAAATAAGGAAAAATGGCCGACCAACGAATTTTAATTTCGATTTTTTATGGAAAATTTTCATTGTTCATGAAAAAAAAATAGAAGGGGGCCCATTATAAAAAAATCCCTTAGTGATGCCATACTGATTGGATTTACTAACATTTTAAGATTTAGTACATGCAAATCGGACGTATAGTTTTTCCAATATGTTGTCAACTGTGTTGAAAAAAGCAGTTTCGAGAAAAACGCGTTCAAAGTTTGGCTGAACGTTAGTTCAATATACAAACTGTTTAAAATGGTTTTATATATCAATTGCTATAGGTATCTCCTTCAATTTAACGAATTTCCTTAAAACATTTGGTGAGAGCATTATTAACAAATGCATCTTCAGAAATTTAATTTTAAAAAATGACAATTTTTTTATAGTGGCCTGGTGCCTTAAAGCCTTGTTTAGAATTTGATCAAAGGAACATGGAGGCGTTTGGAGGCCCCCCGTGTGAACTGAAGAAAAAGCTTGTAAAATTACATCAACTTCTTAAACTAGGGGGGGGGGGGGAGCGGTTCATCCAGCTTTTCCACCACGGGCCTCTGACGGGCGTAGTCCGCCACTGCACTTACCTACCCTTTTCTAACTTCCAAACTTTTTTTTTCTACCACAACGTAATTTTACTCATAATTAATCTGTTTTTTTTACTACATTTCGAAGGTATGCCTTCACCTCCACTCAAAAAAAAAATTAAACGAAAACAATAGTGCAATAAGCGGTCTTATCACTAAAGTGATCTGTTCCAGACAACCTTGGTATGAAGAGAAACAAAGAATCTTAGCAAGCAGATAGGTAGTGCACACTAAAGCTTGTACAACATGTATATTTTAAACATTAGAAATAAAAGCAAAAAAAAAACAAAACCAATGCCAATATAAACCACACATGGCACCTATAATCGTATATCCATTGATACGAAGGAAAGTAAAGTAAAATACAACGATGTTTAAATATTTGTTTTAATTATTGACTTTATATTTATAATTTGTGCGTGATGTGAACAGTTATTGGGTTATAACCTAATTATTATAATTTGTTGTTTTCTTTAATGCATGTAATGTTATTAACCTATGCCTTTAGTTCGTAATAAAAAATTAAAATATTTAAAACATCTTCAAAGCTGACTTTTTCCAAAAGTGTGCCGGAGTTGCTAACTAATTGTGAGTCGAACCATTGACGCAAGTTATTTTTTCTTGGGGCGCGGGGCCCCCAGCCGATGCGGGGCCCCTAGGCAGTTGCCTACTCTGCCTTAGGGATAATCCGGTACTGAGTACCTACCCCGAAAGCTCATGTGTGGAGGTAATTAAAAAAAATATATTATTAATAATTTGTCAGCAACATCACAGGGTCACAACTTCAAGAGTGATACCAAAACCGTTATAACACAGTTTCTGTATTGACTCATTCAGTTTACCTATATTATTTTGATAAGCAACTACCATTACTTGTGCAATATTCACTGATTATTGGTCGTGAGTTTGATCTTAAAACACAGATTCGTCTCTCATAAAGTTACAAGTCTGTGCTGGTATAATATGCGAAAATAATGTGTGAGCAAAATACGTATTATGTTGCGAATGTCTAAGTGTATATGTGGATAATGTATCAGGTATGTTTGTGTTTGTTATTTCTCTTGCGTATGTTTTAATGTTGACCTATACAATGTTGCTAGGCACGGAAGTCATAGAGTAGAAGGAAAAAAAACAAATACGAATTCCCAAGAGAATGTAGAACGCGAATTAATGTCAATGAACCTGGCAATAAATTCAAAATTATCTCGCACATCGAACGATTATTTCATCAGATGTTGAAATAATGTTGTACGTGTGTATCTATCAAGAGTCCCGAATTATCTGGAGCCTGTGGGACTAGGGGTTCCATGCCAACTCAAAATGAAATCAACTCAGAACCTCCTCAGAAAGGTCATTAAAAGCTATGAAAAAATAATTTTAAAATAGCCGGTAACCCTAACCTAACTTAACCTATTTAACCAAATTTTTTATCATCACTCTTAATGACCTTTCTGAGGTGGTTCTGAGTTGGTTTCATTCTGCGTTGGCCGGTCACCGGGACTAGGGCATCCCTACTTCGAAAGTATCAGCGTATGCATTTCAAGCAATTTTGGTTATAGTAATTTTAGCACGCTATCCTGTTTTATGTTTTCTTCTTTATTCTAAGCATGAAAATTCATCTGTCATTCAATTAGAAATTTTATTTGCATTTTAAGTATTAAAGTAGAAGATCTGATTGGAGTTTTTCACAGCTATTACTATCATCCTGATTATTTTTTTGGTTATTATAACGTGTTGCCCTTCCTCTTTCTTTAACTAACGTTATATTGTCCATAATCAGGTCAGATGTGTAGAGATTGTTGTCAAGTAATTAAATAGACTTAGTCCACTTAGGGAAGAGGAAATGTGATGGCTAAAGAAGGAGGAATCGTAAAACGGCATAACAATCATCATCATCACTCTTAGCCCTACAACCCCGGGTGGGTCTTGGCCTCCTCAAGAATCTTCCTCCACTTATCTCGGTTTTGTGCCAGCTCTCTCCAGTGTAGAAGCTCCAAGGTAGATATATCTTTGAAGACGTTGTCGCTCCATCTTAATATTGGTCTTCCCAGGCTCCTTCGCCCTGGTCTTGAGTTCAGCAGGGACTTTGGTGCTTGATGCTCGGTCATTCTCTCTACGAAGTCTTCCCAGTATTATAAATTTTGTGACGTTTAGCTCCTTAAACAGAGTATAAAGCTCATTCTTGTAACGGTATAAAAATCCAAACATAATCACGTCAATAAAAATAGAAGTTTATGTTAACACGCTGGTAGGGCACATACTCGTTAAATAAACACCTCCACACTTCAGATAGCATTATCATCACAACCAAATAAAATTAACGCGCTTCCCCTTTTGTTCGGAAGTCGCTAAATTGCCAACACACCTGCGAATTACTGGAAGCTTAAGGATGACCTAATGGCAATAAATTGTTGTGAGTGGTCATCAGGCAGATAGTGGAAAAGCTACTACCGGTACTAAGTAGAGGTCAACTGCGTATGAGGAGGAGAATTTCAATGATTGCCTGCATGATTTGCATAGCGTAACACTTGCATTTGAGTGCATCCAACGATTCTACGTGATGAACTTAACACGCAAGTTTATTTGCGTCAACTTAAGTGGCATATTTGTTTGCAACACGGAAATGGACATGCTGATCTTGAGAAAGTGCGATCTTTCTGGTCGTGGTGAATACAGAACCCCTTCTATTTTTTTAATATCAGAATTCACCTACGTGATTTTTTAAACCTGAATGTCTAGTAACTAAATATACTTTTATTTTATTTTTCTGATGAACAGTATGGCTTAATCGCTGTCAACAGCCGAGCAGCAATTTCGTCGGAGTGTCCTGTTGGAAGCGGCATACACCGCAAACTATTCTTTTGATACGAGTTCAAAAATTTCTATACAACACTCTTCTATATGTATATATTGACTATGAGTATTAATAAAAATAATTACGAAAAATACACTCTTGTACCACGCAAAAACCGTAGTTTGGTGCCAAAAAAAGTCGTTTGTTTATAAAATCCGCATACGAACAACTTTGGTTGGGGTGACAGTCGGCAAAACTTTCGAAAACCATACACATTTGAAAAGGGACTCCCTAGTGTCGCGTTCCGCTTCCATTACCGTAATGGATTTTGAAGCTCGCAATTGTTGCGAAGTGACTCAACTGTTGCCTACGACTGAAATTGCTTGTGTGCGCTTGGACTTATTTTTGAAAGCATCTCTATGAGAAGCAACCGGGCATCACCGGGTGATTCCATGTCTGTAGGTCAGTCTGTCAACCGTCAGCACATTGCCCGAGGCGCTGAGGAAGGCGAGAGATGGAAATACAGAAAATGCACAAGACTAAACGAGACGAAGAGCGAGAGTCATTTCACATTGACCACTTCACCTGCTGTTTGTAGGAGACTTTTTGTGTTACCGTGTTAAGAGCCATTGCGCACGCGCGCCCACGCGGTTTGAATATTTAAATTTAGAATGGAATCCGGAATTTTAAGTCCAAATGACGGATTTGATAAACACACCTTGAAAATACACTATTTGAATGCGAAAATAGAGAAATTTCATCGTAGAAAATTGCAGAATTAAGTTCTTACCCGGAATGCGTTAATTTTAGGATTATACAAAGTTTTTTTTCTCATTTATAGTTTTTCACATGGTACGGTTAAGTGAGTCATAAGTATGATTCGTGTCTTGTTGAAGAGTCGTATTAATGAAATATTGCATAATATTATACCATACACGATTCTGAATGATTAATTGTTAACAATCGTGACAGCAGTGGTGTTCTAACAGCTCTTTTGCGATCCCTATGGAGAATTTGCCTAATGGTTATTTAGTTATTTAGTTAAAGACAGATGAAAAACACGTGTAGAATTAGCCTTTTTATTTTTTCAAAGAAAGACAAACATGCCCGGATTACGAATAACCCAACAATGTTTTGAAAATCTCCTACTACCACCACAGTAAGCGGAAAATGTTGCTTGTGTCGTGATGGAGTACTTATCCAGCCGAGGAATCGAATACGCGACGCCCGGATGAGACCCAATCGAGATGCCAACACAGCCACTGACCGGTCAGCTTAGGTTAGCTCCATATAGGAGATAATAATTCCCCTCAGGGTCTACGTCATATTTGGGGATGCCGTAAGGAGGAAAGAGGAGTTTTGAGGAAAAGAAGGAAGTTGTGGGAAAATGGGTAAGAATCTGGTGGTCAGGGTCTCCAAGGGCGACGGAAGTTTGAATCCATCTCTCCCAATGCGGTTCATGGCAATGGGTCGGGAAGGTCCGGCTGGAAAGGTCAAATGTCTCTTTCAAACAGTCTCTCCCGATCCGGCCCGTAGGTGAGTAAACGTATTTGCGCGCCAAGACCCAGACAAACCTCACCCCATGAACCTGGGCACCCCTCCTAAGTCCTAAGACCTAAGGGTTATCTAATAAGTGGTTTCCGATACGAAAGTACCCAAAACTGCCTCCAAAATTCAATCATAAACTTGAGCCGTGTCAGGTTATAGAGTCGTATTAATGGAAGAATACTTGTTAAATCATGCTTGATTGTAAATCCCTTCTCGTACTATTCCTGTGGAGAATTTACCTGGTGGTTATGTATTTGGTTAGTAAGAGCAAGAAAGACAAATATAACACAACATACATACAACTGGAAAGAACTAATAATACCAGGGCTTTCCACAATAATTAGATGTTGAAGAAATTGTATTGTGATCCTTCATTGAGAACTCCAATGCATCCTTTATTTTTTGCTACATGCGTCGTTTATGACAAAGCGAAAGAATTACAACAAAGCTATCAAATTAAACATATTATATTTGCGACACATTACAAAGTGGTAGATACCTACTACTAGCATTGCCGTGATGCAAGACCACCATTCAGAATCGAAACGTTCCTTGAAATGGATTGCTGTGTTTGGTGACGAGTGCATTGTTAAAATCAGGCTAAGAAAGCACAATAAGTTGAAAATAACCCACAATTATTTCTTTGGAAATCGTGCTAATAACAGGCTCGTTTAATTGCCCTCGGTCGAAGACAATGCAAACGTTACCATTTCAGGAATGCATTTTTATTGTTCTGGATGTGAGCACTAAATACTGAATTACCATTTCGGTAATGGCCATTCTTTCGCATTCTGTCACATATATTTATTTAAACTCGTTGACACAGATAAGCATCCGCATTAACCTCTATAAGTTCTCCCTTAATTACACTTTGTTTTTTTTTTCCACGTGGGTGCACGTGCGAGCTCTGTTTGTCTTTCTCGGAGGTATGTAAGCCTTCAGGTGAGTGGGAATTGAGTTTATTTGCTTTGTAAACTGAATGTTAGAAAATTATTTAAGATTGAAGTTAAAAAATGCCTTTGAAGAACCTTTCCTAAGATTTCGGTTAGTGTAATTTCTTCCACTATATACCTATGCACGTATTCCGCATTTAGATTGGATAGAGTGTTGGGTGAACAATAATTTTATTATAATTAAGAGTGTCTCGTAAACATACTTCACCCTTGTTGCCCGTCAGTAACGGTAAATATAATGTTACCTATTTAGAAAACTCAATTTTTTAATTATTATTTATAATTGATAAAAAGATTTTTATGCATAGCACATTTGTGCTATGCACAAAAATCTTGAGCCTGGGCGCATACATCAGGTTTTTCCAGCCGATTGTCTAATCAGACAACCGGAAGGCCTTCGCGCCATACATTTCTTATGAAAATCGGATAAACACCGCACACATCCGATTCGAAAACCTGATCGGTAATAAAAATAGGACATGCCCTACCGCGCCGGCCGTCCAATCCTGTACGCATGCGGTGTAACAATAATAATTGTCTGATCAGACAATCGGAAAGCAAAACCTGATGTTTTAAGGCCTTACACATTAGTTTATAAATTAAAAATAATAATTAATATATGACGAGACTTTCAACAAAAAATTTAGACATAATGGGTCTCGACGCCACGTAGTGGGACATTTAGCACTTACTCATATCAAATAAAGTTGGTTTTTTGCAGGTGGAAAAATGTAATAAGCAGTAATTGTTGAATGAAACGCAAGTATATATTGAATTATTTGGCGGGCAGGAGATAAGCCGACGTAGCTCAGCGGATAAGAGCAGTTGACCGGAAATCAGAAAGGTTCGAGTCCCGTCGGCGGCATGTATCTTTTCTCGGGAGATTTTTTCAGGGTAGATTAGTGTTTCAGGCTAATAATTATTAATCCATTTTTCAGGCTTTATCTTCCTTGTATATATTTTTGTCATACAAAATGGCTGCTTATAAAATTCCTGCTTCAATGGAACGGCAACAGCAACGGCACTCGGCTTCTCATTTCTTGATTACGAATGAGGGAGATGCATGATAATGATTGCATTTATCCCTTGGGAGAAGCAGACATACGTACATCGTTTGTATCATTCTTATTTAGTGGGTAAGAAAGAGGGGCAGCATAACTGTCGTATGGAATTTTTATTGCTGTTTTTGTACCGTTGCCGTGCCGTAACCGTGGGAATTATAAGGCTGGCCGCACACGTCAGGTTTTTCCATCCGATTTTATGATCCGATTCGAAACCCGATTGGACGGCTGGCGCGGAAGAGCGTGGCCTATTTTTAATCCGCGGCGGCCGTCCAATCCTGTACGCGTGCGTTTAACAATAATAACTGTCGGATCAGACCATCGGATGAAAAAACCTGACATGTGCGACCGGCCTAAAAGCCGCTGTTTGCTTAGTCCTGTTTAGCTCTCCTTTTACGGTCATCTCTGCTTTTTTTCTTTCATTTATGTTATGTTAAGTTGTTAATGGAATAATTGTGTAAAATATTAAATAAATGAATATACAGACTATTCAGTTATCATGACAAGAATTTTTTTTTTTTTTTTGCATTTTTCTAATACCACTTTTTGCAACAAGATCTGGGCAAACTCAAATAAAATAATGATTTCTTTGTATAACGACAAACGCTTGTTTGATTTCTTACTGTTAACATCATGATGCAATGATGGAGGAGTTAGCTAGCATAAGAATCAGCACGCGCGTGTGGACGTGGATAGAAACCAAACGCGTTGAACCATTAGGTTACTAGCTGGTCAATACAGTGTGAATACATTGAATACTATAATAAAAAACGGTTTTATCATAAAAATTCATGAGGACTTACTATTTAATAAGAATCAGGAATCATTCATTATTTTTATATTATTTTACCGTAACACAATCCATTCATAACGCAATCCAGTGGTAAACTACGGTATGCATGTCATACTTCTAACTGGCCATTTAACATGTCGATTGAAAACCAGTTACATTAAATTAATTAATCGTCTTATCAACCTCAAACCAAAAGCCGATGAATAAATTTGGGCAGTGGAAATGATTATGAACTAAACAAGAGCACAAATAGATGGCGAGGGCGTTTAATGCATCCGGAACACAACTGGAAAAATGTTAACCAGCGCCCGAAGGTTACTACAAACTCGTAGTAAAATCCTAACGGTATTCGGTTGGATTGTGGGAGTGGGCACGTTAAGGTTTTTTGTAACTCGCGTGACACGGTTACTAGTTACTACTTACCACTGATGTGAAGATATTTTTTTTCAAGCGAAGACCGCACAAGAGTTCCACTAATAAACGTGGTGAAAATTTCATGCAATTGGTAAACAACCGTGAGTGAAAACCTTACTTAAAGGTAAATGACTAAACTGACTTTTAATAACCATTCAAAAAGTTCAGTCAAACATAATCATTATTAATACAGTCAAAGAGGGTTGTTTATCTGCAGTATAAAATCGAATTTCGGAATATTTCCAAGGAATTTTTAATGTACGTATAAAAAAATAGGCACCATTTTAAAAACTAGATACAAATATTTGTATTTTAAATTTTTGTATTAAATATACTTTAGAATTTATAATTAGGAATATATATTTTTTTTAAACTACACATATTTTTACTCCAAACGTAGAACATTTGTAATTTAAATCTAGAAAACCATTTCTCTCATTTAAGGAATCTGCGTCTCTAATGTCACCTCACTTTTTATCTCGTGTATAAAATATATAAATTTAATAACAATTCCCAGAAAATGCTTAACTAAAATAGTAACATTTTGGATTCAATGTTTGCGCAAGATAAACGTTGATTTCTTGGATTTATATTTATTTACACAAGCCTAGACATTTACGATTTTAGAATTTATGGTATTATACTACCATAATACTGGCATGTGGTAGTCAAAAAACCTGTAATAAACTGTTGGTATATCAAAGTTTTTTTATGAAAAAGAAAAAAACTTTAAACAATTAAATTATTAGTCAATTAAAAACAGTTTAATGGATATTTCTACGTTTTATAGCTCTTGATGGGTATGGCGTATCGAGCTGAAAGTAGTTGCATTGATCTGGATTTGAGGGTTTTTGCAGTTTTTTTTCATCTTGCAGTCTGCGGGGTGAAGATATTCCTGACGATAGTCAACCTACGATAAGAGAAGGCACTGGAAGAAGAAAAAGCCCGTGCAACAAAATTATTGGACTTTAAAAATAAAACCAAATTATAAAAATAGTTAACTCGTCGAAAAGCGGTAAGCCAAAATATTATATAAAAATCTTAATTCGAACATGGCAATGACCTTAAATCCATTTATTTCCACATACGTTTCATAAACTCCATAAAAAATTTGAACACTGTGAATACCAATATTACTTATAAAATACCTTGAGGGATTGAATATGTACAACATAGTAGATGAGAAATGGTAAAAAAAAAAACAAAATATATAAACGAGTAATAGTATTTATAACAAATAGTAGAAGTACGTAAATAGTACGTATATATTAAAGATTTAAAACAGTACTGAATTCAACAACATCAAATAAACATGTAAGAGATAACAATATTGAGGTATGCTACATTGGTAAAACTAGAAAAGGTTGAATGGAAATAGAGGAAAAGTGGAGAAATAAATATATCAAACAGACAGCTTTACTATTTTGTGACATTCATCAAAAGATATTTGCTGAACAATATGTAAGTTGAAAATGTTAACGGTCATTGCAAAATATGTGAATAATAATAATATTTGCATGATTTACTTAGCGCAAGGGCGCTGCTAAATATCTCCCATTAGTCCAGTGGTGCCACCGCGTCTACTAAAGACGTTATGAAGACCGAGTAATTTCCTCATTTCAATATTTACCTTTGTGATCATTAGACATTAGACCCGAGGCACATCGCCATCAGCCGGACGTTGTAAGGCGTACCCATTACAACTAACCACTACCTAATACATCACTTAGTGCAGAGCCTACTGCCTACTGAAATGTGTCAAGCGTCAGTTGTCGGTGGTACTGCAATGAATGATATGCCACTTGATACGGATGACTGGCTAGCTCCGGAACGCGGTGGATCGGATCCAACATAAAGATATATACTATATCGAAGAAATTTAAGACAATGTTTACTATATCTTCCATTGTTGGTGATAATTAGTTATGAAAGGTCCACAATTTACTAAGAAGAACCCAAATTTGTATATGTAAAAATATTGTTTCTCTGACTCTAACCATTAAAAAAGATAGACGTAGACACTATTTGAAAGTGCTACCCACCAACTCTTTTGGGTTCATTTATCTCTAAATAATGATTCATGGAGAACAATATTTATTAAATATTAAACGCATAAATTTACCATAACAATTCAACTGTCACAGTTAAATACAGCAAAAGAAGACACTGGAAATAATCTTAAAAAATAACAATTAAGAATGTGTTTTTCGCCGATTTAGAAAGAAACCTTTAAAGAACTTGAAAGTTAATTTTTCAAGCTTTACAATTACGTTTTGTGGGGTCATTTTGAATTAAATGAAAACAAACAACCACTATATAATCAAAATTATCAACATGTTTCGAAAACCTAGTCTTCGTCAGGATAAGATTATTAATCTTACTTTGTTTTCGAAAAGCGTTGATAATATTGGTTATAGAGTGGTGTTTTTACAAAATTATTTGTTCTCATTTAATAACTTGAAAATAAACTTTGAAATTTGATGAACTGATCAAATTCTTTTAAACAATGGTCCTAAGTGTCGCATTTGATCGTTCTATGACATCAGAAAGTAAAAATGTTCAGATTCTTTAACCTTTGTAAGTCATCTTTGCTTGTATTGCGATATGGTTATTGTGTGAACAATATGTGTTATGTTTTAAAATATTTGTACAATTTGGAATACATACATTGGAAATATGTGTGCAAAAAATTGTAGCTTTGCAGCGGTATTAATGCGAAATTTAGTCAGAAACTATACTATTGGTTGTTTTGCCTGTTCCTTTCTCTCAATGGTGTACTAATATCGTCAAAAATAAAGGTAAATATAACGATTTTTTAATAAAGTAATTAGTTGTTTATACCAAGAAATTATTATCAGTGCGGCTGACTACATTTGCAGTCCAACGAAATTATAATAAATTATATAAAAAAAAATTATAACTGTCTTTAGGTGCACTGCAGTGTGCAGTCTGTGGAGCTAGGTTTTAGAAGTTTTTAAGACATTTCATTAGTGTCCATGAAAATTACAAAGTAAAAAAAAAAATTTGGTAGAAGCGCGTCTACCACTTCAAATCCAATTTTCAACTGCAAATTTCGCTTCGAGATTATTACAAAATTTTGCCAGCAGCGTCGGAGAAGGATTTCTGTATGTATAAACATTTGTTCAACAACATGATATTATTTCATGAATGATTTGGTAGATAAATAAAAAAGTATACAATACCAAGTCCGCGAGCGTAATGCATCTATCGAGCTAAATGTAAAACGAATTCCAGAGAGGTGTTTATGAATATTAGTTATTTATTTTTATTTTTTATATGAATATCCAACTGCTACCGTCTGAAGCCAGTGAGACTATGGCATCTCCAATTGGGGTATGCTATGAGGCTGAAGGTAGTGGGGAGGGGAGGGGATGGGAAGAGAAAGGTGTAGAAGTACCCGGCTATTCAGATCTGGTCACCAAACACGAATAAAGCCATTTCAAGCAACGTTTCAATTCTGAATTGTGGTCTTACACCAGGGCGATATTGAGAATATCTTCCACTCTGAAACATGCCGCAATTATACTATATTATAATTAATCAATTTATTGCGAAGTACCATAAATTATTCGAATAAAATTTATTTAGCAACGCCGGGTTTGAACCCGCGACCTACGAATTGTGAGGCGAGAGTCTTACCTTGGGACCACGGATATTGCAACCATCAAATTATACCACCATATTAAATTAATTTTTAGACATGTAAAGTACTTTGTATACGCGGATGATACTGCTTTAGTGATTTCTAGCAGTGATTTGCAAACTTGTATAGATCTTTTACAAAAAGACTACATTGAACTCTTAAAGTGGTCTCATGACTCTGGCTTAATCATAAATGCCAAAAAAACTAAATTGTTACATATAAGATCCCCTAATGTTAAGGTATATATTACACCTGAAATAAAGACACATACATCAGATTGCTTACACAATGGTATTCCTACAACGTGTACATGTGAAAATATGGAACTAGTTAAAGAATATGTTTATTTAGGTGTTATTATTGATTGCTTTTTCAAGTGGGATATACAAATAAACAAAGTTTGTGCACGACTAAGATCAATTGTAAGCAGATTGTATAAACTAAAATTTTTTGTTCCTATCTGCACACTTCGAATAATTTATTTATCTCTAGCTGAATCTGTTATAAGGTATGGAATAACAGCTTGGGGATTTTCCTGTAAAACAAATATAGACCATGTACAATCAGTGCAAAATTCATTGGTTAAATTATTAGCTGAAAAAAATTTATACAAAGAAAGGCATAATATTCCATACTTTTATCAGAGTCTCAAAGTTCTTTCAGTCAGAGCAATTCTGTGGTACAAAATTATATTTCAGCACATAAATAATCCTTTATATATTAACAGGCTGGAACACAACCATAATACTCGTTTTAACTTTAATGAAGGGCTAATTGTACCTAAGCATACAAATAAATATGGACAAAGAACGTTAAATTACATGATTCCCAGTTGTTTAAATATGTTACCTGCTGAAATTAAAAACTGTGCCCAAAACAAACAATTGATGAATTTACTGAAGACTTGGCTTACGGAAAGAATTAATTTGTATTAGCTCACAATGACATATTATTCTAAAAACTTTAAAAATGTTATTTATGTTTTCAAAAATTTATTTTTATCTATATTTCTGTAAAAATGTAATTTTATTTTATATAATTGTAAAAATGTAACTATTAAATCACTATAATACGATCTTTAACGTAAAGAACCCGTTAGACAAACTGCTAAAAAGTAGTTTATCGGGACTTTTTGTCTTGTATTTGTAAAGTGTATAAAATAAATAAAAAAAAAAAAAAAATAAAATCCTTCCTCTCCCACCCCCCCTTCCCCCGTCCCACAAACCCCCCTTCTGAGTTCCCCTCCCCCCTCCCAGGTTCCCCTCCCCCCCCCTCCCGCGTGACATAGATTAATTCCCGGTAGATTTAGTTTTCAAACAGCTCGCGTACAACCTATTGCAATTTTTTTATACAAATTTCATAATGCTAGAGCTCATTAGACAATAACGAACACAACAAAAAAATCCAATTTGGTGCATTCCTTCGTAAGTTATGCGCGTACATACATTTCGGCGATTCATTTTTATTCAAATTTCATAATGCCAGAGCTCACTAGTAGTATTATAAAAACCTCGTCCTGCCAATAACGAACACAAAAAAAGAAGCGTGCAGTTGTTCGGAATATTGCGTGAACATAAATTTCGGCGATTCATTTTTATTAACATATAGATAGATTATATTTAATTCAGCTGTAAGTAAACCATTTCATCGCATATTATGACAATTTTAACAAAATTTCAATTATTGATAAATAAATCAATATTATGAATGATAATTTATTGGTTACCCCCGTCAGCCAATCAAATCATATTTACCGTGTTACTGTGTTGTGTTATCTTCATAATTATAATAAAGTGGGTAGTCCAGATTTATTGGTTTCATTGCTTCATTCAAATCGGCTGATCCGTTATGTTTCAGTGCTTTTGGATACAACCGGTATAAAAACAATATGATACACCAGTTTTAATGTTTATGGAAACTAGGTCATTATGTTCCAAATAGAGTAATTATTTTTAATAACACTTGTGGATTTGAGACAATAATAGATTTCAACCCACATTTTGATTCAATGGTGACCTCTCACAAAAACTAAGAACCTACACTAAAAAGGGATGATAAAATTTATAATTTTTTTAACAATAATTGAGTTTTAATCCAACAAATATTTGATGCTTGATATTCGTAACAAATTATCCAGGTTGTCAAAATGTTGGTGTCTTTAAATAAAAAATGCAATGCTTTTTTAGTTGTTAAACTTAATAATTTAATTTAATATTTTACGGAGTTTCTTTAAAAAAATTCAATCCCTTAGAAGTTTTTACTACTTTCGTTTGAAAGAACATTATGTCTCATAGGGCGAATTTCAAGAAAAAAACTGTATACCAAAAATATAACATTTTATTCAATAAAAAAAAAACATATCTACTGAACTTTTGTAAAAATTTATATCTTAAAAGAAAGGCAAATGTTCCCGGGTTACGAATAACCTGACAATATTTGAATTACCACCACGGTAAGCGAAAAATGTTGCTTGTGTCGTGATGGAGGACTTAGCCAGCCGAGGAATCAAGCAAGCGAGGCCTAGGTGGGACCCAAATGCGATGCCAACTCAGCCACCGACCGAATATTGAAAAATGCATTCAAAACTTACATTAAACTTATTATTATTTAAAATATAGAAAATTACTAACTCCTGAAATGCTAGCTAAAATCCAAACCAAAAAAATTGAAATTGATTGATTATAGGTATCAGAAATCTAAAAAAGAAAGCCGCCAAAAATGTCAAAAATATATTTACATTCAAATATACAATGGGTTTAAAAGGGTTAACATTTCTTCTCTTCTTCTTCTTTTTGTGCCCTGTCCGTTCAACAGACGTTGGATATCATGTTGGCTATGCGGACTTTGTTTACTGCGGCCCGGAACAGCTCTACGGTAGACTCGTCAAACCACTGTCTCAGGTTTTTCAGCCATGAGGTTCTCCTTCTTCCAGGGCCCCATCTTCCGGCAATCTTTCCCTGCATTATGAGATGCAAGATCTCATACTTCTCTGGATGTCTCATCACATGTCCAAGATATTGAAGTTTTCGGATTTTTATAGTTTTAATTACTTATTTTGCTTTATTCATCCGAACCATAACTTCTTCATTCGTAACCCTGTCCATCCAGCTTATTTTAAGTATTCTTCTGTAGATACACATCTCGAATGCCTCAAGTCGTCTAATTAGTTCTTCAGTAAGCGTCCATGCTTATACGTCCATTTCTTCACAATATGTTTAAATTATTTACTAGGCATAAGGTTAGAAGAGGTTTTTTTTTGTTCATATGAAGCAGTTACTTTGTGATATGATATTATAATTTAAAATAAAACAATAACTTTGTAAACACCACTTTTATTTTTTATATACTTTATGCCGACCGGGTTTCGCTACAACCATAGCTTCTTCAGGGCAGTACAATCTCTACTAAAATTAAATTAAAAGTAAATTAATTTTAGTAGAGATTGTACTGCCCTGAAGAAGCTACGGTTGTAGCGAAACCCGGTCGGCATAAAGTATATAAAAAATAAAAGTGGTGTTTACAAAGTTATTGTTTTATTTTAAGTTAGAAGAGGTGTTAAATTCACAACAATTCTTTGTTTAAAATATACAACTTGTACGTTCGGTAAAAGTTGTATTCTAGCGATATCCACGGCACCGTAAAAGCTTAGAAGAAACACAATAAGTAGGTTAGACGATCATTTTTCAACTGTCACTTTTATCACACGGTTATCGATACGTTTAAAAATGGAACACCGTTCGGCCCGTTCGGTTTCAATTAATGAATGCTGTCGATAACGAATATAAATAAAGGTTTCGTTTTAATAAAAACACGGGTCACCACCTGTGAAGTGTTGAGATATTTAAAGAAAAGAAAGTTAATAAATAACGCTACGTCTACGGTATTAATTCAATTTAATTGAAAAGGTAGAATTTTCACGTTTAAGTTTTTTTAAAGTAAAACTTCTTTACGCAAGCTCGACACTTGGGAGTAAACTGGTGAATGCGTTACGAAAAGTGGTGATTTTTACGAAAAAATACATGCGAACGGTAATGGATGCGAACACTGATCATTGTCATTAAAAAAGGAAACGGAGCATGTGCAACTTTTGCCCTGCGAAAAAAAGACGCATGAGTGTGTACTACTGTGCGAAATGCAACAAACCATATTGTCTGGAATGTCAATGTCAATGTCACCCCAATGTCATATGTTATTTTATAAGTTAGTGAAGATTTACTTCACTCCAACCAAGTTTATTATCGATTTTACTGCTGTGGGCATTCTTCAACATGAACGGACGATTTAAAAAAGGGGACATGTTTTGATTTTTTGTGTATTTAGGGTGGATGGATGGAGAAAGGAATGTCAGGAGAATATTATATGAACAGGGAGTAAGTTGGGGTCGCACCGGAAAGATATTACACGGACAAATTAATTCGATTATGTCAGAACAGTTAGTACGAGATGACGTATAAATGTGAATGAAACGAGGAATTGTGCTAAGACCGAGTCGTTTGACATTCAATCCTCTCTACTAACGTCTTCAGAGAAATGCAATTGTTCAAACACTTCGTTAATAAATTTTTTTTCATGGTAGAAGATTGTTTTAAATAATAAATCAACAAAATAATAATTTCCCTTAGGGCCTAACATCTTATTTGAGAATGATGTGTGGAGGGTAATGGTACAGTTATTTGAGAGACATTATTGAAAATGATACAATATTTGTTTACATTGTTTTTATCGTCTTCTGATTTTTTTTCCTTAGCTCTACACAGGAGGCCCAGAGGAAAAATAATTCCCCTCAGGGCCTTTGTCATTTTTGGGGATGCTATGTGGAAGATCTTTTTAGGAAAAGAAGTAGAGGAAGTTCTGGGAAGGAAAACGGTATCAGGGGGGGGGGGGGGTTAGGAATCTGGGAGTCAGTGTGTCCAGGAGCGACGGACATATGATCTACCACTTCCTCTGTGGTGCAAGGCGATGTTCCGAAAGAGTCCTGATGGAGTGGTCAAATGGTCTCCCTCAACCAGTCTCTTCCTATCCACCCTGCAAAGCAGTTTGGGGGGTAGACGCATCCGCCGCCAAGATCCGGACAAACTTCACCCCATGAATCTGGGGCAAACGTAGCTAACCACTTGAGGTAAACTATGCCAGAAGTGTTGGTAATTCAATAAAAGGTTCCCGAGGTGACGGTACCCATACCCACCACGCAAATTTAACAAATATCGGTATATCAAGGTTTTATGAAAATAAATCAATTTTTTTTAAATATATCATAATAATTAAAAAAGTTCTCGAGGAAATAAAAAAAAATACCATATAGAGTTCCCGGACGGTCAGCCTCTGATAATTTTGCTCCACACGACGAAAAGCCAACCGGAGATAAATTGACGTACGGTATCACCTTTGACTCTGCAAGGTATTAATTAAAATAAGTCGGATGTTATGAGTCATTTGGTACTAAACCGTGAGAATTCACACAGCACACTTTTATTATTCATTTAGCATCTATTTCTGGTTTGAAGCTTGCGAAAACTATTTATTAATCTAGGCTTCGTAATACGGAAATATCAACGGTGAATACGTTTTTTTATGAAATTTTAAACGGTAGTTTCACACTGAAAAATATTTCTTTTAGACTTACGGTATGTGTTGTAAATTCTGACAAAATGATATTTTTATTTGTTTTATGATTAACGACTAGCATTTAAGTTGTAGGCGTGTCGTGTTGAACTCGAAAGAATATATTAAATTTGTATTAAAGAATCACCTGTAGTTTGTTCAAGTTATTTAGTGGGTGTTAAAGTTTTGTATTCGATTTTTCGTCTTTATTAGTATTTAATGTGAATAATGTTTATTCTTTATAACACATTTTTTAATGTTGCGTTTGGAAATGTATCCATTATTTCTAGTAAATGTATACAATTTTGGGAACAGAGAATGGGTACCGCCACCTTGAGAATCATTTATTGGATAACCAACACCCCCGTCATAGAGCCCATAGGTAACCCCAAATGGTTCGCTATGTTTGATGATTTAAGAAGGGTTCTCGGGTTCATGGGATAAGGTTTGTCTTGCAGTCGGACTCTCTCGACCCATTTATATTTATTTATAATATTCTCACCGTACATTTTTTGTTGTTTTTTTTACGTAAAAAATTAGCCTCACTAGGACTTATGCCTGTATTGAGGTTAACATTTATCATTTGAGGATGCATTACATACAAAACACAATATAAAAACACTACTGTCAAAACACTAATATTACATACTAATCATAAATACTAACCCATCTGGTCACTAGACCAGATGGGTAATTTGAGGATTCGTAACAATATTTAGACCATAAATACATTTATTACTATACCTGCCAAAAGCAAAGTAAGTTGACATTTCAATTTGTGCAAATAGAAATCAAATATCTTATTATTTAAAAAAAAAAAACGAAAAACCCATTGTCTTGCACCCTTCATACCTTTTTCCATCACAGAACTTCCTCTCCTTTGTTTCTTTAAAACTACCCTCCACCCCCTTTAAAAAGATTCTCCAAAGATGACATAGGTCCTCAGGGCCTTATTCTCACAGGAGCTAATGTAAAAAAAGCCATGTGACCATATTTTCCGGTCTCCCTTTTTTTACTCTCATGGTTAGAAGTATGATCTAAACGCTGTTAGAAAGAGAAAACACCATGCTTTATGTTCGAATCTAAAAGTTAACCGCAAAATAATTAAAAAACGCACCTTTATGAAACCAAAATTTTCGACAACAATTTGAAAAAAAATTATGTAACTTTGGAAATTTTTTATTAATTATTTTTACGTGAAACCACAAAAAAGGGAGTTTAGAAACTAACTAACTAACCATCACGCAGTTTCTCCGCGGGGGTAGGCAGAGAGGACGGACCGCCAAACAACTCGGTCTTGGCACCCACTCCGTCTCATACGTCTCATACATGCTCTTCCATTATTCTGACTCTTGACATGGCCCGACTCCAGTATTGGTGGTGCCATGTCTTTCTCGGGCGTCCCCGACTTCTTCTACCATTCACATTTGCGTCATATATTCTCCTTACACTCATTTCCTCCTTCATTCGCTCTACATGCCCAAACCATCGGAGCGTTCCTTTCTTCATCTTACTCATTACGCATACATCAGTCTTGCATTCTTTGCGGATCTCCACTTTTTTTTCTTGATTTCTCACACGATCATACATGGTTTTACCACACAGACGCCTTAGGGATCTCATTTCTACAGCATTCAGTCTACTTTCATCCTTCCTCTGCCAGTTCCGTGCTTTACTGCCATACATCAGTATGGCAGTATACACAAGTACTCTATTATGCTACTCGTATGTTTTAGAGTTTAGAATTATGTTTTGAATGCATCTGCCTAACAAAATATGTTTGTAATATTTTTTTTCCTTTATCAGTAAATTGAGTTAAAAAAAATGAGGGGAGCTATTTTAAGTTTTTTTATGTTTGTATTCAATAAGATTATATTTAAAAAATTATATGTGTCGAATTATAAAATTTTATCACAGTTTCAACAACAGTTTTTAGTTTTTGGATACGTTCAGAAATACTCCATTTATTTAGATTTTATTGCAAAGCGGAAATTTTTTGATCTTCCGACAAAACAGGCCCCGGGCCTGAGCGGTTAATAATATTATGTGTGTTGTGCACCACCGTTAAATTATTTTTTACGTGACCATCTACATCTTATTTGTTCTTGATAATTGAACACCATAACAGAAATGGAAGAAATTGATAAAAATCTAGCCTTGACCCAAGCTGTTTGTGAAGACACCGACTAATTTATTTACTCGTCCTCTTGTGACAACAAACAACTTTGGTGTTTTAAACTTTCCTTCGAGGAATCCTACTGAATCAACAACTATCTGGTCGATAACTTGTCTACTTTCTAAAACGTCAAACAGATACATCGGTGGCCGTTTTAAATAATGATATGCCTGTTAGATAAAAAAAAACTTTGATTTTATAAATTAGGATGCAGCGTGATGGTGAAATCATGAGAGATAATATATTTAGTTACTGAGGAACAAATTATGACAATTACCATTTTCTTCTTATGAATGTTTAACCAAGAACGACATAATTGATTATCGTGAGGCTGAACGAGATGGAGAAATTAAAGGAGAGGGTCAAGAGGAAGGTTTAGAAGCTATCCTGGCTATTCAGATCTTGCTAACAGATGGAGATAACATAGCTGACGTCATATCGATAGCAACGATTAAATTCACTCATTGGGGCAATTCTGAGAAAATCCTATGAAATCGAATGGTTGCAAAAGTACAGAATATATTTTTTTAAATCTATAAATTGTTGAAAAAAGCCATACAAGTACTTGCTGGACTCATTAAACCGAGTTATGGTTTTTCTTGTGTTTGAATACCAAACAAATATTTTTGGACTGCGCTAGGTATAGAACCTAAAACCTCCCAACTAAAATATTCATTATTATCATCATTGCAACTACCATGACTATTACTCTTCGGATAACATATGTATCTACCTATTTATATAAAATAGAGTGTTTGTATGTTTGTGGCGGGAGGCAGGGAGGTTTTGATTTAAAAAAAAAAAAAAAAAACATTAGTTTTATTGCAATATTGGTGAAATTTTACATTCTTGACCTTCAAAACAATACGAAGGTCATCGTTTAACGAATTTTTAAAAAATTCCGGGAAAACCTCTGTGACTTCAGAAGATTTAATATAAAACAAAACCCTCTTTTAATTGATTGTCTATAACCTATTGATTAATGAAATCTAACGTTCATAATTTCTTTTAACGAATTCCTTTCCTGTATCAGTAATTAGATGGCTTCGAAATGTATGGAATTTTCGAAACAGTTGACCAACAATTTCTGTCTATCAGTATTTCGTCGGTTGATCAAAACAAGGTGCCCTAGGAGCGAGTGTGTAGTTGATTTTGAAGAAGATAGTGGACATATAAATATATGTCAACTGCTTCTATTCAAGGCGAGTTTACCGCTTGAGATGCGATAGATATGGCGTTGGAAGTAGGATCGTTGAATGAATATCGACTGAACGTTGAGTCGTCATGATAACGACAAGGATGTGATTGGTCAGAACTCGATTTATTCGACAACCATTTATGCTCGACATATATTCTAGAAAAAAATTAAGTGTTCATTAATTTCAAGTTTTAGGTTTTATGAAGAACGGAATAATTTTATGTTAAACGTGACAAATTACGGGATATTATATTTATAGGACATGTGAAGCTGAAAGTATTTATAAATACTTGCCTCGGTCATAATGACTATAAAAAAATATATTTGACAAAATATCAGAAATATTGTAAATATAATAAATAATATAAAATCTTCCTATGACGGACTTTTCGGGTATACAAAAAAATATATATAATGGCTTTAAAATGTATAACTCCCAGTCAGTGTAAAGGAGGCTAAAAGTTTTGCAGTTTTTCATGGCTTAATAAGCCAGATATAATATGTCTCAATGTTGTAAAGTCCAAATTTTAGTATAAGTAGGTAATAGAATATTTTTAGAATAGACATACACATAGATATACGAGATACAAGGTGTAACAATTTTATAGCTCAATAAAATATTTATACTTGAAAAAAACTTCTTTCGAATGAAATCGTTCGGTAAATTTAAAAATCACTCCCTGGTGATTCGGATGTAAAACAAAAGAAATACACCTTTAAAATATAATATATTATTATATAATATTTAATTAAATGAAGACAATATTACCGAAACTCAATCGAAAATCTGGAGGCAGAAAAATCAGAAAAAGATATTGACTCCACTGGGACATGAACCCAGGACCCTTTGCTTACAATGCAAGTGCTCTACCAACTATATCCAATTAGGTCACTTTTAACTGTATCATATTTCGACTAAGAACTAACAACATTATCTTCATTTTCTTAACACACATATTATTGGCTGCTATCTATATATATATGATTGCAAGATTCAACTCGAACTAAATGATAGTATCTGCATAAAAATGTATCCATTTTATTTGAATACGCGACGTATATTGACTTTTCTGCAAGTCTAGGATGAATATTAATTTATGAGTTAAATCTCAAATTATAATATTTAATTAATTGATGACAATATTAGCAAAACTCAGTCGAAAATTTGGAGATAGAAAAATCAGAAAAAGATATTGGCTCCACTGGGACAGATAAGGTTCGTGTCCCAGTGGAGCTAATATCTTTTTTTGATTTTTTCTGTCTTCAAATTTTCGAATGAGTTTCGCTAATATTGTCTTCATTTAATTAAATATTATGATTTGAGATTTAACTCATAAATTTAAAAATAAATATTATTATATAAGATGTACATTAGTATTAATATAACATAATTTTGATACTTATGGCTAGGTCCCAAACTTGAAAATTAAAAGTTAATTTGTTTAAAAAATATTTACCAGCTTTGTGTTTCCTAAATGTAAGGTGGATTCACACTCCACCGGTTATCGACGTGCGCCAGTCTAGATCTCTAGAAGTCTAGATTGATGCGCGGGTCACCTAACCCCACAAACAAGGTTAGCCTGGACCCGTTGGTTCCGCGAACACCGCCGCGGCCGCGTTTCTCAGTGCGGCAGCCGGACGCGGACGCAGACGGGACGGACACGGGGACGCAGTGATCTATTGATCTGATCGACGTGAGATGTGGATTGAACCAGACGGATCTGCGACGTCTACTGTCGCCGGGTTCCGGTGTGACGTGTGACCCGCATAGCTTATGAATAACGGACGTCGATTTTTAAGGTATTTGACTTTTGGGGTTCGCAGTAATCTGCCCTGCGCTTAAGACGTCTGAATCTATCATTAACTGAGCAGAGCGAATTCTTGTTTTAACTGCACTGTTTTTTTATAATTATTTTATTATTATTTATTTATCTTTATAAACATTATTTAGATACGATTTTTCGACGCCTGTTTCACTGGGATATTCCTGTGACGGGACACACATAGAGATGCATAAATTTAGTAAAATGAATATTAAAGAATAAATACATTTTAATTTCAGTACAATCAAAAGGAAAGGTAATTGGAAGAGTGGGTAAATCCCACAAAGAGTGCGATCTTACAATTGTAGGAAAAGATGAAGTAAACTGTAAAACCTAATTACGTAAGTTAGATATGACAGGATAATATAATATTATTTTATTTTATATGGGATAGGATGTAAATTGTTATTTCCAAGTGCAATTTTTTTTTAAATTTCATCTGTCTGTAAATTTGTTTGTATATTCGGTTTCCGGTTCAAGGTGGGTGGTTTTAATGGTTCAATAAAGATTCTTCTTTCAAATGTGAAATGTTTATTTGGACTGTTCCAAATTGTCATTCCTTACCTTATTTGAATGTTTTTTTTTTAATTTCCATAATAGGTAGTATTTAATTACCTACTTAGAAATCTTACGATTTTAGTAGAAATTTTGATTTTGATTTATTAAACAAGATAATATTCAAAACGTACTTTTTGGAGGCGTGGTCCACTGTTCACAGAACTAACTACTAGTGTTATTATCAAAGTATTATTAAGTTCAAGAAAAACAATGAAGAATAAGGAATTACCTAGAATAAACTCCAATGGCTGGAAAAGATGTATTGCTGCTGATCTTTTGCAACCTTTCACTTTTTCCCATAATCAAACCGAGGTTAAAATGGGAGGTTAAAATGGGAGGTTAAAATGCAGAGGTTACTTGGCTTTCTCTATACCTGTAAACACTATTTTATTGTTACTGTGTCAACTAAGACATTACGGCTAAAATATTGAAAACATTGTTAGGTAAGTATAATTTTTTTTTATAAAATCGTTGCTCTTTACCGCGTGTGAGATTTAAACTATAGGATCTTCCAAGAGAAGAGAATAACTAATTATTACGCCGTTTATCCTCAAGGGTAGGTAAAGAGGACGCCCCGTTAGACAAATCTGTCTTGGCATACACTATTTGCAGCATTCGCATTCATACATCGTCTCGCACATATCCTTCTGTTATTTTGACTCAATGTCAAGACATCGAGTACCTATTTAACTTGATCGTGATGTGTCTTTCTCATGCGTCCCTTCCTTCCTCTACCGTACACATTCGCGTCATACATTCTCCTCATACTACTTTCTTCGTTCATTGGCTCTGCATGCCCAAACAATCTATTCGTCGCTTTCTTAATCTGATCATTCGCTTACATATCCTTGCATTCTACACAGGTGCACATGGTTGATATTTGTCACGTGAGAATGGATCACATCTACGACTCTTTCTTGAGCTCAACAGCTCGGCTGTGGCATAGGTTTTCAAGATCCATGTTCACTCCTTCCACTCCTAAAAAAGATCCTCCACACAGCATCTTCAAATAATTTCCCTCAAGGCCTCAAGAATAACAAATAATATAATTATTTATAATTCTTTAATAATTGTTAAATAACTTTATGACGTCAATTTAAATTAATAAAAATAATGAATACTTCAAGCTGGCTATTTTCATTTAATTTAAATATTGAAACATTTATGCATACATAAACCATCCCTAAATTGTTGGTTACGTACTTCCCCACTTGCAGCAAACATATATTAACTATCATTTCCTTCGAATCATTGAATGCAGGTTTTTAGATATATTTCTTCCTATGCGTAGTGCAAGTACTTACCCATATCTATTGAATGAATCAAAGAGAGAAAATATCCACATTGCAATATTCCGCAGGTACTTGTATGTTCAATTCCACCATAGCAATAACTCGTAATCATTTGAAGGGTCAGTGGTCAACCGACAAGTTACAAGTTGTTACCGGTTGCTTCAGGTAATATCAATAAATTATACGATTGATTATGTTTATCCTGCACAGTGGCGCTTTCAGTGATTGGCTTATCGTGTCGCAATATTACACTAGAGAGAGAACTAGTTCCGTAAATGAAACTAACTTGAACAGAATTGAAAGTAGGCAAATTTAATGCAAGATCATAAATGCATTAAATCAATATATCTCGATAACATTTTGGTCTACATATTTGACTTTGTATTGGAAGAAAGAAGGTTCTATTCTAACGCAGTTAATTTAATTGAGGGGTGTAATAGTTGTTATACCTAAATAGGTTTAATGAGGTATTTATAAAAATGGACTAAAACCAAAAATGAACAGTGTTTTTTTTACACTTACAAAACTTAATAATACCTACATAATATTAGGGAATTTGATTTTATTTAAATAAATAAAAAAATGTTAATTTATTTTTTTAAAGAAAGATAAACATTCCCGGGTTACGAATAATTTGAAAATATTTGAAAATCTCCTACTATCACCGCAGAAAGCCAAAAATGTTACTTGTGTCGTGATGGAGGACCTAGCTAGCCGAGGAATCGAACAAGCGACGCGACGCCCAGGTGGGACCCAAATGCGATACCAACTCATTCACTGTTAAATATATTTTTTTAATTAAAAAATGCTGTTAGTATTGGAGGTTAAAATGATATATGTAGCGTCACCAAAGCACGTACCTACATTTAAAATTTGTCTTTAAGATAGCCAAGTTCACCCTTTAATGGGTTGCATATATATATATATACATATTTTTTTTTTTAAATTATTTTTTTTAATATCAGCTCCTAACAGGAGGTCTTGAGTAAAATAATTCCCCTCAGGGCCTATATTATATTTGGGGATGCTGTGTAGAGGATCTTTTTATAAAAGGAAAAAGAGGAAGTTCTAGGAAGGAAAAATAAGGGTTGGCTAGGAATCTGGAGGTCAGTATGTCCAGTAGTAACGGCGTATGAATCCAACCCTCCCACTGCAACGCAAGGCGTATTCCGAGAGAGTCCTGCTGGAGAGATCCACCGAACAACGTAGCGAACCACTTGGGGTGACCTTTGGCAGAGGGGTTGCTTATCCAATAAATGTTTTCCGGGGCGGCGGCGGTACCAATAGCCGTCTCCAAAATTGTCTAACTGACATTATGATAAACATTGTCGATCAGCTATCGTTAAGAGCTAAAAAAATAAACAACATATTTTTTTAAAATTGTTTTTGTGTTTAATTTGTAGAACTCCATTTATTAATTATTAAAAATTTAATGGTGTTCTAGAATTAAATCTACTACTATTTATTTTGTCATTATAAACCAATCAGAAAACCCTCACACTAGTGCAAGGGAAACAGATTCCGAATCTCAATAAGTATTCAGCAAATTGGTGTAACTGGTAATAAATCAATTTATACCCTTTCAAAACATTGGCATTTAAAATAGTATAAATAGGTCGTCTCGATGTGGATTAACAACAGTTTGAATATGGTCTTGTAAACCGAAACAGCTGTAACAAAAATACATACCAAAATATATTTATATTATCAAATTTAATTCTAATTAAAAAAAAAAATTAGAGAAAAAAAAAGGTTAACAGTTTTTAAAATTCTTTAACAAACCGTTTAAATCGGTAATTTAGTCGCCAGCCTATTTTTGTCGTAACAAAGAGACATAAAATTTACAACCACTATTAATTTGTTGTGTACCTCGTAATTAAGTAGAACCTTAACCGATATCAATGAAAGAGGTTTGATTACAGTGGATTTCTCAATGAAACCAAGTTAGATTTATCTCCACATGTTGGTGAATGTATTTTTCTACAGAAGAAGGCAGACATCCAGTCGGCAGATATGTTAACAGTAAATCCAATGCAAGATATTTCTCCAAAGCACTCTTGCGGATGCAGCAATCCTGTTTGCGTGCGGCGGTCTACTGACTACTGACTACCGACTACAGAGATAATAGTGCAAGTGGGCTCGAAGGTCGTTCCACATTAGTGAGGAAGCTACTTGCTGCTACTTTGCCCCCATTACTGGAGAATTCAGGGTTAAAAGATTGATAGATATATCAGGCCAAAAAGTTAAAACGATTCAATGCTGCTATTAAAAAACAAATAAATCCCCATTTTTGTCGTTAGTTTTGGGGGTTTTATGCCGTGTTGCGCTACCTCCTTCAATAGCCGACGTTTCGGACAGCGTTACAGTGTCCATCATCAGGGCAGATCCGGTAGATCCGACGATGTGTGATCTACCGGATCTGCCCTGATGATGGACACTGTAACGCTGTCCGAAACGTCGGATATTGAAGGAGGTAGCGCAACACGGCATAACACCTCAAAAACTAACAACAAAAATGCTTTTGACCGTGAAAATCTAAAAACTTATCTAAATAAATCCCCATTTTACGAAAGAAAAGTGATAGTTTTTTTAAGTAAAACTTCTTTTGATTTGAAACTCGATGTAACGAAAAATAGCGACAAACACATACACCTATAGGATTTACATACCTAATTTCACATACCTTTTCAAATAAAAATCCTGTCTGAACAGAAG
Source organism: Limnephilus lunatus (assembly GCA_917563855.2). Lineage (NCBI taxonomy): Eukaryota > Metazoa > Arthropoda > Insecta > Trichoptera > Limnephilidae > Limnephilus > Limnephilus lunatus. The sequence continues at coordinate 14,895,099 of OU830601.1, read as the reverse complement.
TAGCTTTAAAGATTTTTTGGGTATTTCGTAATGTTCGAAAACAGTAAAATCCACAATTTAACAATAGTCGGGCGTCCCTGTGTGCCGGCGCTTATTATTTAAAGATTTTGTGCAGGCCTATAGGTCCCGTACATCAACGATTGGTGACCAGAAAGTGAATGTGATAGAAAAGATATGAAAGGTCGTAGCTAATCAGATAACAGTCTTAATTGTTTGAATGGTTCAACGTTCTCCAATACAAAACAGCATTATGTGAAGGGTCATAAATTAGTTGTTTCACTTCTCATAATATCAAATAGATCTGCTCGAAGATTTAAACTAATTAACTAGATGTTTTAATAATCTCAAATGAGGCTGTTGTTTCAATATACTCAGAAATGTCCCATAAACAAAGCCGTATTTGACGGCCAGCCTCATAATCTAGAAACAATGAAAGCTGGAAGTGATTTATGAATAAATTTAAGTCAAAGGTCGCTTTCGTGAGCCATAAACCATAAACAAACACCACCGAGACGAGGCGTGAAAGGCTTCAATGTAAAACAATTTCCTGACAGATAAATGCAAATATTATTAATATTGAAGAATTTGAATCCTGCAAGATTTCTCATGTAATTGAAAACGTCGCACTGCGTCTTTCTGCTTGTACCTGAGAGTGCCAGTAAAATTCTGACATCAAATGTAGTAAAAAATTTCCTTCGCCTAGATAAGCGGGTTTCAACCTTTTGACTCTTACTACAAATTTGTTGTACCCCGTACCTCTATCTATCTGTGTACACTTGTAATGAAAAACATGTTTCATTTGTAATTATTTAATACTCTCATTGTTAGCGCCGAGTATAATTGGCTGCGCTCGGCGGATTGCTTTTGTGTTTATTTGGATTTAAATATGATTTATTTCCTATGGCAATGATTATCTCCAGTCCCCCGCCCCCCGGATGATTCCCTCATGTCACTATTCCTATCATCTCGCAAGTATCGGTGCTCGAAGTCCTAGTTAATATAACTCGCATAAAATATTTCGTCGCATCACATTCTTGTTAAACCTATTCACATTCTCAATAATTCAGTTTTAAAAAGTGAACAACGGCAGCTCAGATGGTGATCTCATCTTTCAAAGAACTACATTTCAGATGAATCTGCTCCCTTCTATCTTCCGTGAGTGTTTGCTACATTCCTATCTATACATTTTGTTGCCATTGTATTTATACAGAAGTAAATTGCCGAATATTATAGACTTCTAGACGGGAACACTCATTATTACATGAATTTAACAATCAAGTAACAAATTAATGCAGCTTTATACAGAGTTTAACACGACTTCGGACATTTTCAACTAGTGATTATATATGCGTGCCACGATATTGCGTACCCCCAAGTTTTGCTTAGCGTACCGCGAGGGGTATGCGTACCACAAGTTGAAAACCACTGGTCTAGACCTAAACCATAGAAAAAATATTGTGATGCACTCTTAGGTTAGAAATGTAAGCGTGAACAGTGTAATGTTAGAAAACTGCGCTAAATAAATGCGAGGTAATTATTATTATTATTAAACAAAGATGATAATAATGAATCTAGTTGATTCTGTGCAAAGGATGGCGGTCCGTCAGTTTGACAATCCGTTGTTTACAAACCGAAGGCCATCTATAATGCACAGGCACATTGTAGGCATACCGAGTCAGTTCTACAGGTATTTCAAGCAAGCCTGCTCTAAGGGAACGTGCGGAATACACGATTTTAGTTGATGTTGGCTCCATGGATCGTTTGAAGTCGGGTTGAGAATGGGTCGTTTCTTTTGCGTAAGTCGGTTCGTGTGTGGAACGAGCAACCGGAATCTGTTTTTCCTCCTTCATATAATCAGGGCCTTTTAAATAAACCCTTCGCACTACCCCCTACCCAAGCTCGCCTCCCAACGCTGTTCAACCAGGTGGCAATATAGTTCCCCTGTTTTTTAACTATACAGATAGGAAACGTCATATAAAAATATTCAAAAATCACGGAACATTAGTATTTTTTGAAACAATTATTTTTACCCTGATACATTGAAAAAATCTCCCGAGAAAAGATAAAATGACGCCGACGGGACTTGAACCCGCGTCCTTCTGATATCCGGTCAACTGCTTTACCACTGAGCTACGTCGGCTTATCTCCCACCCGCCAAATAATTCAATATATACTAGTGTTTCATTCAACAATTACTGCTTATTAAATTTTTCACCTGAAAACAACCAACTTTATTTTTTGTGAGAAAGGCATTATAAGTGCTAACTCTCCCACTAGATGATTCATACAGCAATAAGCATAAAATAATATTTAAACAAGCAAATAAATTTTGGAAGTAAAACTACGAAAAGTTATTATTGTTTTAGGAAAGTTTGTCATACATTCCAAATTAGACTCTGAAAATAATCAATTATTAAATACTTCTTCAATAATTTTTGAAATTCATTTTGTGGTATAATTTTTTTAAAAAGATAAATAATAAACATTGCTTACATGTATTAGATTCTAAGGTTCATTCTTCATATTTATTTTAAAAGTGTGGCGAAATCAAAGTTTTTGTTTTCATTTAATTAAATTTGAATATCAATAAATTAATCCATTTATCATTAGGTAGGTACGGCGACCAAAAAAATCAACACACTTATAAAAAGTGTCAAAATCCTGGTAAGACAGAAGATCTTGGCTTGGATTAAAAGTTGCGACCATTACCTTTATTTTATGTGTCTTGCACTCCTTCATTTACGTGTACATATTAGTATTATCTTATTTTCTAATCATATTCCAATAAAATTAAATATTGTATTGGAATATGATTGAAAAAGTTAACAGGTGTATCGTATAAAAAAAAGTCGGGTACATTCATCCGAGACAGGTTATAAATTGGTTATTAAATGTTACTATTTGTTACTTCGTAATAATTTAAAAAAAATACCAGCAAAAAAATATGTTAAATGATTTTTGATTATTGATAAAATAAACAATAATTTCACGTCACAGTTAAAAACAAACGAAAGAAAATTGTGAAGATAGTTTTAAAAGTAACACTTAAATGTGTCATTACATTGTTCAATGACATCATAAAGTACATAAAGAATACAAGTACTTGAATATAAAATACATAAAAGTAAGATATACGCGTACAAGCAAAACGAATTAATTGGACATAAGTTAGATTAATATTGATTGAAAAGATCTTTAGCTAAGATGATTGTTTATCGATAATATTCATTTAATGATGTTCCTTAATGGAGTTATAGCAAAAATCAAATCATTTCATTACAATATCTTGATCGTCGATTATCGTTTTTAAAATAACATCCAAAGTAACCTATCAATTCTATCATGCACCTAACTTCGAACATCGACCCACTTCTTGTCACGAATTCCACCTAATATATCTTCTGCTGCACGATTTATCCAATCCAAACTAGGCTTTTACAGATATTGTTCTTGCAATGCGCAAATGCAATGAAGCCTCGATTTACCTTAGAGTTTTTTAGAGTAGATGTTAGGCAAATTCACCAAAAAACGCAAAAAAGCACACATTGAAATCCATAAGTAAAAATATTCCTCGCTTTCCGTGCTATTTTCCATATCTATGTATCTAGATAATTCAGAACGAAAATTACAGGCTCATGATTAATACCCATTCGCCAATCTTATATTTTCTATCTCTCCGGATGCAAAACTATTGGTTCTGTTCATATGCGAAGATTGAGTTATTTGAACCGTATTTGACCCCAATATTCGTGCCCACTGGGCTCAGCAACACACCATTGAAACACCACATGTTTACCCGATGGCAATTATCTGTACGATGAAAACAAACGATTTAATGAACAAATATGATCGATGAAGCATCATAAAACCGGAAATGACTGTCATAAGGCCATCGATGTTAGGGCTTAGAAATTTTTGTACTATTAATGTTTTCAGTCTCGTTATAGAAATGTATGCTACGTTCTTTGGACTTTACGAATTGGCTTCATATTTGATGGCAGCCCCATCGGTAAATAAATATTATCAACGTTATTATTTCCATTTAAAACCTGTCGCGAAAAGCATCGTAAAGCTTCTGGATGATGTCACGAAGTATAATAACACTTAAGTTGTTATAAATCTGATTTTAAATGTAGAAGGAAATTACAGACGGGTTGTTAAAAAAAATTAACATATTCATCAAATATTTGAAGTTAATTATCACGTTCTGTGTAAGTTCTATTATTATACCATTATAGGCCAGTTGCCCCATCAAATTGAAATAATCACAGAACTGGAATAGAACTTATACAGAACGTGAAAATTAACTTAAATTATTTGATAAATCCATCAAATTTTTTGGAACAACTCGTCCTAATTATATTTCGACATTTTTTAAAGTCAATCTATACAACAAATTGCGATTGTTTGAATCTGTAGGTGTAACAAAACATACTGTTATAAGAAAACTTTTTTAATGAAATGATAGGTGTGAGATACCTAGGCTAGTGTGACGAATGCCTTTTTATTTTATTTTTCCGTATATAAATATGTACTAGGTACAATTTCCATGGTTCAATAAGATTGGAAACATATTCATTCCTTAACTCTATAGAGTTATATGGATACAAAGAGAAGTTTAAAAGCTTAAAAGGGAAAAAAATTACGAAAAACGATACCCATGCAATGTGTATGATATTTTTTTGAAGGGATACTTTAAAAGCCATCGGGAGGGGGGGAGGGGGAGAGCAAACCCAAATCGGCAGATGAATTGATGAAGTAGTGAAAGGGATCGAAGTAGTGGGTGTTAATTAGGGAATTACATGATCGTTAAAAGAGAAAAAAAATGGTTAAATAGTAAAATACTCAAAGGAGAATTTTTCACAATTTTTTAGATTTTTAAACTTAAAAAAAAAAATTGTTAAATTTTTATTTTTTACAAATTAATTATACGATATTTTAAATAAATTATTTTTTTAAATGAAAACACACTATTCTATTACACACTATCACACGAAGCTATTTGAATTAATTAAAATAGCTTCGTCAGGACTGCTTATTATATTAATTATATTTTAACATAATAATCTGACGAAGTTTGAGCTAAGCGAAACCTGGTTGGCTATTAGATAATTATTAATTCAAATAAAAAGTGGTGTATTAAACAGTGTGCTTTTTCATTTAATAATATCATACCCCAAATTATTTAATTATTTGCTTCCTTCAAAAAAAAGAGATATATTATTATTATTACCAAATCAGTTGGACTCCAGCATTTGATTCCGACAAGATACGGCCAATTATTTACGTCCAAATATAGTGCTGATGTATTAACTCGCGAGTGAGTCTGCCAGTTTTTTACAAGCTACAAAATTCAATCTTTCTAATAACAATTATTACAACTACATACATAATCTTCCGCGATATAATGAGAGGAAATTAAACACCCAGTACTGTATTTTTGGTAAACCATTTAAGTGTTAGTTTTAATACGAAAGATTTGTGTTGTTGTTGATTTTCCGTGTTCTATGTTCTTACTATTCACTGTTATTATGTTAATGTATTTTTGTGCTTCTTATCAAAGCATGTTATTTAAAAATGATTTCTTTGTTTTAGATGGGTTACATTGGAGAGTTTAAAAATGAAGTTCAGGAGATATTGTTGTATCTTTTTTACTGTAAATGCATTTTAGCAATGTGGGTTATGTTTAAATATTTTATTCAGAGGATTTGACAGTTTACAGGCCTTGCCACGTCTGTAAACTGAATGCGAGTGTTGTAAAGGTTTTCAATAATAACTCTTGATTAACGCGAGTCAAATATATTTACATTGCAAATTTATGTTACAATAAGTTAGCACAGATTTAACGATTATCTCGCTTAGAGGAAAAGCAGGCAGACGGAATGAACGTTGAAACCGGAATAAGTTTGCATCTCATGCACTAGACCGGAGAGCGGTGCCCGGTGATACCAGTCTATAAAATCAAATTTGAATAATCTTTTTAAGGTTGTTCGTTGCTCGGCTACAGCATCATTGAAGCACGTCGGACTATCCCCTAGTTCCCTAGTATCCCTTGAGGTGATTTTCTTACGAAAATGGGGTTCAAAAATCATCCAATATTTATTATTAATTATTAAGAATTGTTCTCCCCATGAAGTCGAACGAATGCGGCCTTTTTCACAGTAATTTTTTTTTTAATTTGAGGCCAAAATACTTAAACGAACTGGAAAAAAAAATCATCAGAAACCTATAACAAATATCTACTACGGACAAGTGCTACTTTATCTATTTGTGATTTAAATTATAATGTTAAGGCCATGATTATATTTTTCACGATTTTAGATACTACTTCGGCAATTATTTGACAACTAGCTGGTTCCCGGCATCCGTTGCAATGCCATATTCAAAGAAATACAATTGTTTCCCCTTTCCCGTGCGTCCCCGTTACCCTCCCGCATCCCCTTCCTAGCTAGCTTTATAATTTATAGTCTACATGTTATTCTGATGTATGAGGTTTTATTTTATATTAATTTTTTTTATTTTAAAGTTTCATTAAAATCCATTCCGTAGTTTTTGCGTGAAAGAGTAACAAACACACATACATCCATACTAACTTTCGAGTTTATAATATTACTAACTTGTTCCCGGCATGCCTTGCAATGCTATATATTCAAATAAATAGATTGTTTCTCCCTGAATCACCTTTCCCGTGCGTCTCCGTTACTCTCCAGTGTCCCCTACCTATCTAGCTTTGTAAATCATAGCCTATATGTTATTACGATGATTGCAAAGATTCATTTAAATCCAATCGGTAGTTTTTGCGTGAAAGAGTAACAAACAAACATACATCCGTACAAACTTTCACGTTTATAATATTTAAGATCACTTCTTCAAACACAGCAAACTTATTTTGTGGCACCATTTTAATTCGAAATTAAGAGAACACTTACGGCCCTACTAAAAAACCCCGTGAAAAATTTATTCAATTGACAAACGGCCGCGGATGTGAAAAAATTACTAATAAAAAAATTGTTCTTGGAAAAAAATACACGCCGTTTACACAGCCCGGGGGGCTAGTTTATCTCTGTTTTAGGGATGATGTCTGAACGAAATTTGGAATTTTCCAAAGTATTTTGAATGTTCTATATATTTTTTTTTTGAAGGTGCCGTAAAAACAAATACCATTTTTAAAAAATAAATAAAATTACCTTTTAGATTTGTGTATTTGAAATACACTTTAGTTTTAAAATACTGCAATATTTTAAGATTTAAACAAGGAATAAAATGTAAAATAATTTCTTACCAAAACATTTTTGATGAAAGTGTACAGAAATATTTAAAAAATTAGAATTTAAAAAATACAGACCTTTTATATAATGAATTTGAAATGTAACTGTCACCTCACTTTTTCCTCGTGCATACAATAAAAAAAATATAAAAAGTTTCAAAGTTTTTTTTAATGCCAAAAAAATAACCTTAAAAATATCTCTGACATTTCAACACATTTCTTGCACCACTAAAGATGTTAATTTCTTTGATAAGCTTACCAACAAGTGAATTTGATATTAATATTTAAAAAAAACACCACTTTTAAGAAATTCTCATAAAATAAAGATTTAAAAACGTAAATTTGAACTTTTATGTAACCCAAAACAATATTTTGACAGTTCAACTTTTAAAGTACTGTTTATTGTGCAATAACTTGATAAAACTGATGTAAAACCACACAAATAACACTGCAAATATATTAATTACATGAATAGAAGAGTGAATTGGTCACTATAATAGAAATCATTCAGTTAAATCTCAATATTTACTAAAAATATTCCCGCCACATAAAAACTAATCTGCTATTTTTTTGCGCGGGCAAGATAGTACAAATGTGCAGGCGCGACGCCATCACCATCTACCGGCTATGAATGAAAATAAAATTTTGTATGAAAAATTTGAAAAATTGCAGTGTTGCCAAATTTAAAACGTGTTTTAGAGTGAAATTCTTTTTTAGTAATATTTCGTGTTTTAGTGTAAATTTGTTGTATCCATGATACTACAAAAACACAGGTAATCGGTCATGCTGTGGTTTTTTTTTATTAAGGCCGTTAGTTTTTACCATTTTTATTTTTTATAAAAACCAACATGAAAAATGTTGTTTTTATGAACATAAAAGTGATACAAACTAAATATTCAATTATTTTCGAATATATAAGGTAGTAAGATTAATGATAGTTAAAAAATATTTTTACCCTATCTACTGATAGAGTAAAAATATTTTACTGTAAGGTACTGATAGGATAAATATAATGAAATATTTTTAAAAAAGTATTAGTAGGAAGAAAATCATTATGATGATCTTAAATTTAAAATTAACAACACAAATTTATCGCACATATGAGTACATATAAAAATTCGGGTCAAAAACCGCTTTTCCTAAAAAGATATATTTTTTTGTTATGTTTTATTTTATTTATGCGGTATGTTTGGCCAGATTATTTTTATCTGGAGGTTTTATCTTATTTTTGATATATTTATTTTAAATTACCATCTGGAGAATTTGCTGAAAATTGACCATTTTAAATTTATGTAAATCAATGTATTTGTTTTCTTGCTGGATAAATTCTATAGTTCGTATACATTACTTTAAAATAAATAATTCATAGGTTGCATCGACGCTCCTACAGCAAATGTGGTATAAATCACGTCTTCTACCAAGGAATGAGTTGACCATTCCATTGACCTAATGCCGGGATGTTCCGTGGCCTATTGCCTCCCATACCGGAGGCTGCGGAGACGTGAGATGTACCTATACCAATGTAACTAGCGTCTACATGTACGACCTACCCAGGTACGAGGTGCGAGCGGATGCTGGATAGGTTCTATGTTCTATGTAGTGAGATGCCGACGCGGCGCCACTAGCACCAAAGTTATACCTTCTGAGCGCAGTATTCGTTTCATGAATGAAAACGTGCATGTATGAGGAAAAATACTTGGCGTAAAAGTGAGTATAAAATTCAACGTTGAGATTTAAAAATAATTCATTTTTCGTTTATTAATATTTCTTTAGTGAAAACTTCTTTGTGATTTGAAACCCGATAAAATGAAAAAGCGACACTATGAAAATACAAACACATACATCTATAGGATTTAGCCTGCGAGAGAATGATAGTATAATCGTTTTCCTCTTTGAGCGGTGCTTCGTAGCCTTTCCACTCTCGTCTACTTTAGTTTTATGAAGGTTTTACTTCTACCACGTGTGAATTGCACACTCTGATTTTTTTTAATATTTTTTTCTTTTAAAGAAAGAAACATTCCCGGGCTACGAATAACCTGACAATATTTTAAAATCTCCTACTACCACCACAGTAAGCTGAAAATGTTGCTCGTGCGTTACTTGTATGTATTTTTTACGTTCGTTTCTATTCTGTGTTAATTTAGAATCTGGCATAAATTTTATTAAACTTACCTACGTTCAAAAATTGTGAAATTGAAAACCAAATATAAGTTGCTTTTCAATTTGGGATAATGGGTACCGCCTCCCCGGAAACAATTTATTGGATAATCAACACCTCTACCGTAGGTCACCCCAAGTGATTCGCTACGTTTGATGACTTAGAAGAGGTGCCTGGGTTCATGGGGTGAGGTTTATCTAGGTCTTGGCGATGAACATACTAAACCCTGGATTCGTACCCACCCCTCGTAACTTTTTCCTTCTCAGAACTTCCTCTTGTTTATTTCCTTAAAAAAACCCATCACACGACATCCCCAAAGATGACATAGGCCACGAGGGAAATTATTTTTCATAGGGCCACCTGTGTGTAGCTAATGTAAAAAAATAAAAACATTAGATTTATTGATATAACCACACATATATATGTGATAAAAACTGGTCTTGTTGTCTGTTGCTTTGTAACAGTAGGTACTTTTCGACAATGACCTACCTTTGCAATCACTATTAAGGTAACCGCCAATGAAAATTGAATGGTTATTTTCATAATTATTAGGGTCAACCAGTAATCCGGTCGTCTTAAATCGAAGTCCAGCAAAATTATTATTACGGTGACTTCTCTCTTTCTTTTGCGAAAACCGCCGCAAGTTGCAGCAAAACGCACCGTTGCGATTTGAAACATGATGAAACGGAAGCGAGCGACACTAAAAAGAGACAAACACATATTTCTATGGGATTTAGCCCGTGAGAGAATGAGATAGCAATAAAATATTTATTTATTTCCGGGTACTCGGTTCCAATATAATACACAATATGTTATAGGGGTAGCTACTCGGTTCCAGTATTATAATAATAATTTACAATACACATATTACAATTATATTATACAATACGCAAGTCTCCTTTGGTCTAGCGGTATAAAACGTCTGAAGAAACAGACATTCAACGGACAAATCATACGAAATCAAAAATATTTTTTGTTAAATCAATATCCAATCTTCAAACCACTCCAAAATGAACAGCCAAAAAAATCACTAAAGAAAGCGACATCTAGCGACTCAGAAGAAGAAAACACAAATAATACTAATAAGATGACCAAATGTATTACATCAATATACCTCGCGTTCGCACCTACGGTAGGCTTATAATGAGTCTGACAAGATGTAAGAACCATTGAAACTGTCTGATAACCGAGAAAACCTCTTTTGATAGTTCCTCAAATAACATATATATTTATTTATTTATTTATTTAATACATGAAAAATCGAAAGTACATATAGTTTTTTTATGATATTTCACCCTCCATGCTAGGGAAGACCCTGAGTTATGGCGGGTGAAGTTTACAGTTTTCGGATTACATTCATTAGTATTGGTTGAAAATGTTCACTAAATAATACTATGCACACAGATTCTTCTACAATAAGAGAGTTTATGTTGGTATTTTGGATTATAAGAAGAAGGTAAAGAAGTTAAAGAGTTATTGGAAAAGAGAAGTTATTATTAATATATTAAGTCTCAGTAATCAGTCTTATACGTACATACAAAGCTGCTTAGATTGTAAATAAAAATATATAAAAAATTTATCATGTTATGCCTGCTCTTAATACTATGCACACAGATCTTCTATAAGAAAATGATATATAGTTAGGTTGGGTTACAAGAAGATGAGGAAGTTAGAGAATTCTTAGAAAATGAAAAATTTGAGGAGTTGTTAGATATATATCACACTAATTTATTTATTAATTAAGTTAAGTTATTAATTAATCTTATACATACAATGCCGCTAATTTAGAAAATAGAGATATATTATGTTTTGTCTGAAAGGTGATTAAATTGATAGAGTGTAAAGTGAATGGGTATTAAAATTGTAATGTATTCCATGTGTAAGGATCCATTTCGTTATTTGTTTTTTAAAGGAATGGGGTTGGCTCAACGTTTTTTAAGTTTTCAGGGATACGGTTAAAGGTTTTTGGAGCTAGGAAGAAAAATTGTCTTTGAGCTGTCGTGGTGTGTAGTTTAGGTACATTGTAGTGTCCGCTGGTTATTGTTCTGGTGGTGTAGTTGTGTTGTAAGAGAGTTTTGTTTTTGTATTTGAACAGGGAATGTATTAGCATAAATTTTAGATGGAGTTGCCGTACGTTTAAGACGTTATACTCGATGAGGAGTCGTTTGGAGGGGTATCTAGTCGGTCGCTTGTTAATGACACGTATTACCATTTTTTGGGCTTTTAGTAGAGGTTCGACAATTGATTGAGCACAGCCACCCCAAGTTATAATGCCATATGCTAGTAAGGATAGTTCTTAGGGATCGAAAGACATAAGAGAGTTTGCGGATGCGTGGGGTTAGACTGGCCAAGTGCTGATTCCAACGAAGGTGTTGATCAATGATGACCCCCAGATATTTTATGTGGGTGGCTTGTTCCAAGTTTGGGCAATTACAGGAAGAGCAAGTTCTTAGACAGGAGTGAATTATTATCTTCTGAATGTTGGTAGGTTGGGTTGCAGCAGAAAGACTGAAGGTTAAGAATTTTGTTTTTCCGGCGTTAAGGGTTAGGAGATTATCATCTAACCATTTCTTTATTTGGCCTATGTCGTTTTGAGCTATGTCGAATGCTCCTTTCCAGTTTTTGTGTTTAGTTATTAGTACAGTATCATCTGCAAAAGATATTAGTTTCCCGGTTATGGGAAGATTACAGAGATTGTTGATGTAGATGAGGAACAGAATACGGCCTAGAACACTTCCTTGTGGGACTCCGAAATGGATTGGTAAGGGGTTACTTACAGCTGTGTTGTTAATTTTCACATTTTTAATAAAATTCAACTTTTATACTATGACGTAAGTATAATTATAATTCATCATAATTTAAGGGTGTCTGACAGGGGGTTGCAAGATGCAACCGTACTTAGTGTGTGACAATCGACGACGTTATTTCTAGTATTATTCCGAATAAAATATATGAAAAACTGAGCTTTATACTTTAACGAAACTGAGGTGGAATTTTATACACCTTTGCTACCTGTTGTCTTTCAAAGCCACCGTGATCGAAACTTCATAGTCGGGGACCGTTATTACCTGTATTAGGGACATACATAGAGAATCTTTACGGTTTTATAAAATAACGAAGGTCTGATCGTCGCGGGCTCTTGGACTATATAGTAAAAGGTGCACTGGAATTCGACGACAAAAATATGGTAAAAATCTTCTTTCACATTTATAAAAAAAGTTACATTGATTTATACCAAATAAACAAAGAAAATTGTCGTAAGAAGATTGCCGTAAAAATGTTACCGATTTATAAAAAGCATTAAAAAATCCGCAAAATTGATACCGATGTACGTACATCTTGAATGAATTTCTCCGGAGTGCAATAATCAGATACTCGTTCATAAATATGTAGGTGATCGTAGTAGAATATAAACCAGCCGGTCAAAGATTAACTCTCTCACAGCCGACAATTGGTCTGAACACCGAACTCCAGTTGAACAGGTCGCTTCTTCTCTTCCCATCCATTGTTCCCTCTTATCGTTTCTGTGCCATCATCATTCGGCATGCAGCATATAGTATGCGGTATGCAGCATAATAGCATTCGGTTTGAACCTGAAACCTGCGCTCTTTTGTGGAGGATCCCACGAGTGTCTTGGAATATGGCTTTTTACTTCCGCCCAGTTCCCTGTTGAGCTTAATTAATTCGAAAAAAAAAACACACAAATAATTTAATACATAAATAAATGAATAGAAAATACTCGCTTTAAGTAAGTGGTTTAATATTTTTTTAAACATTTTTTTATATATTTTTTTATAACAGTCCTGATGATGGTACAGAGGTGCCAAAACCGGTAGATAGTTAAAATATATCAACAAAGTGACTTAAATCCAAGTATTTTATTTTCCAATGTGTCTGCTTCTTTTATAAAATTAATTTAATACACCTAAGAAAATGATCGGACATTTAACAAAAACTCATTTCTATAAAATCAATCTATTAAACCGCTAATTGGAGAAACTCTGAAGAAAAACGACTTGTTTAGCGAACTTAAATAATTATAGGTACTGTTTGCGCATTATTATATGGGTTTGGTTGGGTATTGCATTCGCATACTTGGTGGGTAGAATATGTCAAATTCCTGATTTTATCCCACCTACCTAATATTCCTATCCCAAAATGTCACCTTGAAAAAGAGCAATTGTTGCATGAAGAAGAGGTGACACTATTTCAAGCTCAGTACAAATTAATGTCTCAGACAGGGAGCACATATTGAGCATATACTGTTGCAAAAATAATATTGCAAGTTACTAAACATAGTGAAGTGTACACCAAACCCTGGAAATCAGAGAGCCCCCATCTGCAACTGGTGAGTCCTATTTTCCCTATCCGTTCTGGGCTTATCTAATTGTCCAAAAGCTCAGATCTGAACATCGACTGACTATCCATCAGGTTTTGCGAGTGCATGCTATCTAATCGTCCCATATAACATAGCGACCACGTAGTTATCGGGACTGGTCCTTTGAGGGTTGCGTCAGGGCTTTGCTCTGAAGCATAACCGCCAATTTTATAGTGGAGTCGCAGTTTCGCGACACCAGGTACTTTTGTATAGATTTTTATTACTCCCTAAAAGCTTTTTATTAAAGCAACGATTAACAAGCATTTATTGAATAAAACAGAAAACGATACAATTGTTTCTAAAATAGAAAAAACACCACTTGATTAGTGTGTATTCCGTAGTACCTAAATATTGAAAGGCGGGCGTTTTATACGGGAAATAAAAAATTACTTATTTACAAACTTTTCACAATGGCGTCCGAATATAACGAGAAACGTGTTTAAGGTTTGCAATGGTCACTATTAAGTTAAACGACCACAAATCTACGTAGACGTAGATAATAATATATACATATATTATACATGCAGATAAAATATACTATCGAGGGGTCACGTTTTTGACATGATTAACATGATAATATTGCGGATGGAAGATAGTCGTTCAAATATATAAGTAACTAAATAGAAAATGTATTAGCCTGAACAACTCGGCCAATGAAACAATAAAAAAAAATCTACAGAAGAAGAATATGGCATAAAATCCAAGAAGATGTGTACTTTACAGAACTCACAAACCCAATTTTCAGCACTCGGTTGCAGTCGGACTATGACACCCCTTTTTAGAGAATGTTATGTGGAGGCAGGAAAAAGGGTATTATAAAAGATAAAAGGTAAAAAAAGTTTAAGAGGCTGAAAAGGTGTAGGGGGATAATTTTAACAACCAGGCATTTTTTATGGAAGGAATTTTCCAGTCCAGAATAAAGCTTTGGAATTCGTTAAAAATTAAATACGAGAATGCTTACTGTTGATGAATTTTGAATAACGTTTGTGAATTTTGATCATTATTTTACGTGTATAAAATAAAAATATTAGTTATAAAATAAAAATATTAGTTGAATGTAACAAAAAGATAAAAGATAAAAGATAAAAGGTAAAAAAAGTTTAAGAGGCTGAAAAGGTGTAGGGGGATAATTTTAACAACCAGGCATTTTTTATGGAAGGAATTTTCCAGTCCAGAATAAAGCTTTGGAATTCGTTAAAAATTAAATACGAGAATGCTTACTGTTGATGAATTTTGAATAACGTTTGTGAATTTTGATCATTATTTTACGTGTATAAAATAAAAATATTAGTTATAAAATAAAAATATTAGTTGAATGTAACAATGATAACAAATTTATTATAAAAATTATATATAACCAAATAGGACCTTCTATCTTGGCCACTATCAAAATCAATATAAATCATTGTCTGCCAATAAACCCCGAAACATTCCAAATACCTTTCCACAGCCTTCTCCCAAGTCCTTTGTGAGAATGGCTCGACTTTAATATAACGTCCATTATTTCTCCACTATTATATAGTGGCAATATTCCGGACATATTTAACGATAGCCTCCAGAATTTTCTCGATTTTTTTGTTTTCACTTGACTTCACTTGGCCCAAACTTATTATCCTGTTTTATTATTTATTTTATTACTTTTTGTTTCTTTTTAATATTTTGTTTATGCACCGGTACTGGGCGCGGGCGGTTGGATTTTTTTTTCTTCTTTTTTCTTTGTATCATTTTTATGTGAACCCCTGAATGTATAATAAAAATACAAATAAAAAAGGTTATTGTAGTTAAATTATAATATAAAATGAAAGAGGAAACAATATTAAACTAATGTTTTTACCACAAAATTTGCATTTTTATTTTTCCTACATTTAAAAACTTATTTGTGAAAAATTCAATTATACAAATTATAAAAGAAAAAGATAAATTTTCATTCGTAACTGAAAATAGTAATAAACTTAAACATACATTTTTCTGCACCAAACCGGACACTTCTTTTGCTCTATAATATAATACACACCAAGGAAAATGTTACCAGAAGAATAATAATTGATAAATTTCAAGTAAACAATAAGAAGAACATAATAATCTCTTAAATACTGGTAGACCAAATAAAAAAAACAATAACCGAATTGATATGAACACATTTGAACATTATGTAATCTAGTTTTAGTTTACAGACTATGTTTTTAAAGCGCTGAATTTAATGTCACTGAAACAATTATATACAAAACATATTCTAATGTAGGCATTCAAAAACCAGAATAACTTTACACAGACACAATCGAACAGATTCACGAGCTCTACATTATAACATACATTCCACCAACCTACAACTAATACCACTTTTGGACAAAGAAATATCCAACACTCCTCTACAAAATTATTTAATTTACTCCCTCTTGCGATAAAAACAATAAAAAAATAACCGACTTCAAAAGAAGCATAAAGATGTGGATTGTGGACATGGGAAGGAAGAATATAGATACAATTTTGCAACCTAACAAAGATTAATGCTTGTATTGTATATTCTTTTAGATTTAACTTTATAATTTTCCGCTTTTCAACATAGGTATTTACTTATATTTCAAACAAAAAACTTGTACAATGTGTCCTTAGAACGGATACATTTTTATCTCAAAAACTGTAAAACAGAATATATAAATAAATAAATGTTGAATTTTGTTAACACGTATTTACTAGCAACTATAGCGTCTTTTATATAATTGCAACTAACGTAATCCTCCCTTCTTTTTCAGCTGGCCTTAACCAAATCCGACAAGGTGGAAGTGGTTGAAGCAGTGTCTGGACAGGAGGACCAGCTGGACAATGGCCACCCCAATGACGTGGACCGAGGGGACAATGACATCCCTAACACGGACCAGCTGGCCCTGGAGTCGGATCACGACTCGGGGCAAGGACTCGGGCAGGCCACCTTCAATGGACAACAGCAGCACCCACAGAGATTGCAACAATTAGGTCTGTAGTTTCCAATAATTTGGTCCAACTAAATAACCCTAAGGTCATTTCAAACAAACCGGACAAACCATCAAACAACTCGGTTTTGCTACACACATTCGTACATTGTCTCATTCATACTCTTCTGTTAATCTGACTTTTGACATGGCCTCTTAACTATTTAATAAGTATTTCGTTTACTTGTATTCCTTGGGCGTACCCTTCTTCTTCTACCATTCACATTCTCGCGTCATATATTCTCCTCACACTCATTTCTTCGTTCATTTGCTCTACATGCCCAAACCATCGAATTGTCCTTTTCTTAATCAGCCTTGCATTATTTGCAAATCTTCGCTTTTCACAAACAATCTTACACGATTCAACGACACGTACGCTTTAAGGATTTCATTTCTACAGCATTCAGTCTTGTTTCATCCTTCGTCTACCAGTTCCATGCCTCATTGCCACAGATCAGGGTAGGTACCAGTAATCCGTTGTGGACAGTACCTAGTATTCAATTCGAGAAATTCAATTCAATAAATTCAATCATCGAATTCATTTCTATGAATCACCTTCCACTGCTAGCTTCTTTATTATTTATTAATTCACACATACTTAAGTTGCCTCTAAAATCATGAATTATTAAATTCTTTAATGGCCTCTATTTTATAATTTAAAACATAAATAGATAAAGGAGCTCATATTCGTTCTAGATATTTGATATATCTTTTGATTACCAAAATAATTTTTCGGTTTGGTTGGGTATTTTTTTGCCTCAAACCCAAAAATTTAGATTTCTATGAAACGGGCCACGCACCCGTTCCCCTTGTGTAATTTTTATAAGATATTATGATCCCTGAATCTTATCAATGATGTTCTTATTTATTTTGGATAACTGACTAAATTTCTCTCCACTATATGAAATGCTTTATTTTATTTCAGGGGCAAAAATAATAACCAAGTCTTGTTGATTTGATTACCGCCATCTTTGGCTCGAAGCCAGAACTAAAACTAGTTTCTTTGGATCACTTTGGTTTGAATATTTGATTACTTAATCAATAAAACATGCGTTCATAACCGTTGAACAAAGAGGAAAAATTAAAGTGCTTTTCTTACAAATTTGAGTGAAAACTAATGTTTCATTTAGCCCATTTGCATCAATTTCGTAATAATGTCGAAATACAGTTGTGCATTTTGATATTTAATTTAGTCGTCATTTAAAGATTGGATAAATATTTGGATTCACTTCCATAAGCCATTGCTTGTATTCTTTTTTGTTCCGTGATTCATTCACACAAACACAACATTCTATCTTCTAAATTAATCAATATTTGAAAAGTTAGTAATCCTTAGCTATTTTAATTTTGGTGGGATTTTTTACTATAACTCCTTATAATATCCTTCAGTCCCTATGTCATTGGTGATACTAAAAGGATTAGGTGGTCTTTTAAAGATAAAGAAGGAGAAAAAGGTTTGGGAAAGAAAAAGGATAAGGAGGGGGGGTAGTAATGGAGGGGTTGTAGTGAAGAAGTTATAATAATAATATTAACGTAATATGTGTATTGCGCAGTTTTGTGTTATCTCACTTCAAGTGCGCTTAAATAAATACATCCCTCCCACTGCGGCGCAAGGCGATGGGTCGAGAGCAACGATCAATAACGGTCGAGAGAGTCCTGTTGGAGAGGCCATATGGTCTCCAAGTCTCTCCCGATCCGGCCGAACCGAGACAAACCTCACCACATGAGTCCAGGCATCCCTGCTAAGTCACCAAACGTAGCGAACCACTTGGGGTAACCTATGAAAGAGGTCTTGGTTATTATTGGTCTTATTTTTATGGTACCTATTTCAGAAGAATTACTCCACGGGCTGCTACTTCTATTTATCTTTTGTATGATGTTAATTCAAGTACTTGCATACTGCTTACTAACCCCGTATGCATGGACATTGGAGGGTCTAGAGTCGTTTAAATAAATGTAGCTTCGTTCAATAAATAAGTAGAGTCTTGACGTGTGCGGTGAAGGAGGAAACCTTATGTTTCCTTATAACGCCGCGCCGTTGGAAAAATGGTGGGGTCCCCTCCCCTTCAGAGTTCTTGGTTATCCAATAAATGGTTCCCGGAGCGGCGCTACCCGTCCCCGCCTCCTAAATTACAGTAAATAGCTTTTAAAATCGACCACCACAACACGGGCATGTGCCTAGCATGGTGGTCGAAAAATCCCCAATCTATGTAATAAAAATTTAAAAAATTCAATGAATAAAGAAAACTTAAAAAAAAAAACATTACCAGTGATTGTTCGCATTTAGGTTAATACTCATAGTGTCATTTCAATTCGCCAAATTTAAAAGATAATTTTAAAGTTCTGTTATTATCCAAGTACCTACTGTGAAACAAGCGCTCCATGATGAAACACTAACAGAACTTCAATGGAATTTTCACAGAACATGAATTTTTACCCTGAAATTTTTGGAATTGTTCAAATACTATGAAAAAACCCGATCTAAGTCTAATTTCATCGGATTACATACGAATATATTCGCGGTCATTTATAGTTTTTTTAAATTTACTTATTAATACCAAAATCAAATATTTATCTTTTCAGGGCCACCCCAAAGGGCGCCAGTTCACCTGGGCGGTCCATCCCACGGACTGCAGAAGCACAACATCGCCTACCGCGGCCAGCAGCCTCCCCCACCCCCACCCCAGCTGATCAAAAACAACAACAACATCCAGCAAGAAGCCATGGACAAGATCTTCTCGGGAGGCAATGACATCTGGCCTGCACCAGTCCCAGAGATGCCCAAGATCATATCCCTTGATGTCAAGTGCGAGAAGAACTCAATGAAGGTCTTCCTAGGCTTCGATAAACCTTTCTATGGTATCGTCTTCTCTAAAGGACATTACTCTAATCTCAACTGCGTCCATCTTCCAGCAGGATTAGGCAGAACCTCAGCTAACTTTGAAATCAGCATCCATGCTTGCGGCACCGCTGGTAATACAGAGAATGGACTTTATGGATACGGCGCAGATTCTGGATCGGGAACCTACTTTGAAAACATCATCGTCATTCAGTATGATCCTCAAGTTCAAGAGGTCTGGGATCAAGCTAGGAAGCTTCGTTGCACATGGCACGATCAGTATGAGAAGTCTGTCACATTCAGACCTTTCCCTGTAGATATGCTCGATGTTGTCAGAGCTGACTTCGCCGGTGATAATGTTGGATGCTGGATGCAGATTCAAGTCGGAAAGGGACCATGGGCGTCAGAAGTTTCAGGATTGGTAAAGATTGGACAAACTATGACCATGGTTTTGGCTATCAAGGATGATGATTCCAAGTTTGATATGCTGGTCAGAAATTGCATGGCTCATGATGGCAAACGGGCACCAATTCAACTTGTTGATCAAAAGGGATGCGTCACAAGACCGAAACTCATGTCGAGATTCACAAAGATAAAGAACTTTGGAGCTAGTGCTTCCGTATTATCTTATGCACACTTCCAGGCATTCAAGTTCCCCGACTCGATGGAAGTGCACTTCCAATGCACGATTCAAATCTGCAGATACCAATGCCCAGATCAGTGCTCAGACCAAGGGCTCATCTCTGGACCTGAGATTAGAAGGCCTGGACCAGAATACGGACCTCCTCCTCCACCACCACTACCTCTGGAAGCTTTCTTGCACGGAGGGCATCACAGGGATGAACGCAGAGTAAGGAGAACAAGAGAAGTAGACCCAGAGAAGGAAGTTGGAGTCAACCGAGTTATCAGAGTTGTATCTACTGGAGATTTGACCTTTGCATTAGACGAGAGCTCCAACAACACGTCTTCGGAAACCATGATTTTCCCTGCAAGAGAAGAGATGCCCCCTGGCGGCATGATCTGCATGACTACTCCTGGCTTTGCCGCCACACTTATCGTCCTTTTAGGTATTCTTATTGTATCCTGCCTTATGTCAGCATTCTTGTGCATCCGACTGAGGCCCTTCTCCGGTCTTCACGAAAAGACGATGTCATTCAATGATCCCATTTCTCCTAAAAAGAAGTCGAATACTAAGAGTTGTTTCTATTCATAAAATTAGTTCCGGTTAGAAATTTAAAGCAAAAAGTATTTTTTTTATGATGAATTCTTGCATCATATAGCCGATAAAGTCAAATACATGAAGACTTGAATCACATACATATTATACATATCAAAATAAATCAATTTAATTTATTGATTTAAATTACGTGGCAATTAAATCTAAATTCACTTCTAAGACGGATGGGCAAGGAATAAGTCATAGATGCGTGGAATGAAAAAAAAAATGAAATGAATAGGAAGAAGGATCGGAAAAATATTTTTAATAAGCAAATTATGTATTAATAAATTCTGGGAAGGTGAAGGAATAGATTAAGCATTCGAAGCCATAAATGTATTTATTTATTTATTCGAAATAATTATAGAAGGCAACGTGTCTACATTTTTCAGAAAACATTAATTAATCTATCAAATTCACTAAGACAATAAAAATCCTCGAGGCAGTAAATACGAATGCGATTTAGAAAAAAATATATATACAATTACATATACCTATTATATATCGATGGTGGAAAGCCAAATTAGCTAACAAGCCTTTTTTTCAACTCTGTGGCTTGTTAGTCATTTCGGCTTTCCACTATCGATATGTGCATATTTATTTTATGGTATAATAAATATGTACGTACTCATATTAAAACATTGATAATGTGTAAATATTTTAAATTATATTTCTCATTTTTAAGACAGAATCGATGAAAGTACCTACCAAAATACTCCAATAATAAAAAGAAAATCATTATTAGCCTGGCATTATTTATACTGAAAATAATGTACACCAGTCAAATACCTGATATTATAAATAGGAATAATTACTTTGTCGATTATTTAGTGTTAACTTATAAATTTCATATTAATAACTTATTAGCTACATATCAGTAACTTATAAGTTATGAATTAGTAACTTATTTGTTACGTAATAGTAACTCATAATTTGCTAGCAAATAACTTGCAAGTTATATGTAAGTAACTTATCGGTTACCTACATATTAGAAACTTATGAGTTATGCACTAGAATCTGATGAGTTTTAAATTGGTAACTTATTTGTTGCTTATAAGTTACTTATTCGTTACTTTTTAGTAACATCTTAGTAATCTTACGTATAAGTAACTTATAAGTTACGTATCGGTAACTTATTATTTATGTATTAGTAACTTATTATTTGCATATTAGTAACTTGTAATATCGTTAAAGAAGGGGGTAGTTAGGGAACGGTCGACGTATTAAATACGTCGCAAAAAAGTAACTCTATTTTGAGATTAATTTATTATTTAGAACTTTAGTTAGGAATAAGGAACTTAGACTAAGCATATTTATTAAACTATTTGAGTTTTTGTTTTGTTTGATGAATGAGTGAGAACATTATGTGGTGTTCTTGAGGCTAAACGAATCGAATAAACGACAAATGAAAATAAATAATTGCTAACAATTAACGGAAAAAAATAACATCTAAAACTAAGTCACATAGTTTTATTGTAAACAAAAACGTGTTCAATTAGGGCCGAAAACAAAGTTCAAATAAATTAAATTAAACAAAGTAACGAACCTAACTAAGTTCTATCAAATAACATTAACAAAACAAACTTTTGATATTTAATTTAAAAATATTTTCAAATTTGAATAAAAATCAATTAAAAAACGTAGAATTCAATTATCCAATTTTTGCATATACCTAAATGAAATAAATGCCTATTTTTATTATTTCCGTTTTCAAACTCAAGTATTTAGCTACCTTTTGATTTGTTTATGTGTGTTCATTTATTTAGTGATTTAATTATTTCATATAAATTAGATAAGGGCCCTAGACTAATTATTTATTTTGTTATAAGTACAAATAAGTGTGTTTTGTTATTTATATTGAGCTCAAAATAAAAAAAAACAACTACGGTATCAGTTAAAATTTATTTTATTGTCTTCCCAATTAACATAATATCCGAAATCATAAATATATAACATTTATTGCTTCAATTATTTAAAATTTTCGGTTTTATGGAACCAATTAAAACCAAGGCCTAACTCTTAGCTGGATTGGGTTCTACGGATTTCAGGTAGGGCAGGTAACTATTTCAACAACATGCCCATAATAAAAATGCTTTTTGGTTTGTTAAATCAAAAACGCTGGAAATAATGAATGCGTTACGTACCATGATCCAATACAAATTAATTTTCAGTTAAATGCATTTACCTTTGGATCGTTTTTTTTTTAATTGAAATTTAACATCTTAATAGGAACGCTGCAAAAATACCCAAACAAACTGAATAATATTTTTTTTATTCAAAAGATATCATAATATATAAAACAAAGTCGGGTTATTTGCACCATTTATAACTCGAGAACGGCTGGACCAATTTTTAGGATCTTTGATTTTTTGGATTTGTCTCCGCCCCGAATAGCAGAATAGCCATTAAAACATCGGAAAAATTCAGGAAAAAATGAATTATGATGAAAATTCTTTTCTCATCCATTTTGTATGGAACGAATTCTCATCGTTTGAAAGAGCTGCAGGAATATTGTGAAAAGCATAATATTGAGTAATGAATGAATTCCAAAAATTCAAAAACGTCAGATGTCAATGCCCTGATTTTTTTGCTTTTGTTCTTAAACATAGAATGCTGCCTCTCTTTCTTTCACACTAAATGTCAACAGTCAAAAATGAGACAAATGGTGAACGTATGTCTGCACCCCTCGAAAGGAAAAATACAAAAATTATAATATATCTTCCACACATGTATAAAGAAAATTAAACGCAATTCCCGCAAAAAGTAAGAAAATCACAAAAATTATAAATCCGTACACAACGTCTTCTCTGATACTGAGAAAAACTAAACATAAACAGTTGCGCATCGATAATTGTTTCATTGTGTAATTTTTAACTTAATAAAAAAACTTAATTTAATTCAGCTAATATGTAAACACAACAGTTATTGATTCTAATGAGCGTAATACACGAGCCCGATTTTCAGCCCGATTCCAATTAGAGACAAAAGTCAACATTTTTCGATTTGCGCGATCGCTATTTTCACCTCTATTTTCATATCTAGGATTTCAATAATTGTCATCACTGCAAACAACACACGAACCATACTGTTTTTTGTGATGCCTACTGAAATCGTAGATATGAAAATAGAGATGAAAACAGCGATCGCGTATAGCGAAAAATGTTGACTTTTGTCTCTAATTGGAATCGGGCTAAAAAACGGGCTCGTGTATTACGCTCTAAGGTGGTGCGAAGTTCGCTGGGTCAGCTAGTAGTAAATATTATAAGGTACAGGTATGTGCTATTTTATCCAAGAATTTTAAATGAATTCAAATTTTCATGATTTTAGAGGTAACTTTTTCAACTATTTGTGAGTTAATAATGAATTACGTATTTAATAAAGTTATTTGCTTTATTTAAAATACAAATTCGATGAAATATAAAAAAAAAATAAACAAAAAATAAAAAAATCAATTTGATAGCCGTAAATGTAAACAACGAATAACAGATTTACATTGGAACATAAATTTGTCATATATAAGATACAATTTCGATACGAGAAAATGACAATGTTTAATTTGTAATTTAATTTTTCATTGTTTATTTTTTTACGCACAGCGGGCTTGTACTACATGATTGGTTGTACAATTTTAACATGACAAATAATTTTGAAACTAAATAATAATAAATAAAGAAAGAAATAATAGAAATATAATTATTAAAAAAATGTTCACGAGCCATAAAATTATATTATCAAAGGAAAGTTTTTTTAATAATTATGATTAACTCACAAAAAAATGTCAAATAAATCCAAAACAATCCGAAATTGAGTTCTTTAATGGCCTGTAGGTATACCGCAATTTAAAACTAACATAAATACATTAGCACACATCCGTACGCGTACGCGTTATTCGCTATGTATTTTTATTAAAAAATAAATAAACAGTTTGGTTGGGTATTTCGGCCTTAAATCCTTATTTTATGTTTTGTATGAAAACGGCTGCGCAGCTATCCCTCTTAAAGGTGAATAAATAAACACTTAAGTGCCCTGTAGATAACACTAATAATCTAAACGAAAATATGAAAGAGAACAAGACACAGACAAATAAAAAGATAACGGTCGCAACTGGGACTCGAACCCACAACCTCTCGTCTTACCATGATGAGTGTCTTATCCAATTAAGCCACTTCCACCATATCAAACCGTCATATTTGTCAATCTCATTTTTCTTCTCAATACGTATCTTCAAAAATTATAAAAAGTTTTTTGTCCTTCCAATAAATATTAAATATTCATTTAGACTTTTACAAGATATTTCATATAGAATAAAATCGGATGTATTTACCAGAAACACTATCTAGGTTACAAACCAGTTCTTTGAACGATTGTTTCCAATGAAAAGTGTATTGAAATAATATGGAAAAAAATAGCCGAAGATAATATTGCTATTTCTAAAATTTGAAATATGAGATTGGCAGTTGTGGTAAAAAATGTAGTTGTGGTAACCTTTGGCAGAAGTGAACGATATCCATTGAATGGTTCCGGGTGGGGCGGTTCGCATACCCGCTTCCCAAATTGAATATCTAATTAAATCAAAACAAATCTATATAACATGAACTAAGAAACACTTGAAATGACAGAAGAGAATGGTACCTAAAAACTACCCACCCCTGAATAATGTATAGGAATGAAAAATTGCACATAAACATACACCTGGAAGATAATGACTGAATAAGGTTTTGATGAAATCCATGATTTAAGTAATATAAAATATCAAAAGTTTTTTTGTAAACTCTGTCTTTTTCAAGTATGTCGACAAATCCTAATAAATGTTATCCAAAATAACAAAGTCTTTTAATGTTAAAACCAACATTATAATATGGTGTCAGAAGTGGGATACGAACGTAATTCCAACAATAGATGCTCAACGCAGAGTTCCTTTTAAATTAATGGACAGACTAAAAGAGGCACTAGATGGAATGGTAAAACAAAACGTTATAGAAAAAATTACAAAACCTACAAAATGGGTGAGTTCGTTAGTCATCATAGAGAAGCGTGATGGTAAATTGAGGTTATGTTTAGATCCCAAAAATTTAAATATGGCATTACAAAGATCACATTATCCATTACCAACATTTGAGGAAATTAGATATAGAGTTCACGGAGCAAAAATTTTTTCTCATCTTGATGCAACATCAGGATATTGGTCAATTCCGTTAGATGAAGAAAGTGCTGAATTATGTACATTCAATAGCCCATTCGGGAGATATTTTTTCAAACGTCTACCTTTTGGTATTAAAAATTCTTCAGAAATATTTACTAGAGTAATGAAAGAATTATTTGAAAATATTGAAGGTGTCACAATATTTATTGAAGATATTTTGGTTTTTGGAAAAGATCAAGAGAGTCACGATAAATCTTTAAAACAAGTGTTAGATAAGGCACGGGAAAATAATTTAAAATTTAACATGAGCAAATGTAAATTTAACGTCAAAGAAATTAAATTTCTAGGACACATATTTTGTGATGAAGGAATAAAAGCTGATTATTCACAAATTAGTGCTATTAGGGAAATGAAGTCACCTAAAGATAAAAAAGAATTACAAAGATTTTTAGGAATGATTAATTATTTAAGTTCATTCATCAAAAATATGTCAGAAAAAACTAACATATTAAGACAATTATTAAAGAAAAATATAGAATTTATATGGGATGAAAATTATGAAAAGTCGTTCAATGAATTAAAAAATATAATTAGTTCAGAACCAATTTTAACACATTACTATAAAAACAAACCAATTACATTATCTGTTGACTCATCAAAAACAGCAGTAGGTATGGTCATAATGCAAGACAAAAGACCAATAGCATATTCTTCAAAAACACTCACATCAGCACAGACTAGATATGCGCAAATTGAAAAAGAATTATATGCTATAGTATGTGGATGTCATAAATTTCATCAATATTTATATGGTCAAACCGTATATGTGCAAACTGATCATAAACCACTTATTACTTTATTTAAAAAATCGTTATATGACATACCAGCTAGATTGCAAAGAATGATGCTGCATTTACAAAAATATGATCTCATTGTAGAGTATATTCCAGGAAAAAATTTGTTCATTGTAGATACATTATCAAGGTCGGCATTGCCAAAAACAGAAACATTAAATTTTGAAAGTGATATTAATTTACATGTTAACACAATAGTTCATAACATGGCAGTAACACCACAAAAATTGGAAGAAATTAAAAAAGCAACTAGGGAGGATGCAGCGTTACAAATTTTAATAAAGTATTACATTGAAGGTTGGCCGACATCTAAAAATAAAATAAATTCTTTAGTTAAACAATATTGGAATATACAATCAGAAATAAATGTGTGTGACGATTTAGTTTTTAAAGGACATTCTTTGATAATTCCTACAGTTATGATACCAGAAATATTAAAGAAAATGCATAAAGGGCAGGGCATCAAGGGATTATAAAAACAAAGGAATTGGTTAGAGATTTTCTATATTGGTCAAATATGAATTCAGATATTAAAAATATGATTGAACAATGTCAAACATGTCTAAAATTCAAACCATCTAATAAACCCGAGTCACTTATATCACACCCAATATCAAACTACCCTTGGGAACGTATTGGTGTAGATATTTTAACATTTAATAATACTTATTATTTAGTAGTAGTTGATTATTACTCAAAGTATATAGAAATTGCAAATATGAATAAACATTACACAGCAGATGTAGTAGTAAAAAATTTAAAATCAATTTGCAGTCGACATGGAATACCATTAGAATTAGGCAGTGATGGAGGTCCACCATTTAATTCAGTTGCATTCAAATCATTTACATATGAATGGGATATATATCATTTAACAACAAGTCCGTATCATTCTCAGTCAAATGGACAAGTAGAAAGTGCAGTCAAAATTGTAAAAAATATTTTTAAAAAATGTCATGAAGATAAAACCGATCCATATTTGTCATTATTACATTATCGTACGACACCTAAAGAGAATTTACCGTCTCCGTCACAATTATTAATGTCAAGACAACTTCGTTGTAACTTACCGTCAACTAAAAGTCAGTTAAGACCAAAAGTAGTCAAATTTAAAGAATATGAAAAAGAAATAGTAAATCGACAAAATAAAATGAAGAAATATGCCGATAGAGGTAGTCAGGATTTAAAACCTTTAAATATTGGGGATAAAGTTTTTAAAAGAAAGCCAGAAAGTCATTGGGAGCCAGCAATAGTAAAAGATTTGTGGAATAAAAGTCCAAGGTCATATGTCATTGAAACTTCAAATGGAAGTATATTTAGAAGAAATAGAATTCATTTAAGATATGATAAGTCAAATAAAAATAATAATAATAATAGCCAAGAAAAAAGTCAATCATCAGAAGTAATAAATATATGTCAGAATACTAGTCAAATGTATTTTTAGTTTAGATTTTGCGGTTCCATCTACCTCAAGTCAAGTCGTAACCAGATCAGGAAGAGTTGTGAAGATTCCTGACAGATACATGTAAAATTAAGTAATGATATTTACATAAAATAAATTTTATTTTTTTTATATAAAAGGGAGATGTTATGTATAAAAATGTCTATGACAAAATTGTCTTTGTTATGTATTAAAGTCTATGTCAAATCCGGAAACGGAAGGTCACTTGGTGTACTCTGTCTTTTTCAAGTATGTCAACAAATCCTAATAAATGTTATCCAAAATAACAAAGTCTTTTAATGTTAAAACCAACATTATAATAAGTTACATTACAGATCTGGTGATGGCTAGGGTTATTTTGGTCGATGGGGTATAGGCAATGTAAAATATTTTCAATATCAATTTGCAATGACATTATTTTCTAAAAATGTATTTGTTTGAATAAAGTTTTACTGCAAAAAAAATCTAAATTTTTTCGAAGAAACCGTTTTATATTTGGACATCAAAGCACTTCGATGTTTGTTTTCCTCGCACGTAATTCCTTTGAATATGGATGACTGTTTAAGGAACCGCAAAGAAAACTCATCGCGTGATTCCCATTTCTGATTCACCTGTCTGAAATAATACCATTATAGAGTCAAATTGGGTTTGGTTTGAATTTTAATAGCGGTTACTACAAAAACATACTTTTTGAAGTCAGGAATCGGAGTTGATTTATACAACGCTCACTAGGATTATGTTATTGGTGGTCAAAGGTCTCTGAGAAACAGCAATTTGTCTTGTTATGCTTAGAGATCTTGCATCTCATAATGCAGGGAAAGATTGCCGGAAGTCGGGGCCCTGGAAGAAGGAGAACATCGTGGCTGAAAAACCTGAGACTGCTTTTTGGCCAGTCTACTGTAGAGCTGTTCCGGGAAGCAGTAAACAAAGCATACCGCATAGCCAACGTCCGTTGATGGACAGGGCACAAGAAGATGCATTATAAGCGAGAAAGGAACAAGTGTACACGATCACAAAATTTGAATATATAACATTTTTATTCGAATAGTTTTGTGATGTGTTCTTTCTGAAGTCGGATAAATGCCTTTTTATGTTGTTGCTGTATTGAACCAAGTGTTTTTGCTGTAATAAAGCGGTGCATTCGACTCAATATCACGTTATTTATTTTATAAATCGGAAGTATAACAATCAAACTGACCACAAAAACCATATATAATACAATTCTGTTAAAATTCTTTCCTGAGTGTCATTACACCATTTTTGTCCATATCATTTACATGACCTAAACTTCATACTAATTAATGAATGAGACAAGCTAAAAATATGCCAAATAATTCATTGTTTAGGAATGTTCGAGTACCGTGCTATCCACAATTCCTATCATTATTTCCACACCATTGACTTCCTGTGGCTACTCCATATAAGCCGTTATCACTGGGATAAATAATGTTGATAAGTAGAAGCCAACAGCAATAATTAATATTGTTATTGTTATCGTTATATTCCAGACCTCACTTCTGGATAAACATGGGAATGTTCTAATCTGCAAAATTATGATGGTGCTTCTGTGTGCGTTAGGGTGACCCTTCAATGAGATCAAGTCTAAAGGTCTGTACAAAATAATGATTATTAAAAAAAAGGTTTATTTAAGGATTTGCTTAATAATAATATAACTAATAATTATTTTCAATTGATGTCTTTGTTAGTACTTACCCATTTTTTAAAATGTTTCTTTATTAATTTTTTTGAATGGTTACATCATTTGTGGATTTGTCGAGCACCATGCTAGGCATGTGTGTTATGGTGGTCGATTTATCAAAAGATCGATAGTAATAATTTCCTGTTTTGCTATAGGAATCATTTTAGTTAGTTTACAAAGAATCAATTTCTGAGGCGGGTATGGGTACCGCCGCCACGGTATACAATTGTTGGGTAATCAACACCTCTGCCATAGGCCACTCCGAGTGTTTTGCTACGTTTAGTGACTAAGAGAGGTACCCGGGTTCAGAGGGCGAGGTTTATTCGGGTCTTAGCGGCGGATGCGTCTGCCCACCAATTGCGTGGCAGATATGATCGGGAGATACTGGTTGAGGGAGACAATTTGATCTCTTCAGCAGAATTATCTTTTTGTTGCCTTGCACCGCAGCGGGAGGGTAGGATTCATTCGTCCGTTACTCCTGGACACACTGACCCCCAGATTCCTGCCCACCCCTTATAACTTATATTTTCTCAGAAATTTCTCTCCTTCCTTTTCTAAAAATACCATTGGTACAGCATAGTTCCACACAGCACCTTCCACAGAGCTGTACCAGGCTCTAACTTACAGCGTGAAGATTGTTATTAATTTATTTATTGTTATTAAGTTTATTTTGTAGAACTCCATTTTAATTTTTATTTATTTTATAAATTCAATAATATTATTATTTTATGTATAAAAACAGTTTATTATAAACGAGTTCTGCTTCGTAATTATTATTATGTGTTATAGCTGTTTCGCCCTCTAAAGGCATAATGCCTTTAGAGGGCGCCTGCTGTTACAGCTGTTTCGCCCTCTAAAGGCATAATGCCTTTAGAGGGCACCTTGACAGTTTGATAATGCCTTTAGAGGGCGAAACAGCTGTAACACATAATAATAATTACGAAGCAGAACTCGTTTATAATAAACTGTTTTTATACATAAAATAATAATATTATTGAATTTATAAAATAAAAAAAAAAAAAAAAAAAAAAAAAAAAGTGAAGATTGTTCTTTATTGTAAATTGTTTCTTTACATGGTATTATGGGCCATCCATAAATTACGTCATACGAATTTCATGATTTCCCCCCCCCCCATCCCCTTCCCTGTCACACATCGCCACATTTGTGAGATCCCCTCCCCCCTAGTGTGACGTCACATATTTTGCAATTTTACGTCTAAAAATAATCAAAACAGTAGTGCAAAACATATGACGTCACGGAGCTGATGACCCTCTGTACCCTCTTGTCACACTTCTCTACTCCCCTCCCCCCCTTAAGGTGTGACGTAATTTATGGATGGCCCCTTAGGGGTCGTCCATTAATCACGTGATGTTTTTTAGCAACTTTTTGACCCCCTCCCCCCCCCCCCTGGTGACATGTGGTGAGATTTTAAGCTAACTACCCCACCCCCCCCCCAAAACCCCAAAATCACGTGTATTTTTTTGGTACAAAGTATAGAACTTCACCTTTAGAAATCGTGCGTTTCGACCCCCCCCTTTTTTTTAATTTATAAAAATTACTGCAATAACAAATAACCTCTAATATACACATAGTATGCTAGGGTCGAAAGTAGTGAGAGACAGATTATAATTTTTTTGCATTACTCGTATACGATAGTGAGAACATTGACATTCAATTTCATATTTTTTTTTATTTTTTTTTATTTTTTATTTAATATTTGTTTGTTTTTACAATAATTATACATTTTTTTTACATGTTAAACAGATTTGTAATATTAATGTAATAAAAGCCTTTCCTCACCATAAAGAGACAAGGCTCTTGTGTTTGGTGAGTGAATTCATACTCAATTATGTTATCAATGTTATCATTTGAGTAGGTGAATAATAATATTGCAACTATTTATAGTAAGAGAAACTTGAGATGTGTCGATTAACAGATTTAAATGAACTGAAATAGTAATGTAACTCTTACAGTTGTTTCAGGTAATTTTTTAATTTAGTTTGGAATTTACTTTTATTTTCAATAATTTTTACTTCTAATGGGAGTTTGTTGAAATAATTTATACCATGATACAGATAGGAATTTTGGATGTGCTTAGTATTAAATTTTGGGATTTTAATATTGTTTTGATATCTTGCTGAGATATTGAAATGTAATTTTTTTAGCTGTATTTCTTTGAAAGTTTGTAGAATTGAATATTTTTTATATAAATTGTCTATTGTAGTTACTTTGAATATTGAAAAGATTTTTTCGGTAGAAAATGTAGATGGTTTTTTCAATATAATCTTAATTATTAATCTTTGAACTATTTTGAGAGGATTTAAAATAACATCATATGTTCCTCCCCATCCTATAATACCGTATTGTAATATAGATTGAACAATTGCATAGTACACTCTTTTTAGGTTTTCCAGTCTAAGAATATTTCTGAGTCTTATAAATATATATATACATTTCCTAATTCTTTTGACAAGTTCACAAATATGTGTTTTCCATTTAAAATGTTGATCTATATATACACCAAGATATTTAATTTTGGAAGTTGAATTCAGTGCAGAACATTCTGGAGTGCAATTAGTTCCACTACATTTACTCTGATATATTTCATTCAATTTAAATATATTATATAATATTCAAATTCAATCAAAATATTGACTACCCAGCCTAGCATACATGCATTGTTAATGATGTATTGTCAATATTATAAGTATGGTAAGTATTTGTTCATGGGTCGCTGATGACGTGCTCAACCTTCGATTCTCATTAGTTATTCACAGCGAATCGAATCTCACATTAGGTAGCTATCTTCTTCAGTTACTCTAAAATCTTTTTTTGCTTATTAAAAACAAAACATGTTTTATATATTTCAAAATTTGATAAAGATCCCAATACCTGGCACCTTTAGAAAATATAAAAACTTTATTGCTTGTTAAATTTTATATGGTGACTAAAATGAATAATTACTTTGTCCAATTAAAAATAATATATTTCTGAAAGCTTTTGAAACAACGAAAAAAAATAAATGATGAAATTACCACTATATTTTTATTAAAGAAAATATTATATTGTTGACAAATCTGCAGCCATATTGGAGTCACTGGTTGGATTTTCATAGCTCGTAGGTAGATGGCGCCACTAGGCCCATTTTGTAGTATGGAGGCACTTTAGAAGGTTTTATTGATGCTTTGCCGGTTATTGCAGCCAGGTTTTGGGTCCGGAACCTTTCAACAGTTCTTCTTTTTCTGGAACAATTGCCACTAAGAGAATGGAAAGGAAAAACAAACAATAATTGATCACCACTAATTCATTTTTACGTTTTAGGTTTCTACGAATTTACAAAAATCTGATACTTACCTTAATATAGCTGAAACTATTATTTTTATATGAACCCCACACGCTCGCAATCCGTTAGCTAAGGCCTTACCAATTTGGGTACGTTGTGTAGCTGAGAGGTGTTTAAAAAAAGAGATGAGTGAGATGAAGGTTAGGAAGTACCTTGCTATTCAGATCTCGTCTCCAAGCACTGCTAATGTCATTTCAAGAAACGCAACATTTCAATTAAATTCAATCCAAGCTCAATTTCGATGGATTTCATTGGGGGGCATTTTTCAAACCGATGTTTTGTACTTTTTTAGGATTCAAAGCACTTACACGAACAAAAACATTAACTAGATTATGTTCGTATTGAAAGCAAATCGGGAGGTGAAATCCCCTGCTTCATTCAGTACACAATAGTGCGTGGATGATGCATAACTTGTCGAAGCACGTTAGTCCTGCATGATTGTTTAGATTTTGCGGACGGAAAGTCAAATCGCCAATCAAAAATATCGACTAAATGAATGTGTTGGTTTTTCATACATATTGAATAAGATTAGTGTAATATAATCGTGATAAACCAACTATACAAGCAGTTTGTGATTGAACTGTGATAAGGGTGAAAATGATAAAGCTAAGTGTGTTTGTGCTTTTGGCAATCTTGTGTTTTTCTGATGGTTATTTGTTCCGTAATAAAGTTGATAAAACAAAGTGTCCCGTCGTGAGGGCTGTGAGGAATTTTGATTTGAATCAGGTAAATACGATTCCTTATTAAAGTTATAATTGTGATAAAAGCACCTTGAGAAAAAGTCTTTTGTTTATGGGGTCGTGAACGCACAGATTTTTTATTTGAGTCCGGTAAATACAATGTCTTATTAGAGCTATGGTTGTGAAAAAAGGACCTTTAGCAAAGGCTCTTATTTATTTGGGTTTTGAGCACAGATCTTTCATGAAAGTAATTAATAAATAACTTATCAGTTATATTTATTGCGATGCAATTATTCCAATGCGGCCTGTTTATAGTAATAAATTTTGTAGTAGGTACTCCACGAAAATAATATTTTCGCTGCTTTTATTTCAAATAGAGTTTTCGATGTTAAGTCTGGTCTCCAGCGACCAAATGTTTTCATAACATGATACAAAAACAATTGGTCGGGGTCATTATGTTTTTGTTATCCATCGGCCAGGGAAACCAAAGACATTATGGCTCTGCCCCACAATACCGCACAAGAGTCCCAACCGCTCCTAACCGCCTGGAGCCAGTGAGATTATGGCATCCCCAATTGGGGTTCGTTGTGTAGTTGAACATAGTAGAGAAGGGAAAGAAAATGGGGAAGAAGACACAAATATATATATTTTTTTTTTTATTCAGAGAGAGATACATAAATTACAATAAATTCAATATAATAATTGATTACATAATATGTGTACAAATTTGATTTATCCCCATAAAAAAGCAGGGCTTGTGTTTATGGGGGTGTTATTATATTGGTTTGATTATTTTATTTTTTATATTCAGTTCAACTTTTCGGTATAATTTTTAAGGTGAGTTTTAAATTTTTTGATATTACTGTTCATGTTTCTGATTTTTTCAGGAAGTGAATTTAAAAATTTTACTCCGAGATATTTATGATATTTATATAAATAGATATTTTAGATATTTATATAAATACAATATTTTAAAAACAAAAACATAACTAAAATTAAACTAAATATTTCAAAGAAAATATTAATAAAATACTCAAATATTAAAAATCCAGATTAAAAAACACGCAAAAGTGTATTATAAAAACTCTCTTTTGAATCAGGTATGAATCACATATTTGTTTGTAACCACGATTAATCTTATACCCCGAAGATGCTTATGCTAAGTGAAACCGGTCGGTATTAAAAAATTACATAAAAAAACATGGTTACAAACAAAGTTATTGTTTATTTTAGTTAATATGTAAATCCACAAAAAGACTGCTTTCTACCAAAATATTTAAAAAAAATCACATTAGTCAATACAATTGTATATTTATTTATTTATTTATTGTTTGAAACATTTACAGAGTGTTAACAAATTATTGCATTAATATTATTACGTTGGAATATGAGCTGATATTAACACTCCAATTAGAAATGTTCACAGCATGCGTAATTAAGGTTTAGTTGTTGCTAGATGGAGATGCTAGTAGTGAAAAGAAAACAGAAATAATAATAATAATAAAAAAGAAATATAAGACAAGAAATTTAAAACATGGTAAGTGTACAGAGAAAGAAACGTTTCTGGAAAGGATAATAAAGTTAAAATAAAGAAAAGACATAATAATAAAGCAATTAACAATCGTAGCATATCATCAATCATGACATATCATCAATTAACAATAATTAAAAATCTTCTTCCATGACATATCATGGTAGAAGATTTTTAATTTGTTTTTTAAAATATTCGAGACTGTTTGCGAAGATATCAATAAGGTCACATTCAATTGTGTTGTACAAACGACACATTCGAGATAGTGGATTGAAGTATGCAATATTGTTATTAAATATTTCAATATGGAATATATTTTGACTTCTTAAGTTACGTCTATTAGGAACTTTAATATGTATGTTGCTCAGACAATGAGTGGTTAAAAGTTTATCATGAATAATTTTATATAAACATATTAAGTCAGCAAATTGTCTTCTTTTTTCCAATGTTGTAAAATTAAAGTGTTGTAATCGTTCCTCATAGGATTGGAGTATGGCATTAAATCCAAGTTTAAATGATAGCAGTCTTAGGAATTTTTTTTGCACAGATTCAATTGTTTTAGAATATTTTAAATAATGTGGATTCCAGATAACACTCCCATATTCCAAATTGCTTCTGACCAACGAGTTGTACAAGGTTATAATGGATTGGGGGTATTTAAATGGTTTTGATATTCTATGGATGAATCCAATCATTTTCAATGATTTACTTATAATTTTACTGATGTGTACATCAAACATAAACTTTGAATCAAGAGTGATTCCTAGATCTCTTATAGTGGTGACTGCATTTAATAGAACATTAGTAATGGAATATGCATAATCCTTTCGTCTTCTGTTACGAGTAAAAGTAATAATGTAACATTTTTCAATATTTAAAAACATATCGTTTTGAATGCACCAGTTATTTAGTGTGTAAAGGTCTTCTTGAAGCTTAACATGATCAGAATCAGTGGAAATTTTACGGTAAATCTTGAGATCATCGGCAAATAGAACAAAATCACAGCGTAACATGGGGCCAAGGTCATTAATAAAGATTAAGAATAGCAGAGGGCCAAGGTTAGACCCCTGGGGTACGCCTGATGTTACAATTACGGGAGGTGATTCATACCCATTAATAAGTACTAATTGTGTTCTATGTTCCAAGTAAGACTTAAACCATCTAAATAGATCACCGTGAATACCTATTCGATCAAGTTTCTGTAGTAAAATAGAATGGTTAACTTTATCAAACGCCTTTTGAAAATCTGCGTAAATGGCATCTACTTGAGTTCTTTCATTAAAAGCATTACAAACGTAATAACAAAAGTCGAGAAGATTTGAGGTTGTGGATTTGTTGGGAACAAATCCATGTTGATTAATGCATAATTGGGGTTTAAAGTGTGAAAATACAGAAATATAAATTATAGATTCAAAGGCTTTTGCAAAACACGATAAAATGCTGATAGGTCGATAATTTTTCACAAAAGATTGATCACCAGATTTATGTATTGGAACAATATTTGCATTTTTCCATAAATCTGGGAAAGTTCCTGTAGTTAATGATTCATTATAAATTATAAAAAGTGGCTTAATCAGCGCGCTGGAACAACATCTTACAAACAAGGGAGGTATTTTGTCAGGTCCTGGACCTTTGGATGTATCAATTTTTTCTAAACAAGATTTGATGGTTTCCATGCTAACGTTGATTTTGCCAAGATTAAATTGGTTGTTTTGTATAACTTTCGGCGTGGCAGTGTATAATAAGGGATTAGATTGGGTATAAACGGATGCAAAATAATTAGAGAACAGATTGGCAATCTGTTGTCCATTATCTGCAGATATAGAGTCCAGGTGCATTAATTTGGGAATGCAATTAGTAGTGCGCATTGATTTTGAGTATGCCCAGAAAGCTTTTACATTTTCCTTTATGCCTTGTTCAACAGAGTTAATGTATGATAAATAGCATTCTTTTTGCATTTTTTTCGATCTTTTTCTTAGAATAGCAAACTCAGTATAGTCTAGTGGGTTTTTATATTTATTAGCCCGCAGTCTTACCTTATTTTTCTCTTTGAGGAGCTTAATAAGAGACTGACTAAACCATCTGGGGTAGTGATTTCCAATTTGTGTCTTTTTTTTTGGAATATGTTTATCAATAATATCCCATAAAGTATCGTAGAATAATTGTACCTTATTGTTGACATTTGAGTTACTGAAAAGTGAGATATAGCGGTAAAGAGCTCCCGTGAAATCCCGACCAATACAAAAAAAAAGAGTAAAACGAATTAAATTTTACGAAAAACGTGAAGTTTAATTTTCAACTCATGTTTTTGTTTTTGAAATTTTTATTTAGATTTACGTAAATTTTTTCATACATCTAGAAGGAAAATATTTTAAAAAAAATTTATTTATTAAGTATAGTAACATTTACAAATACATTTTAAAAAATAATACTAAATA
This sequence comes from Limnephilus lunatus, assembly GCA_917563855.2. Lineage (NCBI taxonomy): Eukaryota > Metazoa > Arthropoda > Insecta > Trichoptera > Limnephilidae > Limnephilus > Limnephilus lunatus. The sequence goes on along the minus strand of OU830601.1, from coordinate 14,857,143 downwards.
AAAAAGATATCTAGACAAAAATACATTATTTATATAATAAAAAAAATATAAGAATATCACTGGTTAGTAATCAAAAAATATTTTTAACATTTAATGCACATATATCCTTCGAAAAGTGCTGAGACTTAAGGCTTCCTTTACGACATTTGGCTGACTGTTATAAAGTTTTTTCCCTTTATAAAACGCGCTATTTTGTGTACACGAAAGTTTAGTTTTGGGAAGCCTAAAGTCTCTGCATCTTCTCGTATGATAATTATGAACATTTTCTTGAAACACAAAATTTTTATTTTATTTTATTTTATTTTGCAGAAACAAACAGTACATAATTACATATTAGAAAGTAGTTACAAGTTATAGAGTTAATACAATAATTGGTACCAATGACATGTCGCTGTTACATAGTATATGTTTTTATGTGACAAATGATGCATTTTACCTATATTTAATTAATAAATTATTGAGGGAGAGGGGTAAGGGTGTGTGTGTGTGTGTGTGTGTGGATGTGTGTGTTATGTGTGCAAGTTCAGTGTGCTAGAAATGTTTTTCTTAAATAAAGGAAGGGAATCAAAAAATATGTCGATATTTGTACTTGTTTGAATTGAGTTGAATCTTTGAAGGATGCGGGATATGGGGGAGTTGGCTGCAGCGTTCGTATTATTACTGGTTGTGTAAAAAAGGTTGGTGTGGCGAGTTCTTTTAGATGGGATGTTAAAATTTATTTGGGATAGGAGTTCTGGGCAGTCTATTTCGTTATGTATTATTTTATGAAGAAATGTCATGTCGGCTACCGTTCGCCTGGATTTCAGGGATTGGAGAGTGCAGATATAATTATTGTTGTATTTATAACCGAGATACTTAATAAATTTATTTTATATGCGCTCTATATTATTGACATATTGGGTGTATTTGGGATTCCAGACAGGCGATGCAAATTCCAGTGTACTTCTGACTAGTGAGGAGTAAAGCATTACTAGCGTATTTGGATTTTTAAATAATTTACTCAGACGTAGTATGAAACCCAACATTTTGTAGGATCTATCAGTGATTGAATCAATGTGCGTATTAAATATAAGTTTACTGTCTAAATATACTCCTAGGTCCTTACATTCATTTTTTGAGATCACGGGTTCATCGCAGAGTGAATAGCGGAAGTTAATTATATGCTTGTTTCTAGTAAAGGACATAGTGTGGCATTTAGAAACATTGAGATCCAAGTAGTTAGCTGTGCAATAGTTGCAGAGCCTATCTAAGTCACTTTGGAGCTCTTTACAGTCCGATAGAGAGCGAACCGTTTTATAAATTTTCATATCATCTGCATACATTAAAAATTTAGAGTGTTGGAAGCATGAGCCTATGTCATTTATGTATATATTAAAGAGGAGCGGACCAAGATGGGAACCCTGAGGGACACCCGAGGTTGCTTTGATAATTTTGGATAAAACTCCATTTATTGAGATAACTTGACTACGATTGCTGATGTATGATTTAATCCATCTAAACAAGTCACCGTGTATTCCAAGACGAGTGAGTTTATTTAACAGAATTGAGTGGATAACGCGGTCGAAGGCCTTTGAAAAGTCGGTATACATAGCATCGACCTGCACCCTTTCGTCCATATTGCTGTGCTGTGTTGACGAAAAGGGCCAGGTTAGATGTTGTAGACCGATTTTTCATGAATCCGTGTTGGTTCTGTGTAATTATTGTTGTGATAGTCGGGTAAAGTTGGTCGTAAACGATTTTTTCGAGAATTTTACTTAAGATGGGAAGTTGAGAGATAGGTCTATAGTTTGTAACGTCATGTTTGTCGCCCTTTTTAAAAATCGGAGTTATTACGGCAGACTTCCACTTATGAGGAAAAGTTCCTTCACTTAATGATTTTTTGAAAATTGCACTGACCGGAGGAGTGATATATTTACTACAGTTACGTATGAAGATACCAGGCAAACTATCTAAACCGGGTCCTTTGTTAATGTCAATGGATGAAAGATACTTGTAGGTGATGTCGTCATTGATTGTAATTGAGGTTATAGATATATTATTCAGTGGATCAGGTTCGTGAACATCGGATGCAAAATTTTGGGTATGATCAGTGAAGACGGTAGAGAAATAGTCAGCAAACAGATCTGTAATCTCCTTACTATTATGTGCGATTCTCGAGCCGTATGTTAGGTGTTCAGGTATGGAAGGAGATTTTCTTTGCGTTTTGACAAAGCTCCATATTTTTTAACATTATTTTGTACGGCATATTCTAAATGTGAAATATATTTGTGGTATGTGAGAGCAGCGATTTTCTTTTGTCGTTTTCGGAGCAGTGAAAAGGTTTGGTAATCTAGTGGATTCTTGTGGCGTTTCCAGGCTCGAAAGAATTTGAGCTTTTCTTTTGTAATGTTGATAAGAGCCGAAGAATACCACGTTGGGAATTTGTTTGGTTTCAGAATTTTTTTTGGAACAAAGTTATCTATTAAGGCGTCAATGATTAAATAAAAGCTGTTAACCGCCGTGTTGACGTCCTGTGCGTTTAAGACAGGAGACCAGTCAGTTTTTGACAGAGCGTCGTTGACTAGGTCATAGTTGACTTTATTGAATAATTTGATCGTCTGGGGTGAGGAAGTAGTTGTGGGGGAGTGAATTTTGAGTTCGACTATTAAGGATGTGTGATGTGTATCCTCCTGAACCAGAGGGGAGTCGGCAGGAGAGACGCAGACTGTGGTGTTACAGAGCACTAGGTCAAGTGTTCTACCGTGCCTATTTGGAATGTGGTTGTATTGTTTTAAGTCCGAGTAAGATAGGCAGTTTAGGAGGGTGGTGGAGCAAAGGTCAGTACCGCGGGGATGATGTGTGGTGTTCCAATTGATATTAGGCATGTTGTAATCTCCGATTAGTAGGAAGATATCGTTTGGGTAGTTTGTGGTTAGATCGGATATTCTAGACGTATGACTGTTGAAAAAAGATAATCGCTGAGTGTTTGATAGCTTTGGACCGACTCCAGGTAAGTACGAACAACAGATGTGAATATTAAATATACGTCGTTTTGGGTCTCTTAATACTAGTGAAATCCAAATGTCCTCAGCCTCCGAGCTCCACGACTCGCGTGAATGTACAATAATTTTTTTTTATACCAATTGCGACACCGCCTCCTTTGGTTTTACCCGTGAGGGACGTGTCTCTGTCTTTTCTATAAATAATATACCTGGAATCGAAGAGCTCGTTGTCAGATATACTGTCTACTAACCATGTTTCAGTAATTAAAATTATGTCGAATTCATTTATAAGAACATTGTGATAAAACTCGTTCGTTTTAGTACAAAGGCCACGTGCGTTTTGGTAAAAAATGATTATTTTTTCCAACATTGGAGAAAGAAGTAAATTACCGATTTATTATTGTCTGCCACAAGTCCACTGGAATATGCATTCAGCGAGTGTGTCGCTGGATAATATGCTAAATGTGCGAATGTGTAGGTATGGTTGTTGAACATTTTAGCTGTTGATATGGGTAGAATGAGTGTGTTGTTATGATGTGTTGTTTGCGCGGGATTAAAGGAAAGATAATAATAATTTAATGAAATGTAAGTGAAATGAATAGGAAGTATACAATTTTTTGAGCAGGGTAAGATATCAGGATTGCGGGAGATGTTTCGTTTTTTCTTATATATATCTTGGAGTTTCGCACCCATAAAAAATTAAAGTTATTAGCAATTTTGAACTCTTTCGCGGAACGTAATAAATATTTATTTTTCCTTGTGAGTTGGTCATTGATAAATATTTTTCCTCCGATTAAACCTATGTGACGGCAGTCGAGTCCCTTCTTCTTCTTGATGGCAGCAATCAATTCGTCCTTCAATTTCTTGCTGGCAAATTTGGCCACAATGTTTTGGGGGCGGGGATCGCGGGGGGTAGCAAGTCCAGGACCATCGGGTAGAGGATATTGACGTATTTTCATCCTGCTAGCGTAAATAATATCTTGTCTGTTTATCGTACATCCCACGTTAGTTGCAACTTTAATAATGGTGTCAGCAAGGTCCTCGTTAGTTTTTTCTGAGATGCCGAAGATTTCAATTATTACTCTGCAGATAATTTGGGAGCATATTATTTTTAAGTTTGTATATCATTGTTAATGTATTATATATTCTATGTTGTTTTGTTGTCATCGTATTTAAATTTTGTTTAATAATTTTAACTCTAGTAAATATGTAATATTTCAAAGAAGCTCGCCCGCTTTAAAGCACCCAATATTAGTACATGTGTAGTAAAAGCGGATACAGAAATATTAGATTTTATATCGGTGCTCAAAGCATTGTATATTTTAGGAGCGATAAATCAGAATTGTCGTTGAGCGAATGTGGTTCTAGTTTTAGGGGCCAGGCGCAACCCAGGTTTGGTGAAAAACGGGTGTGTGATGTTGTAGAGCCACTAGTAGGTTATTTTACGTATGTAGCAAACGCTTATTTAATATATATTATAAAAGAAAGTCCAAAAAACGTGCGGCTTGCAATAACTCAGAAATGAGTCCCGGTACGATAAGGGTATCCATTTTTACCTAAAGGACGTGCTTTTGAAGATATAAGGATTGGAAGTTTCGCCATCTTGAAATTTCTAGAACGGTCTTCCAGAAAGTACTAGAAGAATCCATAGAGCTCTAGAAAGTTCTGGAAGGAATGGTGGAGTATGTCGTGGAATGTTAGGGAACAGGGAATCGGGAACATCATTGTGGAACATTCCAGAACACTCTCAAATTGTCCTGAGCGAAGCCGGGTAACCCAGCTAGTTGTAAATAACTGTCGAATATTATACCTGATTAAAGCAAAGAGATCTTTTGGAGGGTGGGTAGGTTGGCGTTACGAACATTACAAAATAAAATTTCAATTTGTTCTTCAAAGATATGTTAGGAAAATGAAAAGTGCCTTACTGATTAAATGCTCTCTTAACCTTGTTCAACTGATAAGATAAACCAATTTTAACATTTTTAATATGTACAATAAGTTGTTTTTATTTTAGATCCTAGGACAATGGTACGTGGTACAGTACTACGCCAGTTCGGAAGAGGATCTCTCGTACAAATGCATGAGGGCAGATTTTACGAAGGACCACAAAATTATTTCGTCTGGTAAGATTCTTTCGAAAACGTAATAATTCAAAATGTATGAAGCGTTATCAAAAAAACACATATAAAAATGTTGCGTTCACAGGTAAATAAAGCTGAAGTACCATTTATTTTGCGCATGTTTTAATTATGACGTAGGTTACCCGTTTGGTGACCAAGTAGGGGTGTCCGGGTTCAAGGACGAGGGTTGTCTAGGTTTTGGTGGCGGATGCGTCTGCCCTCCTACTGCGTGGTGGCCGAATTGTTGATGGAGACCTTTTGACCTTTCTAGCCGGACTCTCTCGACTGGGAGGAATGGATTCATACGAGCGGCACTCCTGAACACATTGACCCCAGATTCCTACCCACTCCTCATACCTTTTTCTTTTCCAGAACTTCTTTTTTTTCCTTTCCATAAAAATACGCCCAACTCAGTATTCCCACAGATGACATAAACCCCGAGGGATTTTTTTTCCAATAATAATAACTCAGAACTTAGTATTGGGGATACCTGACTTTATCAACACTACTTTTTTTCTATGAGCTCCACACAGGAGGCCCTGAGGAAAATAATTTCCCTCAGGGCCTATTTCATCTTTGAGGATGCTGTGTGGAGGGTTTTTTAAGGGAAGGTAGGAGAGGAGAGTTCTGGGAAGGAAAAGGGTTTAAGGGCTGGTTAGGAATCTGGGGTTCAGTGTGTACTGGTCATCCACCTTCAAGACCCAGAAAAACCTCACCCCATGAACCCGGGCACCCCTGCTAAATCACCAAACGTAGCGAACCACTTGGGGTGACCTAGTGCAGAGGTGTTGGTTATCCAATAAAGGTTCCCGAGGCCGCAGTACTCATTCCCGCCTTCCAAATTGTTTTTAAATTACGAAATAGGTATATACCATTAAATAACTTAATGTTTTATAATTTTAGAGGTGTCCTAGTCAATTTTTTGTAAGTTAATTGTATTTATTAAAAAATATCTTGCCCAAGTCTACTTTGTAAAAAATAAAAATAAAAAAACATATCGTCTCACAAAATTTGAAATTTGTGTTCAAACGTTGCTTTTAATTTGAATATTATAAGCCTTGCAAAATGCTCTTTTAATAATTTATTATTTTTAATTATTTTTTCATTATGTTTAAAAACTACGAAGGAAAAAGTTATTTTTCTGAAATAATTATCATTAACTCCCAAATAATTGCCTCTAAAATCGGGAATAGTCGATCTCTCGAATGGCCTGTATAATATCATAATAAAGAAGCACATATCCGTACTGGACTACGTTCTACACCTTTCGATTAAAACAATTATTACCTACTTTTCAATTTGGGATGCGGGTATGCGTACCGCCGCCTCGGGAACCATTTGTTATATAACCAACACCTCTGCCATACTATGTGGTTCGCTACGTTTTGTGACTTAGCAGGGGTGCCCGGGTACATGGGGTGAGATTTGTCCAGGTCTTGGCGGCGGATGCGTCTGCTCACTAGCTGCATGGCTGGCCGCATCAGGAGAAAATGGTTGAAGGAGTCCCTTTGACTTCTCCAGCCGTACTCTCTCGGAATATCGTAGTGGGAGGGATGGATTCATATGTTTGTCAATCCTGGATACACAGATTCTTACCAACTCCTAATACCCTTTTCCTTCCCAGAACTTCCTTTCCTCAAATGACCCTCCACACAGCATCCTCAAAGATGACATAGATCCTGGGGAGAATTACTTTTCGGGCCTCCTGTGTGGAACTAACATAAAAAAACATCTGCTCATAGATCCTGGACACGGGAACTATCCGAAATGTTGGCTAAAGAAGGAATTAGCGCAACATGGCTTAATACCTCAAAAAAAAAACTTTGCTGCGAAAATTTTAAAGCATTTCCAAAAAAAATATTTTTAATTATTTTTTTTTTTAAATTAATACCACACAGGAAGCCCTGAGGAAAATAATTTCTCTGGGGGCCTATGTCATCTTGCTTCTGTGTGGAGTTTAAAATACTCAAATCCAAATTTAAAATTAGTATTAAAAAGTTGTGCAGCCGCTTCTCTTGACCAATCGACCATTGAACAGAAACTTTTGTTTGTTGGTTTCGTGGTCAAATTTTTTGTCACAGAAGGTTGAATTTTGTTTTTTTCGACTAGGGGTGCATCAGATGGCGGTGACAATGAACTTTACCTACGCCTTCATCAATGACCCCCTCAGCGAGACACTCCTGGGTAACATTACCTGGCAAGTTCCTGACGCCAACACTCCGGCGCACTGGGTCCATGCCGAGGATACTTGTAAGACACCTGTATTTACTAGTCCTATCATATACAAAATAAGTAGGTACTTATATAGTGTACGTAGGCATTTCAACATGAAAACATTTTAAGTGGAAAGAAAAATAATTGGAAGGAAAATAAATAAATTTCTTAGCTTTCCATAGAATAAATTAATAGTTCTTAAGATCACCCAATTATTTCAAGAACAGCAGTTAATTTAATTATTATTTTGGTTGGAAGACCAACAGTTTACATTTATAACAGAGCATAATAGTATGTGAGTCACAGTAATTTTACCATTTACAGGTATCCATATGGTTATTATATAATATAAGTGAAGTGCTTTGAGAGATGATAATCAAAAATTACATTACAAGAAACAAATTTTTAGGTGGGAATAGGGAGAGGGTAGGAAGGGGGGATAGGTTGGGGGGGAGAGGGGGGAGATTTAAAAATATGCATAACAAAAAAAAATAAAAAGTTCAGGTGGTGGTTACATTAGATGAGTTTCTATATTTATGGTAAAGGATCGGGAGACCGCCTTGGTTATTTTAAGGAGTGTGGTGCAAAGTCAAAAATGTCAAATTGTGTATAGTGTGTATTAGAAGTGTGTGACGCACGATAAAGTTGACAGAATATAAAGTGATATCCCTTCATTAAAATGATAAAACAAGTAAAAAAAATCGACTAACGGCCTTATATAATGACATTAAATATGCTCCACGCGACAATTGGCGTTTTTTGAGGTTGTTTTTGGCAAAAACAGACGTTAACAAATTTTTTACTTCTCAAATGAATACAGTGAAATTCAAATTTTAATAGAGCTCCCGGGGGTCGTCATTCTGGGTGTTTGGTAGAATCTTCTATTTCCACAATACTGATCCTCGGATGTGAGCCTTCGTAGTACTTCATACTATTTATAAATCCTACAAATAATTTAGCTTTTTTCTCCTAGTGGCTACATGCTTGTTCGTTCTGTGGCAATATTCTTGTTATAGTCCCACTACCTCCCTCAGTGAGTTTCTCTCCTTTCTTTTCTTGGTTGCTTTTATCCATATTGATTACCTTCCTGGTTTTCTGGCTCTTTTGAGGCTAATCGTCTACCATAATTTTACATATTTTTTACTGTTTGTGTTTCAGACGAAGGCATATATAACACCTACGTCCTAGATACCGATTACACCACGTGGACCCTTCTAATGCACTGCGCTGAGAAGGAGAAAAGCACCAGATATCTCTCTTCCTTCATCATGTCCAGAAACGTCACTTTACCCCACAACGTCATCAGCTACCTCAGGGACAAGCTACCCAGATACAGCATAGATCTAGCCTTCATGTTTGACATGACTCAGGAAGGGTGCGAGAACAATGGGATGGATTTCTTGTATCCTTTGGGGAATAACTTGCCAAATATTACTGGGCTGGCTGGGGAGCAAAGCAGAAAAAGAAGTGGTAGGAGAAGGCACCCACTGAAAAGACTACATAAAACTAACTCTGAAGAAATTACGACTTAAGGGAATGCTTATAGTCTCTCCTGTGCTAATTCTAAGCTAATTCTAAAAAAAAATCTTTTTATTCTAAGCAAATATTTTTGTGATGTGATCGTATAAATATATTTGAATAGATATTCACATAAGTAATATGTATTTCAATTAACGCTGTTTATGCAAATAACTCTGAAAGAAAATACTATAGAGTAAAAGAAATTACAGAATAAAATTATGAAGAATTTTTAACATTATTATTATTTATTTTCAAAACATAAAATATTGCTAAACACGAAAAAACTTGTGTTATAAACTCAATGCACAATGTGTTTTTATGTTATAAAAAAATCGTTAAAAACTCTAAATAAATGTGATCATAATAAGGAAAAAGTCTTCTTCAATAATTTGCTAAATTATTTGGTGGCCTTATTTTCATTTTAATAATTAAAATGAAAATAACTATTTTTGTTTACATCACTATTTTCAATTAAAAAAAATTGAAGATCTTTCAAAACCAAAGTTTCTTTTCCACGATACGACCGAACAACTGAACTGGACAACAAAACCTGAAAAAAAAACTACGTCAAATAGATTGCGTCTGGTTCGGTCATTAACCAGATTATATATAGATAGTATACGTATGTACGTATGAAATAGTGAATATGCAGAACGTATCGGGCTTTAGTTTGCAGGGTGTCCCAAAAGAAAGTTTATATTTGATTTTCTTTCTGTGTGAATGCAACTTTTACGAGGGGCGCGGGGGTATGTCAATCAGTAGCCTGGCTCTTGGGAATTCAGTCGCTATGGAGCATTTCTCGGGAGCGCGTAAAATATTCTGCAGTATCCGAGGTTTTTGTCAATTCAATGATGCGCCAAGCATTCCTCTCGTTATAAAATGGGTCAAAAAGTTTGAAGAAATCGGTACAACGCTGGAAAAACTAAAATCCGGGCAACCAAGGTCATCGAGATAGATCGAAAACGTAGATAGTGTTTATCAATCTTTTCGTGACGACTCAAACTTTTCGATTCGGAAGCGCGCAAGTGCTTTAAATGTGCATAGATCATCGTTCCACAGCATTTTGCACAAATACACTCCTACAAACTTACTGGCTGTAACCAAAGAACATGGTTCCAGCAAGATGGAGCAACATCACATACGTCCAATACGTGTCTGCCACGAGATCGTGAAATTTTCCCTGGCAAATTGACCTCCAGGAGAGATGGCATCAATTGGCTTCCTCGTAGTCCTGACCTAACCTCTATGGACTTTTTCCTATGGGGTTATCTCAAATCTAAAGCGTACGCCAACAATCTGACTTCCCTGATGCAATTAAAAGAAAAAATTCGTCACGAAATGGCAGCCATTACGAAGCCTAACTGCCGAGCCGTCATAAGAAATATTACTCTTCGATTAAATAAATGCCGCGAACGCGAGGGTTTACATTTGGACGATATTATTTTTATGAAATAAATTTTCTGTTTGTGTATTTTAGTATTAAATAAAAAAAAATTCAATACAACTCTTACTTTTTTTTAAATCGATCCACTCAATATAAACTTTCTTTTGGGACACCCTGTATACCAAAAGCTTCTTTGATAAGCATTTGATTTAAAAAACATGTTGATAATTTCAACTAAAAATTTAAGTGTTTCAGCAAAGTTAGTTATTTTCTTTCATGTGCGCATAAATGTAATTTAAAGTTTTGTTTTTTAACGCATTCAACATTCTCCGTCAAATTTGCGTTCCTTGAATCAAAAATTATAGTTTATCATTCTAGTTTTAAGGTCTCTAGAGCTATATATATATTTTTTTAAATTTTTAAGATGCGTTTATAATTAATTGCATATTTGAAGAGCAACTGTTGCAATATACAGATCGTCAAATTTTCTGACAGCAGCATTTTTTTCTTCTTTCAGAAATACCATTTTGCAGCTCTGTTTTTAGTTAGTATCCTTTCATCAGTCATTGGGCATCACATTATAAGTTCGAATCTGAGATCATTAACAGACTCTCCTGTATATGTATTGTGTTACGTTTCCTTAATAAAATTATCCTCAAAGTAATTTTTAAAAACTCACACTTAATGAAACACGTTGTGTACTGTTACAAACCACAAAAGACTTTGGTAATTAAGGTGATTACTCAGTTTTAGCAGGCGTTTTAGTAGGTGGGTTGACTTGCAAAATGATGACGGTGTAGGTGGCTATGGCACCGACCAGAGAGTAGATGAAGGTAAAGTCGAAAGGGAAGAAGTTGCAAGCTGTGATGGTGAACTTCCTGCAGGACATGAGCTGGGAGAACCTGTCCAGAAGCTCCTCGCGGGCTGGATCTAGATGTAAAAACAAAACGAAATATGAATTACGAAATGCCAATGCCTCTCTCAAACCCAACATCGGATTTAAATCTCATCTTTATCTTACCTTACCCATTCTTAATCTCCACAAACAATGAATTTATAAATAATCCATAAATTTATAATCAATCTCCATAATTGCTTATTTACTAGCACTTATGACACTTCCATGGTTCATTTAATCTGTAAAAGGTCTCATAAAAATCGTTGTCTCCCTTACTATCATGGTTAAAAATATAATCGAAACGGTGTTCCAAAGAGAAAATACCACGCCTTATATTAAAGTCTAAAAATTAACCGCAATATAGTTAAAATGTTCACCTTTATGAATCCAAAGTTTCTGAAAGTAATTTAAAAAAAAATAAGAAACTTTGGGATTTTTTTATTAATTACTTTTACGTAAACCTTGTAAATAGTGAGTTAACTATGATTGAGTTCCGCTAATATTGTCTTCATTTAATTAAATATTATAATTTGAGTTTTTACTCATAAAAGTTAAAAAAAAGAAAAAAATTCTTTATTTCTGATCATTCTGCTATAACATCATAGTCGGATTGCATTTGGCAATCTTGGTAAGATTATTTCTATCAGAAGTTTTAATAAGAGGAACAATAGTGGACCAAGGTTGGACTCCTGGGGAATACCTGACAATGCTGTAGATTTACGAACGCTTATTGACTTCTACTATTTCAAATTGGAGGTGACCAAGATAAGCGTTTGTTGATCCAAGCTAAATTTGAACTATGAAATAATATATCAGGTTGGATTGCACCAAGATTGTAACTACACTCAATTCATCACCAGATTTGGAAAAAATGAGCCCTCAAGTAAAAGGGAGTTCTTCTTCTGGATTTCTATTAACCAAATAATATTAACAGTATCGGCTCATATTAACCGAACCGTTCTCAAGACAATATCTTACGAAAATGTGTAAGTCTTTTCAAGGCAATAATATCTTCTCTGTAAAAAACATGATGTGCATAGCATTATAAAAGGTGGCATGAATACCGGCAAACTAACCGACGTGTCTATATATATATATAGAAAAGATTTTTTTTTTTTTTTAAATAAATCTATAGTGTTATTCCGAAAGTAATGATTTTTTGCACAGTTAGCCTTCAAAATAAGAGGATGGTCACTGTTTACTCGAGATCATAAATACCCACCCCAACCCCTTTTCCAATCAATTTTAAAAATAAGAGATAATCTCATTGCAAAAAACTCGGGAAACTAAGTTAATAATGTTTTTCAAAAGACGATGACTATTTTCATTATTTTATACTGAAAACCTAAACACAACTAAATGAATTCACTTCCTAACTGATATTGAGATCGGTATTGTCTTACCAATCTTGGGATTAATTGAAAGTTTGTTGATGATGTTCGAGGTTTTCTTGACTCGGCTCAGCATCGTCTCAATGACTATGGTAACCAGAACAACAAACAACACATCCCTCAGACACCAGATAGCTAGATTTATATTATTGAGATCATCCTATAAACAAAGGCATCAAATAAGGCTTTAGTGTCAAATAAAATATTTTTTAAAAGGGTTAAATACAGATATTATTATACAAGCAAATCCAAAATTGAATAATAATTGTAAATTTATTATGAAATGGTAATGAAAATAAGGTAGTAAAAAATTGGTAAAAATGACTTTAGGATAATATTATACTAGACATACTGCATTGAAGTTGATTTCATTCAATTCGAATTGCGGTTGCAAATCATGATTGCTATTTTATTATTTTACTCTCACACTTTTTAACAACATAAAAACTTACATCATCAACTGTTGAATCTTTGTTAATTGTGATGAGATCATTAACAGTTGATAAAATATTCATGAAGGCAGCAATGGCGGAACTCAATAGCTGAAACCGAAAAAAGTTTATGTTTGAAAAAGTAATAAAGAAACAACTTACAATATATATTTTGACGATAATAACATAATAGCGAAATCCCAGTACTGTTTTATCTTTGATACTGTTGACACCTCGGACATAGTCGATATCATAAATATGCTTGCAAGAATCTTTAACGGGGGAAATACATTTTTGGCAATTTTTATAGACCTTCAAAAGATATTTGATACGACGAACCCTAAAATACTTCTCAGTAAGCTTAAAAAATTGAGATCTAAAACACAACTTTAAACCTATTAATATGTTACATTCCAGAATGTGATTATTGTGTGAATGTTTTAAAATTGTTTATCGAAAAATAAAACCTCTCCCAATCAAATACGGTGTACCGCAAGGAAGTGTCTTAGGACCTATACTGTTTCCGATATATATCATAAATATTTACACACCACAGGAAACATCATTAGTTTTTCCAATGACACAGTCATTCAATTTTGTGAACGTGATAGGATAACAAAGAAGCTGAACTCGGGCTAGTCCTTCTGCAAAAAAACTTACTTACCCTTAATGTTAACTAAACAAAATATATGACGTTTTCTACAATAGACGGAGGACAGCCGGCTTATGCTTATGCCCTCAAATTACATGAGTGTCAAAGGAAAAGCTTAATAGACTCGTCTACTTCTCCACCTAAACACGTCCCAGAAGGATAAAATATCTTTGCATTGAGATCTATGAAAATCTTCGATGAGAAATAAATAGCATTCCGAAAAACTCACCGAGCAAAAATTATCCACATAAAATCTGCTCTTTACCAATCACGTATAGAATATAAGATAGTAGTGAGGAGTAAATAATAGATAATATATAATATAGATAGTATAATAGTCAGGAAAACTGTTAATAAATTATTACACTAATATTTGAATAGTCATTAATATGAGTTATAGTAAGTACCGACTGTCATAGTTTAAAAAAAATATACATTACGTTGATATTTTTATACCTAAAATATTTTTTCATATTTTTCCTTGAAACAAAAAGGCAGATATTTTTAAAGAAATTTTTCAATTGCAATATTTATCAAATGATGTCATTTATAAAACATCACACCGATAAAACCACGCCTCAACAAACAATAGGAGCTTACCTTGGCATTCAAACCACATACAAATTATAAAAATGTTACTTTGAACATTTATTTATTTATTTATACTGGGTTTTACAGATCGTATATATTTATTATAAGTTATAATTATTAGCCTCAAACACTCATCTACATTGAAAAAATCTCCCGAGAAAAGATACCTGCCGCGCGCCGACGGGACTCAAACCCGCGTCCTTCTGATTTCCGGTCAAATGCTCTGACCACTGAGCTTCAGAATACACTAGTGTTTCATTCAACAATTACTGCTTATTACATTTTTCCACCTGCGAACAACCAACTTTATTTATATGAGAAAGTCATTGTAAGTGCTAAATCTCTCAATAGATGGCGTCGAGACAAATTATGTCTACATTTTTTGGTGAAATACTTTAACTCGTCAAATATTAATTATTTTTTTTAATTGACAAACTAATTAAATAAACAAAGATAAGATTTTTATGCATAGCACAAAGGGTAACAATTATTATAAGTAATAATTATTAGCCTGAAACACTCATCTACATTGAAAAAATCTCCCGAGAAACGATACCTGCCGCCGCGCCGACGGGACTCGAACCCATGTTATGAAATATTCATTCGAAAGGAACATTTCTTCAGAAGTTATAGCAAAATAATTGATACAGGCCGATACAATACTTGGTGACGTTACTAGGAGAAGTCGGATCGCACAGAGTAACTGTTTCAAATGGCTTAAAAAATCTATATCTATGATGGTGTGAGTCTCAAAAGTAGAAATTGTTTTTTTCATCATCCACCCCATATCGCTTCAGAGTTTTGACCGCCTTTAAAAAGCCTCTCATTGTTGATCTGCTGTTTTATACAAGACAAAAGTTGAAAATAAGAAATTTCTTTCATTCGCTACAAATGTTTTTTTTTTTTTTAATTTTTATTAATAATTTTTTTGGTACATACATTGGTATAATTTTACAATACTTAAAAGCATTTTTTTATATATAAACATTTAAAAATTAAAGAATAAAATAATTAGCAGATTAACCAAAAAAATCCCACATAGGCATCGCCTGTTCGTGGGTATACTTGTGTGTTTTTAAAACGGTTTAAATTTGACTCATATACATACATTATCTTTGTAGACATTAAAAAGCATAAAATTAAATAAACAAAAAAAAATAAAAACAAAAAAAATTGTGTTTACTGAATTACAATTCAAAGAAGATGTTAATAAAGATTAAAAATTGTTAAGTTACATCAGGTCAGATGTTATAGCAAGTAAATGTTTGTATCAATGGTATTCATCCAAGACTTTATTACATTTTTATATTTGCTGAAGGAGGATATATTTTTACATTCAATTCTGTAGTCTTGTAGAGAGCATTATACATTTTTGATGCAATAAAATACATGTTACATCAAATATTCATTCGAAAGGGCTAGCGACTGGCCTTGCTTCCTCCAACGGAAGCAGCTACCCGCCAACACTCCCTAAGAGTTTACCATCAGATACAATACTTGTTTGGAATGAAAAGAGACCTGAATATCGAGTTTGGGAAAGAACAAGCCGTAGTTTCCAACCTGTAACAATTCTGAAGCTCCCATCACCTGATTCTATCCTGCCCGGTATCCTGAAAGTCCAAATGATCTTCCAGAAGATTTAATTTGATATTGGACCCTCAACATCAAAGCAGCCAAGAAAGCGAATCAGAAGATTTAATTTGATATTTGACCCTCAACATCAAAGCAGCCAAGAAAGCGAATTGATCGATTAATGTATTTAGGTACTAAGTAGCATTGATGATTGTAGGTTGAATTATTATTAATAGGTTAATTTGATTGTACAGTTTTAAAAGATTTTTTTTTAATAGGCAATTAACCCTAAAAGAGTGCTTTGTGCCGATAAAGCTAAGAAAGATAGTTATAATTTTGACGATAATCTATGAGGGGATAGGACAAATTAAATATTGAAGTCATTCAAGTATTTGAACTTATAAAGAACTGGAAAAACGCAAGAATCGGATTATAAACTTATATTTCATGACATTTTTCTTGCTTTGTTATGAATGTTATCATGGTATCTGCTACTTACCCAATTATTTAAATTAATGAATGGGAATTAATAAGTTGAATTAAAATCAACTGAATATGAATATTTTTAATTATTTGTTAATAAGTAATTATTTTAAAGGTGGCTCTTTTTTTTCCAGCGTCAATGCCCATATCTGCTTCCCAAAATCAATGCTCTACATCTGTATATGATCATCAACATAAATCCTTTTAGTCAAAGCATTATGTGAAACTTTTTTTGCAAAAAGTACTTTACGGACTTAAAGGTTTATTAACTTAAATACAGGATTTATTAATAATACAAAAAAATTTTGTGTGTAAAAACAGGATGATTTTTTGTTGTTCAAGTAGTGCTAACAGCTAACAGGTAAGCCAAATATTCGTCAAACTTCAACTAGTAATAATTACCTAAGCGTGTGGAAAATCCTGTAACAACCTATGCTATAGGAAATTTTCTGCAGATTATTTTAGAAGAGTACAGTTTTAGGGTCGGCTGTAACTCAAACTTACAATATTTTTTTGTTGGCAAACCTTAGATTCGTAATAATCATTTCAAAGGACATAAATGAGAAAAAATCTACTTGCCCCAGAATTGGTTTTAAAATTTTGATTTATAACCCTTTGATGCATCCAATGACTAGACTAAATACGCAACATAATTTATTTATGGAATGAAATATCGTATGAGCTGAGACGGAAACTATAAAAACTCATCAATTAATAAAGTCAAAATAGATTTTAGGATAAATATTAAGCAATATAAGTAGTATGTAACGAAATTAGTACTGCGTTATGTTGACTTTCGTTCATGCAATTGTGCGATTGAAAAAATTTTGCATTTTTAAATATTCAGTAAATGGCTTTTAATATGCGTAAATGAAGGGGTTATCTGGATATATGATGGATAATCCCAACTAACTTAATCGAATGAAACTTTGCCATTCTTAGCGAAAATTTACAACGTCTATGGAAGGCTTGTTTATCAAATTAATTCATTCTCTACCTTTTTTCATTTTCCTAAACCTTTACCCTTTTCCTACTCCCTACAGTACCTACCCTGATTAGTAACTCTGAAGAAGAAGGGTGTGAGTTAAATAATATTTTCTTACCGGAATCCCAAAGCAAGAGTTCACAATGTTAGCGTTATCTGCCAGTCTGTCGTACACCTTCATGAGTCTTATCACATCATCCAACTGCTCTTCATCACGCAAATTCTTGTTGCTCTTAGCGTTAATATTTCCTAAATTATCCACCATACTCATCATGATCAGATCCTTCTTCTTGTTTATAATAGACACTTCGTTGTTGAAGAGCTTTGACGCATCGTACTTAGTGGCATTAAGCTGAGTGTTCAAAACATCCAAACGAGTAGTGACAATATACAAGAGTATGCATACTTCCAGCAGCACAAACTCGTTCAAACTAATCACAAACGATACGATGAATGCTTTCAAACCACATTTATTAACCCAAAAATCGAAACCATTCATCAATATGGCGAGAAGCAGCATTCCTGTCACAAAAACTATGATCTTGTTCCTCATCGGTATGTAAATGTTACTGTTTTGTATAACTAGTTGTTTGTCAACGATTTTGTAGTTATTCAAGACTCTTATGATCATGTTCTGATAGCTCGTTGCTGAGAAGGCCAAGCAAATGATTGCTGAGATGGAAGGTGGTATTACTTTAAGTAATTCTGTCACAACGGCTGCTGGACTTTTCGGTACCGGTGTCTGAGCCGTCGGTGTTGTTATCGTTGATGCTGTCATTGGAGTCGTTGATGCTGTCATTGGTGTTGTCATTGTCATTGCAGTTGTAGTTGTCGCTACCAGATCTTTGGCTTCGGTGGTGTACTGGTCGTATAATACGTAAGATTGTATACCGAGAATTGCTGATGCTACCATAAGGGAGTAGAGTTTATAAAACCATTTTGTTGGAAAGATCTCTCTTCCTTTAAAAGTCATTTGTTGCATTCCGATCAATTGCAGGATAAAGAAAAATGGCCTAACGCTGTCGAGAATATCAGAATTCGGGTCATTTTTAGACATTTCCTTTTCATCTTCTTTTGGATATACGTGGGTGATCTTTGATAATTTATTCTGCAGCACTGTGTTGCATTCTTTTTCGTCAAGTTTGCTATTTTTATACATCTTTGAGGGAGAAATTTATTTAAAAAATTATAATATTTCTTCTATGAAGCGAGCTGGTGCATACCCGAATCAATTATGAATGAAACATTTCGATTTACTTACCACCTACGTGTTTCATTTGTGAAATGGATGTATGAATTATTTATTAAGTTCTGACAGCATTTTAAGGTATTGATTATTTTAGAGACATATTACGATATTGTGACAAACTTTATAACACAGAAGCCCGTTTGTTGAGTGATTAGATGATGTTAATTATGATAATGTAGCTTTTAGGTAATTTGATCGGATCTTTCCATAATCTTTCAATAAAAGCATACAGCGATTACTTAAACTTATTTATGTACTCAAATAATATTTGTACACAAATTGAACAACCATTAATCTATGATGTCCATATGATGTCAATCCACAAAATTGACACAAAATCATTGAATGGGGGAGTCGGAAGAACATCAAGTACTAATGAGACTTAAAGAATAAAGGTTTTTGTTTTCTTTCAAATAATATTTTCTTTTAATTAACGAGATCCCGAAAATTCCGAGATTGTAATTTCTAATCTCGCGAGATCTCGAATTTGCCATCTCGAGTCGAGATTGCATTCCCTAGTCTTGACGCTCGGATAGAAATATAAGAAGTGGGAAGGGTTGGTTTAGAAAGTGACTATTCAGATATGGCCACTCAAGGGCTAAATGCTGATTCTGAAAGTTCTTAAGGCGATACTGGCAGTATCTCCAACGTAACGTATTGGATATGAACATAGCTTACACCCAGGGGCGTGCACTCCATATAGGCACATAAGCACTGCCTACCCTAGCGTATTTGTAAAACGTAAGCATGTAAATAATATTATAATTTATTAAATTATTGCTAAAAATAAAAACACACTTTCAAAAATAAGCGCGACAAAGCTGAGCAACCAAAACTACGCGACCGCCACATCAAAAGGCATACTACAAATGTGACATAAACTGTAACTAAAAACTACACGCGCCCTCCGACTACCTCACTAAAATGCGGGCTAAGCAGGAATTATTTCTGCTTAGAGCTAACTTCATACAAGATATAATATCAATGTTTACGAAATGCACGTAGCATAGAGTAGAACTGTCGTTTGAATTTGCTTCTATGGGGTTTTTTTGTTAGTATCAGGCAGTGCTTTCTGGAACAAATTAGCAAATGGCAATCTGTGGCGACAGTGACATCTGTTGTTATCTGAAGTATGAAAGTGAGACAACGCCAATTGCTTTTATCAAGGCCACCTCGGATATCCATTGATTGGCTTGTGATAATACGCATACATGAAGCGATTATTTATTATTATTATTATTTGTATATTTGAAGTGGCTTGGATAATCCAAACCTACATCATCTACAGCCAGCAGCAAGTGTTACACTTAGCGAAAACTTGTACGAAGGGAGCCATCTGTGGCAAGTTTCTTTTTTATTTATTTGAATCAAATTGGCGGTTTTCCTACCTACCCTGATCAAAAACTCTGTGCACGCCACTGCTTACACCATTTTTTAAATCTGAAATAATTAACGTAGGTATGCGAATTGTTTTTATTTTGGCTCACGCTGCGCTTAGAACCAAGGGCGGCTGGTCGCACAGTGCGCTCGGGTGCAGCACTGGCAAATTATAATGCCTAAATTTAATTTATTTACTTACTAAAGACTAAAAAATCTCTAATTTAATTTATCTAATTTAAATCTATCAAACATCTAATTTTATCATTTCAAAATATTAGTTACCAATATACAATATAATGCTACGAATATTATCAGGGAGAACGGTTTTAATCTCCCATAGCGCGGCCGCCGAGCGCCCTCGTATCGGCCCGGTTCATGGCTTTGCAACCGAACAGAATCATGTTTTTGTACGGGATATTTAAAACATCGAAAGCCCGTCGATTTCGCTATTTGCACCGGAATTTGGCTTGAATTCGCGTGCCACCGGCCCAACATAATCCGATCCTTGCCGAAGTTTACCGATTGACCATGAACTATGGACCCGAGGTGACACGAATACAATCGATTTTCGGCGAAGATCGTAGATCGTTTGCGTGTAGCGGCGCGCGTTATATTGACCCGTCACGTGATAATTGTCATTGTTTTGTTTTTTTTTTTGTATTGATTATGTTAAATACTGATAACATAATTTGTTAATATATAATTTTATTACCAAAATGAGTGCAACCAGTGTTGAATATACATATAAGAGGGAATAACAGTTTGTTTGAAAATAAATTAATAATTAAAAATTCCCAATTTAATTTTTTTGTCATAAGTAGGTACGGATTGTCAGTGAACCATAACATTCTCAGGGCAGCGGCCGCCACTGCTTAGAACCCAGATCACAGGTGTAGAAGTCGAAGGGTTTACTGATCTATAACAGAGTTCGTTAAATGAAGTGTAGCGAGTAGAAGGAAGCAAACCATCCTCCATTACCAAATCTTTATCGTATCAATTGAGATGAGAAACAACTTATACTGTTTTTCTACTTAACGCAGCACGCGCATTATTTGATTTTCGGCTGCTGAATAATACTCATAATATCTCAATAACACTATTAGTTTTTTTTAAAATAATTTTTTAATTTTTTTTAATATATATTCGAGTTTACATTCAGTGAGCATTGTGTTTCTAAATACCTATCTGTGAACGTTAATAAATTGCTCTGTTTTTTGGTAATTCTCTTATGAATATTATATTACTAAGACTATTCATGTTCCTTATATAAATAATACCAATTCTATAATATACTCACCCACATTTATTGATAATTATTGAATGTTATGCTTTACTATCCCCGGTGGACCCATGACTAAGAACATAACTCTCGAACATTACCTACATTTTAAAAACCTAACTACACAACGTCGCCTCAGTTCTTATTTTTCCAATAGACCATTTTATTTTTTATTCGATCTCCACTTTAAAATTAAAAATGAAGTATAAAAAATGAGAGTTCATTATCGTTTCACTTAACTAAGAATTATTTAAACTTAAGAGATATTTACCTTTACGGAAATATCTTTGTCTTAAACACGTTCTATCATAATGTTTCATTGCAATAATGAAAGACAACCAAATTAACTAATAATAAACAAAATTTCTCAATGCTTCATTCGTTAATAATTTTCAGCAAAAACGCTTAGTTTCATCAAAATATGCTTCTCAATAATTATTATAACTTGTTCATTATTGCCGAAAGTTGATTAGTTAATAGCATTCTAGAATAGGAATGATTTAATAATTCTGTTTACAGAAAGGATAGGTAGATCCATTGTAATAGTAAATCAACTGACCCTGATCACGGGAATTAAAAGAAAAATTATTCTTACCTCTCGTTCTTGGAAATCGGCAGAGGATATTTGGATAACAGTCAATATAACAAAATCTAATCAACATTGTTATAACATCAATATGTACTGCTTGCACTTAGAAAGAATAGCAATAATTAACTAGCTGCACCGACACTATTTCTCAATGGAGTGGTAGTATAATATTTTCAAATTTTGTCAGGCTATTCGTAATCCGGGAATGTGTATCTTTCTTTAAAAAACCAATTATCCATTTTTAATTTAAAAAAATAAATTGATTACAAAAAATATAAATAGGATGACTTTTATCATAATGTACAACTTAATAAACAAATAAACATACCTAAGTTTTAAACTTCATATACGAGTAAAATGTTTTGAACGATATTTAATAATTGATCATATTTATTATGGAAATATTAACTTTATGTATCAATAGAATAATAATTACAAATATGGTTATGTAAGTAAAATATAGAAGTATAAGTATGTAAGTACGGATACAGAAGGTATAGCAGCGCATCAACAATGTTTACGGAATTAGAACTCCATGGATTCGCCAGCTTGATGAGACACCGGGTCACTGGAGCCAGGATGCGGATAATAGTCTCCGCTAACACAGTGGTGACAGCAGCAGCGCCACTCCTGAGTGAGCGTTGGGCCCGAGCTCACTCAAAACCACGCCCTGCATAATAGTGGATAATTTATTTTTGTTACTATTTTTTTTCCTATTTATGTTCTTGTTTCTTTACTATGTAAATATATGAATTTGTATAACTATACGGGACGTGTGGGATTGCACTATCCTCCCCACATCCTGGAATAAAGAATTATTATTATACCTAATTCAAGTGCATTTAAATAGGATAATATCTAAATAAAAAATAGGTACCCATATTAAATCAAAATAATCAACACATTATTTCCAAACTAATGCAATGGTTTCTTAGCCAGAATAATATACAATGAAAATTAATAAATATGAGAATACACAAACAAGTACAAATAAGAAGGTACCTATAAACAAAAAATATTACTATGGGTGGTGATTTAAAAAAAAATTATTTCATGTTAGAGATTATAGTTTTTTTTGCATTTATAATAATAATAATTATATCTTTATTTGGAAAACAAAGAGCTTTACAAAGATACATAAAAAAGAAAGAGTGCTAAAATAAAACAGTTAGCCTAAAAACATGTTTTCGCTAATAATTTTTTTTTTTTTTTTAAAGCTAGACAAGAAAAACATAAAGAAAAACTATGAAAAAAAAGTTAAGAGAAGTTAATTAAAACATAAAGAAAAAACTAAGAAAAAAATAGTTAGGAGAAGCTAAATACTTAAATATGCATGATAAGAATATAGAAAAACACAATAAAGGGTAAGCTTATGATCTTGTAGGAGTATAAGGATGATATGTATGTAATTAGGGAATATGTAAATATATTGCAAACTAGGAAAATAAATCTGATTAATAATATAATAAATATAAATATGGATGTTAAGGGGTGTGTTGTGATGCATTACATTTATCTAATAGTGTTGCTTTAAATTTTTTGGGGTCTAAGGGTTGGTAGGTCGTAGTGGGACACATCAAGCTGGATGGTGTGCGCCTCAAAAAATGCTACAAAGGACATAGCTGCATCAGCAGCACTACCAACAAGTCCAACTCTCTGGCGTCCACGAGCGGTCGTCATGGCCCCGCGACCCCTGGGCAATGTGATCACCGGTGTGGGACGTCCATCCCATCGGGTTCATAGCCGACAGAGAGGGGGCGAATGGCGAAACTCTGGCGCCATAAAACCAGAACCTCCCAGCTAAGGGAAGGAAAACCCCTACAGAAAAACCCTCGCCTCCAGTAAGGGGTTGGGCGAGTGGCTAATAACCACTCCCTGTAAAAATAGCATTATTACGAAACCGGAAACTAAGCCTCGGACAGCGAAAATACCCGGCAGACAACATGGCAATCGAAATATGGACTTGAGAATGGCAACATGGAACGTAAGAACAATGTACAGAGGCGGGGCCCTCAGAGAAGTACTTGGTGAAATGGAAAAGTACAAAATAGATATATTAGCAGTGCAGGAAACAAGATGGACAGGCACTGATACCTTTGATACTAGAACGCATACAATAATGCACAGTGGCAACGAAAAATACCATGAGTTCGGAGTAGCCTTCATCGTTAACCAAAGATTAAAAAATCAAGTAATTGGTTTTAAGGCTGTAAATGAAAGAATATGCATACTTCGTATAAAGACTAAATTCTTTAACATTTCCATCGTAAACATTCATGCTGAGACAGAAGACAAAGATGAAGTAACTAAGGATACTTTCTATCATAAACTGGAACAGATATATGACACCATACCATCCAATGATATAAAAATGGTAATTGGAGACCTTAATGCGAAAATTGGTCAGGATCCGGCACACCAGCAGGTTACAGGAAAAAACAGTCTTCATACGGAAAGCAATAACAATGGATCAAGAGTGATTGATTTTGCAGAATCAAGGAATATGATAAAAGCATCAACACAGTTCCCACGGAAGAATATATATAAATGGACATGGACATCACCTGGCGGCAGATACCATAACCAAATAGACCATATCCTAATTGAAAGAAGAGGGGCGACCAGTATCACAAATGTAAGAAGCTACAGAGGAGCTAACTGTGATTCGGATCACTATTTGGTAGTAGCATCCTATAGATGCAGAATAGCAAGAGATAAAAGGTCTAATCAGCCAAGTATCCCAAAGCTAAACATCGATGTTCTTAAAACACCAGAAGGATTGGAAAGATATCATGACTCATTGTCAACAAACCTACCAAACCAACTGAGTGATCAGCTCTCCCCAAATGATTTAAAAGAGGATTGGACCAATCTGAGAGATGCACTGCTGACAGCGGCAGAATCAGGCATAGGAAATAGACCAAGGCAGGCTAGAAATCCCTGGTTCGATGAGGAGTGCATACAGAGCGTCCACAAGAAAAATGTTCTAAAAAAATTATGTATTGAAAGAGGAACTAGAGCAAAAAGACAAGCCTACGAACAAGCACGAAGAGATGCTAACCATTTAATTAAAAGAAAGAAGAGATTGTATTTTAACAACATATTGTTGAAAATGGAAAATGACTTTGCAAATAACAATCCACGTGAGGCATATAAAGGCGTCAATGTATTTAAAAAGGGTTTCAAACCCAACACATCTCTCTGCAGAGATAGTAATGGAGACATAATAGGAGATAAGGAAAAGATCAAGACTAGGTGGAAAGAATATTTCCAACAGCTCTTAAATCCCAATAACAACCTGACAGTCGAACCAACTCACATTCCGGACGAGCTAAATAGTGATGAAACAACGAGAGCACCAACAATGGCAGAATTAAGGGCTGCACTAAAGAAACTGAAAAACAATAAAACTCCGGGAGGAGATAATATCCCTGCAGAGCTCTATAAATATGGAAATGAACAACTGAAGAACCTGCTACACAATCTCATTGTGAAAATATGGACCGCCGAAAGAGTACCAGAAGAATGGCAAACTAGCATAATATGCCCCATACATAAAAAGGGAGACAAATTGAAGTGCGAAAATCACAGAGGAATATCGTTACTTTGCACAGCGTATAAAATTTTCACAATGATTTTGAAAGAAAGACTAGAATATTACTCAGAGAACTTACTAGGAGAATATCAGGCAGGTTTCAGGAGGGGGAGATCCACCACTGATCAACTCTTCATTACTCGACAAATCCTGACAAAATGCTGGGAATTCGATATAGATATATATCAACTATTTGTTGACTTCAAACAGGCGTATGACAGCATAGATAGGGAGAAGATTTATGAAATACTCCTAAATTTTGGAATACCGCCCAAAATAGTCAAGCTTGTAAAAGCAACAATGGTCGGATCACGGTGTCGAGTAAGGATATGAGGTGAAACAACGGAGGATTTTAACGTCTCCCAGGGGCTGAAACAAGGTGATGGCTTAGCACCTACCCTTTTCAATATTGTACTGGAGCACGTCGTTAGGAAGACAATGATCAGTACCGATTCAAACATCTGCTACAGAAGCAATCAAATAGTTGGCTACGCAGATGACCTTAACATTGTCGGAAGATCCCTACAGGCTGTAAGAGATGTGTTTGACCCTTTGGAGACTGCGGCAAAAGAGGTGGGGTTGCAAATCAATGAAAATAAAACAAAAATCATGATGCAAACCAGAACCCCTCACCGCAGAATAAAAGATAAAGTGAAATTTAAAGACAATTATAATTTCAAAGTGGTCAAAGAGTTTACCTACCTGGGCTCCATCATAACGCAGGACAATGAAGACCCAGTAGAAGTAAGAAAGCGCATCACAGCCGCTAACAACACTTACTTCGCGTTGCTGCCAGTGTTCAAATCACGAAACGTCCATAGGAAAACCAAAATAACCTTATATAAAACAATTATCAGAACGGTCTTGGCCTATGGATGTGAGGCGGGAACACTGACAGCAAAGTCAGCAGAACAGCTGGACATCTTCGAAAGAAAGGTACTGCGAAGAATCTTAGGAGCAGTGCGAGAGGGAGAGGCATGGAGAATCCGCCACAACAATGAGCTCTATGAAATTTATCAAGCTCCCAGACTCTCCACCCATTTAAGGCTCCAAAGATTAAGATAGGCCGGACATGTGCACCGAATGCCAAGCACACGAGTACCGAAGAAGGTTCTGACAGGACACCCGGGAGGTAAACGAAAGGCGGGCAGACCTAGACTGAGATGAGAGGATGATGTCAGGAAGGATGCAAGAGGATTACTCCATGTTGCAGATTGGAAGACGACGGCCGAGGACAGAGGGCGGTGGAGGCTTATTTTGAAGGAGGCCAAGGCTCGAAATGGGCTGTAGCGCCATTGAAGAAGAAGAAGAAGAAGTTGCTTTAAATTTGTTGAAAGTTATATTGAAGATGTCTGTATATATGATTTGTGTGTTATGATAATGGCAGGTTCGATGTATGAATTCATTTTGTAAGTAGTTGGTGTTGGAGCGGCTGTTATAAAAAGGGATACGTTTCTGCTATTACGACCAGGAACTCTAATATCTATTTTTTATAAAAGATACGGGGACGATACCGTATTATTTAGGATTTTGTATAATAACAAATGATCAGAAATAATTCTTCTACAATTTAATTTCGGGATTTTAAAGAATTGACGTATATCCTCATTTGATTGGAATGCATTAAACGACCGAAACGGCGGCAGGCACCAGGTACTCGTCCAGGCAGAACTTCAGCAGGAGGCAGCAGGTCGTAGGACTTCAGAGGTAGGAATTAGTAAAATTGAACAAGTGAACTGGACTTGAACTGAACATGTTTATTGATACATTTTCATTACATTTAAGGGGTACTTGTACCCGACAGCGTTCGGGCAGTATTTATTAAGAAAAGTGGAAGGGATTTAGTCCTCAAACCAAATGGTATAAATAGGGCGGCCAAGATGTGGGCACCCTATTTTGTCGATGTCACCTTTGAAGGCGGTCGTTTAAAATCTATATTCTTGAATAATTCTACATGGTTTATTATATACATATTTGTTTGTCATAATAATAACAATAATATCTTTATTTGGAAAACAAACAGCTTTACAGAGATACATAAAAAAGAAAGAGTGCTAAAATAAAACATTAAGCCTAAAACCATGTTTTCGCTGATAATTTTTTTTTTTTTTTAGTAGCTAGACAAGAAAACATAAAGAAAAACTAAGAAAAAGAATATAGTTAAGAGAAGTTAAAATAAAAAATAAAGAAAAAAATAAGAAAAAAATATTTAAGAGAAGCTAAATCTTACTAATATTATAAATGCGAAAGTTTGTATGGATGGTTGATTGGTTGGATGGTTGGATGTTTGTTACTCTTTCACGCAATAAATATCGAATGGAATTTAAAAATTCTTTCACTAATCGAAGCTACATTATTTGCGAGTAAAAACCGCTTTATATATTGGTAAGTTCTGGCGTTATGAATGAGCTGTGGCGTTATGAAATTATGTATCATACGTTTTCTGTCCCTAACAAAATCGAGTTATTGCAAACGTCAAACAAATTGGTACCTTGGAAACAATGTTTTTTTTAAATTTTAGGCTTAAAAAGAGTGCTTTGTTGTGATTAAAAAGAGTACTTTTTTGGCGTCGTAGTTAATATCTACATATCTCTAAAAATGTTTATTCTCTGAACAAAAAGCATAACGTTGCTATAAAGCATAGCGTTTGAAGTGGACTATTTTTTAAGGTTTTTCTGGATTCAAATGTGAATAAAATACTAATAAAGGGATTAGGTACTTAAAATAAATTTCTATTTCTATAATTTAAATATTTTCTAAAATAGAATTTTTATTAGCGAAATGTCATTCTCAAATTTTGAAATTTTCTACCATAATTATTTTCAGCAAGAATAATAACAATTATGCCACGAAAGCGTAAGTCGAATCTAAGCAAAAGCTCTAATAAAGCTCGAGCTATGAAAGCTGCAAGACATTTCCACGAGCTTAAGTGCGAAAACTTAAACATGCGTTGTTTCAGGCAGCACACAGAGCTGCTGAGTCAACAGAACAATCCCAAGCTCGCCGTCAACAGCATGCTGAATATCTATCATCTCAACGGGCTGCTGAAACACCAGAACAGTCCCAAGCTCGCCGTCAACAGCTCAATGATCATAAAAATCAGTTTAGCCGTTCTTGAGTTATAAATGGTGTAACTAACCAGACTTTGTTTTATATATTAATTTTTTTTTTAAATGAGCTCCATATAGGAGACGATGAGGAAAATAATTTTCCATTCAATGTCATCTTTGGGGATGATGTGTGGAGGGTTTTTTTAAGGAAAGGGAGGAGAGGAGAGTTCTTAGAAGGAAAGGGGTTTAAGGGGTGGGAAGGAATCTGATGTTCAATATTTACCAGACAAACCTCACCCCATGAACCCGGGCACCCCTGCTAAATCACCAAAGTAGCGAATCACTTAAGGTGACCTATGGCAGAGGTGTTGGCTATCCAATAAAGGTTCCCGGGGCAGCGGCACCCATTCACGCCTCCCAAATTTGGATTAATATCGCAGTTTCAATAAGTTACTACTTCGATTCAGATGTTCAATATTTTATTTGTATGCAAACATTAAAAAAAATGTTAAATTAAAATAAAATAAAACGAGTTGGTACGAGAATTTTATTTGTCTTATAGATATTTGTTGTTTATATTATGTGATTTTTTTTAAACAGAGAAAATTGGAGGAATGGGAAATGACATAGGCTACTTTTTATAACGGAAAAAATTTTCATTAACGTGGGAAAATTCTTTATACAGTAATTTCCCACTAATACCATGCGAGCGAAGCCGCGGGTAAAAGCTAGTACTTAAATATGCATGATAAGAATATAGAAAAACACAATAAAGGGTAAGCTTATGATCTTGAGTATAAGAATGATATGTATGTAATTAGGGAATATGTAAATATATTGCAAATTGGGAAAAGAAATGTGCTTAATAATATAATAAATATAAATATGGATGTTAAGGGGTGTGTTGTGATACATTACATTTATCTATATATGCTGAAAGAATTCCCTTTATTCCACCACCAATCTCTATGTAGACATTAGAAGCTTTGGAAAACCATTTGAATTTGTTGAAAGTTATATTGAAGATTTCTATTATATAGGAGGTGTGTGTTATGATAATGGCAGGCTCGATGTATGAATTCATTTTGTAAGTAGTTGGTGTTTGGTTTTGAAGTGATAATATGCACAGTACCTACCGGGATGCCATTTTTATCCTTCCTACCTTCCCCAACCATGTCACATTGCTGAAGAAAGCTGGGAACCGTGACAACAATAACAACCAACAGTTGGTTATTACAAGTCGACTTTTGACATTGGAAGGAAGTGTTTTTTGTAAGTTATGTGTTCGCCTTCTAATTTGGTAAGTGCCTTGGTTTTCCTAACTTCCTTGTAGTGCAAAATCTTCCATACACATATAAGCATTCAGCTGCAAGCAATTCTTGTTTCGTTTTCGTAATTTACAGTCCATTTCGCCAGTTGCATTTGATGCTGTCATTTTCGAAGACAGTTTCGGATGCAACAGTTGGTATTGGAGCGGCTGTTATAAAAAAGGAATACGTTTCTACTATTACGACCAGGAACTCTAATATCTATTTTTTGTAAGAGATACAGGGAAGATACCGTATTATTTAGGATTTTGTATAATAACAAATGATCAGAAATAATTATTCTACAATTTAATTTCGGAATTTTAAAGAATTGACGTATATCTTCATTTGATTGGAATGCATAAAACGACCGAAAATTTATATACTATTGTCAGTATCAACCAAACTGAATTCAAGGAAACTGAAATGCCTCCATAAACATCTTGAACAAGTGTTTGTAATGGTTTCCTTAAAAAAATAAAAACTTATAATCGGTTGCACATGTAGCAGCTTGCCACCGCAGCTAAATACCTTTGCAGGATGCTGACCTCAAAACCATAAAATCAACACGAGCGGGATTGCGAAGAAAGCTGAATCAACAATCAGACAGCAATACATTACGAAACACTAATTTAAATATCGATCAATGACACCCGAGACGAAAACCGCTGATCAGGCAAAGGCATTGCAAAATATTCATTCAATGATGACCCGGTAGACGAAATACTGTACTCGTGCTAAAATAATAAATAAAATGACACCGTCAGCGATCCTGCGGGTTCGAGGTCCAGACGCTTTACCCCCACCATGGAAACGAGAACAAAGGGATCATCACCTATATAAACGGAGGAAGATTACTCACTCACTCACTCTCTCCGACACGACCGTCTCGCTTCGACACGACCGACTCGCTCCCTCGCGAACACGCTGTACTGAATCTTATTGACTTTGCATTTTACACGTATTTAATTTGTTTCACCATTAAATATATTAAAACCTTCTGCTGAGTTTGCTGTCCATCCTCTCCGGCGTAGTATCCGAATACCTACACACATATATTCCACCGTCCTCCGGCCTGCAAACATATAAAGATCACCACCTAGAAGTTGAAACTATGCGAAGAAAATTTCCTGATGCTACATTTATTCTGATGGGTGACTACAACCTTACAAATATTATATGGGACATTGATAATATCGCGTCCTCGAGCCCGGACAACATCAATCATGACTCCCATGAAATTATAGAAATGTCCAACTTTTTAAATTTGCATTAGAAAAACCATGTGTTCAACATCCATTCTCGTCTTCTCGATCTTGTTTTTACAAATTCTTCTAGTGTTAATGTTTATGCCTCCTGATGAAATGATTCTTCCAATCGATAAATACCACCCACCCCTAATAATCACTTACCTCAATACTTATGTTAAGGTAATTGACCCCACGATAGTCAAACGAAATTTTGAAAAAGCGGATTGCCCAAAGATTATAGATTTTTTATCTACTAATAATTGGGCTTTTGATCTCACTTGTAAAAGCACGAGTTTAAATAAGGCCGTAGAATATTCTTACAATGTAATTTATGAAGCAATCAATAACTTTGTTCCTCTAAAAAAATATTACACTTCTAAATTCCCTAAATGGTTCGATTCTGAACTAATTAATCTAAAATACGATAAAAAATTGCCCACAAACGTTATAAAATAAATACAACGCTAGATAATTATATCGCATTCTCTGTTTTGCGTAAAGATTGTACCAGGAAATCGAAAGAATGTTTTAAGAAATACACCAACAATGTTGAAAATTCTATTTTAACAAATATTAATAAATTTTTGAATTACGCTGACTCCTTTCGGAAAAATAAAAATAAAAAGTGGGTCATGACAAAAACGACATTGTAAATTTATTTGCAGATTTCTTTAAGAGTGTATATGTTGAAGACAATGACAACATTTTATCTGATAAATATACACATATACACTACCTACCGTGCGTACTTGTCGTGCTCTGTCAAGCTGTTATTTATACTAAGAAAAATACAAGTTCAAACAAATCCGCCGGGAGAAAAAAACTGTTTATCGTAAAAAATAACGAACGTTCAACCTGTGGAAGTGTTATTCTTGTGAATTCTTCGATTTTAAGCATATTTTTATAGTAATAAACTTATCTTCCATAACAGTTGTTTCTCATACAAAAGTACCACAGTGATGTTTACGGCAGCAAGTGCGTTCATTGGCTGCGTTTGATTATGAGCTCACTGTTCCGGGCTCCAATTTATTGGTTGTTAAGTGTTGTGAACTTTGAATACTTTCATCACAAATTGAAACTAATTTTATTTTAAAGAAAAATACTTTTTTAACATTGAACTGAAGTTACATATGTGTAATAATTATTGGGAAAAAAAACTCTGTTAAAAACCCTGTTATTGCTTCCCCTTACACCTCCCAATCTGAAGAATCGGACTCAGACTCTGAGGAGATTGAAGCCGAAACCAACCCTGACCTTAGACATGTATCAGGACACTAGACATTATCCGGTACCCAAATCGCCCTAAAAGCCCTACAGGGGGCCTAGTCCCTATCTTTTACGTTTTACTAACAGCCTGGGGGCCTAGTCTCTATCTTTTATTAACCTCAGTTAGCGCGTTAATTACGTCACAAACACGTATTTTGACAGTTACTCTAATTAGCGTAGCTGTCAAAATACGTGTTTGTGACGTAATTAACACGCTAACTAAGGTTAATAAAAGATAGAGACTAGGCCCCCTGTTAGCTTAACTTGGTGGTTTGAGCAAAGTTGTCGCAACTGGCTAAAAATGGTAGTCAGTAACTTTTCTGTTAAGGTTTAGTTAATTTATCGTCGCGGCCGACAGAAAAGAAACAGAAAAGTTACTGACTACCATTTTTAGCCAGTTGCGACAACTTTGCTCAAACCACCGAGTTAAGCTAACAGGCTATTAGTAAAACGTAAAAGATAGATACCATTTTTAGCCAGTTGCGACAACTTTGCTCAAACCACCAAGTTAAGCTAACAGGCTGTTAGTAAAACGTAAAAGATAGGGACTAGGCCCACAGGACGCATTGGCTGAAAAACCATCCAAAGTCTCCAAAGAGCAGCAGCTCAAAGTATCAAGAAACGTGACAAATATTCTCGGCTCCGTTGCACAACTTTTGCTAGAGAAGGAAGAACTTAGAAGAGACCTAAATTCAACCCTAGCTAACATCAAGGTCTTGCAGGCTGAGAAGAAAATGGTGGAAAATTATGCAAAGCAGATGCTGGATAAAATCCAACAGCTTGAATCAGATCTCGGTAATGCGGCGAGTGGCTGATGCGATAGAGGCTAGCCTTTCTTTCGCTGAAGTCACAAAGAAAAAACTCCCAGTGCCCCCACCACTCACTCGTACCAGCATCAAAATAGGGAAACCAAGACCATCTGTATGTTTTTTTCCAAAACTACCGGGGGGTTGATGATAGCGATGGCACAAAAAAAAATAATTAACGACATCGTTAAGCCATCACAGTTAGGAGTAAGGATAACGGGAGTAAAAAATATCAAAAACAAAGGAGTCATTATCCACACTGCCAGCAGCCAGGAACAAGAAAGGCTTTTAAATGATCCTGTTATATCTAGCTCCGACTTGCTGAGTGCTCATCTTCCAATTAAGAGGCAGCCTAGAGTAATATTTTTTAATGTGCCCCGTGAACTTTCAGACGAGAATTTCTTAGAGAAGGCCCTCTCCGAAATCTCTGAAGCTGGTGACTTCAAAGAGTGTGCATCCAAGTGCAAATTAAGTCATATGGCTGGAGCTCGAACCGGACCGTCTTGCCACAGAGTGTACTCGGTGCCTGCTAACATTCGTCATGCGTTGGTGCAACAAGGGCGTATATTTGTGGACTGGACCGTTTGCGGTGTGCGTGACTTTGTTGGACTTACAGTGTGTCTGAATTGCCAAAAGGTCGGACATTCGCACAAGTATTGCAAAGATACAAAGAGATGCTCCCACTTCGGTGTAGAAGGACACGCGCGTGAGGCCTGCCCCGCTGCTGCTGCAGCACCCAGTTGCGCCACATGCGCACGTTTTGGAAAGCCTGCAGCTTCGCGTGCCCACCCCACCGGAGATAAGTATTGCCCGGTCTACAAAGCAGCACTATTGAAGGACCTCTCCACCATTGACTATGGCATCTAAGCATACCGAAATAGATGGCGAGGTACTTGCTGTTGATGCATTAAATATATTATATCAAAATGTGAGGGGTATTCGAACAAAGACCGTAAGTGTACGCAATAATATTTTAATCAATAATTATGACATTATTTGTTTTTCCGAAACATGGCTGAACTCAACGGTATTTAGTGAAGAATTGTTTGATGATAGATATGTAATATTTAAAAGAGATCGTGAGTCAACCAAATCTGTGTCTAAAGAAGGTGGCGGAGTTCTTGCCGCCGTTTCTAAAAAACTTCTTGTGTCAATAAAAACGGAGTGGAAGAGTGACAATGAAGGTTTGTGGCTTGTAATTAAGTCTCGTTCCAACTCGCTCATCTTTATATGCATCCTCTATATTCCTACTAGTGTAACCACAGATAAGAGAAACAAAGGGAGATATGCTACGTTGGCCGCCAGACCGTGGGCGGACTACGGCGTAATGCGCGTAGTATGAATACGGAAATAATTCGTTCATTTAGTTGATTTTGTGTCGTAACCGAGCACGGTTTGTGCCCGTTTTATTCAAAATGCCGTCTTGTTCAATGCAATTATGTAAAAATACGACAAGCAATGTGAACTTCAAGATAAATTGAGTTTTATTTCACCGCTAAGTACAAAATTAGAGTGCGTTATCAATTTTTAATGATTATTCAAAGTTGTAATTGACGTAAGGCCCCGGTAAAGCAAAAATCGCCGCCATGACGAAGCTAGTGAGGGGGACGCGAATTCTTTTAAAAACCGACTATCGATATTTTGTAAAATTAGCATTTCTATGTAAAAAAAAAATATATATATATATATACACAAAAATATTATTTCTTTTGAATTTTTTTTGTAGATAATTATTATTGGTGTCAATGTTGATTGGTGGTAGAAAAAAAATGCCATGCTTTTCTTTTAAAATCTTTATTTTTTATAAAAAATTAATTGTTTGTTCCGCATGTTTACCATTTATCCGATTTTTAATGAAACTTTGCTGATTTTTTGTGCCCGTGGAGGTTTCTATATACGAGTATAAGGATGGGCTCTAGCATTATGAAATTATTTCCTTTACCATACATCCGAATGGGATGAAACTTTGTTATTTTGGTGTGGGCACATCCGTGAAGGTTTATATACATTTAACGGTAACCTCTGGCGTTATGAAATTTGTAAATTTTTTGACGCGTGATCAGTTTGAAAAATGTGTGCAATTCATAAAGTTCAGCGGCAGGAAGGGAAGGAGAAGAGGGAGGGGAAGGGAATCCGGGACGACTGATCCGATAGGGAGAGGATTACGGGGGTGGGGGAGGGAAACGAAGGGGGGGGGGAAGTTGGCGGGGGTGAGAGAGTGATGCAGGGGGGGGGGAGCGGGGTTCGCGGGGGGGGGGGGAGAAGCATAACAAAAAAGACATTGGGGTTGACATTTGACCATGGGGTGACCTATGACCCTGATGTGACCTACGACCTTGGGGTGACCTATGACATTGGGGTGACCTATGGTATGGTTAGTCAACAATTGATTCATTTCGCTCGCACCTCTCCATAACACTTTTCATAACGCATTCACTAGCTTACTCCCCAAGAAGTTGAAGTAAAACTTCTTTACGCACGTTCGACTTGGGGGGTTACGAAAAGAGTGTTGTTACGAAAAGTGTGATGCGAAAAGTAATCGATACGAACGGTGATAGGGCGAGGTGAACGGTCGGGCCTTGACGTACGCTTGATTTAGGGAGTAAACTGGTAAATGCGTTACGAAGTGTTATGTAGAGGTGCGAGCACAAGGAATCATTTGTTGAATAACCATGCCATAGGTTAACCCAAGGTCGTAGGTCTCCCCAAGGTCGTAGGTCACCCCAAGGTAGTAAGTCAGCCCAAGGTCATAGGTCACCCCACAGTTTTAGGTCACCCCAGGGTCATAGGTCACCCCATAGTAATATTTCACCCCAATGTTATATGTCACCCAAATGTCATGTGTTCTTTTATAAGTTAGTGAAGTTTTACTTCAGTCGTGTGGTCTAAAGCACATTCGTTTTTTTTAAATGAAAGACAAAGATTCCCGGGTAACGAATAACCCGACAATATTTGAAAATCTCCTACCACCACCTCAGTAAGCCGAAAATGTTGCTTGAGTCGTGATGGAGGACTTAGCCAGCCGAGGAATCGAACACGGAACGCCTGGGTGGGACCCAATCGCGATGCCCACTCAACCACTGACCGGTCATACTATGATTCGGTGTGTTTTCTATTTAGTTTTTACAAAGCATATTATTTAAGATGAGATGGCTGTTAGACAGCATTCAGAGTGGGATGGTACACAGATGCATGGGACTCTTGTGAAGTACTCAAATACAAAATGAATTAACATTAGTAAAAGATTAGAATTTCTTTTTATGGATTTTTACAACAAAAGCACAATTTGAGTGTTATTGTGATTAACATTATTGAACAAAAACAAAAAATGTTAAAATTCTATATAGATTAGAAACAATTGATGTGGATTTGTTACGAATGGGACAAGTTACGATTTCGACACACTTATTCCGATTTATCGGTTCTGAGAATAAAAATTTTTCATCCAAATTTCAACTGGAATAATTTAAAAATTAAAATAGCGGTTGCTATCGATTTATATTCTTGCAAACTTTATTCGTTGTCATTTGAATGTATTGCTAATTGCGAATGCAGTCGAGACGTGTACGCATAGAAATCTGTCCTAAGTATTAGTGCCAACGAAAACGACAAGTTTCAAGTGTGAGTTCGAAAAGGGGCGGATACATTAGCGTAAGAGAAGGTGTGTAATAGTATTGGTTAGCAATATCGACGACACGAGGTAACGCATTTCTAAACGGTTCTAACTGCCTATAGCATATCTCGGGTTTCTAATATCTTTGAGTGTAACCGTTAATAATTATTGTAAACATATTGAAAATTTACAGGATCTGTAATTAAAGTATTCAATTTCCAATTCGCAGTTTATTTTTGTTGGTGATTTTAATTTGCCCGAAATTAAATGGATACCTGAAAAATCATTAAAAAATAATGTACTTTCCCCTTCTAATTATAAAAGCATGAAAGCACAGAGTCTTGTCAATCTCTCATCAATTTGCAATTTGTATCAATTCAATTATGTACTAAATAGAAATGAAAATTTATTGGATCTTGTTTTTTCAGATAAAATTAACATTGATATACATATAGCACCAGGCTTAACTAAATTGGATCAATGTCACCCTTCATTTGAAATTATAGTGAAACAAAATAAAGATCAATTCTTAGAAATGAATAGAAGCGATTCAAAATATAACTTCAGGAAGGGAAAAATTGATGAATGTCGACAGGATCTATTGTCTGTTAATTGGATAACTCTTTTTAAAAATAAAAATGTGAATAGCATGGTAATCTTATTTTATGAAAAATTGTGGGAAATATATGACAAATACTTGAAAAATATGGTACTAAAACAAAAAATCAATATCCTGTCTGCTTTAATCAGCAATTGATTGCTCTTCTTAAGAAAAAAAAAAACAAATTTAGACTTAAGGTAAAAAAAAGTGGTTATGAGTCAGATTATAGGGAATTCTCTTATTTCAGGAAATTTACAAAAAAAATACAAAGCGAATGTTATAAATCATATATCAAATCTGTCGAAAGTGGTCTGCAAGATAACATAAAGTTATTCTGGTCATACTCAAAATCATTACGAAAAACTAATTGTATTCCCAAAGTAATACATATTTCCGCAAATGACGGTGAAAACATAGCAAACATATTCTCTAAATATTTTTCATCTGCTTATACTAAGTCGGAATCATCTACTAATGGTTCAATGCCAAACATAACTGAACACAATCAAAGCAATTTGGGTAAAATACATATTAGTGCAGATGAAATAAAAACTTTTTGGAGTAAAATAGATTCCAATAAGTGCAGACTCTTTCGGCCTTACTAAAAAACACCGTGAAAAATTTATTCAATTGACAAACGGCCGCGGATGTGAAAACATTACTAATTAAAAAAAATGTTCTTAAAAAATACACACCGTTTACACAGCCTGGGGGGCTAGTTTATCTCTGTTTTAGGGATGATGTCTGAACGAAATTTGGAATTTTCCAAAGTATTTTGAATGTTCTATATATTTCTTATTTTTGAAGGTGCCGTAAAAACAAATACCATTTTTAAAAACTAGATAAAATTACCTATTAGATTTGTGTATTTGAAATACAGTATAGTTTAAAAAAACTGCCATAATTTAAGATTTAAACACGGAAAAATGTGTAAAATAATTTCTTACCAAAACATTTTTGATGAAAGTGTACAGAAATATTAAAAAAAATTTTAATTTAAAAAATACAGCCCTTTTATATGATGAATTTGAAATGAAACGGTCACCTCTATTTTTCCTCATGCATACAATAAAAAAATTATAAAAAATTTCAAAGTTTTTTTTAATGCCAAAAAAATAACCTTAAAAATATCTCTGACATTTCAACACATTTCTTGCACTACTAAAGATGTTAATTTCTTTGATAAGCTTACCAACACGTGAATTTGATATTAATATTTAGAAAAACCACCACTTTTATGAAATTCTCATAAAATAAATATTATTAAATGTAAATATGAATTTTTATGCATCATATAAAAAACTTTTTGACATTTCAACTTTGAAAGTACAATTATTGTTATTATAACTTCACTAAAACTTATGAAAAACCACAAAAAACACGGTAAATATATCAATTATATGAATATAAGAGTGAATTAGTCATATTAATAAAAATTACGATCAATTTGGTAATATCACGAAGCACATCGCCGTACTTAAATAATCTTTCGCGGCTTAAAATATGTTTTCACTGCGAACAGCGAATGCGCCGGCGCCCCCATCTAGCGGCCATTAATGAAAACATTGAAAACAACAATTTTGTATGAACATTACTAAGAATTGCACTGTTGCCAGATTTTAAAACCTGTTTTAGCGTGAAATTTTTTATTGGTAGAATTTCGTGTTTTAGTGTAAATTTGTTGTACGGATGTTGCTACAAAAACACAGGTCATCGGTCGTGCTGTAGTTTTTTTTTAGTAAGGCTGTTTATGTTTACCGCTTTTTATCATTTTGAATGCATCCTTTACCACGGGAACTTTTCCCGATCTGTGGAAAAAGCACATGTGGTACCAGTATTAAAATCGGGAGACCAATCTTTAATAAAAAATTATAGGATAATCAGTATACTATCCTGTTTTGCTAAAGTTTTTGAACCTCTGATATATACAAATATTTTTTCACATTTTAAACCCCTTCTCTGCACTAGGCAACATGGGTTTGTTCCTCAAAGATCAATCAACTCAAATCTTTTGGAATTTAATTCTTTTAATGAAAGATTACAAGCAGATACAATTTATACTGATTTCCAAAAAGCTTTTGATAGAGTTAACCACTCCATTTTACTAAAAAAACTATCATATTTGTATTAGTTCTTATTAATTAGTTCTTATTAATTGTTTTTTTTTTTTACACTAACTCCACAGAGGAGGCCCTGAGGAAAATAATTTTCCTCAGGGCCTATGTCATCTTTGAGGATGCTGTGTGGAGGGTCTTTTTGAGGAAAGTAAGGCATGAACATGGGTCTTGAAGAGACCCATGTTGTAGGAGGGAGGAAACACAGAGGCCGGTAAGCCGTTCCACATCCGAGCTGTTGAACTCAAGAACGAGTCGTAAAAACGACTCGTTCTCATGTGACTAATGTCAACCGTGTACAAATGTTGGGCGCATGTTTGGCGTGTTTCCCGACTATGCACCGGTGCCGAGGGGATCAATGACGCTAGTTCCTCGGAGCATCTTCCATTGTAATACCGGAAGAACAAGGACAGCATTCCCACCTGACGCCTGTGCTCTAAAGATTGCAATCCGTCTGTTAAGATGGGAGAATCTATCAAACGAACCGCCCATTTCTGCACAGAGTCAAGGGTTTTTTTTTTAAGGTATTTTGGAGCTCCAGACCAGAGGTGGCTGCCAAATTCAACCGTGGGACGCACTTGCGATTTGTACAGGGTTAGCAGTTGTGTACTATTAAAGTATCTGCGGGCCCTGTACAGTACGCCCAGTTTCTGAGAGGCTAACTTAACTCTGGTTTCGATGGAGCCCCCATACCTGAGCTGGTCACTAAGAGTTACACCAAGCATATCAATGGAGGTCCTGTTCGGGAGAATGCTTCCGTTGAAGGAGACTAGATTATCATTTCGGTCCCTTTTAGACGTTATCAAACATGATTGGGTCTTTGAAATATTAAATTCGACGAGGTTATTCTTACCCCAAGAGAAAACACTCTCGAGGTAACCGTCCATTCTCTGCTTCAAAGCCCTCCGAGCTATTGGGGTTTTTGTGCTCTTTGGAGGCTTGTCAAACAAAAAGCTATCATGGACTGTACTATCATCCGCGTAACAATGAATCGGAGCACATGACAAGAGGTCGTTGATGTGCAACAGAAACAAAGTCGGAGACAGAACCGATCCCTGTAGGACGCCAGCATTTATCGAATGCAAGGAAGAGATGAAACCGTCAGCAACCGCCTGAATCGACCTCCCCTTCAAAAAGTCGGCAATCCACGCACACAAGGATGCGGGAAGTCCGTACGAACACAGTTTGTTGACAAGCGCTCGATGCCGAACCCGGTCAAAGGCCTTGGAAATGTCTAGTCCAACTGTTTGGGTCTCACCAAAACGTTCCAGGCACCGTCCCCAAACATGCGTCACGTACGCGAGAAGATCACCGTACGAGCGGTTCCGCCGGAATCCGTATTGACGGTCGTTAATAATTTTGTTCTTCTCGAGGTATGTGAGTAGTTTGTCGTTGATCACACGTTCCATCACTTTTGACAGAACAGATGTGATCGCTATGGGGCGGTAGTTGGCTGGGTTGGAGCGGTCACGGTGGAACGATCGCTTTTTTCCAACCAGAGGGCACAGAGCCGGACTTCAGGGACATCTTGAAAAGCTTCGTCAAAATTGGAGCTATTTCTACAGCGCACCTCTGCAATACCAGGGCAGGAATTCCGTCAGGCCCGCTAGCTTTTTTAACATCAAGCCATCGTAAGACTTGAAGTACATCCCGATGCCGGATCCTCAGATTTTTCATACAAAAACCGCAATGAGAAACCGACGGTGGGGTAGCACCTTGATCATCGAGGGTCGAGTTTTTCGCGAACATTTTGCCTAATAAGTTAGCCTTTTCGGCGGCGGTATTTGCTAGAGAGCCGTCAGGTCTGGTAAGAGGTGGCAGACTGGGTTTGCAGAAATTGCGACCTATTAAGCCCGCAAGCGACTAGAACGCTCTGCTGCCGTGCGGGCAGGCAGCCAGCTTTCTGCTGATCTGCAGGTCGTGCTCGAATTTAGACCTGTTAATGATCCTCTTGCATTCCTTTGCCATTTTGTTATATAATATTCTGTTTTCGGACGTTCGAGATGTGTTATAGGCTCGGTAAGCCGCGCTTTTTCGTCGCACTGCTTCGGAGCATTGTCGACTAAACCACGGCTTTGAGCCCAAACCAGTTTCTTTAACAGTGGATTGGATGAAGCCATCCATCGCGGATGTGATGATTTCACCAATTTTCTGGGCACATCTTGAGGGATCCGAAGTCCGAAAACAGACAGCTGACCACGAGAAAGCATTGAAATGAGCTCGCAGACCAAACCAATCTGCTGATCTATAGTGCCACACTTTTCTCTTCAGCCGCTCGTTTGGCGGTCTGAAGGTTACGGGGATTGACGTCGTCACCAGGCAGTGGTCGGACGATCCTAGAGGCGCTGTGACCTCAATCTTATAACCGTATGGCACAGTGGTTAAAAACAGATCTAACAGATTGGAGCGGTGAGTCTGGATATCAGGAACCCTTGTAGGCCCCTGAACCATTTGCTCCAGTCCGTATCAGAGGGCAAAAGATTCCGCCTCTCGTCCAGCCGAGTCCGTTGGTCCTAAGAACTTTAACC
The DNA here is from genome assembly GCA_917563855.2 of Limnephilus lunatus. Lineage (NCBI taxonomy): Eukaryota > Metazoa > Arthropoda > Insecta > Trichoptera > Limnephilidae > Limnephilus > Limnephilus lunatus. The sequence continues at coordinate 14,815,293 of OU830601.1, read as the reverse complement.
AAGGTTCGTTATGAACATTGAAGTCCCCCAGGACCACAAACTCTGCCGTAGGGAAGCTAGGCAAGAGGTCATCAATAGTATTGCTTAGATGTTTGAAGAATTCGGACGTATCTGAAACGCTAAGGTTCGGTGAGCGGTATAAACACGCGTAAAATCTTACCGTACTGGCAAGATTGACGCGCACCCACATTACGTCGAATTTGGAGTTCTCCAGATTCAACAGTCACACACAGTTGACGTCAGCTCGGCTAAAGAGACAGACACCTCCTTTGGGTCTGAATTTGCCATGAGAGTGAAACCTGGGCAATCCAGATAGGAGGCGTCTGTAGGCTCAGCTATCTGCGTTTTGGAAAGGAAGAGAAGGTTGGGACGTTGGGTGAGAAGGTGGTGGTGGATTGAGTTTAAATTTTTGTGCAGGCCGCAAATGTTGGTGAAGTTCACCAACAGTTTTGGCCTGCACCGGGGACTCCTGCTTCTCGCCGTTGTAATAACGTTATTTGATGTTACTGTGTTATTCATGATTTTATTTTATTTAATTTTTAGTTTTTTTATTGTTTTTTTTTTTGTTATGAGGGGAAAGGAAGGTCTGGAAAGGAAGGTTGAGGGGTGGGTAGGAAGCTGGGGATCAGAGTGTCCAGGAGTGACGGACGTATGAGTCCAACCCACCCACTGCGGTGCAAGGCGATGGGCTGGGAGAGTCCGGCTGGAGAGGTCGCCCAATGCGCCCCAAACGCTACTGCTGGGTCCCCTCCGGTCACGAACCGGCACAACAGCAGCGGCGGGGTTTTTGCACTCGTTGATGGGGCAGCCCACCCTCAGTCGTGAGCCTGAGGGTCGGGCCCCTGTACTACCGAGCGGCCCGGACAACGGAAACTGGTTGTAAAGGGTCTCCCTCAACCAGCTTCTCCCAATCCGGCCTGCCACGTAGAAGGTGGGCCGACACACCCGCCATCAAGACCCATACAAACATTACCCCATGAACCCGAGCACCCCTGCTAAGTCACCAAATGTAGCGAACCACTTGGGGTGACCTGTGGCAGAGGTGTTGGTCATCCAATAAATTGTTCCCAGGGCGGAGGTACCCATACCCGCCTACCAAATTAAAATACAAATCATCCACTATAGTTGTAACTTCTGGTGTACCACAGGGTTCAAATCTTGGCCCCCTGCTTTTTCTTATATTCATAAATTACCTTGGCTCGAAATTAAACTGTGATTATGCTTTTTTCGCCGATGATCTTAAAATTTTTCGAAAAAATTAAGTCTGTTTCCGATCATCAGCTGCTTCAAAATGACCTCGACACACTCAATAACTGGTGTACTGTCAATGATATGCGCTTAAATGTTGAAAAATGTTACATTTTAAACTTTACTAGAAATAGAATTATAAAGGATTTTTCTTATGTTATCAATAATATGTTATAAACTTATGTTATAAACTCCGGCGCAGCAAAAATTTCTAAAAGATCTGAGGGTTCAACTGGAGAAGCGGAAAGAAAATGGTGAAGATGTCACCATAAAATGCATAAACTCCACGCCCAGAATAGTCCCAAATCTGCCAAAAAACTAGGAAGTTACAAAAATATCCAAGCAATTCCAACTAATAATCGAACCAGAACTTTAAAAATCTACTACCAAAACATCCGAGGACTACGATCAATACTCGACGACCTACGAGCAGCCCTACCTTCTCATCATCATGACATCATTATACTTACGGAAACCTGGCTAAACTCTGACATCAAATCAACTGAACTCGGTCTTACAAACTACAAAATATTTCGCTGCGACAGAAATGTCAGATCAAGTTCCAAGTCAAGAGGTGGAGGAGTTTTGATTGCTATAAAACAGAAGATGTCATCTAGAAAATTAACCACGAAACACAATAACATCGAACATCTTTTTGTGCAAGTAACTACTCCTCTCGAGAAAATTATATTTGGAACGGCCTATCTACCACCACTTTCTGACCCTCAAACGTACAAAAACCACTGTGAAGACATCGAAACAATTTCATCAAAATATTCTCACTCGATAATTGTTATCCTTGGAGATTATAACTTACCAAACCTAACATGGAAAGCAAAAAACTGTGGTCTCATCACAAACGAAAGTGAAAACGATCGTGCACGGGAAGTTTTGGATATGGTAAACTTTCTAAACTTTCACCAACATAATTTTATTTATAACAGTAACAATCGCTTATTAGACTTAGCTTTATCAAACTATCCTAAAATATCTGTAGAACTCTCAAATGATCCACTCCTACCAATAGATAATCACCATCCTCCCCCTATACATTAAATTAAATATTACATGCGAAAATGTAAAAATTCCTGTGCAAAGAGTCCTAAACTTTCAACGAGCCGACTTCGACTCAATTAACAGTCATCTCTCAAATACAGACTGGTCGTTTTTATCCGATGAAAACATTGATGAATCTTTAGACCAACTTTATTTATACTTTTCTAATATTAATGAATCCTATGTACCTTATTATACACCGAGAAGCTATACCTACCCGGTTTGGCTCTCATCAGAGCTTACTGCCTCTCTTCAGCAAAAAAAGAGTCAACACAAAAAATTCAAACAAAGCAAATCCATAAGTGATTATAAAATCTTTAGCGAAACCAGGAAAAATGTGTGATAAACCCCCCCCCCCCTCTACGTAGTAAAACCTAACTTTTGAATCCAAATGCTGCTACAGTGCTACAGCTACAGGCGCAACCCCGGCCGGCCTTTAAAAACTCGTAGCTCGCCCGTTCTCGCGTCTCTCCCCTGCATTTCTTTTGCAGCGCCTTTTCAACCCCATCACGTAATACTTTTATGCAAACGTGTCGAGATGCTCTCAATTAATCAATTGTAATTAACCCCACAACGTTGTGTACTTTTTTGTTTTAGTGGTTTGGTATAGTTAATCCAATTTAATTAATAATTTATTTGTGGTAAACCCTTGTTCTTTTAGGTATGGCGTGTTACAATTTGCAAGGCTTCGAATAACAATGACTGAGTCTGACTAGCTTGAAAAATAACTAATTATTTATCTATATTCATCCAGCTTCCTCCCCTAGCACCTGTCATACACCTACGCTCATCGACGACTATTTTTATTGAAGTAATCTGCATTTTCCCTCCTAGCATCTAGTATATAAATTTACATTTATACGGCGAATTGAGAAGATCCTACCTTTCGATGCGATGTCGCGTGCTCCCTGCGGCGCTATAAAATGCTATCATGAAAATAATTTGACATTTATGTATATTCTAACAAAAGATTTACACTCAAAGCAGTACGGCGTGCAATAATTCCACACTCACAGTTCTAGATGCAGTTTGTTAGTTAGCTAGCTTGTTTTATTTTGTTAATTTGATTCTACGGGTAGGTATTTTGGATTAACATGAGACAGAACATGTGCTGTTTAAATAATTGGACTCCTCCATAGCCCAACTGATAAGGTGATGGTCATAGACCGCCGAATCAGCTTCCAATTCCAACGCCTCCGGAGAATGTTAAGGTCGCAAGCGACGAATGAAAATCGACATGTTTTGCCTTCTGTCGGGAAAGGGTTTGATGTGTGTTTCTGGATCATAGAGTGGTAATGGGAATATTATCGACCAATAAGCCGCCAAATTATAAATATGTTGATGATGATGGTGAGAGGTCATCTCATACCGTTTGATATGAGGGTCTGCTCCGATTAATGGTGTGATAGCCGATGTCAGGAACTGTTCAGGAAATGTGTGGGTGGCACGAGGTTTTGGAACGTGACATCCTACTCTGGATTGATGATGATGTTGAAGTTCTTCAGCATGCCGATGACTTGAGTTCCATTAACTCCTAAAGCATCGGCATAAACATTAAACCGAAGTTGATTAGACAATCGGCAATGTCAGGAGATCGGTGGGGCCGCTCTCTCCTCTGATCTGGCGATGTATGAATTTAATTAAGGAAGATTTTGATGTCACCGATCCTCGCCTTGGCAGTCACTCATGTCCTCAATAGTCCCGTTCTCCGTCCAGCACGCCGCCTCGAACCAGTAGAAATAATGATTACGTTTTTCCTAGGCACGCTACAAAACATGCGCCAGCCTGCAATCGCGATGATCATCGGTATTTGATTTGAATGAAAAATACGTCCTCTCGCATAACATACACAAGCGTAACTTGGGACCTTCCCCTATATGTGTTACGGGCATATGCTCTACGATAGGCGTACCCCAACCTCAAGCTCAAAAATCAGCTCAAAGAAGGAAGGTCAAGCTCGGCGTCCAGGGTGCTGGGTCCAAGAATGAAAGGCACCAGGTCGTGAATCTGGCTTCCCTCCCTTCTATTTCCCCGGCTGCCCTTTCGTCCAGAGTACATTCCCACCCTGATGCTGGATGATCCCTATTCCTATTGTGAGGGAGTTAAGAGAACTTTTGCTACTTATGTAGGTGGATATAACGCATTACGCTTAAAATATGAATACCTACTGACGGCTTCATTCAACCGACAATGTGAAAGTTTTTGCTAAATCGAATATCGAATGAAATATACCTACCTAAGCGTAAACCAAAAGTAGTTAAGAAAACTTATCCGGATTCCAACAAAGAACCGCCGATCGGTTGCCAAACGATTCCATATGTCATGTTCCCTTCGTTCCGCCGACAAGGCAGACCCCACACGAGCGTAACCTAAAAGGTAGTGAAGCCCACGCAAATTTCGTCACTTCGTTTCCCCCATGACGAAGGTAGTCCGGCCAGATCGTAATCTTCGTCCTGCATCAAACTGGCCTCCCGCGACGACAACTTTTATCCGCTGGTACCTCGGAGCGGCGGTAGAGGGAGGGCGAAATGGGTGCACGTCCTTTGTTCTCCTGAAGTCCCCCAATGCCTTAGTGACGTACATACGTCGACATCATGAAATGGCTCCGGCCACGCTTCCAATCCAGTCTAGAGCGGGTACGAGATCCACGTTACCGAGATGTGATCACAAGGGATTCCAATTTGCTCGGACCAGACACGACCATCGCTTACTTCGCCTCCACATTAGAAAAATAGTGTAAGCCCACCTGCATTTCGATCACATCGCCCCCGATAAAGTCGCGTGAGATACTTCCTCATGGTGAAATAGGAAAGCCGGACCCGTTAATCCATTCGACAACCGCCGTCCATTCTCGAGTCGTAACCCGCTCAATTAAGTTTGAAGAAAAAGAGTTTGTTAATTAAGTAGGTGGATATAGCGCATCACGCTAAAATGTGAATACCTACCGACGGCTTCATTCAACCGACAATATGAAAGTTTTTCGCTAAGTCGAAAGAAATATACCTAACCGTGAACCAAAGGTGATTATATGATAAGATATCGAACCAAGTTTATGCAAAGTCCTATGTAGTAGACTTGTTGTGATACCTAAAATTTGGAATAAGGTGTGGGAAATTTTTGGAATGGGAATTCAATTATGTCAGATTTTGTTAGTAATCAAAAATGCCCATGCTACGCACCATTTTATAAACTGTTAAATTACCCAATGCCTTTTTCAAAATAAACCTTCCTGAATATAGTCCCCTAGCTACGTTTAAAATTATTATTACGAAACTCGTAAATAATAATTAACACCTCAAAGGCGCTTTACACATTAATTTATACCTACATTCTATACCTATGTATTTAGTTACCCGTTATGTATTGGAGAATACCCAGTAACCTAGTTTTCTAGATCACCAACAAAGCACTTTTAAAGGATTTTATTATTGTTTTGTGGTTTCAAAATCCCGTCTTTTAAATGAAGTCTCTCGTCTAAGATTTATTGCCCGAAAGCGCACTTTGTGTTTCAAATGCTATTTTAGTCCATTGAACCCCAAATTATTATTTTACAACGGTCTTGTCTCAAGAAATTGTCGCCGGCCAACCTCAGGCAGCCCCGGATCGACTTACGGAGGGAACGCCCTTTTTTTTCCGATTAGAGCATCCGACTTAGATGACATGGTTCCTTATTAAAGGCCTCATTACCGTAGCTATAATAATAATACTAATATTTGAACGAACCACAAAGCACCGCTTTTTATGGAAAATCACCTCAAGGGCGCTATACAAACTAGAATACATGTTTAAATCTAGAAAACTGCAAGCTAGACGAACAATTATAAACAATTAAAATACTCGGGGAGTAATGATGATTCTATTGTTTTAACCCTACTTTGTACGAAATCCGAACATTAATGTTGTTAATAATTAATTCAATTTGTCAAACTTACCCCTCTCATGCACACAAAACCTTGACATGCACGAATCACAATCCGAAAACCAGCATCCCTCGTGCACTAATTGATTAATCACTAATTACAGCACTTATTATTTCGGTCTAACTGTCGCGTCGGTTTGTATTAAATTTTATCCTCCCTGACAACCGCCCCAAAAGTACGTCCCGTATTGATGTTGACCGTCTCAATTTACAAATTATATTCATTTAACTTCACAGATATGAACTCGCAAGCCGCAATCTCTGATTTCCTTATTCGCGTGGACTCTTTTTTGTTTAATAAAACGAAATATCCTTTGTTTAATTAAAATGAAATATCCCCGATTTAGGCGCACCAAACTGGTCTCCTCGCGACTATCGGACCTCGATCCCTTAATTTAAACCTTGCTTCCCAACGACCAAATCTTGACTCCCCTCAATCGCGTGAACTATTATCCTTTAATTTTATGAATTATTCCCGGTTTACGCGCACAGAGTTATTATTCTATCGTGTATTCAACCTCAATGATTTTTCGCTAGCCCGTGCGTCTCCAGAATCTCTCCCCGACTGTCCCCTAACACTTCCCTGCCCCGACTCTCCTGTTCCAACTCTCTTGTGTGGTTTCAATAATTTATTCGTCCCTCTTTTTTAAATCTTAAGTGATAAACACATCTCCCAATATGCATATTTCAATCGTTTTAATAGTGTTCTGTCACATTAGGTCCCAAATTCCAAGAAATCAGTGCAACTTTCATGTTTGCTATTTTTTTGTGTGTAACCTTTAGATAACAGAATACAAACTAATTTTGTCTGCGCCGGAGTCATAAATTATCCCAATAACGCTTAAAAGAAGAGCTCAGTGGCGTACTTCAATCTAATACTCTTTCTCAATACTTGCGTTGACTATTGGTTATATAATAACATTATATATTCATTGTCCGAACACGCTTTTGTCCTTTCTACGTGCGTCACTATTTAACGAATTCTGCAATCCTATTTCGACAAATATGTCAAATATTTCAACCCGTAATCGGCGCGTCGCGCTAGTATATTTAAATGCACCAACGAGCAATCCTTATTGACTAATTTTTAATTTCCTACTGCCATAGAAAATTCACCAGATAATTGTTTCGTAAATCCAATCTGCTCGCGTTAAAGTCAGTCACCACTCGGGCAAATATCCATCGGCCGCCCCTGACTTGATAATGAACCTGAAATATCCATTAGGATTCCTCCTCCAACCAAAGTATTTTGGCACACGTGTTTTTCCTAGTAATGGCCCGGTTTCATAAATCACCCTTAAGAGTTGGAACAGAGAATTGTATTCTGAAACCATACCCTGTTACAAAATTAAATATATTTCTAAATCGATCTCTCAATTTTAAAAGAATTATTTCGTAGGCCTAAAGGCGAGATCATCACAGTCTCCCCTTTATGGAAAAAAATAGTGGAGGTAGATATAAATCCAAACTACAACCACCTATTTTGTTCCAGAACTTCAGCAGTAGTCAGCCCGTTTGGACTCGCCTAAAATCTTTGTGCCTTTTTTTTTCCAAAATTGTAATGATGAATATTTCCTAATCCGGCCCTGTCCTGTACGTCATCGCATCCCTTCCCTATTCCGTTTCTTCGTCGGCCTTGCCCAATGTTTGTCTAATGTTGAAACTACGGTCAATGTACCTTGCGTTACGCCTACATATTTCCAGGAATTTGTGCCGGTTACGACCTACAACGGTACCTAGTCATGGTACCCTAACTGTCTCCTATTGTACTCCCCACATAAGCCGACAATATATTATGTGAGTATTTAGGTGTCTATTATTGTCTCCAAACCAATTAATCCAATTTTTAATTTCGGCCTAACTTTTTCACCGACTTACGCTGATTTTAAATACCCACCGCTTCACAATAAACTCCTTTTGCGCAATTTGTAAACCCATCCACAATCTACTACTAAACATTTTAGTGTTCCAATGCTCCACATCTTACTGTGTCTAAATTCATAATTTATTTTTCTCTATAAAATAAACCAGAGTGTTTTCCCCAATTCGGCTCTGTCATTGTTAACGGTAATACGGCTATCACTCGTAAACTTGCTCCGTCTATGTTCCCCTGTTTTCAAAACACTGTTGAAACTGTATTTGCTTAGTCGCTGTTATCTGGTTTTAAGAGGCGATCAGGTGACGTTTCACCCATACAACTTCCCTTACAAAATGGCAAGTATCTCCTAGCATAGATCGCTTAAGTCGGTACGTCTCTCCTTAATCGGTACTTTCGGTTTCACATAATGGCCGTCTCGAAGATCCGTCTGCATTTTTTTTCCCCATAAATATCCCTACCGTAATTATACGAGTGTGACCGACCTTTCCTTATTTTTTTGTTTGTTTTTTCGTTAAAGGAACTTTGCCCAAAATGGACCTGACCGTTGTTCTAAATTTAACAATTTGATACTGGGGACCAATATCATCTATAAATTTTTAACTGCTGAGAAATCAACTGTCTACAATACCTAGTCATTTTTTTTATTTCCTTAGATTCATACGTTTGAATACGTAATTATTATTGTAGTCCTTTAAATCTAGTGCATTATTAGAATTAAACATTTTGGATACGCTTATTCTGTAAGTCGGGTTGAATATTAGCAAACAATTTATTTTTAAAATTTTAATTTGCCATCAAGAACCGACTTCCTCCCCTCACATCGGAATACCTTTTATTCCCTATACTTATCGGAGGTTGCCTAACATTTTACCTACCTCTCCTATCTTTAATTTGGTTTTATTGTCTTCACGCCTAATCCGGTTCACGTCACTAATGTTTATTCTGCATGTATTTTGTTTCTCAACAGATTCTGTTTCTTTGAACTATTTAGTTAAACTAATTTCGTTTAATCCTGTACAGATTATTTTGAAATTACGTTTCAAAATAATGCTTTTATCCCGACTGTCACCCACTTCTTGTGATGACCGGCTGTAGGAAGGGTCTCAATTTACCGTTACGTTAAACGCACACATTTGACACATATCTCCGCTAGCCGGCACTCGGTTTAATGACCTCCCTTTTTTTTTTGTTCTTCACACTGAGTGTTAAATGTTTAAATGATCTGCCCTCAAAATGAAAGAGACCCTTTTTTTCTATTGTTGACACTAAAGGACACTAATACCTATCAATATTACAATTGTAATGTTTTGTTTACTTCGGTAACCAGAACTACTCCTCGATGTTTTGTATTTTTATTATTTTAACTAATCGTCCGGTATCCAATTTAACAAACGTTCTAATCCAACTGAAAGTTGACTAACATCGATATTATCACCTTGACGATTTGATATTGAATGCATTATTGAAGGACTATCTCCCCTAATAACGTAACACCCTTTCTCACTAATACTTATCGAAGGTTGGATATCATTAATTTCTCTTGGTTAATTTTTGTTCCAAATATTATTGGAGTACAGCGCTCCTCCCCTCAAAATATGATACCTTTAATCTGCGTCTTATCAGAAATTGGACATCATCAACCAACCTCTCCTAAATTTATCTGGTTAAGCTAATGTGTACATTATTGCACTACCTACTCTCTTGATTTATTTTGTTTCACTTTTTATAGACGTATGGCGCTACTCCCCTCAAAATATGATACCTTTAACCTGCGTTTTATCGGAAGTTGGACATCATCGGCCTATCTCTCCTATCTTTATCTAGTTAACAAATGAACCTATGCATTAGTTGAAGTACCTACTCTTTGTTAAGTTTTGTTCCACTTTTTATAGCCGTACGGAGCTCCTTCCCTCAAAATATGATATCTTTAATCTGCGTCTTGTCGGATGTTGGGCATCATCGTCTTATCTCTCCTTCTTTATCTAGTTAAGCTAATGTACCTATACATTATTTGAAGTACCTACTTTCTTGGTTAATTTTGTTCCACTTTTCATAGCCGTACGGCGTTCCTCCCCTCAAAATATGATACCTTTAACCTGCGTCTTATCGGAAGTTGGAGATCATCGGCCTATCTCTCCTATCTTTATCTAGTTAAGCTAATGTAAACGTTATTGCTAATTCCTCTGCTACACATCTATTTTCCTAGTACTTTACTTTTTTTTCGTTGTGTTTTCAGTCATTTTCGGATGACATGCGAACCGTTATACCTACTGTATTACTTTTTTTTTTCTATTCTTGTTAAAGTCATTGTATAAAACCCAGCAAAATGCAACACTTTGTAATACCATACCTCCTGGTCACTTAGCAAAACTGTGATAAACCCCCCCCCCCTCTACGTAGTAAAACCTAACTTTTGAATCCAAATGCTGCTACAGTGCTACAGCTACAGGCGCAACCCCGGCCGGCCTTTAAAAACTCGTAGCTCGCCCGTTCTCGCGTCTCTCCCCTGCATTTCTTTTGCAGCGCCTTTTCAACCCCATCACGTAATACTTTTATGCAAACGTGACGAGATGCTCTCAATTAATCAATTGTAATTAACCCCACAACGTTGTGTACTTTTTTGTTTTAGTGGTTTGGTATAGTTAATCCAATTTAATTAATAATTTATTTGTGGTAAACCCTTGTTCTTTTAGGTATGGCGTGTTACAATTTGCAAGGCTTCGAATAACAATGACTGAGTCTGACTAGCTTGAAAAATAACTAATTATTTATCTATATTCATCCAGCTTCCTTCCCTAGCACCTGTCATACACCTACGCTCATCGACGACTATTTTTATTGAAGTAATCTGCATTTTCCCTCCTAGCATCTAGTATATAAATTTACATTTATACGGCGAATTGAGAAGATCCTACCTTTCGATGCGATGTCGCGTGCTCCCTGCGGCGCTATAAAATGCTATCATGAAAATAATTTGACATTTATGTATATTCTAACAAAAGATTTACACTCAAAGCAGTACGGCGTGCAATAATTCTACACTCACAGTTCTAGATGCAGTTTGTTAGTTAGCTAGCTTGTTTTATTTTGTTAATTTGATTCTACGGGTAGGTATTTTGGATTAACATGAGACAGAACATGTGCTGTTTAAATAATTGGACTCCTCCATAGCCCAACTGATAAGGTGATGGTCATAGACCGCCGAATCAGCTTCCAATTCCAACGCCTCCGGAGAATGTTAAGGTCGCAAGCGACGAATGAAAATCGACATGTTTTGCCTTCTGTCGGGAAAGGGTTTGATGTGTGTTTCTGGATCATAGAGTGGTAATGGGAATATTATCGACCAATAAGCCGCCAAATTATAAATATGTTGATGATGATGGTGAGAGGTCATCTCATACCGTTTGATATGAGGGTCTGCTCCGATTAATGGTGTGATAGCCGATGTCAGGAACTGTTCAGGAAATGTGTGGGTGGCACGAGGTTTTGGAACGTGACATCCTACTCTGGATTGATGATGATGTTGAAGTTCTTCAGCATGCCGATGACTTGAGTTCCATTAACTCCTAAAGCATCGGCATAAACATTAAACCGAAGTTGATTAGACAATCGGCAATGTCAGGAGATCGGTGGGGCCGCTCTCTCCTCTGATCTGGCGATGTATGAATTTAATTAAGGAAGATTTTGATGTCACCGATCCTCGCCTTGGCAGTCACTCATGTCCTCAATAGTGCCGTTCTCCGTCCAGCACGCCGCCTCGAACCAGTAGAAATAATGATTAAGTTTTTCCTAGGCACGCTACAAAACATGCGCCAGCCTGCAATCGCGATGATCATCGGTATTTGATTTGAATGAAAAATACGTCCTCTCGCATAACATACACAAGCGTAACTTGGGACCTTCCCCTATATGTGTTACGGGCATATGCTCTACGATAGGCGTACCCCAACCTCAAGCTCAAAAATCAGCTCAAAGAAGGAAGGTCAAGCTCGGCGTCCAGGGTGCTGGGTCCAAGAATGAAAGGCACCAGGTCGTGAATCTGGCTTCCCTCCCTTCTATTTCCCCGGCTGCCCTTTCGTCCAGAGTACATTCCCACCCTGATGCTGGATGATCCCTATTCCTATTGTGAGGGAGTTAAGAGAACTTTTGCTACTTATGTAGGTGGATATAACGCATTACGCTTAAAATATGAATACCTACTGACGGCTTCATTCAACCGACAATGTGAAAGTTTTTGCTAAATCGAATATCGAATGAAATATACCTACCTAAGCGTAAACCAAAAGTAGTTAAGAAAACTTATCCGGATTCCAACAAAGAACCGCCGATCGGTTGCCAAACGATTCCATATGTCATGTTCCCTTCGTTCCGCCGACAAGGCAGACCCCACACGAGCGTAACCTAAAAGGTAGTGAAGCCCACGCAAATTTCGTCACTTCGTTTCCCCCATGACGAAGGTAGTCCGGCCAGATCGTAATCTTCGTCCTGCATCAAACTGGCCTCCCGCGACGACAACTTTTATCCGCTGGTACCTCGGAGCGGCGGTAGAGGGAGGGCGAAATGGGTGCACGTCCTTTGTTCTCCTGAAGTCCCCCAATGCCTTAGTGACGTACATACGTCGACATCATGAAATGGCTCCGGCCACGCTTCCAATCCAGTCTAGAGCGGGTACGAGATCCACGTTACCGAGATGTGATCACAAGGGATTCCAATTTGCTCGGACCAGACACGACCATCGCTTACTTCGCCTCCACATTAGAAAAATAGTGTAAGCCCACCTGCATTTCGATCACATCGCCCCCGATAAAGTCGCGTGAGATACTTCCTCATGGTGAAATAGGAAAGCCGGACCCGTTAATCCATTCGACAACCGCCGTCCATTCTCGAGTCGTAACCCGCTCAATTAAGTTTGAAGAAAAAGAGTTTGTTAATTAAGTAGGTGGATATAGCGCATCACGCTAAAATGTGAATACCTACCGACGGCTTCATTCAACCGACAATATGAAAGTTTTTCGCTAAGTCGAAAGAAATATACCTAACCGTGAACCAAAGGTGATTATATGATAAGATATCGAACCAAGTTTATGCAAAGTCCTATGTAGTAGACTTGTTGTGATACCTAAAATTTGGAATAAGGTGTGGGAAATTTTTGGAATGGGAATTCAATTATGTCAGATTTTGTTAGTAATCAAAAATGCCCATGCTACGCACCATTTTATAAACTGTTAAATTACCCAATGCCTTTTTCAAAATAAACCTTCCTGAATATAGTCCCCTAGCTACGTTTAAAATTATTATTACGAAACTCGTAAATAATAATTAACACCTCAAAGGCGCTTTACACATTAATTTATACCTACATTCTATACCTATGTATTTAGTTACCCGTTATGTATTGGAGAATACCCAGTAACCTAGTTTTCTAGATCACCAACAAAGCACTTTTAAAGGATTTTATTATTGTTTTGTGGTTTCAAAATCCCGTCTTTTAAATGAAGTCTCTCGTCTAAGATTTATTGCCCGAAAGCGCACTTTGTGTTTCAAATGCTATTTTAGTCCATTGAACCCCAAATTATTATTTTACAACGGTCTTGTCTCAAGAAATTGTCGCCGGCCAACCTCAGGCAGCCCCGGATCGACTTACGGAGGGAACGCCCTTTTTTTTCCGATTAGAGCATCCGACTTAGATGACATGGTTCCTTATTAAAGGCCTCATTACCGTAGCTATAATAATAATACTAATATTTGAACGAACCACAAAGCACCGCTTTTTATGGAAAATCACCTCAAGGGCGCTATACAAACTAGAATACATGTTTAAATCTAGAAAACTGCAAGCTAGACGAACAATTATAAACAATTAAAATACTCGGGGAGTAATGATGATTCTATTGTTTTAACCCTACTTTGTACGAAATCCGAACATTAATGTTGTTAATAATTAATTCAATTTGTCAAACTTACCCCTCTCATGCACACAAAACCTTGACATGCACGAATCACAATCCGAAAACCAGCATCCCTCGTGCACTAATTGATTAATCACTAATTACAGCACTTATTATTTCGGTCTAACTGTCGCGTCGGTTTGTATTAAATTTTATCCTCCCTGACAACCGCCCCAAAAGTACGTCCCGTATTGATGTTGACCGTCTCAATTTACAAATTATATTCATTTAACTTCACAGATATGAACTCGCAAGCCGCAATCTCTGATTTCCTTATTCGCGTGGACTCTTTTTTGTTTAATAAAACGAAATATCCTTTGTTTAATTAAAATGAAATATCCCCGATTTAGGCGCACCAAACTGGTCTCCTCGCGACTATCGGACCTCGATCCCTTAATTTAAACCTTGCTTCCCAACGACCAAATCTTGACTCCCCTCAATCGCGTGAACTATTATCCTTTAATTTTATGAATTATTCCCGGTTTACGCGCACAGAGTTATTATTCTATCGTGTATTCAACCTCGATGATTTTTCGCTAGCCCGTGCGTCTCCAGAATCTCTCCCCGACTGTCCCCTAACACTTCCCTGCCCCGACTCTCCTGTTCCAACTCTCTTGTGTGGTTTCAATAATTTATTCGTCCCTCTTTTTTAAATCTTAAGTGATAAACACATCTCCCAATATGCATATTTCAATCGTTTTAATAGTGTTCTGTCACATTAGGTCCCAAATTCCAAGAAATCAGTGCAACTTTCATGTTTGCTATTTTTTTGTGTGTAACCTTTAGATAACAGAATACAAACTAATTTTGTCTGCGCCGGAGTCATAAATTATCCCAATAACGCTTAAAAGAAGAGCTCAGTGGCGTACTTCAATCTAATACTCTTTCTCAATACTTGCGTTGACTATTGGTTATATAATAACATTATATATTCATTGTCCGAACACGCTTTTGTCCTTTCTACGTGCGTCACTATTTAACGAATTCTGCAATCCTATTTCGACAAATATGTCAAATATTTCAACCCGTAATCGGCGCGTCGCGCTAGCATATTTAAATGCACCAACGAGCAATCCTTATTGACTAATTTTTAATTTCCTACTGCCATAGAAAATTCACCAGATAATTGTTTCGTAAATCCAATCTGCTCGCGTTAAAGTCAGTCACCACTCGGGCAAATATCCATCGGCCGCCCCTGACTTGATAATGAACCTGAAATATCCATTAGGATTCCTCCTCCAACCAAAGTATTTTGGCACACGTGTTTTTCCTAGTAATGGCCCGGTTTCATAAATCACCCTTAAGAGTTGGAACAGAGAATTGTATTCTGAAACCATACCCTGTTACAAAATTAAATATATTTCTAAATCGATCTCTCAATTTTAAAAGAATTATTTCGTAGGCCTAAAGGCGAGATCATCACAAATGTAAAGATCTTTCCAAACAATGTTACAAAATGTATATAACCTTTATCGAGGACACTGTCTTTAAATCCAAAAATCTTTGGAAATTTCTTAAAAAACTAAAAAATGAAAACACAGACTACCTGCCAATAATGCAAATGAATGGAACCAGTGCAAACAATACACAGGACATTGTAAACCTTTTTTCGGACTTCTTCAAAGATGTATATGATGAAGAAACCCCAGATAACAAAATACCTGAATACAAATTTAGCAAGAACACACACTTAACAAATTGCCATATCACACAAAAATGTTGCGAACAGAAATTATTTTCCTTGGACACTGACTGGCCCAGACAACATTCCACCAATATTCCTCAAAAAATGCTCTAATACATTGTCTAAACCACTCACATTATTATTCAACCGTCTCTTAACCCTTGGACACTTTCCAGACCGCTGGAAATCTAGCTTCATTACACCTATCTACAAAAAAGAAGACGACACTAATATAGCCAATTATTGTCCCATTTGTATACAGTCAATACTACCTAAGTTTTTCGAATCACTGGTCCTTGGTGAAATCTATCCCAAATTAATAAAATTAATTGACCAAAAACAGCACGGTTTTATCAAAGGTAGATCTACCGCAACTAACTTAACAATATTTCAAAACTTCATATTACAATCTTTTGCAGAAAATAAACAAGTCGACTGCATATATACAGACTTTTCGAAGGCATTTGACAAAGTATCCCATAAACTACTAATCCAAAAACTATTTGCTCTAGGAATAAGGGGTAACATGCTAAAATGGTTAACTAGCTATTTATTAAATCGTAAACTGTTCGTCAAAATAAAATTTTGGATGTCGAAAGCTTTCTGGGCTACTAGTGGCCTACCGCAAGGCAGTCACCTTGGCCCGGTTTTGTTCCTCATTTTCATCAATGATATAACCAATTGCTTCAATGATGTCGAGGTATTGCTCTTTGCTAATGACATCAAGCTATATAAGAAAATAACTGATATAAATCATTGCCAAATACTACAGTCAAATATTAGTAAGTTTAAAGATTGGTGCATTCAAAATAATTTATTTTTAAATGTAGAAAAGTGTAAAACCTTGACTTTCTTCAGAAATAAAAATCCTGTTTTATTCGAATATTCCATCAATAACACAGCTTTAGAAAGAGTCACGGAAATGAGGGATCTTGGAATCATTTTCGATGAAAAACTAAGTTTCGCCAATCATATCCACCAAATTATGAACAAAGGTATGAAAACACTAGGCTTCGTTTTAAGAACAACTAAAAACTTTAATTCCATAGTAGCCATTAAACTATTATATGTATCTCTAGTTAGAAGCCAAATTGAATATAACTCGGTAGTTTGGTCTCCATCTTACAAAATTCACATTAATAATATTGAGCGAATACAAAAAAAAATTCTGCGTTTTATAAATTTTAAATTAAGTATCCCTCTAGAAGACTTAAAATAAAATCTATTACTAAATATTCTAAAAATATACACACTAGAAGACAGACGTAAAATAAACGAATTGACATTTTTATTCAAAATACTTAACTCTAAATTCGACTGTTGCGAACTCCTACAACTCATAAACTTACGAATACCGACAGTAACCACACGACAAAACACACTATTCTACTGCAGCATTCATAAGCGGAACTACATTGCCCACTCTCAAAATGGGAAATCAGTACTTAAGTGATGTTGACATATTCAACATCAACTTGGCGAATTTTGTGGATCTTGTAAAAAAACTTGTTCCAAAACTATTCCTAAACATATATGTATGTATTTTTGTAAACTTATCAAATCGCTGTATTTTTGTGACTTGTGTGCATTTTTATCTAATTTTATTCTTATCATTTCTCTATCTGTTTAAAAATCATCTGTTATATCTGTATTACTGTAAAAGCCCTCCGGTGCGTTGAATAAATAAATAATAAAAAAATAAATAAATAAATAAAAAATAAAATATTATTCTCAAAAAAAGTTTCTTCAATAAGGGATCTAGGAATCACTCTTGATTCTAAATTCTTTTTTTTTTTGGTTTTAGGCAATTCACCCAGATAAGAGTGCTTTGTGCCGGTAATAGTTAAAGTGGATAAAAAAATTCATTTAATCTATTGGGAAAATAATAAAACAAATTAAATATTGAACTCATTTAAATCACCAAAATAATTTAAATATTGAATTCATGCAGGTTAATAAACTTACATAAAGCTGTATGAACACGAATTGTTAAGAGATAAAAGGTATTAAATGTTAAGGGGGGACTGGTGTGTGATTTTAATAGCCGGCGGTATATGTTCTTGAAAGATGAATGGTTTTTACAGTTAAAGAAAACGTGGTCGAGGGTTTCCTCTTCCACACCGCACTGGCACACCGGATCATCTAAAACTCTAATTCTAGACAAGTGAGATGCAATTAAACAATGACCAATTCTCATTCTCGAAATACATGAAATGAATCGTTTTGAAAGGTTTTTACCGTGAAACCATGGCTTAGCAGGGATATGGTTTTGAATTCCAGCATAGAAAGATCCAGTTCTTATTTTGGAGACTGCCCAATTTTCTTCCCAGGCACGAGTCATGTTGGATTTAAGAATCGGGAAGACATCGGAGATAGGAATCCTAAAATTTAGTGGGATAGTTCCGGAATCTGAACCAGATTTGGTGAGAAAATCGGCCATCTCATTACCCTCGATACCCAAATGGGCAGGGACCCAGGCCAATATCGTCTCAAACCCAGATTCACTTAGAGAATTGAGAAGATTTTTTATTTTGCATATTATATTGTCTCCCGGATAACATAAAATATTTGACCTAATTTTAGTTAGAGCACTTAGCGAATCAGTACATAGTAAGGCTCGATGAATGTTGAGAACCTGGATTTGATTTAGCGCTTGTTCAATTGCAAAGCATTCAGCTGTAAATATGGAAGCTTCTTTCGGTAATTTATAAGTGAGATTGATGTTGAATTCTGGACTATATATCGATGCTCCACATCTTTTATTTTCAAATTTGGAACCATCAGTGTAAAGGATGGAAAATCCAGGGAATTTTGAAGCCACAATGCTTTTAAAACAATCATCCACATTTTGAAATTTATTTGCGGAAGATAAAATATTCTTCCGAAAGACTGATGTTATTGTGTTCGGCATAAAGGTGATTGCCTTAAATGGAATATTGTATATAGGGAGATTGGAAACTTCTTGGAGATATTGGAGGGAAGATGATAGAGAATTATAGAGATGAAAACTTTTGATTAGGAGAGGCAAACATTGTTTTTCTCTCAATCTTTTGTTAGAATTCAAATTGACACTTAACCGATTAAGACTTTGTTTAATAGGATGATGTGATAACGATAAAGCCTTGAAAATATATTTATTGGCAAGGAATTGCCTTCTGAAATATAATGGAGGCTCCCCACATTCCACATGAAGCGCATTAATTGGAGAAGACTTCATAGCTCCAATAATCATTCTGAGGGCTTTTGATTGAATTCTTTCCATTTTCTTATCTAAATATTTAGGGAGTGGGTCAAAAAGGAATGAGCCATAATCCAAGCGGCTCCGAACTAGGGAATTATACATTAATTTAAGAATGGTAGGATGAGATCCCCACCATACTCTGGAAACTGCTCGCATCATATTAAGTCCCTTTTCACACTTTGTAGAAATTATCTGAATGTGTGGAAGCCAGGAAAGTTTATGATTCAAAAGAAGACCAAAGAATTTGATTTGAGTAGAGGTTTGTAGAGGCACATTATCAAAAGAGATTGAGAAGTGGGGAATTTTTTTTTTGCGCGTGAAAGCCACGACCCTTGTTTTAGATGCCGCCAGATTCATCCCATTTATTGACAACCAGCTTTTAATATATTATAAAGCCAAATTCATTTCCTTAGCTGCAAGAATAATATTTTTATGTAACAAATATATAAGAATATCATCCGCAAAGTAAAGTCGCTTGATAGAAAAGGGAATTACTGAGTCTATGTCGCTTATATAAATATTAAACAACAGAGGACTAATAACAGAACCCTGGGGCAAAGGGGATCCCCGATAATGCATTATTAGTATCTTTTGACGTCGTTAACCTGTTTCCATGTGTCCCAGTTGAAGAAAGCATAACAATTATAAATAACTTACTTAATTCCTCAAAATTACCTAATGACTTAGCCCAGGATTTACTTAAATGTCTTAATGTAGTTTTTAACCAAAATTTCTTTCAATTTAATAATAACATTTTCAAACAAAAAGACGGATTGGCAATGGGGTCAAGTACCAGTGGCTTGGTAGCTGATATATTTTTAAACCATATAGAAAATAAAATCTTTAATAGTTCTGCCTTATTACTTAAATATGTGTACTTTTATAAACGTTACATAGATGATATTTTTTGTATATGGACCGGCACCAAAAGACAACTTCAAGTGTTCCTTAATTTTTTGAACAAAATTCATAAAAACATTAAATTTACATTAGAAATAGGAATTAATTGTAGCATAAATTTCTTAGATTTAAACCTAACTGTAATTAAAAATAAGATTGAATTTAATATTTTTAGAAAAGAAACATACGCTGATATAATTATACACAACTCATCTAACCATCCATTTTCACAAAAACTCTTAGCATTCCATTATTTGATCAATCGATTAATTAATATCCCGCTATCCCCAAATAATTTCAAAGCTGAACTTAACACAATTAAAATAATTGCATCTAATAATGGTTATAACCCCAAATTAATAGACGACATATTGAACAAAAAATATAAGAAAAAATTTCATTTGTCCTACATTTACCCATTGCTTAGTGATAATATCAAAAAACAATGGAGAAAAATATTGTTTGTAAATCATCAAACCTCCAATTTAATCGGGAAAAAAATCCCTAATACAATACAGCCAGCTTTTTATACCAATAATTAATTGAAAAATTATATTTTAAATAATAAGGACAAAGACCAAAAAATGAAAAAATCCGGAGTTTACCAATTGAATTGTAATGATTGCAATCATTTTTACGTAGGTAAAACCAGAAATTTTGAAACGAGGATTAAGGAACACTTGAGATGTCTAAATAGCAATAATTATTCGGAATTTGCCAACCATCTAATTGAATTTAACCATTCATTTGATATAAATACTGGTTTTAAAATTTTACATACTAACGTTAGCGGTTTTCAATTAGATCTTTTAGAAATATTAGAAATTAGGAAAAATGTCAATAGAAATTTAAATATTATTAATAAACAAATTAATTTTGTGAATAACCCTATTTTAAACATATTTCCATTGTAATTTTGTCTATGATCTTCTAAGCCAGAGGTTCCCAAAGTGGGTGCCGCGGCACCCTGGGGTGCCGCGGACAGAGGTCAGGGGTGCCGCGAGGCGCCCCTTATGTCTCTACTAAAAATCAAAATTGACATGAACGAATACAAACATTTTATGGAATGGAAAATCACCCGCGTGGCCGGTCCGCGCTCTGGGAATGGATTGGGTGGGAGGCACAGGAGTGGGGATACGGTTGTGGTGCTGCGCTTGCAGCGGCCGCGTGCCGCATTTACCTGTAGTTTTTTCATTCACGATTTCATCATTCAGGAAAAAACTACAAGTGTGGAAGAGAAAAATGGGTGATGATGGAGGCAAAGATTGTTTTCCAATATTGCAACAGTACATGGCCCATAACGGAGTTAAGGTTTCAAATAACTTGCTGACCCTTTTCTCAGAGCACCTACCACAGTTAACTGACTGGTTTGCCAAGTACTTCGCAGAAGACCAAGTGGAGAAGCTTGTATGGATCCAAGATCCATTCCGTTCTCAAACTACCCTAGATTTTACTACGCAGGAAGAAATTGACGGAGTTTTGGATATCAGTCAGAAATTCAGAAATCAGTATCCGATTCTAAGTGGAAAAGTTGTAAGGGTCCTCATTCCCTTTGCTACTTCATATCTGTGCGAAGCTGGATTTTCAGCGGTTATAATATCGCTCAAAAATAAATGTGGAAAAAGAAATGAGGAGTAGCTGTATCAAGCCTTATTCCCCGGTTTGAAAAATTGTGCAGCGAGCTGCAGGCTCACCCCTCGCACTAAACGGTTTTTGTACTTGTATTATATATGCATTTTCTTTGTTAATTTTTCTGTCAATAAATGCACTTATTCATTTTACGAGTTGTATTATTCAGTGGAGTAGGTAAAAAATTATGCTCCGTCCTTGGGGAAGGGGGGGGGGTGGCTAGAGAATTGTGCTCTTCTGGGGGGTGACACTATATGAGACAGGGGTGCCGTGAGAAAATTCAAATTTTCTAAGGGTGCCGCGACTTGGAAAAGTTTGGGAACCCCTGTTCTAAGCAACCCCCTCCCCCCTGTCTATCTTCTAAACTCCTCCTCTTTCCGCCCTTCTCCCCCCCCCCCCCCCCTCCAACTAATTCCATTTCTACTTACGCCTGTCTTTCTATGCTTGATAATTTAGTTTTAGTACATATATTGTCCTGATGAAGAGAACATCGTTCTCGAAACATGTCGACTTTTTAAATAAAGATTATTGTGGTAAAAACAAAGTGTTTTAATAATTTAATTAATAAAATGGTGCCACAAAGTGAATTTGCAAAAAAAATTATTATTATTATTATTATTATTTGTCCGTCGAATCGACCTACAGTTTTGAGATAAGATCCGTAGACAGTTTTTATTTTTATGTGGATCCATTTCTAGAAGTCTTATTTTCTGTGTTCAGCATAGAGATCGTTTTTTTTAAATAAAATTTCGTACTATTATACCCGATGGCCGTATTTCCTCTTTAAGTCTTTAGAGACTAGTCCTACCTACCCAGCTACGAAGCGTCGCGCTCTGTCAAGCTGTCTTATATACGGAATAAACAACGTTTTTACAAACCCACCGGTACACAAAAATATAGTTGTCTTAAAAAGCATCTAAAGTTATTCATGTGATACTGTTCTCCCGTGATTTCTTTGACACTACGACACTGTTTTTTGAATATTAAAAACTATTTATTTCGCTGTTGGAGTACAAAGTTAAACCGAGTCGTTGTGTGAAACGGTCAAGTGCGCTCATTGGACGCTTTAATAATGAGCTCACTTATCTAGGCTTCCATTGGCTTAGATTGTGTTGTGAAATATCGCGCAAATTAGTAAAAACAATGTCTGAACCTGAGGTATCTGATGATGAAAGGGACCTCGTCTCCTTGAACTCAGCAGGAATTTTAAAAGAAACACAAAATGCCCTCAAAACACTACAAGATACCTTGGTAAACACAAAGGTTTCCAAGGAGCAACAGCTGAAAATTGCCAATAATATAGTTTTCGTCCTGGGATCTGTTGGGCAACTTATTTTGGAGAGAGAAACTCTTAGAAGTGAACTTGCCTTAGCAAAAGCAAAAAACAGAGTAATGCTAGCAGAAAAGATGACCATTAAACAGGATAATTCGCAACTAAAGTCCAAAATCATTCAGCTAGAACTCGACCTTGGACCAGTGATGAAAAGAGTGGCGGATGCATCAGAGGCCAGTCTCTTTTGCAGAAGTGGCTAGTAAAAAAGTAAATTTACCTCCACCATTATCGCGCCTGGACGTCCCTGTAGGAAAACCGAGGCCTTCCGTATGTTTCTTTCCCTAATTATTATCGGTGGAAGACAGTGAAGAAACTAAAAAAATATATCAGGGAATCACTGAAGCCATCTCAGCTAGGAGTCAGAATTACGGGAGTAAAAAACATCAGAAACTAAGAAGTCATCATCCATGCGGCTAGTGCTGTGGAACAAGAGAAGCTACTAAGGTCAGAAGTAGTAACCGGATCTGTGACCTTGAGCGCACGACTTCCAGCAAAAAGACTACCAAGGGTCATCTTCAACAACGTTCCAAGGGAGTTGTCTGATGAAACTTTTCTCGAGTGTGCACTAAATGGACTACAAAACATCGAGGAGACAAATGAAACCATCAAACAATGTAAGCTTTGTCATCTAGCTGGCCCTCGAACTGGACCTGCATGCCATAGGATCTACGTGGTCCCCATATATCTTAGACATGCACTGGTAAAGCAAGGACGCGTATTTGTTGATTGGACAGTCTGCGGTGTTCGTGACTTTATTGGATTGACTGTGTGTTCAAAGTGTCAGATGATCGGTCATTCTTACAAGTTCTGCAAGGAGACGACGAGATGTGGACACTGTGCCCGGGAAGGACATACCCGTGAGACATGCCCTTCTGCTGCAGCGGAGCCAGTCTGCGCGACATGTACGAGATTTCACAAGCCCGCAAACCACCCGTCCGGAGATAAAGAATGTCCGGCTTACAAAGCAGCCCTTCAAAAGGACCTAGCAAAAATTGATTATGGCGGCTGATATTGATTTTGAGACCTCAGATGTAGAATATGAAAGGATTCAAAAGTTCGAAAACTGGATCCGATTCAAACATGAAATAAGTGATAAAACAATAACTGCAGTAAGTTTGAATATTAGATCTATTTTTAAGTACTGGAATAAATTCATAATAAATATTTATAGTCAACTAAATAACATTGATATTATCATACTTTGTGAAACCTCAATAGATAAAAACAATGTCAATCTATACAAAATTCCCGGATTTAATTCATTCCATCATTGCCGCACAAAAAAAATCGGCGGCGGGATTATAGTTTATATTAAAGAAAACCTCATATTCGAAAAAAATGATATAATAGCAACTACATTCGAGTGCGTCTACGGAACCTTTTACGTGAACAAATTCAAACGCATACATTTGTTGGCTTTATATTCACCTCCAAATACGAACAAAAAAACCTTTCTAAAACAACTAGAAAACATTATAGAAAACATTAATTTTGCTACTTGGAGACATTAATCTTAATTTATTATGTGAAAATGACTCAATAATTTTACAGTACGAAAATCTTATGGCAAACTACGGACTAGTGAAATGCATACATGACATTACGAGAGAAGCAGTAGTAAATACCTACAAACTGCGACGTGTCTAGATCACATTTATATTAGAGAAAGGGAGAAGTCTGAATTGTTCTCATGCGTATGTGAAACAAGGATAGCTGATCACTATATAACTGCCGTGTCTATATATCTTTGTACTAATGACAGCGAAGTAAGGCACCATGAATACAACACTGCACTATCTGAAAAAAAGTCGAAGAAATGATCATAAAAACTGATTGGAACTCAATTCAAATTGATACTGATCCAAATATCATATATCAAGATATTAAATCACTCTTTAAAACAATTTATGAAAAAAATAGTTTCAAAAAATTAGTAAAAAAAACGTATCGCCATAACCAAAAAAGTTGGATGAATAATATTCTAATAGAAAATATACAAACAAGGGATAAATTATGGAGGAAATGGAAAAACATGCCAACAAACAAAAAATTTTGAAAAAGACTACAAAATATACAGGAATAATTTAAATAAGCAAATATTAGATACTAAAAAAACGTACTACAATAACAAATTCAATATAATTGTTTTAAGGATATTAAAAAAACGTGGAACGAAATAAACAAAATA
Organism: Limnephilus lunatus; assembly: GCA_917563855.2. Lineage (NCBI taxonomy): Eukaryota > Metazoa > Arthropoda > Insecta > Trichoptera > Limnephilidae > Limnephilus > Limnephilus lunatus. Next base: position 14,790,268 of record OU830601.1, on the reverse strand, counting down.
TTGGGGAGAAAAAACAAATCCAGCTGTGACGCAGTTATATCGAAATATTTCTTGAAGACCACACCTACTGATGTAACTGCTGAAAATTTTGCTAATTTCTTTGACGATGGTGTTAACAAGTTATTACACGAATGTGACATCCGTGCGTCCTCATACCTGCTTGACGATTTACCACACTCTATGTACCTACCCAGAGCTAGCGTAAAACAAATTGAATCTATTATCGGTCTATTGAAAAACTCAAAAACACCAGGATTGGATCAAATACGTATGTATGATATAAAAAAAAACATGTTAAAATACTGAGCCCAGTAATTACTCATTTCATAAACAACTTGCCATATACCCGAAGGATTAAAAACTAGTATTGTTAGACCTATTTTTAAAGGCAGTGATCATTCAATTATAAATAATTATAGACCTATTTCCCTGTTACCTGACGCACTACTAAAAATTTTTACTAATTTTATAAACACCGAGCTCAACTCTCAAAAACATGTACTTGAACTCTTCATTGATTTCTCTAAAGCCTTTGACACACTATCACATAAACAAATAATAACAGTTCTACAAATCATTGGAATCCGAGGTAAACTGCTTACTTTCTTTAGTAACTACTTATCAAATAGAAAAATGAATGTAAAAATATTGAATGTTATGAGTAAATCTAAATTTATAAGGTCTGGTGTGCCACAAGGGTCAATTTTGGGTCCAAAATTATATATAATTTATGTTATAGCTATGTCGAAACTATTTAGAAAAGCGCGTCGATTCATTTTCGCAGACGACACCGCACTTATTGTATCAAATGAAAATCCACAAATAGCGATGCAAGAATTACAAACCGACTTCGATGAACTGCTGAAATGGGCACATGATGTAGGATTAGTTATAAATGATAAAAAAACAAAATGCATGTATATCAGATCACCAAGTTTGAAAATATGGAATATTCCGAATCTAACCGCACATAACATTGAATGCATTCATAGGAAAATAATAATAAATTGCCAGTGTGAAAAAATTGAATTTGTCAACGAGTATACTTACCTGGGATTAAAAGTAGATAACACATTTAAATAGGATAAGCAAGTTACTAAAATATGTAACCAGCTAAGAGCTCTGGTGAGCAATGTCTATAAATTAAATTTGTCTTGCCTCATAGCACACTCAAACTAGTGTATTTTTCATTGATAGAATCAATTCTCAGATATGGAATTCGAAGCTGGGGAAATACAAGCATGACTTATTTTAAGTATATACAAAATTTGCAAACCTCTACCATAAAACAAATTGTACTACCAACTATATATAGACAAAGACACAATGTGCAACTCTTACATTGTGCTGAGGGCCTGCTCTCAATAAAAGGTATATTCTGGTTCCTTACCATTAAGGATAACTGGGGAGATAGTACTTATAAAAGACCACTGGTACATAGTCACAGCACACGTTTCACAGAAAAAAAGGCCTGAAAATACCTAAAATATCTAATAAGTATGGAAGTCTGACGCTGGATTACTGTGCACCAGTGATTTTTAATAAGCTCAAAAATAATTTTGTTTTTGAGGAAAATGAGAATTTAACCATGAAAATTGTAAAAATGTGGCTTATAAATGAAAAATCTATGTATCTGTAAAATAAAACAGAATAAACAAAAAAAAAAAGAATGATTTGTGATGTTATGGCAATTAATTTTTTTTAAATATTTTGACTTTTTCTTGAATGATACCAAAACTGTTATTTTATTTAAATTCTTCGGGAAGACTATTAAAATATTGTATTCCTTTGTAAATAAAATTATTGTGTATTTTTGGCCTTGAAAATGTTGAAATTTGTTGTTTCGAAAATCGGTTGTTATGTTATGCCTAAATGATGAGTTAAGTTTAAACATTTTTATTTTTATTATTTATTAAATTTTCTTTAAATATTTGTAATAATTAATCTTTTTACAGAGGTCTTAAATTTTTGGTAGGTACTTCAAAATTTTGAACAATGATGCTGGAGAGAATGTTGGTTTTTTTTTAATTGTTTTTATTTGTTATTACTATCTTTCAACCACCTTCACATTAACTTTTTTCTTCATATGCGCCTCCCCATCCACTGATTTCATACTGAATTAAGGATTGGACTAGTGCGAAATAGACTTTATTTATTTTTTAGAGTAAATTAATTAATTAATTTTAATAAATTTCTTAATCTGATAAATATATAGATATATTTCCTAAAGCGCATATGTGACTGTTCTATTTCATATATTGATCTTCAATTACACCGAGGTTCATTTTTTTTGTCGTATGATTTAATATGGTACATGCATTATTAGTCTTATTACAGACATCTTTGTCACATTTTTTGTTATATTTATGTTTAAATTAGGGTAAATTCTATCAATGTTAGGGTAAGTTCTAAACATATTCATTGAGAATATAAAGTGTTTTTTTTCTGCATTAATTGTAAGGTTGTAATTAGATTTGTATCGCATCAGTTTTTTAGAATTAGGATGTCATTATTTGCATTTTCCATTACGATTTTTGATATTATACATATATATATATTTTTTAACTTCTAATATTAACGAGTGTATATTAAGGTAGAACCTGCAGACAAGCAGCCATGTGGCAGCTTCGCGGGACTACCGATAAATTGTCTAAATTATATATTTATGTAATTTGTGTTTTTGTTGGAAATAAATAAATAAAAAAAATAAAAAAATGATTTCTTCAAATTTTTCGATATTAAATCCAATTTTAAAAGTGGCAAACTCGCCGGAATATGCCATCAATTTATCTATTTTACAGTGTAAGTTATGGGAGATCAATAGCCCATTTATTTCATCGGTAGTTGTTTTGGGATCAAATCTGAAGGCAATTATATTTGGAAGGACTTTTAAACCCGAGCTCTCGTTTTTTCCTTTTACAGCGAGGTTTTTCTCTTTTTATAGTTAATTTCTTTCCAATCATTTGCAGTTTTTAATGTTTGATTAATAGGGCTTGTTTTATGATTTTTTTTTCTGTTGAAAGCACATTATTTGTTATAACTGGATCGGTTTTATCAGATGCACCTGTCCCTCTGTGAGATTTAATCGACACATTGTTATTTTCGGTGGACTCAGTCGAATTAAAATTGTTTGCAACTTTATCGGTAGATGGGATCGTTTGCTTGTTTATCATCTGCTGGTTTTATTTGCTACATGAAGCCTTTAACTTTGGCCCGTTATCAAAAGATGTCATTGGATCTCCTCTGTTTACATCGGAATTATTACAGACTAAATGTAATGAAAATGTTGTTTTAAATTCATGTAATCCTTTTAGAATTTTTGTAACGTCTTCACAGGTTGCAAAGTTATGTGTGCGTTTAATTTTAGATTACGCATGTCGTTTTTTAGTGTAGTTATTTCTTTTAAAAGAGTGGTTACGTCTACATGTTCAAAAGTAACTGGTGGTAGTTTACTAATCTCTAAAACAACAAATTTTGGTAGACGTTTACCGTCGGTTTCTCGCATGTATTTAATTATATCAATAATTTATTATTATTTTTATTTTTTATTGATCTATATACGTGATGTTTACAATATATTATTCGATGCCTGTATTGCTAGGGTATACCTGTGTTGAGACAGGCGTAGAGGTACCTACATAATTACATATCATATATAAGAGTAATATAATTAACAATTAAACATAAAGATGATTGAAAGTGTGGGTAAATCACATAAAGAGAGTTTTCTTATAAATGAGGGAAGAGATACAGTACAGTAGTAAATCCTGTCAAATCTATTTATGGATTTATTTATTTATTAATATTTATTTATTTATTAATATTCAGGAAATCGACAGTTTACATTTATTTCAGTTTGTACATAATATTAAATAGCCAAAATAAAACCAATTATGGATTTCCTCCTTGTGACTTTACTTGTACTGAGACAGCATAATAAGAATGTAAATTAATTTTATAAAAAAGCAATATGAATCCAAAAATTATATAAAACAAAAACCAAAAAACAAAAAATATAAAACAATTTTTTTCTTATATAAAATGAAACATTAATAAACAAAAAATCTATCAATACATTGGTAGCCATGGAGAGAGGTTGTACATATAAATCAAATCAGAACAGAAATGTAAAATAATAAAAACATAACATTATTCACGTAAAACATAACATTATTCAAAAAAATTTTAATTTCATTAAATTTATTATTTCACAAAAAAAAAAACATATCATTATTCACCATCAGAGAAATATTCTTTTACGGACCTCTTATATTTGGTAAGTTCGCAATTGAAAATGTCCACATTGGATAATACGTTATTATAACTATTGCATAGTCTGTTCAGGCAAGAATTCTGCTTACAGTTTGTCTTGCATTGATCCACCCTGAACAGGATAGAAGAGCGTGTTGAACGTGCAGGTACATTGAAATGAACTTTATTTAGCAACTCTGGGCTTTAGATTATTTAGGATTTTATAATTTTAATTTGTTTTATATGGGTAAGGACGTATGTACATGGATATTTCTGTCTATTTGTAGTTTATTTTACAGATGTTTGCAATAGTGTGACGACCAGTACTTATTATCCATTTCTTTACAACTTGTTTGAATTTGGTCATTGATTCGGTTTGTCTAATCGTAGCTGGTAGTATATTGTGTAGTTTGCAAGCTATGTATTTAAAGTATCTTTGTCCAAAGGTGGTTTTAGAAAAGGGAGTTTGGAGGAGTTCTTTGTTTTTGGCTCGGGTATTGTGTATCGATTGTGTTGCTTTGTATAGGGTTATGTTGTTTTTATGTAAATTAACTAAGATGGATCTTGCGTAGAGCTGTTTAATGTCCATAACGTTGAAGGTGTTGAAGATCGTATCCGTGCTGGTAGTAAGAGGAAGTTTAAGGATTATTTTTATTATCAGTTTTTGTGCTTTAATGATGGGGTCGAGGGCACTAGAATAAGTGTTACCCCAAGCTAAAATTCCGTATTCGATGTGTGATTGGCACAGTGAGTAATACACTGTTTTTAAAAGGTGTAGGTTGAGGAAATTACGTGTTTGTTTGAAAAAGTATATGGATTTGCGGATTTTGTTTGTAGTGTTAAGTATATGTTGCTTCCAATTTAGGTGTGTATCAAAGGTTATTCCTAAATATTTTAAAATGTTTACTTGTTCAAGGCATGGGCAGTTACAAGTCAGGTTCGGAGATGAGTTTTTACATTCGTGTATTTTTAATTGGGGGTGGAGGTTTGGTTTTGTGATATTGGTGAGACTAAACAGTAAGTATTTTGTTTTCTGTACATTGAGAGTTAGTGTGTTTAAGTCAAGCCAGTATTTAACCTTTTGAATGCCTTCCTCCGCTTGCGAATAAACGGTAGGCCAGTCTTTCGCTTGGAATAGCAGGACAGTGTCGTCAGCGAAGCTGACAATAGTGGCATCGATATCTAGGTTACACAACTCGTTAATGTATATTAGTATATGTATATTAGTATATGTATATTAGTATATGTATATGTATATAATACATCTATTCTTTTTACCTTCGCTGATTCTCCTAGTCGAAGGACCTATAGTTTGGCCCAGGATATTCGTAAGTAGAGTTCTTGAACTCTCGATATTCATATTAGTATATACTCACATTAGTCTAACCCAAAACCCTTGGGTTACACTAATGTCATCCATCACTTCAACTTTTTGTTGAATGAAAGCCAGAGCTTCGTTTATAACAAATCCGCATGTACATGCATTAGCCATGTTTACTGATCACGTAATGAACCTTCTGAACAAAATAGATATTTTTCTGATTTGCCACATCGCAGATTACTCAAAAACTTGACAGTTCGTGAGCCGCTACCTGTCAAGTTTTATCGTGTTTGACATGTTATATCAGAAAAATACCTTCAGGAGGTTTGGTTTGGTTTGTTTTCAGTTTCTCCATGAGCAAAAGCCCTTAGAGAACACCCATCGCACGGCTTCCAGAATAATCACACGATGGCGCTTCTTAATCGTAAAACTTTACTTTCATTATTAGTATATCTTTTTGGTTACCAACTTATCCTGCATTCGCATTGAAGTTTAAATGCAGTGGTGCCCTAAAAGCTTTTGATAATCATGCCCACATATCAAACATATTTCGCTTGCAACATTTATTTTGATGAAGGAATTTTACGTAGTGGTTCCGTCCACCCTTGAGATAATTAGTTAATAAATCCATTATTCATGTAAAAATAGATTCAATAAATCAAAATAATATTTTATACTTTCTGTATTTTATTATCGTATTTTAGTTTGACATTAAATACACAATTATATACATAATTTTATATTTAATAACCTTCTTTTAATAGTAATCACCCTTTTAAAGCATCACACATCGCTTGCGGTTTGTTACTTGTTGGCATAGAGAGAGAGCTGAGGCCTCTCTGGTAATGCGGTATCTTTCTCTCACACATGAAAAGGAGTCCCAACTCGCATGGATAGTCGTTCAGTTTTCTACCCATGCCTACCATTAAAGCTCCACAGTGTTCTCTGTTTTTGTAGTTGTCGGGCTGTCCTCTCTGCCAATCACTATAGCCCGCTTGCTGCAATGTCTGTCCTGCAACATCAATTTAAACAGTTGAAAATATATTTTTTTAATCAAAAGCAGATAATTATTAATAATTTCCAAAAGTGTGTGATAATAAATCAGGATTGAATATTGAACTAGATGCTCTTGTTGAAGATGATTAATCATGTCAAATAAATTATCGAGATGTAGTTATCGATATTGCGAGTTCTGGGAGGGTAGGTACTTCAATTGCTTAAATTGCTTTGAATGGCAACACTAAGATGATTAATTGGTAGAAGGGTATAACTTTTAAAAAGCACTATGTACAGAAATTAGCGGTTCTTTTGAAAATGAGATGATTGATCATTATAATTCATGGTAGTTTTCATTTCCGAATGCCATTTTTTAACTCTTTGAAAGGAGGACAATTGAATGGATAAAGTATTAAGTAAATAGGCTCAGTTATTGGCTTTCAAAAACAAGAAGAAGATTACTACAGATGGTTTCAAAGAAAGATGTGTGTGTGTAACTGTGAATGATAGAGGGAGCGCGCTAATACTAAAAAAAACGATTATAATTAATAGATTAAAACGACTGTTATGAAAACAACAATAGAAAACGAATTATTTAAAATAAAGCAAAGAAGAGCTCTAAAGAATACTGTGTTTTTTTCATACATATAGAAATTTAAATTATAGAACCAAGCGTGTTATTTTTATAATTTTGAGAGCATAATTTACGATTTTTTTCGAATTTCATATAATTACTTTTCGACTCGTCATCTAAAAAGAGATTATCTTAAAAAAGAACATAATTTTTTTAAAGAGTCTTGCGAGTTTAAATATTCAAGGTAATTATGGTAGATGTGTATGTATGGTATGAGGTATGTTAGGGAAGTATGTTAGAGGTATGTCGGTAGAAATTCGGAATGCTTGGTCTTGCAGTACAATACAGTACGGAGATTAAATAGTTAAGTATACCGTCGATTGTCCTATATTGTCCTGGAATTATTAATTCGTTCAAACCAATCCAAATATTCATTTTGTCAAATGTTTTTCCTCTTGATTTGCGAGCATATTCGTTAAACGCGTCCAAGCAGCGTAGAGCTTCCATACTACTGTTGAGGATCACGAGATTAGCTTGTTCGGCCTGACAGATTTTAAAGGCATCGTGCCAAGACCTTGACGTGGTGTGTAGTTTGTAACAATTTTCCAACCCCGAAATTTGTTTGTATTCTGTAAAATAAAAGAAAAACAATATTATTTAATCAAAACTAAGAATTGACCCGTGCGAGTGGACATTCTTATTAGATTTTTTTACGGTGGACGTCCGTGTCCTGGCCTAAAAATGTTCAACCGCACATTGGGCATTGCTGTGAAAAAACTGTCTCACGCCTGCGCCCTGTAGGTACGTAATGCAAACAAATAATTTATTTCGACTTCTAAGCGCCCTTGAGGTGATTTTTCACAAAAACGGCGCTCTACAAATTGTCCAATTATTATTATTATTATTAACTATCAATGTACGGTTTGTTGTCAGGTGAGGGATTTTGCGCCCGTTCACTTCTTTTATTATTTCCTAATGATTATTGTACGACAGAAAGTGATTTTCAACGGCTTTCAAACTTTACGAAGCATACAAAAATACAGTCTACCAGACAACGTAGGTACATCAGACAGCGAAAATATCTTAATTACTAATATTAACGAGGATAGGAAAACTGACGCATATAAAAGAAAATCATTGGACGAAATCAACTTAAATACGGAAGAAGAAAAAGAACGAGAAACTATAAAAAATGCATACAGCCGTTGACGATGCTACAATAACTGAATTTGCTGAACCTAAATATCATAAAACCCAAAATTAAATTAAAAAAGGAATCTAACCTTAGCATTATATCACTGAAAATTTAAAATCGAAAATAAATCTGGGATTTGGGACTACAGAGCAGAAAAATGCTGGTTAAAAATCGATTAAAAACACCAAAGGGACTGCGACATGCGACGAATATGACACATTTAAATAGCAACATCCAAAACTCTTGGAAAATAAAGATTGCCTAAAAATAAAAGTTCTTATCTAAAATATTTGAAGTGAAAATTGAAAAATATAATTTATCAAAAATATGTACTTGCAGTGAAAATTAGAACATTGCATCAGTTTTTTTAAATTAACAATCACAAATTTAATCAACTTTTTTAGAAAATTTAGATCACAAAACGATTAATTTATATTTGGGAAGTGTGTACGTTGGGGTGTTCGGACTAATTTCCATGTTTATTAAAAGTTAGCTGGAATCTCCGGCAGTTCCTGGACTTTAAGAAGAGTTTTAAACACGTTTTCCAGGCGTAGACAGTGACCTTTCTCTTTTTTTGAAAGCCAAGTATTTAAAAATCCATCAATCTTGAAATAAAACTGCCGATTTTTTCCATCACGCGAGCTCCCGTCACATTTTTTTTTACATTATCTCCGCACAGGAGGCCCCGAGGAAAATAATTTCGCCCAAGGCATTTGTCATCTTAGGGGATACTGTTTTTAGAGGAAAAAACCCGAGGAAGTTCTGGGAAGGAAACAAGTATGTGGGGTGGGTCGTCATATAACTATCTTACACTGTATTTCCGCTAATATAACTATCTCTGCGTCTATCTCTGCTTATTATAAACTAAAGTCCTCCGCCGCGTCTCTCTGTCTGTCTGTTCGCGATAAATTAAAAATCTACTGAACGAACTGAAGGTTAAGGTATATAACTTGTCAAGTTTTTGTGTAAATTGGTTGAAGTATATATATATATATAAGGTGTCTGTATGTGGTGGACGAGCGGGCTGGCAAGGAGGTGGTGTGGATTTGATTTGTATGCAAATCAACAGTTTTATGCCAAGGTTGATGAAATTTTGCACATACATATAACCTTTAAAACAAGAGGAAGATCACTGTCTATATTTGATTTCGAAAACTCTTTGTAAAGCCCATGCATCCCCGGGGACTTCAGCTAGTATAAATTTTTACAGTATTTTGTTATGCCATTATGTTATGTTAATTTATCAACAATAATATAATTTAAAATAAATTAAAAATACAGATTACTTAACCTAATTATTTTATTAGTATTTGAGTGGGAAAAGGGCGACTGAACATTTTTTTTATTAAAAATTAAAATTATTTCTATAAAAGCATAAGCAACAAAGACATTTATGACGATAGGAAACAAATCAAAGGAATGATTTCAAAATCAATGTCAAATAAATGTACGTTATGTTATTTACCTAAGCGATTACCAATGGTAATGGTGATATAACGGTAATGGTTGGTAATTTCTAAGATCCAGGGGGGTGGTGGTGGTCTCGAGAGCAAATGGTGGGCGTTGAAAGGCTTGGTGTCAGAGGAATTTTGAAAAAAAATCCTAATGGAATCAACTATTTAGTATGGTTCCACGACAGTTGGTCCGGCGACAATTGATCCTGTGACAGTTGGTCCGGCCGACAGTTCGTCCGGCCGACAGTTCGTCCGGTCGACAGTTGGTCCGGCCTGATCCTTTAGAAGATTTTTTCTTCAAGTAAGTATGCAAAGAGGATATACGGCCGTACAACCAACATTGTATGTAAGTAAAAATATTTTCACAGCGGATTTTCACTCAAGATGCCTTCAGATAAAAGTATATCGATTTTTGTTGTACGGCCGCATATCCACTTTGCATACTTACTTGAAGAAAAAGTCTTCTAAAGGATCAGACCGGACAAACTGTCGGCCGGACGAACTGTTGGCCGGACGAACTATCATCCGGACTAACTGTCGCCGGACCAACTGTCGCAGGATCAGTTGTCACCGGACCAATTGTCGGGTCACCGTCAATTGTCATCTTGCAGATAAAACTTTTGATTGATGGAATCAATAATACCTAATCACTATCACTCAATTTGGGAGGCGGGTATGGGTACCGCCGCCCCAGGAACCATTTATTAGATAACCAAAACTTCTGCCATTGGTCAACCCTAGTAATTCACTACGTTCAGTGACTTAGCACGGTTCCCGGGTCCATTCACTCCTGGAAACTGACTCCCATATTCCTACCCACCTTTTACAGCTTTTTCCTTTCAAGAACATCTTCTCTTTCCTTTCTTTAAAAAGACCGTCCATATAGCAGCCCCTAACTTATATATCCCGGACTTAAGGTAAATGATTTTCCTCGGAGCCTCCTGTGTAACTTAAAATATCTTTTGTTTCCAAATGCAGCATTTCCGGGTTACAACCAATCTGAAATTTTGGGAAATCCACCCACTTCGTTATTGTGTGTGCAATAATAGGGCGAAAATATAGGGTCGAACCCGGAACGCAAGGGTTTTTATTAGTATTTTTTTTTTATTTGAAACAATAGTTTACATTTTACAGTACAATATAATAATTTTAGCCTCACTGTGTGGCTTACCCGTGCTGAGGCCCCCAAAGTTAAAAAAAGATTTAAACATTAAAACAAACAAAAAAACAACCCTAGGCTGCTAACAGTCGTTGTATATTAAAATTTCCAAACATAATAAAACTTACATGGTGCAAATATCATCGATCACAATGTTCATACCTGTATCGAAGGTTGCACAATTTGCATTAATAGTCAGAGTGTTGAGTTGTTTCTTACAAAAAAACCGTCTGGCTATTGAACAGGACCCGTCGGAGTAATGCCCATCGCGTAGCATCATTACGCAGTCGCGTCCCTCACCTGGGTTGGGGTCTGGGTGGTTCAGGTATAACTCTGACGTTGGAATGCCTAAAAAGAGTTTAAGTACGAGAGGAGTAAGGTAAACAAAAAGTTATTTGACATTTTTGAGGGAATGAACCTCATCAGATTCGATAAGATTATTATATTGTTACTAAAAACAATAATTGCGAGTAAGTAATTTATTTATCTTTACATTTCACTTCACAAAGTTGAAATTTTGAAAAAAAAAATTTTCATTTTCAGCTACAACAACATCAATAACGTCGTATTTTCAATCTTAGCACTCTAGCTCACAGAAAACTCATGGACCGCCACTGATAGGTAGTAAGTATTAATTAAAAAGAAAAAAATGAAAAAGGAAATAGGTAAGAAATAAAATATTAAAACATTGATTATGTTAACTCTAAAATATCTAAAAACTTAAAAAATAACAATGTACAAAAAAATAATGAATTCTCTATGTAGGAGAAAAAATTATAAACTAATTATTATATAAATTATAAATGAATTATTATATAATAATAAAAAAAGTAGTATTGTGGATTATGATATTGACATTATTATTATAAATTTCACATTGTACTAATTTGGGAGGCGAATATGGATCCCCCCCCCCAGGAACCACTGATTGGATAACCAACACCTCTGCCACAGGTCGCCCCAAGTAGTTCGATCCGTTCAGTGACTTAGCACGGGTGCCAGGGTTCGTGGGGTGGGGATTGTCTTGATCTTTGCGGCGGATGCTTCTGCCCACCAGCTGCATGGCAGGCCGGATCGGAAGAGAATAGTTGAGGGAGTCCCTTTGACTTCTCCAGCCGTACTCTCTCGGAATATTGCCTTGCAACAGTGGGAGGGATGGATTCATACGTCCGTCACTATTGGGCACTCTAACCCCCAGATTCTTACTCACCCCTCGTACCTTTTTCCTTCCCAGAACTTCCTCTCCTTCCTTTCCTAAAAAGACCCTCCACACGGCATCCCCAAAGATGATATGGCCCTGGGGGTAATTAATTGTCTATTTCCTTAGGGCCTCCTGTGTGGAGCTAATGCAAAAAAAAAAATTCTGATGTTTTGGTATTAGAGAATACCAATGAAGTACTAGTACCTACATAGGTAATATAATGGTTATAAGCGTTATCTTTTATTTTAGACAAAGACTCACCTAACTATTAGAATAAATGAGTTTTCTGCGTATTTATTTTCCAGTTTTATTTTTTAGGCTTTGGTAGTCTAGTCTCATTCTTTAGAAAGAATCATTAATAAAATTTCGTTATTTCAAACTCACATTGGTCGACTAGGTGGATGATCTAAGACTACTGAACTTACAGCTCTTACGGAGGGACTCAATAAAAAGGATGTAATATTATTTAAGACTTTACAATATAAAAAAAAAAATATATATATATATATATATATATATGTATGTACATATTAATACCATTGATAGCCATGTAATTCTGTTCGATGAACATGTCATGAAGTCCGATCCACACATTGTTGGTAGTGCTGGCCATGTAGTTTAGTAGGGCACACACCTCCCCCGCAGAGGTTGGTACCACAAGCTCAGCACCTTCCATGGTACACATGGACACCGCATCTCTCCAGTTCAGCGCCGTCTTGTGTTCTTTGTAGAACGCTTTGAAGGCGGCGGAGTAAAAGTAATCATTTCTGAAAAATGGTTCCGGTCCCTTCACTGCTACGACTAGAAAAACACTTCGACTTAAAAATATTTTCTTAAGGCACTGAATTTTTACGAGATTTGTTTAAAAATTATGTATGTATTTATTAAAACGTAGACTCCGGTGGTGGGTCATAAGTGACCCAGTGTTTGCAAAAATATTTATAACGAAATATAAAAAAAAAAATATTTCGTTGAAGTTAATTTCCTTGGTAGTCGTATATTTAATTGTTGACAAATATTTGATGAAATATTTCATCAAATATTTGTCAACAATTCGATGTAAAAATAAATATAATCGGACAGGGACAGGACCTATGTTACCATAACACGCACATCCAAATCGCTCGTCAAGATATAACTTATCCCTACTTTCTTACCAAATAGTATTTTCTTTGATTTTATATTGTATTTGTATTTTTTTTACAAATACACTTGTACTTAATGTACTTGTATTTTTATTACATTTTTATTGTATTTTAATTACACAAATGTACTTGTATTTTTTTTTTATATACATGCTCCTTGTATTATTTTTCATTCAATAATACGTATTTTCTTTCATATGTTTTTCAGATTATTTTAATTTTTCTGTTTTCCATACTTATTTTTTATATTCATATATCTTAAACTTATGTAGATATTTTGCATTATTTTAAATTCCTTTATACTTCATACTTGTTTTAGAAGTATAAATTATTTTATTTTATTTTTATATTATTTTGTTTTTCATTCAACTTATTTTTAATTTGTATTATTATACTTAACATAAAATTGGCCACTACAACGCATGTGCCTAGTGTGATGGCCAAAAAATTACCCATTTACTGTAATGTATAAACTTTACTGAATAAAGAACATTAAAAAAAAAGGGTTCAAGTGAGTTTAAAAACAATTTCAGATGGGTATAAAAACAAGCTAAAATTCGACACTTGAATTTGGGCCGTCAATATTTGATGCAGGAAACATATAGGATACATGAGGAATTGTACAAAATTGTATTAAAAATTAAATATTTGGATAAAAATTGCATGAAAAGCTCAAAAATTATTTTTTTTATGCGGGTCAATCTGTACCCAACACCACTGCTTTTTTGCTCCACCGGAGTCGACGTGTTAATGGATTCCAAATGACAGCAAAAATCATGACAAAATGGATGCTGCAGTGTTAACAGGTCATGTCCAAATTGCTCGAGATACTAGAACCAATGGGCAATGGGCATAATCTCTTATCGCTTTTGCCAAAACATCTTTTGACTATACAATACACTTCCATTGGCCATTAAAAAAACACAATGTACCTTAAATATAAATCTGACACCAAGTCTTGGATTACCAGCCAAAACAGATCCAACAACAAAGATATTATCAAAACTAACTTATAAGTATGTATTTTTTCAATGGTACGATTATGATTGTCTGTTACTTTAAATGAAATAATTTAATAAGTAATTTAAAAAATTTTACATCTGCAATATATTTCAATCATAATACCCATAAATTTTATACTCCATCCATCTTATCTACTTTCATATCTTCCCATAATCCCTATCTAATTTAAATACCACGATAAATATTTTTAACATAATCTGAATTAAATGATCGAATTCTAATATGTTAACTTCACCATGCCTATCATGGCGGGTGAGATAATACTAAAAAATGTACCCTTTTTCGTGAAATAAACAAATAAAAAAATTGTAATAAAAATGTAATATTGTGTTTGTAATTGTATTGTAACTATTGTAAGTATTATTGTTTTTACCGTCAACTGCTCATCTTTTAAAACGCCTGCTCTTAACACAGGTATTCCTAGTCAGATAGGCAAAGGACAACAAAAATTGTATCTAGAATTAATAAAGATGAATTAATAAAAAATTAAATTCAAATATCCCATTGGATAACTGATTTAAAATTCTTGTTTTGATTGGTTCACGGTGCTGAAAAACTTTCTATGATTAGTTAAGCAAGTGGTTCTCCCTGGCATAGCTAGATTATGATTTGGACCCGTCATTTAAAGTTCTAAGATTTCGAAACTACAAAAAGTGATTTAATATACAAGGTGTCCAAAAAGGGATTGCGTGTTCGATGGTTGAATAAAATAAAAAAAAGTACTCTTGTGTAAGTCGATCCATTTGCGAGTGCGAAAAATTCCACCCAGCGACGTTGCGTGTGTAAGATGAGCTAAAAGTATGATTTTTTATTTTTTTGAAATTTAATTAAAATTAAATTTGATTATGTTTGATAATAATATTATCAAACCAACATTAATAAAAGATAGTTAGATAATAACACAAATTTAATTTTAATTAAATTTATAAAAATTAAAATGGAGATCCACGAATTAAACACAAAAACAATTAATAAAAGTATGATGTAGCAACTCGTAAGACAAGGTTAAAATCTTTTGTGGTAACATACCATTTAGACGAGATGTTATGACCAACGCACTTCCTAGTACGAATAGTAGAATACTTGAACACATTATTTATTTGTTGCACTTGATGGTCCTTCACTAGCACCTTAAGTGTCCCGATGAGGAATGGTTCAAAACTAGATTTATCATTTGCTTGAAAACAACGAACAAAATTCAGATAACAATATATGCACCTACTATCTACTATAGATAAAAGAAGAATACAAGAAATGCGATGTGGCGTGTTTCGTGATTCAGAAGTCTGACCATTCTTTGCTTAAATTTAAAATATAGAATATAGTACTGTGTTACATTATAATTTCATTTCGATATAATTTTGGGTAAGTGACGTACGATGACAAAATTAAAACGGAGCAGGTCCTCAATAGGCTAGAACTAAAAGTAATAAAGTAAGTAGCAGTATTAGTAAGAAAAGAGACTGGAGACCGTCGAAGTTTCTTATTATGGGAGATTTTAAACTTTCTGATATTACCTGGACTCTTCCTGTGGATGAGGTAAACATGATTCCTTGCAACTATATATCTACAATAAGATCAACATTTATTGATAATATTAATTACTGTAACCTCCACCAATATAATGGTGTTCAAAATACGTTAGGAAGAATTCTTGATCTCGTTCTCTGTAATTTCTCGGTACGCGTTGCTCCCGCGAACGACCCGTTGGTTCCTGAGGATACTCACCATAATCCATCATTATCACTGCTGAGTTTGTTGAACCCCCGGTAATAAAGGAAAACTCAATTAAAAGGCCTTCATTCCACAAAGCTAATTATGATGACATAAGAGATAGCCTGGCGCAAGTAGATTGGAACACACTTAACTTAACCGATTCCGTCAATCCTGCACTATCACATTTTTATAATATTATTAATAATTTGATCTCTGATAAGGTTCCATTGAGGCGTTCTGGTAATCATTCCTATCCCCCGTGGTATAGCTCATCATTAATAAAACTTATTCGCGAAAAGCAGAAATTTCACAGATTATATACCACTGATAAGAACCCTTCCGATTACATTACTTTTTCTAGGCTACGCACCAGACAGAAAAAAATGGCTAAGAAGTGTCATGAAGACTTTATTAATAATGCTGAAGAGAATATCGCAAAAAGATCCCAAGGCATTCTGGTCATATGTTAAATCAAAAAAACTATCCTATTCCTAGCGTATTAAATCTTAAGGATTTAACAGCCGAGGGTGGCCAGGCAGTCTGTGATTTATTTGCTGAATATTTTCATTCCGTTATGAACCGGCAGACCCTCTGGGGACTTCCTGCCACGACTCCGTAGATAATCATGTTTGTGAGATAGGATCAGTTTTTATCGATGCTGATCTTGTATCTAAATATTTAAAACGGCTCGATTCCAGCAAGGGTGCTGGGCCAGATGGTATCCCACCACTGTTCATTACCGAGTGTGCAAATCATTTGTCAATTCCGCTATCAATACTGTATAATATATCGCTTAAGACTGGTACATTTCCAGATATATGGAAAAGAGCCTACATCACACCAATTCATAAATCGGGAACTAAGTGCGAAGCAGATAATTATAGACCCATTTCCAAGCTTTGCATTTTTTCAAAGGTGTTCGAAAACATAGTCTATGGCCAGTTATTCCCTGTGGTAAAGAATTCGATCAACGAATTTCAGCATGGATTCTTTGCAGGTCGCTCTGTTGCTACAAATCTTATAACATTTATAAATTTCTTGTCTGCCTCTATGGATAAACGTGTGCAAGTTGATACAATTTATACTGACTATAGCAAAGCCTTTGACAAGATCAATTACAGGATCCTGCTTAGAAAACTTGCTAATCATGGTATTCATGGAGATCTCCTTCGTTGGTTGTCTTCATACATAACAAACAGGTCCCAGGCTGTGACAATAGGTGGATTTTCTTCCATCTGGAAAATCATTACTTCTGGTGTGCCTCAGGGGTCCATTTTGGGTCCTTTGCTTTTCTCTATCTATATAAATGAAATTACGACATGTTTTCACAACGCTCAAATTTTACTATTTGCCGACGATATGAAGATATACCTTCCTATTAGCTCCCATGACTGTTCTGTGCGTTTACAAGAAGATCTTGACCGACTGACGGATTACTGTCTCAGAAATAAGCTTTTTATCAATATTTCCAAATTTTGCAAAGTAACATTCACACGTAACCATAAAAAAATACTGCATGAATACACCATTTCTGGATTTCTGTTAACAAATAAAGATTATATACGTGACCTCGGGGTTATTTTGGATTCTAAACTTACCTTTGATAAACACATTGATAATATTGTCACCAAAGCAACAAAGAGTCTATCTAGGCTTTGTACTGAGAACATGCAAATTTTTCAAAAACACTAAGACTTATCTGATTCTGAACTATTCACATGTTCGTCCTCACCTGGAATACTGTTCACAGGTTTGGAACCCGCGCTATATTGTTTATGTTAACAGGTTAGAAAGAGTTCAGGAGCGATTGATTTCTCAAATTCCTCAATTTTAAATCATTCAACATATACAATTCTTACGACGAAATCGAGAAACATTTTCGAATCTCGAAACTGCTCAATAGGAGGCTTGTCGCTGATCAGATGTTCCTGTACAAAATTATTAACTCAAATTAGAGCTGCTAAATAAAATAAATTTCCACACGCCGACTCGATACAGCAGACAAAATACCCTTTTCTACATTGATAGATGCAACACTAATTCCAACCAAAATGAATTTATACAAAGGTCATGTAAATACTATAATAATAAACTTGCACATATAGACACACTTGCTGACATATTCACTGCAAGTTACTGTCGTTACAGAATTTCTTTGTATTACATTCTGTGTAGGTGCGAATAACACATATTCATGACTAAATTTATTGTACCTAATGTTTTTATATTACTTGCGTGGCAACTTTCCCTTATCCCTCTCCTCCCCTTACCCGTCCCAACCCAAATACCTATTTCGCAGTCTATTTAAGTATTGTTTTAATTATTTTATTATTGTGTATAACATGTTTATCACTTGTTGAATTAACATCTGTATTATTATTTTTTTAAATTGCTGCTTAGTTCTGTTTTTATTTATTTTTTCTGTATTTCTTAAATTTTCTAGTTTACATTCAGTAACTTTTATGTTTCTAAATACATATCTGTGAACATTAATAATTGGTCTGTTTTTTTGCCATCCTCTTATGTATATTTTCTTACTATGACTGTTTATGTTCCTTAAATAAATAAATAAATAAAAGGTTAAAAAGCAAAGCACGAGAAGCAGGTTTTAAATTTGTTTGGGTAAAGGACTGCAAGATCTTGGTGAGAAAAAATGAAAATTCACCAGTTTTTTTAGTCATGAGGGAAGACGACCTCCAGAAAATAACATAAGAAAATACCTACTGCTCATCCGATTATTATTGCATACTCCTCCCTCTCCCTCCACACGCCCGCCTATCCCGCATTTCACATTGCCATCGCATAACCATTATATTTATTACATTCGCACTACATTACCATTACCTTATTATATTTTCCTGTTCTCAACTCCTGTCAACTGCAAGATATTCTCACTTTCTGTACTCAATTTTTTATTTTTAATAAACTTGGCCATATTTCAAGTGTCCATACATATTATACCTCATATATGTTCACACATTCTCTGCATATTTTTGTTATTGAAACTTAACTGAAAAAGAGTCCCTGCCTCTAAGTATTTTTTATCAGAACGTACGTGGACTGAGAACAAAAAATGACCCTTTTCTTCGCAGTGTTACGAGCGGTGATTATGACGTGATTGGTATAACAGAGACTTGGCTTACTGATTCTATTTTAGATGGGGAGCTTTTTGACTCAAGATACAATGTTTTCCGACGCGACAGAAGTATCGAAGGTGTAACAATGGGTGGTGGGGTGCTCTTGGCTGTCAAAAAGGAACTCAATGCTGTTTGCAATTACTCGTGGTGTTCTACGAATGAAGACATTTGGGTGACTCTTCGCATCCCACGTGCCAATGGATTTACTAGCGTTCATCTTTGTTGTATGCTATAAAGATTATTAAGTTAGGAGGGAATTTTAATCATAATGGCCACTATTAGAACAAAAGTATTTCCTATTTTGGATATTTTTTTCTTATTAAGGTAATTACTATCTGGGATTTTTTTAAAAGTTAAAACTTCTTCAGCACCGTTGTGATTTGAAACTCGATGAAACAAAAGCGAGACACTAAAAAGAGACAAACACATACATCTATAGGATTTAGCCTGCGAGAGAATGAAATAGAATAATCGGTCTCCTCTTTGTGCGGTGCTTCGTAGCCTCCCCAGACTATTCTACTTTAGTTGTCTGAACGTTTCACTTCTACCGCGTGTGAATCGCACACTTGTAATTTTTTTTTTCAAGTGAAAATATGAAGCATGGTCATTAAAACAAAGACGATTCGTACTCGTTTGAATTTCTGTATTCCTGGTAGTTTATCGTTCTTCCCCTAATTTCCCATATTTTATTTATTTGAAAAAAAATTCTCGGTAGGCATAATACATAATTAGGAATATCAAGGAAAAAGTGAAACTATTGTGTGCCTTAAATAGAATCGTGAAATATCTATATTTAAGTGTACCTAAATATTAAAAGTTGAAACTCCAAGGCGACTTTTTAATCAACAAGTCCCACCTACACATTTAGGCCTGGGTTCTACGCCTTACTTTACTCTGTACAGGCCTCGAACATATATTTGTTTTAGAGCTGAAGTTTTGACTGTTCGGTTATTAATTATGAATCCCAGACGACGCTTTTGCCCATAGCATTATTTATCCGCCCTAGTATTCCCTCGCGAGCCGTCTGCAAACTTTCAGATACCAAATTGTTGTTTATTTTCCTATTTGTGTATTACTCTATCAAACCAATATTTATTATACCTACTCTTGTAATTTGGAATTTGAACGTTGATACCATTCCCAACAACTATTTAACATAAATATTGATAATGATTTGACAATTCAAATGATAATTTAAGCCCAAGGAACCTAGGTCGTTACTCGGTAATTTTAGAGTTATTTATGTAACGTCTGTTCAAATATTGACTAAATAATATTAAATAATATCGTTGTGGACTGTGTAAGATGCTGTAGTTCATTATTTGTATTTACTTATTTATAGTGTCAACTCAATTACATCGTTGTTATTACTTTATCGATGAATTTTGGTATTTTTTAAGGTTGATGTCTTTCTTTCCATTAAAAACAAGGGCGTTTAAATAATCCAAGTTTTGTTAGTACTGATGGCCATAAGCAAGTCTTCCTAATGATCTAATTATGTTTATTTAATCGCTTAAATACTATTGAGATATTCTATAACAAAAATATCCCCAGTAATCCGATTGTTTTTTCGACTTGTATTAGAGTACATTTTTAACTCTTAGAAAGAAGTCGATTTTAGGTGCTTAATAAATAAATTATTTTCTTCCCCTTCCTCACTCGGTATTATGTGTGTGTACAGTCCGTAGTTCCCCAGTTCATCTTCCCTCGGATACTTATATCAGCATCACAAGCTCCCTCGGCATTACCAATTGTGTCTTTTTCCATACAATGGTCCCGTTACTGCGACTTGATTCAAACGCCATTCAAACGAGAAGTGTTTGATTATTCCCGCACAAGAGACTGAACCGACTGAGATCATTTTCCTATTCTACGATCCCCAAGACTACTTGTATGTTGTCAAGGGTTAAAGAACTTGTCCTGTCCTAAATTTTCATAACTTAGAAACGTGAATCATGGTCTAAAAGCGGTTAGCGTACATTCTGTTTGGTATTAAAAGTATGCGAGCTGAGTTTCAACGATATCCTAGAAATAATAAAACTTGTATAAATAAAGAAACTTGTATAGATCTTTTACAAAAAGACTACATTGAACTCTTAAAGTGGTCTCATGACTCTGGCTTAGTCATAAATGCCAAAAAAACTAAATTGTTACATATAAGATCCCCTAATGTTAAGGTATATATTACACCTGAAATAAAGACACATACATCAGATTGCTAACACAATGGTATTCTTGCAACATGTACATGTGAAAATATGGAACTAGTTAAAGAATATGTTTATTTATGTGTTATTATTGATTGCTTTTTCAAGTGGGATATACAAATAAACAAAGTTTGTTCACGACTAGGATCAATTGTAAGCAGATTGTATAAACTAAAATTTTTTGTTCCTATCTACACACTTCGAATAATATATTTATCTCTAGCTGAATCTGTTATAAGGTATGGAATAACAGCTTGGGGATTTTCCTGTAAAACAAATATGTTCAATCAGTGCAAAATTCATTGGTTAAATTATTAGCTGAAAAAAATTTATACAAAGAAAGGCATAATATTCCATACTTTTATCAGAGTCTCAAAGTTCTTTCAGTGAGAGCAATTCTGTGGTACAAAATTATATTTCAGCACATAAATAATCCTTTATATATTAACAGGCTGGAACACAACCATAATACTCGTTTTAACTTTAATGAAGGGCTAATTGTACCTAAGCATACAAATAAATACGGACAAAGAACGTTAAATTACATGATTCCCAGTGTTTAAATATGTTACCTGCTGAAATTAAAAACTGTGCCCAAAACAAACAATTGATGAATTTACTGAAGATTTGGCTTATGGAAAGAATTAATTTGTATTAGCTTACAATGAAATATTATTCTAAAGATTTTAAAAATGTTATTTATGTTTTCAAAAATTTATTTTTATCTATATAGCTGTAAAAAATTAAAATTTATTTTATATAATTGTAAAAATGTAACTATTAAATCACTATAATAAGATCTTTAACGTAAAGAACCCGTTAGACAAACTGCTAAAAAGTAGTTTATCGGGACTTTTTGTCTTGTATTTGTAAAGTGTAAAAATAAATAAAAAAATAAATAAATAATAAAAAAAAATTATATTCTCTTTTTACCTGCTATATAGATAGATAGCAGGTAAAACAGCATATAATAGATATGTGCGTAGTAAAAGTGCCGTAATGCAAAGGAAGGCAAGGTTACACTTGACTTAGTACCTGAAAAATAACGCGTACACAAAGCAAAGAATAATCTTATACATATATTCATATAAAAAATATTTGATTCAGCTGTTCTAGACAAATAATTGTAATGATGTACAAAAAACCGTATTTCTTAGAACAACTTATCAATACTACTGCTGAGAATATGTGCATAAAAATATACACGATGCTTTGCTACGAATGACAAATATATGAATTCGAATGCTATGTAATCTTTCATATCTTGGTTGTGTTCGCTTTCTCTAAATAACCGACTGATTATTCGTGACTCATCTAAAATCAACTCATGTTATAATCTTCAATCATTCCCCAAAGCTCACGAAACATGACCAGACCCTCACAGTATTTGAATGACTTGATAATGCCATATTCTACCGCAATATCTCTTACCCCAACCTTACTACCATAAATATAAAACTTTTCAAGGTATTCGTGTTTACCCTCTTACTTTACTTGTAGTTAGTTACCTGGATAGCTAATGAAAACCGTCTCACTCCCGAACAAACAATAGGATTAGTAAGGAAATGGCAAGTGTTTACCCCAACAAAATATGTAAATTCCTACGTAAAACAGGGAAATACAGTTTGGCAAGTGTAGAAAATAAATGATGGCGCTGCGATCGTTTTTTAGGTTTTAAATGGCAACACCAAGATGGCTCAAGCTAAATACTTAAATATGCCTGATAAGAATATAGAAAAACACAATAAAGGGTAAGCTTATGATCTTGTAGGAGTACAAGGATGATATGTATGTAATTAGGGAATATGTAAATATATTGGAAATTGGGAAAAGAAATCTGATAAATAATATAATAAATATAAACATGGATGTTAAGGGGTGTGTTGTGATGCATTACATTTATCTAATAGTGTTGCTTTGAATTTGTTGAAAGTTATATTGAAGATGTCTATATATAGGAGGTGTGTGTTATGATAATGGCAGGCTCGATGCATGAATTCATTTTGTAAGTAGTTGTTATTGGAGCGGCTGTTATAAAAAAGGGATACGTTTCTGCCATTGCGACCAGGAACTCTAATATCTATTTTTTGTAAGAGATACAGGGAAGATACCGTATTATTTAGGATTTTGTATAATAACAATTGATCAGAAATAATTCTTCTACAATTTAATTTCGGGATTTTAAAGAATTGACGAATATCTTCTTTTGATTGGAATGCATAAAACGACCGAAAATTTATGTTGGAGAGAAATTTTTCCTGAACACGTTCTATTCTATGAACATATGTTATATATCTTGGATTCCAAATTTGTGAGGCGTGTTCTAGGTGCGGACGAACATAGGTATAATATAGCAAATTAAATATATAGGTATAAAATAGTTTTGAAAAAATGGGTATCGTGAGTGGAATTTTAAATGTCTATTTATGAGTAATACATATTTTTTTTAAATAATGAAGGTTTTATTCAACGTTGTTTAAGTCTTAAGGCCATTTGTTTCACAGATTTTTAACAATTCATCAAATTTCGATGTTAGTTTACAAATTCTGTTATTATTTCAGTTCTGTGAGGCAAACTATCCGTACTGATATAAATAAGTATTATTAATAACAGAACTTGAATATAACTTTCACCGAACTTGAAAATAAACTTTCATTTAGTTTAAAGTATTTTTATTTACTCATAGTGATTTTTCGCATTGTTGGTTTAAATCGAGTTTGAAATATCACTGATTTTTATTTACTTTTAGTTATTTTTCGCCTGCACGTTTTAGTCAATTTAGTATTTTTTTGTTTTAAAGATGACTTTTTAATTAATTATATCTTAACTCAGTTGTAATATAACAATATTACATTGATGGGATTAACCTTCAAAATTTACAAAAAAAGATTTTGTCTTATTAAAAATTTAATATTCATTTAGACTTTTGTACTTCGATATAAATAAAATCGGATAAATTTATCCGAGACGCTATCTAGGTTTTAAAACGGTTCCTAGAACAATGAAAAAGAAAATTGCCCATGAAGGGAAAAATTAGTCAAAGATAATATTGTTAATTCTAAAATTTGAAAAAATGAGATTGAGGATTATGACGGTTTGATGGTAGGTGTCAATGGCTGAATTGGTAAAAGCGCACGTCCCGGTTAGACGAGAGGTTCTGGGTTCGAGTCCCATTTGCGACCATTATTTTGTTCTCTTTTTCCGTATTTTGTTCTCTTTCTTATTTTCGTTTAGATTATTAGTGTTATCTTCTTCTTCAATAAAAAAATATTATTTTTGGCGGATCTTAAACAAGTTACGTGGCCGATTTAATTCAGTTTCCCGGACTTGTGCTCTAGCAGGTATTGATTATACCCACGACATTCGGCTTCCCACATTTCTACTGAATTATTACACATTTTCCTTAAATACACTGTTTTAAAGCTCTTAAAAAAATATACGTTATTCTCGAATGAATATAACGGCAATTATATGAAATTCCCTCAATAAAAAAAAATCGCTAGGTATGCTCCGAAAATTATTATAAACATGTTTTTTGTTGTTATTTTACAAGTTATATGTATGAAAAAATTCACTGTGTTTCTTTAAATACTGTTTTAGACAATCTCCACCCGATTTTTGCTCTATTTAAACGAGTCATATTCCCGTGTGGAGTAGTATTTCTCATTCTGACCATTTGAAACTACAGACGCTACAAAATCTCTGCATTAAAATCGCATACAACACTAGAATCAGAACGAATCTAAAAAGACTACATGCCAGAGAATACATACCGACATTATTTGAATACACGCACAGACTGACAGACCGATTTTACAAATCTCTGAGACATAGTAAAAATAGACTTATCAAGGAAATCGGTCAATACAATGCACCCAGTGACTTTACTTTCAGATATACACACAGACTACCCAAACATATCCTGATGGACCTGGACCACATCTGGTATGAAGAAGATTCAGACGCGGACGACTGAGCGAGCAGTAGGTATTCCTAAACACCAGACCCCCCCCCCCCAAAACTTTTGTTTACATATCTATGTATATATCTATTTAATTTTGTATAATATGTAAGTTTATTATAAATTTCCCATATAGTATGTATATATATCTCACATAAAAACAGACACACACACCCCTTACCACACAATGCAGGATTTCATATATTGAAATCACTGAAGGCCGACAAGTTTCACGTTGACTTTCGGCCGACTCTTCCCGGATGAGGTTTTTCATGGTTTCCTCATTCCCGAAGGCAAATGCGGAAGAGATCCAAAAATAAGGACATGACCGACTCCTTCCCACTCCCAACATAACACAAACAGACACGTATGTATGCATGAGCGCCTGCCGGTGGCGTGGCTGCTTGATGATGATGGAGCTTAGCAAAACATGCAATTTTAGTAGGGTTTTTAGATAACAATTTTTCCCTACCGATGAAATACAAGGCCTTTAAGTCTATAATAGCCAGGTAACATTTTAAAATACCCACACGAGGTAAAAATTGCAAGGCGCATATGACGCCGTTCTATTTATAAAGAACATTAACTTTAAATTCAGTAAATTTAAATGATTCATCTCTTCAAGAAACATAAGAATCTAGTAAATGGAAAAAAAAAAAAAAAAAAAAAACGAGTCATGTTTTATTACATGTTCACAATTTTCGCTGAAATATGATCATTTTTAATATTAGCGTTCTCTATCTAACGAATTTTACATATGTCTCCATCTTCTTATTTTTGAGCGGGTATACCGCGCCTTAAACGATTTACGGTATTTTTTCTCAGTTATCGACTTTGACCGAAAATAAGGAATTCAAATTTATGTACTTTGACCTTTCTACCTCTTTTTTACCAAAAGTATTAGTTAGTGACTTTTCGCTCTAATCAAAGAGTGACCAAGATGTCTAAATAACAAAAATAAATTATTTTCAATATATCGCGTTTGGGTCCCACTCAGACGTTCCGTGTTTGATTCCTCGGCTAGCTAAGCCCTCCATTACAACTTATGCAACATTTTCGGCTTACTGTGGTGATAGTAGGAGATTTTCAAATATTGTAGGGTTATTCGTAGCCCGGAAATGTTTGTCTTCTTTTAAAAAAAGGTACCTATTCACGTGAAAATAAAATTTAAAGAGCAATTTAAAAAAAAAAAGTTTATTAACGTTCATTAAAAGTTTTTCTAATTTATAAAATTTCAGTTATCTAATTGCAAACCCATTGTATTTTTAAATCCTTTATTTGTATCAAAATACATGATTAGATTATAAAAATTGGTTGGCAAATTCATAATAATCAAACACCTTCAGTAATAAACTTGTTTCAAATGCACTTGTTTCAACATGGCTAAAATGTAACAAACTCATTCTAAACTACAGCACAACATTTTATTTAACTTTTTATAAAAGCATTAAAAACAAACCTCACGATAACCTTAAAATTAGAATCCACAATACGAGTTGCAATCAAGAAACATGTTCACTGTGCAATGAACTTGTCAATGTTGAAAATATTAAATATTTAGGTATATCTATTGATAGACATCTAAATTGGAAATCTCAAATTGATAAAACCACCTCGAAATTAAGATATCTTACTTACACATTTTATAGACTTAAGGAAATACTCAATCTCGACAAATTAAAAATGATCTACTTTTCCTTGGTTCAATCTTCAATAATCTACGGCATTATAGGATGGGGTGGTGCGCTTGATGCATTTATTAAGCCTTTACAAACCACTCAAAAGCGCATTATTAAAGTTATGTATAATAGAAAAAAAACATTCTCAACAGAGTTATTATTCAAAGAGACAAAAATATTCAATATCCGTAAATTATTTATATTGCAGACTATGAAATATATATATAAAAATAAAAATTGCTTCGTAAAAAATGAAAATAGAATTAGCAAAAGAACTAATAATATGTTTTACTCCCCCCAAACCAATACTAAATTAATGCAAACACATAGCAGCTTTATTGGTCCTCGTACTTTTAATCTTCTACCAAAACACATTCAAATGGCAGATAAAATATCACTTTACGTAAAAGAATTAAAATTATGGTTGAATGATGCAGATGTTGGAACATGTTTTCTATAAATTATTTGAAAACCTTCATGTTTCACTTTTCAATACAATTCTAACTTTATTTACTATAACAAAAAATCAACAAAATTTATGTTTCACTATTTTATTTTATTTTACTATAATGTTTTCACAGATTACTATATTTCTAAACCTTTAGTTTAAAATTTACATTTTTTACATATACTTATTGATGTATATATAGCAATCTTGTTTATATTACCCACACACAGGCAGTGCCTTAGTGGGTTCCCATTACCTACTCTTTTCTATTATATATTTTACTTATTGCTAACTTTTACATTACTTGTACCTTATATTTACTCTTACTGTATTTAGAAATTATGTAAAATTATAATTAGTATTTAGAAATTATGTAAAATTACTTTTGTATGTATGTAGATACAATGGGAAAAAATAAAGAAAAAAAAATAAAAAAAAAAATAAAAAAAAAATAGATAATTACTAATAAGGACTAGCATTTATAGTTTTTAATGATAATTTTTTGCTACAATGCTACTAGATGTCAACGGTTGTGTTTGAACGTATTGCTTGCGGAGACATATTATTCGCTCGACTTTGATTTGCCTGCATGATGACGATGCTGTAGGTGGCCGTAGCTCCCAATAAGGTGTAGAGGAAGGAGAAGTCAAATGGGAAGAAACTGCAGGCCGTAATGGTGAAGTTGCGACTCGAAATCATCTGAGTGAATCTCCCAAGACGTTCCTGTCGAAGAGCATCTGCAAACCAACAATATTTTTATTATTTCACTGTTTATATAAGATTAGCTATAGAAAATCTCCCAAATAAAATAAAAAAAAAATAAATAAAAAAAACAATAAACTTAGTTATTACCTACAGTAAACGAATGCTTTAAATTTTAAATGTTTCTCGAACATGAACATACTCGATGACGGAATAAAAGAGACGGAGTAAGGAATGTAAAATACATCTTTAAATATTATAAATATATATTTTTGTGAACAGATCCATTGGCTGTAAGAATAGGGTGAAGAAGATCGATCCAAGGTGACAATCTTCCTTCTTAATGGAAAGAAGGCTCAGATGGATAGCTCATCAACTAGAAAGGGACTGGGGCTATTGTGAAAGTAATACGATGAAGCATGTTATATTAGAGCAATGCAGAGTTCACATTAAAATAAATTAAAAACCAAAAAGACCAGTTCTCATCAAGTACATTTTTATATTTTCACGTCCAAAAGTATTTTAGTTATTTGTTTTTGGGGTGTTATGCCGATGTCGGATCTGCCAGATCTGCCCTGATGATGGACACTGCAACGCTGTCCAAAACGTCGGCTAAAGAATGAGCTAGCGCAACACGGCATAACAACCCAAAAACAAATAACGAAAAAAGTTCCCATCAAGTCCGTAGAATTTTAGAAAATCTGGTTCTTACCGTTGTTGGGGCTTATAGAAAGTTTGGTGACGATGGCTGAAGTTCTGTTGACCCTTCCCTGAAGAGCTTGTACTAGACTCGTCACCAAAATGACAAAGGCCACGTCTCTGACATACCAAAAGGTCCAATTCACCCAGATTAGAGTACTCTGCCAAGTATTTTTTTTTTAATAAATATCACAAAATTGGACAAATTAAAAATCCGGTAATTCAGTGATGCCTAAAAGAAATCCAGAATTCTCAACGCCTCTGGGGTAAAAATGATAATGATTATATAAGATTGAAGAAGTGATATACTTACATTATCTCTCACAGTGATTAAGGCATTAACCGAGGTTATGATGGTAACAAATGTTGTTATACCTGTAGTAAGGAACTGCAATTAAAAGTACGACGATTTACAATTAAAATCTTACTGATTTTTCGTTATAATGTTAAATTTGATAATAATAATAATAATTTTTAAATTGTTATAAATTGTTTTACTTTATCTAAAATGTTAATCTCTATCTAAAATATTAATTAAAAGCAAGTTTGGAATAAAAATTAAAGATAATACAAGAGAGAGCAGTATAATTTCGCATTTATTATTTATGGATGATTTAAAATAATTTTCGAATTCTTAACCAAATTAGGAGAAAATGATTTAAGGAGTTAAATTTTTTTCAGATGATATGAAAATGAATTCTGGTTTAGATAAATTTAGAACAATCCATATAGAGAAAGGTAAAGTTGTAGATGGAGACGAGGGTTATTTTAGAAACTTCAAAATTGAAAGTATGTAAGGGGATGAGGTTTATAAATATTTAGGATGTCCGCAATCAAATAGATTAGATCATGCGAGTATTAAAATTTGTATTAGGATTAAATTTAAAACTAGGATCAGAAACGTGACGGAGTTGATTCAACCTTAGGTAAGTTTGGGGATGAAAGAACGAATGATAATGGGAACAGAATACTTGAAGTATGTTAAGAGAGGAACCTATTTATATCGAATACTTTTTTCGATCTTAAAGGTGCCACCAATTTACGTGAGAAAGAGGAAATGAAAGATCAATAATTGACTTTGTGGTAATTGACTCTAGGTTGAGAGCCGTTACCGAGGACACAAGAGTTTTCAGAGGGGCGGAGGTTGAAACTGACCACTTTCTGGTGGTGTCGAGAATAAACCTCTTTCGCGGCTGGCGCTCCAAAGTGAAAATGATATCGAATCCAACAAGAGTCAAAGTAGAAAAACTGCAAAACGCAAATTTCAGAAGTGAGTATGAGAGTTGTGCAGAGATGAGATTGAATGAGAAGGAAATGGACGGTCTAAGCATTTATGAAACATGG
Organism: Limnephilus lunatus; assembly: GCA_917563855.2. Classification (NCBI taxonomy): domain Eukaryota; kingdom Metazoa; phylum Arthropoda; class Insecta; order Trichoptera; family Limnephilidae; genus Limnephilus; species Limnephilus lunatus. The sequence continues at coordinate 14,760,056 of OU830601.1, read as the reverse complement.
AACTACATAAAAGTGAGTCTTTGTGAATCTGCTAAAGATGTATGTGGAATAAGTACGCAAGGTAGGAAGAAAGGTGACGCATGGTGGGATGACGAGATCAAAGCATTGGTCTCAGAGAAGAAGGAAGCATGGTTATGTCTGATAGCGGCTGGCACTGCTTCTAGCGAAGAGAGAGATAGAGCGAATGAAGTATATAAGCGATGCAAGAAAAGAGTAAGTTTTGGAGTGAAAAAAAGAAAGAAACGTCTGGAAGAGGGAATATAAATGACAAAATGACAAAACACTTTCAAGAAAACATTAAACGGCTTTAGAAGGAGGTCAAAAGGTCCCGGAGTGGTTCAGAGAACGGAAGCCTGAAAGTGATTAAATCGAAAGATGAAAGAATGTTGACGAACGAGGAAGAAATAAAAGGGAGATGGATGAAATATTTTAAGGAAGTCTTCGAAAGCAAACCGGGTGATAGTGAGGCCAGCGGTGAATCGGGTATGAACGATGATGGAGTGAATGTTACTAAGATCAGCGTGGATGAAATTAAAAAATCGATAAAATGCGTGAAGAATGGTAAGGCTGTTGGTTTCGACAATATTGCTGCCGAATACGTTAAAAGAGATAGCCACATTATTCTCACATGGTTGTGTAAACTTTTTAACCAGTTTTTAGAGGAAGCTTACACGCCATTAGATTGGAGAAGGGCTGTAGTCATGCCGTTATACAAAGGTAAGGGTCACGTATGGAATGTGGGAATCATAGAGCTATTAGCCTGCTAAGTTCAGTCGGCAAGCTGTACGGAAGAATATTGATTAAAAGGTTAAGAATGGAAACAAAGGATAAAATATGGGATGTATAAGGTGCCTTTATGAGTGGAAGGGGATGCATGGACCAGATTTTCTCCTTACGTATGCTCACTGAGAAATTTCTGGCTAAAAACCAGAAACTTTTCTGCGCCTTTGTAGATCTACAAAAAGCATACGACCGAGTCGACAGGAAAAAGCTCTGGAAGGTGTTGTCCAAGTATGGAGTGAATACAAATCTCATACAGGCAATTGCGTCTCTGTACGAGGGAAGCGTTGCATGTGTTATGGTTAACGGTGGTTTTACGGGGTGGTTTGACATCACAAAAGGTGTTAAGCAAGGCTGCGTAATGTCACCATGGTTATTCAATCTGTACATGGATAATTGTATGCAAGAATTGAAAGAAGTGGGATTGGGGCAAAATTTAGTAATCTGAAAGTATGTTGCCTGTTGTATGCTGATGATGCGGTGCTGATTTCTAACACTATGGAAGATCTACAGTCTCTCGTATCTATATTGAACGAAGTATGTATGAAGAATGAGTTAATGATGAATGTAAGTAAGTCTAAAGTTATGGTGTTTGAAAGAGATTGTACTAAAACAATATGCAATATAGTTGTGAATGATGAATACTTGGAGCAGGTGGATGAGTTTATGTATCTGGATAGTATGTTTACGAAAGATGGGAAGGCTGATAGAGATATTGAAAGAAGGGTGAATGCCAGTAACTCCATTAATGGAGGACTGAATGCCGTTGGCGCTAAGAAAAAACTGTCCAAAGACGCGAAACTAGCCGTCCATAATGAAGTCCTGGTACCTACCCTGATGTATAGCAGTGAGGCATGGAACTGGCAGAGGAAGGATGAAAGTAAACTGAATGCTGTTGAAATGAGATCCCTGAGGCGTATGTGTGAGTATGTAAGAATAATGAGTAAGATTAAGAAAGGGACCCTCAGATGGTTTGGGCATGTAGTAATAATTCACCAAAGTTTAATAACTAAACATAACTTGATTGACTGCCGTAATGTATCATATTATGAATATGAACCAAAATCATTAGAAAATGAATTTTATAAAATTTATTACGTTAAAAACTATTCTGACAGACAGAACAATTAGTCATAATAGACCCGATATAGTTTTGCATGACAAAAATAAAAAAAAATAACATTTATCATTGATGTCACTATTCCAAATTCTTGAAATATTCAAAAAACTGTTTCCGAAAAAATAAAAAATAAATATACAGATTTTGGAAATGAGATTAAAAGAATTTGGCATTGTCAGAATATGAAAATATTAAAATAAGAATGGAAGCAAGAATTGTGCAACGGTATACATTATTTATACATTGTTATATAAACTTCTAAACCTATAAACTAAACCTTTTAACTAATATTTTAATATTATTGTTCTAAAAACTAGTTGCAAAAACTTTTTATTATTTTGTAATGCATGGTATACGTATGTGTGAATCATTGTTATGTATAAATATGTAAGTATTATGTTATCAATGTTGTGTTTGTCTTTAATTAGTGATAGCATTAACAATGTTCATTGTAATTGTATCTGTGAAAGCTTTGATGTAATAATAATAATAATAATTATTATATTTATTCCAGAATGTATGCAGGGGTAGTGCAATGCAATACATTCCATATTTTGAAACAAAAAATGGGTTAATGTTAAAAATAAAGTAAATAACAACATATAAATAAATTTTAAAAAAAAACGAATATGCATGAACAACATGAGAAAAATAATAATAAACAGTAAAATGATGTAAATCACTGTTGACAAACCTAATAAAAAAATAAAATAAATACATTCCATATTTCGAATACCACATAAATGGCAAAATAACAATACATACAAACATAGAATAGAATAGAAACAGAAAAGGAGTAAAAATTATGTCATGACGCTACAATAAAAATTAGGCGAATATTCATTTATGGGGGATATTTGACTGTCTCCCTTCTCCAGAGGGTCATTAGGGGGGGACTACCTCCACGGTTGCCTGGAGAAGTTTTTGGCAATAAGCATTACTTTAAGCGATTTTAAGCATATGCCACTGGGAAGTAGTATAATCTACCCACAGTTCTGACGTATATAGATAGATATGTCCAGAATGTGTTGAATAGTAGGTATTCTTTAGTAACCCTTATATCTTTTCATTCCCAGAACTTCCTCTCATTTCTTTCCTAAAAATTTCCTCTACCCAACATCCCAAAAGATGACATCGGCCCTAAGGGGAAATATTGTTTTCAGTACTTTTGTGTGGAGCTAATATAAAAAAGATACTCGTTGAACATGGCAACCTATTTTTGTGTAGTTAAATATTTAAATTTTTTATTTTGTTACAATATTTTACATTTCATTGTACAATCCAGTACTGTTGGCCTCACTGGGTGGCTAACCCGTGCTGAGCAGTGACGGACTAAGAGGGGGGCGGGGGGGGGGAGCGGCCCGCCCCGGGCCCCCGGTCCTGGGGGGCCCCCAAACGCCTCCATTCTAAACAAGGCTTTAAAGCACCACTTTAAAAAAAAAATTGTAAAAAAAAATGTAATTTTTTTATTTCATTTTTTGATAGACGCACTTAAGAATGCTCTCACCAATTTTTTAAAAATAATATTGACGGAGATACAACATTTTATGTGAAACCGTTTGAAACAGTTTGTATGTTGAATTATCCATCAGCAAATGAATTTTATTTTCGATTTTTTATGGTAAATTTTTATCGTAAAAATAAAAAAAAATAGAAGGGGGTCCTTCCAAAAACAATCCCTGCGTAGGGTCATAGTCAGGGCCAGATTAAATATATCGGGGCCCCTAGGCAATGCACGTATCGGAACTCCTTTACCATAGGGGCCCCTAACCGATGCTATAACCCATCGAGTAGGGGCCCCTTTACCCTAGGGGCCCCTACTCAATGCGGGGCAGTTGCCTACACGTCTAATGAATAATACGGCCCTGGCTATAGTTACGGGATTTTTGAAGGCAGTAGCCTACGCCTACATTGCCTTTTGGGCAATACGGCTCTGCCAGAGCCGGCTTACGCATGTCGGGGCCCCTAGGCAATGCACGCCTTGAGGCCCTTTTACCCTAGGACCCCTACCCGATGCGGGCCCTTAGGCAGTGGCCTACACTGCCTTATGGACAATAGGGCCCTGCCAGGCCCGGCTTAAACATGTCGGGGGCCCTAGGCAATACACTTCTAACCGATGCGGGGCCCCTAGGCAGCAGCCTACACTGCCTTATGGATAATAAGGCCCTACCAGGGCAACCTAAACATGTCGGGGCCCCTAGGCAATGCACTTCTTGGGACCCCTTTACCCTAGGGATACCTATCCAATGCGGGGCCCCTAGGTAGTTGCCTTTACGCCTTATGAATAATACGGCCCCGGCTATAGTGACTGGATTTTCGAACAGTTTAAGACTTGGTGCATTGTGCATGCAAATCATATGTACAGTTTTTATAATGTGTTTCAACCAGTTTGAAAACGTAGTTTTAAGAAAAACGCGTTCAAAGTTTTGCTGAAAGATAATTCAACACATGGACCGTTTAAAACGGTTTCATATAAGATGCTGTATCTCATATATAATCTCTGTATAAATAGGAATAAATAAATACAGCCTGAACCGGTAATTTACATTTTTTTTAAATAAAATTACTACTACTAATCTTTATAATGTCTATACAGTTTTAGTTCTAGTTTCACTTACGTATAGCACTTCGTATTATTTTTATTAACTTAAGCCCTTTGCTAAAGAATAGATGATATAGATATTAATAAAAAAGGTAAGTAATTAAAAAAAGATTCAGTGGCGGACTAACGGGGGGGGGGGGGGCGGAAGGGGCGGCCTCTTGTCCCCGGGGGCTTCCAAACGCATCCATGTTTCCTTGATCAAATCCTAAACAAGGCTTTAAGCCGCCGCTACCCAAATTTCTACCGATTTCTTACATATCCCCCTTAAACATTTGAATTTTTTAAGCTTTAAAAAAATATATATTTATAATAATATCTATACATTCCAACCAGTTTGTATGTTGAATTATCCTTCAGCAAATTTTTGAATGGGTTTTTCTCGAAGCTTTTTAACTCGTTTTTCAACCCGGTCGACAACATATTAAAAAAAAACTATTCATCCGCCTGTACGTATTTTTATTGCATTTGCATGTCCCAACTATTAAACCGTTCGAAAATCCATTGTCCATGGCACCACGTAGGGGAATTTTCATATCTAAAAAAAGAAAAAAATGGCGGACCAGCGAATTTTATATTCTGGAATATAAAATTATTATATTATATTTTTGGAAAATTTTACGCGTTCTTAAAAAATAGAAGGAGGCCCTTTATAAAAATGTGGTGCCATAGATTGAGTAAGAGAGAGTGGATTTTCTAACAGTTTGAGACTTGGTGCATGCAAATCGGATGTTTTTCTAATATGTTGTCAACCAGGTTGAAAAACGTAGTTTGGATAAAAATGCGTTCAAAGTTTTGCTGAAGGATAATCCAATGTACAAACTGTTTAAAACTCTTTAATTTTTTTTAGAATTTCTTTAAAACATTTGGTGATAGCATTATTAACAAATGCATCTTTTAGAAAATGAAATACAAAAAAATGACAACTATTTTTAATTCAACTTTGCCGCCCCGGGCCCCTGACGGGCTTAGTCCGCCACTGGTGCTGAGGCCTCCATTTTATAAAACAAAAATGTATATATAACACATTTAAAAAAAAATATATATATATATATAACGTTGCTGAGAAAAAAAAACCGAAGATAAAGATAAATTTAAACTAAAAACAAAGATTTAAAATTAAAGAAAAATAAAATTAAATAAAGTTAAAATAGGTATACATTGTGTTGTGTGTTACTGTAAGTGAGTGATGTGTGTTTTATATTGGTTTTGTTTGTTAGCGTATGTTTTATTCTGTTATTTAATGAAATTTTGGTTATTTTGTATTTTTTGTTCTTTAATCCATTTTGTAATTTTGAGTCTGAATTTACTTTTGTTTTCCTCAATTTTATTTACAAGGGTAATACTAATGCTTTTATAGCATGATATTTATAGTGTTTTTGTCCAAAGCTCATATTTACCTTCGGAATTTTTATGTTTTCTTTTTACGCTTGTCTAATTGTCTGTTTTGTTTAAGTTGTAATTTGTTTTTTTCATCAAAAATGTAGTTCAGTAGTGTTTTAACGTATAATTGGCGTATATCTAGTATCTCTCCCGGTGTGCAGACGCATCCGCCACCAAAATCCGGACAAACCACACCCCATGAACCCATATTGAACATTATTGCAATCCTTAGATTTTAAGTTTAAAACTGTGTAGTCTGCATAACTAACTATTTCGCCGTGTATTTACATGCTCTAAAGTTCATTTATGTAAATAATAAAAAGAACGGGCCCTAGTATGCTTTTTTGTGGAACTTCATATGTAATCGGCAGTGGTTTGCTTGTTAATTTTGACTTATTTTGTTCTGTTACTTTTTAATAGTTATATAATTTTTTTAATAGTTGGAGTTCCTTGTCTTTGATACCAAAGTTTTCTAAATTTTTTAAAAGTGTTTTGTGGCAAATTGAATCAAATACCTTAGCTTAATCTCGATATATCACTATGCATTTATACCCTTGATCTAAGTTGATATGTGAATAATCTATTTTATACATATATATAATCTTTTGTTCCTATTTTTTCTCTAAATCCATATTATTTCTCCGAAATTAATTTGTTTTCTTCCAGGTATTTTATAATTCATTTTTTAATACTCTTTCGAAAATCTTTGATAGCTAGTTAAACAAAGTGATTGGTCTATAGTTAGATAGTAATTTCCATTTTATCTCTGGATTTATAAATAGGAATCACCAGTCCCTTGTTAAGAGTACTAGGAAACCAATAGTATCTTATACTTAGGTTGATTAAGTGTGTTATAGGTTTAAATATTTCATTTTTTATTATCTTAACGCAATCCGTTAGTATCTCATCTAATCCAGGAGCAATTCGGCTTTTTAATTCTTATGCTTTTTAATTCGACTGTTTATTATTTTGTCAATTACCTTTTTCAAAGTTGTTTTAATTAGAAATCTGTCTTGTTTCTGTTGTGCATAGACGTTTTTTTTTATTTATTTTTTATTATTTCATAAATGTTTACATGTTACAGTTTTTGCCATTTTTTAACTACCATACTACGCTAATTTTTATTTTTATTTTTTTTTTTTATTAAGTAAATTTTTTACAATAAGTTTATTTCGTTCTAAAATTACATATTTTATATACTCTCCTAATAAAGCTAGTGCTTGTGTTTAGGAGAGGACAACTTGATAATAACTTTTTTTTTTTTTTTTTTTTCAAAACCTTATAACAAACTTAAGAACTTAACTTATGAATAGATTTAGACTTAATAACATATTTTTTAAAGATTATAAGGGTAATTAAACAAAATATATATAGGATGTACATAAAACCTTTGGAAAAACAAACAGTCAAAAACATATCTAATAAAAGTTAAAATTATATGGTGGGACTACCAAAATATGATTTAATTTTTTTTTTATATTTGTCGTAATTTTTTTCTGTTCGCATATCGGCAGGTAATTGATTAAATAATTTTATTCCTTTATATACATAGTGATTCTGTGCTGTTGTGGTTCGTATGGGTGGTATAGTTAGTCCACCAATAGAAGTATTCCTTATGCTAATATTTAGCAGTGGGGTAATATTTTTTTTAAATATATCTTTGTGTAGCTGAAGTAGTGCTATTTTTTCGTAAATTTTTGTAAGTGGGGGAACAGGGAATTCTTGGAAAACGTTTATTGTTGGGTAGTAATACGGTTTTTTTAGGATAATTTTTATAAGAATTTTTTGAATTGTTTCGAGTGGGAGAAGGGATGATTTATATGCACCCCCCAAGCTATGATTCCATATTGTTATACCGAGTGCGCAAGTGCAAAGTAAATTTCTTTTAATATTTTTAATGTGATAGTATTTCTAAGTCTGAAAAATATATATATTAGTTTTCTCATTTTGTCTATTGTGGAGTTTATTTGATTTTTCCATTTAATGTTATTGTCGATAATTATTCCAAGATATTTTATTTGTTCTTTACTACTAATATGTATACAATTTGAGTTACAGGGTGTGATTTTAAGTAGACAGTTTCTGTCGTGAACTTTAATGTTTACATTTATATTTGAAATATGTTCTGTTAGGCTCAGAGGTAGAAAATGAGTTTTTTCAACATTTAAAGAAAGTAAGTTTTTGTCAAACTATTGTTTAATGATATTTATTGCATTATTTGCCGATATTTCGGCTTCTTTCCAAGAGTTTTCTTCAATTGTTAATACTGTATCATCCGCATAAGATATAATCTTTCCGACGATTGGGAGTTCAAAAAGTTCATTTACATGTAATAGAAATTGTATTGGGCCCAGTACAGTTCCTTGTGGGATTCCAAAATTATTTTTTTCTATATCACTTAACTCGTTATTTATTTTCACTTGCTGTGTTCTTTGATATAAATAACTATTTATAAACGATTTCCGTTATTAATGCCCGTGTTGTGGTAGTCATACATGAAATATTAATTTGTAGAAATAGATAATAAAATATAATAAGAAGAAAGAAGAGAAAAAAACATATTAAGGGATAAATAAAACAAAAAAAAAAAATTTTACAAATCTTAATATATAAAACAAAGTCGGGTTAGTTACACTATTTATAACTCGAGAACGGCCAAACCGATTTTGATGATCTTTGATTTGTTGGATTTGTCTCCGCCCCGGATAGGATAAAAACTATTAAAACATCACAATAATTAACGAAAAAAATAGTTATTAAGAAAATTCTTTTCCCCATACATTTTGTATGGAACGAATTCTCATATTTGAAAGAGCTGCAGGCATTTTGTTTTAAGTACCTATAATATTAAGCAGTGAGTGAGTTCCGAAAATTCAAAAAACGTCAAATGTAATGACAATGGCGCTGGTTGTTTTGCTTTTGATATTTATTTTTTTTTAAATTATTTATTTGGCTTTCATCTATTAAGGGTGATCTTGGCCATTTCTTTAAATTATTTACGTTTTCAGTTTTTTTTTAATAAGTATTTTAAAATTTCAGTTTTTTAAATTGGTTAAATTTTCAGATTTTTTAAATTAGTTACAGTTTCAGTTTTTTACATGGAATAGATGAATTATATTAGCAAAAATAGACAATTGGCCAAGACAAATATTTATATGATTATACCGGAGTTGATATTAAAAGTAATTACAAAATTGCAGAGTAGGAAGATGTAGAGGTTTACAAAAATAGTAACCTTTAAAATTGAACATAATAACACTGCAAGAACAAATGCATACGTGTGGAAGAGAAAGAAATGTGATTGATGCTTAAATGTTAAGGCCATTTTTACAAATAAATTTTGCTAACAAATAGTGAATTTCAGGAGAGTTGAGACTAAAAATGCAGGGTGTACTAGTAGGGAATTAAATTTAAAGTTTTATCGATTCATGTATGAAGTTTGGAAATTGGTCATTGTTAGGACATTCAAAAAAATTATGGTCTAAAGTATCCTCCGAACCACAATCACAATAAGGCGAATTGACTATGTGGAATCTGGCGAGATGTCTAAGATAACAATAATTATGACCTAGACGAATTCGAGTCATGGAAGAGATGTATTTTTTTAGGCATGGAAGTGTATTTGTGAAACCAGAGCTTGACAGGAATAGAAGGTTGAATTAATGAGTACTGGTGACCTTTTATCAGAGAGGATGATTTCCATTCAGAGGACTATTGGCGTTGTAACTAATTTTAAAAAAATAGTGAAATAGTCTCTATCAGGAATAGGTTTACTACTTAATGGACCATGGACAATGGATTCCTTAGAAATAGAATCAGCCTTTTCATTTCCAACAATACCAAGTGTCTTGGGATCCAGGCCAAGACCCCTGGTACTTGAACCAGCGACATGGAATGCAGGAGGTCTCTGATAGGTAAGAGAGTCGCTACTAGAGTTGAGAGGGGATGCGCTATTTTTTGTAGTGAGCTAAGTGAGTCTGAAAAGATGAGGGCATTTCTAATATTGAGAGATTTGCTGAGTCGTAAAACTTCTATGATAGCTATGCATTCAGCAGAAAAAATAGAACACTCTTTGGGAAGTCTGTGTGGGAAACACAATTTCCTGTGAGGTACATAGACACTGGCCCCACAATGAACTGAGTTTGGAACAATCTGTGAAAAAAATGTATATAATTTGGCCAGTTACTTTCAATAATTTTGTTGAATTCTGCATTATTGGACTTTTTTTTTACATATTCCAATAAATTGGTGCACCTTTGGATAAAAAGTAAGACTTTCATAGGGATATGAGTATAAGGGGAGAGATTCATTGCCATAGGATTTTGTGCACCTCTTTCTTACACACTCAATGTCAACAGTCCAAATTGGGACAAACTGTGAACATATTTCTACGTCTACACGAAACGTATGTCTACCTCCAAAAGAAAAATACAACAATTATAATAAATCTAAATCAGAAATATAAAGAAAATCAAACCCAATTCACATAAGTAAATCGAAAAGTAAGAAAAAGACATAAATTATAAATCCGTATACAATGCCATCTCTGATACTGACAAAAACAAAACGGGGACAGTTACGCAGCGATAATTGCTTCATTGTGTAATTTTTAACTTAATAAACTGAATTTAATTCAGCTAATAAGTTAACACATCAGTTATTGATTCTGAGGCGGTACGAAGTTCGCCGGGTCAGCTAGTATAAATATTAAAATTAAAAGTATGCTGAAAAATAAAAAAATTGAAAGATATGAGAGAATATTGAAATAAAAATATTAATAAAAATCGGTAAGTATTCTTTTGAACGAGAGTATATGTTTGTCACTTTTGAAATTCGTTCTACGAAAGAAATTTAAAAATAGATGTGCTAGAGTAAGTAATTTTTTTTATATAATTTTAAGGTTTGATCTGTTCTACGGTTTCTGTATTTGTATTGGCATTTTTTTTAACTCAATGTTTAGATTATTTTTCGGTTTGTATTTTTGTATGTATGTAACTTATTTTAATATTTTCCATATTTCCTTTGGGTTAATGTTTTCTTTTTAAGATTTTCTCCAAAGTATAACTCCTTAGCTACTCTAATGATTTTTGTGCAGATGTTTCTATATCTTTTATAGTAATTAAGTTGTTCCATGTCATACGGCGTGCAATACAGTTTAATATTCCTTGTATTATCCATAGTTTATTTTTTTGGCTTTGTGTGTAAGTTATACTTGTTTTAGATTAGTGTGATTATTAATTTTTTGTGTAAACATAGTTGTAAATTTTCCCAGGCCTCTTCGACATTCTCTATTTGGTATATTGTACTCCAGTCTATTTTTTCAGTTTTTCTTTTAAGTTTGAGTGGTCAATTTTTTTTTTTGTGAATATTTTATGTTGGTCAGGTTTTGTGTTTTCGGTGACAATTGCTATCATATTCATGTGGTGATCTAAAATTGTGCTTGCACTGCGGTTTAGGTTTTTAGTTTTGTTTTGATCATTATATATGCTCTATACAACTTTTTGTGTGACTCGTGTTGGAACATTTATCGTTGGCTCCAGTCCATTTTGTGCTAGTATTGTTAGGTATTCTATATTTTGTGGGTGTCCGTTTTGTAAACTGTTTTTGTGTAAGTGTCCAATGATGATGATTTTTTTTTGCTGGGATCATTTAATGTATTGTTAAGTGCAGATAGGAAATATGTAATGTTGTTTTTGGATGGAGATCTGTACATCGCAATAATACCCTTTTCTTTTTCATATGTTATTTGTAAGCAGTTTGAGTCTATGATGTATATTTCTTGGACGATTGTCTTATTAGTCAATTATTATTTCTTCTCGAATATATTTGTTGTTGTGGTCCCGGCTGCTCAATTGCATCCGTGGTCAGACCTCTTTTTAAGATAGTATCGCATCAATTTTATTTTTGTATTTATCTTTAATGTGGTTTTGATGGGTTGTTTGGTCGACGATCTTAAATGCGATTAACATTCAATATTTCTGCATCTTCAGTTTGAATTCCGCACGAAGCTGTTATTTTTTGTATTATTCTTGTTGTCATGTTAGGCTTATGATCTTGTGTACCTGAAATTTCTAGATAATTTTCCAGTGTTTCCTGTTCCACCTTTTGTTTTACTACGATGCTTTTTGTTCTAATTCATTTTTAATTTCCAATATTGGTTGTCTTACTGTGGGATTTTTTCAACCAATTTTATTACTGTATCGCTGATAAATTGTAGCGATTTTTTATTGTCTTCAGATTCCATTTCTATCTTGTTTGAAATTTTTGTTTTAATTTCATCGTTTTTTTTAATGACAATATTTATAATGTATTCCAAGTTTTCTGAGTTTTCAGTGCATGTTGAGTCGGTTTTAGTTGTTGGCCGAATTTTCTTACTTGAAGGAGTAGTGTAATTGGATTGTGGTTGAGTTTTATATTATTTGTGTGTTTCGGACATTTTAAATTTTTTTTTGCATTGCTATTAATACAGGTTTAGTAGAACTCATTTTGGCATATCCTGCACTTTAGGCTCTTGTATGGGCTAATAATGTTATCACAACTGTAGTAGTCCATTTAAAAAATGTCTATCTTTGTAAATGTCTTTTAGCGATATTTGAATTTAATGTAGTATAAATTGTCTTTGCACAGGTATGTAATATCAGAAGGTTGATTTTTCGGCAACAACACTCTGACACTTCATCGCTGATTTAAAACACTCGTAATAACTGTAAATGAGAATGCACTTAATTCAATAATTCTCTAGAATGTTCTTCGGGGACACATTTTACAATAAACTGTATGTTTATTAGGAATTATAATCAGCAATTTTTTAACATTTTTGAGGAACGATTTTTGACATGCACTCGGTTGAAAAATACTGTAACTTTCTTAGTTATTAACTGTAATTAGTTCATCAGTGTATACTAATATATAGAAGAGAACTGGAGACAAGCTTTCTCCTTGATTCACGCCACTTTTCAAATAAAATTGGAAAACTCTCCAGACCACTTCACCAAATTTTCTTGCTGCGTGTGCCATATTGAAAGAATCGCTACTTTATCTTCCAAAACTGATATTTTCCTTAGTTTTTTGTGTTAATTGAGTTTATTGTGACATACACGCTTACAAGCTTTGCTTGGATTTACAAAGTGTTACGGATTATTAGGAATCTCACTTCTGAACCTTCTTCATACAGATTAACAGAAACATCTGCACAACATCAATTCAAGATCAAAAATACAGATACGAAATAATAAAGCAATAAAACAAAAACAAAAAACTAATATCTTCGATAATATATTTCGCTTACCGCAAGCCCAAAACAGGAGTTAATGATATTTACATTATCAGCTAATTTATCGAAAATAATCAGAAGTCTTGTCAAGTTTTCCTGATTTCCGATTCCCTCTTTACTTTCATCAAACATCTTATCCACTCTTCTTATATGGGAATCTCTTTTCAATCCTGTTTTTACAATTATTTCAGAAAGATAAATATTTGGGCTGTCATATTTTGCAGTTTCTAGTTGTAAATTGAGATCATCAAACCGGATAATAATAAGGTAGAAAAATATTGACACTTCAAGCAATGTCAATTCTTTGATGGTCATCAAAACAAGAGAAAGTGATATTCTGGTGTCCCCTTTCCATACAATATAATCGTAGAAATGTGCAACGATAGACGTTACCATGACAAATGTTAAGGAAAAGGTTATTCTCTTTTTCAAAATTCGATAATCCTTGTCAAGTTGTATGTTCAAATGAGAGTCAATTGCTTGAAAATTACGAAAAAGTCTTACAAAAATTGTCCGATATTTTGTTGATGAAAAAATTAAGGACACAAGCACAGTTACTGTAGATGGAATCAGGTTTAATAAATCAACACATATTGAAGACAACGGCAGCGAACCGTAGTATTGAACAGATCGATAGTAAACTGCATAAGTTTGTCCAGAAAATATAACTATGGCTAAAGTTAGAGAGTAAATAGCACTTAATTTCCGCGTTTTTAGAACTTTCCTTCCAGAAATCGATACTTTCTGAAGACCGAAAATGCGTAAAATATGTTGGAGGGATTCAAAAATAAAAATTAGGTTTAATGAGTTGACTGTTTTCAATTCATGGCGTTTATTTTTAAAATTAAATGCCAGGACTGAGGTCATATTCGTCGGAGCGGTTTGATAAACAACATTCCCTTTTTTGGTTTTCATCGAAGTTTTAATGAATTTAAAAAAAGGTTTCTATATATAATGATACAACCGTAGAGGTGTGCATCTACGGATAAAATATTTTTGTTTTAATGTAAATAGTGGTTTAATTAAGTATTTACTAAACAAAGCCCTAATTATTTGTTTTCAATTAGCATTCAGGTCTTCGCGTTCCTAACAAAAAAATATTAAGTTGCTACAGAAATGAACAGTACAACCCAATTCATCATTTTAATGATCCAAAGCAATGAAATAAAGGTATATTGTGTTTGTTTACCTTGGTCTTGGTAGCCAAGAATATTAATGAAAGCAGCATTATTCAATAAATACTCACTTTATCTAATCGAAAATGACTCCACGTCATATAAATGTAATGAAAAAATAGCATTACGATCAATCATATTTATTATTAGGAAAAAACATAAAGTTATATTATTACTAATTTCCTTCAATTCACAAAATGTCTAATTCAAAACCTGTCGTCGCTGGTCACTTAGTCGGGTAACCAATTAAATTAACAATATCCATTTTAACCAGATACAGCGAAGGACGAGGGAGGGCTGAAGTAACAAAAGGGAAAAGCAGAGGGTAAATTTGGAAAATCTCGCTTCTCATACTGACAGCTGTAACCTGTAACCTAACCTAACCTAACCTACTTACTGGTCTGAAAACCCCCTGATTCATTCGTGTGTACGCACCAGATGGAAGAAATATTGTGAATCCGACAGAAATTCAAAAAACAGAATTAAAACACAAAAAATATATTAGAGTGGCATTTCAACGCATGCCGGATACTCGCTAGTATAATTATAAATTCACTCGATTCAAGATCACACCTACGTCCAGGATTTGCTGGAAAATTTTTAAACGATTATAATGGCTTCATTATCTACACACATTCGTTAAGTTAAAACTCTAAATATATATTTTTACGTATATTTTTATTTAAGTCATTTTCAAATGCAAGACAAAAAAGTTATGGTTATTAAACCAAATATTACAATATTATCGTTAGATACCTACGATAACTTGTTTTCACTAACCAATCGAAAAATCAAAGTAAAATGCGTCTGAACAAATGTTTTACAGGGATCAATTTTTGGTCCAATCCTATTATTCCTTTCCGAAATGCTCTCAAGAAAATCTATTCAACGTATGGAGTAGATTTAAAATTGTTTGAAATACTCATTCGAAATTGTATGAAATATTTAGGTTCGCTTATTTTATAAATTTGAAACACGTAAATATTTAAATTTGTGAAAAGTGTAATTAGTTGTATTGACCTTGTATGTATATGTAAAGTGAATTCTTAACTAAAACGCAAACCTTATGATTAAACATTGTCTTTATAGGATAAGTGTTGTGTGAACTTAGATTTTAGATGGCACATGGCTGTCAATAATGCAGAGATTGAGACTTGCAACCTCAAGGTCGAAGGCCCAGAATATTCCTACCGTCCACTAAATAAACTTATACGAGAGCTTATTGTATTCTATCATAAATAAATTCAAAAGTGTTTTGTTAACCCCGGAGTATTTATTTGACATGGAGATGGAGAAATCCGGATTTACACCACTTCCAAGATGTTATTTAATTACATGTATTGATACGGTTTCATGGTAGATACGGATTCATTAAAAGGTACTGAGGACGATCCTAGAATGCTCCTTTCTTTGGACTGGTAGGTCTGCATGATGATAATGCTATAGGTGGCCACAGCGCCCACCAGGGAGTAGAGGTACGAGAAGTCAAAGGGGAAGAAGTTGCAGGCAGTTATAGCGAAGCTGCGGCAATATACCATCATATTGAACCTCTCAAGGCGCTCTCGCCTGGCGGAATCTGAAATAATAAACATATATTTAATTGGCTCGCTAACAGAATACATCACTTCATTATTATTTCAGAAACAACACCAAAACCAGAGATACTCGTATGTCAGGTAGAGGAAAGAGCGACTTTCTTTTGTGATTATTTTTTTACCACGCACCATTCTCAGGACTGATTGTAAGCTTGTTGATGATGTTGGAAGTCTTCCTGACCCTACCCTGCACAGCTTCCACAAGACTGGTCACTAATATGATGAATGTCACGTCTCTGAAACACCATAGCATCCAGTTGGTCAACACCATTCCGAGCTGCAACACAAATTCAATCACTTTATTCTGCTGTTATTTTTAAAGTAAGGATTGTTATTTTCATCATACTCACACATTCTGTAACTGTGATCAAACCATGTACTGAAGATATTACCGTCACAAATGTTACGATTGCTGAAGTCAGAAACTGAAAATCAAATGTAATAAGCTTTTTCATTTATTTTTGAGACTGTAGCATCTCCAATTGAGATGTGTAGTAAGGCTGTATTTTATTGGGAGGGGTTGGGAATAGAAATGAGAAGATTAATGGTATTAAGATCTTATCACCAACCACGGCTAAAGCCATATCAAGCAAAGTTACAAATATAAAATGTGGTTTTCACATGGGGAGATAATGAAAGTATCTGATTCTTAATATCTGGATTTTTGAAAATCTGTGACGAATATTTCAACGTAATTGAATTGGATCCATGCCCCGTGCAGTAAGCGAGATTATTCGAACTCCCCGCATTGGCTATATTAAATTACCTACACATTCATTTAGGTTTAATGTTAAGAAGGCGGGTTTGTCACGTTTGATTGAATATTATCAAAGCTGATGGCCATTTCCTTCAAAAACGTTCTTGCACTTATCAATATCGTCATAATAGGCTTGTTCAACATACCGTTACTCCAAAACAAGAATTTATTATGTTAGCATTATCTGCTAGTCTATCGAAAATCATCATTAGTCTTGTAATGTCATCATGAGTATTTTCATACACCTTCTTTTTTCCTTTTCTAGTATTCAGTTTTTCTAGTTTTTCAACTGACTGTGAGATGGTGAAATCTCTTCGAGAGTGAAACTTAGTCACTTCTGTGAGAAATATCTTCGTGGCTTCGTATTTAGTAGCTTCAAGTTGTTTGTTTAAGTCACCTAGTCGAATGTATATCAAGTAAAGATATATCGTAACTTCTAGCAGTGTCAGCTCCATAATCGTTGTTGAAACGGGAGACAAGGAAAGCCTTATATCTCCATGCCAAATCACACTATCGTAGCCGTATGAGATTACAGAAATCGTTATCAATAAGAACAAAATGCAAACAAGTTTCTTCCTTAGATATATATAACTTTTTTCCAAAGAAATATGCAAATGATGGTCAATTAGTTGGAAGTTGTGAAACAATCGAACTATCAAGGGTTGATATCTGGTAGCTGAGAGAAATAAAGATAACTGAGCGCACCCTGTTATAGGAATCAAATTCAACAAATCAACAGCAATGTTTGCAGCACTATCAATTTTACGATGTTTTTTTATCAGGCGAGCTACAATGTACGTTTGCAAAGCGAATAATGTAATTGCCAAGACAACAGAATACAAAGCAGTTAATTTTGAAGTTTTCTGGACTTTATTCTTGTTGAATGACACTTTTTGCATTCCTACGATACATTGCATCCATTGAAATGGTTTGAAAATGTAGACTATATCTTTTAAATCTTTAGATTTTGCTGCCATATCTCTATTTGCAAATGAAATCACCGTAGTTATTGTTGGGGAGGCGGTTTGGTGTACTACATTATAATTTTTGATCTTCATGGTTAAACTGTAATATTATAACAATATTATAATAAAGATTTATGTTTTTGAATAGGGCACGTTGGAGACATGCATTGAACACGGTTGAATGTGTTTTCTACTTTGTCGCAACTTGCAATTTTAACAAAACTGCATTAGATCATTAGGGCAAATTACTCAATGGTGTGCTCTACATATGCTTTTAAATTAATTGATCAGGATATTAATCAAAAGCATTCGATTTTTATGCGTTGCAATTTATTATGTTGATCGATCATCAATAATTTATTTTTTTTAAGTTTTTTTAATTCATTGAAAAATTTATTACATAAATTGGGGACTTTTCGACCACCATGCTAGGCACATGCCCGTGTTGTGGTGGTCGATAATAATTTGAACATCTTACAAAAGTTCTTCGTAAAAATTAGTTATTAAAATGTGGTATTTACATTTATGTGTAGAAAAACTAATAAAATAATCTAATACAAAAGTGATCTTTTAAAATGCCATTATTTTTAATTAATTACAGTGTTTAAATATTGAAAAAAAATTACATCAAATCGTGCAAATTAGATAAACACTTATATTGCCGCCACCCTTATTTTAACCAACCGATCTGGGGATTCCTACCGGGCTCTGACATATCGAGACAAACTTCCGACTTGCAATGTTTCACCAAAAATTGTATTTTATCAATTTTATCAATTATATTATATGAATGAATTAAAATAAATTATAAATCAAAAACTGATTATACTTTAAGCAAATTTAGCATTGTAGTATATGTCGTTTCGCTAATGGCTTTCACATCGATTCCATAATTGAATTGAAGATGGTTGTATTGATTCCAATCGAGATATAAGTTTAGTAATGCATGTAGTATCTATCGAATAAACACTACAAGCCTTGAGTATAACAGGTGGTGGTAGCGACGGGTTTTTGTAGGGTCACCCGTAAAACCAACTTGTCTGAAAATATCGCAATAAACATTTATCGGTGATTAAAAATTCATAAAGAGAAGAATAAGTGCTTAGTATTTACTTAAAAAATACATTTATACTGATCACAGCTGCGATAAAAATATTGTCATGTCTGAACGCTATCATTAAAAAAATATGCTTTTACTGTGCTGCTTGTAATGAGAAAACTAAATGTTCATATGTATACTCCACCGCTTCCTTCTTCATAATACTGAAACTTGTAGTGTAAACACTGTGGAAAACGACATAAGTGGTAAAAAAAATTCCTTTCCTGAGGTAAGCAATTCATTGATCTAGATTAGGAGTGTGGTACAAAGACGACAGCATTGTGTATTAATACGTCATAAAATCATTCATTTCCTATCGTAAAATTGTTGACTTTATTGAAGCAGCACAGTTGTTATCTAACGTGTGACGTTCGCATTTACCAATATTTTGACATAATGGGAAACAACAAGAATTACATCTATAACTCAGAAATGGAGCCATTAAAGTCTTTGGAATTTAATATAAACCATGTTCTAAAGCCAGTTAATACCATATTTTTCTTTTGCGGTATTCAATGTTATTCCTACGAAGGATTCAAAATATTACCAAAAACCTTGTATAGCAAAGCCTATTCATTGGTACTTTTGTGTACTAACTTGTTTGCTTTTACCTACCTAATAGTGGTGAAGATAGAAGCCGAACCAAGTGCATCACTGTCTTTCACAGATAATATGTCGTATGTTTTTCTCATTTCTGCAGCGACTTTGAGTCTTGGCATACCTATATTTGGTAATACGAAATCTATGCCTAAATTTCTTGAAAATGTTGAACACATTGACAAGCTTTTAGGTCTTCCCACCGAATACTACAAGAAATTGCACACTCTTGTAACATTTATTTTTATCTCGCTGGTATTTCATGTTGGATTTACAGTTTCCATGGATATCTTATTTTTACTTACTCAAGTGATAGTAGTATACATACCAATGTACAACGCAATGTACATTATCAATTTTGTTATAGCACAATACGTGCTTTTTATTCACATTATTACATTTCGGATGCGTGCACTAATTTCCCAGCTAATTTTTTCGAACGATCTCTACAAGAAACCTGACACAATCGACTACTCTCCGAACAATATATTGTTTGATAACACGTGGAATGAGATGAATACCTTGGTGTTAGGCACACATATTTATGACAGTCTTGACGATAGAATACTAAGACTTATGACGATTTATGACAAGCTCGCTGATAATTTCGACATCATAAATTCGTTGTATGGCCCACAGGTAATATTTCAACAATATTTCAACATTTATGGTAAATAATATATTTTTAAATTCCTTACTTGCTTTTGTTTTCAAACAATCAGGTTCCACAACTCGTCTTGGAAGGAGATTACTTCTTTGGGAAAGAATTGAGTTTTTTATGTTAATCTGGATTTAAATACTTCGCATGTTACAAGTTGATACTGCGAGTAGTCTACCTAACTAGGAGCCAGCTGAAATAGATCTAATTACCATTAACCGTTGGCTGCGTAACAGTAAATTCAATCGTCGTCTAGGTACTTAGTTGCCTAAAAATATAACTTTTTTTTCAATTTTTTCGTTTTTCTGATATAGGTATTTGCTTTTTAATTTTTTTTTTTTTTTCCAAAGCCTTCTAATACTTCACTTCGATGTACTCAAAAAATATATGCGCAATTATATCCTTAATAAAAAATTCGTCTTTTTTTCAGCTACTGTTCATAATAGCGACATCGTTTTTGGCAATCTTACAGGCAGCAAACTCTTTCATAAATATGTCATCTTATGATAACTTCAATGGAGTAAGTTGATTTTTTTTTTACTTGTTAATCAATTAACGATTACAAAGAAAAGGAACCTACATAATACATTATAGCATTTCTTTTTCTTGTGTCTTTGCCTCTTTACTGAGGATTGTGACACAAACTCCTTGATGAACCAGGCTAATGCGCACAGACCTTCGCTAATGAACTTCACCAGGAGGTGTAGCACGGTGAAATCGATAACTTACAATTATACAATATTTTATTCCGTTTTCCCAAGCACGGCCGCAGGGTTTTTAGGCAGTTCGATATTGACAGGGAAGAAATAAAGAATAGATACACGTTGGCAACACGTTTGTTTAGAAAGAAAGTGTACTGAATTTTTATTTATTTTTTTAAAAGTGTATTAGAAAAAAATTACAGGATATTGTTGATACACCTGTTGACCATTTTTCCAAATAATCGCTAACCAACCCGTTTAATACATGTTGTGAGCCGTGGCACAAGATTCTTTATGCCCTCCTCGAAAAATTCTCCCGCCAGCTCCTTCCCCCACTTCATAACCACTTTCTGCACCTGCTCATCGGTTGAAAATGTATTTTCATCAATATATGTATATGCCTTCAAGAATGTGAAAATATGATAATCTGAAGACGCCAAATCAGGGGAATATGAGGGTTGGTTCGAAACATCCCAACCAAATGAGTCCAAGAGCGTATTGGTGGCTAAGGCTGTGTTAGGACGGACGTTCTTTGGTCAGCATTCACCTCCTTTTGTTTTGAATGCTCCTTTTGAATTTTTTTGGTATCACAATATTGTTGTGCATTGATAGTCTCAACCTGAGGCAAAAATTTGACCAATATGATGTCTTTTCGGTCCCAAAACAATGAGGTCATGATTTTTTTGCCCAAAATTGTGGTTTTGAACTTTTTGACGGGGGAATTGTTGTGACGCCACATTGACGACTGCTTTTTTTCCCCAAGCGTGTAATGAGTCACCCACTATCATTTTAAGTCACAATGGCGCTCAGAAATCCTCACAATTTTTTCTTGTAAGTGAGTCTTTCCGTGAGTTGCTATGGTTATATGAATCAACTATGTTATCGTGAGGGTAATAGATTCGTGCAATTTAGGGCTTTAATGACACGGTCTATTTTATTCAATTGGTTTTTTACTAGAATCTAGGCTTAAAATTTAAAACACTTGAAACGACAGGTTAATCTGAAAGGGCTCAGAATCTAGGTTTATGTCAGAGGTACCTTTGCAAATGATGCTTTGAGGATAGGAGGTGGTAATAGCTAGACCTCTACGCCAGGGGGCGGAGGTTTTCAGCTCAGGGTACCAGCATGAAGGGTCTCCTGCTCGTCACGACAGCTCGAAAGCCCAGCCAAGGGGCACACCAACTGTCAGCAGTTATCCTCAGCAGTTCGAGGCAACTCCAAACCGAACGAGAGTCCTTGGGGTAGCCCCAGGGCGGTGGGAACTTTACACCACTAACTGTGTTTATCCAAGTAAATCGCGCGCGAAAAAGGCCCATTCCGGTTCACTTGCCTTTTTATAGGCAAATTCCAGGACGCGTTGCCACGCGTCGGTCGCGCCTCTCGTGACATAATCGCGAATTTATAATGAACCAGATGAACTAGCAGTTTCTCAAGCTGTGGGAAGAAAGCGTCTCTCCAACTGTTTTGATGCGAGGATATGTGCAAACATAACAGAGTAAAAAGCGGATCACAGTGCTTTTTGCCGACATCTTTCATGAAACTGGATACTGCAACGTGAGTTTACGTACTACAATATTTCTGCGATGCTCGTTCTGGTCAGAAGACCTCCCTCTTCCACTCAATTTTGCCAACCCTCAAAAACTAAAAACCACCGCCCGTTATGGTCACAGAATAGTTACTTCTGAACATTTGCACTTCGCGCTGAACATTTGCACTTCGCGCATACTTGTCTAGACTAAACGGGAGTTAATTAGTTTGTGAGATCTTTACCCATATTTGAACCACTTCGTTTATCCAAGATCAAACGGAATAAATTGATCACGTCTTAGATGAATTAATTAAGTGTATGGATCGCGTATACGCATTGAGTTAAATTATGTTTTAGTATAGTTTCATTGCGATTTTACGTGGGAGATTAAGTGTGTAAATAATAAATTATTTATATTAAATTCAAAAATACTCTATCCATAGATTTAAAAAATTCATTCGAAATTTTAAAAAATTCTTAGTTTTTACCACTTTTATTTTTTATAAAAAACAACATGTTTCGTGAGCAGCGCTCACTTCTTCAGGGTTTACTTACAACGTAGTAAGTAGTAATTGAGTAGTAATTAAACCCTGAAGAGGTGAGCGTAGCTCACGAAACATGTTCATTTTTATAAAAAATAAAAGTGGTAAAAACTTAGTATTCTATTAATTTAGAATTAAAATGATGCCACAAAATAAGTTTGCTGTGTTTAAAGAAATGAAATAATTGTAACGTAAGTCTATCATCAGTACACTTAATGTTTCACTATTTTAATTACATATATATTATTTTAGGTAATCAGTGCGACCTTATCCGGTGTGAATTGGACTTTTCACTTTACTCTGATGCTATCTGTGCTTATTTATTCTACAGAGATAATGATATATGAAAATAAGAGAGGGATCGTCATCATCAACAAGCTAATACTTGGCAGAGAAATGAAAAGTATGCAACTCTTTTAAATTAAAAGCCCATCGAAGTGTGATCTGCACGGATTTAAACGAAAACCGATGTCGACAATTTAATTAAGATCTTTCTTTTCCAATAAAATGCCCCAGACATTCCAATGGAACTGATCACCTATTTCGCCCGTCTAATGGCAATATGATGTACCTCAAAATAGCTAGTTTTAGATAAATGACTTTAAACTTTTTTGGTCATTTTGTTACTTTCCTCGAAAACTAAGAGTAGTAACACTATATAATTTTGTGATAGGATCATTTTAAAATTTTGTTAAAAAAATGTACAAATGTATCATGTATTTTGAAATTCATGATACCTACATTTTTTAGTTTTTTTAAAACATTTCCAATTAATATTATCTAAAACTTTTTTTTTATGTGGTACTTATTTTATAACAGTTAGGTCCTTCGCTCATGGAGAAACCTAAAACTGGTCTGCTATTCAATTAACGGCGCAATTCAACTTTAAGATTTAATTAATTTTATCAGCTTATTTAACAAAAATATTAATAATTTATCAATAATTATAAACCTTAATATATAATAATAATTTATCAACCTCCTGAACATAAAAGATATTTTCCTGCTCTGACGTATCGCAAATTACTCGAAAACTTGACATGTCGTGAGGCGCAAGGCGTGAGGAGCACTGCGAGTTGCGGCGTCGCCTTTGGCAACTGGTCTTTGAGAAGTTGACCGTGTGCTGACCGCCAATGAAATTCGCAATTTGCTTTCCTATGGATAGCGATTGAGTTGCCAACTGGTTGTTTTTCAGTTTCTCCATGAACGGATGGACTTATTGTTTGCACCATAATTAAAAGTGGTTGTAAAACAAGTCGATAAATGTCACACCAAATGATTTTTTAAAAAGTCTACAAAATACCCTGGAAAGATGGGAAAAAATTAAGAAAGTCATCGCATTATGCGATAATAATCAAAATATTTATTTTTAATTCAAGGTGATCGCCAAAGCTCTCGTCTTGTTATGTTGGAGAATATGATGAAGTCCAGGCCTTTTGTGGCTACTGCGTGCGGCCTCTTCCCAGTGGACTGCACCCTCTTCTTTAGTCTGGTAGCCACAGTTGCTACTTATATTGTTATACTTTATCAGATTAAAGACAAACACTGAAAAATACCTTTCTTTTTTTTAATCATCTACGTATACAAATATTACTGTTAAATACTATATCAGATTAAAGACAAACAGTAAACAATTCGTTAAGTTTTTTTTAATCATCTACATGTACAAATATTGGCGTGTCTCCCTCCTGTACTCAACCGCCGAAGGGATCCACGGTGCTGGTTGTTCCTTCCATTGAAATACTGGTAGAATAAGCACAGTTCTACGTACTTTTCTACTTCTCGTACTTAACTATATTTCTAAACATAATTTTTGTAACCTTTTCATACTATGATGATCATTATTCAAGAGTCATATTTCGCTTTCAGTGTTTTAATTTTCACTTTTTATCTTCCCTTATATTTTCGTAGCGAAGCGAAGATGCAATGCAGATTGATTTTATTAATACCGTCAAACGATAAAATTCTAAACGTAATGGAAGTGGTTATTTTCATAACTATATAAATAAGGGTAAATCGTAAATCAGTTTGATTTGTATATATTACATTGCTTTGTAAATAAATCATATATTAGAGAATATAAAAGTAATTGGTAGGTAGGTACTAACCTACTAAGTATTCAACTAAATCATTGCTCGGGAAAGTTTCGAGTGCGTCGGTTCTCAAGAAAAATCACAGATGATGTGTCAAATAAATAGCCTGTTTTAAACACGCAAATGACATGATTGAGGAACGGAACATAAACCCTGAATTAGATATTTATAATGCGCTTAAATCGGTTAATTATACCTTTTTATTTTTTGGTATTCGGAGTTATTCATACAGAGGAAATACAGTAATAAAGAAAACCATTCTTAGTAAAATTTATTCGATATTATTTATGTTCAGCATGACTCTTTCGTTTATATATCAGATACGAATAAAAATTGGGTATGAAATCGAGACTTCAAAGCTAAAATTCACTTTCACAGATAATATTGGATATTTTTTTGGAATTTTTACAGTAATTTTATTACAATCTGATTCAATTTTTGGTGATCAGCAACTGGCGTACAAATTTTTGAAGAACATAGAATATATTGACAGTCTTCTCGAACTTTCACCAAAATGCTACGGAACTATGCGAAAAAATAGCATATTTATAAACGTGTTTTTGGGTTTATATGATTTTTTTGTTATCATGTTTGATCTGTACTCCTTTTATGATGTACAGTCATCGGTTTATGCAACTTTGTATATCGCATTGTTGATAGTTGATTTTTTCATTTTTCAATACGCATTTTGCATTTGGCTGATTACATTTCGAATGAGAACTTTGGTTTTTCAACTATTTTGTTGCAATAAACCTACGATGTCCAGTGATGACTCCGTTGACTTTTGTCCAAACAATAAACTTTATGTCGGTCCTTGGAATAAAATGAAAGAATCGGTGACAAATTCCAACGTCGTTCATGATTTTGATGACAGAATAAAGAGATTTATGATGGTCTACGACAAACTTGCGGATAATGTGGATATTATTAATTCTTCTTTTGGGGTTCAGGTGACTTACTTTCACAATGTTTCATTCAAAATTATTTTTGAAAATTCTGAACATAAGTAATGTTATTGTTTCATTTTTAGATTTTATTTGCTATAGCAGTGGCGTTTTTCGAAATTGTGCAGTCAGCAAATCTCATCATAAACATGGAGGGATATTACGAAGATTATAACTCAGAATACGTTAGTAAATTTATACTTTTTTCGATAAAGGACTGAAAATGTGATACGAGGTGGGTGAAAGTATGAGTGGTGAATGATGAAATTAGGAATAAAAAAATAAAAAAAATTATGTAATAATTATTTTTTTAAATGTCTTGTGATAATTTATTTCTTGTTCTTTAGGTAGGTACCTACCTACAATGCACGTTTTTTTTAAAGTGAATTTAATACTGTCTCTTGTGGTGTAGAGCACATCTTTGGATAAATTGGTTCCATAAGTATGGTGAAATTCTTTAAAACATGTTGTAAAAATAATTTAAAATGTAAATATAAATGACAAAAGCAATGTAAATCGTTTAAGCATAGCAATTTCTTTAGAATTTTCCAGGATAAATTTTTTGACTTTGGAGAAATTTTTGCAACGACATACAATTGATCCAGTATGCAACTTAAAAATAATAGTAGAAAAACAATTAAAAAATATAAAAGCAATTTAAGTAGGTAAGGAGGTACCTACTCGCTACCCAAGCCATATATACATTTTGTCGTATTTTAAAGCCAATGTAAAATTTTGCAAATTGTTTTAGGTCTTTTGGCCAACACATTAAACCTCTTCCCTCGTAATTTACCATACCTTACTGTTCAATTTGGTGCGAACCATATGGGCTGGCCAAAAGTTCTTGCAAGTGACGACGTGTGAAGTTTGTCTGCCGAGAAAGTCCGGTTACACCGCATAATACAAAATAATATTTTGAATCATTATAATATTTTTTAGCAAACCGTTGCTACTCTGGCAGGGATGAATTGGTGTATCCACTTCACCCTTGTACTGTTTATCTTAATTTTACTTGTGGAGTCAATGAAGTATGAAAATGACAGAGGAACCGTTGTCATCGACAAGCTGATTATCAGCAGAGAAGTGAGAGGTATGTCACACTTATTTGTTGCGTGATCTATTGAGCGTAGCCAAGTTCTGTTTTAACTCGACCATTTTGCTTTTCAACTCTTTGTAATTTTAGTTTTTTTGCATGTTCCGTTAACAGTTCTAAATAGTTGCCTTTTTAATGACTCAATAAAAATGCCACCTTTGGCATCAAAGGCATCTTTGTTCATGTGTGAAATCATAGTGTTTATTTGGACTTTCTTAATCGCATTTTTTAAAATTATGGTGTTCATCTGCCTGAAGAAAATTTGAAAAAAGAATTGTCATCGATGTAATGATATTTCAACCGATAAATTGCATAAGTCCTTATTTAAAATAAAAATATGTTACATGAAATATTAGGAATTAAAAGAAGTAAAGTACCTTTCGATTTCAGAGGAAATTTTGGTTTTGACGTATTAATAATGTTCGGTCTAGCTATCAGGATATGTATAAGGTAGGGAACACTTCCTACCTTGTATGATAACATGTAGACTTATTGATTGGGCAATAAAAATGTGTGGTGTTTAACTTTTTAGATGATCCACGCTGCAGTTGTCTAATACTGATGAGAAATCTAATGAAGTCCAGACCCTTTGAGGCTTCTGCTTGTGGCATATTCCCAGTGGACTACAGTCTTCTCTATAGTTTGGTGGCCACCATATCTATTTACGTGGTTGTCCTGTTTCAGATTAAAGATAATCAATAAATAAATTGCAATTATTTCTTAAGTTCATCGATTATCTTTTCAGGCATGTTTGCAGCAACGTTAACAGAATATGTAAAAAAATGACAATTTATTGTACTCAGTGTTGGGAACCTTTACGCGGTGAAGGACTATTATAGCGAAAATTTTAAAAACGTTTTCTCCTTTTTCTCTGTATTATGCACTAACTCTGTAAGATTTAAGTAGAAGCCAACGGTTAAAAATATATGCAATAAGATACTTAAACAGTCTATTATTTGGACAATTTTGCGTGAGAGTATTTTTTCCACTTAATTATTACAAAATAAAAATAAAAATATTTCTAATTTCTAATACAACATTCCCAATAATATTTGTGATTTATTATAAAGGACAGCAAGGGATTGTAATTGAAAGTAAGGGATGTTAATACAATTGCTTATGTATTTGCAGGACGTACAGAGGCAGAATCATTTCATCTTCGAGTATTCGATAGGAACGTACGTCCTAATTTGCTTCTTATAATATTGATGAGTGACAATGACCGTTATTCTATAATTATTGACGGGACCTTTACAATAAAATATATTTATATTAATAACGTAGTATCAACAAGTACCTACATCGATTATTCAGATGTACATATGTGATTTTATTAGTATATAGACACATTAATAAAATTCTGGAATCCAAATAAAAATGCTAGTTACTACAAGATAAAGATTTAAAATAATAAATGAAAAAAATGTTATGACACCTTTTCACAAAATTAAACATGGTAAGCAAATTTTACCTACCGTAAAATCACCCTTTCATTTTATGTTGTGAATTTTTTAATTTTTTTAATCTCAGGGCCACAACACATGAGGCCCTGAGGAAAATAATCCCCCTCAGAACTTATATCATATTTGGGGATACTGTGTGGAGGGTCTTTTAAAGAAAGGAAGGAGATAAAGTTATGGAAAGAAAAAGGGAATGAGGGGTGGACAGGAATCTAGGAGACAGTGTCTCCAGGAGTGACGGACGTATGAATCCATCCCTCCCACTGCAGTGCAAGGTGATTTTCCGAGAGAGTTTTGATGGAGAAATCAAAAGTTCTCCTACAACCAGTCTCTCAGGCAGATGCATCCACCGCCAAGACCCAGAAAATATTAATAAACTAAAGACCAGACTAATTTCTTTTATCTATTGGATTATCACAATAAGAAAAGATTTTAGACATAGCATAATTTTTATAAATGCAAGTGTCTATCTGGACACTGGAATGCCCTAATGAGATGACGGCTTATGGATTTTATTGTATTACAGTATTATTTTTTTAAATAAATAAATACATAGGTACAGTGATTGATAGAAAAAATAAACACATAACACATAAAAAAATACAAAAAAATTAACCAAATTACGTAGCAGTATTTTTTTCACATAGGGTAAACTTGAAGAGTGTTGTGTTTACTGAAACGACACATTTTTTAAAGTTTTTATTCCAGAAAAAAAATTCACTTGCTTAACTAGAAATATCTAACTACATTAAACTAAAGATATACATTTTTCATTACATTACATTACAGTATTGTTTTATTTCTGTCGGCCGGCGTAGCGCAGCGGTAAGACGCTTGACTAGCGCACCGAAGGTCGCGGGATCGAATCCCGGCGTGGCAAATAAATTTTATTTGATTAATTTGTGTTATTTCACAATTTATTCATTTAAAATAATAAATAGTATATTTGCGGCACGTTCCAGAGTGGAAGATACTCTCTGTATCGCCCTGGTGTAAGACCACCATTCAGAATTGAAACATTGCTTGAAACGGCATTAGCCGTGTTTGGTGACCAGATCTGAATAGCCAGGTACTTCCCCACTTTCCTCTTCCCTATCTCCTTCCCCTCCCCACTACCCTCAGCCTCACAACATTCTCCAATTGGGGATGCCATAGTCTCACTGGCTTCAGACGGGAGCAGTTGGGACTCTTGTGAGGTTTTCATGTAAAAAAAAAAAAAAAATTTCTTTATTTTGTTTATTCAGACCCATCGTTTTTTTTTCATTTTTAATATGGTTAAGAAGGCAATTATATAAATTACCCTCCACGTAACCAATGGATTGCTTTCGGATGCTTGCTTAATGGATGGTGTTAAAATGTATGTTATCGTGTTGTCGTGTAAAGTGTTTGTTTACTTGGGAAGTTTTAATGAATTCTGTGTTTGTATGTGTGAGTTGATTATTTATTTTGTAAAATATTTTTTGATTACCTTGTTTTGTATTACCCATAATTCATTTATGTATGTTTCATGTATTCATTAATCATATTATTTGTGTTTTGTCATAGGAAATAACAAAGATCCATTAATTGGGTGATGTGTTAATATCATTAAGGTTCGATTTATTACCACAATAAAATATGCATTTACAATCTTCTTTAGATGTAAAATTATTCAAATGGCTCTAATCTATTATGTACATAGTCCGTGCTGTTAAAGTTTTTACTGGCTTGTTCATAGGTATAACAGTATCCTAACGTTTAGTTCGAACAAACATGTTTAAATCTAACTAAAATGATGGCAACAACTAGATACAGTTACAAAAAGATGAACAAGCTAGAAATAAATGACAATTTAAACATAC
Source organism: Limnephilus lunatus (assembly GCA_917563855.2). Taxonomy (NCBI): domain Eukaryota; kingdom Metazoa; phylum Arthropoda; class Insecta; order Trichoptera; family Limnephilidae; genus Limnephilus; species Limnephilus lunatus. Next base: position 14,729,853 of record OU830601.1, on the reverse strand, counting down.
ATTATGCCCTAAAGCCGTTAAATCACTTCTTCTTATTTTTTGGCATCCAGAATTATTCATACAAAAGTAACAAAGTGTCAACAAAAACAGCTGCCAGTAAAGCATATTCGATGTTAATACTATGCTCTTTGAATGTTTTTTTCATGTATCTGATGGCCGGAAAAATTGGCATTGACATTGAATCGATGTCATTAAAATTGGCATTCTTCGATAACATTTCGTATTTTTTTTCAATTTTCTCAGTAAATTTTGCGATTTCATGTCCGGTATTTTGTAACTCGCGACTTGCAGTAAAATACTTCGAAAATGTGGAAAGCATCGATAAAATGTTTGGTTTTCCACCGGAATGGTATAGAACAATACGCAAACTGTTTACTATTGTGACTTTATTAATAATTTCATACTTCAGTTTTGCAATTTTATTTGATCTTTTCGCTACAAACAGTTATTCAGAAATTTATTATATTGCATTGTACATCGCATTAGCTATAATGGATGTTTTTATTTTGCAATACGTCTTATATGTTTGGATGGTTACTTTTCGAATGCGGGCTCTTGTATCTCAACTGGTTAGCAGCAATAAACAATTGTGCATAACTAATAGCATCGACTTTTCTCCTAACAATTTGGTATACAACAGTTGTTGGAACAAAATGAACAAATTGATGAGTAAATGTAAAGATTCTTTGGATTTCGATGCCCGAGAACCGAGGCTTATGATGATCTACGATAAACTTGCAGATAATGTAGACATTATAAATTCATTTTATGGACTTCAGGTAAAGTAGTTGAGATGTACAAATATGTTTAAATAAATAAATTGATTCTCTCTGCATGTCTCCATTCCATTTTCCCCGCCTTCCCCCACCCTCGTCTCTTCCCCAAAAAACCTAAAAAGTAACCCCACCTCCCCCGTCCATTTCCTTCCCCGTGCATTTCCTCCCTTCCGCTAAAATATAAGAAATACAGACATTTTCAGTTATACATATTTCATAACGCCTGAGCTTACCATTATAATATAATATAGCCTATATGTTATTCTGATGAATGAGCTATATTATTGTAAATTTTCATTAAAATCCATTTACTAGTTTTTGCGTGAAACAGTAACAAACACACAAACATCCATACAAACTTTCGCGTTTATAATATTTAAGTAAGATTAGTGTTTAGTTGAACTGGATTTATTCAATTTAAATATTTATATATTTAAGTATTTGAATTTCGACTTCGTTTTCATGAATAAAGTCTTGGAAGTGGAAATTAACACTCTTCTCGACATCCGATTGAGCTGAAACTCGGCAGATGGACTCGTTATCGATGACAATGCATTCTGTTAACTTTGGTGGAATTTACGCAAACACACGCACACGCGCATGCATTTCCATGAAATTTGACGAAATTATGGCGCAATTAGGTGGGGTGCTGTTGAATGTGTAGGACCGTGTGATATATTACCATAAAAAAAATTGTTCTTGTGGATTGATTTTTTTAAATTATTGGTTTTTCTGCCAAAAAACACTGACAGCATTATTTAATATCTAAATAATGTGTAATATTATGTTAAAATTAACGTAGGTATCAGAAAGGTAGCTTTATTAATGTGTCATGTTTCAGATTTTATTCGCCATAATGACAGCGTTTTTGTCACTTCTACAAGCAGCAAATGGGGTCATAAATTTAAGAACTTATTATGACGTTGGGGAAACACAAGATGTAAGTGTTGTACTTTCAAGATATTAAAAAAATAACTTATTTCTAAACAGTATTAATACGCTAACGTCTGTCGTACACATTCGATTCACAAATAGATACAAACGGAAGAGCTGCCATCTATAATATTAATACACTTAAAAAGCTACTTTTGTAATTCGGTTTCGAATTCAAAAATTCGTCAAAGGATGGGACCACTTACGTTAGCAGATCGCATAGTACGTGCCCCCCACCCTAATTATAAGCACTACGGATTTACAGAATTTGAGTATCTCTCCAGATATGGAAAGATTGACTGCAATACTTAAAGTTGTGAATAATAGTATCACGCGGTCATATATTACACATGACGTCATTACCTGTCGCGGTTACTTTGTCCTGATGATTAGCTGTCAATGAATCATAGTGGATCCGAGGAACCGGCTACTTTTTGAACCAGTTTACATCGGATTTATAAATTGGTCACCAATACTCAAAATGGGTAAAGCGGAACTTTAACTGCTAGTGGGTAATTATTATCACTTGTGATAGCTAGACTTTCATCATACGGAGGCATTTTCAAATGCGGCGAAGCCTTCAATTTAACACACCATCTATTTGTAATATTTTTACGTGGGTACTTATCATAAGAATCTTTTAACAATTAACAAATTACTTTTATTTTTTTCGCCTATGCCCTAATAAATTTGTAAGTTTATTATTGAATATTATTAAATAAGTGAATTATAATTGTGGTTCCTGAGACACACGGCTCGCAGAAATATATTGTAGGTACTTAAAATATATTATAAATTTGATAAGAAGTTGAAATAATAATGCAACTTTGAACTAAGCGTCGTAAAAAAATTAAATTATTGTTGTAAAGTTTAATTTTAAAACACAATTTTGAATGCAAGCTTTTGATTTTTAAATATTATTATTAATTTAATAGCGCTCACTTAAAGAGAATAATAAGCCAACTTGCCAAAATAAAGGCCAAAAGCTAATAATGGATCTTTTAATTTTAATTTTTAACTTTATGAGTAAAATCTCAAATTATAATATTTAAAAGAAAATGAAGATAATGTTGGTAGTTCTTAGTCGAAGTGTGATACAGTTAAAAGCGACCGAATTAGAAATGGGTTAAATAGCTCAGTTGGTAGAGCTATTGTCATGTCAACAAAGGGCCCTGGGTTCAAGTCCCATTGGAATCAATATCTTTTTCTGATTTTTCTGTCTCCAGATATTCGATTGAGTTTCGCTAATATTGTCTTCATATAATTAAATATAAGAATGGATCGTTTTAAAAAAAATTAACCATTCATCAAACTTTTTAAGTTTTTTTGAAAAAATAGAACGAAATGTATTGACCCTATTCTACTAAAGAGGTAACTAAACTACTAAAATTGTGGTGTTCAAACGCGTTTAGTCACTAATAATAGTATTACCTATCCTGCCGAATTTCTTTTGGGTATGCTTGGAATGAACCATCTACGGGTCAGGAGAGATGTACACATTTGCTACGCATTTCTTCAGATTGATTCGCGGATGGTTTGAAAACTCAGCTATCATGGAGAGCATTCACTTCTATGTACCCGATGGGTATCTTCGCCACTGACAGCATAGACTATTCTATCTTCCGGCCTGCAGGACTAATTTGCCAATGGTCATGCCGGTCGGGAGAGCAATCTTGCTGTTAAACAGGATTAATTCGGATATCGACATATTTAGCATTAGTGAAGCTGCCTTTAAAAGGCGAGCTCTATTAATGCTTGTATAGTTGGTGTTCAATATAGTACAAATGTATTTTAAAAACGCATTGAAATGTAAAATTTTGTAATGTTTTTGAGATAATAAATAAAAATTGAATTGAATTGAATATACTCGCTACTCGGCCAAACTACTTGCCCGGTGAAAACGGGCTCACCCTCCTGAATCAAGTTAGTGGATTATGCAGCGAACGGAGTACATTGCTTTCCATGGTGCGTAGTTTTAGAAACAACAACTATCAATATTATGATTAATGTATTCGTGTACAATTTTTTAGAACGCATTTTATACAGCGGCAGGATTGCTTTGGTTTGTTCACTATGCCTTGGGTCTGCTCGTCATCAGTCTACTTGGAGAGACGATGAAGTATGAAAATAAAAGAGGAATTGTGGTCATCAACAAGCTGATTCTAGGTGGACAAGTTAAAAGTAAGCAATTATTATTATATACAATGTACTTAAATGTAAAATGCTTTGAGTTTTGAATGGTTAATATTTTGGTTTTTTAATATGAGGATACCTTGAATGGTTCATTTTACGTTGGGTTAACAATATTAATTTGATATCATGGACTAAGAATGACGAAGAAAACGAATCGGTCATTTGCCTTTTTTTAAATTGACCCCTACCGGAGGCCTACGAGGAATATAATTTCCATCAGGGAGTATAACATATTTGGGGATGCAGTATGGGGGATGGAAAGGAAGGAAAAGGGTATGAGGGGTGAGTAGGAATCTAGGGATCAGTGTATCCAGGAGTCACGGACGTATGAATTCATCCCTCCCACTGCGGTGCAAAACGATGGATCGAGAGAGACCAGCTGGACAGGTCAAAGGTCTCCCCAAACTAGCCTCTCCCAAACCAGCCCGTCAAGCAGCAGGTGTGTAGGCGCATCCGCCTCCAAAACCTGAACACACCTCACCCGATGAACCCGCTAACCTGCTAAATCACCAAACGTGGCGAACCACTTGGGGTGACCCTTGGGGTGCCCATACCCGCCTCCCATAGTACTCCGTCTAGCATTCTTCAAGTTTCTGAATTGGGGAACTTTTCAAACTGTTTAATTAATTTTATTTTATTACACGCCCACGTGGGCTTTTATAAACATTTAAAAAATATAATAATTTTGTGAAACATTTTTCAAAAAGTAAAATTTGTAAACGAAATAATAAAAAATAACACATGCAGCAGAATATTGAAAGCTAAATAACAAATATTATAATCAATAATTATCAGCCTGAAACACTCATCTACATTGAAAAAATCTTCCGAGAAAAGATACTGGCCACCAACGGGAATTGAACCCTTGACCCTCTGATTGCCGGTCAGCTGCTCTGACCGCTGAGCTATGGTGGCTTATCTAATACCCGCCAAATAATTCAATATATACTAGTGTTTCATTCGACAATTACTTATTATTACATATTTCCAACTGAAAACAACCAACTTTATTTTTGTGAGAGAGGTATTGTTAAGTACTAAATCTCCCGCATAGGTGGCGTCGAGACTAATTATGTCTGCATTTATTGCTGAAATACTTTTGTCAAATATTAATTATAATTTTTAATTGATAAACTAACGTTTAAACAAGATATTTATGCATAGCACAAAGGGTAGATAACAAATATTATAATTAATAATTATCAGCCTGAAACACTCATCTACATTGAACACGGGTTCAATTCCCGTTGGCGGCCAGTATCTTTTCTCGGAAGATTTTTTCAATGTAGATAAGTGTTTCAGGCTGATAATTATTGATTATAATATTTGTTATCTACCCTTTGTGCTATGCATAAAAATCTTGTTTAAACGTTAGTTTATCAATTAATAATTAATATTTGACAAGTTAAAGTATTTCAGCAATAAATGCAGACATAATTAGTCTCGACGCCACCTAGCGCGAGATTTAGTACTTAACAATACCTCTCTCACAAAAATAAAGTTGGTTATTTTCAGTTGGAAAAATGTAATAATAAGTCATTGTCGAATGAAACACTAGTATATATTGAATTATTTGGCGGGTATTAGATAAGCCGTCATAGCTCAGTGGTCAGAGCAGCTGACCGGCAATCAGAGGGACACGGGTTCAATTCCCGTTGGCGGCCAGTATCTTTTCTCGGAAGATTTTTTCAATGTAGATGAGTGTTTCAGGCTGATAATTATTGATTATAATATTTGTTATCTACCCTTTGTGCTATGCATAAAAATCTTGTTTAAACGTTAGTTTATCAATTAAAAATAATAATTAATATTTTACAAGTTAAAGTATTTTAGCAATAAATGCAGACATAATAAGTCTCGACGCCACCTAGCGGGAGATTTAGTACTTAACAATACCTCTCTCACAAAAATAAAGTTGGTTGTTTTCAGTTGGAAAAATGTAATAATAAGTAATTGTCGAATGAAACACTATAGACTAGTAGACGAGGTAGGTAAACCCTACGTCATCGAGTACACGGATGAAACTACTTTTTAGTGATAATGGACACTTAGAAAACCTTAAAAAAGCTGGTCTGCCGGTGCGCCTCTTGGCAGGAGCCGCGCTGCCATGGAAATAGTCAGCGTTTTTTTTCGAAAAAATTACGTCATCGAGTACACGAACGGGAATGGTGGCATATGATAAAGGTCGATTAGAAAATGAGAAAAAAGCAGGGCTGCCAACCGGCAGCCTGGCAAGTTCGCAGGCAGCCGGCGACAAAGTGGGGTAAAAAATAGTAATTTTTACGTCATCGAGTACACGAATGAAACTAATGAATAACTATAGTCCAGATCATTCCGTTTGAGAATATATTGGTCTGCCGACCAGCAGCCTGGCAAATTTTTGTGTACGATTTTTTAAAGTTTTTTTTTTTTGTTTTTAATTTTTCGTTTATCTTTATTATTATTTTTATTTCATTATATTTTTAAAAAATTTGAATGCCATATTTTAACAATATGAACGATAATGATAAAAAAAAATAATTTGAGAGTTCCGAGTGTACCCATCCGTCAGGTGAGCCGTTCGACGCCAAACCACTTACGAAACCTGCCGCGGTGCCCCTCACCGCTGTCGCGTGTCAATATTATTGTACAAATTAATAATATTAATAGTCCTTTTAAAATTGCCTAATAGTCCATAGTAGTTGGAAGTTCGAAAACCAACGCACCATCGCTGTAAGAGCTGCGTTCGTCCGTAAAACGACGGAAATTTCTGAAACCCCGTTCGTTTCATATCGGTTTCGCTTGCCCTGCTGCACCGATTACATCGAATACAAGATCGAAACTAATGAAAAACTGTAGTCTAGATTATCTCATTCATGACTTCTTTGGTCTGCTACCAGGAGCCAGGCAGTTTTTTGTGAACGCCGAAACGACTTTTACAAAAATAAAAAAGGTATTTTATTACATAAATCATGATCTCTTCGTATTTAGGGGCGGAGTAGGAAGGGTATTTACAATATATTGTCAACATATGCTTTTTTACTTTATAGATCGCCATCACTGCACTCGTCTAATCCAATTGAAGAATCTGATGAAGTCCAGACCCTTTGTGGCTACCGCGTGCGGCCTGTTCCCATTGGATTGCTCCCTGCTCATAAGTTTGGTCGCCACCGTTGCAACTTACATTGTCATTCTTTATCAGATAAGAGACTAAAAGTCGAACTTCTAAGAATAAATAACTCGCAAATAATTTTAAAAATCGTTATGTTATTTACTTAAATCCTCAATTCCTTCTCATTTAGTGAAGAGGTGATCGGGGGTTTATGATAAATGAGACGATGACGTGTGTTCGGTACTAATTGGTCACACCTCACATCTCACCCCCTCACACCTCACATCTCACACCTCACATCTCTAACCTCACACCTCACAACTAATATTTTCACAATAGTGTGGTATTTCTTCCACGATATTATTTGGTCGGATATTTGAAGTTAGACGTTGAGAAGCGGTTGGAGAAGAGTGGGATACAAGTATACCGTCAATTTCATAATTATGAACTACTGCCTTAGAACATACACGATCTCAAAAAGTTGAGAAATATTGTGGTACTCCTCCAAACCATTATCCTAACCATTGGCCTAACCATTAACTTAAGCATCGCAAAAGGCCAATTCCCCAATAAATGTAAACACTGAATCATAATTCCAATACATAAAGGAGGCGGATATAACTAAATATCGTCCAATAACATTACTTAATTCACTATCCAAAGTCTTTGAAAGAGCAATTAACTTTCAATTAGCCTAATAATTTGAAAAAAATAATATATTATCCCATAACCAATTTGGCTTCAGGAAAAATAAAGGCACCTCCGATGCCATTGCGATAGTTACCGATTTTTTAAATGAAAACTTAGACAAGGGATCAAAATGCATGTCAATATCCCTAGACCTACGCAAAGCATTTAATACTATCTCACATTCCAAACTAATACAATAACTATCAAACATTGGAATAAATGGGAATGAACCAAGTATTATTTGAAATTACCTTTCGAACCCTAAACAAAGTGTAAAAATCAATAGCTGCCTCAGCAATCAAATACCAACTAGTTTTGGTGTGCCTCAAGGAAGCATCCTGGGTCCAACTTAATTCCTAATTGAAATAAATAAACCGTGTATATAATCTGCCAATAGATGCCAAAATCGTAAGTTTCGGTGATGATACGATTCTCCTCTTCAAATCATGTAACTGGTATGATGTTTACATAAAAGCAATCAGGGGCATAGCTACTGTTAAAAGATGGTTAGACAATAATTCACTAACAATGAATCATCAAAAACCAAATACATTGAGTTTAGCATTAATCCGACCCTAAGTAACCTAGTAAATAATATTGAAATATATGCTTGCCCCCTGCTAAGTGCTAATATATGTGATTGCCCCTATCTAGAACGTGTTACAAAAATCAAATACTTGGGTATTATTTTTGACAGTAATTTAAAGTGGAAATAACATATTATCTCTACAGCAAACAAACTTCGAAAATCAATATACTTCTTAGACAAACTCGCCACTTTCTTAACTTGAAACAACTCAAAACAATTTACTATGCACTATGTCAATCTCTAATCGAGTATGATATCATAGCCTGGGTAGAAGCAAACGCTGCCGCCATTGATCCGCTCTCTAAAGCCCAGAAACTAATTATAAAGATTATTCTAAATCTACCGATCACAAACAGTTCGGATGAAATCTTTAAGAGAATTAGTGTTTTGGACATTAGGCAACTTTATGCCAAAAATTTACTAATTTATCTTTTCAAACATAAAATTGTTTTTGACAATATCCAAACTGTTCGTGATACAAGAACCAAAGGGCAAAATATCTCACTTATCCCTTTTGCCAAAACAACGTTTGGTCAAAGAAACTTCAGGTACTTTGCAACAAAACTTTATAATACACTTCCACTTACCATTAGACATCACAATAATTACGTAAAATACAAATCAGATACAAAGTCTTGGATCACTAGCAAAGATACATAGATCATATATTATAAATATTTTTAGAACCTCCGAATGCATGCTTTCCCATTGGTACGATGCTGATTGTCCTTGTACTTTTACTTTAAATGTAAATAACATTGTTGTTGTTATCCTTATTTTTGTGTTAAACAATATTAAAAATGGTAAATAACACTAAAAAACAATATTAATCAAAACCAATATTAAAAATGGTAAATATTTTTGAACATCGTGAGAGATGATTTAAAATTAAATTAAATAACATTTAAAAAAGTACAGTATTGTATTATTGTTTATTACCCACATAACATATTATTTGAATATATATTTTTTTTACATGAGCTCCACAAAGGAGGCCCTGAGGAAAATAATTTCCCTCAGGGCCTGTGTCATCTTTAGGGAAACTGTATGGAGGGGTTTTTTAAGGAAAGGAAGGAGAGGAGAGTTCTGGGAAGGAAAAGGGTTTAAGGGTGGGTAGGAATCTGGGGTTCAGTGTGTCCTGATCATCCACCTCCAAGACCTAGACAAACTCACCGCGTGAACCCGGGCACCCTTGCTAAATCACCAAACGTAGCGAACCACTTGGGGTGACCTATGGCAGAGGTGTTGGTTATCCAATAAAGGTTCCAGGGGCTGCTGCACCTATTCCCGCCTCTCAAATTGTTCATTTTGGAATATAAGTACATTTTGATTTTGCGCGCTAACTTAAAGAGCAAACAGTTGTTTTCTAAAATATATTCATTATATTTACTGTTATCGGGTTATTGGGAAGGAGATTGTAAACGTATGGCCTATGTTCCTTCCACCACTTTCAGTCCACAGAATTTGGGTATAATATATATAACTCAGTTTGTCGTTAGTTTAACAAATTTAGTTATAAATATTTCGAGTACGGAGAAAGATTGTCTGATTGTCAGTACGATCCTATAGAAAAAATATATTTTTTCTAACACAGGAAAATTATTTTGTGGCAGCATTTTTAACCAACATATTTCGTGAGCAACACTCACTTCTTCAGGGTTTTAATAACATGTCGGTTTTTATGAACAATAAAAGTGGTAAAAAGAACGTATTTTATTTATTTGAAAAAATACAGTTTTTAATATCTAAAAATGACCAGACATCATTTTATGTTACAATTAAGTGAAAAGTATTCAAAGGTATCGTTAAGCGGTAATTGATCAACACCATTACACAAAATACATTAGATTAAGCTCGTATACATGTGGACAAATTTATTCGCATCACCCTTAGTTAAATAATATTATTTAGTTAGTACTAAGTGCTTATTCAAAGAATGATATCCTAATAAATGTTTTGCCAATTCAAGAAATTTTCATCACAAAACTAGTTTTAAACCTACTGAAATGTTGAGTAACAATAAATTCACGCAAAGTAAAGCTAACAAGCCAAAGAAAAACGAAAGTTTAAATGTACATTATGCTCTAACACCGCTGAATTATTTCTTTTTATTTATTGGGATTCAAAATTATTCGTACAAAAGTAACAAAGTGTTGACCAAAACAACTTTCAGTAAAGCATATTCGATGTTACTACTGAGTGTTCTAGATGTTTTTTTCTTGTATCTGATGGCAATTAAAATAGAAATTGAACTCAAAACGATGTCTTTCAAACTGTCTTTAGTAGATGATATATCGTATTTTTTTTCAATCTTCTCGGCAAATTTTGCGATTTTATGTCCAGTATTTTGTAATACGCGACTTGCAGTAAAATTTTTAGAAAATGTGGAAAGCATCGATAAACTTTTCGGCCTTCCATCGGAGTGCTACAGAACAATGCGCAAACTTTTTGGTGCTGTAGCTTTATTTTTAAGTTTCTACATTTGTTTTGTTATTTCATTTGATCTTTTCGGCACTGACATATATTTAGAATGTTATTATTATGCTTTATACATCGCATTGGCTATTGTAGACGTTTTAATTTTTCAATACGCCTTGAATGTCTGGATGGTCACCTTTCAAATGCGGGCTCTGTTATCTCTACTGGTATGCAGCAATAAACATTTGTACAAAACTGACTACGTTGATTTTTCTCCTAACAATATGATGTACAATAGTTGTTGGAATAAAATGAACAAATTGTTGATTAAACGCAACGTTTCTTTTGATTACGATGCCGAAGTATTAAGGCTTATGATGATCTATGATAAACTTGCAGATAATGTAGACATTATAAACTCATCGTATGGACTTCAGGTAATGTATTACTTACAGCTTTTAAGCAAGTTTGGTTTACTTTTAAAATTGAAATAAAATCTTACATGCCTTTTTGCGATAAGGTTATAAAAATTTAAATAAAAATCTGATAAAAATTATACAAATTGTAAAAATTGTACAACTTATAACAATTGAAAAAAAATCGTACTTGTCTTTTTTTACGATAAGGTACCTATGTGTAAAGCACAGCGTTCCATTAATTGTATAAATATATATTTAATTAAATACGCTGAAAATAAATAATGTTTTTAAAATGCTTACCAATAATAAATACATGTTCTTAATTCACGTTTCAGATTTTATTCGTCATAGTGACAGCATTTTTGTCAATTTTACAGGCAGTAAATGGACTTCTTAATACGGAAAAATATGATTATCCGAATCGTAATGTGAGTATGTAATACTTATTTCACAACTCTTACGCCAACCTAGGAATACCTAAATATGACATTTTTTCGAAAATTTTTTAAAAACTGTTTGAAAATATGATTTTTTTTTTCAAATTGAGAATTTTTGTAAGTTGAAAGTTGTCGAAATTTTAAATTTAACTTTACAATCTGTTCCTGACTCCTGAAGTCATCGCGACTCGTGAATTATTCGTGACTCTTGACCTTATCGCGACTCTACCGCCCTAAAACGAAACGAGTATTTTTTTAAATGTTTCCGGCTTTCACCCTTCGATGTTGTTTTGGACCATAATTTCAAATAAATAAAAAAAACAAAAAAAAAAACAAATTTCAGAATGTTCAAATAAACTTAAAATTATTAAAATATGAACCAGCATTAGAAAAGTTCGAAATAGCCAAGTCAAGTGTTTTCTTTGTTTGACGTTTGATATTCTAAATAAGTGTGTATTAATTTGTCAATGCGGTGTAAGTAGCCCGTGACCCAAACACCGTGCGCCTAAGCATCGTGGATCATATAAGTTTCTGCGATATATTCAATTTTTTTTTTTTTTTTTAAATATTTCCCTAATTGAGAAATTCTCGTGTTTAGAGAGGGAGCACTATCAGGTTGACAGTACTATACATACTTGACAGTTGTTACAATTTGGATGTATGTAGAAAAACTTTTTTTTTAAATATATACAATGAATAATAAGTTTGAAATTATTTTTTTTTTTGTGCACAATGGAATTTTTTTTTTTACAATAAAAATATAAAAATATAAGTTAGCATTTTTTTTTTTTTACATATACATAATGTGAATTTTCATACATAGAGAAAATATAAGTTGATATTTTTGCTTCACATTGCTTCACATTGATCACATACGGCATTTATTTTTGGGGTATTATGCCAAAAGCGGATAAAAAAGGCTGTAGGGCAACACGGCATTCATTTTTGGGGTCTGAGTTCCATCCAGGCATCGCATCATGAATCCAATTACTCGGCTGGATAAGTTCTTCATCACGACATCCCTTCCCGTAGACTCCGAAATAATGAATTACTGTTCCTCGATCAACACTCTACTAATAATGGATATTATTATCCTTTATCCAGAACGTCGAGACTTGTCAACGCAAATCAAAGCATCGAACTTTTTGGCGTATGCCTAAATGACTTTCGTTAGTTGATGCACTATGTGATTTTTTTTAAGCCTTTTAAATCCACCTTCAAGCTACTTGTAATTATCTTCTATGTGTACTTTTACATTATGTGTACGAGTAGTAGTAGGAAATTTTCATGTTAAGGACATAGTTCGTTTAGATCAAGTTTAATCTAGTATGTCATAGGAAGCCAATGAAATAAGTGTAAAGGACTACCGACCCTTCATGCTGATTCGTTCCCTTCTTTACTCGTATTTTATCAATGCTCTTTATCTATATGTACTCTCCTTTCATTGTCATCTCGTTTTTTTATTCGTGTTATTGTTATATTGTTAATGGATTTTTTTCCGTAAATAAATAAATAAAAAAGCAATATTTTCCGCTTGCTGTGGTGGTAGTAGGATTTTACCAAATTTTAGTAAGCTTATTCGTTACCCAGGAATATTCTTACTTTAAAAAAAATAATAAAAAATACTTTAAAAAGACAATAATCGAAAATCTGGAAACAGAAAAGTCAGAAAAAGATATCTGTACGTCTGGGACTCAAACTCAGGACCTTTCGCTTTCCGGACAAATGCGATAACCACTGCGTCAAGGTCTCGATATTTGATTTGATCATTTTTAACTCTATCATACTTCGATAATAACCACCCATATTATCTCTATCTTTCTATCTTTATGTAAGATTGCAAGATTCAAACTCGAACTAAATGCCATCTAGATAGTGTCTGGATAAATCTTTATCCATTTGATTTAATACGCGACATTAATTGTCTTTTCTGCAAGTCTAGGATGATTTTTTTTTAGTTAAACCTCAAATTGTAATATTTAATTAAATTAAGACAATATAAGCGAAACTCAATCGAAAACCAGGAAACAGAAAAATTAGAAAAAGATATTTGCACCCCTTTGACTTGAACTCAGGATAATATTGTCTTCATTTTATTAAATGTTTCAATTTGAGGTTTTTCTCATAAAGTTAAAAAAACAAAAAAAATTACTAATGTGATTAATATATTCATGTATATTTTTTTAGACAGTCATTTTTACAGCTAATGGATTGCTTTGGTTTATCCATTATGCATTGGGACTGCTCGTCATCATTCTACTTGGAGAGACTATGAAATTTGAAAATAAAAGAGGAATCATAGTTATCAATAAGCTGATCTTAACTGGAGAAGTTAAAAGTATGTATTTTCTAAATATTTCGTATTTTATATTACTTTATTTTATTTGTGAGAACCAGAGTTTATATTATTCAGGGGGTAAGGTTTTTCCGGGTCTGCCCATCAGCTGCATGGCAGGCCGGATCGGGAGAGAATGGTTGAGGAAGTCCCTTTGACTTCTCCAGCCGAACTCTCATCCTCTCCGTTACTCCTGGACACACTGACCCCCAGATTCCTTTTCCTTCCCAGAACTTACTCTTCTTCTTTTTTAAAAAGACCCTCCACACAGCATTCCCAAAGATGACATAGGTCCTGAGAGCAATTATTTTCCTCAGGGCCTCCTGTGTGAAGCTAATATAAAAAAAAATATTTTAAAGATGATAATTAGGACAAAAACAAATTGTTTTAATGGAAATGTGAAATTTCTAATTTGGGAGGCGGGTATGGGTACCGCCGCTCTTGGAACCATTTATTGGATAACCAACACCCCTGCCATAGGTCAACCCAAGTTGTTCGCTACGTTTGATGATTTAACAGGTGTACCCGGGTTGTGTATTTATTAGTACAGTATATTTTGGAACATAATTAAAAGTAGCAATAGGTACTTCGTCATTTACTGCACACTCCTTGCTTCAATGACATTCATACATAGTTGCATATAGATGCAATTATACACCTACTAATTCAGTCATTCCAACAGACTATAATACCATCAGATAGTTTCACCGCAGGGGTAGGAAGAGAGGATGTACCACCAAATAACTCACATCATACATACAACTCCATACCTTCTAGTTCAATCATTCCAAAAGACTATAATACCATCAGATAGTTTCACCGCAGACGTAGGCATAAAGAATTGACCGCTAAACAACCATGTCAAACTGCTTGCTTCAATCACATTCATATATCGCCTCATACACATAAATCTATATACTTGTTATTTCAGTCATGGCAGCGGACTCAAATACCATCAAATAGTTTCGCCGCAGACATAGGCAGAGAGGATGGACCGCGTAACAACTGACAACTTCATCGCACTGCTTGCTTCAATCACATCCATACATTCAAGTCCATAACTTTTCAGTTATCCCAACTAACATCCTAACTAAACTAGTAGGAATGGACTTATACTTATATGAGACGATATTTGAATGTGACTGAAACAAGGGGTGTGCACTAAATGACAAAATATGTATGGCTAATTATACATATTCACATTAATTGTGCATCAAAACGAATTGTTACTTTACCACGTTTATCCCGCAACTCTTAACTTTTGAGAACACAATGGAAACTATATATAGCACATACACGTTTTTTATTAATATGAACATAAATATATAACCAAGTAAATGCACAAACAAAAGCTACTCTATAACTAGTCGTCACCGCTACTAAAAAATAATTGTCTTTGCAGATTATTTCGCGCAACAGAGCGCGGGGGCGACGAAAACATTGTAGGTGATTTTGCACATCAAAACCTAATCCATTTATAAGCGGTGTATGGTTTTTATATGATTTTGCACGTCAAAACCGAATCCATTTATAAGCGGTGTATGGTTTGTAGATGATTTTGCACGTCAAAACCGAATCCATTTATAAGCGGTGTATGGTTTGTAGATGATTTTGCACATCAAAACCGAATCCATTTATAAGCGGTGTATGGTTTGTAGGTGATTTTGCACAAAAAAAAAACTGAACAGGTTTTGTAAATACCCGCTTGGGATCTTGGGGTGAGGTTTGTCTCAGCTGCAAATGTAATTGCCCACCTACTGCGTGGCCAGCCGGATTAGGAGAGACTGATTGAGGGAGATCTAACCTAGACCTCTTCATCTGGACTCTCTCGACCCATCGACTTGAACCGCAGTGAGATGGATGGATTCACACTTCCGTCACTTCTGCACACACTGACCCACAGATTCCTACCCACCCCAAAGGTATGAACCTTTTCCCCCCCAAAACTTCCTCTCTTACTTTCCATCAAAAGGCCTTCCACACAAAATCCCCAAAGATTGCATAAGCCCTGAGGATTTTTTTCCTCAGGGCCTCCTGTGAGGAGCTAATGTGAATTAAAAAAGGGAGGGGGCAGGGTGGAATAGGATAAGGGTATTATGGGTATTCAATATAAACACCATTAAAATCTGATTTATTGAAATCTGGATATTTACCTACCCTTCGCCTTCAGCTTAGTTGTTGTATTGTTTTATGTACGGGTGTATTTTGATGTTACCGGTTAGTCTAGTCTCGTCTCTTTCCCAACATGCCTTCCTATGCTTGATGTAACTCTACGTGACCAGCTCTTTCCAGATGGCTCCATCGAAGAGAGAGTCAAGTTAGTTTCTCATAAGTGTACTGAACAGGGCCTGCAGATACTTTAATGGTATCCAATTAGAGACCGTCTACAAGTCTCAAAATTCACCGTTGAATTTGGCAGCCACTTCTGGTCTGGAGCCTCAAAATACCTAAAAAAATCTTTACTCTATGCAGAAACGGAAGTTACAACACGCGTATTGCAACCTTCAAGGCACGGGCGTTAGGTTATTATGCTGCTCTTGTTCTACCGGTATTACGTGCTCCAAGAAACTAGCGTCATTGATCCCTTTGGCACCGGTACACAGTCGGGAAACAAAAATATTTTATTGAAACAAAAAATTTTGCCAGCCAATATGTTAGCTTTAAAACATTTTCGACGACCTTGCTAGGTGTTGGAGGTAAGAATTGTAATAGAATAACATACGAGTATGTAAATAACTATCAATATACTAATCTTTAACATCTGTACTCCTTACATAAGCTATGTTTTCTACAGGTTGTGGTTTCTGTTAGAAGAAATGAATATGATTGAGGTGATTAATTTGTTGTTTAATATTAATCTATATTTTTTTAAGATGGTCGGCACTGCACTCGTCTAGTCCTGTTGGAAAATCTGATGAAATCGAGACCCTTTGTGACTACTGCTTTCGGCTTCTTCCCAGTGGACTTCTCCTTGCTACTCAATTTGGTGGCCACCATTGTTACATACATTGTCATTCTTTTTCAGATAAAAGATTGAATATCAAGTTCAATAAATAATGGCTCCATTAACACTGAATTACACGTATTAATTTCTTCGTTTTATATCATGAATTCTAAATTCGCACACCTTTTGATTGAACACCAATTGACCTTTTTAAATAACACTTCTGTTTGTGAAATGAGGAAATAAAAAAAAATGTACCATGAAAGTAGTTATAGAGGAATGTATTTGTTGATATTATTATAAAATTCATGTGGAGGCAAATATTATTATACTAAAAAAGCAGCCGAATTGAAAAGAAACCGCCAACGATACCGACACCAACAGAACAGTTTGCATGTCTGTTGAAACAAGGCCAACCCTTGGCGAAGTGTTTGCTATTCTGGAAATATAATATATATTAAGAAATATAGAATAGTTTACATAATTTTTGATTTAAAGTAATTGCCGTTTAAACCACGACACAAATGCACCACATTATGGAAAGTTCATGCTCACGTTCTAGCACGTCTCCAAGATGGAATCTTCATAAGCGTGTTAAAGATAATTTCCTGGTATTTTATTTTATTGTTAATTCATTCACATATTCATAACAAACTTAGTAAATGTAATGTAAAATTGGAAAGCTATCGAAAATTATACAAAAAGTTTTAAGCATGTGAAACTGAAAAACTCAATGTGCTGAAGTAATATGAATCTGAAAAAACTTAATATTAAAAACATCAGTAAAACACATAATAGACAAATTAACAAAACTACTTTACTTACGGTACCATATTTGCATGATTTAATAAAGTGCTGTTACAGATTTAGCTTAATTCTATAAATGCAAATATATCGATCCCTAAACTTGTTTCCCAGATCGTGGATCCCGTTGATTAGTGAATAGGTCTGATGGTTGGTCGTTTATGTGTTGCAAAATGGCAATACAGTTTTTTTTTAATATCCTAAACAGACTAGACATGACGTTTTAACTAAGTAAATGGAAAATATTCATACCTTTAAGCGATAATTGATCAACGTCATTAAACGACTAACAGTTTACTTGTACGGATGCGAACTTACTCGCATCACCCTCTTTTGATATCACGTTGTTCTTACTAATTGCTCACCCATAGAACAGTATTCTAATGTTATGCTAAAATAAAAACGTTTGTTACAAAAACAGTTTTAACTCAACTATAATAATGATTAACAATAAAAACACTTGTATAAATTCTGACCACCCGAAGATAAACGAAAATTTAAATATGCATTACGCTCTAACACCATTGAATTATTTCTTCTTATTAATTGGAATTCAAAATTATTCGTATAAGAGTAACAAAGTATTAACTAAAACAGCTTTCAGTAAAGCATATTCGTTGTTATTAATATGTGGCTTAAATATTTTTTTCTTGTATCTGATAGCAAATAAAAGTTTAAATGAAATGCGGTCAATCAAATTTACTTTCGTCGACAATATGTCGTATTTTTTTTCAATCTTCTCAGCTAATTTTGCGATTTCTTGTCCGGTATTTTGTAATCCGGGACTTGCAGTAAAATTCATAGAAAACGTAGAAAGCATCGATAAACATCTTGGTCTTCCACCGGGGTGCTTTAGGACAAAGCGTAAACTTATTAGTGTTGTGGCTTTATTACTAACTTTGTACATATTTTTTGCTATTTTATGTGATCTTTTCGGCACAAATAGTAAATTAAAAAAAGATTATTTCGCTTTGTACATCGCATTGGCCATAGTTGATGTTCTTATTTTTCAATACGCCTTACATATTTGGATGGTTATATTTCGAACGCGGGCTCTAATGTTTCAACTAGTACGCAACAGTAAAAAATTATACAAAATTGACTTCATTGACTTTTCTCCTAACAATTTGATGTATGAAAGTGGTTGGAATAAAATGAACAAAATGATGATTAAATACAATGTTTCTTTTGATTTCGATGACGGAGTACTAAGGCTTATGATGATTTATGATAAACTAGCAGATAATGTAGACATTATCAACTCATCTTATGGACTTCAGGATGTTGATTTTCTAACATATAAATAAATACTCCTTAAATCTTGCAAGTTACTTATAAATTTTTAAATAAAATCTTTAATGTATTTTCCTAATTAAAGCTGTAATGCATATACTGAAAATTTAATAGAATGAATAACTATAGAAACACAGATATATTTTATTTGAATCAATAAATTGGCGTGTTTAAATGTACGTGTTTTTGGATTGTTTTTCAGATTTTATTCGTCATAGTCACAGCGTTTTTGTCGATTTTACAGGCAGCAAATGGAATTTTATACAAGGAAAACTATTTTTATCCAAATAACGATGTGAGTGTGTTATTTTTTCTTTATAACGCTTACAACCTAGCAATAGTCGTATGTTAGGGTCTTCATCACAATTCTTTTTTTCATCGATTATAATAATTATGGATCCATGAAAACTCAGGATCATGCAAAAACAGCACATGACCCGAACTAACGTAACTTATTAAAACTATTTTTTTTTCTTCGCTTTAATGACTTTTCAAAAACGGTGTTGAAGTTGCATGATTCTAATTTGTCCAGTCACCGTAATTTAAAAGCCCAGAAGGCTTTAATCTGGCTTTCGTAGTATATAATAGATTGGAAGATAATCTCAGTTTCATCCTGGTGTAATACCACCATTCAGAAATGAAACGTTGCTTGAAATGGCTTTAGCCGTATTTGGTAACCAGATCTGAATTGCCGGGTATTTCCCCACCTTCCTCTCTTCTATCCCCCCCCCCCTACCTTCAGCTTTACAACATACCCCAATTGGGAATGCCGTAGTCTCACTGTCTCCAGACGGGAGCAGCTGGGACTCTTGTGAGGTATTCATATAAAAAAGTACACATATATGTATATGTTTTGGTTAAGGTTTCACAAGTGTAAGCTGTCGAATAATTTTATCGGTTTACTCGCGTAACGTAGTCCTTAAAAGGACTTTTTAACTCCTGACGTTTCGGACAGATCTCACTGTCCATCTTCAGAGGCCTTATGTATCGAGTTTTGTCTCAAACTGATCGCTTTCGCGTGTCTGTTCGGTTCAGAAGTCAAAACCTAAGTGGTGCATATCAATTCTTATTACGTCACATGGTATTTATAAAATACCTTGTGGGGCACGTAAAAACGTGTATATTGAACGATGCAATAAAAATATATCATGTAGAATTGCAGAATATCAAGTAAAAGTCACTAATAAACGCTTCACTTTATCTATAGTTCAACACGCCCTTAATGAAGTTCATAAAATAGACTTTAATAATACAAAAACAATAGCTAGCATGTACAATGAATCAAAAATAATTTACCGCGAAGCCATACAAAGTCATAAACATAAAAATAATATGAATACTAGAAATGTCTCAATCAGAATTCCCAACACCTGGAAAATCATAATTTGTCAAAATCCCCCAAAAACGGCATTTCCAAAATCCTCAGAAGCACCTCCAATTAGTTTAAAGCAATCCAATCAGGTCTCTACACGCAAACCGCCTGATTTAGCGGGCCCCGGCCCTACCCCTAACCAAACAAATCACTTTCAAACCGTTGACTCCGTCTTAGATGTAATAAGAATTAATATGCACCACTTAGGTTTTGACTTCTGAACCGAACATACACACGAAAGCGATCAGTTTGAGACGAAACTCAATACATAAGCACTCTGAAGATTGACAGTGAGATCTGTCTTAAACTTCAGGAGTTAAAAAATCCTTTTAAGGACTACGTTACGCGGGTAAACCGAGAAAATTATTCTACATATATTTTTTCCCCTTCTTATTCCCTAATTATTTAAGACTACTCGTCGCCAATAAATTCCGTCTATTTTTGTCCACCTTCCCCAAATTTCAAGGTTGACTGCCGGACGTCAGGGTAAGTATCACTTTGTATGGTGTTTGGTTACTCCATTGTGGACTACTAACATTTTTAATTTGGTTAGTTTTAATTCAGAGTTTTATGAATTATTTTTAGAACGCCATTTTTACTGCAGCAGAATTGCTTTGGTCTATCCACTACGCTTTGGGGCTGCTAGTTATCACTCTACTTGGAGAGACTATGAAGTTTGAAAACAAAAGAGGAATCGTAGTTATCAACAAGCTGATTCTGGGTGTAGAAGTTAAAAGTATGCATTTTCTACTATATTAGGTATTTCGTATTCAATATAAGTACCATTGAAATTGAGGATCTTGAAAACAGGAAATATTATTAGAGATATACCTACAAATCGCTTTTAGCTAGTAATACCGTTCTGGATATGGGTGTTTTTCGATGTTTTCTTTATTTTTTTCAAAAATTTTGTTAGCAAATTTAACTGTCCAAATTTTTTTCTCTACAAGGTCACAGGAGGTACTTTACTCGCAATTAATATATTTCTATAACTTTTAAAGATGGTCGGCACTGCACTCGTATGGCGCTGTTGGAGAATATGATGAAATCGAGACCCTTTGTGACTACTGCGTGCGGCCTGTTCCCAGTGGACTGCTCCTTGTTCATCAAATTGTTGGCCACTGTTACATCTTACATAGTCATTCTCTACCAGATAAAAGACTGAATTTCGAGTTAACATTTAATAAATGGCTCCCCATCAAAATGATTTCTTTATATTTTTATGTCCTGAATTATTTTGCATTTAGACACGATTAAGTGATTACTTTTTATACATATTTATTATAATTTAAAATAAAACAATAACTTTGTAAACACCACTTTTATTTTTTATACTTTACGCCGACCGGGTTTCACTACAACCGTAGCTTCTTCAGGACAGTACAATCTCTACTAAAATTAATTTACATGTATGATATAGATAATACATGATTTAACCGAACGGGTTGGACTCCTCAAGTAACGAAGGAAAGAGGAATAGGTGCAGATGGAGGATTGGGAAGGGAACGGGCGTGTTCTTTGTCAATAGGGAACAATCTTAGTATGGGACTTTAATTTAAATTTAGTTGGTTATTAACTACCTTACTATTAGTGTTAATGGCTTTCCTTAGTTCAAGTGCCTCTAAATTGTCTAGCCTAATACCGATGTTGTTTTTATGAATTAGTGTGGCGCCTGTATGTTTATCAAATTTATGGTCTTTTTCGATCAAGTGGTTTGCAAATTCCGAAAATTCAGAGATGTGTAAACATCGAAGATGTTCTTTGACACGGGTGTTTATATTGCGTGTTGTTTTATCTATATCACACATGTAAATTAATTTTAGTAGAGATTGTACTGCCCTGAAGAAGCTACGGTTGTAGTGAAGCCCGGTCGGCGTAAAGTATAAAAAATAAAAGTGGTGTTAACAACGTTATTGTTTCATTTTAAATTATAATGTCACATCACAAAGTAACTGCTTCATATGAACAAACATATTTATTAGTCATATAATGAATGTTTATTAATGAAAAACCTAATAAATTAGAAAAACGTTGCGAGGAGCTTCTGTTTTCATTTTGTTAATGTATTAATTAAAGTAATTGTTTTTTTTACTTCGGAAAATTGACTAATTACCTAGGTTTTCAACCTTCGCCTCAATAAGGCTTAGTTGGCAACACCGTAAAACAATAAGCGTACGTTAATAAAGCGTAATTTTTCATGTCGCGTTGCGTTTGTGTTTCAAAAAACAAATCTACAAAGATCAAGAATCTTTTATGTACCAAAAGTATAGTGTTGATAGAAAGACGCTGGAAATGATTGAGACTTTAAAGAAAAAAAAAAGAATATACATACATTACACCCTTGCACCAGTGAATCAAATATTTTTCTTTTTCGGTATTCAAAGTTATTCGTATAAAAGGAACAAATAATTAGCAAAAAACAATTTCAGCAAAGCTTATTCTCTGTTACATTTGTGCATTATATGTGTTTCTATCATATTTGTAATAATCAGATAAATAAGAGGAGAAATTGCGTCATCCAGATTGTCATTAAATTTAATCGGTAATTTTACGTATTTTGTTAGAACAATCGCAGTCATATTTTCAATATCTTTTCCAGTATTTGGTAACTCGCAACTACTCTTAAAATATTTGGAAAACAAAGAACGAATTGACTCAGATTCCTGCAGAGTGTTATACAACTATGCGAAAATTGTTTGGCTTTCCTTGTTATCTGGATTATATGCATGTTTCGTTTTTTTATTTGATATTTAAGCCTGGAATGGTCCACTGTTGAAGGATTATTCTTCAATGTACATCACGTTGTTCGTATTGAATGTTGTTATCTTCCAATACTTGCTTCATATTTGGATGGTTCCATTTCGAATGCGGGCACTAATTTCTCAACTAACCAGCTGTTACAAGCAAAGCTGGACAAAGCTGACATCATTTCCTTTTCTCCACACAAAATAGTGAACCGTAATAGTTAGAATAAAATGAATAAATTTATGGTTTCATTCAATGCTGCTTACGATGTCAAGCAGTCCGAATGTTGAAGTTTATGAAGATCCATGACAAACTTGCTGACAATGTAAATATTATTAACTCATTTTACGGTCTACAGGTAAAATAAGCCCATTGATTTTGTACATTTTTTTAAATGCATCGATCTTTATTGTTTGTTTTTATTTCTGGCTAGAAAAGAAAAATTAATAGAGGTCGCCGAAAGATTCGATGAACTGATGACCTGAAAAGTACCGAAGGACTCGGATAAATCGCTAAAATTTAGGTTATTTTGCACGTCCAAAACAGGATTGCATTTTTCTCATTTTGAAACTGACAAATCATGGTGGAATTCCATTGTAATATATTATAATATAACAAATATAAAACTGTTTTCCAATTTAATTTTATTGACCGTAACCAATTTCAGCTCGTTAGAGCCATCTTACTGGTTACAAATTATTCTAAGTCTACGGTTTATATACATAACACATGGGGGAGGGGAAGAGGGGTAGTCTACAAGGATTTTAATCAATTATATTAATTACATTTATTACTAAGTCGTTTTAGACTGTCGAATTTCTAAATATTTTGGTATTTACAGCAGGCTCATTACCTTGGGTTTGTGTTTGTAGCTCACTTCAATATTAATCAGGCAAAAACCTTACAAGTATAAATATGAATTATTAATGACCTAATTTTATTGTCGAATCGTTATTATATTTATGATTTATGAGGTTTTTTATTGCTTTTCGAAGAAATACATGTTTATATTGGAGTAGGAATGGTCATTAGATACATAAACTAAATACATATTTTATTTTTGAAATTATTATGAAAATTACAATGGATACAAAAACGGAAACTTAGCAAATTATTCTAATTACTTAATTCTAATTACTTAATTATTCTAATTTCTTATACATTGCAAAGTTAGGGTCTATTTTTTTAGTTAAGCGGGTAATTTCTAAAGATTCTAGTCTATCTAGTTTATGACCTTTATTACAAGCATGGAGAACTTTAACGTATCTGTCTCCCATTTTGATCTATGTAATAAGACAGGCAGTTAGCCCAGTTCACTGGGTAAATGCCTGAATTTCCAAGATTTTCTATCTTATCTTTATTTTTTATTAAAATTCTCCACAGAGAATTCACATTATAAAAGGCTGTTTTGCATTTATTATTTTTGTTGATATTTCGCCAACATAAGGGATTTTAACGCATTGTTTTGTGCTATCTTTTTCATCTTTGGCCTTGTGAAATGATGGTTAATGTAAGTTTTTTAATCTTTTTTTTTAATAAACTGTCAATAGTTTCGCTCTTGTATCCATTGTTCTTTTCTATGGTTTTTATAATATTTAATTCATTAGTATAATTTATATAATTCAAATACACGTGTAAAATTTTGTTAACCCCTCTTCCCCTCCCCCATAAGTCATGTATATAAACCGTAGACTAAGAATAATTTGTACCAGTCTGAATATGGCTCTAACGAGCTGAAACCGGTTACGGCCAAAAAAATTAAAGTGGAAAAAGTTTTATATTTGTTTTATATTACAATATATTATGATTTTAATTTTTTTTAGATTAGCTCCACACAGGAGTCATCTTAGGGGATGCTGTGTGCAGGGTCTTTTTAAAGAACTTAAGGATAGTAAGTTCTGGGAAGGAAAAGGCTATGAGGGGTGGGTAGGAAACTGGGGGTCAGTGTGACCAGGAGTGACGGACATATGAATCTATCCCTCCAACTTTCGGTGCAAGGCGATGGGTCGAAAAAGTCCGGCCTGAAAGGTCAAAAGGCCCTCCTCAACCAGTCTCTCTCGCCACGCAGCAGGTGGGTAGACGCATACGCAAGACCTGGAAAAACCTCTCCCCTTGGACCCGGGCACCCCTGCTAAGTCACAAAACGTAGCGAACCACTTGTCATCGTCTCATTTTTCATAAACCCCCTTATCACCCTTCCCCGAAACAAGAGGGATTCATGATTTACGCAACAAAATAAACTTGTTCAATTATTTGCGAGTTATTTATTGTTAGAAGTTCGACTTTTAGTCTCTTATCTGATAGATAATGACAATGTAAGTTGTGATGGTGGCGACCAAACTTATGAGCAGGGAGCAATCCAATGGGAACAGGCCGCACGCAGTAGCCACAAAGGGTCTGGACTCCATCAGATTCTTCAATTGGACTAGACGAGTGCAGTGATGACGATCTATAAAGTAAAAAAAATCATGTGTCAGAAAATATATTATAAATCCCTCTCCTGCTTCCCCCTAAATACGAAGAGATTCAGGATTTACATAATAAAATAAATTCTTAAGTTTTTTTATTATTGTGAAAGCTGTTTCGGCCTTTGAGGCCATTTTTAAACTGTGTGAATGATTCTGTATACCCCCCACCGTACAATTTTAGCAACCTAACCTAAAGCAACCCTCCCCCAATTTGTATCCTGTCTAAAATTATTTATTATTATATACCTATTATATATATTCGACGCACTGCTGAAAACCAGCTGCATTCCAGGAGAAATCCTGAATCGTAGCTGAGCAGTGACCTTTACATCAATAGACTCAATGATAAAAGAACAAAATGTATAATATTGTAAAAAAACTATTGATGAATAAACATAATAATAATTATTATTATTACCATTTAATGTATAAAAGCAGTTTATTATAAACAATTTGTGCTTAATAAGTACAAAGCAGAACTTGTTTACAATAAACTGTTTTTATACATTAAATGATTAAATAATAATATTAGTGAATGTATAAAATAAATAAAATGAATTTCTACAAAATAAACTTAATAACAATTAAAAAACGTAAATATATATATATATATATTTATTTATTTATTTATTACCGTTTAAACCGATTTACTATAATTTTGACAATAGATCCTCTATTCTGTGGGGTACTTAAATAATATTTTCTTAATTGTTGAATAATTAATTATTCAAAACAGTTACATTATTTAGGTGTTTTGAACATACTTAGAATAGGGGAATAAATAATTTTCCTAACTTTATTACAGAAGATTATTAGGATCGTTCGTTCGTTTAATTGAATTAAACTAATATTTTTCTTTATAACTAAGAGTTTAGGCTTCTTTTGATAAGTGGAACACGATTTTTATGAAAAAGAATTTCTGCGAATTTTGAAAAAGTGCTTTTATTATTATAACATCGTGTATGTTCTTTGAATATAAAAGCCCTTCCGTCTGTCCAATGTAAGCAGCGTTGCAGTCCACGCGACGCGGTCACGTTTTAATACATATATCTTCTTCTTCCTTGCGCTGTCCAAACTCATTGCCTAGGTAGGCTGTTGGGGTCGGCTCTTCTCGTTCTCAGGTTGTAGCTTCTTCGGTTCTGAGTATCGCCTTCATCCAGGCCGTTTCTCTGAAGTATTTTGGAGCATTGAGTCACCCAGGAGTTATTTGGTCTTCCTGTGGATGACTGTCGATGAAGCTCCATAGACATTGCCTGCTTTAGATACTCTGAGGTCTGATGGTCTCCGTTTTATGTGCCCATGCCATCTCAACTGTCGTTCCTCCAGCTTACATTTTATGTATGTGACACTCAGGCTACCACGAATGTGTGAACTTTATCTTGTCTTTTAGTGATACATTTTAATACAAATGTGTATGTCAATATTATTAAGTATAGGATATTTACATTTTTGGTTTTTAAAACTTGTTCCTATTTTCTCATTGTTTCTGAAAGCTATATTTAAGCCATACTTTTTTATTTGTACACATATTGAACTGAGAAATTACAGACAAGCAAATTTTTCGATTTTTTTATTTTGTACCGGACACATTAAATTAATTTTATTTTTGTATTTCTTGTTTTATTTTAATTTTTTTAATGTTTTTTGCAGCATAGACAACTGATAATCGACTCAAATCCACACTTCTTTGAAAAGTCATTAAAAGCTGTAAAAAAAGGAAAAAATAACCCATGAGCCCGGGTTCGTGGGGTGAGGTTTGCCTAGGTCTTGGAGGGGGATGGCCAGGACACACTGAACCCCAGATTCCCACTCATCCCTTAAACCCTTTTCCTTCCCAGAACTCTCCTTTCCTTCCTTTACTTAAAAAACCCTTCACACAGCATCCCCAAAGATGACAGAGACCCTGAGGGAAATTATTTTCCGTAGGGCCTCCTACGTAGAGCTCATGTAAAAAAAATAACCTAACCTATCGTAACCTATTTAACCACCTTTTTTTACATTTGTTTCATCACTTTTAATGACTTTTCAAAGGAGGTGTTGAGTTGAGTTCATTCGGAGGTGACCGGCTACCGTTATTAAGATTGTTTTTAGAGTTTTCTTTTTTATTTAATGGAATGTTAATGAGTTGGTATCAGCGGTGAGTTGAGTTTGCATTTATTGTTGTATCCCGGCTCTTTGGCTTTTATGACCTTTGCTCGCGGAGAACCCGAAAACGGGTTAGCAACTCAATTCAACTCAACTAATGGCGCAACTCTACTTTGCGATTTCAGTAATTTAGAGGGCAAAACGGCTGACACGCGTAATAATAATAACATAGCAGAACTTGTTTATAATAAACTATTTTTATGGATTAAATAATAATATTCAAATATTAAAATGGAGTTCTACTAAATAAACTTGATAACAATAAATAAAAAAAATGTTAGCTTTAATATACCTAACAAATTTTACTTCTTGCATAATGTCCACTTAATTATTATAAATGTTAAATGTTTGTAATAGCCCATATGGGCAAGTAATAAAAATAAATTACTTAATTAATTAAAGTGTTGGATAGGTTCCTCAATTCCGAAACTTGAAGAATGCTAGACGGAGTACTTTGGGAGGCGGAGACGAAGTACTTTGGTTTTCGCCACGTTTGGTGACTAAGCAGGTTAGCGGGTTCATCGGATGAGGCGTGTTCAGGTCTTGGCGGCGAATGCGCTACCCACCTGCTGCCTGGCGGGCCGAATCGGGAGAGGCCGGTTTGGGGAGAACCTTTGACTTCTCCAGCTGTTCTTTCTCAACCCATCCTTTTGCACCGCAGTGGGAGGGATCGACACATACGTCCCTGACCCCTAGATTCCTACCCACCCCTCACAGATTTTTCCTTTCCAAAACTTCCCCTAAATCCTTTCCCTTAAAATACCCTTTAAATGTTTTAAAAAGCCGTTCATAAATATCTTCCTTTTAACACGCCTTTTACTTACAGAAGACCCTACAGTGTCAAAAGTTACAGAAGTGTCGGTGTCAAAAGAAAAATGTCCGTGTCAAAAGTTACATAAGGTACTACAGTGTCAAATATCTTTAATTGTATTCCTACAGACTGCATCATCCACACTGCATCTCCAAATATGTCACAGGACCTGAGATATCCTTAGTATTGTTAACCTAAACACACGAAATCCTTAGGGCCAGTTTTATAAACGAAGTACCAAACTTCAGTTACGTAACAAACCTTGTTTTGCTAACGGACCGCTGTCCGTTCGTTATCATATTTTACTTATTATAAACAAATGTGCATTACTAGCGGTCATCGGTTACATTTAGTCCGAAAGTTTTATTACTTTGGTCACTCTTCGCATAACAATGCACTACTTGCATTGTTATACGGATGCGTCCACTTGGAGATTCCTGTAAACTCGCCAGCTGCTTACAGCATTGATCTCAGAGCTTAGAAACGTAGTGTTAATAACTAATTATTGACTATTTTATTTTAATTATATGAACCCAATTTTTTTTTTTTTAATATATGCTTATATTATTATTCAATTTATAAATAAAATTATTATTCACTTTAAAAACACAGTTTATTTATAAACAAGTTCTTTTTTTGTATATAGAATATTCATAGCAGAACTTATTTATAAAAAAACTCTTTTTTTTAAGTGAATAATAATTTTATTTATAAATTGAATAAATATTATTGAATATATAAAATAAATAAAGCTGGGCTGGCGTTACTGACTGATTTCGATAATAAATAAATAACCAAGATCCCAGAACAACCTCCTACTTACAACTGTCAAAAAACGTCAGTAAACGGATCGTTATCCATTTAACAGACCAAAATCGGTCCGTAAAGCATTAACCGCTACATAACCGACGGTAGCCTTGCGAATATTTAGGTATAAAACGGCAAAATCAAGCGGTAGACCAAATATTAGATAAAAATGGGATCAAGCGTGGCGAACGGATGGTTATAAAACCGGCCCTAAATATTGTTAACCCAACATGAAATGAACCATTCAAACATCAAACGAAATATTTTTTTATTCCTCACATCAAACAACGAAATATTTATAAACGATTAAATTTTTAACTTAAAAGGAGTACCCACATTGATATTAAAAAAAATACATTGTACATAATAATTATTAAAGTATTGCTTACTTTTAACTTGTCCGCCTAGAATCAACTTGTTGATCACCAAGATTCCTCTTTTATTTTCAAACTTCATCGTCTCTCCGAGTAGACTGATGATGAGCAGCCCCAAGGCATAGTGAACAAACCAAAGCAATCCTGCCGCTGTATAAATTGCGGTCTAAAAAATATAAACGATTATATTAATCATATTGATAGTTGTTTCTAATGCTTCATTTCAGAAAACCCCTAAAATAATATCTCATGACTTTATATGTATTCATCAAAACATTTTGCAGCCCTGCATGTGCGATAATATTGAACTTGTAAATGAATATGTTTATCTGGGAGTGACTGTTGATTGTAATTTCAAATGGGATATACAAATAAACAAAATTTGTAAACGGCTGAGGGCGATAGTGGGTAGGCTGTACAAACTGAAATGTTTCGTTCCGGTGAATATTTTAAAAATTATTTACTTATCACTTGCAGAATCAACTTTACGATATGGATTAACTACTTGGGGACACTCTTGCAAAACTAATTTAAACCACCTACAATCAGTACAAAATTCTATGATTAAGTTATTAGTTCAAAAAAATATTTTTTACGGAGACGAAACATTTCATTGTTGTATCGGAATTTAACAATATTACCGGTGCAGGCCTTATTATGGTATAAAATATTGATTCAGCATGTATCTGAGTCTGATTATAAGAAGAGAGTGGAACATAAGCATAATACGAGGTTCACAAAGAATGAAGCAATGCTTGTTCCAAAATATAATAATAACTACGGACGGCGAACCCTGGAATTTAACGTGCCAAAGATGTTTAACATGTTGCCAATTAATATAAAAAATTGCGACTCTACAAATAGATTCAGATATATGCTGAAACAATGGTTACTGAATAGAGATTGTTTATATTAATTAATGTGTGTTAATTATGACAATTAATATAGTTATAGTAATAATAATATGTATGTATGTTTAAATTGTAATTGAACATTAACATCCTGTTGACAAACTGCTTTATTGCGGTTTAACGGGATTCTAACTTGAAACAATAAATAAAAAAATAATAAAAATAACTAAAATTACGGAAATGGGGAGCAACGTGACCAACGTGACCTAAGTGACCAGCTCAGATATTGGGGCTTTATCGAAGCCAGAGTAAAGTTAGCCTCCCAAAAACTGGGCGTTCTGTACAGGATCCGCAGATACTTTAATGGTACACAACTGCTAACCCTTTACAAATCACCACGTGCCAGCCACTTCTGGTATGGAGCTCCAAAATACTTGAAAAATACCCTCGACTCTATGCAGAAACGGGCGCGGTCCGTTCGATAGATTCTCCCATCTTAATAGACGAATTGCAATCTTTAGAGCACAGGCGTCGGGTGGGAATGATATCCTTGTTCTACCGGTATTTCAATGGAAAATACTCCGAGGACCTAGCGTCATTGATCCCTTCGGCACCGGAGCATAGTCGGGAAATACACTAAACGCGTGTCCAATATTTGTACACGGTTGATATCTGTCACACGAGAACGGGTCGCTTCTTCGACTCATTCTTGTATTCTCGGCTGTGGAATGATTTGCCGGCCTCTGTGTTTCCTCCTTCCTACAACATGGGTCTCTCCAAGACCAATGTTCATTCCTTGCTCTCCTCAAAAAGACCCTTCACACAGCATCCCAGATGACATAGGCCCTGAGGGAAATTATTTAAAAAAAAAAAAAAACCGTACTCCATTCGCCGTTCTCTAGCGAGTATACTCGCTATTTGACTTACTACTTGTTCAATGTGAACAAGCCATAGAAATACTCACTAGCCTTCATTGTGGAGATTTGAAAGAGAAAAAAATGTTGTCACTGTTCCTTTTGGTTCTAACCGTTTATCTCTCAATTGTCTCTCTTACCCTGCATGACATCATATAGCGCCATTCAATTTTATCCTAATGAAAATTTCGCAATGAAGATGAAACTAAAATCTGTATTTCTAATTTAAGCAAATAATGGTCAGACTTTTGCATTATAAAACACACTTATAGCCGAGTATGTTGGTCAGTCCGGAATCTCGCTACATAGGATATTCCTCACTCAAATTTTAGCGGGCTACATAGGCCGCTCAAGTTCAGATAGTCGACAGAATAGTTGAAATAGTTCCTTTTTAGACGCCGAGGCGCTAGCAGTCACGCATCAAATCTGACATTCAAGTAAAAAATAATTGCGTACTTTCCTCTCATCGAAAGTAATGTAAATTGCGTGCCTCAGGAACCTAATTTCTTATTTACTTATTTAATAATATTTTTAGCAATGTGGGTTAGGTTTAGATATTTTATCCAGAGAGTTTGACTAACTCGAGTCAAATATATTTACATTAAAAACTTTATGTTACAATAAGTTAGCACAGACTAAACAATTATCTCGCTTAGAGGAAAAGCAGGCGGGCGGAACGAACGTTGAAACCGGAATAAGTTTGCATCTTCATATACTAGAGCAGAGAGCGGTGCCCGGTGATACCAGTCTATAAAATCGAATTTGAATAATCTTTTTAAGGTTGTTCGTTGCTCGACTACATATTCAATAATTATCTAACAAAATAATTAGAGCATCGGTGATAAAAATAAAAGTTATTTGTTGATTATTGAAAGATTCTCTTTATAAGTGCCTACGTAAAAATGATACAAATTGATGGTCTGGTAAATTAATGACTTCACCGCATTTGAATAATGCCTTCGGACGGCGAAAGTTTATATAGTTATTATGCGTAATAATAATTACCCAATTTCTGTTTAGAATTTAACCGTTTTTTGTATTTATCTTGAAAGTAAAGTAAAATAGGTGCTCACATCTTGTGTTTCTCCCACTTCATAATATTCTCTCAAATTTATGATCCCATTTACTGCTTGTAGAAGTGACAATAACGCTGTCACTATGGCGAATAAAATCTGAAACACGACAAATTAACACAGCATTCTTTTAATATCTACATTATTTTTTTCATAATATTACACATTACTGAGATAGAAAATAATACTCTCAGTGTTTTTTTGACAGAAAATTCATTAAACGAAGAAAAAATCAACCCATAATAATAACGTTTATATATTTACTAGGTATAGTAGGTATAATACATCTATTTTCATTATTTTTATAGTGAAACAGTTTCAACTTTCCGCCACGGTCCTACGCATCCTAAATTGCTTCATAATTTCATCCAATTTTAGGGAAATACGTGTGTGTGTGCATAAGTGTGCGTTAATACCACTATATTCATATAATGCATTGTCATCGACAACGAGTCTGTCTGCCGAGTTTCAGCTCTATCGGATGTCGAAAAGGGGGCTAATTTTCACTTCAAGATTTGCATTTATTCACGAAAACAAAGTCGTAATTCAAATATTTAGAAGTATTTAAAAATGAATATAGACAGTTCATCTAAAGACTGTTAACACTTGTATAATATAATCTGTTAAAATGTCAACTACTTTACCTGAAGTCCGTAAAATGAATTTATAATTTCTACATTATCTGCAAGTTTATCGTAGATCATCATGAGCCTCGGTTCTCGGGCATCGAAATCCAAAGAATCTTTGCATTTACTCATCAATTTGCTCATTTTGTTCCAACAACTGTTGTATACCAAATTGTTAGGAGAAAAGTCGATGCTATTAGTTATGCACAATTGTTTATTGCTGCTAACCAGTTGAAATACAAGAGCCCGCATTCGAAAAGTAACCATCCAAATACACAAGGCGTATTGGAAAATAAAAACATCTATTACAGCCAATGCGATGTACCATGCAATATAATAAATTCGTGCATAACTGATCGTGGTGAAAAGATCAAAAGAAATTGTGAAACTGATGTAAAAAATTATGAATAGAGATACAATAGTAATTAGTCCGCGTATTTTTTTATACCACTCCGGTGGAAGACAAAACAGTTTATCGATGCTTTCCACATTTTCTAAGTATTTTACTGCAAGTCGCGAGTCATAAAATACCGGACAGGAAATCACAAAATTTGCTGACAAGATTGAAAAAAAATACGAAATATTATCAAAGAAAGTCAATTTTAATAACATCGATTCATTGCCAATTTTTATGGCCATCAAATACATGAACAAAACATTTAAAATGCATAGTATTAACATCGAATATGCTTTACTGACAGCTGTTTTTGTTGACACTTTGTTACTTTTGTATGAATAGTTCTGAACGCCAAAAAATAGGAAGAAGTAATTTATCGGTTTTAGGGCATAATATATGTTAAAATTGTCGTGTATCTTCAGCTTGTTCATCTTTCTGTAACTATTTTAGTAAGATTTATTTATTTATGTATTTGTTCTAACAAAACGTTAGGATAGTGTTCTATGAACAAGCCAGTAAAACACTGTAACGGCACCGGCTATGTACATAATACATTAGAGCCATTTGAATAATTTTACATCTAAAACAGATTGTAAATCCATGTTTTTTGTGTAAATCGATCATTAATGATATTTACACCTTATCACTTACATGGATCTTTGTTTTTTCCTATGACAAAACACAAGCAATACGATCAATGAATATGTGAAACGGGTAATACAAAACAAGGTAATCGTAATACTATTTCACCACAGATCCAAAAGATCCATAAAAAAATTTATATGGAAACAAATCTATCAACATTGAAAACTATATGCATACAATATATGTCTCCTTATATACGAAATAAACAATAAATTCATACACACATACACAGAATTCATTTCCAAAGTAGACAAAAACTGTACACGATAACGTATATTTAAACATCATCCACACTAAATATGGTAAGGAATCCATTGGTTACGAGTTATTTTTGATGAAAAAATCAGAGTGTGTAATTCACAAGCGGTAAAAGTGAAACTGAAAAGTCGCTAGATGTCGCTTTCTTTTCTTTTTCCTGTTAATTTTAAATTGGTTTGAAGATTGGATATTGATTTTTTTTTTTAAAGTTTTTTTTTAGATTTCGAAGGATTCGAACCTCCGTTCGCTTAATGTCTGTCTCTCTGGCCGTTGAGACTTGTCAGGCACCCTCCCCACTGCGCTATGGGAGGTGCGAGATATTAGAACCGAGTATTTATGTAAAACTGAGATGTGACGCATTTCCGTTTCATCCGAATTCCGAATTCCAAATCACTAACGGCGCTAAAGAAGTTTCACTTAAAAAAAAATTGCGTTTGGTTTTTGTTTTCATTACAACAAAGCTACGTATGACGGTTTAATGATAGACATTTTAAATTGCCCCGGAAAGGGTGATTATACGGTAGGTTATTGTGAGGTCACAATGCACTACGACAAAACGACATATTTGATACATTAAAAAATTGTTTCGAATTGCATATTTCCGAGTGTCCTAATTATTGAAATATAATAAATTGTGTTGTAATTATCTACATATGATCTGTAAGGTATACTAGTCCCAGGGAGAGATCGTAAATACGTGCTTGACGATCGTCCTAGAAGCCGTTAAAAAAATACGATGACGGAGTACTATGGCTTATGACGATTTATGATAAACTAGCAGATAATGTAGACACTATCAACTCATCTTATTTACTTCAGGTAATGTTGATTTTCTAACAGAGAAATAAATTCTACCTACGTACATCTTTAAAGAAAGTTACTTATTAAATTTTTAATAAGATCTTTAATGCATTTTCTTTCTTAAGGCTCCGCAGCCGGGCTCGAAAAGAAGAAGATGGAGAGATACGAAATAACGAATGTTAGAGGAGAGCGCTAACAATTACAGCGCCAAAATTGATGCGAAAAATGCGAAAATGTTTAATAAAACACAACTTGTTTAAAATAGACCAAAAATCTCTTCGGAAGCATCTTAAGTATCATTAAAAGAAACATTGTGAATTTTTTCACAAATATAATTTATAAGATAATAGAAACAGACTTGTTTTTAATAATTTTCTGAGCGTACTTTGCGATTTTTTTCTGTCATGTGTAATTTGCGTTTCGGCTTAGACACCATCTATACATTATCTTCAAACATAAAATATATTTTTTAAGAGCTTAAAAACTTCAAATGTCTAAGAGAGATATGTAAGAAATCAGTAGAAATTCGAGTTGCGGCCCCTTAAATCTTTATTGCGTCGCCTGGAAATTTGATAGAATGAATAAACATAAATTAAAATCGAAAACAAATGTTTTTATTCGAATCAACGAATTGGCGTGTTTTTACTTCGTTTTTCAGAATTTATTCATCATAGTAACAGCGTCTTTGTCGATTTTATAGGCAGCAACTGGAATTTTTATCCAAATAACGATGTGAGTGTGTTATTTTTCTTTACAATGCTTACACCAACCTAGCAATAGTCGTAAGTTGGGGCCTAAATAACAATTCTTTTTTTTAAAACGATTATAATTTAGGTTCCATGACAACTTAGGATCATGCAAAAACAGCCATTGTTTAAGTTGTCCGGTCACCATAATTTAAACGCCAAGACGGCTTTAACGTCGCTTTCGTAGTATATAATAGAATGGAAGATATTCTCCGTATCGCCGTGGTATAAGGCCGCCATTCAGAATTTACACGTTGCTTGAAATGGCTGTAGCCGTGTTTGGTGACCAGATCTGAATAGCCAGGTATTTCCCCACTTTCTTCTTTCACATCTCCTTCCCCTTCCCACTACCTTCAGCCTCACAACATACCCCAATTGGGGATGCCATAGTCTCACTACCTCCAGACAGGAGCAGCTGGGACTCTTGTGAGTATTGATAAATAAAAAAATAAGAAAATTTAAGTACATGGTACATTGTTTTACTACACACATTATGTTGTAGTAAAACGATGCCCGAGGGATTATGCAGTATGCAAGAGGGATCTAATTTCTTCCCTAATTATTTAATACTACTCATCCCCATTACATTCAGTCTACTTTTTACCATCTTTCGCAAATTTCACGATTGACTGTCGGACATCAAGTTAGGCATCGCTTTGAATGTTATTTGACAACTCAGTATGGTTTTCGAAATAATATGGGAGTACAAGATGCAATATTAAGAGTAACAGAAACCATTTTAAAAAATGTTGACCAAAACAAAGCTGCATTGCAGTTTTTCTCGATCTAAGCAAAGCCTTTGATATGGTGTCTCATAAAATCCTCCTTAAAAAACTAAAAAACATAGGTATTAAAAATTCTGTGTATGACTGGTTCAAATCATATATAACTGACCGCAGCCACTCACTAAACTCGGACTCAGGTAATCAAGTACTTAGGCATTTATATTGATAACTATTTTAGATGGACAAAACAAATCAATAAAACAGCGGGTAAAGTTAGAAAACTAATATATATTTTTTAAAACATACAAAACATTATGCCAATGAAGACTCTAAAAATGATATACTACGCACTAGCCCAATCAATTATCACTCATGGCATGATTGGTTGGGGTGGTGCTGCTAAAACTAATATGGACCCTCTCGACAAAGCACAAAA
The DNA here is from genome assembly GCA_917563855.2 of Limnephilus lunatus. Classification (NCBI taxonomy): domain Eukaryota; kingdom Metazoa; phylum Arthropoda; class Insecta; order Trichoptera; family Limnephilidae; genus Limnephilus; species Limnephilus lunatus. The sequence continues at coordinate 14,692,737 of OU830601.1, read as the reverse complement.
AGCCTTAATTAAAGTTATTACAAAAAAACCTTATAGATTTTCGACAATAGAGTTATTTAAGGACTTTGCTGTATTGAACATACTACAACTGTACATCAAAATTATATCTATACATTATCAAAACGACAAACTAAACCATCATACTGCACAACATAATTACGACACAAGACACAGACACCAACACATGACTCCAAAGACAAATACTACCTATGGACAAAGACATTACCATAGTTTGGCTCGAAATTTTTTTAATTTAATTGAAAAAGATATTAAAGATATTAATGCGAAAAAAAATGCTAATCTAAAACACACAACTCATACGTGGATATTCAACAAAGGCATTGTATACTGCGGGCAGATAACTTATACAAAATAACAACAAACTAAACGCCTGTATCTTTCTCTCTTACTCTCAAATAATAATATTTTTTTTTATATTTCTTATTATTCTTAAATAATTATTTTATATTTTTATATTTCTTATGTGTTATATTTCTCATCTCTTTTCTTTTTCTTTTCCCTTTTTTTCAATTTATCTTTCCAAATGTAAATTGAAATTATGGCAGTACTTATTCACATTACTTATTTTCACGCGTATGGTATCCCAGATGACCAACACTAAATGTCACCGATTGCCCCGAGATAGGATCATATTATTATTCCGCTTCTAGTACTCGATCCGTCCGGTTGCACGGCAATTTTACCTCGCTACCAGTTTGTACACGAATGTATATTCGTTGTAAATAATATTTTAAATAAAACTTAATATCGTGGATAACTAAGTGTTTTCAATTAAACATCATCATTATTATAAGTCTGAACACAAGATCACGGCTTGGAAGTGCCGTGATCTCAAGGAGCATTTTAACCTCAATATCGGTAAAGTATGAAGGCAATCCTGCCTGACGTGGAGAGGATCTCCTCATCAAACACTCTTCATCCACTCATACATCAACTAATAAACACTTCCAACATTGGTGACCCCGAGAATTTCTAATGATAATGATGAACACTGCCAATACGGAGGATTGAGTACTGGAATGCGGAATCCTGGACACCCAATCTTGTGAGTAACATTTCAATTTTTTAAACTTAAATTCAGTAGGTCCAGTATGTACATTAGAATCATATGAAGATAAATCAGTAAAGAACATTATTGTCCAACATAATTCATTGGTTATTGTCCACCAAATTCAGTAGCGTACGAAGATACCTACATCCCGCTACTACTTTCTTAATAATGCTTCCCCCGCAACTCATTACTTGTTTATGTGGATAGTATATTGCCGGTAAATATCAATTTCAGATAAACAAGAAGCCCAGCAGCTAAGGCAGAGTATCCTAACCAACAGACGCGATTTTGCAGACAGACCCAGGTACCCGGATGCCATATACCCGGATGCCATATACCTGGAGAAACTAAAACCCGCCCCCACAGCATCCACCGCAGATCGGAGTAAAGCAAGTAACGCAAATTCAACTTCTCACAGTGATCTTTGTTAATAATTGATAATCCGAACATTTCAACGAAATTTAGCAACCCAGCGAGAATATGCAAATATTGTTACACGGTATACATTTTTTAACCTGCATTGCAACAAAGCATTAATACAATTACGATTACAATATATTTGTACTAACATTTCAACGCAAAGATAAGGGATTTGTAAAAGATTTTGGATATCATCAATTTAACTTTTCAAACCTGGATTAGATTTATTGTTATTTTGTTTTATGCACACTTTTGATAATTTTATCTGCATACCTACACGGTCTATCAGTACTACTACTGCTTTCGCCATTGCCTATCACTTGCCATATTACAACGACAATATGCCGCTAGAAGAAACAGCATCAGGAACCAGCGCCAATTACACAATAATGGATCCAGTCATAAACTCCGTATCAGTTAAGCTACCCCCCGTCTGGTGTGACAACATACAGCTCTGGATTGCCCAGGCAGAAAGCCAGTTCTCCAACTCAAGAATCAAAGATGACACCACGAAGTACAACATTATTGTCGCCTCCCTGGACATCGAAACCCTCAGGACCGTCAGCGATGTCGTCATCAAGCCACCAGCAACGGACAAGTACTCTACCCTAAAATCTGCACTCATCACAAGGTTGCAAGATTCCGAAGGAAAACGTCTCACCCGACTACTAACCGGATTACAGTTGGACGACAGGAAACCATCCGGACTACTTCGATTGATGCACGAACTCGCCAGCCCCGAGCTTGCTGAAAGCGCAATCATACGCACGTTATGGCTACAAAGACTTCCCCAACATGTACAAGCTATATTGACCGCACGGCCAGACGACAATTTACTACAACTTGCGTCAGCAGCCGATAAAATCCTGGAAATCTACCAGACGACCGAGTGCGGAGCGATAAACAAAAATCAACGTAGAGATAACAATTACAGAGAAGATCCCGACATCACTTCCGTTCTTCAGAGCCTACGTGAACAAATTTCTGGACTATCTCTAGAAGTCAAACAACTAAAGTCAAGTCGCAGAGACAGTCATAGCCCCGTACATCATTTTTATAATCGGCGTAATCCTAGCCCCCGCCGAGAATGGCGTCATCCATCGACGTTGTACTCCAATACCGACCGCCAACACCGATCCCGGTCGAACGATCGAACGGACAATAACAATGAACTTCACAAAACAAACGACTACTGCAGATACCATAAAAAATTCGGGCAGAGATCATTCAACTGCATTCCACCATGCACATTTCACAGAGATAATTAAAAAAAACAACGGCAACGCCATACAATAAGTGTGATTTTGCTAATAATAGCAGTCCATCGTAACTTTCCTTACTTACGCACAAGTGACATAAACACTTGTAGCTATTTAACAGGACCAGATAACAAGAAACATGCGACTGGACGAGATCCAGTAAACGGGCAACGAGCAACTGGGAACTGTCAACAGATATCACCAGATAACAAGAAACATGCGACTGGACGAGATCCAGTAAACGGGCAACGAGCAACTGGGAACTGTCAACATATATCACCAGATAACAAGAAACATGCGACTGGACGAGATCCAGTAAACGGGCAACGAGCAACTGGGAACAACAGGAATACTAATGGACTCATGAATATCTACTGAATAGCTACGATCTCGAATTTTTTTTTAAAGAAACAAATCGTTTTTTCACCATCTTCTCAACTTCAACATCTCCAATAATGTATATATACAGTAGCTGACACAATATCTCAATCTGAAGAGACTAACTGTCCTACTACAAGCAACCAAGGATTGAAGGGAAAGCGCAGAGTCAACCTGACGATTATATTAAGGCAAAAGACGACTCCGCCCTCGTCCTATGTTAAATTAATGTTTCCAACTGTGACCGACTCAAACCTGCATTTTTCCAAAATTCGGAGGAAATACCGCAAAAAACGGCAAGCACACTGCCCACAATAACAACAAGAAAAACACGCTGTGGAAGACACGTACATTTTCCTGAAAGGTACCAGTCGTAAAAGTAATACTTGGCAATACTTCAATTAAAAAAGCTATCGTTTAAACAAATTAATTAGAAAACTTATATTGATGTATCCAAAATTTATTATACGATTTGTATCACTGTACCTCATAATTAATTAAAATTCTAAATAACTACTGTGAAATAAAACTAAGTTTATTTAGGTATTTAGCTAGCGAAACACCGCCATATAAATTATTGTATTATTACGTAGTCAGTATTTCTAACAAATAATAATATTATATAAATTCATTTTCGTATCCCGAATTCTGAACAGTATACAGACTACATTTTATTTGTGAATAACTAATTAATAATATTAGTAAGGTATATCAAATTTAGCAAATAAGTTATCCAACCTGTAAATAATTTCTGTTAATTTCCGATATCTATTAATTTTACGTAGTGTTATCTTATTTAAAAGAAGCCACATATTACATCGGACCGTCATAAATGCTAACCAAACTGTATTTGTTTAACAATAACAATATAATAAATAATAATTAGACATTCCAATACCACTGCGGAGGTACTTACGTACCTAAAGTCAGGTAATAAACAAAGACAGCACTTGGAATTCGAATTATTATTTTCCCTCGATTAAAAATGAATTCACTCCTTAGTCTAAGATTTATAAAGTTAATTTCGAATAATAAGGTTCATGTATTTTATTTATATTTTAATATACGTTAAAATAACACTTGTATTCAATTACGCATAGTTATGTTTACTTTCGTTGAAATTGTATAAACGCATAATAAGTATGTACCGAGTCAGCCAGCAGCTACTCGCCTTTGTAAATAATCACTGTTACGCATTCTAGCAGTACCTACCTACCTCAACACTATATGTCTAGCCGTAAGAAGGAACAAGTAATAATAATTTTAATCGGTCAATACCGACTGAGAAATAGGTACTTACTCCTATTACTAATGATAATTAGGACTTGTAAATAAATAACATTATAATTTTAAAACATTTTGTAACTTTTGTTATTTTTTTCTTTTTATAGGCATGTTATGTTCTAAGTTAATGATGTAAATTTAGAATTGTTCACAAAACTACTTATGTAAAAATTATATTTTCAAGTATGAAAAACATTGTATATAGATATGTATATCTCAGACACATACTAAACCCTATTTAGGTGTATATAATTATTTTCTTTTCGTATGCCATATTTTGTAATTCGCGTGCAACGCTGGTGGGGAGGTATATGGCAGTACTTATTCACATTACTTATTTTCACGCGTATGGTATCCCAGATGACCAACACTAAATGTCACCGATTGCCCCGAGATAGGATCATATTATTATTCCGCTTCTAGTACTCGATCCGTCCGGTTGCACGGCAATTTTACCTCGCTACCAGTTTGTACACGAATGTATATTCGTTGTAAATAATATTTTAAATAAAACTTAATATCGTGGATAACTAAGTGTTTTCAATTAAACATCATCATTATTATAAGTCTGAACACAAGATCACGGCTTGGAAGTGCCGTGATCTCAAGGAGCATTTTAACCTCAATATCGGTAAAGTATGAAGGCAATCCTGCCTGACGTGGAGAGGATCTCCTCATCAAACACTCTTCATCCACTCATACATCAACTTATAATAATTTTTATTTAATTTTATCTTACAAGATTAAGTAATCAAAGTTTCATTAAATTGCTGCCACCTCAGAACAGGCTCAGCCTAGTGAGGTGGTATATACCAAAAAATGTACTTCAAACTGTAAAAAATAAAATATATTTTGTGCTTATATTATCTTGGTTAATAAAAAAATAAATAAACTCCATTGCGGACTACTTATATTGTTCATTTGGTTAGTTTCGATAATATTTTAAGAGCTTTATGAAGTATTTTTAGAACGCCATTTTTACTGCAGCAGAATTGCTTTGGTTTATCAACTACGCTTTGGGGCTGCTCGTTGTCATTCTGCTTGGAGAGACTGAAGTTTGAAAACAAAAGAGGAATCGTAGTTATCAACAAGCTGATTCCGGGTGTAGAAGTTATAAAAATGCATTTTCTACTATATTTCGAATTCAATGTACACAAGCATTGAGGTATATAAATAGAGAAGCAAACTTCATTACCGCGCGTAAAAAAAGGCGTAACCACTATACAACCGCGACCGTAGCTTTGAAACTACTAAACATTTTAAAGTAAACATATATTTGTCTCACTTGTATAAGTCACGAGAACAATACCGCCGCTAAAGGGGTCTCCACACGGTACTGCCGCAGTGGGTACTGCCGCAGAACTGTAGTCAAAAGCGCCAGCCGTATTGTTATTATAATAACAATACGGCTGGCGCTTTTGACTACAGACCATACGATTTTTAGTCAGTTCTGCGGCAGTACGTACTGCGGCAGAACCGTGTGGAGACCCCTTAAGATTAAACAAAGACAGAAGAAGACAAAGAAACATAAACCTGCGATTGTGGGCTGGTGTTGCATACCATTTGAAATTTTACCCAAAATAAACAATAAACTAGAGTTTTTGTTAACGTTAGTTTGTAATAAAATAAATTATTTTAAATATGTGTTTTTTATTATATGACTAAATTTAAGCATAATTAATGAAAAAATTGAGACATTTTTTTGGTCCAATATTTTTATTGTGAAAATAATGTATAGATAATACTCAACGGAAAGTGTTTCAATAGTGTTTTCAAAGTTCTTTTCTCAGCAATCAAATTATTTCCACCACTTCTCACGGCGTGCTGCATCTTTATGGTAACCTGCAAAATTATTAATATAAAATACGTAAAAAATATAATTACTAGATTACTCATTAATAAACTAAAATAAGTTTAATGAATTCTTTGTATGAAGATTAAAACAAAATTCTTATTATTATTTCCAAAATATTTTAAATGAGAGGCTACCTCCATAGTAACTTATTCCATAAATTTTGTATTCTCCCATTTATATGGGAAAACCAAAACGACTTTTTAGTGGCAAAACTGAACCTATCTTAGAGTACATATATTTGACATTTTATTTCAATATGTGCGTTTTTTAATTAAATATGAATATGTAAAAAGTAAACTTATGTGTGGAAAGTAATTCCGCTTGCTTTATTTCACGACGCATTTACCCATTTTGGGATAGTTTTGATGACATATTATTCGGTTCAACTCGGTCGGCGTCACACTGAGCACTGAACTGACGTTAGCGGCGATGTTGGCTGTGACCAAGAGTGCAATGGCAATGCTTTGGCACGGTAATTACCGATCTAGTATATATACATCAATGTACACAAGTGTCATTGAAATTAAGGATCTTAAAAATAGGAAATATTATTAGAGATATCCTTCCCGCAAATCGCTTTTAGCTAGTCGTATAGTAACATACAATTTTGTTAGCAAATTTGAGTATCCAAAAATTTTATTCTACTAGATCGCAGGGTGTATTTTATATTTTTCTATAATTTTAGATGATCGGCACTGCACTCACAGAATATGATGAAATCGAGACCTTTTGTGACTTCTGCGTACGGCCTCTTCCCAGTGGACTGCTCTTGCTCCTCAATTTGTCGCCACCACTGTCACATACATTGTCATTCTCTACCAGATAAAAGACTGAATATCGATTTAACACTTAATAAATGTCAAAATCAAAATAAATTTTTAATTTCTTTATGTTATGTCATGAATTCTTTCGCATTTAGACACGATTAAGTGATTAGTTTTTTAGAAAAATAAAAGTTTATTGGTTCAATTCATCGTCGTATTATGCATGTTTCCCAGGAAATTAGAAAGACGTTGCGAGGAGCCTCTGTTTTCAATTTGTTAATGTATTAATTAAAATAATTATTTTCTTTATTTTGAAAATTGACTAATTACTTAGGTTTTCAACCTTCCCGTCAGTTGGTAACACCATAAAACAATAAGCGTACGTTAATAAAGCGTAAATTTTCATATCGCGTTGGATTTGTGCATCAAATAACAATCTACAAAAATCAAGAATCTATTGTGTACCAAAAGTATAATGTTGACAGAAAGACACTGGAAATTGTTGGGATTTAAAGATATATAACAAAATGAATATACATTACATCCTTGCACCAGTGAATCAAATATTTTTCTTTTTCGGTATTGAAAGTTATTCATACAAAAGGAACAAATTATTTGCAAAAACCACTTTCAGCAAAGCTTATTCTCTGTTACTTGTATGCATTATATTTGTTTCTTTCGTATTTGTGATAAGCAGAAAAATAAGAGGAGAAATTGCGTCATCCAGAGCCTCATTAAATTTCACCGAAAATCTTACGTATTTTATTGGAATAATAGGAGTCATATTTTCAATATCTTTTCCAATAGTTAATAACTCGCAACTACCCTTAAAATATTTGGAAAACATAGAACGTATTGACAGACTACTCGAACTTCCTGCAGAGTGTTACACGACAATGCGAAAAATGATGGGCTTTTCCTTGTTATCTGGATTATACACCTCTTTCGTTTATTTTATTTGATATTTATGCCTGGAATGGTCCACTATTGAAGGATTATTTTTCAATGTACATCACGTTGTTCGTGTTGAATGTTGTTGTCTTCCAGTATTTGCTTCATATTTGGATGATTACATTTCGAATGCGGGCGCTGGTTTCTCAACTAACCAGCTGTTACAAGCAACTGGACCAAGCTGATATCATTGACTTTTCTCCGCACAATATACTGCACTGTAATAGCTGGAATAAAATGAACAAATTGATGGTTACTAGCAAAGCTGCTTACGATTTCGATGTCCGAGTACTGAAGTTCATGAAGATCCATGACAAACTTGCTGACAATGTAGATATTATTAACTCATTTTACGGTCTTCAGGTAAGATAAACGCACCGAATTTGTACATTTTTTTGAAATGCATCAATCCTTATTATGTTTTTTTATTGATCTACTGCTGGTTAGAAAAGAAAAATTAATAGAGGTACCGATAGATTAAATGAACTTATTACCTGAGAAGGACTGCTGGACTCAGATAAATCAGTAACACTTAGGTTATTTTACATATCCAAATCAGGACTACATAATTATGATTCGATTGCGTCTTGTAAATAGACTCATCGTCTTAATTAAAACATAAATATTATTTTAATTTCCTATGTAAGTTGAAGTTCCCCGCCCACTGCATAATCAATTTCAGCATTCATCGCTGGGAAATTTTTAGAAAGTTCTTATCGGAAGTTTTTTCGAGTTATCAGTTTGGAAAATCCCGCCCTCTTTCAAAAAATCCTACCTCAGAATTTTTTATTTTTTTTATTCTTCTTTTCAAACACCCGTTAAACTGCCAGAGCAGTTTGTCAGAAGGTCGATTTAACAATATGATATCACACAAAGAACAATTATAACAAGATACCACAATATAGAAAATAGAAACAGAAGAATAACTCAACAATTACTAAGTAATTACAACATAAAGGCATAAAATATAAAGACAGACAGATATAATACAGGCAAACTACTCATAGTCATATTATACACAAGATTAAAACAAAATTCAATACAAAATGTCTTGATCCATTAGCCATTTTTTTAAATTTGTTTTTGAGATCGGTGGTGCAATTTAATTCCTTTTTTATGTTCATTGGCATCTTATTAAATATGGTAGGGATAAGATACGTGAATGTCCGTTGCCCGTATTTATTTATAATTTTCGGAATGGACAACCCCTCATTTTTAATTAATCTAGTGCCATATGCATGATCTACTTTTTCCTTGTATATTGAATCCGACAATAGGTTTTGGCATACAATTTTAAACCATAATATCCCTCGCACGGGTAATATACTAACTGACTCATATAATAATTTTATGTTTCTTCTTTGTGTATAAATACTTTTGCTTACCAAGAGCTTAGTCATAGAGTTCTGAATTTTTTGAATGTAATCTATATTTGTCTTGCACGAATTTCCCCAAAAAGTTTATTCCGTATCTGATAGTAGATTCCGCTAGTAGATACAAATAAATTAAATAGATAAATAGATTATTTTCAATGTACTTATGGGCATAAAATATTTAATTTTGTAAATTCGTCCCGCAATAGCTCGCAGGGGTTTGCAGATGTTGCATAAGTGAATATCCCATTTCATATGCGTGTACTGTTATACCCAAATATACATACGTTTGTACAAGTTCAATGGTTCAATAAATCAATACAGAGACATTTAAACTTAAACAGGGAGCCATTTAGGCATTTATAAAATTGCCACGTTTACGGAACAGCGACGGTACGAAAAAGGAATAAACAGTTGAAATATGAGACATCCGTACATTGTGTGTCTCATCTTTTGTCTCACCATTTCTATTGCCTTTTTTGTGCCGTCGCGCGTCGTTGGTCCGTAAACATGGGAATATGAAAAGCGCCAATTGAATGCACTTACTTTTAACCATTTAACCCATATATTAGGATTAAAAAAAAACTTAAAAAACGTAAAAAATTATTAACGCGTGAATTTTGCGTATGATTTACTTTAAAATTGCCTTTCGTGATACCATATTGGAGCAGAATGAAATATTATGACTTCTTCTTGTTGTCTATAGCCCAGTCATCACAAATTTAAATTTAAAATCTGAAATGCCTTTTTTAACATGTAACACAAAATAAATGATTTGTAGGGAAAAAAATCCATAATTTCGTTTGCAGCATTGTCAATAACAAATAAAATTCAGAAGAGATGCGAGACATCTCTTGCTTTAGTATGGAAATTCTAAGTTATCTTTGCGATTAATCGCACCAATCCAATGCCAATGCACGGAAACTCTTGAAATAATTCTAATAACAGTTTTAAAATATCTCTTCAAATTGGCCACATTTTGCCAGCAGACGCTCGCGGGTATTTGCAAATTGGCCAAAATGTGAACCAAATCGCTACAGTAGTAATTTACGTTTGTTTCAGATATTATTCTACATTATGGTGGCGTTTTTGTCAATTCTACAATCAGGAAGTGGAATTATCAATATGTCAAGCTATGCAATACCTACCAACATCTGTGAGTAGTTGAACTTATAACATAACTTATTAGATATGCATATTCTAACTTTGAGAACACGAAGCCTAATCATTGGATGGATGGGCCTATTTTGCATGCTTGGATCTTTACACTCGACAATCAGTATTACGATTCACAGGGTAATTGGAACCATGATACCTGCTTTGGCCCGTTCTCTGTTCATTTAGGATTGAGACCGTCATGTCTAATAACTGATCGTTTGGAGAAAAAATTTCAAAGACAGCCGTTTGAGACCATGATGAAATTCGTTATTTGACGTTTGGGGCCATGATATTTGTAAGGGCAGACGTGGAAACAAGATGCCTGCTTTGGTCCGATTGGTCTCTTGATGTTTGTAAGGGTCCGTTTAACAGACTTTTGCGATCATGAATGTTTGGAGAAAGATTTTTATAGGGGGCCTTAAAAACTTTTTTTTTTCAGCTTGCCGTTTCAAACCTGTCAATTATAAATTGGTGTTTCCATTACATGGTAATACTGACGGTGGTCATTTCATTTGGAGAATCAATGAAATATGAACACAAAAGAGGAATTTTAGTAATCAACAAGCTGATACTAGGTAGAGAAGAAAGAAGTATGCTTCATTTTTTTTCTGAAGACATATTATTTTATATATTTGGTCGCTGATTAAGAGCATGTCTTAAATTTAGCTTTTTTTAAGGTGGTCTTTACTGTGCTCGTCTAGAAGTGTTGGAAAATCAGATGAAAACGAGATCGTTTGTGGCAACTGCTTGCGGCCTGTTTCCTGTGGACTGCAGCCTGTTCGTCAGTTTGGTGGCAACTGCCGCTTCTTATATTGTTATACTCTACCAGATTCGAATTAGTCTAGCAATTCCGGTAAAACAAAACATGACAATAAATAATAACACAAGTATTCTAAAATGTGTTTGAAATGTTGGCTTAGTTATTGTGTTATTAGTCTCGTGATATTATATTAAACCATTAATCGGGTAGACAAGTTACTACACTTATTCATACAAATTTGCTCAAAATATTATTTATTTTTAATTTTTAACACTATGAGTAAATCCTCAAATTATAATATTTAATTAAATTAACACAATATTAGCGAAACTCAATCGAAAATGCGGAGACAGAAAAATCATAAAAATATATTGGATAAAGATAGGACCCAATAATATGCACGTTAAGAAAATAAAGATAATGTTTGTAGTTCTTAGTTGAAGTAAGATACAGTTAAAAGTGACCGAATTTGATATAGACACCTTAGCAAAGTTGGCAGAGCACTTGCCATGTAAGCAAAGGGTTCTGGGTTCGAGTCCCAAAGGTGCCAATATCTTTTTTTGATTTTTCGGTCTACACATCTTCGATCGAGTTGCGCTAATATTGTCTTCATTTAATTAAATATCAAAATATTTTATAATAAAAATTAAATAACTTGTGCTTGCCTTTAATTTATGCATCTTCGAAGTGAAAGATATTCTCAGATATCTCCCCGGTGTAAGACCACCATGCAGAATTGAAAAATTGCTTGAAATGGCTTTAGACTTATCTGAATAGTCATAGTCAGGTAATTCCCCACCTTCCTCTCCCCAACTACTTCACGTCCTTACTATCTTTTGCCCCATCCCAATTGGGGATGCCATAATCTCACTGACTCCAGACGGGTACAGTTGGGACTCTTGTCCATATCACATTTAAAAAACAATCTTGCTAAAGAACACACTATCAGGAATATTTCAAAAAAATTATATATGAAGCTTCAAAAGATGTCTATGTAGGATGTAGGTACTTAATTTCTATACTAGAATAACATAAAATAAAGTTTTTAAGAGAATTATTTATGCGTTTTATTTTTTGTATCCTTCCAATAAAATTGCCGTCCTTACCATGCGTAGCTTCCTTGGTCGTGATCTCAAAAAGTCTGCAGTCAGGGTGTATCTGCTTTGGTGGCTTCCTTCAGTTCCACGCCACGGATTAGTGTACAGTTTTTGTGAGAGATTAATGTTATCCTTGTTAGTAAAACACTTGTGTTGTACTGGATACTGGATATGGTTGTTACTTAGAGTGATTCTAAACACTTCTTTCGAAAAATTTCTTTGTTAAACACATTTTGTAATTGATATTTTCGAAAATACGATTTTTATCCTTGAGAGCTTATCAAAATAAAAAATATTTAAAAATTCGACTTTCCTTATTATTTCATGTTGCATATTTTGGCCCTTTTTATGGATATTCGTGCATATTTTAACTATTTTTATTGCATATTTGCATACATATTTTGTGCTGTTTTTGTTGTATATAATCCGGTCTTTAGTAATAACATCTTCAAGAGTTTTAGATATAATTTTATGCAATATAACCATAAATGTTACTCATTGCGATTCTCCCCTTGTAACTGAAGATAAACAATATCATCCTGCACTAGAATTTATTTTTTCATGCAAAAAAAACATTAAAACTACAAAAATTCCAAAAAATGACAAGCATGCTTTGCGTGGTTGTAATTTTGGGCAGGGCGATGTTTGTGAACTATAAAATATGATGAGCCAACTAGATTGGAAAGAACTTTACAATTTTAGCACTATAAATGAGGCGGTACATCATTTTTATGCTTGCGTTTACAATATTTTTGATGCCTGTTTCTCTATAAAACCTCTCAGTAAAGGTGGTCGTCGATATCCGAAGTGGTTCTGTCAAGATAACATCGCGAGCATTAGGAAGAGACATGCTCTCCATAAAAAATGGAAGGCTACTGGCTATTGGGGTGACTATGATTTGTTCAGTGAGCATAAAGCCGTGGTTAGGCGCAATATAATTATATGTAAATTCTATTGAACAAGATATCAAGCATGATCCCAACATGTTTTGGGACTACGTCAAATCGCTGAGAAAAGATGGTTTTATTCAAGACACAATGACGCATCGTGATCGGGAAGTTCGTGGAGTGGACGTAGCTAACGCTTTTGCAACACACTTCCAATCCATGTATAGTAATGAGTCTCCATTACTAAATACAAATACTGCTGCCAAGTTGAATATAAAGGGAGCCAAGAATATCGAAATTGACCAAATTGATGAATCAGATATAGAAACTTCCATTCGAAAAATGAAAAATACACATTCAGTCCAGATTTTCTTCCAGTATTCTTCTTTAAAGGTTGTGCCGAGTTTTTAAAAAGCCACTTTGTTTCTTATTTAATATTTCCTTAGAAACTGGTGTATTTCCTGATTCCTGGAAAATTTCGAAGATTTTTCCGATTTATAAAAGCGGTACAAAGACCTCTGTAGAAAAATTTAGGACGGTAGCAATACTATCTGCACCGACTAAATTGTTCGAATCGTTCGAATCGATTATTCATAAATACACACTACCACAAGTGGAGCCGTTCTTAATTTCGGAACAGCACGGATTTAGAAAAGGTCGATCTACAGAAACCAACTTATTGGTGTTTACTGATTACGTATCAAAATCTTTAGATAAAGGCCATCTGGTAGATTGTTCATATAGCGACTTTTCAAAGGACTTAGATACTGTTAATCACGACGTTTAACTCAATAAACTGGCTGAAATGGGATTCTCCATGAGACTACTCATCTTTTTTGGTAGCTATTTTGCAGATAGGACACAGTTTGTATCTCATGGACTATTTCAATCTATTCTATTTTTTGTACGAACAGGAGCTAATTTAGGCCCACTCCTTTTTTCCATATTTATTAATGATGTTTCAGAAGTAATTCTGCACTCCAGGTTTCTTTTTTTGCGGATGACCTAAAACTATTCTTAGAAATACTAACCACAGAAGACTGCAATCGACTCCAGTCAGATATTGATAGAATTTTTGACTGGAGTAAAAGAAATCGGATTGAGTTCAAGATATCTAAATGTTTAATTTTGTCATTCACTGGGGCGTGTCATACCTGGTATTACTGGTATACGATGGACGCCCGAAGTCTAAAACGTGTCTCCATCATGAAGGACCTTGGAATCATGTTTGATAGTAGGCTGACTGATGGCTTGTAGCACATCATTGAGAATGCTGGGCTTTGTTCTGCGTACTGCAAGGAATTTTAGAGACACCCGGGTTCTTATAATCCTATTCAATTCCTTAGTAAGGAGTAGACTTGAAAGCGGTTCGGTATTTTGGAGTCCATACCAAGTAAAATATTTCTACATGAAAATATTGTACATGGGGGAGTATGGCTATTACCCGTGGCTCTGTCCTATCGACTTTCTTTTGGGCATGCTCGGAATGAACCATCTACGGATCATGCTACGCATTTCTTCATTTTGATTCGCTGATGGTTTGAAAACTCAGATATCTTGGAGAGCATTCATTTCTATGTTCCCGATGGTTATCTTCGCCACCGACAGCATAGACTGTTCTATCTTTTAACCTGCGGGACTAACTTGCCAATGGTCATGCCGGTCGGTAGATCAATCTTGCTGTTGAACAGAATTAATTCGGATATCGACATATTTAGCGTTAGTGAAGTTGTTTTTAAAAGGCAAACTCTATTAATGCTTTAATAGTTTTTAGCCTGTTTAAATTGAATTGATTTTTTTTTTAATTTATCAAATATTTGAAGTTAATTTTCACGTTCTGTGGAGGTTGCATTCAAGTTCTGTTATTATAGCATTATAGGCAAGTTGCTGCATGAAACTAAAATAATCATAGAACTTGAATAGAACTTACACAGAACGTGAAAATCAACTTCAAATATTTGATGAATTCGTCAATTTTTTTTAAACAACCCATCCTTAGTATCCTTGGGCTCACGTTGCACGCTTAGATCTTTCGAAGGATGATTGGAATCACGATTCACTGGGTGTTTGGGACCATAATGCCTGCTTTGGCTCTTTCTAAGTACGTTTGATATTTGTAAGGGCCCGTTTAGCAGACGTGTGGAACCAAGATGCCTGCTTTGCCCCGTTCTCTGTATGTTTGGGACCGTGTCGTTTGTAAAGGCCCGTTTAACAGATAATTAAATCCATGATATCTGCTCACTGAAGGTTTAGAGATTTAAAATGATTTAGAAACCATCAATACGACGTCAGTCGAACTGATCGCAGTCTTATTTCGGAGTATTGTTACGTCATCTCGCTTAAAATGGTATGAACCTTTCTACTCTTAAAATCGGTCTCCTTTTTACAAGGCAAACAAATCAAATTTTAGACATTGAGAGTGCAGAAATTCCTCATTATAATTCCAAATTGGCAGAATATTTAAAAAATATAAAATTTAATTGCCGGCAAACCGGGCGTTCATTGCGATAAAGAGATCATAAGCAAACAAGTAAGTTACCCGCCTCACCAGACGATATCTGTTCTGAGGCGGGTATTAAACATGAAATAAGGCGATGCTTTCTAATAAGACTGCATCAATATTATAAGGTAAGCAGTTACGGTGGCTGCAATACTTGATAAAAGCGTGTACTCGATGGTGAATAATTTGCAGGCTGTAAAATGAGGATATCGGCGTGCCACCAGGTTAGACCACATGAAAATTCTATCAGTGCCACCTGAAAACAATAACCATTGAAAATTCTATTTGAGAAACTTTAGATGATGATTATTGATGTACGGAGAGTGGCATTAGCCCCTTCCCACAATACTAATTTGTAAAGTTAATTTTATTTTTACCATTTATTTTTGCTGATACTAAAGAATCCAGGATTCGTGAAGTCCTCTTGGCTTCAGCCACCACCATCTCACAGGCAGCCGTCATACACACGAGAGTTAGGGTGTCATAGAGGGCAAATAAGCATTCACTCACAACTGCGAAAACGTATTGATTCTGGAAATAATTATTTCTTAGAGATCTAATACAACCTACATATTATTGTTTTAATATATATTACTTGGCAGATATTACCTCTTTTTGCATACCGTAACTAGTAGCAGAAAACAAGGATCGTATTACAGAAATCATTCCGTTGACAGTAATAAGCAAATTCTGAAAAAAAAACTTAATAGATTTCACCAGTTTCCTACTTGCACTACGAGATTCCGAATAATAATATAAGTTATAATCATATATATAATCGAATAATAATAAAGGTTATAAACATATATTGACAAACTTCCGTCAAACAAATGGTTGAGTATTGGAGAGTTGAGCGCAGGAATAGAAGGATTTATGCTTGCCATACAAGATAGAGTCATTAATACTAAAAAATATAGAAAGCACATTATCAAAGATACAAATCAAATTGATGATTTGTGTAGAAAATGTTTGGCTTTTCCGAGACTATAGAAATATTATATCGGGATGTTCTGTATTAGCGCCGTCCTAGTATACATTTAGGCACAATCAA
Organism: Limnephilus lunatus; assembly: GCA_917563855.2. Taxonomy (NCBI): domain Eukaryota; kingdom Metazoa; phylum Arthropoda; class Insecta; order Trichoptera; family Limnephilidae; genus Limnephilus; species Limnephilus lunatus. Next base: position 14,675,928 of record OU830601.1, on the reverse strand, counting down.
GTTTTAAAAATAATTCAGCAAAGTTTGGTAACTAAGCATAACTTGATTGACTGCCGTAATGTACCATATTATGAATATGAACCAAATTCAATTTTAGAAAACGAATTTTATAAAATTTATTACGATAAAACAATACTAACAGACAGAACAATTAGTCATAATAGACCCGATATAGTTTTACATGACAAAATTTAAAAAAATAAGTCATATCATTGATGTCGCTATTCCAAATTCCTGTAATATTCAGAAAACTGTATCTAAAATAATTAGAAAATATATAGATTTAGGAAATGAGATAAAAAGAATTTGGCATTCTCAGAATATAAAAATATTACCATTTGTTATTTCTGCTACTGGCATTATACCTAGCTCTCTCATTCAAAATTTAGGTGTATTAGATTTGTCAAAGAATTTATATATAAAAATGCGAAATTCAGTTATTTTAAATACATGTAAGATTATGAAAGATTTTTTAAATATTTATTTTGAGGGATCAGTAGGATTTATCAGTAGGATTTATTTTGGCAATATTGAAATAAATGCTCCCAATTCCTTTGTTTAAGATGCGATAGCGTGTTTCACCTGAATAAATTTAAAATATTGTCACCTATTCCCTTTGACCTAAATTCGTCGACTATAATTGCAAAAGTAGACATTTTCGTCGATAAATTATACCTACGTATTCAGAAAAAATATCCCAATTTTTTTTTTAAAAGTTGTGATAATTATTGAGCTAATTAGTTTTTGTAGTTTTACTAACATAATGTTTTATTTTTATGTAGTTATCCTTTCTCCGAGAAAATTTTGTTGTAAATTTACATTTTTTATTCTTTTTTAAGGCACTCTACAAGAGCGCCCCTATCTGTTCGGTGTAAATGCGTGAGAACTATGTCGCCAACCGGTTGGGCAGCGTTGGTAGGTGGATTAGGGGTAGGGCTGTAGGAAGGGATTTATTAATGCGGGTCTTGAAAAGGCCCGGATTACATGAAGGTGGAAAAACAGATGTACCTATCTTGTATATTAACTGCGTTTTTATAAATCGATTGTTATCAAGTATGTGAGAGCATAATCTGCAAAAAACAGTAGATAGTAATAAACAACTTAATTATTTCCTTTAAAAATTTAGGCGTATTAGATTTGTCAAAGGATTTATATATAAAAATGCAAAAGTCAGTCATTTTAGATACATGTAGGATTACGAAAGATTTTTTAAATATTTATATTGAGGGATCAGTAGGATTTATCGGTCGAGTTAGGATTTCGTCAGATCCGAACCCTCTGATATGAAAATATCTGAAGTCGGTGAAATATTTTCCCATTATGTTTCTGGTGGATTGACGTACTGTTTTTGTATTGTTTTGTATTTATTATACTTATATAGTGCACTTACATTGCGTGGATTTACTAGATAATCATTTGTGGAAAAGTGTGTGGAAGGGTTTAGTCGTTCATTTGGGAAAGATTTAACCCGGACATAAAATATGGAGCACCGTAAAAGTTACCTGCACGTTGAAAAACTCGTTGACCGAATCACAATGTTCACAACTGGCCATGTAAGTTTCCATCAGCATGTCAACGTCGTATTTCATCATGGTGCATCTTCCTATTGTAGCATTGGCGATAATTGACCAGGGAAACAAATATTTGAAAATATTTTTGTCGTCGTCCTGATCCAATTCCTTTATCTTTACCGAGATGTTGTTCTTATATTTGTTTGTCAACATTATATTAATAATAAAGAATGCGCTTCGCGCGAAATACATAGAAAGTACAAAGTGAATAAAAACAAGAGAGTTCATCACGTAAAACATATTATAAAATGTGGAAAGAAGCATTTGTTTCGTCGTGAAAAAGTATGAAAATGCGTACGTATCAAAAGCAAATAATGCAAACAAAGATAGTAAAACTAATACTGTTAAATTATTTACTACATTACGAACGAGTTTATAAGTTTCTGGGCCGTTAAGGCCAAGAACTGTGGCGATTTCTTTGTTTCTGGCTACAAATATTGCATATTGACACTTCGAATGAAAGGCGCTTAGGAAAATATTTCCCAAGCTCGTCAATAGATGAATAATGACGTAAAGAAATTCTACAATGGTGAGGCCAAGGTGAACATTTTTAAACATCTCTAACTTCTCCCCTAAACCAATTCCTGTCACGACAATCAGTACAGTGGCCATTCCCACAGAGTGGAGTTTATTCTTCCAGCTATTGGTCGCTGTACGTCGCAATGCAAATATAGCTTGCATCCGAAACAGGGGCTGCATAGCATATTGGATATTGTATTTACTAGTTAATTTATTCGATTCGTTCCTAATAATTTGGTTTTCATTAGAGATTGATAGAATACTCAAATGTTTCACGGATTCGCCCATTTTAAACGTCGCCTGTTCACTCCACACAAAACAGATACACAAAATGATTAAAACATTAGGACAAAATGAGAAACGTTATTAAACATGAAAGCGATAGGAAACTAAGTGAAAGCAAACATAGCAAAAATCGACTTTTAAAATTTACATTTTATCAATTGTAGACAATTAATTAAATGAATATATGTAAACGCGTTAATTTCGTTAGTGGTACTATCCATCTAACACGTCATTAATTTGTTCTAGGTCGTTTATTTATGGTACCTATTTAAATGAGGTTTTAATTATTTATATATTTTTTAATTTGATCAAATGGTAAACTAAATTTTTAAATAAAATACATACATTCAGTTACTGTTATGAAAGTCAAGTCTACCAAGCCAGACACAACCAATGATGATATACCTACGTTAGGTTTGGTTGTGTTTGGTTTGAATGTCACACCCTTTGAACGAAAAGACAACCATCTAATCAATAGCTATTTCGTTTATTTTAATTTATTCTTTGACAGTTTATATTTTTCGAGTATTTTTTTTATTAAAAAATTGCTTACTAGTTTTTTCTGCCACAGTTTGTTTTGATATTGTGAGAACTCGACCCGTCGACTTAGTTATATTGTGTCATACCTGTCTATTAATAAATATAATATCACTTTAAATACATGGTACTTCGATAAGCTGGGGGTCAACAAAAACGGTAAGTCAATTTTAAGATTGAATTTAAGCCTAACCCTCCTTATTTTACTAACCTTCGCTTGTTCAATTTAACATTTCTGACCATTATAAAATCCTTTAAGCTAAGACCCTTTCTCATTCAATCAAATTCTTGAAAAAGTATCGTGCAAAGTGGTGGACTGACTGAAATGAATATATTCACATACCCGAGTAAATTATTAACGACCTTCCGGCGGAACCGCTCGTTCAGCGATCTTCTCGCGTATGTGACGCATGTTTAGGAGCGCTGCCTGAAACGTTTCGGTGAGACCTAAATGGATGCACTGAACATTTCTAACCTTTGCTTGTCAAATTTAACAATTCTAACCATTATAAAACCCTTTTTAAGCTAACCGAATACATCCTAACTCCCTTTCTCATTAATTCAAATTATTGAATAAGTATTTTATTTTATTTTATTTATAAATAGAAACAACTGTACATTATATTATCCATTGGTGAAAATTTACAATTAATAAACATAATTCATGGTGGATACCTATTATGTGTTTCATTGTAGTGTCTTATTTATTATTCAAAAGAATTTAGTGAATTACGCGGTCAAAAGCTTTAGAGAAGTATGTATTTATCGTATCAGCTTGCTCCTTATCTTCCATCTTGCTATGCAAAAAGTTAATGAAAAAGGCAAGGTTGGATGTCGTAGACCTACCTTTCATAAATCCGTGCTGATTCGGCATAATGTTTGTCGAAATAGACGAGTACAATGCATCTAAGACGATTTTTTCAAGAACTTAGCTTAAAATAGGGAGTTGGGAAATTAATCGGTAGTTTTTAACGTCATGTTTATTACCAGTCTTAAAAATTGGTGTGATAACAGCTGATTTCCACTTGACAGGAAACGATCCTCCCGTTAGTGACTTTTTATAAATGGCGCAAACCGAAAGACAGATATATTTACTGCAGTTACTTATAAAAATTCCAGGCAGCCTGTCTATTCCTGGTCCTTTATTAATGTCTATGTTTGATATGTATTTTAAGGTGATTTCTTCGTTTATTCTGATTGAGGATATTAATGTGTTGTTAAGAGGATCTTCCGTATAATCAGTTAGAATTTCATTTGTAATCAGTAAAAAGGTCTGTAACTTATTTGCTGTCGTGTGCTGTTGTGGAATGATACGTCATGTGTTCTGGCATAGTGGGAGATTTTCTTTGTGTCTCAACATAACACCATATTTTTTTGACATTATGTTGTATGTCGGATTCCAATGTAGCAATTAAGGTTTTATAAGTAAGACTAGAAATCTTCTTTTGACTATTGCGGAGTAAAGCGAAAGATTGATAATCCAATGGATTCTTATAGCGTTTCCAGGCACGGAAAAACTTTAATTCTTCTTTTGTTGTATTAATTAAAGCCGCCGAATACCATTATGGAAATTATGTTGATCTAGTTACTTTCTTTGGAACCAGATCGTCTATTATGGCATTAATGATTCTATAAAAATGGTGTACCGCAGTGTCAAAGTCTTGCGCATTTACTACAGAAGACCAATCACTATTTCTAAGAGCATCATTAATTAGTACATAGTTAGCTTTGTTGAACAATTTGATTATCTGTGGTTTTAGGATAACAGCATTATTATTAGATATTAGTATTGTTCAAAGTTGCGACTGACTTGGGCGGACCATTTTCTTCTAAATCTAATTACCTTCCATATTCCATATACCATCTAGAAATATTCGATGAAAAAATATTCTTAATTACAACAACAATATCAAGACTGAGACATTTATTAGATGAGATTACATGCAATACTTTCTCAGAAATAGTAGATGTGTTCAACTGCACAGAAGTTATTTTCAAGAAGGCTTTAATAACATGCCTCATAAATAAAAGATTAACATTCGCTTTTATTATTCTTCTACATTGGTTCTATTTTATAATGTCTTTAACAAATTTTGCTTCTTGAATACTATTCCACTGAATTAATATATATATATCATGTGTTTGTAAAAGCCCACACGGACGTAAATAAATAATATAAATAAATTAAAATTCTTCTCTGCTACCCCAACAAAAACACATTTTTCTATCAACTTGCTATGCATTCATTTTTATTCGCCAAATACCTAGTTATATAATTGTCCCTTTCCATAAAAATAATTAAGATATTAAAATCCATCTGTATTTGATACAAAATGTTTCAATCTTTATTCGAACTATGGTAGGTATAGATATTTCTAAATGTTAGTGAAATTAAAAACCTTCTGCTTTTAGAATGAAGTTTTTTATTGTAAAAAAATAAGAAAAATTACATCCTGTATAATAAATTGGATACAATAAGGTGTCACCAAAATATGGTTCGTTATTTTCCGCCAAAGTGCAGCAGCGCCGTTTTCGCCACCGGCGGTAAAAATTAAAATAATTAATAAAAACTCTTTACTCTTTTGGTAAAAAGGGGAACTACATAGTTTGCGAAACTTTACTACAAACTCACCATAAACCTCAGCAAGACCGGGTACTTGACAGGCTTCTCTATTCTGTTCAGCTAGTAATGAATATTGAAAAATGTATTTACGTTACATCGCATTCGTTTGTATTTCTGTAGCAACAGAAATACCTATAACATGTTTCCCATAATAATTTATATAATATCAGAATATTATGATTGTAATCCTCTTGAAGAATTTATGATCTCAGCTCAGCTGGTACAGAATAACGGTGTATGTGGCAATGGTGGCCACAAGACTGTGGAGAAGGGTGTAGTCCACGGGAAAGAGGCCGCACGTAGTAACCACAAAGGGCCTGGACTCTATCAGGTTTTCAAAAAGTACCAGAAAATCGCAGTGGCGATCATCTTAAATGACAAAGAAAAATTAATTAATCTAAACATCTTAACGCAAACACGCAACTTGTGCACTTAATAAGTACTCGTCTGTAGTTTGATTGATAATAATAGTTTCATTAGATTAAACAAATCATATAGAATTATTAATTTTAAAATAATACAAAACAACCTTTAAGACACAGACATCAAAACGTATCCTCGTTCCAAAAGGCATAGAAACTCAGAACCAAGTAATGGTTGTACGGATGACAGTACAGAACTTGATAGCTTTTTTTATTTTGACAAGCCCCCAATTGAAAGGCACAGATACTTCGATGACTCAGAAGGTTCTGAAGCATAGAATAGAGGAGTTTTTTCTTTAGATGAGAATAATCTCATCGATTTTAATATTTTAGAGACTTCATTAGGTCTGATTACGACTAGAGGTATCGAAATTACAATTCTTCTTCAATATTTGTGTTTTCTTCAATAATTATACATGACTGTTACTTATTACATTTTTACTTTTTTTCTCCCCAAAACAACTGATGTAATATATTTTAAAAAAACTAATATACATTGTACACCTACTTCTTATTGTCCTGTCGAGAATCATCTTGTTGATGACCACAATTCCTCTATTATTCTCATAAATCATTGTTTCTACGGCGAAGGTTATCAAACACATCACCAGAAAGCAATGAACGTTCCAGTTTATTCCTGCCCATAAGAAGTCAGTAGACTAAAATATATTTAATATGATCATTATTACATTCAAATAAGGGTGTTCCAAACTCCATGATTTCTTATTGAAAATAAAATCGAAATAAGCCAAGATAAGGCAAATAAAGAGGCCTGTGCCCTTCTTTATCACCGAAGACTTGATGGTCAACCAAATTTAATGCGACGGAGTTAGAAGCACTCTATCATTAAAATTCACGATCGAGTAATAAATTATTAAAGAAATGAATAAGGATACTCCTTAGTTAATCATTTGAAATAAAGTCACTTACAAGTGAACCCATTTTCACCAGCATGATTAATACATATGCTCCTTGCAAAATAGACCAAAAACATGTGCCTATTGTGAACAAAACCTGAAAAAAAAATTATACATTTTTTTTTACTCCTTCAATAATTAATTGAAAATTCAATTTGTAGTGTCTTCTTAAAAAAAATTCACAATTACATTTCATTGGTGATGTCTTTCGACACTTCTATTCTCCACCACCACGAGGCGTATCCAGAAAGTAAGTGTACTGAAGTTCTATCATTTTTTTGAAAAAGTGTATTAGACAATAAAATACAGAATATTGTTGCTACACTTGTTGACTATTTATCCAAATAATTGCGAACCCGTTCAATGCATTTGGTGAGCCGTGGCACAAGTTTCTTTATGCCTTCCTCGAAGAATTCTCCCGCCTGCTCCTTCCCCCACTTTAGGACCACTTTTTGCACCTGATTGTCGATTGAAAATTTATTTTTATCCATACATGCCTTTAAAAGGGTGAAAAGATGATAATCTGAAGACGCCAAGTTAGGAGATTATGGGGAGTGGTTCAAAACATCCCAATCAAATGAGTCCATGATCGTATTGGTGGCTAAGGCTGTGTGAGGTCGGACGTTTTCGTGAAAAAAAGCACACTTCTCTGGTCAGCATTCCCCTTCTTTTGTTTTGAATGCTGCTTTTGAGTTTTTTCAGGATACACAATATTGTTTTGCATTGATGGTCTCAACTTGATGCCGAAATTCGACCAAAATGATGCCTTTTCGGTCCCAATTTCTGAGGCCATGATTTTTTTTGCCCAAAAATGTGGTTTTCAATTTTTTGACAGATGGGGAATTGGTGTGCCGCCACTTTGGCGACTTTTTTTTCCCAGGCATGTAATGAATCACCCACTATCATCTCCAGTCACAATAGAGCTTAGAAATCCTCACCTTTTTTTCTTGTAGGTGTTATTCCTTCTGTGAGTAAAAAGCGGATAACAGCACTTGGCGGGCTCGTTTGCCGACATCTTTCACGCAACTGGATACTATAACGTGATTTTACATACTTCCACGTTCCTGCGATGCTCGTTCTGGTCAGAAGACCTCTTTCTACCACTCAGTACCGCCAACCCCCAAAAAACAAAAAAACCACCGCCCGTTATGGTCACAGTACGCTTACTTTCTGGATATGCCTCGTATATTTAAAAAAACATTTTATCGGGAAACCCTGATATCTCACAACCATGTTCCTACAATTCGCACAATTTTTTAGCAAATGGATTTTGGGCTGCACAACCTAAAATAATACTATTATGGTATACAAGAACCGGTGAAGTTAAATCGCTAAATAAAAAATAAAACAGCGACTGAACTTTTTTTCAAAATTAATGATTTTGATAAAAATTCCATTTGGGTTACAAAGTTTTACTTCGAAAAAAAAAAATCTCACAATGATTTTCAACTTTGGATCAATTCCTCAGCTGATTTGATAAATCTGAGGCCAAATAAAGTACAATATGCATTTTGTATTACTATTATCACCATTATATAAATGTATAAATTTGTAAAAAAAAAAAATGTTTTTTTTTATGTTTTGTTTTTTTTATAGGTATACCGAAACAAGAGTCCCAACTGCTCCGGTCTGAAGCCAGTGAGGCTATGGCATCCCCAATTGGGGTATGTTGTGAGGCTGAAGGTAGTGGGGAGGGGAAGGAGATGGGGAAGAGGAAGGTAAGGAAGCTGGCTATTCAGATCTGGGCACCAAACACGGCTAATGCCATTTCAAGCAACGTTTCAATTCTGAATGGTGGTCTTACACCAGGGCGATACTGAGAGTATCTTCCACTCTGGAACGTGCCGCAAAATACTATATATAATTTTTTAAATTAACTAATTGTGAAATAACACAAATTAATCAAATAAAATTTATTTGCCACGCCGGGATTCGATCCCGCGACCTTTGGTGTGCGAGTCAAGCGTCTTACCACTGGACTACGCCAACCGTCGTAAAACAAATTTTGTCGGTAAACAAATAAAATTATTGGGTCTGAATGTGATAACGTTCGTCCTTGCAGCAGTGGGGAGAAGGAGCGGAGACGTGCGCGCTCACGGGTTGTTTTTACGCTGATTCGAGAATAGTAAAGGCCGCGCGCGTAATAGCCTGTAAGCTTCAAATTAGTCTCCAATAACGGCAGCCTTTGCTCCTCCCCAGGCTATAATACCGTACTCGGTTAACCATCGATTAAAGATCGACATGGTGTATAGTAAATAAAGATGATTTTTTTTGCTAAATTGCCGTTTTAGCAATTTCCCTATCCCAAGAGTGCCTTCAAATCTTTGATGATATACAAGATAAAGCCAGTTATAAACATAAAGCCAGTTATAAAAAATGATTTATTCGATCTCTTTATAGTATGCGTGGAAACCAATTTCTTTATATTTAACAATAAATTCTATCAACAAAACGACGACTTACCCGTGGGTTCGCCACTTAGTGCACTTCTAGCGGAAATATTCATGAACTATGTTGAAAAACAAATTTTAAATTCAGTTTCAGCAACTACGTTTGTTACATTGATGATATTCTGATCGGTTGGAAAGGTACCAACTTAATTAGATTTTTTTGTTACATTAGCTAACTCCACCAACCATAAAATCTGCTTTACGGTTGAAAGAGGTAAGAAAATATTTTTTTTACTTAACAATCAGTAGAGAGAATAATAAATATAATTTTGAAATTTTCCATACCTAAGTTTACTGTTCAACCCTCAATTATAAATCTCTGCACCCGTGGTCACATAAATTATCTGTTTAACATTCAATGATACACAGGCTTACTAACATCCCGCTCGAACAAGAACGAAAAAACACAATTTTAACTATATTATTGCTAAAAATTGGCTTCAAGGATAGAGACTTTGATAAAATAATGAGTCACAAAAAACACAAAAATAACTAGTGACCGACCGAAGGTTCGGTTTCGGCAAGATTCGGCATAATACCGTTTCCAGTTTCGGTTTCGACAGAAAATCTGCTGAACCTTCGTCGCACCAAAACTCTGCGTTCTGCGGCTGACTTCGGGTGAGTTCAGAGTTCCGGCAGCTGGTGGTGGCGGGTAACATATTTTTATAATTTGTTTTAGTGGCTATTTTTATAATTTTTTTTTCGTTATATAGCATTTATATTTTAAAAAATCATGTAGGTAGCTACTCAAATTATTGTTTTTTTTTTATTTCTTTAACACGTGAATAAGAATATTGTAAATTAAAATTAAAATACTCAATTAACGAGATCCTTCCTTTATGTAAGTGTTGGTTATTGACCAATTTTGTTCCGAGAAGCATGTTTTGTTAGTTTTCGTGTTTTTTGTTTGTTTTGTAGCAGTAAAATGAAGAAAAAAAAGTTTTTTTTCACATATTTTAATTGTTGTTTTTTATTTCATTTAACACGTGTGAACTTTCTGTATGTCTTTATTAAGTTTAAAAAATAAGCCAAATTTCCGTAAACAATACATTTTTAACATATCTCAAAAAGTTTTGGTTTCGGTTTTGGTTTCGGCCGAAACTGAGACAGATACCGAAGATTCGTTTTCAGTTTCGGTTTCGGTAGAAAGTCCTATTTCGGTCGGACACTAAAAATAACCATAATTAATTTATCCAGCGACTAATAATAATATAACGAATAATGAATATGGGTGTTTGGAATTTGTCGAACCTAATAATTTAATTGTCTAATAAAATTGCTAATGTTCTCAAAAATAGTGACTTAGATTTTGCCTTCCACATAAATAATAATTTAGGGTCATCTCTTAAAAACTCAAAAAGTAAAGTACCAAACTAAAAAAAAAAAACAGCTGCATTTATAAACTCTAGTGTGACGAATGCAACTTGGTTTAGGTTTGATAAACTAGCCGGTCCTTTGATTCAAAGAACACATGCGATCTTCTTAAGACAGTCACAATTTGTAAAACACCTCCTAGATAAAAGTCATTAACTTAGTGATATTAGTTATTTTTTTTATTATTGTATAAAAAATTGCATACAATTGGAATTTCTTACCCGCTAAGCTACAGCAAGTAGCTTGTCAGCAGGAGATTAGTTCCGCAGATTAGTTACAACTACAAATAAAATAATCATAAACGCGTTAGCGTACCAACAACATACACAAATAAACATATAACATACCTACCGATATTGTGATGCAGAATAGGAAAATATTTATTTATATATATTTTTTCAATACATATCATGAAAAATTTGAAAAACAGCAATACATTAACATACTTGAAATTTAATGTTTGGTAAGAAAGAGCAAAATATAATCTTAATACATTAGGTTACTCCCTAAGAGCCATGATTTTAACATCAGTGAGAATTTTATTCTAGAGCAATTTACTTTAAATTCGTATGGCAATTTGTTAAATATTAATGGTATAATATATTCAAGGGTTCCTTGACCATATTTATTTTGAAACACAGGTCCTTTCATTTCTTTATTTTGTATGAGACGCGTATTGTGTGCATGATCCACCATTGTTTTATATGGACTGCCGGATATATGCTGCAATATAATTTTTCTGACACATAATAGCTCGCACAGGTAACACAGTGATTACACATAAAAATAAAAGCCGTAAACTCAATCTATTAGAGAAGTTGGTAATTAATAAAAATCCTAATTATCGAAAACGGAATTTGATAAATGAACTAAAAATTATAATTCGCTCGCCACTCTTAGAAAATTTTAAACGAACATCAAATATCGGAGAAAAAACTCACTTAAAGCCTAACGACTTTTATTCAAATTTAAGCAATCCATCCCGTTCTAAGTAATCGCAGCAACTTAAATTAGCATTTCTCATTTAAAATCTTACATCTTATCAATTCAGCAAACTTAGCGAAAAACTTGGGGTGACCTATGGCAGAGGTGTTGTTTATCCAATCAATGGGATGGCGGTACTGTTACCTGCCTCACAAATTGATAATATTAAATAAATAATTAACGTGAATAAAATAATCCAATATTCATAATATTTGCGAGTTAATAGTTATAAGTTCCTCTTTGCAAGAATATTTACCTGAATACCATAGTATGAGTTGATGATGTCAACGTTATCAGCCAGTTTATCATAAATCGACATAAGTCTCAATATTATTTCATCAAACTCCTCAATAGGAGTACTTTTATATACGAGTTTATTATTGGTGTTCCAGCTATTGATAAACGTAATATTGTGAGGGGAAAAGTCAACGCACTCCGTTTTCATACATAATTTATGAAATTGCATTAGCTGAGAAATGACAGCACGCATTCGAAAAGTGACAATCCAGATATACAGACCATATTGGAAAATGAGGAAATCTACTATGACTACCGCGACGTACATCGGAAAATAGGTAACTGTTTGGGACTCAAACCAGAGTATTCCATCAGAGAAAACTGTAAATAACACATAAGATCCCAGTATAATTAAAAGGTATATCACCGTGGAGCGCATTTTCATATAGCATCCTTTTGGAAGGTCTAATAGTTTGTCAATATATTCTATATTCGTCCAATACTTCAAGCTCAATAATTGCATGTAGTCGAGCACTGGTAAAAATAACGAGAAACAGGCAGCACATATTGAACATAAATACGACATATGGTCGGTGATGGAAGCTGCGAATACTGAAAGCGTGATACTATCAAATCTGATGGTCATCAAGTAGATATAGGAAGTCAAGAGAAAAATTAAACTTGTTATGGAGTAGGCTTTACTTGTCGCACTTTTCCGGATAACTTTATATTCGCTGAGAGAATGATTTTGAAAACCAAGAAGGAAGAAAATGTTAGTCACTGGTTTAAGAGCGTGGTGTATATTATCTAATTTTACACTAGTTTTAGAGCTTTCTGTGCTACTTGTTTTATGGAAATACATTACTATGAGCAACACTTTTAACGATTTGTAGTCGCGCATTGAAATAAGTGTGATGTTTATGGATAATATTCTTATAATGAGCTGCTTCCACGTTTTTATGATAAAAAATGTACATTTAACTGTGTGGAAAAAAGTCACGGTAGATTTGTAGCGGATCCCTAATTTTTTTTTTAAACATAAACATCTACTTAGTTGATTTACATCGAAATATATGTAACTGTTTGGAAAAAAATTACGGTAGTTTTATGACGGATACCTACTTTCCCTTCAAACATTACCGACCACTTAGTTGATTTACAAATACCTTAACTCTTTTACCTTAATACTCAAAAAACAATCTACATAAGTGGTAATATCGTTATGACTAATATAAAGATAATAAAAGTATCTTCGAAATATTGAAAAGATTAACGTTAAAAAATTTAATCATCGCTACGAAAAACAGAATGTAATCATCGACATGAAACAAAATCATTTGAGGGCAAAGACCACGAAACAAAACCTTACTATCCATTTGAGGGCACTGTGGTCAATGCCGTTTTCTTTTAATTTTAAAGCAAGTTTTCATAAGAAATGCTGTCAAATGCTTTCTTTAAGTCGATGATAATTTTGTTTTACATTTATTTCAAATTGATTTTTATTGATGGTTGAATTTTGTTTATGAATGCAGTTAGCCTTTTTTAGCATTTTCGTCAAAAATTTGTTATTTCACAATTAATTCATTTAAAATAATATAAAGTGTATTTGCGGCACGTTCCAGAGTGGAAGATACTCTCAGTATAGCCCTGGTGTAAGACCACCATTCAGAATTAAAACGTTGCTTGAAATGGCTTTAGCCGTGTTTAGTGATCAGATCTGAATAGCCAGGTACTTCTCCACCTTCCTCTACACCACCTCCTTCCCCTCCCCACTCACAGCATACCCCAATTGGGGATGCCATAGTCTCAGACGGGAGCAGCTGAGCTGGCTTCAGACGGGAGCAGCTGAGACTATTGTGAGGTATTCATATAAAAAAAATTTACATGACAGTTAATACATGTGTGGCGACCAGAACGGTCGCCCCCTTTTGCCACAATCCTTGCGCCGCCACTGATATAGTAAACACATTCTCGAAATGTACATACTACCTACATTGTAGTGTTTCACGCCGCACACGGCTAAACATTCGGGAAGCGCAGCGAAAGGCCTCGACTAACAGCCGTTACATTCTTACGGCCGCGGAATGTTCCAGAGGCTTCTCCGCTTTGCGCGGTGGCTCAACATTACTTGACGTTCCGGGTACTCACACGGTCGGCTATATAAAGCGCAGCGACACCGCGCTAGTCAGTCAGTCAGTTCTAGTCTCCAGTGTCAGTAACATCACCCATACATAGACAGTGCATAAAGTGATAACGATTCCAGTGCGGTACCGGCCAGACTCTCGGCGACCCACTGCCGACTGTGCCGGTGCATCATTAACCTTTGAGGACGCAACAGGAAAGGGGGTGTGTGGCGACCACCGCGTCGGGAACAACATGCTGGCGACATGCAGACACGAGTTCTGCTACACCACTGCATCACCGACCTTTCATCACATGCAACACCATAGAGCCACATCATCATCGCTCCTGTCTACACCGTTACTTTACTTCAAACTTACCATCGCTACGTAGCAGCAATAAAGACTGACTCATACATCGACTGACGTCCTTTCATTACTCGTTCCCCGTCTCTGCCGATCGCCGCCCGCTCCCTCAACTGGTGACCCCGACGTGATCACGCCCGCTCCCTCAACTGGTGACCCCGACGTGATCCCCTCACTGGTAACCCCGACGTGATTTGCAACACGCAACCTTCTGCAACGAGCAACACGCAACCTCCTGCAACGAGCGACAAGCAACAAGCTGCAACACGCAACACGCGAGCAACAAGCTACAAGCAACAAGCTGCAACACGCAACACGCGAGCAACAAGCTACAGGCAACACGCCATATGCAACAAGCAACATGCAACATGCATCATGCAACATGCAACACTCAACACGCGAGCAACAAGCTACATGCAACATGCAACAAGCATCAAGCAGCAAGCAAAAGCAGCAACTGAGGGAATCGGTAGAGACGCATCAGCACCACATGGACGCATCATCATGGACGCACCGACCAGCATCAACCCGGCTTACCTGCGACATTTGGCATCTTACAACCCTGTACTCCGTACACTGGAAAGGGGGTGTGTGGCGACCAGAACGGTCGCCCCCTTTTGCCACAATCCTTGCGCCGCCACTGATATAGCAAACACATTCTCGAAATGTACATACTACCTACATTGTAGTGTTTCACGCCGCACACGGCTAAACATTCGGGAAGCGCAGCGAAAGGCCTCGACTAACAGCCGTTACATTCTTACGGCCGCGGAATGTTCCAGAGGCTTCTCCGCTTTGCGCGGTGGCTCAACATTACTTGACGTTCCGGGTACTCACACGGTCGGCTATATAAAGCGCAGCGACACCGCGCTAGTCAGTCAGTCAGTTCTAGTCTCCAGTATCAGTAACATCACCCATACATAGACAGTGCATAAAGTGATAACGATTCCAGTGCGGTACCGGCCAGACTCTCGGCGACCCACTGCCGACTGTGCCGGTGCTCATCAACCTTCGAGAACGCAACAAGCGACACAATTGCCCACGACAAGTCCCACGGCGGGCCTTCTTGTCACGTGAGCGGCAACTCCTCAGGTTCACCGCAGCCATCTCCGCGATACCGCGTCGAGCATCCATCCTGGACGTCAAGGTCTTCTCCACCACCACGGTGCGGAACAACATGCTGGCGACATGCAGACACGAGTTCTGCTACACCACTGCATCACCGACCTTTCATCACATGCAACACCATAGAGCCACATCATCATCGCTCCTGTCTACACCGTTACTTTACTCCAAACTTACCATCGCTACGTAGCAGCAATAAAGACTGACTCATACATCGACTGACGTCCTTTCATTACTCGTTCCCCGTCTCTGCCGATCGCCGCCCGCTCCCTCACATGATTGTAATGTTTTCAGAAGGCTTCTAAAAAATGATTCTCTTCTTCTACAATCATTGATTACACATACTAGTACATAATAAAAAAATAATAATAACAAATATGTGTGGTCGAATCACAGAAAGACATGAAAAAAGATTACTTTGTAATTCCGGAAAATTGGTTTCTTGGATATTTTTATGTGAATACCTCACAAAAGTCCCAGCTCCTCCCGTCTGGAGTCAGTGAGACTATGGCATCCCAATTGGAGTAAGTTGTGAGGCTGAAGGTAGTGGGGGGGGAAGGAGAAGGGGAAGATGAAGGTAGGAAAGTTCCTGACTATTCAGATCTGGTCGCCACACACGGCTAAAGCCATTTCAAGTAACATTTCAATTCCGAATGTTGGTCTTACACCAGGGCAATACTGAGAGTGTCTTCCTCTCTGGAAAGTGCTGCAAGTACACTATATATTATTTTAAATGAATTAATTGTGAAATAACACAAATTAATCAAATAAAATTTATTTGCCCTCGCCGGGATTCGATCTCGCGACCTTCGGATTGCAAGTCAAGAACCTTAACCCTCGACCACGCCGGACGTTTTTAGTGAATATAAAATAGAAGAGAGTTACATTAGCCAATAGGGATGGATCTATTAATTTTACGGTGCTCCAGATTTTATGTCCGGGTTGAATCTTTCCCAAATGAAAGACTAAACCCTTCCACACACTTTTCCACAAATGAATATCTAGTAAATTAACGCAATGTAAGTGCACTATATAAGAATAAAACAATACAAGAACAATACGTCAATCCACCAGAAACATAATGGGAAAATATTTCACCGACTCCAGATATTTTCATATCAGAGGGTTCGGCTCTGATGAAATCCTAACTGGTCCGATAAATCCTACTGATCCCTCAAAATAAATATTTAAAAAAAAATAAATCTTTCGTAATCCTACATGTATTTAAAATGACCGACTTTTGCATTTTTATGTACAAATTTTTTGACAAATCTAATACGCCTAAATTTTGAATGAGAGAGCTAGGTATAATGCCAGTAGCCGAAATAACAAATGGTAATATTTTTATAGTCTGAGAACGCCAAATTCTTTTAATTTCATTTCCTAAATCTGTATATTTTCTTATTTTTTCAGAAACAGTTTTCTGAATATTACAAGAATTTGGAATAGCGACATCAATGATATAAGTTATTTTCTTAATTTTGTCATGTAAAACTATATCGGGTCTATTATGACTAATTGTTCTGTCTGTCAGAATAGTTTTATCATAATAAATTTTATAAAATTCATTTTCTAAAAATGAATTTGGTTCATATTCATAATATGGTACATTACGGCAGTCAATCAAGTTATGTTTAATTACCAAACTTTGGTGAATTATTTTTAAAACTTGATTGTGCCTAAATGTATACTCGGACGGCGCTAATACAGAACATCCCGATATAATATGTTCTACAGTTTCCGGAAGAGCCAAACATTTTCTACATAAATCATCAATTTGATTTGCATCTTTGATGATATGCTTCCTATAATTTTTAGTATTAATGACTCTATCTTGTATGGCAAGCATAAAGCCTTCTATTTCTGCGCTCAACTCTCCAATACTCAACCATTTGTTTGACGAAAATTTGTCAACATTTGTTTGGTTGAGATAATTGAAGTGTTTTGCGTGAAGAATTTTATTTGACCAGGAATCTAATAATTCCTGGTTGGTATTTATAAGAATTCTGGCATTCTCGTCGTATAAATTTAATGGTGAAATATTTCTATCTGCCTTGCAAATTATTTTGTGCATTTCTGAACTATGAGCTTTCCTATGGAAAAAATTTCTTAGCATTTCTACCTGATTATGTTTTAAAGATGTTATTTTGACTATACCTCTACCTCCTAAATTTCTGGGTTAATTAATTCGTTCTACAGCTGAATTTGGATGATGGCAATGAAATTTTGTTAATGTAGTTCTAATTAATCGTTCTAAGCTATCTAAATCTGTATTAGACCATTTAATTATGCCAAATGAGTAAGTTAATAGAGGTATTGCCCAAGTATTTATCGCCTTTACTAAATTTTTAGCAGATAAATTGCATTTCAAAATTTTTCTGATCCTACTTTTAAATTTAATCCTAATATCATTTTTAATACTAGTATGATCTAATCTATTTGATTGCGGATATCCTAAATATTTATAAACCTCACCCCCTTTCATACTTTCAATTTTGAAATTTCTAAATATACCCTCGTCTCCATCTACAATTTTACCTTTCTCTATATGGATCGTTCTACATTTATCTAAACCAAAAGTCATTTTAATATCATCTGAAAAAATTGTAACTACTTTAATCATTTTCTCTAAATTTGGTTCAGAATTCGAATTTAATTTTAAATCATCCATAAATAATAAATGAGAAATTATATTTCTCTCTCTAGTATTACCTTTAATTTTTATTCCAAACTTGCTTTTAATTAACATTTTAGATAGAGGATTTAATGCTAAGCAAAACCAAAGAGGACTCAATGAGTCTCCTTGAAAAATCCCTCTTTTTATTGAAATGCCCCGTACTATAATTTTCTTATCTTTCGAATTCAAAAGCAAATCGGTATTCCAAAATGCCATAATTTTTTCCAAAAAGCTAATAATAATTGGGTTAATTTTGTATATATTTAAAACTTTTATCAGCCACGAGTGCGGGACACTATCATAAGCCTTTTGGTAATCTATATAACAAATATGTAAATTACGTTTTTGGGTTTGAATCTGTTTTAGAATTACAGAATCAATAACTAATTGTTCTTTACATCCCATATGTTTTCTGCGACAACCTTTTTGTTGTTCAGATAAAACATTTTTTTCATCTAAATGAGTGTATATTAAATCTGTCAAGCAAGAGGTTAAAATTTTATATATTGTCGGTAAACATGTAATGGGTCTATACTGAGAGGGATTATTATTAAAATGTTCGCTTTTAGGCAACATATAAGTAATGCCCTTAGTTAGAAAATTTGGAAAATTTTGAGGTTCTCTGACAAATTTTGAAAGATTTTTTGCCAAAAGGGGATGTAAAGTAGTCAGACGTTTATACCAAAAATTAAGTATCCAATCGCAACCCGTGGCTTTCCAATTATGAGTACTTTTTATAATTTTGGCTAACAATTCAACCGATATATCAGAAAAACTCATTTGTTCAATGTCTGAACAATTGAGTTCTTCATTTTCTATCCACGGACCTGACTCGTTATGTTTTATATCTTTACTCCAAATATTTGTCCAAAAATCGCGCATATCTGATTCAGATGTGTGATATTCTCGTTTTCTCTCGTCTCTTCTTTTGAATTCTTTTTTTTTTTAATATTTACTATTTTTGAATTCTTTCATCCTTTCAAGTTTTCTTGAACTTTTCTTTTGGCTCTGATCGATATTTAATTTTCTCAAAGGCTTTATATGTATGACACACAAGCCTTCATGAAAATGTGACCCTTATTTTCTTTGATTACTACAGGAAGCTATTTAAAACTCCCTTGTACTACATATCTTTATAGATATAAGTACTTAATTAATTAATACGTTATCTACGACCTTGAACGTAAATTTTCGTATTTATGTTGTAAATAAATTCCACCAAACGTTGTGTTATTTTTTTGATTTATGGTGTGGGAACTTAATTACTTTGGTTTTGTGGTACCCTTTGATTCTGAAAGGAGCGTTGAGCATCGAATTTGATTGGTCTATTTCTTGCAATTCTAAATTTTATTTTATTTTCTTTATGAACTAAACTTTCCCTAAACACTATTTCGACTTCCTACCTCTAATGAATTCGTAATATACCTGTAATTAATGACATTTACCTGTTCAATTGTTTGTATAATTAAGAATGACTCAAATGGTTACTTGTTAGTGAAGTCTTTTGTTACTCAAGATTTATTTACTGCTTGGCTCTCCCCTATTTTGGTCCTGATGCTATAACGTACATATGACATTGTTTTAGTAGATTATTGTTATTTATTGATTGTCTTTTAGAACGAACTCAGAAATGCTCTTTTGCTTGCATAATTTGGCTCCATTCCTCCTGCAGATAAACAGGGTGGTCAAAGATCAACTAGAACTTCGCACAGTCAGCCGACGCGATTTTCCAGAGGGCCGTTATACCTTGTTCTGTCAATCTTCCATGTCGTCGTGTACGTTACTCAGGTCTTTCTCTAAGCCCCGAAATCTCCAAATTCCAACTCCTCCGAAGTCTACTATTTACTTAGAGCGAACCGGTTTCGTTCTATACACAATCATATACTCACGGTCTTTGCAAGAGTTCGAGTCGTGAATTCTAATTTCTCGCATGCAAGAGACGATGTGAGGATGCCCCTGTCGAGACTAAAGCGCTAGCTGTAAGCGAGTCCACATCATCCAATGCACAGTACATAAGAAGATATATATGTATACATACGTTTGGGAAGGATTATAACTCGCAATGTGAAGCTAGCTAGCCTCGCATTCCAAGCTCGGATTTCGTGAAAAGGAATTCTGCGAAAAACCTTAGCCGATGACCGAATATATACATATTAAGAGTAGGAAATATCAATATATAAGAATAAACTAAGAATATTTATTAGTTTTATTAATGGAGAGCTAATAACTCCAGGCTTTTGTTTGTTTGGTTGACAATTTTATTTAAGAGATTGCCATCTCTATTGATTTCTTGATTTGTTTGGTTGACAATTTTATTTAAGAGATTGCCATCTCTATTGGTTTCTTGATTTGTTTTGTTGAACTGTTATTCTAGATTTTCCCCCTCCCCAGATTCAACTCTTTGATATAGACTTTTATTATCCCGTGATTTTTCAAAAGTCTCATGTAAATGATTGATACGTGTGAGGTTTTTTTATTCCCATAACTTCAAATGTTTTCATGTAATTCCTCAATTCATTTTTATACTACTATCCCGTGATTTTTCAAATGTCAAATGTAAATATAAACTGTAATTTAATCTTCTTGTTACTTTTTCAAATCATATTTCGTTGCTATCCCGTGAACTTTCCAAATGTTTCAAATAGATGATTTATACTTTTTTTTTTGTAAAATAAATACTAATTTCATTTTATATAAATTGGTTTTTTAATCCCTTTGTATTTTAATATCGTAGTAATGTTAGCCCGAAGCAATTAAAGAATGTCAATTGTTTATTTTACCTTTAAATTTATAAACAAAACCGTCACTGACTTCGTGACCCACTAACCCAATAACATACTCTCGAATAAGTACATGAAATGACACGTGTTTTTGTTTACACTATGCATTCCAAAACAATTTGCCCTAATTAAATTTCTTTATTTCATTGTATTGGTTTCACTTTATATCTGATCGAAGCCCCGTCTGCTAATTTATTATTCAGTATATATATATAACTATATTTATATAGGCTTTATACGTAAATAAATGTGGTTTATATTCTAAATACACATATACATATATTACTTATAAGAGATAATTTCGCATAGAATAAATTTACATAAACTACATATTTTTAATAAATTAAATATAAGATATATGACTCTATAGGAACACGGAAATTATTCAAGTGTAGATATATTTAAAAGGTAGGTATCTGAGATAGATATCACTCAATTTCAATATAAAAGATGTTTTGTTTAATTAACCTCTTTTTTCTGGGAATGTAAATATATATATTTAATTACCCATATATGGATAACATATCAATATAAAAGATATATATGTAATAAACATTTAATCATAATTGTGCAATATCTCTCTGAGATATTTTATTTACGGAATATAATATATAGAAATACATATACATACATACAAGTATAATTCGAAATACATATTTTTATACATTATTTTTAATATACATATATAGCACAGATTTGAATCAAGTAATATTTTGTCGTAATAATATAAATTTTTATACCGATGATCAGCTGTTCTCTCCTCGTCCATGATTCTGAAAATATTTATACTTATGAAAAACTCACCCCTACATGTCGATTCCAGTCGGGTTCTACACGACCACCATTTTTGTTTATATATATTTTTTTCTAACTAATTCAGCTATTGTCTAACTAAATCTAAATTAATCCTTTCGATTTATTATTCCGCTATTTTGTTGAATCTAAACTGAATTAATTGACGACTAATCTTTATTAATCAAAATGTATTTTATTTTCAAAACTCGTTGATTAACCTAACACTTTGTTAAATTAAGTTTAACAAATTAATTCATAATTATTATCCGGAGTAATATTATCATTATTTATTTCGTGTTCTCTTTTTTCACCGAACTTTTATCTAGCAACAAAGTACTATACAATTAAATACCGAATAGATTTTTATCATTTATTGTATTTATTATTTATCTTAACTTCCAGATTTATTATTATAGTTATTCCATTATTAGAATAACATTCTGCTTAAATTATAATTTTTAAGCAATAACCACTTCACGATTATTTACGAAATAATAGATTTATTATTATTTAATCTAACAATAGATTAATACTTTGTGATAGAAATGTTCCGTTCAATCGTACGTTATCTAGCCGAATTAATTCGATGTTAATTTTTTTTAGATTAATGTGGTTCGACAATTATTCTCTAAACACTATTAATTTTTTTTAAATCGTTACACTATATTATAACCTTTTTATTTTAATGATAAGTTGAATTTATAAATAAATATATTATTATTCACTGCTGTTATAAAATTCTTTAAACACTGTTGATTTTATTTAAATTCGCTACACTTTATAAATTTTTTATTTTAATGACAAGTTGAATTTATAAATAAATATATTATTATTCACTGCTGTTATAAAATTCTTTAAACACTGTTGTTTCTTTTTAAATTCGCTACACTATATAAACTTTTTATTTTAATGACAAGTTGAATTTATAAATAAATATATTATTATTCACTGCTGTTATAAAATTCTTTAAACACTGTTGTTTCTTTTTAAATTCGCTACACTATATAAACTTTTTATTTTAATGATAAGTTGAATTTATAGATAGATATATTATTATTCAATGCTGTTATAAAATTCTTTAAACACTGTTGATTTTCTTTAAATTCGCTACACTATATAAACTTTTTATTTTAATGATAAGTTGAATTTATAGATAGATATATTATTATTCAATGCTGTTATAAAATTCTTTAAACACTGTTGATTTTCTTTAAATTCGCTACACTATATAAACTTTTTATTTTAATGACAAGTTAAATTTATTGTAAAACTATATAAAACACTTTATTTAATTTTCAACACTTCACAGATTTAATCACTAACACTGACTGTAATTTTTTTTTTTATAAGTCCCAGAATTCCCACTCCCAATTTTTCTAAGTACCAAAATTTTTACAACACTTAGAAAATTTTCAACTAATAACCGTATTAGACACTACGTCACGTAACTTCCACGATTTTAATCCGACGATTGGTCCCCGACGACTCCTTCACGACAACTAACTCCGAAAACTGATCTCGATTCTTCTAAGTCCTAAGTTTATATGTACCTCCAGGATTAGAACATCTTAATTACGCGTTCATTGATTTTCTAATTTAAACTCTAACAACTCGAGATTTCATATATCAATTCTGTCATTTTCGTATCAACGTGTTAAGTCCGGCCCCCTAGATTTTCGAAATCTTCTATCTCTTACGTAAATTGTTCCAGAGTCGAACCTACCATTATGTCAAATTTTGCCCCGTCGTTCCTTTGTCTTCTGGTCTTACGAATTTAACTAAAATATCATGATTTTCGTGTCCTTTTTTCTCTCAATATATAATAGGTACGTCTTCAATAAACTGTATATAATTCTCAATTTGGTTTATCGCTACCAGAACACGAACAAACTCATGTCGAAATCTTCATTACGCATTTTCCAATTTTCATTTCCCTAAATTTCCCCACATTTTCATGTTTCCTATATGAATCAATTCAATTTTAAGCTGTATTGTCTCTACTTATGTCGTAGACTTGAATTTTCTTATTTTCTTCAATTATATTTTATATACGACGTTATTTTTATGATTTCTCTGCTTCATTCTTATGTCATTGTCCATAACTATATGATTAGTTATATTCCAAGCCAAATTTACTGTTTTCATCAATACTTCTGAATTTTCATGAGTTTTCCTTACGGAATCGTCTTTAAACTGTCTTTACTTCATTCTTTACCATCATTTGTATAATTTCCAATGCTTATCTTCTCTTAGAAAACTTCACCTTCTAGTCATAAATATTCAATCTGCTATTTTTTCATAATTTTCATAGAAGAAAATTCCAATTTGACTCTGGGATATGTGTCAGGTTAATTGCTTCGTATAAAAACGTATAAAATTGTGTCTCGTTTCATCCCAAAACCCCATAAAGTATCATCGCTGACATATGTTGATGTTTTCGATTTCTACGTACTTGGTCGTAAATAATAAATTAATATTAACTCGTTAAATTTAATCTCTTTTATCTTATCCAAATATTGCATAAGTTCCATGTTAACTTTTATTGCCCCAAAAGCAATAAAGACTCTTCTAATCACCCAAAACCATGTCGGAAATCTTATTGTTTTAACAACAAAATCATGTGTGAGCTCGACAACCTTTTTTTACATCAATTGCCTCAGCAATTTGTTCTATCGTCTATAGTATTTTCTCATAGCAAACGACGTAAAAACGATCCCTTCCTTTGAATTAATCTAACGTAATATAACTAGAATAACCATCCTATTTCAAATATATAACGATATCTATTTAAACTCGTCTGAAAACGCAAAATTAAGCCGAAATCTTATATTGTTCAATAAATACTTCCGTTTAAATGTCCGTTTTTTTTCATTAGATTTTCTTTTCAAATCGTTTTCCCTGACCGTATTGCTTCATTTAAAAGTGACATTCCTAATTTCCATCGTTTTTCTTTCTTTTAAATATCAAACGTACGTTTTCCTCTGAATCTGGCCTCCTTTTGTTCTTCACGTTCTCGTTATGCAATTGAGTATCCCTACAGTAGCTTTTCCCACGTTTTCCAGGTCTTTTCTTCAATCTTCCGTTCATTATATTTCCTTGCTATTTTATTGCATCATTTTTTCAACATAATATGGATTTATTTGTTCGTTAACTGCGGTTGTCGATTCCTCTGTTGCACTCAATATTTATCTTACATCTAGGGTCATTGTACCAAATGCACCGAACGTGGGATTGTGTTTATCTTAAAGCGTATTGATCTCTCGGGTTGATGATGATTTTTACCCCATAAATCTCAGACTAATGGTCTAGTCCAAAGTCCATCTCTTTGTCTTGAAAAAAGGTAACCTCCCCCTTCTCTGATTGGTTGATCAATCTTAAGTGTTTATAATTGGATCCCTCTGTGTTCTATTTATCTAAACTTGACATTAATTTAATAATTATAGATCTCTGCAGTCTCCATGGCCCAATCAAACTTAATCCGCTAGGTGTCGCTAGTGTGTTGATTTCGTTATAATTCTGAATTATTATTTATTCATTCGTAAGGTGGAAGCTACTATATTTTCGTATCCACTGCGATTCATCACAGATGGCAACGGATTATTATTATTCGAAATAATATTTTGTTTATCGTCAAGTTTGGAAAAAAATATTTTCTCATTTTTCTGAAATAATCTATTATTATTTTTTTTATTCTACGTATAATAATATCTTTTTAATCTACTAGCTTTTACACCTAATTTTTGTTTTAACAAATCTAATAAATCATTGATTATATTTTCATTATTATTACTACCAATGCTATAACCAAATTTTCTCCCAATTACATCTACATGTCTCAAAATATTCCTACTTCTATTTCCGTTTTTATACTCTATTACTCTAGCTATGCTACTTCTTAAAAATACTACATCATTTTCTAATCTACTCTGCCATTCTGGTTTTCTATAATTATATGATCTATCATCAGAAGACGTTAATTTAACTCCTAACTTATTACATATAGTGATAGCACTAGCATACACTATTGTATGAAGATCTAAAAAACTAATGTCATCAAATATAATTTTTGGTAAAATTATATTATTTAATTCAGAAATTAATTTAGATAATTTCTTTGACGTATGTAATTTTGGTAATTTTGGTCTAACTGTGGGCTCTATATCTATAAATCTATTTATATTATTATGAAGTAAGTTAGCTAATTCTATAATATTTTCATCTAGTAAGTTTAAATTTGCAATGTTTATTTCCCTAAGATTATAAATAACGTCTAAGTTATTTGAGTCTACTGTAATATCATTGGATTCTTCGACTAGAATATTATCTGAACTATCTACGTTCAATGTATCTGATATAACATTACTACTCGTATTAACTTGTTCTAAATTATTTTCTAATTGCAATCTATCTGCTACTTCCTTTTTTATCTGATCTAATGTTACTACAGGAATTAAATTATTTTTGAAAATTGCCCTCTTTTGGTCTGCTAATCTTTGTTCGTTTACTTGGGCAATTATTATGTGTAAAGAGTATTAATGATCTATTATGTGTAAAGAGTAGCATTTATGTGTAAATATTATTTATTAATTTTTGGTTTGAAAGTGTGGAGTGCTATAAAAAGTGAATTCATTGTGTGAAATGTAAAAAAAATTGTGAATCACGGTGAATGAATGTATTTTGTTTTGAGTTAGTGATGCATTGAGGGTTATTTAATGTGTGGTTTTGTCAGATTTGTCTGATGGGCTCTCTTAATTGAACTTCTTCATGTTATTCCGGGCAATGTATCACACAGGTGGCTATTTTATGTAAAAATTGTACCTAAGTCTACTGAATTTCTCCGACTTGCCAGTGAAAAAATCCTGAAAAACGTGATATACACCTGGGATTCCAGACTTGAGAGGCATACTGACGGATAGAGAACTGCTTACATACGAAAATTACAGCATTTTTATGGTATTTTATTATTATTTTACTTTTTTTTAAACCTTTGGAGATTCTCAGTACAAAGTCAAGTTTGCAAACATGGATTCGATATGGCATGGCAGTCAAACTGTAATTTCGGGTCTATTACTACTGCCAAATCCTTGGCCTCCGCTAAGTGCGCTCCTCCCACTCTGGGGTTCTCTCCGTTATCTTGAACTCTTCAAATAACAGAGAAACTCACACTTCCAATCCACTTTGTGGTTTCCAAATGAAGGAACCAAAGATCCGGAACAGCGAGGTTCTCCGGATCACAGCACCGTTCACGAGGGTTTTTTTTTAGACAAGCCCCCTTCTACTTATGATTTCTGGACTACTCGGGAACTTTAGAAGCAAAAAGTTGACCGCCAACTTCAACATCTCAAAAATCCAAGCGTGTCTGATTTCGGTAATGATGGAGATCAATGACTGCATTTTGCAATTTTATAAAAGCACCTTCCACAATAAAGACTCTATTGAAATGCTTGGAGTAAGTATATCAGACTCAAGTTCTCTCAAGGGGCTCCATAGAAGCCCTAGTAAATCTGGCTTCAGAGAAATTGAACGTCTTTTCTTAAATTGTAATCAAGTACTCATCATTATTCTTGGCTCTGCAACTCCTGGTGGCTCTTGGCTTTCTCAAGAGTCTTCCTCCACTCATCTTGGTTTTGAACCAACTCTCTCCAGTTTAGAAGCTCCAAGGTATATATGTCTTTGGAGGACGTTGTCGCTCCATCTTAATTTTGGCCTTCCCAGGCTCCTTCTCCCTATCGGGCTTGAGTTCAGCAGAGACTTTGGTGCTTGATTCTCGGCCATTCTCTCTACATGAACCAGTTACCGAAGTCTTTCCAGTTTTATAAATTTTGTGACATTTGGCTCCTTAAACAGAGTATATAGCTCATTTTTGTAACGTCTGCGCAAAATCCATTTTCTAGAACCGGTCCGAAGATACGCCTCAAAATTTTCCTTTCAAAAACGTCCAGTCCGTCGCTCATTCCTCTTAGTTAGTACCAACGTCTCAGCTACGTACATGAGGATTGGTTTAATAAGTGTTTTGTACTTTAATCAACTATTGACCCTATACAAATCTCGAGTACGACCTACAATTGAATTCGGGGCCCCCCTAAGGTCTGGAGCCTTACAATATTTGATAAAACCGCTTGATTCTGTGATCTAGATTCTAGTTTCTAAAATGGTACTTATTTTTACGACGTCTTCAAAAATAAGAAATATATAGAAATTTCAAATGCCATGGTAAAATTCCGTAATTATTTAAGACAATAAGTGAATACAACACATAAACTTCTCCCTTAGGCTGTATAATGTATAAGCAATGTATAATTTTATGGGTATATCTTTCCTAGAACAATTTTTTGTCAGTTTCTAATTAGTAAGGTTTTCACGGTCGTTATCAATTGAATAAAATATTCGGACCTTATTTATTAAGGTTGTTTAAGTTTAAAAGATTTTTTTTAATTCTCGGATTGAAAAAATTCGCAAAGTTTGCTCCGAAAAATATTAAAAACACATTAGTTCTGTTATTTACCAAGTTGAAGGTATGAACAAAATTACATTTTTAAAATGTATAAAAGAATGAAATGTATTAAAGGCATGAAAAAATTCACAATATCTTTACATGTTTTTTTTAAACGAGTCCTATTTTATTAAGCATTTTCACAATTTTCGCTTAATTATAATCGTTTTTTAACATTGGCGCGCTCCCTCCAACATTCGTATTTACATATCTTCCCTTCCGCTCCTTTTGGAAAGTTTACTACCGGGTTTTAAGCTTAATTGTAAAATTATACTCTAGGTATTTAAGATAGAGTATTTTCATCGCCGTTTCGACGTTCCACCGTTCTACTTTTAGAAAGAGCTTTCTAACTATTATTTCTAAATATACTATTTATATTTAAAAAAAAATCGTAATATACAAACAAGCATAGCTTTTTATAAGAGTAGGTACATCTTTAAAAATGTGATTGTCGCACAAGACTTAACTGCTCCCAACACTCTCTCTCTCTCTATAATAATAATAATAATAATAATTGGACAATTTGTAGAGCGCCGTTTTTGTGAAAAATCATTTCAAGGACGCTTAATATATATATTGAGAGATGGGAGCAGTTGGAACTCTTGTGCGATAATCACAAAATATTTATTTCTTAAACTGAGAAATATCTACCTACCTACGTAATTACTTAAAGATTTGAAAGAAATGTGTTCAAAAAATTATTTAATTGACCAATTTCAACGCATGGTCACCCTACATATTTACGTTATTATGCATTATTTCCAACAGCTTAGTAGAGGCCCAGTCTGTGAGAAATATTGTCCTTCGATAGGTACTTAT
The DNA here is from genome assembly GCA_917563855.2 of Limnephilus lunatus. Classification (NCBI taxonomy): domain Eukaryota; kingdom Metazoa; phylum Arthropoda; class Insecta; order Trichoptera; family Limnephilidae; genus Limnephilus; species Limnephilus lunatus. The sequence continues at coordinate 14,646,834 of OU830601.1, read as the reverse complement.
ATTATTTTGCGCTTTACAAAATTGTTTAAATTATTTAAATTTAAATAATGTCACCTAAATGACACTTCAATGGAATGAAAACTATATTATGTTGTACTTAAGCTAACTCATGTACTCTCTTTATAATATTTGTGTGTAACTTTTAATAAATTATGAAATTATTAACCTTGATACAGGCGAACTCTAGTGGAGTTAATAATAAAATGCTAAAATCTTTTTAAATTATGAAGAAGCAATAAATAAATAAATTGCTTAAAACAGAAAAAAAAATCCAGGCAGGTTCCTAGGAACACATGTTATTTAACTATCGGTTCTTTCAGAAAATTGTATTTTAAAAAACCTTTCATTCTTATTTCCGAAAAACCGAATAAATAAATATAAAAAATAAACAAAACGCATAAAATAAAAAATTGGAAGCAGTTAAGTTGGGTCTCTTGTGCGATAATCACTTAAATCTATGGATTATGGGAAACAGGTTGATTCCATTTACACAGATTTTTCTAAGGCTTTCGACAAAATAAATCACGACATACTGTTATACAAGCTCTCGAAGATTGGTGTATGTGGAGATGTTCTGAGATGGTTCTCTTCATATGTTAAAAATAGAAGTCAAGCTGTTGCTTTAAAATGTTACATATAACAAATTATAACTATTCCCTCAGGGGTACCGCAAGGCTCCCATCTAGGGCCTCTCTTGTTTATTTTATATATAAACGATATGAACCATGTCATAAATCATTCTTGTTTTCTATTTTACGCCGATGACATGAAATTATATAAATGTATTAGCTCCATAGATGACTGCAACCAATTGCAAGAAGACGTTAGCAGAATTGAGGAATATTGCGAAAACAATCAATTATATCTAAATATAGACAAATGTAATGTTATTACTTTTACACGAAAAAAAAATCCAATTAATTATATTTAAAAACTAAACCATGTCCCTCTACAACGAGTAGAAACAATAAGAGATCTTGGAGTAATACTGGACTCTAAAATGTTATTTAGGGATCATATTGAAAATATTCTGGAAAAAGCTTATAAGCAATTGGGTTTCATTATTCGCATTACAAAACCTTTTACTATAGCACACACCCTAATTCTGTTATATATGTCATATGTACGGTCACAACTCGAGTTCGCCTCAGTAATTTGGAATCCTCAATATCAAACATATATTCATCGCATTGAAAATATCCAGAAACAATTTATAAAACACCTATCGTATCGCTTTAGTGATCATCAATTTGACCCTATCGCCTTATATAAACGCAGAAAAATCTTTGATGCATTATTCTTATACAAAATCATGAACTGCCTTGTTGATTCATCATATCTGTTAGAAAATATTACATTTCGTTGCCCCAAACAAAATACCAGATCAAACGACTTATTTAGAATACCACACAGTAAATCAAAATACGCGCAAAACTCTGTAATAATACGTATCTGTGAAACTTACAATGCCTTACGAGATGTAGACATTTTCAACCATGATTTGAAATCATATAAAATGCAGCTTAATATATTAATAACTTAAAATACTTTTTTTTTCTTTTTTATGAAAATTTATAATATCATTATTATCCGTAGCAAATAGTATAACTTTGTTTGTTAATAACTTTACTTTTTTTCTTTATTACGTTTTATGTTTTTCTTTTTTATGTTTTTCCTCATTATGTTTATTTTTTTGTCACATAAGTTGAATAGGTAAAAATACTATATCAAAATTTTATCTTAATGGAACTTAATTGGTCTACAACACATGAATTTTCTTTGTTATATTATCATTTTGTATGACTGTTTGTTTCCTAAAAAATAAAAATAAAATAAAAATAAAAATAATATTTATTTTTTAAACTTGAAATATCTAACTACCTACGTAAATTCTTAAAGGTTTGAAAGAAATGTGTCTATTTCAGAAATTTGTAATTTAAAAAACCGTTTATTCATTTCGAAAAGTCGAACACATAAAAGCAAAATATTAAAAAAAAACACATAAAATAAACAAATGTCATTGTAACACACCAACAAAGTATATTTTTGAGATCTCGTTTAAACCAGTTTTTTTTTTAACAATATTTTTAATTTTTGAACAATTTACCTAACAGCTTTTATAAAAAAAATTATTTATCTGTGACTGTTGGAGACTATTATTGAACTCCAAAATGGATGACGAAGGGTCCTTCCAGAAGAATGTAGGACTGGCTGGGACGTCATTCATTATTATGATTCTTGTATTATGTCTGTTTTTAATATACGACAAATTGCACCTTTCTTCCACAGAACCTTCTGACTTTGACCGTACTCTTCGCAGATAGAAAATTTAAAATATCGTACATATAACACAAGTCTTTTTTTATATGAAAACACCACAAAATATTGATCTGAACACACATCTCATCTTCGAACGTAATCCATTCATGTGAAAAGTTTCTATTTCTAGTCATTTTCTTGTTAATACTTGCGGTCAGTAAACATATTAGATGGCTGACTCCAGTCGTAAGAACATGCACCTAGAAGAAACAACTTAGCATCCCCAAGGAAATGTACGAGGTTAGCCACCTTAGCTTAATATGATTTTCTAACGTATACTTTACTCTAGGCTTACTGTACATTTCTTTACAAAGATCTTGTCAGAATGGATTTTTTTCAATAAATTACTTTTTAATCCTTAACCATTGTTTCAAATCTCTTAGAATACAATAAAAAGGTTATAAATCATATATCAACTCTGTCGAAAGTGGTCTGCAAGGTAACATAAAATTATTCTGGTCTTACTCAAAATCATTACGAAAAAATAATTGTATTCCTAAAGTAATGCATCTTGACGATATTTCCGCGAATGACGGTGAAAACATAGCAAACATATTCTCTAAATATTTTTCATCTGTTTATACCAAGTCGGAATCATCTACTAATGATTCAATGCCAAACATAACTGAACACAATCAAAGCAATTTGGGTAAAATACATATTAGTGCAGATGAAATAAAATGTTTTTTGAGTAAAATAGATCCCAGTAAGGGCCCAGGACCTGATAAAATTCCTCCTTTCTTTGTTAGTTGCTGTGCAGACTCTTTATGTTTACCGCTTTTTATAATTTTTAATGCATCCCTTACCACGGGAACTTTTCCCGATCTGTGGAAAAAAGCACACGTGGTCCCAGTATTAAAATCGGGAGACCAATCTTTAATAAAAAATTATAGGCCAATCAGTATACTATCCTGTTTTGCTAAAGTTTTTGAATCTCTGATATATAAAAGTATTTTTTCACATTTTAAACCCCTTCTCTGCACTAGGCAACATGGGTTTGTTCCTCAAAGATCAATCAACTCAAATCTTTTGGAATTTTGTATTTATGTTTGTAATTCTTTTAATGAAAGATTACAAGTAGATACAATTTATACTGATTTCCAAAAAACTTTTGATAGAGTTAACCACTCCATCTTACTAAAAAAACTTGAACAAATTGGAATACATGGAGACCTATTACGCTGGGTGAAATCATATTTGTATAACAGAACTCAATTAGTTCTTATTAATGGATACAAATCATCCCCTATAATTGTAACTTCTGGTGTACCACAGGGTTCAAATCTTGGCCCCCTGCTTTTTCTTATATTCATAAATGACCTTGGCTCGAAATTAAACTGTTATTATGATTTTTTCGCCGATGATCTTAAAATTTTTCGTAAAATTAAGTCTGTTTCCGATCATCAGCTGCTTCAAAATGACCTCGACACACTCAATAACTGGTGTACTGTCAATGATATGCACTTAAATGTTGAAAAATGTTACATTTTAAACTTTACTAGAAATAGAATTATAAAGGATTTTTCTTATGTTATCAATAATATTATTCTCAAAAAAGTTTCTTCAATAAGGGATCTAGGAATCACTCTTGATTCTAAATTCATATTTGATGTACATATTAACAACATTAAGTGCAAATCATTAAAAATGATGGGATTTATTCACAGAATATGTAAACCTTTCAAAGATCCTCAATCAATTCTAACACTTTACAAAGCCTGTATTAGAAGTAAACTTGAATATGGAAGCACTATTTGGAATCCACATTACTGCAAATATGAAAACATTGTAGAATCAGTTCAAAAAAAATTACTAAGAATGTTATCCTTCAAATGTGGACTACACGACCATCTCAGATCATACGATGTACGTCGTGATTACTTCAAGATTGATACACTTAAAACTAGAAGGCAATTGACTGATCTAATATGTTTACATAAAATTATTCACGGCCATATTGATACTACATTATGTCTTAACAGTATTGAAATTAATGTCCCCAATTCCCATTGTTTAAGACGCCATAACATTTTTCATATGAATACATTTAAAAATAATATCGCCTACTTTAGCCCTCTGACCCAGATGTGTCGACTGTATAACAAGATAGAGTGCGCTGATGTGGATATTTTCGTTGACAAATTGTACGGATTTAAAAAAAAAGTTCTAGCGCTGTTAAAAAGTACTAACTAATTATGTTGTGTGAATTGTCTTTCTATGCATGCTCGCGTATTTCATATGTCTTTTACCACTCATTGCAATGTGTTACTTGAGTGACCTTGTATATAATTCTGTATTTTTATTTGTGATGTTTTTGTTTTTCTAATTGTATTTATTTGTATTTAATTGTATGTAATTGTAGATTTTTATAATTGTGTAATAACTGATTTTTATAACTGGATTGTTCTCATGTGAGTGTAAACATCTGTAAAACCCAGTATAAATAAATAAATAAATAAATAATCCAAACATTTATTCACACCGTCAGTATAAATATTAAAATAAACTTAACACGGTTACCAAAAATTGTCCAATGCCATTACTCGTCCCTGTAGCGGGAAAGCGGACCTTTTCTAAGTGCTAAGAATGTATTGCGCTAGACACGTTATTGTCTGACAAAATTGATACATTATCTCTAACTAAATAAAATATCTAACTGTGCCTTGAGACTTAAATATGCCAAAAACAAACAAAATTACGTTTACAGTTAATAAATAATTCATTCATGAATGACAAAGATAAAAATTTAAATAATATGTGTCTGTAAACAAAATAGATATAGGACCGGGCAGCGTTTACGTACATAAAAGCTACGTCGAATATTATATTCTACATCACGGGTGTAACTGAGATGAGAGTGCGCTTACTCATTTATACGAGTAAGGAACTCTGTGTGAGACGACATACTGCCAGTAGGTAGTCCTTTTACTAACGTGTTGCTGCTAGCCCAGTCAATGAACGCATTTAACTGGAACAAATAAGGGGGAAGCTGAATTATGAACAAAATTTTCTACCAAAGAACTTTTAAAAACTACCCTGGTAGCCTGGGTATCACGGACGTAAACAGTAAGCTGGAGGAACGACAGTTGAGATGGTACTATAGGCACATAAGAAAGAGACCATCAGACCACACAGTGAAGCAGGCAATGCCTATGAAGCTTCATCGACAGTCATCCAGAGGAAGACCAAATTTCTCCTGGATAACTCAATGCTCCAAAATACTTCAGAGAAACGGTCTGGATAAAGGCGATACTCAGAACCGAAGAAGCTACAACCTGAGAACGAGAAAAGCCGACCCCAACAGCCTACCTCGGCAATGAGTTGTGACAGCGCATGGAAGAAGAAGAAGAACTTCTAAAAACTACCAAAAATTATATTATTTGAAAAGTTTGGCTATCTGCAATAGTTCGGCCAGTAAAAATAATTTTGTTATATAAATATATATATGTATGTGATAATTTCTTGCATAACAGTGTTTTCAAGATGATTTTTTGTCTTGGGGAATATGAAAAACGTGTAAATCAAAATATTTGGAAAATTTCATAAACTTTAAAACGACGTGTAACATTGCTTATTTCTATCTTCACACTCGTCGAAATACGTCAGTATTTTTAGAAGTTTTGCTGCAGGATAATCCATTACAGTGCACACATAACAGAACACTCTAATCCTTCCTATCGACAACTACATGACTTTTTTATTGTTTTTCAGGTACAATAAAGCAGTTTATCAACAGGATTTTAATGTTCAATTACAATTTAAACATACATACGTAATATTATTACTATAACTATACAAATTGTCACAATTAACACACACTAATTAATATAAACTATCTCTATTTAGTAACCATTGTTTCAGCACATGCTGTTTGCAGAGTCGCAATTTTTTATATTATTTGGTAACATGTTAAATATTTTTGGCACGTTAAATTCCAGGGTTCGCTGTCCGTAGTTATTATTCTTCACGCACAAGGTTTTGCAGTTACAAGAAATCAGCATGAGAAATTCGTTTGGAGCCACGGGACCCACGACCAACGAGACATGTCATTGGAAGTTATATGTGTTAACTTTAATTTTCTACTTTGCCATCCCCAATCACTGGATGCGTGTTCATTTCCAAGCCTTGTTTGAAATTGGATATACGTCCATGTTGGCGGAAATCTCGCCAAATTAACTTTATATTTAAGAGACGTTGATTTTTAATATTCTTCTATGTGGGTTCTATTTTATAACCTCTTTAACAAGCTTCGCTCCTTGAATACCATTCACTAAATTATTACACATATCAAGTGTTGTAAAAGCCCACGGACGTATAATATAAAAAAAGACATATAATATTTAAAAAAAATTAAGTTTAACTCTGCTACCCCAACAAAAGCACATTTTTCTATCAACTGAGATGCATACATTTTCAATTTTTATTCGCCAAATACTTTGTTAAAAATTGTCCTTTTCCGTGAAGATAATTAAGATATAAAAGGCCGGTCAGTGGCTGAGTGGGCATTGTGTTTGGTTCCCACCCGGGCGTAGCGTGTTCAATTCCTCGGCTGGCGAAATCCTCCATCACAATACGAGCAACATTTTCCGCTTAGTGTGGTGGTGGTAGGAGATTTTTTAAAATTGTTCGGTTATTCGTAACATGGAAATGTTTTTCTTTCTTTAGAAAAGAAAAAAAAAAGCATCAGTATTCGATTAAAAATATGTAAATCTTTATATTATATACTGTGGTAGGTATATTTTTAAATATTAATGAAATAAAAAGAAAAACTTCTGTTATTAGAAAGTGGTTTTTTTATTGGACAAAAAATAAGAAAGAGGAGATCCTGTATAATAAATTGGACATAAGTAGGTGTCACCACAACATCTTGATTATTAACGCTTCGTTCAAAATCAAAATCAAATTAAAAAAAACATTTTTGTACAAACAAAAATACAAAGGGTGTAGCTTATGGGTAGACCCCATTTCTTTCAGCTAACCACATATATGTTATATTGTAATGTTTTTTCAAAGAAGAATATTATAATGTTTATGCAAATAAGAAAAATACAAATATACAAATAAAAATAGATGTTTCATTTATGTGAGGTATTCACTTAAGGTATAATGACATTTGTTAAGACATTAAATCAAAACAATTGGGTACTTGTTACATTATATGAGAAAATAAAAAACGGAAAATAAAAAAGTTGAGTTGATTTACATAAGGTATTAATTAAGAGTATAATGACATTTGTTTAGAAGAAATGTTTTAAGTGATAATTTGAATTTGTGCATATCTTGTACTTGTTTAATATTATGTGAAAGGTTTTTGTGCACTTTAACGGCCATGTAATATGGTCCTTTTTGGAATATTGTTTTGTTTATTTTTGGTATTAATAAGTTTTCTGTGAACCTTGTAGTGTATTTATGTGTTGAGTTTTTTGTTCGTCCTTCTACGCCGTAGTACAGTCGCCACTGGCGGTAAAAAATTAAATAATTAATAAGAACTCTTTACTCTTTTGGTACAAAGGGGAACTACTTAGTTCGCTGAAGTTTACTCCAAACTCAGCTCCTCAATACATCTGGTACAGAATAACGGTGTATGTGGCAATGGTGGCCACAAGACTGTGGAGAAGGGTGCAGTCCACTGGAAAGAGGCCGCAGGCAGTAACCACAAAGGGCCTAGACTCTATCAGGTTTTCAAAAAGTACCAGAAAGTTGCAGTTGCGATCATCTTAAATGACAAAGAAAAATGAATTAATCTAAACATCGTAATAACATGTGCATTTTTTAAAGTGCTCCTATGTAGTTTGATTGATGCCACTTTCATTATAATAAACATTTCGTGTAGAATTATTAAAATAAAATTACAACAAAACAACCTTTAGACAAATATATAAAAACGTTTCCTCGTTCTTAAAGGCGCATCAAAGCCTCAAAGCCTCCAAGGCCTCCAAGCCGTTAGCAACCCACAGGGATCGGTTTTGTCTCTGACTTGGTTTCTGTTTCACATCGTAGACTTTTTGTCGAGTGGTCAAAGAAATTATTATACGGATGACGGTACAGACAAATATATAAAAACGTATCCTCGTTCTTAAAGGCGCATCAAAGCCTCCAAGGCCTCCAAGCCGTTAGCAACCCACAGGGATCGGTTCTGTCTCTGACTTGGTTTCTGTTTCACATCGTAGACTTTTTGTCGAGTGGTCAAAGAAATTATTATATGGATGACGGTACAGACCATGATAGCTCTTTCATTGACAAGCCTCCCAAGGACAGATACTTCAACTACTCTGAAGGCTCTGAAGCAAATAATAGAAGAGTTTTCTCTTTAGGTGAGAATAACCTCATCGATTTTAATGTTTTGGAGACTTCATCGGGTCTAACTACGACCAAAGGTATCGAAATTACAACTATTCTTCAATATTTGTGTTTTCTTGTACACCTTTACATGTTAACTGTTACTTACTACATCTTGACTTTTTTTACAAAAAATCACTGATGTAATATATTAAAATAACTAAAATATATTGCACACCTACTTCTTATTGACCTCTCGAGAATCATCTTGTTGATGACCACAATTCCTCTTTTATTCTCATAAATCATTGTTTCTATGGGGACAGTCATCAAAGACACCACCAGGAAGAAATGAGAGTACCAGTTTACTCCTGCCCATAAGTACCCAGTGGACTGAAAATATTGTTATTAAGATCAATTAAAACATTAAAATAAGGGTTTCCTTAACTCGATAATATTTCATTGAAAATAAAATCACCGTAAGCCGAGAAAGGGCAAATAAAGAGGCATGTTCGAAAGCGAATATTTCTTTCACATGATTTTATCTCTCATGCCTTCTTTATTACCGACCGATGATTTGATCGAGTTAGTGCCTCCGTACATGACGCTACTTACAAGCTACTCGATCCTCGTGCGCGTATCATACGCGCCTATCGTAAGTACCCCCCATACGCTTTTGTTGGTGCCCGTACACGGCGCTGCGCGGTGGCTGTCGGTTACCAATCAGTATTACGATACCGACGGTGCTGGTCGCGCGCGACACGTCGCATCATTTGTGTCTGATACTTTTTCGTTTGACGTTTTACAGAAATGGCGTCGGAACATGAAAGTTATGTTAGATTTGTTTTGGAAGTGGAAAAAATGCATGCTTATATAACTTTTACTTTACCAGAAATGATTTAGTGGAGAAGGGATGCATTGATGCTGGAAAAAACTCATATTATAACATAGCTTGTCGCTTGGCTGCACGTGTAAAATGATCAAGTTCTGTATATTTCGGGTAGCGCCGTGTAAGGAAACCAGCATTAAATAGTGGTATATCAGCAGGGTATTTGTGGTTGCGTCACAATTACGTAGATTGTAAGTATCTCCATGAACGGAGGGCGTTAAAAGAACGCTATAATTAAAATTCACGGTCAAATAATTAATTATTAAAGAAATGGATTAATAAGGATTTTCTTTAGTTAATCATTTGAAGTAAACGCACTTACAAGTAAACCAGCATTCGCCTGCCTGATAAATACATATCCTCCTTGCAAAATGGACCAAAAACATGTGCCTAACGTGAACAAAACCTGAAGGAAAAACATTAAATAAATAAAATTTACTTCTTCAATAATTGCAAATCCACTTTTTGGAGTCCTTTAATTTAGAAAATAAATCACTTTTGAATAAGTCTTTTGTTATGGGACATAATTTATTTTTTATACAACTTTATTAACAATTACATTTTGTTGGTGATGTACTGTGCTTGTCTCAATCCAGTGTTGAGAGCAAACGTTGTTTTATAATATAAACAGTTAACAACAAAAATAACATTATAATATTACATAAATAATAAAATGCAATACTAAGATAATACGTTTTATAGCGCAACCTAGAATCATCGACACTTCTAGTGGCTGCGCACGTAACAGCCTGAAAGCTTCGAATTAGTGTCATAGCTTTAGATATCGGATCAAAAACGGCAGCGTTCGCTCCTCCCCAGGCTATAATACCGTACTCGATTAAAGATTGACATGATGTAAAGTAAATAGAGTTGAATCAAGTTGAGAAAGTAGGAAGTTTGTAGAGTTGATTCAAGTCAAGAAAGGAAGAAGGAGAAGTATTTTCTAAGTTTATTTGCTGTAGTAATATAATATGACTTAAATTACTGTCAAAAATAATTCCCAAAATTTTTATTTTGGTCAGTCGTTCTAAACAATGGCAGTAACGTATATTATAGCATTTGTCATTTAAAATCTCACCCCGTGAACCCTGGCAACTCGACATCAAATCACCAAACTTAGTGAAACACGGGTGACCTGTGGCAGAGGTATTGATTATCCAATCAATGGGGTAGCGGCACCCTTAACTTCCTCCCAAATTAATAATATGAAATATATAATAAATTTATAAAATCATCCATATCTCTACATATTTTAAATTAAAGTCCTCCGCCATGTATGTCCTCGGTTTTCACGAGGAAAGTTTAGGTATATAGTTTGTTAAGGTTTTGCGTAAATTGGTTGAAATATATAATACATAAAGGAGAATGTCTGGGGTGGGGGAATAGTGGGGGATTAATTAGAATGCAAAGGAAGGTCACTGTCTACATTTGATTTCAAAAACTCTGTGTTAAGCCCGGGCATCGCCGGGAACTTCAGCTAGTATCTACATCTCTGCATATTATTACTCCGCCGCGTCCGTCTGTCTGTTCTCAATAAACTCAAAAACTACTTAACGAATTTTAATGCGGTTTTCACCAATAGATTGATTCATGAGGAAGGTTTAGGTATATAATTTGTCAAGGTTTTGAAGGAGCGGGCTGGCAAGCGGGCGGTGTGTATTTGATTTGTACGCAAATTAACAGATGGCGGTCTGAGTTCATTTATTTTATTTTTTATTTTTTTATTTTTGTATTATTTGGAAAACCAACAGTTTATAACCATAATGTTTGATGAAATACATATGTATAAAAATTTAACCAATAACAGGTTTACACTGATAAATGATTATCGTTTATAAATGGTGGGTAACCATCCAGTAGATGGCGTTGTGTTTCGTTAGCCACAGCAACGCGTGGCCAGCTATAATATTTGCAAGTTAATAGTTATAAGATCCTCCTTGTAAGAATATTTACCTGAACACCATAGTAAGAGTTGATGATGTCCACGTTATCAGCCAGTTTATCATAAATCGTCATAAGTCTCGATACTATTTCATCAAACTCCTCAATAGGAGTACTTTTGCATATAAGTTTATTCGTGGTGTTCCAACTATTGATAAACGTAATATTGTGAGGGGAAAAGTCAACGCACTCTGTTTTCATACATAATTTATCGGAGTGCATCAGCTGAGAAAAGACAGCACGCATTCGAAAAGTGACAATCCAGATATACAGACCATATTGGAAAATGACGAAATCTTCAATGACTATCGCAATGTACATTGGAGCATAGATAAAATTAAACCAGAGTATTTGATCAGTCACAACGGTGCAAACCACATAAAATCCCAGTAAAATTGAAAGGTATATCACCGAGGAGCGCATTTTCACATAGCCTCCTTTTGGAAGGTCTAAGAATTTGTCAATATATTCTACATTTGTCCAATACTTCATGGTTAATAATTGCATGTAGTCGAGCAGTGGTAAAAATAACGAGAAACTGGCCGTACACATTACACATAAATACGAGAAATGGTCGGTGATGGATGCTGCGAATTTTGCAATCGAGATACCATCAAATCTTTTTATCATCAAGTAGATATAGGGAGTCAAGATCAAAATTAAACTTATTATGGAGTATGCTTTACTTGTCAAACTTTTCGGGGTAACTTTATATCCGTTGAGAGAATGATTTTGAAAACCAAGAAGGAAGAAAATGTAATTCACCGGTTTGAGAGCGTGGTGTATATTATCTAATTTTACACTTGTTTTAGAGCTTTCTGTGCTACGTATTTTATTGAAATACATCACTATGGGCGACACTTTAACGTTTAACGATTTGTAGTCATGCATTTAAATAAGTGTAATGGTTATGGATAATATTTTTATAATGAGCTCCTTCCACGTTTTTATGATAAAAAAAATATACGTTTAACGATTTGTGGCGTGTCGCTAATTTTTTTTAAACATAACTTACTACTTAGTTGATTTACAATTACCTTAACTCTTTTAGCTTAATACTCAAAAAACAATCAACAAAAGTGGTAAGATCGTTATTAAATGCTTATGTAAACAACAAGTTGCTTCGAAATATTGAAAAGGTAAACGTTAAAAAAAACATCAGAATGTAATCATCGTCACGAAACAAAACCATTTCACATGACAATTGATTAAATGTAATATTTTCAGAAGTCTTCTAAAAAATGATTCTCTCATTTTACAACAATTTATTACACATACGAGACATAATAAACAAATATGAGTGGTCGAATCACAGAAAGACTTGAAAAAAATATTACTTTATAAATCCGGAAAATTGGCTCCTTAGGTATTTTTTTAATATTTATTTACAAAACCAAGAGTTAAAATATTTTATCGTGTATAGTTAAATATATGTAAATTATTCGACCAATAATAGGTTTTTACTAAAGTATCTTAATTATGTAGTGAATATAAAATAGAAAAGAGTTACATTAACGTATGAGAATCTGAAGATGGGATAATGGAAAATAATGAAAGGGATGGATCGGTTCTGTGTAATGAGTGGCATTTTTGTGTAAATGTTATTTAAGGAGGTATTCTAGTCTAGAAAAAATCAAATTTTGACAGCTTAGATATTCAAAAATAAAGGATTTTTGAAATTTCGAATTATTTTAAAAGTTATAGCCATTTTAGTGTCGCGGTTTAGACGGAATCTAACTAGAATCTAAAAAAAAAAAAACAATACTTTAAACGCATTTTTCTCGAAACACTGATAATTAGGTCATAATATTTACTGTATTTTCAGTTGGCGATTAACTTAAACCTATTATTTCATACCTATGTTATTATATTATGCAAATATTATTTAAGGTACATGCATTACTGAACCATTCTATTTAAGTGCTTTGTGTTTTCCTGTTATATTATTATTATGCATTTGTCATTAAATGTTAATTATATCTTTAAGTACGTGCCGACTATAATATTAGTCCATCATCCAGCATTGATGCACACTGGAGAAAAATACTGGCTCCTAATGTGGTCACAGAATCCTAAAAGCTAATTATTATGATTTTATTTTGTTATTACCTTTGTTTTATGTACAATCATATTCACCAGCTTTTCTTTATAAAATATTTTGTGTATATATTATAACCTTTATGGAATGTGTGGGATTGCACTGTTCTCCCCACATACCGGAATAAACATTTTATTATTATTACTACATGTTCGTAAATGCATTCAGTTAACTTTTACATTTTATTAGCGGGAGTTAAAATATAGATACGTATTGGGTGAATGACGCTAATAACCCCCATTATTAAACTGTTATTTCCCACTGTCCGGAAAATCCTATTTGCTATGTACATCAATTAATAATATTGTGCCTAATGTTTGGGTTTCTCCTTCAATTTTTATCAGGTTCAGTGTCATTAGAGATTTCAATGATTCTAAGTTAACGTTAATCACCTAAACAGTTTTCCCAAATAATTATAAACATTGGGTTACTACTGGAAATCACATTGTGTATCTATGTTAAATTATATAATAAATATTTAGTTGTCGCTGTATTATTATATGTTTTTTTAAAGAATTCTAATCTATAAAATATTTTCACTGTATTTTTATTTTCTCTTCTTTTAAAGAATTAGTTCGAATAACAAGGAAGTGACAGCTGTCTATTTTGCTCCCGCAAAAATCAACTTTTTTACAACTTTCTGTGCCCAATAAGTAGTGAATTGTATTGTAAAGGATAAACTAACTTCTTAGTAGCATGAGCAACCACTCTTAAGCAGAATTGCCAAGTGTGAAGTTTTTTTCTGTTTGTTTTCTGAATAACTCCAGTGACCAATCTCAAATTGTGTTTTGTACTCTGACAGGAACCCAAACAAATTACAAAGTGCATTTCTTCACTCGGTTCTTCATTATATATATCGAAAAATAAGTGCGACAAAGCAAATCCTTGCAAATAACCCGAATCTCAAAATTTATCCTACATAACCTATCAAAACTTAACTGCCGCAAACTCTCTTCAAAATAACAAAATTCTGCGCATGCGCACTGCAAAGTGATAGTGTTAAACTTTTTGCGGTGTACTGAACTTCAGGCGCAGAACTTGTAAAATCACCCACGATCGGCTAAATTATTTTGTGAAAGTGTTAAGCTTTTTGCGGTGTACTGAATTTCAGGCGCAGAACTTGTTTACTCACCCACGATCGAAAGTGTTGAGCTTTTCATCAGTTTGATGATAAATAAGCGTTACGTGCCAAAATTCGTTTATCAACTTAACAAATTCTCTCATTTTATTTGGCAATAGAACACATAAAATAAAGTATGTCTCTCGCTCAAGCAGGATTAAATGAGTCCGTTGTTCTGTTGCCGTGTACTACTGACCGATTACATGATTCTCGAGTTCTTCAAGATAAAATAAAGAATTTGCTGTCTATCAACATTTTAAGCAAAGAAAAGCGGACAACCCTATTGAACTATGTCAGTTGCATTATGGATCATCTGGAAGCTATGGCGAAAGAATATACCTCTTCACCCAAACCATTGGATATGGTTTTTGAATCCATCAAATCGCTCTCAACCAACATTAACGAAATCAAAGCCAAACTAGACCACAATATGACATACGCAAATATCACAGCCAGGCCGAGAATAACGCAACAGACTCACGCTCCAGTAATCAGCTCAGATGACCCCGGGAAGAAATCTGATGACTTAGACCTGCTGATAAAAAAACACGTCGATGTTAGATCCCTTGGTATAGGTATAACGGACATGCGAAAAACGATAACCGAAAACTCGTTTTTAAGATGGCCTCTCTGCAAGACAAAAATAATTTTAAGGCTGAGTTGAGCAAAGGACTACAGGAAAAAATCACAGTCACCGACGGTAAGCAACTCAATCCCCTCTTAATCATAAAAGGGATGTTAAAAGGTGCTTCCGACGAGGACTTACTTAACTCACTCAAAAACCAAAACAAAGATTGCGGTTTAGATTTTACACAAAATCTAAAAAATAAATACAAAAAAAACCACAGGAACAAACTTCTGTGCAACGTTGTCCTTGAGGCATCTCCGAAAAACTGGAAATCTTTAATAACCGCTGGACGAACTAATGCAATGCTACCAATGCCTAGGTTTTGGTCACTCCCAACGTTTTTGCACAGAGAAGCTTAGTTGTGTTCACTGTGGTGAATGTCATAAATATGACACATGTCCCAATAAGGCGAAAGAACCAACGTGTTCAAATTGCAATGGAGGTACGATAAACCACCGGGCAACAAATCCAGATTGCCCACTGTGGAAGCTTATGGATGAGCGCTTCAGAGAACGGGTAGACTACGTGGGCCACTGCTAAAGGCAACTTCAAGGAAAAAAAATGTTTCAATATTCAAGAATACACCACGAAAAAGCACTGTATGCGTATTATGTATATGAATGCTAGAAGCATCAGAAACAAAATTGATGAAATTGAAGAAACCCTAAAAAACATTACAGGAACGGTACATATTCTCGTGATTACGGAAACTTGGCTGCATAAAGGAGAGGAAACTTTTTTCAATATTACTGACTATGCTGGAATCTTTGCTTCCCGTGAGCTGGACCGAGGAGGAGGAGTCGCCATCTACATGCATAACACACTAAGCAATAAGAAAATAGAAAAATGTTGCAGTGAAAATACCTTTCTCGGAATTAAGATCACGGCAAAAAATATTAAACCTCTCAATTTGTATGTTTTTTACCGTAAGCCCAACTCAAATATAACAGATTTTTTCGACTCTTTAGAAATAATATTAAATAAAAACAAACAAGACACATTACTTTTTGGAGATTTTAATATCGATATCTCAAAAGATACTGATATTGCACGGAAATATGTTCACACTTTAAAATCGTACAACTTTTATGTGTGTAACACAATGTTTCCCACAAGGGTAAAAAATAACACCAGCTCGTTGATAGATCACATTATCACAAATAGAACAAATGTTTCTGGGATAATTTCAAATATTGATGATCCCCTTAGTGACCACAATATACTTATATTGGATCACGAAAACTCCCTGAAAAACCTCCCCAACAACAGAACCCCAAACTACCTCTCAAACGCTTACAAAATAAATTATCAAAAATTAAAAACGTCACTTAAAACTTGTAAATTTACCCATTCGTCTGACGATGTAAACCAAAATTATAATAATTTCGCTGACTATCTACAAAATGCTGTAAATTCGTGCAAAACAAAAGTTAAAATTAATAAAGGAGACAAAAGACTGAACAATACGCCATGGTTTGATGCCCAACTTGATTCACTTATTAAAGAACGAAATCGCATATTTAAACTCTGGAAACAAAATCAAGGAAGTATTCCTTTGACAATAGAAAAAAATAAAGCTCGTAATACTGTCACAAATTACAAAAGATATATTAAATGCAAGTATTATACAAAATTGCTTAACGAAAACATGAACAAGCCACAGAGAACCTGGAAAACAATCAATTCCATTCTCACAAATAGCTCGCGAAACCCAAAAATAACTTGTAAATCTCTTGTCATAAATGACGAAGAAGTAAAGGGACCAAAGGAGATTGCAACTGCATTTAACGCATTTTTTCTTTCAGTTGGGGAAAGTTTAGCATCAGTAATAAAAACTTCAAAAACTGATGTAAACACGATCTACACGGAACCTCAAGCAAAGCAATCTTTTAACATGATCAGGACAAATAAAAATGAAATCCTACGTGTCATATCTAACTTCAAGTCCAAAGCGGCAGCTGGTTCCGATGGAATAACCTATCTCCTTCTCAAAAATTGCAAGGAGGAACTGGCGGATGATCTTGTATTCTTAATAAATCTCTCTCTATCAAAAGGTATCTTTCCAGACAGACTAAAGATTGCGAAAATAATTCCTATTCATAAAGACGAATGCAAAAAAAATGTCCAAAATTATCGTCCAATCTCTATACTTCCAGCTATCTCTAAAATTTTTGAATGTATCATTAAAGAAGGACTATTGAAATATCTTGAACACAACAAAATTCTCACGTCAAAACAATACGGTTTCAGACGACGATCTAACACTAAATGTGCAGCTTTCGATTTTATATCAAATCTACAGAAACATATTGATCATGGGGATTTTACGGCGGCAATATTTATTGATCTAAAGAAGGCGTTTGACACGGTGGATCACAACGTATTGATCGAAAAACTGAAACATTTGGGTATTGTTGGTCCTCCTCTGGAACTCTTCCGATCTTACCTATCAAATCGCGTTTCGGCAGTAGAACTGGGAGGAGAAACGAGTGAGTTGGGTAAAATAACATGTGGAGTGCCACAAGGATCAATTCTTGGACCGTTGCTATTTCTAATCTATGTGAATGACATGACAAAGTGGGGTATTAAAGGAACTCTACAACTTTATGCGGACGATACAGTAATTTTTTACAATAAACTGAACCTAGCGGAGCTTGAAACGGAAATGAATGCTGATGTTTCTAAACTCACAAGCTGGTTAAGAATAAACAAACTAACTCTTAACGTAAAAAAACTCATTATATACTTTTTGGCAACAAGAAAAATTTCAGCCTCAACATCAAAGTTGGTGATAACTGCCTCGAAAAGAAAATGAGCACAAAATATTTGGGCCTGATCGTAGATTCCCAACTCTCGTGGGATCTCCACATAAATCATGTAAAGGAGAAAATTACCCCCATAACTGGTGTACTATATAGACTCCAAGGATTATTACCCATTCCTTTATTAACATCAGTGTACTACGCCATGGTACATTCACACCTTTCTTATCTCTGCTGTATCTGGGGATTTGCCTCAAAGAAATTGATAGCTGATCTGCAGGTGGTTCAAAACCGAGCTCTCAGAAATGTTTTTGGACTTCCATGGGACACCCATGTCAAAGACATCTATTCAGTTTCCGGTATTCTTCCAATCACAGTCCTTCCTAAACATGAAATCACAAGCACCATCCTACAAATTACTCAACAATCAACTCACACTAACATCAAGCCACTTTACAATCAAGACATTCACACTCACAATACTCGAAATAGCAATAAAATCCGCATACCTCAAACACACACTACAAAATATGGGATAAATTCTCTGAACTATGTTGCCTATACACTATATAACTCGCTTCCAGATATGTACAAGGGAAACCAGCAAAATAAAAAAGTTCAGAATAATGCTTTAAAAGAATATTTTTTAAATACGTTTAAGGATGAAACTATGTAAATTTTCTTATCATGTATCATTTGTCTTGTTTCCCTTTCTCTTCTTTTCTTTTCCATTTATTTGTAATCATAATCATCCACATTTGTAAAACCTTGTTCTTTGTTTCTTTAATTATTTTCTATAGTTGTTTGCTCACTCAACCTGTTTTTTTTTTAAATTTATTTTTTGTCTATGTTGTATGTGAAACTTATATTTTTAATATCCATTTTCCAAGTAAAACTGTAACTATTTCCTCACACCCATGAATTTTCCTCCTGTCCTAAAATGAGTTCTGTAACTCATCGGGATTGCTCCAGAAAGTAATAAATACAATAAAAAAATATATATATATATATATATATATATATATAATACTTAGCGCCCAAGTTACATGCTACTTTTATAAAAGCATTATAAATCATTATCGAAATTTCAACTAATAAGAATTAACAAAAAATAAGTGGTATTTCTTATTAATACTTAAAAAAACATCAAATCACATACTGGAAATCACATTGTGTATCTATGTTTAATTATATAATAAATATTTAGTTGTCGCTGTATTATTATATGTTTTTTTAAAGAATTCTAATCTATAAAATATTTTCACTGTATTTTTATTTTCTCTTCTTTTAAAGAATTATAATCAATAAAATATAATACTTAGCGCCCAAGTTACATGCTACTTTTATAAAAGCATTAAAAATCATTATCGACATTTCAACTAATAAGAATTAACAAAAAATAAGTAGTATTTCTTATTAATACTTAAAAAAAACATCAATGCACTGCCAAATGGTTGAGCGCCAAGAGCGATGTCGCGCCAAATCATCAAAATCAGCCACTGTGCGGTTGTGTGAACCTTCTCTATACATTACTCTATAGCACTAACCAAAAATTTAACAAAATTAAAATTTTTAATTTCTTTAAAAAATTAGAAAAAGTAAAAAAAAACGTCTTTTTATTTCAGACAGCCGCCATTTTGTGATTTTTTTTTACTTCTGCTTAATTGGGGCCATAGCAGCATTTATTTGAAATAAGAATTAATTGGTTTTTGTTTTCTAATTACTAGGAGGGTTGCAATCGTGTCAACCAGGGCGCGCCATTTTTTTGAGACCCCCCACCTCAACACCCTGTACTTTTTGATATGTTAAAAAAATTGTGAAGCACAGTGAATGAATGTATTTTATTAAGAAAGTGTATCATTAAAAAAATGTTCATAAATATAATATATAGTTGGAAGCAGTTGGGACTCTTATGCGATAATCACATAATTTTTATTTTTTAAACTGAAAAATATCTACCTACGTCATTAATTAAAGATTTGAAAAAAATGTGTTCAATTCCTTAAAACAGAAAAAATAATTCTAGGTAGGTACCTATTATTAAACTATCAGGAAATTTGTATTGTTAAAAAAGTGTCCATAATTTTTTTCGAAAAGTCGAATAAATAAAACTAAAAAAAAAAACGTAACGCATAAAATAAACAAATGTCATTGTGAAACACCAACAAAGGGCATTTTTGAGAATTCGTTTGTACAAGTCTGCTTTCTAACAATATTTTTAATTTTGTAACAATTTAACAGTTTTTATAAAAATGTCATTTAACTGTGAGTGTTGGAGACTATTAAACTCCAAAATAGACGACGAGGAATCCTCCCAGAAGGATGTAGGAATGGCTGGGACATCATTAGTTATTATGATTTTTACCTTATGTCTGTTTTTAATATACAACAAATTGTACCTTTCTTCCGAAGAACCTTCTGACCATAACCGTACTCGTCGCAGATAGAAAACTTAAAATATCATTAATATTTATTTTAACACAAGTATTTTTATATAAAAACACCACAAAAGAACCATTGAAACTTATCGACTTTGAACGAGATCTATTCTGTGGAAAGGTTTCCATTTCGAGTCATTTTCTTATTAATACTTGCTGTTAGTAAAAATGTTTAAAATGACGACTGACTCCAATTGGCAGAACATACACTTAAAGGAATAGCATAACACACAGCATACCCAAGGAAATCCACGAGGTTAGCGATCAGGTGGCTTAGCTCTGGGCTTAGTGTAAATTTCTTTAGGTACAAAGATCTTGTTTAACTGTGATTACTTGTTTGATTTGTAATTAGATCGTAATTAATTGTGATTACTTAATGACTTGTTTTATTGTAATTAGAATGGAATTTTTATAATAAATTATCTTTTAATCCTAAACCATTGTTTCAAATATCTTAGAACACAATAAAAACATAACATAACATTGACAGAGGAGAAGTATCAGTGTTTTGTCAAATATGATTGCCCGAAGATTCTTCCGATTTGATTGAAGATTGTTAAAAAAAACATTGTTCAATGCATTCTGCACTAGCCTGTTTACGTGTGAAACATGGTGTCAATACCGAGTGAGCTCAATGGAACGTCTGCGGATCCAATACAATCATGCATGCAGAATCATATTTGGATTCAGCACATCAACAATGTTTACGGAATTAGGACTTCATGGATTCGCCAGCCCGATGAGACACCGGGTCACTGGTGTCAAGATGTGGCTAATGGCCTCTGACAACACGGTGCGTGGTGACCGCAGCCTTCCAGCACCAAGCGCCACTCCTGAGTCAACGATGGGCCCGAGCTCACTCAAGACCACGCCCTGTATAATACTGCATATTAATTTATTTTTATTTTTATGTCCTTGTTTCTTAACTGTGTTAATATATAAATATGTATAACTATATGGGAATTGTGGGATTGCACTATCGTCCCCACATCCTGGAATAAAGAATTTTTACGCTGCTGTGCTCCAGATTTTATGTTCGGGTTAAATCTTCCCCACAGGAAAAACTAAACCCTTTCACACATTTTTCCACAAATGTTTATCTAGTCAATCCACGCTATGTAAGTGCACGATATAAGTATAATAAATACAAAACAATACAAGAACTATGCGTCAATCTACCAGAAACCAAATGGGAAAAAATATTCACCAACTCCAGATATTTGCATATCAGAGGGTTCGGCTTAATGGAACTCCTAACTGGACCGATAAATCCTACTGATCCCTCAAAATAAATATTTTTAAAATCTTTTGTAATCCTTCATGTATTTCAAATGACTGACTTTTGCATCAGAGGGTTCGGCTTAATGGAACTCCTAACTGGACCGATAAATCCTACTGATCCCTCAATATAAATATTTTTAAAATCTTTTGTAATCCTTCATGTATTTAAAATGACTGACTTTTGCATTTTTATATATAAATTCTTTGACAAATCTAATACGCCTAAATTTTGAATGAGAGAGCTAGGAATAATGCCAGTAGCCGAAATAACAAATGGTTATATTTTTATATTCTGAGAATGCCAATTTCTTTTAAGGTCGTTGCGAAATCGGTCGGCTTCAAACAAATATACAAGTGGTTCAAACAAAGTAAAATTGTTTAATTTATCTTTTAATCTCATTTCATAAATCTGTATATTTTCTTATTTTTTCAGAAACAGTATTCTGAATATTACATGAATTTGGAATAGCGACATCAATATCGCAATAAATTTTATATGAATTTGGTTTATATTCATAATATGGTACATTACGGCAGTCAATCAAGTTATGTTTAATTACCAAAGTTTGGTAAGTTATTATTTTTAAAACTTGATTGTGCCTAAATGTATACTCGGACGGCGCTAATACAGAACATCCCAATATAATATTATAATTAATGCATACATTTATCTACACCGTCAGTACAAATATTTGAAAGAAAAAAAATGATATTGTAACCACAGTGGCAAGTCCAAGTGGTAAATTATTCGTCCTATAGCAGGGATGCGGACCTTTTTTAAGAATGTGTTGTGCTAAACACATTGTGGCCTAACAAAATTGACTCAAAATCAATAACTAAATAAAATAGTGTCTAATAAGGGCTTTTGCGCACTAGCGGCCAGCCGCGTGCGCGGTTCGGCTAAGCGGCTAGCCGCCTGTCGCGGTTGAAAAAAGCGGCTGGCCGCTTATGGCGGCGAGCCGCTATTGAACCGCCTGAGGCGGTTCAACTGCGCTAATAAAGGATTGTGTTGTCTCATCATTAATAATATGGACGCTGTTAAAGTTAATTTAGTTTGAATAAATGACCATAATGTGGTAATGGCCAAAAGTCTTCTAAAACTGAAAAAATTAAAAAAGAGAAATAATTTCAAATGGGATACAAAAGTATTAAAGATAAAAGAGATCAGCGACAGTTTTAGGGAAAAGACGAAAGAGTGCAACCTAATGGAAGAGGAGAACGTGAATGCGATCTGGAAAGTGATAAAGACGAAGATTATAACTACGGCAGAGGAAACTATAGGCAAGGAAAAACCCCAAACAAGGAAGGAATGGATAACCGATGAGATCCTTAATATGATAAAGGATAGAAAAGAGCTCAAAAATGATAAAAGAGCTGAATCACAAAAGAAATACAAAGTGCTAAGAAATAAAATAAATAGAGAGTCAAGAATAGCCAAAGAAACATTCTACCAGAATAAATGCGATGAGATAAACGACGACCTCAAGAGAGGAAATGTAGAAAGAGCCCACGCTGCGGTAAAAGACTTCTTTGGGATGAGAGTTGGAAAGGGTAAGGCAATAGAAGGAGAAGACGGCAAAATACTTTTCGAAAATGACCAAATAGGAGAGAGATGGAAAAGATATCTAGAAATGCTGTACAATGGAAAGGCAAATACTGACAACGAAACATTGATAGAAAGAGAAAATGAGGTAGACGCAGATGATTTGGGAGATCCAATCACTAGAGAAGAGTTTGACCTCGCACTGAAAAACCTCAAAAACGGGAAAGCACCCGGAATCGATGACGTTCCGGCTGAACTCATTAAGCCAGCAGGAAAAGGAACTACAGATGCCCTGTTTAAAATGATACAGACAATGTATAAGACTGGAGAGATACCGGAGGATTTCGAGAAATGCCTAATTGTCGCATTACCAAAGAAGGCAGGCACGATGAAATGTGAACAACACAGAACTCTTAGCCTAATATCCCATGCCTCAAAAATATTGACTAATATCATTCTAAAAAGAATCGAACCAAAAGTAGAGTACATCCTTTCCGGAGACCAGTATGGCTTTAGAAGAGGTGTAGGAACCAGAGAAGCAATATTGTCGCTACGAATACTACTAGAAAAAAGAATAAAAAGAAACCAAAACACATTCATCGCATTCATAGACCTGGAGAAGGCTTTCGACAAAGTAGAATGGAAAAGACTCTTCGAGATTCTGAAGAGAATTGATATCAAATATAGAGATAGACGAATAATCCAGGCGCTATACAAGAATGAGGCCGCTATAATTAGATGTGACAATGATACAAAAGAAGCCAGTATAAGATAAGGGGTGAGACAGGGATGCTCTCTGTCACCTGTTCTTTTTAACGTTTATATACAGAGTGCGATTGACGACTTGAGAGAGAGAATGAGTCACAGAAAAGGTATAAAGATACACGGGCAAAAGGTGGATATGATAAGGTTTGCTGACGATATTGCTTTGGTTGCTGAAAGCGAAGAAGAACTGCAAGAGGCCTTAACAACCATGCAAAGCATTCTTCAAAACAACTACAACATGAAGATAAATAAAGACAAAACAAAGCTGCTGACTGTAGGCCGAACGCAACACCAGATGAGAGTAGAGATGGCAGGAGTTCCACTAAAGAACACCAAAGAGTTTGTCTACCTCGGGAGCAAAATAACATGGGACGGTCGGTCTAAGAGCGAGGTCGACAGCCGTATACACCAGGCTAGGCTTGCATTCAATAAAAGGTCGAAAGTAATTGAATCAAATAATATAGACCTAAAACTGCGAATACTCCTCATCAAGACCTATGTGTGGAGTATCTTGATGTACGGCTGCGAAACATGGTGCCTATCCGAAAGAGATAAACGGAGACTAGAGGTTTTTGAGATGTGGTCCTATAGAAGATTATTAGGAATTTCCTGGAGATACCACATTACAAATGAGGAGGTTCTCCAAAGTATCGAAGGAGGAAGGCACCTGCTCAGGACCTTGTCCGAAAGGCGTGCAAGATGGATCGGACATGTTATACGACAAGAAGGTCTCTTGCATACCATAATGGAGGGTATGACCGAGGGGACAAACTCTAGGGGACGCCCACGCCGAGAGTACCTGGACGACCTGCTGGTGGACGTGCGCTGCTCATCATATGCAGAATTCAAAAGAGCCGCACAAGACAGGGAAGAATGGAAAAGAAAATTAAAGGAAATTGCTGCAAACCAATCCCAGGATTGAAACCAGAGAGAGAGAAATGACTTTTTTTACAATAGCTCCACACAGGAGGCCCATATGAGGAAAATATTTTCCCTCAAGACCTTATCTTTGGGGATGCTGCGAGGAGAGTCTTTTAAAGGAAATGAAGGAGAGGAAGTTCTGTAAAGGATAAGGTATGAGGGGTGGGTATCTGGGGGTCATTGGGTCCAGTAGTGACGAACTTATGAATCCATCCCTCCCAGTGCGGTGCAAGGCGATGTTCCAATTGAGTTCTGCTTGGGAGATTACAAGGTCTCTCTCAACCAGTCTCTCCGATCCGGCCTGCCACGTAGCTAGTGGGCAGACACACCCGCCGCCAAGACCCGGACCCATGAACCCGGTCAAACCTGCTAAGTCATCAAACCTAACGAATCAATTGGGGTAATCTATGGATGAGGTGTTGGTTATCCAATAAATGGTTCCCGGTACGGCGGTACCCCTACCTAACTCCCAAATTTAAATTAATACATACCAAGATTTTTTTTTGTATTATCGACATATCTTCGTTTCCAAAAATATCCAGTAGCTCTTCCCATTTTTTGAGTTTAAATTCACCGTTCTTATATGCTGCTCTTTCACAATTCTGAATAGCTTCTCGTTTTTAAATTTAAACGATAAATTTTTCTGTGTCGAAATTCATTGATGGGGGGACAACTCAGCAGCAGCCAGCAGCGAACTAAACCCCAACCGTCTAGTGCGTACAGTCAATATGGCGGCCCTCCGTTCAACCACCGCGGTACGAATTTTTCGGCGGTTGGGTGCGTACGAACTTGAGCGGTTGCATATTAAAATAAAAATGCGGAAGGCTGCGCGGTCTGCTGGCCGCTGGTGCTCACAAGCCCTAAATATGAAAAGTAAAAAACACGATTAGGTACGTTTACAGTGAATTCTTCGTTCATGTGTGAAAAATATAAAAATCAAATAATATACGTGTTTTAACAAAATAGATAGGACCAGGCAGCGTTTAAGTTCCCAAAAGTTACGTCGAATTTTACGGTTGTGATTGAGATGACAATATGCTTACTCGCGTACATTAAAACGAATACGGAACTCTGATGGAACTCTGTATGAGAAGACACATTGCCAGTAGGTAGTCCTTCTTATTCTTATGTGTTGCTACGTTCACTATCTTACTTTATGTAATAGCGCTTAAAATCTCCGTGTCATGAATGAATGAATGTGCTAATATTACAGTAAGCGTTTACTAATGCATGATGTAAGGAAAAAAGGATGCATGGAAGTGCAATAATTGCATACAAATCCCGGTCAATCCAGATACTCACACTAGCTCCGCTGACCACAGCAATGAACTTCTACCTGTGGAGATAAAAAAAATGTCACTGTAATTAGAAAAAATAAACAATAGAATGGCAGAATTTGAACAGGTCATAATTTATAATAATACTGTCATGGACGATTTCTCAAGTAAAATGACTCTAATCAATGAAAAATTAGGCAAAGTACCTAGATAAGCTAGAAATGGAAGTATCTGAGCTGAAACAAACAGTTCTCATGTTAGAAAGGGAAAATAACGAAAGGGAGCTTCTCTCTAACAACATTGAAATACATGGAATTTCTGAGACCGCCAACGAGAATCTATCTACAATGATGTCGACTATCGCAACAGTTATTGAATGCCCTCCTCATCAAAGTGAAATTGAAACGTTAGCAGAGTCAGTAAGCGTAATCGTACTCAAGACACCACTGACAGACGTCCGGGAAACATCATTGGAGCGTCATCGGAACCCTCTAAACTATCTCAACAGACGTCACTTCAGCGGCTTACAAAACCTTAATTTCTGCGATAGAATCCGGTATACAGCACAATTTAAAAAAATATGGTCCTATGTCAATTCTCAGAGAAAATATCCTACCATCTCCGGTCATATGATTTATGGTGAAAAAAATGTTAATGACAGTAAAGGAGTAGCCAATTTCAGTATTTTGGTTCTGTATTTTCGAATTTTCAACCTGCTCATGCTCATACAAGCAATGAAAATCGCTCCACAACCTCAAGTCTTGCGTTTTTTACAAATTTTCTTTATGCTCAAATGGACATGCGATGCCAGGTAGATGCCATCTACACTGATTACTCCAAAGCATTCGACCGTGCTAATCATTATATTTTTTTTACAGAAGCTATAGATAGATCGCATCTTATGTTAGTAATCGGCACCAAATCATGGTTGTCAATGGTTTCGCATCTTGTTTAATAGAAATCGTCTCAGGTGTGCCCCAGGGGTCGTACCTTGGACCACTCTTATTCAATATTTATATAAATTACATTATTTTATGCTTCCAAAATAGTTACTTTTTCATATTTATCATAAGTTAACAATAATAATCTAAACGAAAATATGAAAGAGAACAAGACACAGAAAAACAGAAAAAGACAATGGTCGCAAATGGGACTCGAACCCAGACCTCTCCGTCTAGCCGGGACGAGTGCGTTAACCAATTTCGCTATTGCCACCTTCTGTCAAAACGCCATAATTGTCAATCTCATATTTTCAAAATTTTTAGAATTACATTATTATCAACTAATTATTTTTCTCCATATTACGGGCAACTACCCTTTTTATTGGAAACAATCATTCTAAGAATTGTTTTGTGACCTGGATAGCGTCTCGGATAGATATATCCGAATTTATTTATATGGAACAATTGACTTTTTTATGAAAGTCTAAATGAATATTCAATTTTTATAAAAAAAACTTTATTTTTATACTTTTTTTTAAGGTTATTCCCATCAAATAATTAAATAAAATTGAAAATTGTAATAACAAAATACTGGACTTAGTATTTTCAAGTGATACTTCAGTAACTGTAGTAAAATCAAGTGAAATAATATTACCTGTAGATAACTATCATCCTCCATTAAATATTAGCATATCAATAAATAAAATACCAAATCTACAGTGTAAAAAATCACTTCACAATTTTAATAAAGCTGATTTTAATCAAATTAATGAATGCTTAAATGCTACTGATTGGACTTTTTTAAAACAAGAAAATATTAACGAAAATATCAAAGTATTTTATAAAATAATTCACAATATCATAGAAAAAAGTGTGCCTTACATTACATGTAAAAAAAATGTTTTCCCTCAGTGGTTCAGTAAAGATTTAATTGACTTGACTCTATTGAAGAAGAAAATACATAAAAAGTACAAAAATTCTAAATCAATTAAAGATTATATTCAATTCAATTCAATTCGACGACAATGTCACGATCTTTCTAAAAATTGTTACAAAGAATACTTAAATAATGTGGAAAATTCAATTGCAAATAATGACATCAACACTTTATGGAAGTACTCAAAGTCATTAAAAAGAACTGAAATAGATATACCTGCTAGCATGTTTTATAACGGCATAAATGGAAATAATGCAGAAACTATTGTTAATTTATTTGCTTCATTTTTTAAAGATGTATATGATAACACAATTGATAATAGTGAAATTCCTTTTTTTTCATCTAACATCAATTTACAAATTTCTAATATTCACATAGATATAAATGAAATTAAAACTCATATTAACAAATTAGATATAAAAAAAAGTTCGGGTCCTGACAAAATACCACCAATTCTATTGAAACACTGTATACAAGCCTTGTCGTATCCCCTCTATTTAATTTTTAATATGTCATTGTCATCGGGATATTTTCCAATTGCATGGAAAAATAGTTACATCACACCCATATTTAAAAAAGGTGACAAATGCGATATACGCAACTATAGACCTGTGTGTATACAGTCAACTATTCCAAAACTATTTGAAAAAATTATTTTGGATAAAATTAGTTTTAAATTAAATGGGATTATAACAAGGTTTCAACACGGTTTCATGAAGAATAGATCAACTTTGACAAATCTACTGATATATGAAAACTTTATAGCGAATGCCTTTGCAGATAAATGTCAAGTAGACTCGATATATACTGACTTCAGCAAGGCATTCGATAAAGTTTGCATTAAAATATTGATAAATAAATTAAGGAGTATGGGTATAACCGGGAACTTTCTTAAATGGGTAGAGAGTTATTTAACAAATAGACAACTGTTTGTAAAGTTAAATGACGTAATATCGGATGCCTTTTCTGCCACTAGTGGTGTGCCACAGGGCTCCCATTTAGGACCAGTACTGTTTATTTTATTTATTAATGACATTGTAGACGTTTTTTCCGATGTTGATATCCTGTTATTTGCTGATGATTTAAAATTATATAAAAAAATTGAAAATACTTCTGATTGCATAATTTTACAAAAAAATTTAAACAACTTGTTTAATTGGTGTATAAGCAATAAACTGGCACTTAACATTAGTAAATGTCAAATAATAAGATTTTATAAAATAAAGAAACCGACCATTTATGAATATAATCTTGACAAAATTATATTAAACTCAGTAGAAACAATAAATGATCTAGGTATTATTTTTGACTCAAAACTTACATTTATTAGCCATATAACTAATATTATTAATAGAGCAATGAAGATTTTAGGATTTATTATTAGAATAACCAAACAATTTTGTAACATTGATACTATTCGCATTTTATACATAACGCTAGTGAGAAGCATTTTGGAATATAATTCTACGATTTGGGCTCCACATTACAATATCCATATTCAAGCGATTGAAAAAGTCCAGCATAGATTCCTTAGGTATATTAATTTTAAATTAGGTATTCCAAGAGAATCCATGGACTATAATTTGTTATTAAACTGGACTAATCTCGTAAATTTATCAGATCGCAGAAAAATCTGTGATCTATTAATATTATATAAAATAATTCACTCGGTCTTGGATACCCCTGACTTAATAGAACTAATACGATTTCATTGCCCTGGTCGCGCTAACAATAGACTCACTCTACCGTTCTACTATAATAACACACATACATTATCACATTATTACTCACCAATCAGTCGATTACACATGTTGGGAAATGAACATGCTAACATCGGCGACATTTATTTCTTAAAATTAGCGCAATATAAACATGCACTCAAAAATTATTTTTCATTAAATGTTGAAATGAAATGATAATATTTCTCATTGTTCTTTTTTTGTTATTTTTTGTTGTGATACACAAAATGATTGTATGTTATTTTTAAGTTTAAAACTACTATTATGTAATGATTTTATTTTTTTTTTTACTTTTGTACTCGATTATATGTTTATTTATAAAAGGCAGTATAGCCGTTTATGTATTTAAAATAAAATTAAAATAAAAAAAAAATAAAATCAGTGAAATAGATCATATTAGAATAAGTTAACAATTATGTAAACGAAAATATGAAAGATAACAAGACACAGAAAAACAGAAAAAGACAATGGTCGCAACTGGGACTCGAACCCAGACCTCTCGCTATTCTCACCAGAATTTCGCTATAGCCACCTTCTGTCAAAACGTCATAATTTATATTTCACTGATGGGAATAACCTTTAAAAAAAGTATAAAAAGAAAGTTTTTCTTATAAAAATTGAAGTTACTTTATGTTGTATGCGCATGACATGAAAACTTTTAAACCGATACAGTCATTATCCGATTGTATTGAATTACAAAGCGATTTTGATCATTTGTCCGCATGCTTATTGAATCAATCTTATTGTCCTTAAATATATCTAAGTGTCACTCGATTACGTACACTAGAAATAAAAATAAAATGATCTATCATTACAACCTTTACAATATACAGGATGGCGCAAAACTAATTTTCTAATTTTGTTTTTGAATAACTTTTTTACTAAATATTTTTAAAAAAAGATTTTGAGTGTTGGAAAACTTTATATACACCACCGACCGATTTTATTGGCCAAAAAAATTGACACACTTATTCCACGCTCTTGCGGAGTAAGCACATCGAACACATTATATCAAAATCTTATTAGATGCTAGGTTTTCTATTAAGTAATAAATATGTACAATTATTGTCTATGGCAATCGTAGTAAACAATACAAGTAATAATTGCTCTTTAATTTTATAAATATAAGCGACAAAACCGAAGAAAGTCTTTAAAAAGTGCATGAATCCATTCTGATTTTCACCTTCATTATCTACCAGTAATACAGTTCTGTGTTCTTGTTTACCCAGTGCGTCAAACGTTAATTAAACAACTTCAAAATCAATCACACTGACAGAAGCAAAAGGCCAACTTTACACAAGCAGGCCGAACACACAAAATGACCAGATCAACTCAAGCGTTTTGTATATAAATTTTTGGGCATAATGCCTGTTTTATCTACTTAAATAAAAATAAATAAATGAAAAGTTTTCAAAAGTGCTAAAACCCTGTAATTATTATTATTATGTCAATTGGAGTATGCTTCCACCATATGGAATCCTCAATATAAGGTGTACATTGTACATAGATTTAATCGAAAGTATGCAGAATAAATTTTCGAATCATTTACTCAATAGCTGTATCCCGCGACTTGTTCGACGCCACCTTCAGCCCAGGGATCAGCTCACCTTTTCATGGTAATTCGAAGTCCACCGCACTTCGCTGCCATAGAAACACGCTCCACCTCGCCAGGACTACCTGCTGGTGGCTCAGCTCACAGAGCCACTCACCGTTCACCTCCGCGACTCAAAGCGTCGAGCAACGGCCTGGAAGATCTGGTCATCTCCACCGCCACGGTGTCGAGCAACGCGCCAGTGACTAACAGACTCGAGGTCTGCTCCACCGCATCGCCATGACCTTCACCACACCATCACCTCCGTGTACCTACAACACTCTTCATACTTCATGTTACCGCTTCACCGACTCCCGCTACGTAGCTCTTCAATAAAGGCTGACTCGCCACAATGACTGACGCCTTTTCATTTCGCAACCCGTCTCTGCTGATCCGGAGTCCGCTTCCTCAACTGGTGACCCCGATGTGATTTGAACACGCAGCACGCAACTT
The DNA here is from genome assembly GCA_917563855.2 of Limnephilus lunatus. Taxonomy (NCBI): domain Eukaryota; kingdom Metazoa; phylum Arthropoda; class Insecta; order Trichoptera; family Limnephilidae; genus Limnephilus; species Limnephilus lunatus. The sequence continues at coordinate 14,614,912 of OU830601.1, read as the reverse complement.
CCTGACAAGGGTGTTACCACGACACATTGGAAACACCGCAAAAACGAGGGAATCGGTAGAGACGCTTCAGCGTGGACGCACCGACCAGCATCAATCCGGCTTTCCTACGACCCCTGGCCTCACTGTTATATACATATTTGTATTTATAATATTTTTTAAATTTAACCAATTGATCTCATTATTAAATTTTCATCATCATTATATCACACATATTCCGTATTGATAACGTACCATGTTAATACAGAAAATTTTTGTTGACTGCTGCAACTACAAAAGTAACTGAATGTTAATAAATTAAATAAAAACGTATTGTTTTTATTTTATTTATTTACTAGCTGACCCGACGAACTTCGTGCCGCTTCAGAATCAATAACGGCGGGTACGGGTGCCGCTGCCCCGGGAACCATTTATTGGATAACCAACACCTCTGCCATAGGTCACCCCAAGTGGTTCGCTATGTTTGATGATTTATCAGGGGTGCCCGGGTTCATAGGGTGACATTTGTCCGGGTCTTGGCGGTGGATGCGTCTGCCCACCTGCTGAATGGCATGCGGATCGAGAGAGACTGGTTGAGGGAGGCTTTTTGACCTTTCCAGTCGGACTCTCTCGACCCATTGCCTTGCACCGCAGTTAGAGGGATGGATTCATACATCCGTCACTCCCGGACACACTAACCCCTAGATTCCTAACCCCCTCATGCCTTTTCCTTCCCAGAACTTCCTATCCTCCCTAACTTAAAAAAAACCCACACAGCATCCCCTAAGATGACATAGGTCCTTATAGAAAATATTTTCCTCAGAGCCTGGAGCCGTGGAGCTTACGTAAAAAAACGCATTTAATTTCAGAGATTTATTATAATTATTGTATTTTTCCTTTGCAGGGGTGCAGACATTCGTTCACCGTTTGTCTCATGTTCGACTATTGAAATTTAGTATGTTAGAAAGAGGGGCAGCATTATATGCTTAAGAACAAAAGCAAAACAATCAGAGCGAAATTTGACGTTTTTGAATTTTTGGTTTATTTAAATTATACACTATTTATCACAATATTGCTGCAGCTCTTTCAAAAGATGGAAATTTGTGTCATACAAAATGAATGAAAAAATGAATTTTCTTCATAACTTTTTTTTTCGTTAATTTTTTCGATGTTTTAATAGCTTTTCTGCTATTTGGGGCGAATACGAATCCAACAAATAAATGTAAATTTTTCAAAAGTGCTAAAACTCTGTAATTATTATTTTGCTCATTGGTAAGAAGTCCATTGGAGTATGCTTCCACCATATGGAATCCTCAATATAAGGTGTACATAGATTTAATCGAAAGTATGCAGAATAAATTTTCGAATCATTTACTCAAGAAATACAACAAAATTTCAAATAATATGTTAGCTTTACAAAAAACTTAAAAATTGCTTAATAATAAAATAGATAGTCCCGAATTGCTATTTGTCATTGGTTTAAATACTCCAATGAGGCGCATCTCGCTTTTTCACATAGAATCCAACAACACGAATGCAGCAAAAAACTCACCAATCTCTTACGCAATCACATCATAAATATACACACTATGAAAAATTACTACACTTAAGAGTGTATAAGCAGAGAAACCAGAAATATGTCATTTTTAAATCAGTGGTTAGACGTATTGACTCTTTTCCACAAAAAACTATAAATGGATTTCAAAAGATTGATCTTTTATCTAGTAAACTTATGTTTTAGATTTTGAGAAAAAAAAATATTTTTAGAATAATAAGGTTATACCATAGGTCGTTCGCAGATTTGTTCAATTTTCAAAAAAGTACATTTCTTATACAACACCCATTTCAAATATTATAATCATGCAGTAAAATAAATCAATACATTATCTGGTAAACGTATGTTTCAGAATTTTAATTTTAGTTTAAATAAAATTATTAAAAAATATATACGGACATGTGTTTCTTGACGAAAATTGGTCGGTTTGTGCATTTATTTGTGCACTTACAAACAAATATATTTCGGATTTTTTTACATACTTATTTTGCTAAGACGTTATTGACAAATCATAAATAATTTGATCGTAAAATAATTTCAGGAAGTATTTAATTTTAAATAATTTTGAACATCGCATTTTACCATTTTTATCGCAGCCCGTAAACACAAATTTCAGATTTCATTACGGGCCCAAACGCGGCCAGGAGAGCACGTCTTCGCGACGCTTTGAATAATAATATTTGGAAATGAAATTTGAAAACGAAATTTGAAATAAACACGAATTCCTTGATTCATGTTTGTTAAATCTACAGGGTTGCCCGAACGCAATTTTTCATGTTCATTGAATATTTTTTTGCAAAAATTTTTATAATTTCGAATATTTTTTTTATTTTAAATTTTTCTTGTGTGAATACCGCACAAGAGTCCCAACTGCTCCAAAATATTTTTTTGGGGTAAATCTTTTTTACGCACGCTCGACACTTGGGGGTAAACTGGTGAATGGGTTACGAAAAGTGGTGATAGTTACGAAAAATTACATGCGAACGGTAATCAATGCGAACGGTGATCGATTGCTCGGCGGGTCGGGCCTTTACGCACGCTTGTTTTTCGTGTTATTGTTATATTGTTAATGGACTATTTGTCCGTAAATAAATAAATAAATTATATACAGCGGGTACCCGGCATGCGTTTCATGGGCACTGTAACCTCGCGGTCAACTAAACTGTTATGGTTCCATCACAAGTCCCGGGAATTATAATGCAAGCGCCTGCACTATATAACATTATATACAGCGGGTACCCGGCATGCGTTGCAAGGCCACTCAAAGAAAGAAAGGGTTTGTGCGCTTTAATTCTGTTTGTTGAAGTGCTTATTATTAATTATGCACACGAATAAATATTTCAAAATGCGACATTTTTTACAATCCAACTTAATATTACTCGTTTTTTTTCATGAATACCGCACAAGTCTGGAGCCAGTGGGACTATTGCATCCCCAATTTGGAGTATGTTGTAAGACTGAAGGTAGTGGGGAGGGGAAGGATATAGGGAAGAGGAAGGTGGGGAAGTACCTGGCTATTCAGATCTGACCACTAAACACGGCTAAAGCCATTTCAAGCAACGTTTCAATTCTTAATGGTGGTCTTACACCAGGGCGATACTGAGAGTATCTTCCACTCTAATGGCCGTAAAATACAATTGAAAAACAAAAAACCAAAATATTAAAAAGAATATAACAAATTGTTTATTCATGTAGCTATCTACTTAATACCTACTGTGTTTACGCATTTCACTTGTATCTATTTATGTTTATGCACTTCAATATACAAATAACTACTACTAATTAAAATTCTGGAAGCGAGAATAGTAATATAAAGTAGCAATAGTAGCGGGTAGCCCTAGCTCGAGTGAACAAAACCCTCAAAACTCGGATTGCCGCGGAACGAAATTTAGTTCTGAAAACGCCCGCTCGCGAGCCCTGATGTGTTAGCGCTAGTGTCGGAATCGAAGTTGTCATGTGCTGGTTATTCACTCTTAAGGCGATCCACTAGTACAGGAAAAAATCTAAATCGGAATTCACGCCCTTTTATGGGAGGAGTTTAAATATATTTGAGAAAAAGCTTTTGGAAAGGTTAGAAAAGATATTTGAGAATTTTTTTTTACATATTGATTTCGTAAAGGCCTGTAAAAAACATTAATTCCTTTTTTGCATTGTTTATTGTAATAAAATGGAATTTTTAAATGGATTTCACTAAAACAAGCGGCGCGGAGCGTAACACGTCATTTCTCCGCTCCGTCCGGATGAGTAGTGACCGAAAATAGGGGCCGCTGCCAGTCGTTCTTCGGTGGACGGTATAAGGTTCACTTTGATGTTACAAATTCGTCGACTGCCGTATTATCGCCGTGATGTCAAAAATACCAACGCGAAAATGCATATTATATTTTATTTTGTCAAGTTCGGGGGTAAATATCATTTTTTTTGCGATAATTATAAAATAAACTGAATTTGCCACATTATGCAATAAAACCATATCCGAAAAAGTGTTTATAAGTAGGAGAGTTTGCACTTGAAAATGTTTTTTATAGGCCTAATACTTTATTTTTTTCTAAGCTTATTAAAAGACTTATTAAAAAAATGACCTATATTTTTAAGGGCCAAGGTATGTTCTACACGCAGTATTTAATTGAAGCATCTATAATACTTCTAAGCGGTCAAATTTTCAAAACAAAAACATACGATTTTGTATGATTTTGCATTATTTAGCATGGCTTCATCTTAAGACATTTTTCACGACTCCTTGCAAGCATACAAAACTAATTTACTAAATTTCTTGGCATGATATACTTTATAATTTATTTTCAAACATCTTATTTACACTTATCTTTTCTTTTGCCCGCAGAATGACAAAAACAAGTTTTAGAAGTAAGCACCTATTGGAAATACTCGGGAACCTCCTTTGCTTATTCATTACAAATATTTCAAAACCAAGCTCTATTTTTAAATACAAGTTTTTCAACACAGAACTGACATTAGATACTTATATAATGTTGTATTTGTATTTTTACATCCCCGTTTATAAAGTTACTAGAACTTTTATAAGGTAGTTAACCATGATGCATGCAAGTTTCTGGTGGAGTGCAGATGTTGGTGATCTGCTTTTCAGTGGACTAGTCGTGCAAAACGTTACTCCAATGGTCCTCACCTGTCTGGTGTTTGTTATTCTAACAATTCTGTTCGAAGGGTTCAAGGTGATTTATTGCTATTTATTTATTAACGCCCTTCTTAGAGGCTTTTACATATGAATAGTAATTGAACATTATGTATTGAGTAGTTATTACATATATACAGTTCATAATTATTCTGGTTATTATATATTGCTGAACTGCCTCAGTAAGAACTTTTTGTATTTTGTAAATATTTACGTAATAAATCTCGACTTCTAGTATTACGAACGTAGTGGAATCGGAAAGCTTATTAATCTTGGGTAAACACATTGTCAAAAACGGTTCCATAAAAAAATAGAATGGTGATGAAAAAGGGAATTGAGGATAAAGGACCAAACAATCAAGAGCCTTACCTAACCTCAACGAACCCAACCTATTATTTTATAATATTCTGTTTTGTCTCTGTTCTATTATATCTGGTTACCATAAAAAACGAGAGGTGATGACGATATCAACTGAAGTTTAACTGATTTATGATCATCGCCATGGGTCAATATCAGAATACTAACTTATTTAATACTAAATTAATTTTTCTGACAGGTTTTGCAATCCAAAGTTCGTCGAGATCACAGCACAAGGATGAGACGGGCGATGCAGGGTATATGTGCAGAGGATAGAACCAATCTATTGAGAAGGTTTGAACTCACCACCAATATCTTAGATTTAACCGTTTAAGGCTTTCATTCAATGAGAAAATATTAAGATGAACTTGTCTGCATCTACGAGATTATACTATTTCGCCTACAACGAATTCGTAAGAGCAGTTATCTTAAAAAAAAACGTTTCTTTGAATCTAGGCCAATACGTCAATAGATGAATATCACGTCGTTTCTATAATAACAATTATATACCTCAGTGAACGTGTATTTCGGCATTTTCCAACAACTGATTATTTATCAATACGTATGTATTACTAGCAATAATAATTTATTGTTTGTCTCAGCGGAATTTTTTTTTTTTTGAGCCTAGGTATCTACCAAACTATCAATGTATATCAACATTCCAGCCGCTGAATAATTGTATGCCTTAGGACTGAGAGGCAAGTTGTTGGATTGGTTCTCAAATTATTTGTCTAACAGAATCTTATTTGTTAAAATTAAACATTCTTTATATAAGTTATTATATGCAACTAGTGGTCTACCGCAAGGGAGTCATCTCGGCCCCATCCTTTTCTTAATATTCATAAATGATATCATAAGCTGTTTCAACGATGTAGAAGTTCTGCTTTTTGCCGATGACATCAAATTATACAAAGAAATATCCAATATTGGTGACTGCCTAATCTTACAGTCAAACATCGACAAATTACAAAATTGGTGTGTCACAAATAACTTGTTCCTCAATATTGATAAATGTAAGACACTAACGTTTTGTCGAACAAAGACCCCACTATCTTTCAAATACACAATAGATAACAAAATCTTAGAAAAAGTCAATGAAATTAGAGATCTTGGAGTTGTGTTTGACACGCAATTAAATTTTGTAAGTCATATACAACAAATAACCAAGAAAAGCATGGAAACACTAGGATTTATAATTAGAACCATCAAAGACTTTAACTCGTTGGAAGTTATAAAAATCGTATATTTGTCACTCGTACGCAGCTTGTTGGAATACAATTCCATAGTTTGGTCCCCATATTATCAAATCCATATAAAAAATATCGAAAGAGTGCAGCACAAATTTTTATTAACTTTGATTATTAACTTCAAGTTACACATACCTATTCAACACATTAACTACACATCCTTACTAAATACACTTAAATTGCATTACCTAGAAAACAGAAGAAAAATAAATGACCTAACTTTTTTGTTTAAAATTATTCATTCTGAATTAGATTGTTGCGAACTCCTGCATCTCATCGATTTCAGGGTACCCAATCGAGCAACAAGGCAAAACGTATTATTCTGCAACAATAATTCTGGGACGAACTACCACATACATTTTTTTTTTTTTTTTTTTTTTTTTTTATTGAAAAAATTTTCTTTCGGTACAATACATACAATAGATACATGAATAAAATGAAAGTATATAAAAGCTTAATGCAATTATAATTATTACAATTATATATTATATATTTTTAAATTATTCTCCCATAATAAGCAAATGCTTGTGTGTACGGGAGGAAGTATTATTTGTTTGGTTATTTATATATATTTTTTTTATTGTTGTTTTTATTTATATTTAGTACTTTGAAATTTAGTTTATGTAAATAATAAGATAAATGTATGTTTATATAAATATATAAATTTTTATTATTATTATTAATTTTTTTTTTAGTTAAGGTTTTCAGTATATTTTTTTAATTGTGTTTTGAAATTTTTGAAACTGTCACAATGGGATCTTATATTTTCTGGTAATTTATTAAAGAAATTTGTTCCCAAGTATTTGTAGTTTTGTTGGCCTAAAGTTTTTTTACAAATGGGAATTGGTAACATGTATTTTTGCCTGAGATTTGCTGTGTTTTTGAAAGGTATAGTTTTGTTTAGGATATCCTCTTTGTAGACTTGTAAGGTTGAGTGATACAGAAAAAGAGAATTTAATTTTCTGACTTTAAATTCTTTGAATATGAGTTCTGATGGATATAAAAATGATTTTTTTAATATTATTTTAATTATTAGTTTTTGCGCAATGTAAAGAGATTGTGTGTGAGTTTTATAGGCGCCACCCCATCCTATTATACCATATTGGATTATGGATTGACAGAAAGCGAAGTACGTCATTCTCAGTAGTTCTTTATTTAGAATGTGTCTCAAACAGCTAAAAATATAGGTCAATTTTCGTACTCTGTTTTTAAGATTGGTTATATGCGGTATCCATTTTAGACATTGGTCAATAGTGATTCCTAGATATTTGGTTAAAGTTTTCATTTCAATATGAGTACACAGTAAGTTACAGTGGTGTTGTTGAGTGTTTGGTGCAGAGTGGATCCTTATGTTAATTTCATGCGGCGTGTTTGGTTTTTTTATGAAAAATGGTATATAATGTGTTTTTTTAGAGTTTAACGTTAGTAGGTTATTGTCAAAACATGCACCTATTTCTCGACTTCACACATTAGGAAACAAATTTACCTCTAATATCGATGTATTTAACACAAGTTTACCATTATTTAAGAAATACCTGAACAATACTTTTATGTAGAATATTTTGATATTTAAGGAGCATCACATAGGGGCTAATGCATTTATTCATATATTTCTATATTAATCCACAATGTAAAAACTTGTTACCGTTTTATTTTTATGTATCTTGCATTTTGTCATATATTTACAACTTACAACTTAGAAACTTTCTCTTTTATTGTATCTTTCCTTAATTTATATGTATACTCTTTAGGACGTGTACTAGTTATTTTTTATAGTTTATCTTTTGTTTTTAAAAACCTGTCTCTGTATTATAAACATGTTATGTAAAAGCCCACCAGGGCGTTGAAAATCAATAAATAAATAAAATAAATAAATAATCATGCTCTTTTAGAACAGAAAAATGCATACAATTTCACGATGAATAATAATTTTTTTACCAAGTATAAGATGGTCGATGTTCTCATATTATGAATTTGTTGTAAAGTTACTTTTGGTCAACCGCTATTAAGGTTCTCTTAATTTATTATTAAATTATTATTTTTTAAAAGCTCTTAATTTATTATTCCGTGAGATGTTTGCATTTTGTTTCAGTTTCCAATCGGTTTGTATTTTTCCAGAGCTGTAACTGGAACCAGTGGTAGCGATCAGAATACTACCAGTGCATGCAGAGTCCTTAAGATAAAGTGAGAACGATTTTAATTTCTTTATTTCCTGTATTTCTTGGGCATTAACTATGTAACAATTTCTAGACAGTTTGTTTTTTAGAGTTTTAATTTTAAATGAACATTTGTTTCAATGTTCTTAATTTCCGTTTATTTTAATCTCGGTTTCATCGACTTACAGAAATGTCTACAATGAAGTCGATGCAAATGATGGGATGGTGTAGATATCAGTATTAAAAAAAAAAAAAAATATATATATATATATATTAAACTTATTTCCACTTTAATTTATTTGACCCTAACTGGTTTCAGCCTGTTAATGTCATCTTCAGACTGGTACAAATTATTATTTTATTACTAGCTAACCCGGCCACGCGTTGCTGTGGCTAACTAAACAAAACGCCATCTTCTGGATGGTTACCCAACCTTTATAATCACGATAAATTAACTCTCACCGTCATCTGTTAATTTGCATACAGACCAAATCCACACCGCCCGCTTTGTTCTGGATAGGGACACCCTAATCACCTAGCGGTATGAAATATACTTTACGACCTATTCTCATACCTACCAAATATCCATTAAAAAAAATCATAAAAATCGGTCAAGCCGTTTCGGAGAAGTGCGACCACAAACACCTTGACACGGGATTTTTTATATAGATAATGGAAATCCACCATAAATTGTCTTTTTAAAAATAGTAACATTAGATGGTGTATTCACACGAATTCTTTTAAGAGCATAGGTATCACGCAAAAGTGATAGAAGAAGTCGGGGGCGTCCGATGAAGGCTTTATCCGACTGAGTGAATGAAATACTTGAGTCGGGTCATGTCGGGTCAGAATAACAGAAGCAAGTAACGTGTGCCAAAACAGACTTGTGTGCCGGTCCATTCTCCGTAAAGTTAGATTTAACACTAAAATGATAATTTATTTAGATACTTTTGAATGTAGTTATAAATTTGTGGTTATCTATTATATATAAATGAAACAATATAGCTTTGTTAGAACCAGTAATATATTTTTTTAACGCCGGCCGGTTTCAGAACGACCGTTCCTTCTTCAGGGCAAACATATAAAAATATGAATATATTAATAAAATATAAAAGTGGTTCTAATAAAGTTATATTGCTTCATTTATTGATATTTTTTAATATTTATTAATTTCATATTCGTTATTTCTACATCAAAGTTAACAAAATACGAATTTATTATAATATATAAAGTAATTTTTTTTCCTGCTAATGTGGCTCCTACAATACAACTTGAATCTAAAAATGGGTGTAATAGACTATATTTTGCGTATTCGCTTTGTTATTTTTTGTTAGCCTGCTTTTATTGCACGTCCTTTTTTTACATTACTGTGTAAAGTATCAATGAGTGGCAATGTGTCCAGGAGTGATGGACGAACGAATCCCTCCCTTCAATTGGGTGCAAGGGGATGGGTCGAGAGAGTCCGGCTGTAGAGGTCAGGTCTCCCTCAACCAGCCTCTCTCGATCTGGCCCGCCACGCAGAAGGCGGGCAGACGCATCTGCCACCAAGACCTAAACAAACCGCACCCAATGAATCTGGGTACCCTTGCTAAGTAACCAATCGTAGCGAACCACTTGGGACCTATGAAATAGGTGTTGGTTTTCCAATAAATGGTTTCCGGGGCGGCGTTACCCATATACACCTTCCTTATTATCTCTGTGAATGTCCTAGTTATAAAATTTTATTTGAAAAATATTTTAGCAAAAGGTTGTTTATTATTAAACGCATAAATATCATCGTGTTCAAGGTCACTATCTGTTTCCCTGTTAGCCAATTTAGTTCCTTTACTATTTTATTTACTTTCGAAAATCTATTTCACTTAAGTATTTTCATTGCCCTATTTTGGAGTAAACTGAAGTTGAGAAATGAAAAAATATATTTCAATACTTCATACGTTGTTTGTAGGTTCATCGTGATAGCAAGTCAGGTGCTCCTCTACACAACCAATACAGGCATCAACTACCTCTTAATGCTGGTGGTTATGTTATACAATGGATACATGGTCATAGCCATTCTTCTAGGAATCACTATTGGTAAACGTCTTTTCAAATTTTATTTATTTACATGCTAAAACGAGAGAAACTGCCGTAGATAACATAAAACAAAGGGAGCTATGGCGTGACTTAAAACTGATTTAAAAATTCTATGCAAGCACCAAACGATTAGATTTAATTGGGTGAGGATAATTCGAGGGGTGATTTTGGGGGAGGGGAAGAAAGGTGGGAGGAGTCGACAGTACATGGAAACATTGTTAAAAAGGGCGATTTGCCACAATGTTTACAATGTTTCCATGTAATGTCGACTCCTCCCACCTTTCTTCCCCTCCCCCAAAATCACCCATCCCACTACCCCCACCTAATTAAATCTAATCGTTTTGTACTTGCATAGAATTTTTATGTCAGTTTTAATATTGCAAATGAATGACACGGATGTGTCGAAACCGGTAGCAGAAAATTTAAAAATATAAAGTAACAAATTTACATTGAAAATTAAAATTCTTTAAAACAAAATGTCTAGAAATTGTAACATAGTTCATACCGAAGAAATAAAAACATAAGATTAAAGATTACTTGAAATGTATTCTGGAAAACTTCAAAATAATATCGAAGTTCATCGAGATTACAAGTTACTTTGTTTACGTTATCGTTAGGTATGCAATGAACTTTTAACTGGACCAGACGTCCGTACTGTAGCAGGCTCTAAATTAATTATTATTTTTAATTTATAAACTAACGTTTTTTAAGACAAGATTTTTATGAATAGCACAAAGGGTAACAATTATTATAAGCAATAATTATCAGCCTGATACACTCATCTACATTGAAAAAAAATTCCGAGCAAAGATACATGCCGCCAACGGGACTTGAACCTTTGTCCTTATGATTGCCGGTCAGGTGCTCCACCACTGAGCTATGTCGGCTTATCTAATACCCGCCAAATAATTCAATATATACTAGTGTTTCGTTCAAAAATTACTGCTTATTACATTTTTCCAACTGAAAACAACCAACTTTATTATTGTGAGAAAGGCATTGTTAGTACTAAATCTCTCGCTAGGTGTCGTCGAAACAAATTATGTCTACATTTTTTTGGTGAAATACTTTAACTTGTCAAATATTAATTATTATTTTTAATTGATAAACTAACGTTTTTTAAGACAAGACTTTTATGCATAGCACAAAGGGTAACAATTATTATAAGCAATAATTATTAGCCTGAAACCTTCGACCAAGTATACCCATTTTCTCGGAAGATTTTTTCAATGTAGATGAGTGTTTCAGGCTGATATAATTATTGCTTATAATAATTGTTACCCTTTGGTCTACTTAACTGACATCTGTTGAAACATTTAAAAACCACATATAACTATATATACCAACGACGTCTGTTGAAGGATATTGAAACTACACGTCCAATCATATTTAGGTACTAGTAGGTACTACATAATATATTAAAAATGGTTTACGGGCCATCTCTGTTGTTTATATTCTCTATTCATTTGACTATTTTTATTTTAGGCTACTTCCTATTCGGGCACATATCGGTGAAGTACAAAATGGACCAAGTCAGAGAAAAGGAGGAGGTGGTAACGGTCTGTGTTCCTCAATGCGAAGAGCCAGGTACGAGAAAAAATAAACCAAATTTTAGGTCCTTTCGCACACTTGTCACGTGTCAAGTGTCAGAACCACGCCGGATCTGTGATTAAGTAACGGCGAAATGTAAGATTCTTAAAAATAGAGTAGATTAATAAATCCAGTGTGGATTATTTCTGGACAGGATGTGCGAAAGGTTCTTGTACTGGTGTTTAAGGGACGTGCTTGGCTTACATTAACCGGCGATTCCCAACATCATTTTGAGTAAAAATTTTAATCTCTAACGAACTATTAATTGTTTTTGTGTTTAATTCGTAGTCGTCCTCAATTAGATTTTTTTCAAATTTATCCGTATAAATAAGTCGCTTCCAAGAGGTTTAACCACAGTTTGAAAATGGCCTTGTAAGCCGAAACAGCTGTAACAAAAATTAAAATTAAAATACTTGCAGAACTTGACATTAACATTATTAAATTTAATTTAAATTGAAATAAATAAAAAACACTAGCTAACTACCCATCACGCCGTTTCCCAAAGGAATATGAAGAGAGGACGGACCGCCGAACAACTAGTTCTTGGCATAGATTCATTGCCTCATTCACATTCATACATCGTCTCAAACATACTATTCTTTTATTCTAACTTCTTGATGTGACCCGACTCAAGTATCTGATTCACTTGATCGTGCCATGTCTTTCTCGGGCTTCCACGACTTCTTCCACAATTTACATTTGCCTCAAACATTCTCTTTACACTCCTTTCTTCATTTATTCGCTCTACATGCCCAAACCATCTAAGGATCCCTTTCTTAATCTTACTTATTACGCTTACATCAGCCTTGCATTGTTTTCGGATCTCCACATTTCTCACACGATCATACATGATTTTATCACACACTCGCCCATTGAACTAATGTCTACAGCATTCAGTATACTTTCATCCTTCCTCTGCCAGTTGCATGCTTTACTGTCATACATCAGGATAGGTACCACTCCATTGAAGACAGAACAGTTTTTTATTAGCACCAACGGCGTTCAGTCCTCCATTAACAGAGTTACCTGCATTTACCCTTCTTTCAATATCTCTATCAGCCTTCCATCTCAAATGCACAAACTCATCCACCTGCTCCGAATATTCATCATTCATAATTATATTTCCCTTTGTTTTCGTACTCTCTCTTTTAAACACCGTGAGATTAGACTTACTTACATTAATCATTAACTCATTCTTCATACATACTTCGTTCATTCTAGACACGAGAGACTGTAGATTTTCTATTCTGTTGAAAATCAGCACAGCATCATCAGTATGCAACAGGGAACATACTTTCAGATTATTCAATTACGCGCCTAATATCGCCTCTTTCAATTCTTGCATACAATTATCCATGTGTAGATTAAATAACCACGGTGACATTACGCAGCCTTGCTTAACACCTTGTTAGCTCGATACAGAATACTGTAATTAATAAAACTATCTAAATGTGTCGTATACGTTCGTTAGCTTGTCGCATAAGATACAGACTCACCCTCTCGGTCAATTTAATCGCTGAACGACGTTAAAGATAGCGTTATATACGCCACATCCTGTTGGTAATAAATTAAAAGCTACCTTTGGTCTGTTTGTAAGATCAGCAATTATGGCGCTTTGTCTCTTATCAAAACAGAAAGTTGACCATATAATAATTGTAATATTGACTGTTTTAGGTTGCCTGCTTAGAGAAACTGATGGTGATATGAGCGATAACTCCGCTGAGCCCGAAAATCAAAATAAAGCAGAAGGTCTGACAACTCAAAAAATAGGTACCTATCACAATCTGTCCTCTCAATTCTACATTACTAAAACTCATCCAATCTTCCTAACCTAACTATATCCTCGCCTAACTAACTCTTACAGGTCATTTGTGTTATGTTAAAATGTCTATGACAAAATTGTTTTTGTCAAATCCGGAAACGGAATGTCATTTGGTTTATGTATTCAACATGTCAACAAGTATTCCAAATAAATATTATTTCAAATAACTAAATCTTTTAATGTTAATAACCAACATTATAATATGGCGTCAGAAGTGAAAAGCATAAGCCTTAAATGTAAAGTTTGTTATAAAATAATAGATTATACGGATTGCAAAGATTAAAAGTGATAAAATTTAAAATGACGAGTACCTATAAACGCATGTCCGCCAATGAATTTCAATGGAAATCTGTCGCACAACTGGTCAAAGTGAATCTTAAAATTTTAATTATTTCTGCAAGCATGCAATCAAGAAGCAGCCACAGATTCCAAAAAAGTTGCTCTACTTTTATTTTCAATGGGCGAAAATGCTATAGAAATTTTCAACACATAGACTGATGTTAATAACTAAACAGTGAAATACGCAGTTGTTATTAAGAAGTTTGAGGATTATTTTATGCCAAATAAACATAAAACAATGGAGAGGTATAAATTTTTCACAAGAAGATGAAAAGTTTCAAATTTTTTTATAGTCTCTTTGTAAATACATTGCGTCATATGAATTCGGAAATATGACAGATGATATTTTAAAAGATATTTTTATCATGAATATGCACAAAAAACACTTTAGAATTCGAGAAAATCTATTACAACAACCCAATATTGACACTGACAAAGCATTCAATATTGCTCAAAATTTGTTGTTGTCAAATGAGGCTATTTTAGAACTTCAGGAAGAATTTCATTCTACTAGTGGAATACATAATATTCACAGTCATCGAGATAAATTTAGGAATACGTCAAGAAACCAAAGAAGTCCATCAAGGAATCGTTTTGGAAGTCAGTCAAACCAGTACACCAGTCAAAGACGAGTCAAATACGAATCAAAGACGAGTCAAAGACGAGTTAAAGACATGTCAAAGACGAGTCAAAGACAAGTCAAAGTCAGTCAAAGTGAAGTAAAAAAAAAATTTAAAGTCAAAATCTCAAAGTCAAAGTGTCAAAGTCAAAGTTTCAAAGCAAAAGTGTCAAGTCAAGTCAAGTCATAACCATATCAGGAAGAGTTGTGAAGATTTTGTTTAGGTATATAAAATGCATAGCTTTTAAGAAAAATATTTTTGTTTTGTTTATATAATGTCAAATGTAAATGCATTGTCTAACAAAAAAGACTGTTCTTATTTGTTAAACACTATATCGAAGTTTTCAGTGTTTTCCATTATAAACTTTGTTATGTTAATTAAAAAATAAAAATAAATGTTTTTTAAATAAAAAAAAGAGAGATGTTATGTTAAAATGTCTATGACAAAATTGCCTTTGTCAAATCCGGAAATGGAATATCACTTGGTGTATTCTATTCAACATGTCAACAAATATTCCTAATAAATGTTATTTCAAATAACTAAATCTTTTAATGTTAATAACCAACATTATAATAATTTACAAGGTTTTTTTTCAATAAAGGTACCCATCGATAAAAAGAAAGAATTTTCTACCTCGCTTATCTCTATTGCAGCTGTCCATGTGCTATGTAGATATATAGGTTCGACGGGCCGTGTGGTCGAGGGGTAAGGCTGTCGACTAGCAATCGTGCTCTAGTAAATTTGATGTGATTAATTTGAGTTTTTTCACAATTTATCTAATATTTTAAAATAATATATGGTATATTGCAGCACGTTCCATAGAGAAAGATTCTGCCTGAAGATCACCCTGTTATTCTTAAAAATAGTCTTCCACTATTCAGAATTGAAAAGTAGCATGAAATGGCTTTAGCCATGTTTGGTGACCAGATCTGAATATTCTAATTCTGAATTTACTATTCAGTATTTACCTACTATTCTGAATTTGCTATTCTGAATTAGCTTTTCTGAATATTATACTTCCTTGCCTTCCTCTTCCCCTCCCCACTACTTTCAGCATAACAAGATTCCCCAATTAGGGACGCCATAGTCATACCGGTTCAAGACGGCTGGAAGCAGTTGGGCCTCTTGTACGTATTCACATTAAAAAATATGTGTATTATTTCTTCTTTTCAAATTATTTTTTCACTCACAATCTGTCAATAGTGCGGGTACGACAGAGCAACCACTTAATTTTATACGCCATAGGTATATACACAAATGTAACTGTATCACATTTTATTTATCTGCTTACTAACATAACAATGGTTCTACTTCTCCATCAGGCAGTGCCTCTTCCCAGACCAACCTCAACAAGTCTCAAGTTCACTCTACGGCAGCGGCGCAGCATCTTTCAGACCAAGAAGCGGAAGTCTGCAAGCAGACCAGAGATGCTGATTGCTGCTCCTCTAAAATCAAAAAGATGACTGACAACTCTACAATCAAGAGCTCCAAGGATGCGAGTTTAAGAAACAAGTGCTGTGATAGTGATATCAGTCGAGATGAAGATGAAACTGCTAGTGGAAATAAAGATAGAGACATGATTGAAGTTGTTTCGGAAAAGAATAAACCATGTTGTGGCAAAGTCAAAAAGAGTGATGAGAAAAAGGAGGGAGTCTGTGCAAAGCTTGCGAAAAATCAGAATATTACGGATGGAAAGTAGGTTATCATGGTACGTTGATAAATATTTAAGGTCTGTCCTCGTTGGATGCAGGTGTCAAAATGAGTAAACATTAAATTTTATCATTTATTTTAACCCGTCTAATCACAGGAGACCCAAGTTGTCCCAAAACATCATATGCCGTTATAATAACAAGGGACCCAGATTGTCCCAGAGCGACCGTGCATTATTAAAAGTTATATATCTCTCTTCCTGTCATGCAAATATTTGTGATTTCTTTTATGTTAGAGAGCCAAAGAAATAATGCTTCTCATTGCCTTAGGATTATATGAGCTATGTTTTTCAGATATTTTACAAACCCGATAATTTATTTATTTATTTTATTTATTTATATACATATTTATTAAATACATTACAAGTGGTACTTTGTCTGTCCAACTGGGAAGGATACCCGTTTTAGGACAGCCAAATTGTATATGTAGTTCATAATATTTTTAACAAATATTAATCGAAATAACTATTAAGAACATTAAATTTTGTTTTATGAACGAAGCGATGGTTTCTATATGCCTTTGAAAGAATCGCAAAGATGTGTTTTTTCAAGGTCATTTTGAGGAACATTAATACTTGCATTCAGAGTGGGTGAGTGGTTTCTTTAGTGATATCACAAGTAGGAGATTCTTTCCAAGTCATTATAGAGAACATTTACAATTGTATAATTAGGATTTACATATATGATATAAATTCTCAGTGTATTTATGACTTTAATAAAGTACTACAAATTTAATAATTTCTTAAGTAGTAGTATTTACACATTTATAAACCCAATATATGACAAGTGAAATTTTTTATTTTGAAATTGTTTATTTATTTGTTTTATGTTTTATTTTACGCCCAGAGGGCTTTTATATAAATAATAATAAAGGCAGTTCATCTTAACCATGAAAAAAAAATAGAACAAATAAAGTTACGATGGAATAAAAGCATTTAAATGAAATAAAAATATGAGTAATAAAATTTTTATGTTCAGTGAGATATATACTATCAATAAGTTACGATAAGAAAGAATACATACATAATATAAAAATACATACAACAAAAATTTAAAGTAAGGTGATCATAGGTTTGTAAAATTGCGATAATAACCTTGTCTAATAACACCGTAGTATGTTTCGCTGAGTAGTAAATCGCCGCAGCGCGCTGTTTCGATGGTAGGTACCTACCTTCTGTACTCATACCTCTCTCTGCTAGTTGCAGGAGTTCGGAACTGTGGATTTTAATATTATTTTTTAGATAAGAAGTTAAGTCCTTTTTTTTAAAGAATTTACTGAGACATTACATTTAATTACATCAGTAATTGCATTCAGAATAGGTGAATGGCTTCTTTCGGGCGATCACAATTTTGAAATACTTCACAGATAATAAGTGACGGTTTTATTTCGAGCCAATTTTTGACGTAACAAACATTTAATTTTAAAATAAAATTGTATGAAAGTGATAAAAAGTGAGGTGACAGTTTTATTACAAATTTTGTTAAAAAAGGGATCTGTATTTAAAATTTTAAGTTTATTCTATTTTAAGTACTTTAATTCCAATATTCGCAGGTATGCATTTTTTAGCTAATTTACATTTCCAATATCAAAATTTTAATATTTAGAAAAAAAAAAGTTGATTTCTAATAAACACATCGGAAAGATTATTTTGTCTAAATTTTAGAACAATTTTTGTTTTTGCAAAAGGGTTAAAAAATAACCCATAAATAGGAAAATTTAATATGCATGGCAAGAACCAGGAATTTTGCGCGCAAACCTTGACAGGCAAAAGGTTACAGATATTATTTTCTTATTATTCGAAGGGTTAAAGAATAATGGTTCTGTAACCTCTTATCCATCTTTCGCTATATTGAAGTGAGGGAGCCGGCGTGATCACGTCGGGGTCACCAGTTGAGGGAGCGGACGCGCGGATCGGCAGAGATGGGGGACGATTGAATGAAAGGCGTCAGTCGATGTATTGAGTCTATTGCTGCTACGTAGCGATGTTGAATTTGGTGTAAAGTAACAGTATGCAGACAAGAGCGATGATGATGAGGCTCGTAGGTGTTGCAGTGATGAAGGTCGATGATGCAGTGGTGTAGCAGACCACGGATCTGCATGTCGCCAGCATGTAGTTGCGCACCGTGTTGGTGGAGAAGACCTTGACGTCCAGGATGGATGCTCGACGCGGTGAGTCGCGGAGATGAGCTGCGGTGAACCTGAGGAGTTGCTGCGCACGTGACAAGAAGGCCCGCCGCGGGACTTGTCGTGGGCAATTGTGTCTCTTGAGAGATGTTGCGTCCTCGAAGGTTGATGATGCACCGGCACAGTCAGCAGTGAGTCGCCGAGAGTCTGGCCGGTACCGCACTGGAACGTTATCAATTGATGCACAGTCTATGAGTGTTAGTGGGCTGTTACTGATACTAGAGACTGGAACTGACTGACTGACTAGCGCTGTGTCGCTGCGCTTTATATAGCCGACCGCGTAAGTAGCTTCTCGTAGCGCCAAGTAATATTGTTGCGTGCCCGCGCAAAAGGGAGACGGCTCTCGAACCTTCTGCGGCCGTAACTATGCAACGGCTGTTGAGTCGAGGCCTTTCGATGCGCTTCTCGAAATGTTTAGCCGTGTGCGGCATGGTATGCAGGTAAGATGTACCTTTAGAGAATGTGCTTGCTATATCAGTGGCGGCGCAAGGATTGTGGCTAAAGAGGGCGACCGTTCTGGTCACCACAGAAGAACAAAAACTTTCTATAAATATAATCTTTTGTGATGAAATATCAGAGATGGTGTTTCCGCGACAATTAAAATTTGTTTATTTATTTGTAACAGAATATCTCATTGTTTTCTGCGAGAGGCATCAAGCCTTATGATTGTTCTGAAAAATTGCTGTGTTGAGTTTATTTTTTTTTTTTAATTTACAAAAAATATGTATTTATGTACTAAAAAAATTTATGAAATCTTTTTTTAATGACACTGTGGAAAGATTGTGTTTATTACGTACAATGATAATGAATTGTCTAATCTAAAAGTCTAATGACATACAGTATACAGTCATCTCTAAAACAGGAGTTGCAGAACACCCGGTTTTGGGAAAATAGATTTACTCTGGCTTAGTTCATACTCGCAGTCAGTCCACTCATTGTCCAAGAATATTAATGGATTATTTTTATTTTTATTACTGGACATAAATAAAGACTTTTTAATCTGATCTCATGCTTCTAATTCTTATCCCATTGCTAAAGTAAAATAGTAGAATTATCTTAAGCGTGTTTGGTATTAATTACACTAAAGTAACAATCCACTTAAAACGTTCGTTTTTACTTACTTAGTTTATTGTTGTTTGTCAGTATAGAAACTTTAATTTAATGGATATTATGTTCTTATTCGCTTACCGTTTCTGTTAGTTAAAACATCTTTCTTTTCTGGGACAACACAACTCCGTCTTCGCTAGATTACTTGTATTTTTTTTTTCAAATCACCTCTAAAAAAATATAGAATTGTTTTAGTCGTGGATCATTTGATTTATTCGTAGTAGGCAACTATTTAGAATATGGAAACAATCACTTAAACACGAGTAAATTAGTTTCCATATAAGCTCATTGAAAGTAAATTACCTACCACTCCTACCAGTATCAACTGCCTAATACGCCGCCGAAAGATTTTTTTAACTCTGTCATGTATTACTCGCATTGCAACGAAAATTTGGAGGTATTAGAAAATATTCACTATGCTCTTAAACCAGTTAACCAAATTTTTGCTTTTCTTGGTATTCAAAGTTATTCTTACAACGGCTGTGAAATACTACCAAAAACTGCATGGAGTAAAGCCTATTCCATAATTGGTTCATTTTGCATCTTGATTTTATATATCTATATGATATTGGAGAAAAAAACCATGGAAATTAAATTTCTATTCGCAATATTTATCACCGACCATTTATCGTACTTATTAATTATGTGTGCTACTGTACTCTCAATGTGTTTGCCAACGCTTGGAAATTCGCAAGTATTAGCAAAAAAATTTATGAAAAATGTTAAAAACATTGACACGCTTTTGGATCTTCCGAAAGAATGTTATAAAAAGATGCGCGCTTGGATAATATGTCTTGTTATACTCCTGACTTTAATTGTGTCTTTTACTATTACCACTGATATCGTAATCTGTTATGGTCCAGATACGATAGTCTATATTCCCATGTACATCGGAATGTTTGTAATGGATTTTTTAATTTTCCAATATATTATGTATATTTGGATCGTCACCTTTCGAATGCGTGCTGTCATTTCTCAACTAATGAGCAGCAATCACTTATTGCATTCGGAAACAGTTTGCATTGACTTCTCTCCCAATAATATAATGCATATGAGTAGTTGGAGTAATATTAATAAAGTGTTACCCAAAAGTAATTACCTTGAGACGTTTGGTGACAGGATTTTAAGGTTGATGTCGGTTTATGATAAACTGGCTGATAATGTGGATATCATCAATTCGTACTTCGGCCTTCAGGTATATTGTTGTCAATTCCTTGTACACAAATGACCGATTACGTGTGTTTGCATAATTCATACCCAAAGTCAATAATTATAGTATTATTGATTGTACATGTAAGCGTAATGGACTATGTACGGCATTGTCGAACAATAGCATTAATGCGTTTTTTTGAAATGCGAAATCTTCATTGTATGAGGCCCAGCGTATTATGTTACAGATCTTTAGTGTCTGTCACCGTCACGGTTTAGATGAACAAATGCCTATTTACGAAAACCCTTCAATTAAATTATTAGATCTGCACATTCTTTGTAGATATAAAAACAAACTTCTCTGTACCCTTTGTCGCGCGCGGGGGAGGGGAGTATATCGATATTATTATTGTTGCTAGGGCGGAGCAGCACCCACGTTAAAGATTAATACCCGAACGTCTTCTTCCAATGTCGGGTCCATATCGTTCATTTGTTACAGTTCAAGATTTCATGAACTTAATCAATTGGTAGTCCAGGATATAATAGAATCCTACCCACGGTGCGGCTGCACTATTTTTTCACTCCTCGTATTTAAGTTTGCTAGTAATTTTTAATTCCAATTTTATTACAAAAAGTTGTGTTTACTTATAGTGTTTTGCGAGGGCTTTTGCCCCGTAATATTTTTTTCCCGGTTATCTACCGGGAAGCCCGAAAAAACAGTTTAAAAAGTTTAATAAGTCAAACTGTCAAACGGACTGTCAAAGTGCTATTGTTGTTTTCAGGTTAATTTGTACATTATTATTTCATTTGTGCTAAATAAGTTATGCTTACATATGGTGTTTTGTGAGGACTTTCGTCCCATAACAGTTTTTTTACCGGTTTTCCACCGGCAAGACTCACAAAAACAGTTCTTTAAAAGTGTACGTTATATTTACTAAGTGTCAAATAAAAACTGCGACGAACAATTTGTGCGAACTGTTTAAAGAGTGAACTCCTCATAACTTTTTACAGTGTAAACGGATTTTTGAAACATTTTTAATAATACAACATACAATACATTTAAATTCTCTTCTTATAACCACACAGTGTAAGTAATGTTGAGATAAAAAATGGACCGCGCCGATGAGATTTTAAAGCGGATCTCGAAAGACCTAGACCGCCAAACGGCCCATAGGGCACGCCTGGCGGAGATGGAGTTTGAGGACGCAGTAGAATTTGCACGCTCGCTGGAGACCACAGACCCTACCGCGGGAACCTCTCATCATTCTCCGGTAAGAGATACAACTAACTTGGGCTTGTCCTTGCAGCTTGCTGATATGATTACGCAGTCTCCCGATAAGGATCAGGAATCAGATCACCTGAGGCGACTCACTCACTCAGGCTTCTGCAGTAAGGATAGTGAGAACGTGGGAACTAAGTCTCCAAATCAATCAAGCAAAAAGCGCCCACGCTCTGAGGAAGCTACACCTTTCAAAGATTCGCTGAATAAGTTCTGGGAAAATCTCGCAAAAATTACAGGTGCTGTCACGGAGGGTAGGAACAAAATGAATAAGGAGGAGAAACAGGTCGTCGCTCAAGCGATCGACATAATCAAGAGGGACCTAGTTATCCTCGTTGTGGAGAATGCGTCGCTGAAAGCAAGGGCTAACACTCTCGAGGAAGTCATTACCTCTCAAGCTGGTTTAGTTGAAAAAATCGACCTTTTAATCAAACATAAACCCACTGTTGCCCCTCCCTCATGTGAGAAACAAATAAATACGGCGCTCGCAGGCAAAATAACGTACGCGAGTGCAGCTGGCGCGACACCTAGCGCCTCAATCATTGTCGATGGACAGGAGCGCGACTTACCCCTTCAACAGCCGACAGTATTGTTCTACCCCAGGGTACCGGAGGGTAAAACGTCGGAGGACACTAAAAAAGTGATCACCTCTATCTTAGACCCGAAGTCAGATGGATTCCAAGCGGTCCGCACTAGAAGTATTAAAGGAGGAGGTTTTCTCCTACAAACATCCAGTGCCGGGGGGTTGAAAAATATACAGAAAGCTGCGGAGAAACTCTCTGCTAATTGTATAAAAATGATCAGTCCACAGGTTCGCCTACCGAAAATTGTTCTTTACGATGTCCCGAGGGGTGACGTCTCAAAAGATGCCGCCCTATTTGAGGAGATATTCGTAAATAATATCACAGGGAACTGCACCCTTACTAAAGACGACCACCTCAGAACTATGAGGAGGGTGTCACTTTTTGGTAGGAAGGACGCCCCTACCATGAATATGATTATTACATGTCATCCTGACTGCAGGAAGGTTCTAATAGACAGTGGACATTGCTACCTTGGATGGAACGCCTGCCGTGTTCGGGATTACTTCGGTGCAACGAGATGCTTTAAATGCCACTTGTATGGCCACGTGAGCAAATCTTGCACCCAGGAGATGACAACATGCCGCCACTGCGCCGCAACCGGCCATGACTATGAAGATTGCCCCAAAAAGGCACTGGCTGCTGTCTGCGCTACTTGCTCCAAGTTCAGAAAACCGGCGAACCACTCTACGGGAGATCGTGATTGCCCTGCCCACAGGGCGGCTATAGAGGTCCAAGTACGTATGACAGACTATGGAAGGCGCTCATCAGCTACGATCGATTATGACACATTATGCAAATAAATATATTGATAATGACAATGATGTAGAATTTACCCGAGCAAGCAACTTAGAATGTTGGATCTCCGCGCAAAATACAAATAAATGCAATACTAACTTAATCTGCGTAGAAATTAATATTAGGTCATTAAATAAGTATTGGGATATTCTTCATGCCTACTTGAAAAACTGTTTGAAAGATATAGATGTATTAATGCTTTGCGAAACTGCAATTCACGAGGAACTTATTAAATTATACGATATTCCAGGCTATAAATCGTATTACTATTGCAGAAGCAATAAACAAGGAGGCGGTATTTTGCTGTATATAAGGGAACATTTACATTTTGAACAAGAAATAGTCGAAACCATTAACTTTGAAAATGTGTTTGGAATACTGACACTACCAAATAAATGTAATTTTTATATTTTAGCAATATACAGACCACCTAACCTTAATAAAAAGGAATTCTTGAATGAAATATCTTCTTTTTTTTCGCAATTATGTAAATTCTAATGATAATGTAATATTTTTTGGGGACATTAATCTCAACTTACTAAATCAAAGTGATACAAATGTAATGGCTTATGAAAATATACTAACCAGTAATTACTTAACTAAATGTATTAATGTTACGACAAGAGAAGCAATAGTTGCTGGTCAAATGACCAAATCTTGTATTGACCACTTATATGTTAGATCTGATAAATATAACTTGTCCGCATGTGTAATTGATTCGACAATTGCTGATCATTTTATAACGGGACTAAATGTACATTATACCATGATGTCAAAAATATTATACAAAATGAAAAAATAACAACTCTGTCTCAAAAACGTGTTGATAAAGAAATAAAAAAATGTAATTCGAATATCCTTTTGAAAGAACAGAATTGCGTTGCTCTGTATAATAAAATTAAAACAAAATTTAATGAAATCTATGAAAAAAGTACTGAAGTTAAGACTTATAAACCTCAAACCAGACCAAATGCCATAAATGAATGGATAAATGATGATTTATTATCAAAAATCAAATTAAAAGATGCGCTTTACAAAAGATGGAAAAATAATCCTACAAATAAATTTTATGAAAGAGAGTATAAAAGCACTCGGAACAAAGTTACAAAATTAATCAGCATGTGCAAATTAAAATTTTTCAACTCAAAATTTAAAAACTATTTTGCAGACTCAAAAAAAACGTGGGATGAAAAAAACAGATTGTTAAGAAGAAAGAGCAAAAGTAATTGTGATCAAGTAATATCAAACTATTTCTTAAAAGAACTAACGACTGAGCAAACATCTAACAATTTTGCTAACTTCTATTCAGAAAATGTTAGGAAATTATTACATAGATGTGATAAAAAAGCTTTGAATATTCAAAAACATAGACTTCCACATAGTATGCTTTTAACACAAGCAAAACTCCGCGACATCGAAAAAGTTGTCAGAAGTTTAAAAAATAGTCAGTCGCCGGGAATAGATAAAATTAGAATATCTGATATTAAAAAACATTTCGATATTTTAGGACCTATCTTAACTCTATTAATTAATATGATTTTAAAGGAGGCAATTATACCAGAGGATCTCAAATGTAGCATCATCCGACCCATTTACACAGGTGGTAAACACAGTGAAATTGAAAACTATAGACCGATAAGTATTTTGCCTGCAATTGAAAAGATCCTAGAGAAATATATATCTATGAAACTGATAAAGTACCTTGAAAAATTTTCTATTGTTGATAACCATCAATATGGTTTCCGGAAAGGAAGGAGCACGGATCTACTGTTTCAAGAATTTTCAAATTCAATTTATAATGATCTCAATAAAAGGAAACATATACTCGTATTATTTATTGATAATTCAAAGGCCTTTGATACTATTGATCACGATAAATTACTAGAAACTCTGGAAGCAATTGGAATTACAGGAAACCTACACAAATTATTTGTTAATTACTTTAAAAATAGAAAGATTTGTGTAAAAATTTTAGATCATTATAGCAAAAAATAATGTTTTCGCGGGCGTACCACAAGGGTATATACTAGGCCCTACTTTGTACATTATATATGTTACTGCAATGAAATTGATTTTCTCTTATGTAAAACATTATGTTTATGCTGATGACACTGCATTGGTTATTTCACACGAGGATTTTTTAATTGCCAGTACTCTACTGCAAATAGACTTTATGACTCTTCAAAAATGGTCGCATGATGTAGGTTTAATAATCAATGCTAAAAAAACGAAGCTTATGCACATCAGATCTCCTCATGCCAACATCACCATAACACCTAAAATTGTTTTTCATGATTTTAATTGCATTCATAATTCTATAATACAACCATGCTCATGTAAAAATATTGAACTAGTTTCTAAATACGTATACCTAGGTTTAACAATTGATTGTAATTTTAAATGGGATATACATATACAAAAAGTTTGCACACGGCTTAGAGCTATAGTGAACAGACTTTATAGACTGAAGTTTTTTGTTCCACTAAATACCCTTAGATTAGTGTATCTGTCATTGGCGGAATCCCAAATAAGATATGGAATAACCACATGGGGACATTCAACAAAAACAAACCTTTCAGTGCAAAACGTACAAAATTCTTTGGTAAAATTATTATTGAAAAAAACTGAATACGAACAAAGACATTATGTACCAAAATCGTTACTATACAACTCTGTAAATTTATTATCTGTTCGTGCTATATTGTGGCTTAAAATTGTGAGTCAGCATACATCTCAATCCGAATATAATAAACTAGTGGTTCATGTTCATAATACAAGACTAACTGCAAACGATGGACTTGTAATTCCCAGATACCTAAATAAATACGGTCAAAGAACTTTAGAATACTTGTTCCAAAAATTTACAACTTGTTACCCAACGAAATAAAAAGTTATGAATTGAGTTTCAGAAGGAAATGTATGCTGAAGAAATGGTTAAGTGAAAGAATTTTTTTGTAATAATCTCTGTTTTATTTTTCTTTGTTTCTGTTAATTTTCTCCTTTCTGATTTTCTTATAAATTTTATTAACAATTTGTTCTCCATAATATATTATGTATGTATGTGTGTTTGTATTTGTATATATGTGTATGTGTATATATGTGTATATATATATATGTGTGTATGCGTGTATGTATATATATATATATGTATGCAATATGTATGTGTATATATATATATATATGTGTATATATAATGTAATAATATGAAATGTCAAAAGAACCCGTTGACAAACTGATATCAATCAGTTTAACGGGACTTTATTTGGAAATAAATAAAAAAAAAAAAAAAAATAAAAAAAAGGCTTCGAATTGCTAAAGTTAAACCAGGTCATTGAGGGCTGATGTGGAGAGAGTTTCGCGTTAAAAACCATTGATTCCAAGCCCTGGGAGAAATCAGATGATGACGATGGTGTTTTATAAAAAAAACCAATGTGGAAGTCGAGTATGGGTACCGCCGCCCCGGAAACCATTTATTGGATAACCAACACCCCCTCAAAGGTCACCCCAAGTGGTTTGCTACGTTTGGTGACTTATCAAGGGTGCCCGGGTTCATGGGGTGAGGTTTGTCTAGGTCTTGGCGGCCAATGCATTTGCTCGTCTGCTGCGTGGCTGGCCGAAATAGAAGATATTTTTTGAGGGAGATATAACCTACACCTCTCCAGCCAGACTCTCGACTTGCACCGCGGTGGGAAGAATGGATTCAAACGTCTGTCACTCCTAGACATATTTTTACCCATCCCTCACACGTTTTTCCTTTCTATAACTTCCTCTCCTTCTTTTCCCTAAAAAGGCCCTCCTCAGAGCATACCCAAAGATGAGAGGTCCTGAGGGATTTTTTGAAGTAAAACTTCTTTACGTACGCTCGACTTGGGGGGTAAGCTGGTGAATGCGTTCCGAAAAGTGTGATGCGAACGGTAATCGGTTATAATAAAGGCGAACGGTCGGGCCTTTACGCACGCTTGACTTGTGAGTAAGGCAAAACTACTTGACGTGGTGAATGCGTTACGAAAAGTGTTATGGAGAGGTGCGAGCACAAGGAATCATATGCTGAATAACCATGCCACATGTCACTCCAATGTCATAATATGTCACCTCAGTGTCAATGTCAATGTGAATGTCAATGTCAATGTCAATGTCAATGTCAATGTCAATTTCAATATCAATGTCAATGTCAATGTCAATGTCAATGTCAATGTCAATGTCAATGTCAATGTCAATGTCAATGTCAATGTCAATGTCAATGTCAATGTCATATGTTATTCTATCATTAGTCATGTGGTCTAAAACACACTCGTTTTTTTTTTCTTCAGGGCCTCCTGCGTGGACCTAATGTAAAAAAGGACGCTTTCCTCACAATAATTTGAGCGAATCTACCCGACTTTACCACTAATAACATTTTATTCTTTTCTCTTCAGGTTTTTCTTATAATAGGGGCAAGTTTCATGATAATTTTACAAACTGCGAATTTGTTTATCAACTTGGATCTCTTTGTTTTTATCGTAAGTAGGTTAATTCATGCGATATACAAAGTAAAAAGGATATCCTCTGCTTGATATTTATACATATCTTATATATTTAAATTTAATTTAATTAAATATTATTTGGAAAACCAACAGTTTATAACAATAATGTTTGATGAAATACATATGTATAAAAATTTAACCAATAACAGGTTTTCACTGATTTTACATTTTAGCCGAAGAATTACATATTGGCAGGAGTAACTTGGTGGCTTCATTTCTCCATTTTACCTCTATTAATAAGTCTTTCGGTGGAATTAATGCATTATGAAAATAAACGTGGAATCGTGGTCATCAACAAGCTTATTCTTTGTAAGAAAATAACAGGTAGGGATACAAATAATGGGTTTTAAGCAATGACGTTATATATAATACTCGTATACAGACGCACGGCATGCGTTGCAATGCCATTTATTTATTTCTCCCTGAATCACCTTTCCCGTGCGTCCCTCACCCCCCCCCCTTACGTTTACTGAAATAGCTTTATCTTAAACACCTATCATAATTTTTCATTGAAATAATGAAAGAAAACTTTCTCCTCCCACATAATTTTCAAATGGTCGATTGGCTAATTAAGAACTGAGGCAACGATCTGTCTATCTGCCGAGTTTTAGCACGCTCGGGTGTCGGAAAGCGGGTTAATTTTCACAACCAAGATTCCATTTCATTCATATACTCATTAAATCTGGAAAACAAAAGTAAAATTCTAGACATTTTTTTTAAAGACATTCGAAGCTGTTTTGGGCGTATAAATTGTGTGTAGGTAATTTTTTTTTATGAGAATACCCCACTCGAGACTCAACTGCCCAGAGCTAGTGCAACTATGACATGCCCAACTATTATGATAAAGTCTGAAAGGAGTGGGGAAGAGAAGGACTTGGGGTGAAGGAAGGTTGGAAAGTATCTGGTAATACAGATTAGGTCACTAAACATGGCTCAAACCATTTCAAGCAACGTATTGTGATAGTTATTTTATCCACGTGTAATTTTTTCCACCTATTATATTCGTCTATGTAATTTCATAAATTGATCATATAGTAAGCACTGTCATTATTTTATTATGTTTAAATGTTGATTATTAGTTATTTGTTTATTGATTATTTCTTGAAAAAATCTTTTTTTATTTTAAAGATGATAGCAATTGCACTTTTCTCTTGCTGTTGGAGAACCTGATGAAATCAAGACCCTTTGTGACTTCTGTGTGTGGCCTCTTCCCAGTGGATTTCTCCCTGCTACATAGTCTATTTGCCACAATTGTTACTTACTGCATTATACTATACCAGCTGTAATAATGTTATTAAACCAGTTAAGGCAGTTATAGAAATCTTTTAATTTTGGGCTTGTGAAGAATAGTACCATTCAATCTAAGGGAGCCTACAAGAAAAAAAATCCCTTAAATATTACGAAAAAAGGCGCTATTCAGCGACACATGTACGTTTTAATTCAAAACTTACCGAAAGATATATAGAGAGAAAGAAGTTGCAAAAGAAACTGTAACTGGCCAAATAGGAATAGGTTACGTTAGACTAAATATAAATGTTGTTAAAATCGATATCTCTCAGGAAATCCTGAATTGAGGCCTAAAAATAAACACTAAATTAGATCAACCAGTCAAATTACAAGAAATGCAATTAAAAATGAACTGGACTAACCAGCGGATCGAAATGTGTATTCATATTCAAATAATGACCGTAATAATTTTTAAAAAGGCGATAAGCAATAAAAATAAGTAATATAAGCAATAATAATATAAGATAATAAAAATAAGTAATGTAAGCAATAATAATACAATAACATAACATCTTTAAAACATAATCAGGTAGAAATGCTAAGAAATTTTTTCCATAGGAAAGCTGATAGTTTAGAAATGCACAAAATAATTTGCAAGGCAGATAGAAATATTTCGCCATTAAATTTATACGACGAGAATGCCAGCATTCTTATAAATACCAACCAGAAATTATTAGATTCCTAGTCAAATAAAATTCTTCACGCAAAACACTTCAATTATCTCAACCAAACATATGTTGACAAATTTTCGTCAAACAAATGGTTGAGTATTGGAGAGTTGAGCGCAGAAATAGAAGGCTTTATGCTTGCCATTCAAGATAGAGTCATTAATACTAAAAATTATAGGAAGCATATCATCAAAGATGCAAATCAAATTGATGATTTATGTAGAAAATGTTTGGCTTTTCCGGAAACTATAGAACATATTATATCGGGATGTTCTGTATTAGCGCCGTCCGAGTATACATTTAGGCACAATCAAGTTTTAAAAATAATTCACCAAAGTTTGGTAATTAAACATAACTCGATTGACTGCCGTAATGTACCATATTATGAAAATGAACCGAATTCATTTTTAGAAAATGAACTTTATAAAATTTATTATGATAAAACTATTCTAACAGATAAAACAATTAGTCATAATAGACCCGATATAGTTTTACATGACAAAATTAAGAAAATAACTTATATCATTGATGTCGCTATTTCAAATTCTTGTAATATTCAGAAAACTGTTTCTGAAAAAATAAGAAAATATACAGATTTAGGAAATGAGATTAAAAGAATTTGGCATTCTCAGACTATAAAAATATTACCATTTGTTATTTCGGCTACTGGCATTATACCTAGCTCTCTCATTCAAAATTTAGGCGTATTAGATTTGTCAAAAAATTTGTACATAAAAATGCAAAAGTCGGTCATTTTAAATACATGTAGGATTACGAAAGATTTTTTAAATATTTATATTGAGGGATCAGTAGGATTTATCGGACCAGTTAGGATTTCATCAGAGCCGAACCCTTTGTGAAAATATCTGGAGTCGGTGAAATATTTTTCCATTATGTTTCTGGTGGATTGACGTATTAGTTGTTCTTGTATTGTTTTGTATTTATTATACTTATATAGTGCACTTACATTGCGTGAATTTACTAGATATTCATTTGTGGAAAAGTGTGTGGAAGAGTTTAGTCTTTCATTTAGGAAAGATTCAACCTGGACATAAAATCTGGAGCACCGTAAAAAAAATATAAGCAATAAACTGGCACTTAACATTAGTAAATGTCAAATAATAAGATTTTATAAAATAAAGAAACCGACCATTTATGAATACAATCTTGACAAAATTATATTAAACTCAGTAGAAACAATAAATGATCTAGGTATTATTTTTAACTCAAAACTTACATTTATTAGCCATACAACTAATATTTTTAATGGAGCAATGAAGATTTTAGGATTTATTGTTAGAATAACCAAACCATTTTGTAACATTGATACTATTCGCATTTTATACATAACGCTAGTGGGAAGCATTTTGGAATATAATTCTACGGTTTGGGCTCCACATTACAATATCCATATTCAAGCCATTGAAAAAGTCCAGCATAGATTACTTAGGTATATTAATTTTAAATTAGGTATGCCAAGAGAATCCGTAGACTATAATTTGTTATTAAACTGGACTAATCTCGAAAATTTATCAGATCGCAGAAAAATCTGTGATCTATTAATATTATATAAAATAATTCACTAGGTCCTGGATACTCCTGATTTAATAGAACTAATACGATTTTATTGCCCTGATCGCGCTAACAATAGATTCACTCTACCGTTCTACTATAATAACACACATACATTATCACATTATTACTCACCAATCAGTCGATTACACATTTTGGGAAATGAACATGCTAACATCGGCGACATTTATTTCTTAAAATTAGCGCAATATAAACATGCACTCAAAAATTATTTTTCCAAAATGTAACTTTGGACATGTTGAAATGAAATGATGACATTTCTCATTGTTCTTTTTTGTTATTTTTTGTTGTGATTCACAAAATGATTGTATGTTATTTTTAAGTTTAAAAATACTATTATGTAATGATATTATTTTTCTTGCTTTTGTACTCTATTATATGATTATTTATAAAAGGCAGTATAGCCGTTTATGTATTTAAAATAAAATAAAATAAACTAAAAATTAACAAAAGAGTTTACGGAGTGTTTAGATTAGATAAAATAAATAAAATGTTATTACCCACAGATAAAATCCAATTAATGACCAAGTAGATGAAAATCGTCAAGTAAGCAAACGTCAACACAGATAATTGATAAGAATTTCAGAGTGAATGAAACGCAACATTGGGCGTGTTTTGGACAGAGTAACAAAAAGTGACAGAATTCCAGGATATTATTGGCAGGTGGGCAAATAAAACACGATAAATAATAAATTAAAGAGAAAATGAGAACGGAATGGGATGCAATTATGACATGAGAAGCAAACATCTAATTTAAATAATGGATGATGTGATTTGGATGGGAGGAGATAAAACAAAACAACATTACTGAAAGATTTAGGTGGAGAAATAGAAAACTCAAATTAACGTTATGAATTGAGTAGGTATACTCTCAAAATATAGTTACTCATGAACAACGAAGGAAAAATCGTTGAGAAATATTTACGAAAACACATGAAAAGGTCAAATATAGCTATATAAATAGTGAAAATACAGTTCTGAAATATAACTGCTCATGTAGGAAAGGGAAAGGTAGAACGAACAACGTAAATGAAATTGTAGAAATCTTGTACGTGGCAGGGAGATGAGTGCATCTACGGTTGCGAACGTTAACGTGGATGTGAAACATAAATTTGGCAAACCACATACGAATACTTTTCAAGTTGAAAAAAAACAGAACAAAAGAATTATGTTTTATAAACTGTACTTCTTGATACCCGACACAGGGAAAAGGATGGGTAAACTAACGGGGACTTACTGGTTTGGACCCTATAGTGGTGTGAGAACAGATCAGCAGAGTGGATTGGGGCCAGGAGTCCTAGCACACTGAAATAGTTAACTTTATAATATTGAATCGGCAGGATAAACTTCCGATTATTTTTTACCGAACAATGATGATAAAGCAATGTAAGTGTGATGACCGTGGCCGGTTATCCCATGATAGTCTGGACTCCCTTTTATGGATCCAGATTCCTCTGATTATGATCTCAGTACAGGGTGATTTGCAAGAATAAGTCGTAGGTAGACTATTGATGTTTATTTCGAGATATGTACAATGGTTCTTCTAAGGAAGTCTTAGCATTTAATATGTCGCGAAATGTAATTGTAATGTAATTGTAAACGAACCAACAAGCGTAACAGGTACTTCCTCGAGACTTATAGATGTAACTAACTAACCATCACGCCGTTTCCCCGCAGGGGTAGGCAGAGAGGACGGACCGCCACACAACTCGATCTTGGCACACACTCTTTGCCTCGTTCACATTCATACATCGTCTCATACATGCTCTTCTATTATTCCGACTCTTCACAAGGCCCGACTCAAGTATCTGATTCACTTGGTCGTGCCATGTCTTCCTCGGGCGTCCGCGACTTCTTCTACCATTCACATTTGCATCATATATTCTCCTTACACTCCTTTCCTCGTTCATTCGCTCTACATGCCCAAACCATCGGAGAGTCCCTTTCTTAATCTTACACATCACGCTTACATCAGCCTTGCATTCTTTGCGGATATTCACGTTTCTCTCACGATCGTACATGGTTTTACCACCCATTCGCCTCAGGGATCTCATTTCTACAGCATTCAGTCTACTTTCATCCTTCCTCTGCCAGTTCCATTCCTCACTGCCATACATCAGGGTAGGTACCAGAACTCCATTATGGACGGCTAGTTTCGCGCCTTTGGACAATTTTTTATTACCGCCAACGGCATTCAGTCCTCCATTAATGGAGTTACCGGCATTCACCCTTTTTTCAATATCTCTATCAGCCTTCCCATCTTTCGTAAACATACTACCCAGATACACAAACTCATCCACCTGCTCCAAGTATTCATCATTCACAACTATATTGCATACTGTTTTCGTACTCTCTCTTTCAAACACCATGACTTTAGACTTACTTACATTCATCATTAACTCATTCTTCATGCATACTTCGTTCATCCTTGACACGTGAGACTGTAGATCTTCCATACTGTTAGAAATTAGCACCGCATCATCAGCATACAAAAGGCAACATACTTCCAGATTACTCAATTTCGCGCCCAATACCATCTCTTTCAATTCTTGCATACAATTATCCATGAATAGATTAAATAACCACGGTGACATTACGCAGCCTTGTTTAACACCTTTTGTGATGTCAAACCACTCCGTAAAATCGCCGTTCACCCTAACACATGCAACGCTTCCCTCATATAGCGACGCAATTGCCTGAATGAGCTTCGTATTCACTCCGTACTTGGACAACACCTTCCATAGCTTTTTCCTGTCAACTCGGTCATACGCTTTTTGTAGATCTACAAAGGCACAAAAGAGTTTCTGTTTTTTTGCAAGAAACTTCTCAGTGAGCATACGCAATGAGAAAATCTGATCCATGCACCCCCTTCCACTCATAAAAGCACCTTGCACATCCCATATTTTTTCTTTTGTTTCCATTCTTACCCTTTCAATCAATATTCTGCCATACAGCTTGCCCACTGAACTAAGAAGGCTAATAGCCCTATGATTCCCACATTCCATACGGGACCCTTTACCTTTGTATAATGGCATGATTACAGCCCTTCTCCAATCTAATGGCGTGTAACCCTCCTCTAAGCATTGGTTAAAAAGTCTGCACAGCCATGTGAGAATAATACGACTATCTCCTTTAAAGTATTCGGCAGCAATATTGTCGAAACCCACAGCCTTGCCACTCTTCATGCATTTAATTGATCTTTTTATTTCATCCATACTGATTTTGGTAACATTCACTCCATCATCGTTCATAACCGATTCACCCCTGGGATACAATCAGTCGGGTTACTTTCGAAGACTTCCTCAAAATATTTCATCCATCTCTCTTTAATTTCATTCTCATTCGTCAACATTTGTCCATCTTTCGATTTTATCACTTTCATGCTTCCGTTCTCTGGTCCACTCAGGGATCTTTTGACCTCCTTCCAAAACAGTTTTTTGTTTTCTTGGAAGTGATTTGTCATTTTGATTCCCTCTTCTTCTTCCAGGCGTTTCTTTCGTTCTTTCACCCCAACACTTACTCTTTTCTTGCATATCTTATATACTTCTTTCGATCGATCTTTCTCTTCGCTTGAAACACTGCCAATCGCTATCAGACGTAACCATGCTTTCTTCTTCTCTGAGACCAGTGCTTTGATCTCATCATCCCACCATGCATCACCTTTTTTCCTACCTTGCTTACTTATTCCACACACATCTCTAGCAGATTCGCATAGACTCACCTTAATGTGGTTCCATGTTTCCTCTATGCTTAGACCTTCCATTTCCTTCTCATTCAATCTCATTTCTGCACAATTCTCATATTCACTTCTGACATAATCGTTTTGTAGTTTTTCTATTTTGACTCTTGTTGGAGCTGATACCGTTTTCCCCTTAGAGCGCCAGCCGCGAAAGAGGTTTACTTTTGACACCACCAGAAAGTAGTCGGTTTCAACCTCAGCTCCTCTGAAAACTCTTGTGTCCTCGGTAACGGCTCTCAACCTAGAGTCAATTACTACAAAATCGATTATCGATCTTTCAATTCCTCTTTCCCACGTATATTGATGGATACCCTTATGATCGAAGAAAGTGTTCGACACAAAAAGGTTCCACTCCAAACATACTTCAAGTATTCTATTCCCATTGTCATTCGTTCTTTTATCCCCAAACATACCTAAGGCCGAATCAAATCCGTCACGTCTAATACCGACCCACCCGTTCAAATCGCCCGCCATTATAATCCTTTCATTCAACTCTTTTAGTCTCATTACATCATTCACACCAGTCCAAAAATCATCTTTCACTTCGTCACTTTCAGAATTAACAGGGGCATAGCAAATAATAAGAAACACCCTTGTCAAAGCAATTTTGAATCGGATCCACATTATTCTTGGACTTACACATTCATATTGCAACATACATTCAACCATTCTGGGAGACAGTAGCGCTGCAACACCCTGACAAGCCCTCTCCGTATCTGGTCTCCCAGACCAGATGAGGAACTTATCATTATGCTGCAATGTACCGCTCTCTTTTTTCATACTCTCAGTTATACAAAGTACGTCCAAACATTTGCCTTTCATTGTATCACATAATTCATTCATCTTCCTTTCCATTCCTCCTCTTATATTCCACGTACCAATTCGGCATTGCTCACGTTCCATCGTCCTCTTTGCGCCACCGAAGGGTTGGCGATGTGATGGATAGCGAGTCTCATCGACACCTATGTCGGCCATTCCCTTCCACGGACTACTTATGCACTAACATCCTTAGCCAGAAGTAGTTACACGTACACAAATTTACCATTATAAAACTATAAGCGACCAAGGTTTAGTTATATGCGACTTAAAATTTTCAAATCCAAAATATACCCCAAAAACAATAACTTACAGAAACACTAAAGACATAGACACGAATAGGCTAAATGCTGATGTGGCTAACGGGCCATGGCAACATATAAGCGCTTTGAATGATGTTGATAGTATGGTCACACACTTCAATCCATACGTATTGGATATATATGATACGCATGCACCAAAACAGACAATAACTATTAAAGACAAACACAAACCTTGGATAACAGATTTCATTAAATATATGATAAAAATTCGAGATCGCGAGTATGCCAGGTGTTTGAAATCAAAATAAGACTCACACTACACATACTACAAACAATTACGAAATCTAGTAACCTCTTCTTTGAAAAGAGAATTTTTTTTAATATAATATCAACAATAATGTGCAAAACTCAAAAAATCTTTAGAAACCTGCCTTCATGTTAAAGACAAAGTCAGAGATATACCAGCAGATTTGAATGACCCAGCAGCCATAAATAATCATTTCATTATGCAAAAAATATTTTATTTTAAATTTAAAAAAAACATATCAGAATACTCTACTGTCCAACATAGATACACAACCAGGGCAATAAACCAAAATATTCTAGCTACAGCCAGTTTGAAAACATCTTTTGGACAAAGAAATATGAAATTCAATGCGACAAAACTATACAACGCTCTACCAACTCAAACAAAAAAAAAATAACAGAAATAAATAAATTTAAAACAAAAGTAAAAATATGGTTGAGAGAACAAAGTGAAAATGAACTATCAAACATACTGAATACCATATAAAGACAACTGGATACTAAATACAAATGTGGAAAAACTACAGGCCGCCTCAGAACAGGAAACCCTAGTGAGAAGGACTGTGAAAAAAAAACATGTACTTTATAATACCTAAAAAAAAAATAATGTACCTTATAATACCTTAATATAATATAATTTATAAATACATTAAGTACAAATTTTGCTATAGATACTAATAAAAAAAAATAAAATAAATTATAAACTGTCAAAATCTAGAGTCCAATTTTACTCAATCATTATTATTCACAAAATCATTCTACAGCACTCA
The DNA here is from genome assembly GCA_917563855.2 of Limnephilus lunatus. Taxonomy (NCBI): domain Eukaryota; kingdom Metazoa; phylum Arthropoda; class Insecta; order Trichoptera; family Limnephilidae; genus Limnephilus; species Limnephilus lunatus. The sequence goes on along the minus strand of OU830601.1, from coordinate 14,577,256 downwards.
CTTCAAATAGTTGATGAAACTACAATTACAAAACACATTCATAATATTAAATCAAACGCTATCGGTTGTGATAAAATAAGTATCACAGTGATTGCACTCAGCACCATAACAACCATTATTAACCAATCATTACAAACAGGTATAGTTCCAACACTGTGGAAAAATGGTTTAGTAACACCAATTCCTAAAAAGAAACCAATTTCTAGACTTAGTAATTCAGACCGATTAGCATATTACCAGCATTATCCAAGGTACTCGAAAAAGTTGTGTTTGAGCAAACAGTAACCTACGCTGAAACATGCGGGATTATACCTAATCATCAATCAGGGTTTCGTAAAGGCCACAGCACTACAACAGCTCTACAATGCATTACAGATGATATTCTTACCTGGACCAATGCAGGCAAAGCCTCGATACTAGTTCTTCTGGACTTCTCTAAAGCATGTTTTACAGACCAATAACTCTACTGACCAGTCTATCCAAATTATTTGAAAAAATTATCAATGCTCAGTTAGTAAAATTTCTGGTGTGCCAAAAAATACTCTCAGAAAATTAATACGGGTTTCAAGAAAACAAGAGTACCTCAGACGCTATTGCCGCCGTAACTAAATTCATTGTAAATAACCTTGATAAAAATTAAAAATGTATTTCAATATTTTTAGACCTGTTCCTTTTATATATCAACGACTTATGAAACATTAATATTCAAGGAAAAATAGTTAACATGGTAAAAAAGTGGTTAGATACAAATACGCTCACATTGAACACCGAGAAAACTAAATATGTCACATCAAGCATAAATATAACAGGTCAACCTCAAGATGATGCCTCTATTAGAATACACACATGTTTAAATTCCGATGAATCAGTCAGTGTCCCTACATTGAGCGCACTTCACAGATGAAGTATCTCAGCCTCACAATTGACCCATATCTCAAATGGAATATTCACACACAAATAATTATTGCAAAATGAAATAAGAAAAACCATGCACTTTTTCAAAACAATACGAAACTTTCTCGACTTGAAACATTTGAAAATGATTTATTTTGCAGTCTGTCAATCTATTATTGAATATGGTATCTTAGCATGGGGAGGCGGTACTGCATCAGTACTAGACCCAATCATATAGGCACAGAAAACGATTATAAAAATAATTCTACGACAACCTCTAATTACGGACTCGAACTTAATCTTTAATATTATGAATGTGTTTGACGTTCGTCAGATATATGCAAAAACAATCCTCACTAATTTTTACACAAATACTATGAAAAAAGATTAAATACTCGCTTTACTCGAAACAATAACAAAGATTTACTAAAAATTCCCAAAACTCATACTACTTTTGGTCAACGAAGCTTCAGATACCTTGCAACAAGACTTTACAACATTCTTCCAAATAGTATAAAAAAATGTGATTCACAAAAAAATTTCAAAAAAAGACCTAAAAATTTGTAAAAAAAAATAATTATAGAGCATTTACCGGTGCACTCACCCAAATTCGAAATTAGTAATGAACCAATGCTGTTATTATTGTACCAGTATTATTTTTATTATTATTGCAACCAATTTATTGGGTGATTATATTCTAATATAAGTGTAGGTATGTTCACAATATTATAAATTGACGTAAAATTATTGCCTCAAAACAGGCTAGCCTAGTGAGGCAGGTTGAGAGAAACAGGCTAGCCTAGTGAGGCAGGTTGAGAGAAACCTAAATTTATAATTATAAATCTCTATTCTTTAAGTACCTACTGTTTATATGTATTTTGTTTTATGTTATTAACTTTTGTACTTATGCAACTTTTAAACTATTGTAAGATGTACTTTTTTTTGTAGTTATAAATCTTTAAATTTCTGTTCAATAAAGATATATATTATTATTATTATTATATTATTTGATTTAATGAGCATCCTATTACTTATATGATGAAACAATAAAATGGTTTCAGAACTACTTCAAAGATAGAACTCAGCGCACAGTTTGCATGGATATCAATGGGACTCTAAAATATTCATCTGACGTCATGATAACGCGAAGAGTAGCGCAGGGGTCGATACTAGGGCCATTGCTTTTTGCTATATATACCGCTGACATGATGCTATCTATTGAACACTGTGGTTCACACATGTATGCTGATGACACACAATTACATTTATCGTTTGACGTAAGTAAAGCTCATCTGGCAGTGAATATGGTAAATGATGACCTGCGTAGAGTTTGCACTTGGGCACAAGAGCACGCATTACTTTTCAATCCCCAAAAAACTATTGCTTTATTAATGGGAACTAGGCAAAAAATATCATCCGTAAGGGATGGAGGACATGTTGTAAAAATAAATCAAACCACTATTCCGTTTGTTGGTGCTGCGCGTAACCTTGAAATAACGGTGGACGGTAGATTGAGGTATGAGGGACACGTTAAAAAGAGGTCACAGTGGTATTATTCGAGACTTCGTCTATTGTATATTATAAAAGATTATATATAAAAAAAACGTAAGATTATTACCGATAGTGTGGTTCTCTAGGTGCTGGACCATGGAGACATAGCGTATGGTCCGTCTTTATTAAAGAAAACGCAAAAACAAGTGCAACGTGTCCAAAATGCATGTGTCTGATATTGCCATAATGTCTCGAGACGCGAGCATATCTCGCCTTATCTCCATCGGCATTGGATACTAAATATGTCAAACAGAAGGAAGTTGCATCAAATGCGTCAAATATACAATTTGATGCATTTGAAGGTTCCTTCCTATCAGTTTGACAGACTGCAGTGGTCCCGTGACTCTCATGCACACGGTACACGCCAAAGGAACCATATGCTCATTCTTCAGAAACACAAAACCGCTGTATTTGATGGTAGCTTCATCTATTCTTCTTCAAAACTTTGGAACAAAATACCACTGTCTATTCGATTATCCACATCGTTGCAGAACTTCAAGAAGCTCTGCGGCTAACTGCACAGTCAACCGCACAATATCTTAATTAATAAAATTTACAATCAAAGGAAAAAATTCTTGTGTTTTTGATTTGGTTTATGATATATTTTTTAATGGTTTTTGATTTTATTAGATTTGATTTGATTACATTTTTGTTATATTTTATTATTTTTCACATTTTTATTTTTATTTATGAATCGATTATATTGTTTTACTTTGATTACATTTTTGATTATATTTTATACTTAATTTGATTTTATTTTGAATTTGATTTAATTTGAATCGATTAATTTTGTATTGGAGTTTTAATATTAAGATTATTGACTTTAATTTGAATTCCGATTTATATTATTAATTTGTTTTTATTTTTTAGTTTAATATTTTATTTTAAATTCTATTATTTATATTGTGTACGTTGAATTAGAGATCTGATATTGATTAAATTATTTTTTATGGAATTTAATTGAATTGGATTTATTTTATTTTCATCCAATTTAATTTTTTAATTAATTTTTGTTTGATATTGATTTAATTATTTCCTTTTTTATATTGGAAGCACTGCTGAAAACCCGCTGCTTTCCATGAGAAATCCTGAATTGAAGCTGAGCAGTGAACTTTTCATCAATAGAATCAATGATAAGAGAAGAAATGTATACCTATTGTAAAAAAAAAATCTATTGATGAATAAACGTTTTTATTATTATTAATAATAATAAATAAATAGAATACTTATCTAGCCCAAAATTAAAAGATTTCTATAACTGGTTTAATAACACTATTACAGCTGGTATAGTATAATGCAGTAAGTAACGATTGTGGCAAATAGACTATGTAGCAGGGTGAAATCCACTGGGAAGAGGCCACACACAGATGTCACAAAGGGTCTTGATTTCATTAGGTTCTCTAACAGTAAGAGAAAAGTGCAATGGTCATCACCTTTAAAATAAAATAAAAGCTTTTCTTAATAAATAATCAATAAACATATAATTAATAATCAACATTTAAATAAAATAAAATGAGGACGGTGCATACTATTTGATTAATTTATGAAATTACACATACGAAAATAACAGATGGAACAAATTACACGTGGATAAAATAACTATCACAATACGTGATAGTTATTAAAATGGTTTGGGACATGTTTAGTGACCTAATCAATATTGCCAGATATATTCCAACCTTCCTTTACCCCATGTCCTTCGCTTCCCCACTCCTTTCAGACTTACAACATATCACAATAGTTGGGGATATCATAGTTTTACTAGCTCCGTGCATATGTTGAGTCACGAGTGCGGTATTCTCATAAAAAGAGCTCGTTAATTGAACACAAATTATAGAGCCCAAAACGGCTTGCAATTTGCAATATAATTTTTTAAATACATTATTTTGAATTTTACTTTTGTTTTCCAGATTTATTGAATGAATGAATGAAGTGGAACCTTGGATGTGGAAATGAATCCACTTTCCGATAACCGATCGAGCTGAAACTCGGCAATTAGACTCGCCGTCGATGACAATGCAATCCATTATTATATTAATATACTAAATAAATGACTGTCTAAAACGACCGGAGTTTTTTTTAGTAGGTATCGTGGTTCACTCCAATTTTTGGAAGGAAGGTTCGATTCGCATTCAAACCATTTTTTTAACGTTTTAAAAGACATTTGAAAATAGTTTCCATTGGGGCCTATGTCGTATTTGGGGATGCTGTGTAGATGACCTTTGGGTGGAAGTTCTGAGAAGGAAAAATGTATGAGGGTTGGGTAGGAATCTGGGGTTAGTGTATCCAGGAGTGACGGACGTATGAATCTAACTCTATGACTGTGGTGCTGGGCGATGTTCCGGGAGAGTCCTGCTGGAGAGGTCATGACATCTCCCTCAAACTGTCTCTCGCAGTTGGTGGTCAGATGCATCCGCGGCCAAGACCCAGACAAACCTCACCCCATGAACCTGGTCACCCTTGCAAAGTCACCAAAAGTAGATTTCGAAACACAAGAAATTACTCAACTTTAAAATCTTTCATAGCTGTTGAGCTGTTTTCACAGGATTTTTGTCGCTAGGTGCCGCACTCGAGAAGACGGTCTTGGAAACTCGTGAGAACTATTTAAATAAATCAACTATTTCTTAATGTTTTACTAGCTGTCTAGAGAAGTATTTTTCATGTGGTTGCTATGCAATATGTTATATTATGTAAAAGCTGAAAGGCGTTAATATTATAAACAAATAACAGGGTTTGATTAAAAATTAAACGTCGTGTATAGAGGGAGTTGAAGTTATGAAAGTTAATAGATTCGGTGTAATTTGAAAAGTGTAAGTTTGGTTTATAATATATGTACTTTTGAATGTAGCTATAACTTTGTGGTTATCCATTATAGATAAATGAAACAATGTTACTTTGTTTGAACCACTTGTATATTTGTTTAAAGCCGACCGGTTTCGGAACGACCGTTCCTTCCTCAGGGCAAACGTATACTGACTTGACAAATATAAAATAGTAGGTGGGTACAATATATTATTACAGAGTGTTGTGGTAGGGGTGAAGGCGTGGCTAGGGATTAATTAGGAGTGGGTGGGGGAACATATCCATGATTGGGCTATATGATAATATTTTTTGTTTGTTAATAATGGGTTCATTATTTTTAAGAGATTTTTTTATTTCTATGGCTTCTAAGTTATCTAACCGTTTTCCCTTAGTGTTAATGTGAAGAACATTTATCCCCGTATTTTTATCAAAACTATGGTTATTTTCAATGATATGGTTAGCGAACTCGGAAAAATTATTATTATTAAGACACCTTAAATGTTCTTTGATTCTTATTTCAAAATTACGAGTTGTTTTTCCAATATAAAATGAGGAACAGTCATTACATTTGAGTTTATATATTCCGGAATTAGACAATTTATGTTCTTTATCTTTAGCGTTCCTCAAAAAATTACCGATATTATTTCTTGTATAAAAAGCTGGTTTAATATTAGAAGGGAAATTTTTGCAACATTGAACTGAAAAATTATTAATATATAAAATTTTACGCCATTCTTTATCATTATTATTATTAGAATTGTATAGATATTTATTTATTGAAATTTTCTTAAGTTTTTTATTTAAAATGTTATCAATTAAACTTGGTTCATATCCGTTATTTACAGCAATTTGTTTTATTATAGAAAGTTCAGAAAGGAAATTATTATTAGACATTGGGACATTTACTAGGCGATGTATCATGGAATGGAAGGCGGAGTGTTTTTGTGAGACAGGGTGGTTGGAGGTCTTATGAATTACTATGTCAGCGTATGTGGGCTTGCGATATATACTAAAATCCATTTTATTATTTATAATAGACAAAGTTAAATCCAAAAAGTTTAAGTTATCATTGCCTATTTCTATCGTAAATTTTATTTGATTATGAAAGGAATTTAAAAGGTTAAGAAAGTTATTGAGTTGGCGTTCCGATCCTGTCCAAATGACGAAGATGTCGTCCACATATCTCTTATATAGTAAAATATTACTTAAAAGAGGGGATTTTGAATTAAAAATAGTTGTTTCCAAATCATTCATAAAAATATCAGCGATTAGAGGGCTTGTAGGAGCCCCCATCGGAAGGCCTTCTTTTTGTTGATATATGACATTATCATACTGAAAATAATTTTGATTTAAAACTAAGTTAAATAAACGAGTTAGGTCACTAGACAGATCTGTAGGTAATTTAGAATCCTTCAATAATTTGGAAATAATTACTTTGCTTTCAGTAATAGGCACATTAGGAAATAGGTTAATGACATCAAAGGACACAAGTTTAGCATTACTGGGAAGTACAACATTTTTCAGTGAGTCAATCAGTTCAAAAGAGTTCTTAATTACATATTTTGGTGCAAACACATTACTTTTATGAACTAAATCGGTTATTAATGACGATAGTTTAAAACTTGGGGAATTACATGAAGATACCACCGGCCTGATGGGTGTATGTACCTTATGGATTTTAAGAAAACCGTATAATTTGGGTGATTTGGGGTTTTTTGTTAATATGTTATCATTTTTGAATATGTTAGAGTTGCAAGATTTTAAAGCATTTGATACACTTTCATTATATTTATATGTTGGGTCTTTCGGTAAAATAACAAAATTATCACTGTTTATGAAGTCCATCACTTTGTTATGGTAATCTGATTTGTCCATAATGATTACAGTATTTCCCTTGTCCGCCTTTGTTAATACCAGTTCTTCATCTTCAAGTTTCTTCTTTAAGTTTTTAAGGTGAAAGCTTTCCAGATTCATGCTTGTGGAAAGTTTAGTTATTTCCTTTTTAATAGTCATAACAGTCATAAACAGTCATAAACATAAACATAATAATTCAGTTTTTATATTTTTTTCCAGTAAATAATAAATAATTTTCCTATCATTGAATGAAATTTTATTCCTTAGCTTTTACTGGTGTTTGCCGTATGGTGAAAACAATTTCACATCACGACGCGTGGCAGTTGAGAACTAAAACAAACAAATCGAAGACAAATAGAATTGCCTTTATTATGGCTTTTGAGATTTCTACCGGGTATAACGGGTATATAACGTAATTGCTTAAAATTATTTGCATTCCTACCTGTTATTTTCCTAAAAAGAATAAGCTTATTGATGACCACGATTCCCCGTTTATTTTCATAATGCAATGATTCCGCCGAAAAGGTTATTACAAAAGGCACCATCGAGAAATGAAGCCACCAAGTCAGTCCTGTCCATGTGAAGGTATCGGGCTAAAATTGAATTAAACACAAAATTTAAATATAAAACTCAAGGACAGAGTGTTTACTTTTTGTATATCGCATGAATTAACCTACTTACGACAGCATAATAGTTCCCCAAGTTGATAAATGAATTGGCTGTTTGCAAAATTATCGCGAAACTTCCCGCTATTATAAAAAACACCTGAAGAAAGGAGGGTGAAATTTTATTAGTGGTAAAATCATGTAGATTCGCCCAAATTATATTAACCTCGACCAAACTCTTCCAATCCGGCCAGCCACGCAGTATACGGGCAAACACATTGGCCGCCTAGACAAACCTACCCAATGAACCCGGTTACCCTTGCTAAGTCACCAAACGTAGCGAACCACTTGGGGTGACTTATGGCAGGGGTGTTGGTTATCCAGTAATTGGTTTCCGGGGCGGCGGTAATTACCCGCCTGCCTAATTGTTTTTTTTTTTAATAAAATACGATCCATTTTTTTTATAAAACAGGATCGACTAACTCGCGTGCAACGGCTGTTAATGCGAAAACCTTCTCCACATCAGCCCTCAAGAATCTGGCTTGAGTATTTTTTTTGTTACTACCAACAAGATCTGGGCCGACGAAGGTTCCAGACGGGCTCACACCCAGACCCTTCTCAGCATACCGCCTCGGCTATCCTACACGTTGCGGCTTCAAAACGATCGCACGGCCGGAGTCGCACGAAAGCGCCACCCGCTTACCAACAACGGTCGATATAGGATGAAAGCTACAACGCCATCATTTTCAGTGCTGATAGCTTTAGCCCAGTGAATTTAGACAAAAAAAAACTGCCCGAACTGGAACAAATTAGGGGAAAGTTGAATTTTTGCAAGTAAGTATGACAAAGATACCACAAGGTTTCACATAAGTCCCCACCGCCTGCTTGAAGAAGACCTGAAGATGATTCAGCCACCTAATAATTCTTTAATGGACCAGGAACTTTCAGGATCTTATATTTGTGTGCATTTCTACTAGAACAAATATCATTTACATGTTTCAAGTAATAAGCTACTAGATGACTGGTACCCTCCACACAGCATCTCAGATGACATAGGCCCTGAGGCAAATTATTTTCCTCAGGGCCTCCTGTGTGGAGTTAATGTAAAAAAAAAACAAAATCACAAAAGATAGAGAAAAAAGAAAATCTGGGGAGTTTCAATTATTGCACGCGGTGCTACAGAAATAATACCAAATATTTTTAAAAAATTGCCTTTCGATTGTGAGAGCCATCGTGATGCACCGGAAATCAATCGCGGTGGTGATCATTTAGTTCCTGAAATCTTGAATTTGTTTACATGAACTGTAACAAAGAAGAGATTGAATGATAATGGACCTGATATTGGAAGAAAACGTTCGGAAAATAACCACGCCCTAATAAAGCAAGGCCTTTTTGTCATCGATAGGTAACAGAGAAGTTTGTTTTTACATTTACAAAGTATGGATGGATCTCATCATTTAATTGAAGGGCTGTCGTCAATTAAATAAGCATTTGTTGTAGTAATAAAAACCATCGAACCGTGAAGGTGTCAGACACCAAATATCTCTAATATAAATGCTGGGTATCGTACAATCAATATTTTGCATTTAACGATTTACGCATTCAAAAACGCATTAACGCAATTGTTCAACATTGCCGTCCATAGTTCATTACACTCATGTGTATAATTAACAATATTATAATTTATCATTGAAGAAGTAAATAACAATAATTATCGAATCAAAAATATGAAAGAGAACAAGATACAGAAAAAGATAATGGTCGCAACTGGGAATTTTTCTTATTAAAAATTGAATATTATGATTTTAGATTTTGGGAATGAATTATGCAAATACACGTACACGGTCATTTTTGTACTACTAAACTTCCTCTCCCTCCTTTCCTAAAAAGACCCTCCACACAGCATCCCCAAAGATGACATAGGCCCTGAGAGGAATTATTTTCTTCAGGGCGTCCTGTGTGGAGCTAACGGAAAAAAATGTACAAGAAATTGACAACAATATACCTGTAGGCCGAAGTACGAGTTGATGATATCCACATTATCAGCCAGTTTATCATAAACCGACATCAACCTTAAAATCCTGTCACCAAACGTCTCTAGGAAATTTCTTTTGTGTAACACTTTATTAATATTACTCCAACTACTCATATGAATAATATTATTGGGAGAGAAGTCAATGCAAACTGTTTCCGAATGCAATAATTGATTGCAGCGTGTTAGTTGAGAAATGACAGCACGCATTCGAAAGGTGACGATCCAAATATACAGCACATATTGAAAAGTTAAAAAATCAACCACAAACATTCCGATGTACATAGGAATATAGATTTTCGTATCTGGACCATAACAGATTACAATATCAATTGAAACAGTAAAAATTACAATTAAAGTCAGAGATATAGCAAGACATGTTATCCAAGCTCGCATCTTCCTATAACATTCTTTCGGAAGATCCAGAAGCATGTCAATGTTTATAATATTTTTCAGAAACTTTTTTGCTAATACTTGCGAATTACCAAGCGTTGGCAAACACATTGAGAATACTGTAGCACAAATCATTAATAAGTATGATAAATTTTCGGTGATAAGCATTGCGAATGAAAATTTCATTTCCATGTTTTTTTTCTCTAACATCATATAGATATATAAAATCAAGATGCAAAATGAACCTATTATGGGATAGCCTTTTTTCCACCCAGTTTTTGGAAAAATTTCACATCCGTTGTAAGAATAACTTTGAATACCAAGAAAATCAAAAATATAGTTAACTGGTTTAAGAGCATGGTGAATATTTTCCGATACCACCATTTTTTCGTTGCTGTGCGAGTAATACATGACCGAGTAAAAAAAAAAATTGCGGCGGCGTATTAGGCAGATGATACTTGTAGGTAGTTTACTTTCAATGAGTTCGTATGAAAAACAATTTACTCGTGATTAAGCGATTCTTTCCATATTCTAAATATTTGCTTACTACGACTAAATTAAATGATCCATGACTAAAAAAATTCTATATTTTTCTAAGGGGTGAATTGAAAAAAAAACTAGCGTGTTGTCCCAGAAAAGTAAGGCGTGTTACTAATAGAAACGGTTAGTGAATGAGTATCAGTTTAATTAAAGTTTTTAATCATTTTAGCCTAAAAAAACAACAATATTTTATTTGCATTAAAATGGACGTTGTGGATTGCTACAGTTGCTTAATTAATTTCAAACCATTACCTCGTCACTCCTGACATAGTTCAGATAATTCTATTTTACTTTGACAATAAGATAAGAATAAGAAGCATGAGATTGGATACCCATTTAAAAAGTCTATATTGATGTCTATTACATTTTGATGGAAGCATATTCCTGAATAAATAATCCATTGCTATTCTTGGACACTGAGTGGACTGTGAGCCGGGCGTTCTGTGACTCCAATATTATTAGACAATTACGTAATACACTACTTAATTCCTACAGTGCCATTAAAAAAGTTTTCATAACATTTTTTTAAAACATAATTTCATATTTTTAATAACTTTATTTTTAAATTATGCCTAGACAACACAGCAATAACTCAAAACAATCATAATCATGTGTTGTGATGTCCTGAAATGAATGTGTTTTGAAAAAGAACATGGTTCCAGCTCTTGCTGGAGCAACATCACATACGTCCAATACGTCTCTACCACGAGTTCGTGAAATTTTCCCTGGCAAATTGATCACCAAGAGAGGTGACATGAATTGGCCTCCTTGTAGTCCTGATTTAACCTCTTTGGATGTTTTCCTGTGGGGTTATCTCAAATCTAAAGTTTACACCGACAATTCGACTTGGCTATTTTTGGCTTGGATATTTTCTTTTAATTATTCCCTGGCATAATTAAAAGAAAATATCCACCACGAAATGGCAGCCATCGCGGAGCCTATCTGCCGAGCCGTCGTAGGAAATTTTACTATTCGATTAAATGAATGCCGCGAACGCGAGGGTTTACATTTGGACGATATTATTTTTAAGAAATAAATTCCCAAATTGTGTATTCATATTTCGATGGAACCCTTACTTTCTTTCAAATCGATCCACTAAATATGAACTTTCTTTTGAGACACCTTTTATTAGGCGTAACTTCTTCCAGATGTCGGGAGCCGGTGAGACTAAGACATCCCCTATCGGGGAATGTTATTATACTGTTAGTAGTGGGAAGGGGTAAAGTAAAGAGAAAGGAAGTACCTGGCTATTCAGATCTCTTCACCACACAAAGTTAAAAGCATTTCAAGCAACGTTTCAATTCTGAATGGTGGAAGACTATTTATATGAACACCAAGGCGTTGTTCCCAACTTTTCGGTCCACCAATCTGAGTCTATCATCAGGTAAGCGATTTGTAAGTATTTTAAAGGTAACCCTCAATTCTCGTTGTTGCCAAATATTTTATCGTTCATTATCTTAAGTGACCCCGCCCACTTTGGCCCCGCCAAAATTGGCATCAAAGTAAAAACTGTCGTTGTTAAATTAATATTAAAGAATTAAATATGTATTTATTATTAAAACACATAATTTCTTTTAAAAACTGTAATCCATAAATTTGCATTTTATATTTCTTAAACAAATGTATAAAATTTATTAAAAATAAAGTATCAGCATGACCTTTGCCGTAGGCGCGTCGGTATTTCGTGGCGTCACTCTCTTGACATTTTTTATAACTTTGCTTTGCTTAGTCGAACTTAATCCACGTATCCGGCTTCCTTAGATTAAGCGATGCTTGTATGTTGGAAAGCATGTAGTTGTGCATTTGAGCAGTGTTGAGCTTTAGTTTCGGCTTAGCAGTTGATTATTAGAATTGGGAACAGCGGCCCTGAGAGTATTTTCCTCCCTTGAGCGTACCGCAATATACCATAAATTATTTTGAATGACTAATTTGTGAAATAAAAATAAACTAATCACATCAAATTTACTATCGCACGCCTCTTTAAACCAGAAACCTTCGGATTGTTAGTTAAAAGCCTTACCTCTCGACCACGGAGGCCATTGAACCTATTTATCTAGCACATTGACAGCTGCAACAGCGATAAACAGGGTAGAAAATTTCTTTCTGTTTATTGATTGAAAAAAAATCTTGCAAATGAGGACCTGTTATAGTAAGTTTGGTAAGGATATGAAATATTGGATGAGGTTTAGTAATGTAGAATTGAGAGGAAAAGTTTGTTTTAGGTACCAATATTTTGAGTTGTTAGACCTTCTGCTTTATTTTGATGTTCGGGCTCCACGGAGGTATCGCTCGCATCACCATCAGATTCTCTAAGCAGGCAACCTTTAACAGACAATTTAACAAAAATTATAAGCATTTATTTTTATTTTTAACTTAATGAGTAAAACCTCAAATTGAAATATTTATTCAAATGAAGACAATATTAGCGAAACTCAATCAAAAATCTGGAAACAGAAAAATCAGAAAAAGATATTGGCACCTCTGGGACTCGAACCCAGGACCTTAGGCTTTCCGGCAATTATATTGTCAACTTTCTGTTTTGCCGTGTGACAAAACTCCGTAATTGCCGGACAAAACCAGGTGGCTCTTACTTTATTAACAGAACTTGGCATACATATCACTATCTAATAAAGTCGGTTGGTTATTTAATTGAGCAGAAGGGTGATTCTGTAATTTTTCGATATCCTAACTAGTATATTAATAGTTTTTGTGTTTAATTCGTAGAACTCCATTTTATTTTTAGAAATTTAATTAAATTTAAATTTGATATGTTATTATCGAGTTCTGCAAGTATTTATGAATGTATTTTAGTTACAGCTGTTTCGACTTGTAAGGTCATTTTCAAACTGTGGTGAAGCCACGTACGGACGACTTATTTATAACATTTTAAATGTCAATTTATGAAGGTGTCCAAATTCATTATTACCGGTAAATCCAATTTGCAGAGACACTAATTGAGAGAGTGATTAAGTGGGATTCCGAATCTTTCCCTTTTTGATTTCACTTGCACTAAGTGCAATGGTTTTCTTTATTGATTTAGAATGATGTTATTTCTATGACTCATTTAAGTGCATTATATTGTTTAGGTTTCGTAAAAATACTAAGTAGTGGAGAATAAATCATCTTACTTACTTTATTAATTAGTGTTATGTTGGGGTCATTCGTTCGTTTATTGATTTCTAATTGTTCGAGCAAATTTAATCTAAGACCCTTTCGTTCTATATGTAATGGTTTTGGCTGGTTGTTTTTAAGTGGAACGTGATTATTTTCTAAGAGATGTTCTGCGAATTTTGAAGCGGTGTTTTTATTTTATAACATCGTAAATGTTCTTTGAATCTAGTTGGCAATGCCCTACCCGTTTGTCCGATGTAAGTAGCGTTACAGTCGGCGTGGTCACATTTTAATTCATATATGCCACCGTTATTCAGTTTAGGCTTTTTACTTTTTGAGTTTTTAAGGTTTGTTCCCATATTATTATTGGTTCTAAAGGCTATATTTAAACCACATTTTTTTAATTTCTTTTGCAATTTTTAAAGATATTGGGCCGAGAAATTCGAGACATGCAAATTTTTCAAATTTTTTGTTTTTTACCGGATATATTAAATTAATTTTATTTTTGTATTTCTTGTTTTTTATTATTTTTTCAATGTTTTTTGCCTCATAGCCGTTATTAATCGCGATTATTTTAATAGTTTCCTTTTCTTTTACGTATGCTCTATTATCTAAGGGAATGTTAATGAGTCTATGTACTTAGATTTCAAAAAAAAAATCCTAACTATTGTTAAATCGACTGTATACGACACATTTCGACAGTTTTAAATGCGGTACCTATTCCGTATCGCACTAATGAGCTAACTGCACTTACGTTAAGACACGAATTAACACAAGCTTCCCCTCAACTGACATCAATACAGGAAAGGCACAGACAAGCCATTGAAAGCCATCAGAAAATCACAGAAATCGGAAAGCCGATAATGGATGCCGAACGGCTTCCATGTTTTTCTTACACAGAAAACAATACAAAAGATGATCACTCTTCAGAAGGGCGCCATTAGTGTTATTCTATGTCATAGGTTCTCAACGTGGGCGATAACGCCCCCTTGGGGGCGTTTGAGACATTCAGGGGGGCGGTAGAAGACTCAGAGACAATTGGGGGGCGTTGAGATGGCTCAGGGGGGCGTTGGCAAGTTTGGCAAGTAAAAAAATTGGTCTAAAAAAGACAAACAAAACACTCTAATTACATACTAATAAAGCAAAGTAAACTTTAATATTGTCGAAAGTAAAAAAGAAGATGCGGCAATAGAGCGTGGAGTATATTAAATACGGATTTATCAAAAATCCCACAGATACATCATCGCCAATGTGCCTTATTTGTCTAAAAACATTTTCAAATGAAGCGATGAAGCATTCTAGGCTTTAAGATCATTTTAATAAAATCCACCCGGATTATGATTATTATACTCGATCCATAAGAAAGACAAAAATGTGACCTATTTTCAAGACATGAAAAAGAAGTACAAAATTCAGCCAACTACATCAAAACAATTTTCAACAGATTATAAGCATGACGATGATGGACTTCGAGCTTCGTACAATATCTCATTGTTGATTGCTAAAACAGGCAAACCACATACTATTGGGGAAGATTTAATTTTACCAGCAGTAAAAGAAGTAATAACCGATGAGCTCCATAAACCAGCTGCAGATATTATCCGAAAAATTTCTTTGAGCAATAGTTCTGTGCAAAGACGAATTGATGAAATGGCTGAAAACATTGAAGAATCATTGTGCAATCATCTGCAGTCTTGTCGATTTTCAATTCAGCTGGATGAGTCCACTTTACAAACCGATGAAGCATTGTTATTGTCATACGTGAGATTCATCAAAGATGAGAAAATATGTCGAGTACTATTTTATTGTTTGTTACACATACGAAAGGAGAAACCATATTTAATACACTGGAAAGGTTTTGCGATGAAAATAAAATTCCTTTTAATAATATTTGGTCAGTTGCTACGGATGGCGCCCTAGCTATGACAGGGCATCACAAAGGCTTCATAGCGTGCTTAAAAAATAAAGTTCCTGACTTGCTTGCTGTGTGCATTGCGTAATTTATCGCGAACATTTGGTTGCGAAAAATCTGAGTGAACGCCTCCATACATCACTGCAATATGTTATCAGAGCAGTTAATAAAATCAGAAGTAACTCATTGAATGACAGATTATTTAGTCAACTTTGCATTGCCAATGATGAAGATTTAAACCGATTGCTGCTTCACACAGAGGTGCGCTGGCTGTCAAAAGGTTCTTGTTTGACTTGATTTTACAATCTGTTTGAGTCTGTGATAGAGTTCCTAGGAAACAAAGATACAGAATTGCGCGACAACCTCACCTCATAGAAGAACGATATTGCGTACTTGACAGACCTGTATAAATTGTTTAATGATGTCAATCTCCAACTTCAAGGCGACGACTTAAATTTGATTAATACAAAAAATTGCTTTGATGCTTTTATATTTAAAATACTATTATACAAAAGAAATATTGGCAGACGGGAATTTGGGAATTTAATAACTTCCCAAATTTATCAGCAGTATCATTCAAGATCGATGACTTGTTTGTTTACTGTCAACACTTGGAAAACCTCCACAGTGATTTCAAGGAATGATTCCAGGATATTTTAAATATAGACATACCAGACTGGGTTTTGGATCCGTTTTCAAATGTTAACACAGCAGGTTCATCCCAGTTAGAAGAAGAACTAATAGAACTGACGACAAATGAGGAATTAAAAATTAAATTTAAGAATGGCTACTAAGAGTTTTGGCTGCAGAAGCCGATTTCGCAACTGTACCCAGGATTATGGTCGATAGTTCAAAGATTTTTAATAGCATTCTCATCGTCCTATTTAGCTTAACGTGAATTCAGTGCTGTAGCAACGTTGGTAACCAAAAAGAAAAATAGGCTCCGTTTTACTGAACGCGGTGACTTAAATTTGTTTTTAAGTAAAATCGAGCCTAATATAAACAAACTTCTTAAAACGCATCAAATTCAACCATCTCATTAGATAAGTTATAAATTCAATATCTTTTCAATGTTAATAAAAATACTTCTCTATATAATCAAGTGTGCGTTTTAATTGTTCTCATTGAAAAAATATTCTTCTCAGAAATATGATAGGAGTCTTTCTTACAGTGTAATTACACGTTTAAATATAATCGTGGCAAAAGCTGTTTCAGATTCGCGACTATTTTTTACATACTAGGTACCTTGTATGTAAAAAATAAAAATGGACTTTCAGGAAACCCAGAGAAACCCTCGAGGTGGTATGTAAAAGCTGTTGGGGGGCGCTGGAAAAAAATGTATTGTCAAAGTGGGCGGTGGGCAAAAAAAGGTTGAGAATCTATGTTCTATGTTAACCCGGCATCATTGTTGCCGGGTATCTAATACCCGACGATTTTTAAAATCCTAATAACTTTAAAATAAAATACACGCGTTATTTGGCGCTCTCAGTAGGTGCGGTCGTTGACCTGTTTGAGTGTATTAAGGGGTCTCCACACGGTACTGCCGCAGTACGTACTGCCGCAGAACTGACTAAAAATCGTATGGTCGTACTGCGGCAGTACGTACTGCGGCAGTACCGTGTGGAGACCCCTTTAGCTATTCTATTTAGTGTCGCTGCGGCTACGGTTGAATTTACACGTCTGTGAAGAGCGCTCTGGTAATTTATACCCGGCCACAATGGCCACGTATATACTAAGTTTCAAATCTACGTAAACAACGTGTATATGTATGAAACTTAGTATATAAGTAATGCATAATCTTTGTGTTAGAATATAACAAAATAATATGTTACCACTAACGCCATCTAGGATACAACCATTGTAACTGTGTTTTAACAATAAACGTCAGTCCAGTCTTCCACATTACTCATTATTTGATTATATTATCGCGTTAAAAAAAAGTTTTCTTCCTCAATTCTTATTATCTTTATTTTTTTAAATATATATTCAATGTAATGTTGTAAGAAATTTATCTCAAAAGAAAAATGTTTAGTTCCTTAATTTTTGATGACTATATGCTAATTTTTGTAATAAGTAACTGTTTAATTTTCATAAATAACGTATAAAATACCTATTTCCTTCATATAAAATACTAATATTAATATATAAAATACTAATATGTACAATAATCTACATGGGTAAAATATTACCGGCCACAATGGCTGTGTTCTGTTTGGTAGCTACAACCGCGCCGGGTTAAAAAAGCGTGTTTTATTACGTTTATATCGTTTATTTACCGACTATGCCCACAGATTTACACAGAGTTTTCTAAATCGAATGTAGACTGTGACCTTCCTTCGCATATCAAATCCACACCACCCGCTTGCCAGCCCGCTCTTCCACCACATACAGACATTCTCCTTTATATATTTCAACAAATTTACACAAAACCTTGACAACTCATATACTTAAACCTTTCCCATGAATCACTCTAACTATTGGTGAAAACTGCATGAAAATCCGTTCAGCAGTTTTTGAGTTTATCGCGAACAGACAGACAGACGTACGCGGCGGAGGACTTTAATTAATAATATGTAGAGATTACAGGATGTTAAGAACGTATGTGAGGTACTTACCTGACATTATTTGGAGTCTTCTCAAGTCAATTCCTCACTGCTGAGGACAGCATCCCCTACTCCAATTTCCATGGTGGACTGCGTGGAGAGCTGCGGACACCGATGAACCAGACGCCAGTGATACATGACCACGCCAGCGCATTGGTGACCTTACTCTGCTTCTTCTGGCTTCCACTTTGCCAGTGACAACGAGTTTATCCAAGTTGAATTTCTCAGTTAGGCCAGCAACTTATCCAAAGTAAATAATAATATTACAATAATATAATTTAAACAAAAAATTTTATTGTTATCCAGTTTTATTTGTAGAACTGCATTTTAATGTTTATTTCTTTTATATATTCAATAATACCTATTATTATTCAATTTTAGATGTGGGTACTTTAAATTGAGTGCGTGAATACTCTCGGCGACTTACCAGCGCGATGATGGGTATTCACTGTCACCCACATGTACTGACTCCAATTATTTAACACACTGAATCGATCAGAAGGTTATTTATTTAAATATCGAATTACAACCATTTACACGGTAATTACATAGTACGCTCTATGTGGGGAACTGAGAACTTATCACAACAAAATGTCTATCAGACGGTGGCGGATTTCAGAATGCTAAAATCACGGCTGAGAGCGCCGGTCCGACCTCTCGTGTTGTGTCTAGTGTGACCAGTACACAAAAATATACTTTAAGGTGGATGCGTTCACCGTTCCCCACACAATTAATAAAAACAGATTATTTTTAAGCAATTTCTGCTGTGTAATTATTTATACACGTGACAGCTGTTTCGCCTTCTGAATGCATTATCAATCTGTACATCCCACTTACAGACAATTTTTTTTATTTTTTATTAGAACAAAAGTAAATATTTACAATAAATAATAATAATATATTACATTTCATATCAGACTTTTTTTGGTTACCCAATTAGTAGAGAAATATTCTCGGGTCTAACTGGGGAGTTTGTCTATGTAATTACATATATAGATAATCAATAATATGCATAGTTACAAAAATGGAAAAATAATATTTTCAAAAATACTGTGAAATATTACAAAAATTTTGTACAATAAGAAAATAACATATAATTAAAGAAACAGAATATCAACAAAAATCAACAAAAAATCAACAAAAATAATAATAGCAACATATCTGAATATATCTGAAAATCATCGATAAAAGCGAGTCAATCTGCTCTGTAAAAATACAACGAAAGTTTTTTTTTAAATTTAAAATAGATTTTCTCACTTTTTATTGTATCCGGTAAATCGTTAAATAACTTTGGGCCTACATATTCATAATGGTGTTGTGCAGCTGTCGTGTTGCATCTAGGTACATATATGTTCCCAGAAGTTCTAGGTCTTATACTTCGCGTTGAGGACATTTCAGATTCTTTAAAAACTTTTAAAATAGTATTTATTTCTTTGAAATAGTTTTAAAACCGGTAGGACCTTAAATTTTTCAAAAAGTTCTTTGGTTGGAAAAATTCTTGGTTTTTTAATAATAACTTTGATGATCATTTTTTGTGTTGTTACTATCGGATTCAGATTATTCTTGTAGATGCCCCCCATGCGATTATTCCGTACTGCAAAACTGACTGCACAAGAGCAAAGTAAACCATTTTAAGAGGAATATAAACGCTGGAAATATTTCGATTCTTGTGTTTTATTAAATCTAAAACCGAGCGCCGTGCACCGTCATATTTTGGTCTGATTTGCACGAGGCGAGTAATTTGAAATAATTGCTGTTGCTATGACGTGATGTTTGCAATACGTAAGAAGCGCCCAGCGAGATCTCCTTTCGCCGATGCTTCTATACATACCTTGTTACCCGGTGGATGAATACCGTCAATTCCATTTTCCCAGCAGCGGCCGAGGCGGGAGCGTTGTCGCTATTATCGAGAATCCTCAAACTATGGGGAATGCTAATAAAAGTAAATGTTTATAAAATTTGAATTGATTTTATTTATTTACAATCTAAAAAATTTTATGAAAGTGAATTATTAATACATATTATTTTAAATACATATAAATATTAATAAAAAGAAACTTGATTCAAGTTAAATATAATATGTATACATGTTAACAAAATGTAACTAATACGTACTTTTATAAAACTAGGTAAAGGTATGTACTTTTATCAAATTTACATACACTTTCAAAATACCCAAATTACATTTACTCAAATTTCCAAATCTAAAATTTTTGTAAAATTCATTTACAAAAATAAAATTTTTGGAAACAAATCAATAAACCAATCTCAGTATTAGAAATGATGACGGAACAACTCACAGCTAGGTTTAAAAATATTCTACATTAGATACATCAGTTTATTGAAACATACACTAAACTTAAAAAAAACGGTGAAAATAAATAACTTGCATCTACATATGCTGAATTTATCCTAAAAGAGCATAATTAAAACGAATGCAATATAATATTACAAAACTAGGAATATATACTTTTATCAAATTTACATACACTTTTATCAAATTTCCGCATTTAAAATTTTTGTAAAATTCATTTACAACTAAAATTTTTGCAAATAAATCAACAAACCAATCTCAGTATTAGAAATGATGACGGAACAACTCACAGCTAGGTTTAAAAATATTGTACATTAGATACATCAATTTATGGATACACACAATTAAAAAAACGGTGAAAATAAATAATTTGTATCTACCTATTCTGAATTTATCCTACATACATACATACATACATCTTCTTCCCCTTGTCCTATTCGGGTCGGGGACCCATTGCATCGACAAGGCTCCTCCATAAGTCCCTGTCTTGTGCTGATTGTTCGGCTTCTGTCCATGGTAGACCCATCCTCTCCTCACACAGTTTCAGGAGTTGATTCGCCCAACTGTGTCTAGGGCGGCCCACTGGACGTCTTCCCTCTGGAATGGCACTCAGTATTTTCCTCGGAATTCGGTCATCAGACATTCTTAGTATATGCCCAAGCCACCTCAATTGTGATTTTTCTATGAAGAGTAGCAGTGGTTCAATGTTTAGATCATCTCGGATCGTCGAGTTTCTTATATGATCCCATTTCGTAACTCCTGCCACTCCTCTCAAGTATCTCATTTCGGCAGCTTGGACTCTGGAGCGTGTTCTTTCATTTAGCATCCATGTCTGGTGGCCGTAAGTGAGCGTTGGGCGGTATACCGTTTTAAACACTGCCATCTTTGTCTTGGTGCTAAGCTCGGCTTTTCTTATTACTGAGCTGTAGAGAGGACGCAATACACTGCTTGCCGCACATATTCTTCTATCAATTTCTCCGTCTTGCCGACCATCGCTGGAAAACTCGACCCCAAGGTATTTGAACCTGTTCACCTGTTTCAACTGAGTCCCATTAGCGAGTATGTTGCATTGAGTTTGGTCCCTTCCTATAACCATCACCTCCGTTTTTGAGGTACTCATCTTCATTCCCGCCGCCGTGCACTCTTCGTTGAAACGGTTAATCCACTCTTGTAGTCCCTCCTGTGATGTCGTTAGCCTCGCGATGTCGTCAGCAAATAGTAGGGAGCTGATTCTAGTACTGCCTACCAAGGCTGCATCCGGTGTTTGGCTTTTTCGGCTGATTCTGTCCATGAATATAGTGAAGAGGATTGGCGACATAGGGCACCCTTGTCTGAGGCCGATTTCCACTTCAAATTCTTCCGAAACCTGACCGTTTATGCGGACCCTACTGCTACTATTTTCATACAGAGATGCTATGCCTTTTAGCAAGTTACCTTCAACTCCGTATTCCTTAAGCACCTCCCACAGTAGTTGCCGCGGTACTAAGTCATATGCTTTCTCTAGATCAATAAATCCAACATATGATGGCTTACCGTATTCCCAACATTTTTGTATGGTCACTTGTAGTGTAAAGAGTTGATCCGTAGTGCCTCTACCTTGTCTGAAGCCGCACTGTTCTTCTTGAATCTTGTTCTCTGTCGCTCTTCGACATCTTTTTTCCAGGATCCTAGCGTAAACTTTTCCTGGTTGACTGAGAAGTGTTATTCCTCGATAATTGGAGCACAGTTTCTGGTCCCCTTTTTTATTTTTTAAATATTGGGACTATAATTCCTGTCCTCCAGGCTTTTGGGGTCTTACCCGTTCTCCAAGCCACTGAGAAAACTCGCGTTAACTACCTGAGGCCTTGGTTGCCCATAGCTTTTAACATTTCTGGCCTTATTTCATCTACGCCGGCTGCTTTTCCCCTTTTAAGGGACTTAATTGCCAGTTTTACTTCTTCCAACGAAATTTTGCCCTCTTCGTCCGTTTGAATGCTATTTAGCTCTTTTTGGGTTCCTGTCTGGGGGGCGTTCAGCAGCTTCTCAAAGTATTCTTTCCATCTACTGAGAATTTCATTTTCCTCCCTCAATAGGTTCCCTGCCTCATCTTTTATGCATCTGGTTACGATTGCGTCTCCCTTACGAAGTCGTCGTATTGTTTGCCAGAAAACCTTATTTGCCGTGTGATAATTTTCTTCTAATTTGGATCCAAACTCTTCCCAGGCATTTTTTTTGGATTCCTTGACCACTTTATTGGCAATCGTTTTTTTTTCTGAGTACTTTTTACGGTTTTCTTGTGTAGGATTTGCAATATACTCTCGGTATGCATTTTTCTTTTCGTTAACTGATCGTTTTACACTTTCCGTCCACCAGGGTGTTCTCTGATTATTCGAACTTGATTTAACTCGCTTCGTACCACAGGTTTCTTTCGCTGTTTCCACTATTGCGCGTTGGAACATTTCCCATTCGTTTTCCACGTTTGATGTGACACTCGGAACTTCTGAGAAGAGTCGGTCTATCGTATTATTGTATTTTTCTCGTACTCCGTCGTCGGACAGCTGTTCCCACTTTATCCTGTGACATGCTTTCAGTTTTCTTTTAGGTTTTTTCAGTGGGTTTTTTGTCTGTTTAATCTGACACACTACCAGGAAGTGGTCTGTTGAAATTTCCGCACCTCTTTTAGCTTTTACATCCGTCACCAGTTTGCGCATTTCGTGGGTAGTTATAATGTAGTCAATCTGGGATTGTCTTATTTCATTCGGTCTCCTTTGTTGCCAGGTTATTTTGTGTATATTTTTGTGTTGAAACATTGTATTCATAATACTTAATCCACACCCTGCACACATATCCAGTAGCATTGTTCCCTGTGAGTTTACATTAGGCAAGCCAAATTTACCAATAACTCCTTTCCACTTCTCTGTGTCGTAGATAATTTATATGAATAAAACTTTTTTAAAAAAAATAATCATTATTTTTTGAATAGAAATAAATTTATTATATAATAAAATATAATAAAAATTTTTGAATAAAAAAAAATTTATCCTAAAAGAGCATAATTAAAACAAATACAATATATATCGCGGGTTCAAACCCCGGCAAGCAAATCTCAGTATTAGACATTTTCAAGGAACAGCTCACAGCTACATATATTTAAAAATTATTCTTTTAAAATATTAATCCTACCGATAATGAATTTAAGCATTATATTCGTCAACCTAAAATTTCTCAAATGATATAACATTCTGAACATCAAAAGAGTTGAAATCAGGAATAGTTGATGCTTACTCATTTTCGGTATTTATATCATTTTGTAACTCTATTAATGATTGCGTTATACCGTTATGCGTTATGCGTTATAGACCCGAATAGCCAGATATTTCTCCACCTTCCTCTTCCCAATATTCTTCCCCTCCCCACTTACCTACAGCCTCACAACATACTCCAATTGGGAAAGCCATCACTGGCTTTAGACGGGAGCAGTTGGGACTCTCGTGGAGTATTCATATTAAAAAAAATAAACTGAATTTGGGAGGTGGGTATGAGCATCGCCGCCTCGGCAACCATTTATTGGATAACCTCTGTCGTACCCCCAAGTGGTTCGCTACGTTTGATGACTTAGCGGGGGTGTGGTGAGATCTTGGCGGCGGCAGCGGTGGATACACCTGCTCACCAGCTGCTTGGCAGGCCAGATCAGGATCCTTTAGGATATTGGCCAGATCAGAAAACATTTTATGCATCTATGTTTTAAATGTAAGAATACCCACTCTTCAAAGCGCGATCGAATCCCGGCATGCGCGAACAAATTTTATTTTATTAATTTGTGTTATTTCACAATTAATTAATAAAAAATAAAATATTAAATATTAAATATTTGCGGCCTTATTATATAGTATGGTGTAAGACCACTGTTCTGAATTGAAACGTTGCTTAAAATGGCTTTAACCGTGTTTGTTGACCAGATACCCTATCTCCTTCCCCTCCCTACACCTTCAGTCTCACAAAATATCCCAATTAGGGATGCCAAATTTTCACTGGTTCCAGACAGGAGCAGCTGGGACTCTTATGAGGTATTCAAATAATAAAAAAAAAATTATTAAAATATAATTATTAATAATAATAATATACTTTTGGTTTAGATAAATGTAGAACGATCCATATAGAGAAAGGTAAAATTGTAGATGGAGACGAGGGTATATTAAGAAATTTCAAAATTGAAAGTATGAAAGGGGATGAGGTTTATAAATATTTAGGATATCCGCAATCAAATAGATTAGATCATACTAGTATTAAAAATGATATTAGAATTAAATTTAAAACTAGGATCAGAAAATTTTTAAAATGCAATCTATCTGCTAAAAATTTAGTAAAGGCGATAAATACTTGGGCAATACCTCTATTAACTTACTCATTTGGCATAATTAAATGGTCTAATACCAATTTAGATAGCTTAGAACGATTAATTAGAACTACGGAAACAAAATTTCATTCCCACCACCCAAATTCAGCTATAGAAAGAATTAATTTACCTAGAAATTTAGGAGGTAGAGGTATAGTTAAAATAACATCTTTAAAACATAATCAGGTAGAAATGCTAAGAAATTTTTTCCATAGGAAAGCTGATAGTTCAGAAATGCACAAAATAATTTGCAAGGCAGATAGAAATATTTCGCCATTAAATTTATACGACGAGAATGCCAGCATTCTTATAAATACCAACCAGGAATTATTAGATTCCTGGTCAAATAAAATTCTTCACGCAAAACACTTCAACTATCTCAACCAAACATATGTTGACAAATTTTCGTCAAACAAATGGTTGAGTATTGGAGAGTTGAGCGCAGAAATAGAAGGCTTGCTTGCTATTCAAGATAGAGTCATTAATACTAAAAATTATAGGAAGCATATCATCAAAGATGCAAATCAAATTGATGATTTATGTAGAAAATGTTTGGCTTTTCCGGAAACTAGAGAACATATTATATCGGGATGTTCAGTATTAGCGCCGTCCGAGTATACATTTAGGAACAATCAAGTTTTAAAAATAATTCACCAAAGTTTGGTAACTAAACATAACTTGATTGACTGCCGTAATGTACCATATTATGAATATGAACCAAATTCATTTTTAGAAAATGAATTTTATAAAATTTATTATGATAAAACTATTCTAACAGACAGAACAATTAGTCATAATAGACCCGATATAGTTTTGCATGACAAAATTTAAAAAATAACTTATATCATTGATGTCGCTATTCCAAATTCTTGTAATATTCAGAAAACTGTTTCTGAAAAAATAAGAAAATATACAGATTTAGGAAATGAGATTAAAAGAATTTGGCATTCTCAGACTATAAAAATATTACCATTTGTTATTTCGGCTACTGGCATTATACCTAGCTCTCTCATTCAAAATTTAGGCGTATTAGATTTGTCAAAAAATTTGTACATAAAAATGCAAAAGTCGGTCATTTTAAATACATGTAGGATTACGAAAGTTTTTCAAATATTTATATTGAGGGATCAGTAGGATTTATCGGACCAGTTAGGATTTCATCAGAGCCGAACCCTCTGATATGAAAATATCTGGAGTCGGTGAAATATTTTCCCATTATGTTTCTGGTGGATTGACGTATTGTTTTGTACTTATTATACTTATATAGTGCACTTACATTGCGTGAATTTACTAGATATTCATTTATGGAAAAGTGTGTGGAAGGGTTCAGTCTTTCATTTGGGAAAGATTTAACCCGGACATAAAATCTGGAGAACCGTAAATAATAATATATTTAAATAAATATTTCAATATTTTGTATATAATATTATTATCTAATATATAGATAATAATATCATATCTAATATATGATTTTGTACATGATATTATTATCTAATATATAGATAATATCATGTACAAACTACCGAAATTATATTGTTTAATAGTTTTGAACCCGTGAACTCAGAGTCCTGAGCCAACGAGTACCACAGAGGTCGCCATTACCTCTCACAGGTGTTTTCCTTGACAGTGTTCAACAATAGCCTTCTAAATTTGGTTATAAATATTTCATATGCGATTCGGCGATTAATTTCCCTGGAGTTTCCCCGTGGAGAGACATTCAAGTTTTTCTGCTTAAAAAGAAAAAGGAAACTACAAATTGTGACAAGTAAAACTCAGAAAAGAATAGTTTCTTGCACGATCAGAATAAATATTTTTGGTAACAATGCGGAAGATATATTAATCATTGTATTTGTAGACAACCCTATAACATTCAAGACAAGTGTAAGATTTTATGTACGTTTAAAATGTGAATTTTCATTTATGTACCAGGCCAGATCCTATTCTCAGGCCAATATCCGAAAAAACACAAACTAACCTTCGCTGTTTGAGAACCAAAAATGCTCGCTGTAACAACGAATCCGCTACGTGTCTACGATTATATTGCAAGTAAAAAACTTCGAAAACACGGGCACAGATCCCATTATGGTGGAATACAAGCGTTGGCCGCAGATCGTATGAATTAGTACGGTTCTAAAAATTTGACGTAAGCGCCAAAGCGGTTTTTATTTTTTTTGTGCATAATTTTATAAGAACGAAAAAAAGTTAGAACGTAGAAAATGTCAAAAATAGTCTTAGCCATAAAGGGGTATTTTTTAAAAATTGTTACTTACATTACTTCATAGTAAAGTCATGAAAAAACTTTTTTTTTAGTGGTTTACGCTTATTTTTTTTGTTACGTAAATAATAATTTTATTGTTATTCTGTTACGTAGAAAAGGTATTTAAAGCTTCAATTGATCCGTAGCATATTTTTTTATATTTGTACTGTAAACCGATTCGTTGTAAAGATTAATCTAAATAGTGATTTCACGTATAGCTTCATCTTAATATTTGAAAGATTAATCTATACTACTAAGATCTATTTATACTACTTCTTGATAGGTTTTTACGATGACTAATTTCTAATTTCTGAATAAAATTTTTTACTGTTTATAATTGTACTTTCTCAATTGCATTGTTTAAATTCGACTGAAGGTCACTATGCGCTCTAATCATATAGTGAGTCATTCGCAAATGAAAACTCATGGTTTTCTTTTCATGCATAATTAAGTATTTAGAAATGGTATGAACATATCGGCAAAGGCGCAGCATCTTTCAGACCAAGAAGCAGAAGTCTGCAAGCAGACCAGAGATGCTCTAAAATTCAAAAGATAACACAACTCCACATTTAAGAGCTCCAAAGACGCGAGTGTAGGAAACAAATGCCGCCATAATGATACCCGTCGAGAAGACCATGAAACTGCAGGTGAAAATAAAGATAGAGATACGCTAGAAATTGTTTCGGAAGAGAAAAATGTAATGGGTTTTCCGCAACAATTAATAAAGTTATTATAAGTAATAATTATTAGCCTGAAACACTCATCTACTAGGGATGTTCAGAAAGTAAGTGTACTGTGACCATAACGGGCTGTGGTTTTTTTTGTTTTTGGGGATTGGTGGTATTTAGTGGTAGAAGGAGGTCTCCCGACCAACACGAGCATCGCAGGAACGTGGTAGCATGTAAACTCACTTTGTAGTGTCCAGTTGCGTGAAAGATGTCGGCAAAAAATCCCGCCTAGTGCTGTGATCTACTTTTTACTAACGGAAAGAATAACACCTACAAGAAAAAAGGTAAGGATTTCTAACCTCTATTGTGACTGGAGATGATAGTGGATGAATCATTACATGCCTGGGAAAAAAAACAGTCGTCAAAGTGGCCTCTCACAAATTACCCATCTGTCAAAAAATTGAAAATCACAATTTCTGGCCAAAAAAATCATGGCCTCAGTGTTTTGGGACCGAAAAGGCATCATTTTGGTTGAATTTCGGCCTCAGCTTTTTTATTTTTTAATTTTTTATTTTATACACTTTACAAATACAAGACAAAAAGTCCCAATAAACTACTTTTTAGCAGTTTGTCTAACGGGTTATTTACATTAAAGATCTTATTATAGTGATTTAATAGTTACATTTTTGCAAGTATATAAAATGAATTTTAATTTTTTACAGAAATATAGATAAAAATAAATTTTTGAAAACATAAATAACATTTTGAAAGTCTTTAGAATAATATGTCATTGTAAGCTAATACAAATTAATTCTTTCCGTAAGCCAAGTCTTCAGTAATTTCATCAATTGTTTGTTTTGGGCACAGTTTTTAATTTCAGCAGGTAACATATTTAAACAACTGGGAATCATGTAATTTAACGTTCTTTGTCCATATTTATTTTTATGCTTAGGTACAATTAGCCCTTCATTAAAGTTAAAACGAGTATTAGGTTGTGTTCCAGCCTGTTTATATATAAAGGATTATTTATGTGCTGAAATATAATTTTGTACCACAGAATTGCTCTAACTGAAAGAACTTTGAGACTCTGATAAAAGTATGGAATATTATGCCTTTCTTTCTATAAATTTTTTTCAGCTTTTTTTTTAACCAATGAATTTTGCACTGATTGAACATGGTTTATATTTGTTTTACAGGAAATCCCCAAGCTGTTATTCCATCCTTATAATAGATTCAGCTAGAGATAAATAAATTATTCGTGTGCAGATGGGAACAATTTTTTTTTAGTTTATACAATCTGCTTACAATTGATCTTAGTCGTGCACAAACTTTGTTTATTTGTATTTCCCACTTGAAAAAGCAATCAATAATAACACCTAAATAAACATATTCTTTAACTAGTTCCATATTTTCACATGTACACGTTGCAGGAATACCATTGTGTAAGCAATCTGATGTATGTGTCTTTATTTCAGGTGTAATATATACCTAGGGGACCTTATATGTAAAAATTTAGTTTTTTTGGCATTTATGATTAAACCAGAGTCATGAGACCACTTTAAGAGTTCAATGTAGTCTTTTTGTAAAAGATCTATACAAGTTTGCAAATCACTACTAGAAATCACTAAAGCAGTATCATCCGCGTAAACAAAGAACTTTACATGTCTAAAAATTAATTTAATAAAAGATTCATATATAATATACAGAATTGGACCTAATATGGAACCTTGAGGAACGCCGGCAAAAAACTTCTTTTTTTTACTTAAAGAGTTTAAGAGTTTTAATTTCATGCATCGGTTTTTTAAGTAATTTTCAAAAAGTTTTAGTAGTTTTCCTCGTATTCCTATAATTTCTAGTATTTTAAATAATTTACCATGATCAATAGTATCAAAAGCTTTCGAATAATCTATAAATAACACTAATGTATGTTTTTTACAGTACAATTCATTATTTATCATGTTGGCAAATTTTTGAAGCAGCAATTCTGTACTCTTTTTTTTTTGAAACCGTATTGATTATAGTATCTATTATAGAAAAATCTTCTAAATATTTTATTAGTTTTATTTGAATATATTTTTCAAGATTTTTTTCTAGAGATGGCAAGATACTAATTGGTCCAATACAGGGTGGTCACCTGCTTTATATATAGGTCTTATGATACTTCATTTTAAGTCATCGGGGATTTTTTCTTGAAATAAGATTCTGTTTATAAAATGAGTTATAATTGGACCTAGGATTAAAATATGTTTTTTTAATATCGCTCATTCTGATACTAACAATTCCTGGAGAAGAACTCTTCATTTGTCTAACAATGCTTTCTATATCCGCCGCTGTTCCCTCGGTAGGTACATGATTTGAGGCTTCGCCTCTGGTTCAAATTTAGTTGTCTTATGGTTGCACTTATGTAATATATTGTAAACACTTTCAGAGAAATAATCAACAAAATCATTAATTAAACCTTCTTTTGTTCGACTTTTCATCAGATATTTAGAAGCATTTTCATCACAGTCATTTTTACATTTAGTTCCTAAAATTTTATTACACTCCTCCCATGTTTTTTTTTAGTCTTGAAAATAGTTTTTGAATTTATCATTATAGTAAGAAGTTTTTAATTTAACTAATAATTTATTTATCACATTACTAAAACATTTATATACTTTCTCGTAATATTTGTTTGTTGGAGAAATTTTCCAACGTTCATATAAATTATCTCTTTTTTTAATTTTACATAAAACATCGGAAGATATCCAATCGTTTTTCGCATAAGGCCGGGTTTTGGATTTTTTACTTATCACAATTGTGCTATTTTTATACAAGTCATATACTCATATACATATAACAATAGAACAGTCATTTTCTTCTAAAAGTGAATTCCAATCATAAATTTGGATATTATTGTCGATATGTCTCTGCGAAAGAATCGTTATATTTTCAGTTTTGTTCAAGTTTACTTGTTCTATAGAATCTAACTGAACATTAATAGCCGCCGCGGTGTGGTGATCAGCAAGGTTATAATCACATACGCATGAGGAAATTGAACTCACACCTGTGAAAGCTCCAGCGGGTTGTCTTCCGCTAATCCTTACAAAAAAATGATCGATACACGAGCTGTTTATTGACTGTGCACAACAATATTGTGTACCCTAAAAACACTCAAAAAGAGCATTCAAAACAAAAGGAGGGGAATGCTGACCAGAGAAGTGCGCTTTTTTCACGAAAATGTCAGTCTTCACACAGCCTTAGCCACCAATACGATCATGGACTCATTTGATTGGGGTGTTTTGAACCACTCCCCGTAATCCCCTGACTTGGCGTCCTCAGATTATCATATTTTCACCTCCCTTAAGGCATACATATATGGATGAAATAAAATTTTAAACCGACGAGCAGGTGCAGAAAGTGGTTCTTAAGTGGAAGATTTCTTCAAGGAGGGCATAAAGAAATTTGTGCCACTGCTCACCACATGCATTGAACGGCATTTCGATAATTCTGAAAAATAGTCAACAAGTGTATCAACAATATCCTGTATTTTTTTTAAATACGCTTTTACAACAACATATAAAAATTCAGGTCATATACTTTCTGAACATCCATCGTATATTGAAAAAAAATTCTAGAAGGTCGCGGGTTCGCGTCCCGTCGGCGGCATGTATCTTTTCTCGGGAGATTTTTTCAATGTAGATGAATGTTTCAGGCTAATAATTATTACTTATAATAATTGTTACCCTTTGTGCTATGCATAAAAATCTTGTCTTAAACATTAGTTTATCAATGAAAAATAATAATTAATATTGTTATTTTTAACTTTACGAGTAAAATCACAAATTATAATATTTAATTAAATGAAGACAATATTAGCGAAACTCAATCTGTATAAGAAACTCAATCAGTAAAAATGAATAATTAAAAAAGTCTACAGATTTTGATTGAGTTTCGCTTATATTATCTTCATTTAATTAAAAATTAATATGGTGTTTATTGTAACCAAATATCTTTCTGTTTTCTGCAAGAGATCACAACACATGATTATGATTGGAATGAGTTAGTGCTGTGCTGACTTGGTATAATTGAAAAATGAAGTTATTAAAAATATTAATTAATGTTTTAAAAAATGTTACGAAAATTGTTTTATTGGCACCTTAAAAATATTTAGTGTATTACGTTATTGTCTAATAATAATGGAGAAATCTTCATAAACTGAAGTCGCAGAACGCCCGGCTTTTGGGAAGTTTTAATCTGGTTTAGTTTTTACTCTCAGTCAGTCCACTCATTGTCCAAGAATAGCAATGGATTATTTATTCAGGAATATGCTTCCGTCAAAATGTAATAGACATCAATATAGATTTGTTAAATGGCTATCCGTTCTCATACTTCTAATTCTTATCCTCATGTCAAAGTAAAATAGAATTATTTGAACTACGAGTATGTCAGGAGTGACGAGGTAATGGTACGCAACAGTAGCAATCCACAACGTTCGTTTTTACCTACTTAAAATATTGTTGTTTCTTTATGCTAAAACGATTAAAAACGCTCATTAAACTAATATCATTTCTCATTCACTTACCGTTTTTATTAGTTAAACATCTTACTGGGACAATACAACTCCATTCTCGCTAGCTTTACAATTCACCCCTTAGAAAAATATAGAATTGTTTTAATCATGGATCATTTATTTTAGTCGTAGTAAGCAACTATTTACAATATGGAAAGAATCGCTTAAATACGAGTAAATTATTTTTCATACGAACTCATTGAAAGTAAACTACCTACCAGCATCATCTGCCTAATACGCACTATGTATTACTCGCACAGAAATGAAAAATTGTTGGTGTCGGAAAATATTCACTATGCTCTTAAACCAGTTAACTATATTTTTGTTTTTCTGGGTACTCAAAGTTATTATTACAACGGATGTGAAATTTTACCAAAAACCGGATGGAGAAAAGGCTATCCCATAATAGGTTCATTATGCATCTTGATTTTATATATCTATATGATGATAGAGAAAAAAAACATGGATATGAAATTGTCATTCGCAATGACTGTCACCGAACATGTATCATACTTATTAATTATGTGTGCTACTGTATTCTCAATGTGTTTGCCAACGCTTAGTAATTCGCAAGTATTATCAAAAAAGTTTCTGAAAAATGTTAAAAACATTGACACGCTTTTGGATCTTCCGAAAGAATGTTATAGGAAGATGCGTGCTTGGGTAATATGTCTTGCTATATCTCTGACTTTAATTGTATCCTTTACTATTACAATTGATATTGTTATCTGTTATGGTCCAGATACGAAAATCTACATTCCCATGTATATCGGAATGTTTGTGATGGATTTTTTAATATTCCAATATGTGCTGTATATTTGGATCGTCACCTTTCGAATGCGTGCTGTCATTTCTCAACTAACGCGCAGCAATCAATTATGGTATTCGGAAACAGCTGGCATTGACTTCTCTCCTAATAATATAATGCATATGAGTAGTTGGAGTGATAATAATAAAGTGTTACCTAAAAGCAATTACCTTGAGACGTTTGGTAACAAGATTTTAAGGCTGATGTCGGTTTATGATAAACTGGCTGATAACGTGGATATCATCAACTCGTACTTCGGCCTTCAGGTATTTTGTTGTTAATTTTTTTTACATTAGCTCCACACTAGGCCTTGAGGAAAATAATACCCCTATATTATTATATTATCCTATATTATCTTTGGGGATGCTGTGTGGAGGTCTTTTTAGGAAAGGAAGAAGAGAAAGTTTAGCATTAGAAGTACAAAAATGACCGTGTACGTGTATTTGCCTAGTTTATCCCTGAAATCTAAAATTATAATATTGTTAATTTTACATATAAGTGTAATGGACTATGGATGGAAATGTCGAACAATCGCGTGAATACGTTTTTTAAAATGCAAAATATCAAATGTATGAGGCCCAGTTTTATTTAGTGTCTGTCACCTTCACGGTAAGATGGTTATTATTACTACAACAAATGCCTATTGACGACAACCCTTCAATTAAATGATGATAATTAAACATTAATACTTGAGACACGTAAATGATAGTTTTCTAGTAGAAATGCACACAAATATCAGAACTTGAAATTTCCTAGTACATTAGTGGTTTTTTCATAAATTTATCTGAAAATGGGGAAGATCAATGCTTATTTTCCTTATTTTTTGTATCGTATATCATACAGTATTTACTATGAAAGCAAAGGGTTAAAAAAATAAATTTTATTCAGTAAAAGATACATAAATTATAGTAAATTAATTACGATAATTAATTATTCCCATAAATAAGCAGGGCTTGTGGTGTGGGGGGTGTTATAATATTGGTTTAATTTTTTTTATTCATTTCAATTTTTCGGTATAATTTTAAAGCTGAGTTTTAAATTTTTTTTATATGTTTCTAATTTTTTCAGGTAGTGAATTATAAATTTTACTCAGATACTTATGGTTCAACGTGTGCAAGTATAATGCACTTAATTTTCTGACCTTAAATTGTTTCAATAAAAGTTCTGACGAATATGAGTAGGGTTTTTTTTAAATTGTTTTTATTATTAGTTTATGTGATCTGTAAATTGTAAATTGTTTGTGTTTGATTTGTATATGTACCGCCCCATCCTATAATGCCGTATTGTTTAATTGATTGACAGAAATATGAAGAATACAGAAGTATGTGGTTCTTAGTAATTTTTCGTTGAAAATATCTCTCAAACATCTAAATATATTTGTTAGTTTCCTTTTTCTGTTGTTCAGAATATTTATGTGTGGGGACCATTTTAAACGCTGGTCTATTGTTATGCCCAGGTACTTAATATCGGTCTTGCTTTCTATGTTTGTACATAATATATTGAATTTGTGGTTTTTTGTATTTGTCACAGAATGGATTATTATGTTTATTTCCTTAGGTGTTTTATGTTTTTTAATGAAAAATAACAGGTTTTCTTAGAATTTAAAGTCAACAGGTTTTTATCAAACCATAATTTTACTGCATTGATAACTGTATTTGCCATTTTATTTAATTCAGACCAGGTGTTTGCTTTTAGTAGTAGTACTGTATCGTCAGCGTAGGAGACAATGTCTCCATATTTGTTAATATGGAATATATCATTGACATATATAATAAATAACAATGGTCCCAAAACTGTACCTTGGGGTATTGAAAAGTCGCTATATTTTGAATCGCTGATTTGATTGAGTAATTTTACTTATTGAGGTATTTAATGTAAATAACTAGTTATCCATGCTAATACTTTCCCATTAATTCCTATCGATTTTAATTTATTTATTAATTTTTTACGTGATATGCTGTCGAAAGCTTTTTTCAGGTCCACATACAAATATCCCGATACACTTTTTATCGGAATCTAGGGCCGTATATAAATAGTTGGTTATTTTTGCTATCGCGTCATGAGTACTTGTATATTTTTGAAGCCGAATTGGTTATCATTAATTATTTTATTTTCTTCTAAGAATGTCCAAATTGGTTTTTCCACAATTTTCTTATATATTTTTGATATATTTGATAGTAGAGAAATCGGGCGTTAATTTTGTGGAACTTTACGACAAAAATCTACTATACTATACTTGGATCTTTAAAAAATATATTAGGTAGCTGAATTGTCTTCGGTATGGGTAAGATATGGGTACCGCCGCCCCGGAAACCATTTATTGGATAACCAACACAAGATTGATCGAGGGAGATATAATTTGAGCGAATCTACCTAATTTTATCAGTAATAACATTTTACCCTCCTTTTTTCAGGTGTTTTTTATTTTAGGGGGAAGTTTTGCTATGATTTTACAAATAGCCAATTCATTTATCAACTTTGGGAACTATAATGTTGAGGTAAGTAGGTTAATTCATGCAATATTCAAAGCAAAACCGTCATCCTGTGCTTGATATTTATATTTATTTTTCATGTTTGTTTTCATTTTAGCCCGAAAACTACACGTGGCAAGGAGTGACTTGGTGGATTCATTTCTCCATTGTGCCTTTTGTAATAACCTTTACGG
Source organism: Limnephilus lunatus (assembly GCA_917563855.2). Taxonomy (NCBI): domain Eukaryota; kingdom Metazoa; phylum Arthropoda; class Insecta; order Trichoptera; family Limnephilidae; genus Limnephilus; species Limnephilus lunatus. Next base: position 14,541,320 of record OU830601.1, on the reverse strand, counting down.
CGGAATCATTGCATTATGAAAATAAACGGGGAATCGTGGTCATCAACAAGCTTATTCTTTGTAGGAAAACAACAGGTAAGAATGCAAATAATTTTAAGCAATGACGTTATATATAATACCTGTATACAGACGCACGGTATAAATCTCAAAATCGATGAGCCAAAGAAAGGGCATTTGTGTTTGTCTTCGATTTCGTAGTTTTAGTTACTAACTGCCACGCGTTGCGTAAAGCCGTGTCCTACTAGTAAGTAAAATGCTTTAAAAAGCGCCAAAAAAATGCCCTCGTATATGATGGGAAAATTTTTTCACCCTACGTCGAAAACTAGTGGAAGCTAAGGAATAAAATTTCATTCATAAATACAGAAATTATTTATTACTGCAAAAATTATAAAAAAATATTTTGGTTGGTTTCCTAAGGTTTTTAGCGCCATTAGAGAAAAGTGAGATAGCAAACGATTAACTATAAGAAGAATAGCTAGCCCGATCCTATATATATGTCTTTCATACATACACGCTCATGTACATCATAGATGAACAACGTTTGAATTAAGAATTGACTGAAAACGCAAGACTGTTTCTTACTTGCCACATTCTATCTTGAGTGTATGAGACAATGGCGAGAATGTATATTATACAATATATAACGTCATTGGTTTATGAAATAAAGCAGGCGAAATTAGACGTCCTAAATATTACACTGCAAAAATTACATATCGCGTATTGAGTGCGGTTTGGTAAAACCCTGCAGGCCGCAAAATGAAAACTTGGCGGTAGACAATAAAAACGAATATTCATAAATTCGTAAAACTAAAAAAATTGATTTTGAAATTTATTTAAAAGTGGTTATTTGTTTATCAAAACGTTGATGTAAAATAATGCAATTCTATTTATAATGGGCCGTTTTCTGAGTAGTTCCAAAATATCCGCTAGATGGAAAACGATCGCAAGCGGTCCCGGGATCGCATCGATCCTGAGCAGTTTATCTATTTACCAGGGTTGCCAATTCGTGGAGAATTCCCCATACTGCGGGAATTTCTTAGAATTAAAAACGATTTGGTATTTTATGAGGAGAATCTAGATGTGGGAATGCTACAATATTATGAAAACTGATGTTACGAATAACGATAAAAATAACATTTCCTGATTATCGAACCAATGTGCTTTATTTTATTTTTTTTAATTTTCAGGGCAAATGTAAAAAAAATTAAACATTTTAGTTATTTTATAAAATGATTGTGTCCCTACAATACCTACAGTGAGATTTATAACCTACAAAAGGTGGTTACAATAATTCATCTGAGGTGGTTGCACGCATTAATCGATTAATTATCCTTAAAAATGTTATCTTCTGGCAAAAATATCCACTCCTATTATTACACATTATAATACAAAAAGTTGACGGCATTATTAAAATAATAATAATGCTGGATGTTAAATTAAACTTTATACAACACACTGACGAAATCATCAACAAAGCTAACGAAATGCTAGGATTTGTAATTCGTATAACAAAACCATCCCGCAATATGAAAACTATGTATTCCCTTTACACAGCGTACGTCCGTCCCCACTTATAGCACTACACACCGATATGGACTCCTTTCTACAAGTCCCATTTCTACAAGTCCCCATCCCCATCCCCATCCCCATCCCCATCCCCTTCCCCATCCCCATCCCCATCCCCATCCCCATCCCCATCCCCATCCCCATCCCCATCCCCATCCCCATCCCCATCCCCATCCCCATCCCCATCCCCATCCCCATCCCCATCCCCATCCCCATCCCCATCCCCATCCCCATCCCCATCCCCATCCCCATCCCCATCCCCATCCCCATCCCCATCCCCATCCCCATCCCCATCCCCATCCCCATCCCCATCCCCATCCCCATCCCCATCCCCATCCCCATCCCCATCCCCATCCCCATCCCCATCCCCATCCCCATCCCCATCCCCATCCCCATCCCCATCCCCATCCCCATCCCCATCCCCATCCCCATCCCCATCCCCATCCCCATCCCCATCCCCATCCCCATCCCCATCCCCATCCCCATCCCCATCCCCATCCCCATCTCCCCCCCTCTTTTCTTCAAAAAAGGATAACTTGATTTCGAAGATTGTAATTTTTTCTAGTCAAGTTAAGTTTCAAATCGTGTGAAAATGTTTATTAAAAGGTCATAACGTAGGTCGTTGGCAGATTTGTTAAATCTTTAAACCCAATTTTGTATTACACAACACACATTTCAAATCAAATAATTATTCCGTAAAATAAATCAATAAATTATCTGGGAAATCTACTTTTCAGAATTTTAATTTTAGTTTAAATAAATTCATTGAAATAAGATCCGCTCGCGTGTTTTGTGACGAAAATATTTCAGTTTGTCTATTTATTTACGGTCTTACAAACTAATATATTTAAGATTTCTTTTTACATTCTTGTTTTGCTTAGACATTATTGAAAAAAGATAAATACTTATGATCAAAAATAATTACAAAAATTACCAAATTTTAATAGTTTTATCATCACACCTTTCAGCATTTTCTAATGTAGAGTTTAAGTTAGAGTTATTATTTTTAAAAGCTGGTACGGAGAATAATTAATCTTTCTCGTTGGAACCGCCCTGTGTGATCCGTTGGATCTGCCGGATTTGCTGGATCTGCCCTTATGATGGATACTGCAACGCTGTCCGAAACGTCGGCTAAAGAAGGAGGTATCGCAACACGGCATCACACATCCCATAATAATATGTATCTCTATATTTTATGTATAAGCTGAAAACAGCGTTCGAAAACAGCCCAACAACTGATAAAAGATTATAAAGTTGATTAATTTCTTCTGTGTTTCGAAATTTACTTTTGGTGACTTAGCAAGGGTGACCGGGTTCATGGGGTGAGGTTTTATCTTGGCGTTGGATGCATCTGCCCACCAACTGCGAGAGACAGTAAGAGGGAGATGTCATGACCTCTCCAGCAAGACTCTCCCGGAACATCGCCTAACACCGCAGTGAGAGAGTTAGGTTCATACGTCCGTCACTCCTGGACACATTAACCCCAGATTTCTACCTACCCCTCATACATTTTTCTTTCCTAGAATTTCCACCCAAAGGTCATCCACACTGCAACCCCAAATACGAAATAGGCCCCAATGGAAACTATTATCGAATTTATTCAGTCAATTATTTCGTATATTAATATAATAATGGATTGCATTGTCATCGACGGCGAGTCTATCTGCCGAGTTTCAGCTCGATCGGATAACGGAAAGAGAGTTAATTTCGATTTCCAAGATTTCACTTCATTCATACATCCAATAAATCTGGAAAACAAAAGTAAAATTCGAAAGGATGTATTTTTTAAAAATAAAGAAATCGGAAGCCATTTTGGGTTCCATAATTTGTGTGTAATTCTAACCAGTGTATTTTTTATTAGAATACTGTCATTGTCATAGTTTTACTGTCCGGAGCTAGTAAAACTATGACATCCCCAACTATTGTGATATATTTTAAGTCTGAAAGGAGTAGGGAAAAGAAGGACATGGGGTAAAGGAAGGTTGGAATGTACCTGGTAATACAGATTAGGTCACTAAACATGGCTCAAACCATTTCAAGCAACGTATTGTGATGTTATTTTATCCGCGTTTAATTTGTTCTACCTGTCATTTTCGTCTGTTAAATTTCATATATTAATCAAATAGTATGTATGCACTGTCCTTATTTTATTATATTATAATGTTGATTATTAATTATATGTTTATTGATTATTTCTTTAAAAAAAGCTTTTTTATTTTAAAGATGATGACCATTGCACTTTTCTTTTGCTTTTGGAGAACCTGATGAAATCAAGACCCTTTGTGACATCTGTGTGTGGCCTCTTCCCAGTAGATTTCAGCCTGCTCCATAGTCTATTTGCCACAATTGTTACTTACTGCGTTATACTATACCAGCTTAAATAAAGTTATTAAGAGTAAATAACCAGACAAAACAGGAAATATGTCTTGAATTGACTCACAAATAAAGTATGGGTAATTGATTTTGAAAGATTGTTCTTTTATCTGGTAAAGTTATGTTTTAAATTATGAGAAATTGTGTTTATTTTTAAGATAATAAGGTTATAACGTAGTTCTTCGGCAGATTTGTTAAATTTTCAAACAAACATTTTTCATTATATATAACACACATTATATAACACACATTTTAAATCATATAATCATGCAGTAAAATAAATCAATAAATTACCAGGGAAAGCTATGTTTCAGAATTTTAATATTAGTTTAAATAAAATCACTAAAAAAAAGATCCGTGCACGTATTTTGTGACGAATGTACTTCAGTTTGTCTATTTATTTACGGTCTTACAAACTAATATATTTAAGATTTTTTTACAATCTTATTTTGCTTAGACATTATTAAAACATTATAAATACTTATGATCAAAAAGTAATTACAAAAAGTACATAATTTTATTAGATTAATCACCACGCCTTTCAGCATTTTTGGGTGTAGGAATAAATTAAAGCAAATTTTGAATGAAATAAAGTCGATATTTAGTTATAATTTTAAAAAGCTGGTACGGAGAATTATTAATCTTTCTCATTGAAACCGCCCTGTACGAACGTAAGAACTGCTTTCGAGGAAATCTGGATTCTCGGCCGCTGGCTAGTTAAAGGCCCTTAATGTAGGTGCCACACGCAAACATAAAAGCGCGAGCAGATATCTGTTGAACCGCGAGCGCTTATGTGATGTACAGTCACACGACGCTATCAAATATTTCTTCCTATGGTAGGAAAGGATGTCAGATGAATTAGAGAGCTGCCACGAAATGCCACGGAATCTGTCAACTTGGCACCTGCCATCCGTTCGTTTAGGCAGCTCCGTAATTAAAATGACCCGACAACTTTTCGCATATCGCCTCGGCAACGATTGCGGCAGATTACGGCGTATAACATTGAGCTTCGAGTGCATAAATTGCTTCGGTGTGACAGGACTGATGAGATTGTATGGAGAGCGTCATTATGCGTGCAATGGTCTTTTGTCTTTTATCTTCGCGTGTGGCACTCGTCTAAACCTTCGGCAGGAATAGAAATGATTTATTTTTGGGCTAGATATGTTTTCTATACATTTTTATTTATTTATTAATTCAAAGTAAGTCAAATTTAATTATAAATATTAAAGTAATATTAAAAATACTACCTTTTCAACAGAATCACTTTTCAAATTGTTTCCAGTACCAAATATCGATGATATATTCAAGCAAGCTTCCATTATAAAAATGTGTAAAGAAAAAATAACAAAGAATATCTAGATTTTTACAAACTAATGAGAAATGGAAACCAATAATTACACCTAATTCTAAAACAACTCAAATGCAAAATCATTATATTTTCCAATCCATAAAATACTATAATAACCTTCCTTATGAATTACGCTGTATTATCAACCAATCAGAACAAATTAATAAAATTAGACAATTTTTCAAATAAGTATATTTTATACAAAACATATTATAACTTACAACCTACGTAAGAATCGTGGCTCCCTTATCAGGCAGAAGAGCTCCTCTTTCCTGATATGGTATACATGACCAAAAACGACCTTTATTATATTATTTTGTAAAATATATATGTAACTCATATTTTATATTACAATTAAAAAAAAATTTAAAAAATATTATTCCAATAAAATTGAATATTCATTTTGGCTTTCAAAAAAAGTCAAAAGGTATCTACTACACTATATAAAGAGGAAAGATTTGTTTGTTTGTTTGTTTGCATTGAATAGGCTACGAAACTACTGAACCGATTTGAAATATTCTTTCACTGTTGGGAAGCTACACTATCCCCGGGTGACATAGGCTATATTATATTTAAAAAAAAAAAATAGGGATCCTTACTAAAACTCCAATAATGTAACCCAAGGTGTAAAAAATTACCTAAAATATTCTTTACATCGCGTGCGCTGCGAAAACTATTGATGATAGAATAAAATAATGTACTACGACTTTGCAGAACACATCATTATTTACAAAAAGTGTCACGACAGCATATGTCTAACTATTATAGTTATGCCACAATAAATGTTATTTTATTTTAAAAATTTAAATAAAAAGTCGCCGCTTGAAAAGGCTCTTTATTTGTATCTTGGTTTTAATCCTTATCAAAATAAATTACTTTATATTCAAGAATGCTTAAATACCTTTATGTAACTTTTTAAATTATTCAATTCGGACATACCATTCGAAAGATATCACGAGTTTAAAAATGTAAGCATTAGAAACGTAAGAAAGTATTAGACGCGGGAAGGGAACGGGGAAGAACGTTAAGGTGATTCATGAAAAATGTATTTATTTGAATAATAATAATAATAATCGGACAATTTGTTGAGCGCCGTTTTTGTGAAAAATCACCTCAAGGGCGCTTGAATATGGCATTGCAAAGCATGCCGGTAACCAGCTATATATTATATTTTAGTTTTAATGCTTTTTTTGTCCTGTCCTATAATAGCACCGTGATTGTTTATTATTATTGTCCTGTGCAGCTGTACACCACTGTTATTGTTCGTCTTTTGTTCTCTTGTCATTTGCTTTGTTTACACTGTATATTCTTTGTTTCGTATTATTTGATCAATATTTTGTAAGGACTCGTAAGGAACACTATAGGAGTAAATTTAAGAAAACATCCACCGAATTCTAAATTATTATTTTTAGGTTTATTATAGTTAAGAGAACTTATTTATTTATTTATTTATTTATTTAAACGCCATAAATTTGGCTTTTACATTCAAGTGATACATGATACAATGGTTCACAGGAGGATATCAGTATGTTAAAAATAACAGAAATAAAATAGTTAAGCAATATTTAAATAATATGCGAGGTTTATAAAAGACCTAACATAAAAAAAATGTGAAGTATGTATGATAAAAGCTAGTATATACATAGGTATATGAAACAAGTATTTGTTACAACCAAACAAATAATGTGGGCATTAACATTAAATTTGTGCACAATAAAAATACGTAAAATAAAGGTGGCTTGTTGGTAAGTAGAATCGAGCAAAGTCTGGTATATCATACATTCACACATTCGCATTTATTTTCAAATCTAGGAGTTGATTATAAATAGAATAATTTTGTAGAGAGTTTAATGTTACCTTAAAAATTAACTTTGCTTTAAATGACTGGGCAGGTATAGAAAGCAAATTAGCTCTTTGGTTTCAGGGCTGTCAGTTGGAGATTTGATAATAGTTATGGATTAAAAGTAATAAATTTTATTAAAATAGTGCACTTATTAGCTATGACACTTGTGTCTGATGGTTAAGAGTAGTTCTGAATCTCTAGTAAAATATGATAAAGAAGCCTTACATATAAATATTACCATGCCTATCATTGATTATTATGATTGAGGTATGTTATTATAGCCTTCTTATAACTATATTCCGTGCAGCTGAACATATCTACTACTTCTGAGAAAGCATTCCCAACTGCATGCAATCTAGGTATAAGCGAATATCTAAATGACTCAGTCCTGATATTGTTGTTGCAATTAAAAAGGATTTTGGATCGAGTAGTTCTTGTAGGTATATGGAAGGTGATTAGACTTAATAAATCAGGGCTGTCTATAATACCATTAACAATTTTAAAAATAAAAGTCAAGTCAGAAACAATTCTTCTATCTGAGAGTTTTATTAAGTTTAATTTTTTCATCAAGTGATTGTAATTTATTGATTCAATTGGTAGACCGAGTTTATAGTTAATGAATCTTAGGAATTTATGCTGAATTTTTTCAATGGAATCGGAGTGGATTTTGAACTGAGGGGACCAAATAGAAGAATTATATTCAACTTGACTTCGAACTAGAGAGGAATACAAGATTTTTAATGTTGCAATATTTTGAAAGTCTTTGCCATTACGAAGAATGAAGCCTAGCATTTTTAATCCTTTATTGGTTACTGTATTTATATGTGTAAGAAAGTTAAATTTGGAATCGAAAGTAATGCCAAGATCATTAATTTCACTGACAGAAGTGAGGGAAACATTGTTAATTTTATATTGATAGTTAAGGGAATGATTTGTTCTGAAAAATCTTATTATCTGGCATTTACTAATATTTAGATAAAGTTTGTTAGTTTCGCACCAATCTTGTAGTTTATTTAAATTTGTTTGAATATGAATACAGTCATTTATTGTTTTTATACGTTTAAATAGTTTTAGGTCATCGGCGAAAAGCAACACTTCAACATTATTATCAAAAACAGTGACAATATCATTTATAAAAAGTAAGAACAGTATTGGGCCTAAATGTGACCCTTGAGGTACTCCGCTTGTAGCCATGAATTTGTGTGATAGTTTAGAATTATTTTTTACTTGGAGAATTCTATTAGTTAAGTAGCTCTTTATCCATTCCAATAGTTTACCCTCTATTCCCATTTTGCTTAGTTTATTGAGAAGAATTTCATGGTTGACTTTGTCGAAGGCTTTTATAAAGTCTGTATATATTGAATCAACTTGGTTTCTATTTTCAAGTGAGCATGCTATAAATTGTTCATACAAGGAAAGATTTGTTAGGGTGGATCTTCCCGACATAAAGCCATGTTGATTAGGTACTATGATGTTATTAATATGTGTGGAGATTTGGTCAAGGATAAGTTTTTCAAACAATTTGGGGATAGTTGAGAGCATGCAAATGGGTCGGTAATTAGTGACATCATTAATATCTCCCTTTTTAAATACAGGTGTTAGATAACAGTTTTTCCATAAATCAGGGAAGCAACCAGAATTTAGTGATTGGTTAAATATTTGACATAGTGGCTTGGCTAGCATCGATACACAGTTAATAAGAAAGGCAGGACTAACTTTGTCAGGACCCGCTTTTTTCTTTATGTCGAGTGACTTTATTTTACGTATAACATCCGGAATATTTATATGTAAATCGGGAATGTGGACCGATTCCTTTGGATGAAAGGGTGGAAGTTGAACATTTGGATTATCCTTATCATAAACATTTTTGAAGAAGTCAGCAAAGAAATTAACGATATCATTAGTATCACTACTGCTTTTCCCTTCGAAATGCATGTAAGTAGGTAGGCTAGGTTTATTTTTTCTTAGTGAGTTGATGTGTGTAAAAAAGTTTTTAGTGTCCGAAGAAATAGACTTTTCTGTGTTGAGTATGTATGTTTGATATAATTTTTTGGTCAGTATTTTGCATTCAATTCTATATTTATGAAATATTTTGTAGTCTGAGATGGAGTTGCTCTCTTTGAAATTTTTGTGCCAGATTTTTTTGTTTTTTATTAATTGCTTTAAGTCATTATTAAACCATTTGGGAAACTTTGATGGTTTGAATTGAAATAATGGTACATATTTTTCGATAGCGGTGTTAAGTATAGAGTAAAAAATTTCAAGATTATGGTTAACATTTTGGTTTTTGTCTAAAAACGACCAATCTGCACTTTCTAAGTATTTTATAATCAGTGGATAATCTGCTTTGGCAAAATTGTATGAATGGTTAGGAAAAGTGTTGGAGTAAGTGTTAGGGAAGTTGTTCATAATGGTGATGTTTAAGGGAGGATGGTGGGAATCTATGGGGAGAAGGGGGTCTATGGATTTACTTAACCCTACTGAAGGATCGCTACTAAATGCAAGGTCTAATAGGTGATGATTAGAATTGTATACATTATTAATTTGTTTGAGACCTAGGAAATTAGACATATTTATAATTTCACGAGCATTAGCAGTTATATTAGAGTGGATTGTTGGATTTTTACTTAGGGTAATCCAGAATATTGGAATATTGTAATCACCGATTAGCAGTATCCTGGCTTCCGGATATTTGAGCTTGAGGGCCTCTACATCTTCAACGTGGTTGACGTAAACTTGTGTTATTGATCCGGGTGGAATATAAACACATCCAAGAATAATTTTTCCCAGGTTCGTCTTGAGAAGTACGAAAAGTTGTTCTATATTAATGTGTTTGCATTTTAATCTAGATGAAGTTATAGATTTGGTGACAGATATTAATACACCCCCTCCTCTTGATTTGGTGCTGGTAGTGGTACTTCTATCAAAGCGGTAGGTATTGTGAGAAGTGAAGCCTAGTTCTTCTGTATTAAAGGACGGATCCAACCAAGTTTCAGTCAGGAAATATATATGATAGGGATGGATTGGAATCGATGATCTTAGCTCATTAAGTTTGGTGCGGCAGCCTCTAATATTCTGGTAGTAACCCATTAGGGGTTTTAGTTTTTTGGATTAGTATTTACAATTACTGGTTTATTATTTTTGTATTTGATTGTGAGTCCTGTTTCACCGTTTTGAGTTCTTTGGTCTAGGGTTAATCGTAGATTGGCGAGATAGTTTCTTTGGGCTGGAGTTTGGTCGGAATAAATTTTAATACCAGGGTATTCGGTTATGCTGTTTTTTTTCTCAATATATCTATGGCTTGGATGGGATTATCAAGCATAACTTTTAGAGGTCTGGGTTTGTCCGGTTTCTTGATCCCCAGACGAAAGGTCGTAATGTTGGCTCGTGTGATGGTTGAGTTTAGAGTTGTTAGTGTCGTTGAGATTCTCGTCGTATCGTCGGTAATTTTGTCGATTTGGGAACAGGCTGAGCTTTCGGGAAAATTGAAAATAATTAAGTTTTTCGACCGTTTTTTCCTCTCCTCGAGCTCATCAGCGGCTTCGCACATTGATAAGTTGGAAGAGATTAAAGATTCATGTGGTGAGTTTGGTTCTATCAATTTTGATGAGACCATATGTTCGTAGGACTTAACCTGTCCCTCGAGGATTCCAACTTTGACACCAACATCTAACATGGTGCCAGAGAGGTTTGAAAGTTTGTTGAGTAATTTAGTCATCTGATCTTTAGTTAGTTTCAACCCTGGATCAGTAATGCTAGTGTATAAGGTACTTATTTCTTCCTTCGCTTTATTAATGTACGAAAGTGCATCAGTGGTACTCATTTTAATAGTTTGATTTTTATTAATTAATTAATTTGTATAATACGGTGGTGTCAACCCTGTAACTGAGTTGTCTATGACACGATATTGTTTGGCTTGTATAAGTATGTGTATTGTACTCGGGTGACAGTTGAGATTTTTAGTCAAATAGTAAAGATTTACCGGTTGGCAGCTGCAACTATGATTACACAAGTTAATCTAGATTTTGGTCAAGCACTCGCAACTAAAAATCACTAAAAAAGACTCCTTAGATCAATGTACACTGTTAAATATTGTGGAGCGAAAAAATACGTGACTATTGTGACACTTGTTATTGTTGTGTTGTTGGAAGTGAAATAACACAAAACTCGCTATCCATTTCAGCCAATCTCCTACTGATCGTGTTTGTATCCGCCTTTGTTTCTGCCTACACACCGAACGTATAACTTGTCTTTATCGGACGTCCCAGATTTTTCCTACCTCTTTTTTCGTATTTTATTTCTTAGCCATGTTAAAATGCTTTTGAATATTTTTCAATTGATCAAGGGGTTCGCTAAGTTTGATGACTTAACGGGGGTGCCCGGGTTTATGGAGTGAGGTGTCTAGGTCTTTGCGGCGAATGCTTTTACCCATCTACTGCTTGGCGGGCTGGATCGGGAGAGAATGGTTGAGGGTGACCTAACCTAGACCTCTCCAGTCGGACTCTTTCGATCCATCGCTTTGCACCGTAGTAAGAGGGATGGATGCATAAGTCCGTCACTCCTGGACACATCGACCCTAAGATTCTTGCTCACCCGTCTTACTTTTTTCCTTCCCAGAACGTCCCCTATTTTTTTTACATGAACTCAACACAAGAGACCCTGAAGGAAATAATTTCCCTCAGGGCCTATATTGTCATCTTTGACGAAGAAGCAGTGTAGAGAGTCTTTTTGATGAGAGGAAGGAGTGAACATGGGTCTTGAAGAGACCCATTTTATAGAAAAGAGGAAACACAGAGTGTTCCACAACCGAGCTGTAGAACTCAAGAACGAGTCGAAGAAGTGACCCATTCCCTTGTTTTATTGTTTATCAAACACATGCAATATATCAGCCGTGTATGTGGGCGCGCTTTTGTCCTGTTTCCCGAGTATGCACCGCTTCATTCCTCGGAGCGTCTTCCATTGTAATACCGGTAGAATAAGGACAGCATACCTCCTTCCTTTCCTTAAAAATACCCTATCCCTTAAGATGAATTTTTTTAAGATGGATTTTTTCCTCAGAATCGTTTTGTTTTCCTGGGCGAAGATAATGTAAAAAAATATCGTTTTGAATAATATTTATGTTATCTACTATCTACTACACTATATAAAGAGGTAAGATTTGTTTGTTTGTTTGCATTGAATAGGCTCCGAAACTACTGAACCAATTTGAAAAATTCTTTCGCTGTTAGGAAGCTACACTATCCCTGGGTAACATAGGCTATATTATATTATTTTTAAAAATAGGCATCCTTACTAAAACTTCAATAATGCAACCCAAGGTGTAAAAAAATTACCTAAAAATTCTTTACATCGCGTACGCTGCGAAAAATATTGATGATAGAATAAAATAATGTGCTACGACTTTGTAGAACACATCATTATTTACAGAAAAGGTCAAGACAGCATATGTCTAACTATTATGGTTATGCCACAATAAGTATTCTTTTATTTTAAAAATTTAATTAAAATGTCGCCGCTTGAAAAGGCTCTTTATTTGTATATTGGCTTTAATCCTTATCAAAATAAATTACTTCATATTCAAGACAGCTTCAATACCTTTATTTAACTTTTTGAATTTTTCAATTCGGATATTTAATTAGAAAGATATTACGAGTTTAAAAATGTTAGTATTAGAAAAAAGTTTCGGCTACGGGCCGGGTGGGAGAAGAGTTAAGAAATGAAGTGCCAGGGGGGTTGGCGGGACGGGGGAGCGGGAGAGCGGTGGCGGGGAAGGTGGAAGTGGAACGCTGGAAGGGAACGCACGGGAAAGGACATGCAAGGAGTAACATTTTATTTATTTGAATATGGCATTGCAACGCATGCCGGGAAATAGCTATATATTATAAAAGATAGTAAAAAAAACGTGCGGACCGTAAAAACTCAGAAACGAGTCCCGGTACGATCAAGGGAGTTTTATGGTGTGGTAGATCTCTATCCCCCCTAGGGAATAAGGGTAACCGTTTTTACCTAAAGGGCGTGCTTTTATAGATATAAGGGGTGGAAGTTTCGCTTTCTTGAAATTTCGAGAACAATCTTCCGGAAAGTTCTAGAAGGTTCCATAGAGCTCTAGAAAATTCTGGTAGGAGTGGCAGAGTATGTCGTGGAATTTTCGGGAATAGGGAATCGGGAACATCAGTGTGGAACATTCCAGAACACTCTCGAATGTTGTCCTGAGCGAAGCCGGGTAACCCAGCTAGTCTTATATAAAAAAAAAAACATCGGATATTTTTATCCGAGACATTATCTAGGTTACAAATAAATTCGTTAGAACTTTGTAATCATGTTACATAAAAATAATATAACTTATAATATATCTCTGTGAATGAGTATCTTTAGGTACGAAATTAAAGAACATGCAACATATATTATATTATTGTTATATTGGCAACATTGCCATATATTGATCTCTGCTCAGTTGGTGATACTGAGAACTGAGTTCACTAGGCAGGACTGGCTTCGAGCTTGCGCATTCTTTGACCAGCCACAGGTGACCTCTGCCACCGTCCCTGTAATGGGTCGAAGCATCACCTACCAATAGTTCGCCATTATTGTACAACATGTGAAGATCAGTAAATCCGTGCCCATTGGCGGCTTCCCTTAATCAAGACTATCAGCAAACTCAATAAACTAAATATAAAATCTAATAAAATAAATAAAAATTAAAAGTACCTGAGGTCAATCGAAGAAAATAAGTGATTAATTTAGAAATAATCCATTAGGAGACATTTAGACACATCATTCCCTATTAGGGGAGGGCGGGGTAAGACGGGGTAATTAACGTTTAAAGATAATAAAACATTGTTCTTCAAATATTACAAAATTAACATTTTATTCAAATAAACTTTTTTCATGTAGCTGTAACATTCTAACTAACTAAATGATACTATCGCTTGCATCGTCTTGCCCCAACAGCGGTACAAGACAAGGTTGACCGCCGGGAAAATATGGGGTTATGGTTCTTACGGTTCCATGCCAACTCAGAATGAAACCAACTCAGAAACACCTCAAAAAGGTCATTAAAAGCTTTGAAAAAATAATTTTGAAATAGCCGGTAACCCTAACCTAACTTAACCTATTTAACCATTTTTTTTATTTTTTTTTTATCATCACTCTTAATGACCTTTCTGAGGTGCTTCTGAGTTGGTTTTATTCTGAGTTGTCTGGTCACCGGTTCTCAGTTAGGGTAAACAAGTAATGTTGTTAACTGTTCACTAATGTATACCCTTTTTGTACAAACTATTTTGACAAATTCTATTATGTTTTTGCTTAATACCCACTGTTTTGTTTTTCCTAGGTATAACAAAATATTATTTTAACTACATATATTACCCACGCACAGGCTGCGCCTTAGTGGGTCCCATTACTCTTATGATTTTCAAAATATGTATGTATAAAATGTAAAATTGGGAAAAATAAAGGATTTAAAAAAAAAAACGAAACCTGCTCTGGAACAGTGAGCCCACTCTTAACACATCTGGCAGGCTATCCATCCTACCGCTGACTCCAAATATCTCCCGTTACGTTTTTTTCGGTCGCTTCTCTCATTTTATCAGAAAATCAGAAGGTTTCCTTCAACCAGTCTCTTCCGATGCGGCCTGCCACGCAGCTGGCGGACAGATACATACACCGCCAAGATCCGGACCGGAAATGGATCCAGGGGCGGTACCCATACCCGCCTCCCAAATTATAAATATCCCAAATTATTATAACCATTCACGATGTTATTGCATCACGATGTTATTGCATCACTATGTTATTGCATCTCAATGTTATTGCATCACGATGTTTTTGCATAACAATGATATTGCAGAATCGAAGAACAAGTGCATAAAGAGGTTTGTAATCAAGGGTGGTAATTTTTTTAATTCAAATAGGTTAAGTATGTCAATATTTTATAATATTTTTCTTCAAAACTTCGAAGTTTCGAATATCGAAGGAATTGATGAAGGTAGTGTAAAATTTGTTTGACTTTTAACATATTGGCAAAAATATAATTTAATTCGTTTCAACTCACGTTTGGAAGTCCATAAAAATGATAAGGGTTGAGAAGAGAAAAATTAATTGCCTGCAATGCTGCTACGAAAGATGACCCGCATATTATTAAGCCATGACCATTTTTTTGTTGATTTTAAGTAGAGCAAAGCATGTTAATTGTGTAAAATATCGATCGCTTATGACTGTGGACACATCAATTGTTTAATCCTCTATTACAAAGCTAATGGGCACAAGTCCCATTATTCATCCAGTAACTTCACATAAATATAAGTTAGGTTTGGGCATGTAGAGCGAATGAACGAGGAAAAGAGTGTAAGGAGAATATGTGACGTAAATGTGTAAGGTCATCACGTCGGGGTCACCACTGTAGGTATTCGGATACTACGCCGGAGAGGATGGACAGCAAACTCAGCAGAAGGTTTAAATATATTTAATGGTGAAACAAATTAAATACGTGTAAAATGTAAAGTCGATAAGATTCAGTACAGCGTGTTCGCGAGGGAGCGAGTCGGTCGTGTCGGAGAGAGTGAGTGAGTGAGTAATCTTCCTCCGTTTATATAGGTGATGATCCCTTTGTTCTCGTTTCCATGGTGGGGGTAAAGCGTCTGGACCTCGAACCCGCAGGATCGCTGACGGTGTCATTTTATTTATTATTTTAGCACGAGTACAGTATTTCGTCTACCGGGTCATCATTGAATGAATATTTTGCAATGCCTTTGCCTGATCAGCGGTTTTCGTCTCGGGTGTCATTGATCGATATTTAAATTAGTGTTTCGTAATGTATTGCTGTCTGATTGTTGATTCACTTGAAACCTTAAAAAGTTGTCCCTCTAACGATTTTTTCCCTAAAGTCATGACGGAAAATTCCTCTTTCATCCAAACGTTAATTACTCTCTTAATTTCGATTTTTTCAAACAATTCTGTACCCACCAACGCTGCTGAGTATATTAAATCTTTACTCTCCTGTCTCCCCAATGTATCCGAAACTGAGCAAAATTCTGCAATGGAATAGTAGTAGTCTAACAAAATTGTTAATAGTAGTAGTCTAACAAAGTCTCTAACAAAATTGAACTTGTAAAATTACTCGATGAGCATAACATTTCAGTTGCTGCCATTTCTGAAACATGGTTAAAAACTTCGTATCATTTTAAGATCCCTGGTTATCATTGTCATAGACATGATAGACCTGATGGTAAGGGTGGTTCTGCTCTTATCATTCATAACTCTATTCCTTTTAAAGATATCTTTTTTCACTCCCTCCCCAATAGTTTTCAGATAGTAGCAGCTGTTATGTCTGATATTACAATATTATATATCCCTCTTTCTACTATTTTTGTTGAAAACGAATGGACTTCGTTTATATCTCAGATTCGTTCCCCGTATATGTTACTCGGTGACTTTAATGCTCATTCTCCCTCATGGGGAAGTGAATTAACAAACCGTTCTGGACGTAATCTGTTAGATTTTATGGATACCTATAATCTATGTGTATTAAATGATGGATCCCCAACTCGTTTCACTGCTCCTCAACATAGAAAAAGTGCGGTTGATTTGTCTCTTTGCTCATCTTCGTTGATACCCATATGTTCTTGGGACATTCTTACAGATCCCCTTTCCAGTGACCATTTTCCTATAATAATCTCCTTCCACCATCTAACACCCTCTTATTCCCTTTCGACAAACAATAATTTTTAATTTAACACTAAAGATGCGAATTGGAGAACTTTTTCTCTCAAATTGGACTCCATTATTCTTTCAACTAAGACTTCTCTTATGAACATCGGATTTCAATGTGAATTATTTCCTAATATGGTAATAAAAGCAGCAGAAAAAACTCTTCAAAAACGTAATGTTAACATTAAAATAAAACATTCAACTCCATGGTGGGATAAAGAATGCACTGATGTCGTTAATTCCAGAAAAAAAGCAATTTCTATTTTCCGGAAATGTATGTCTTTTGAAAATTACCTTTCTGTGAAACGTTCTCAGGCAGAAGCTTAACGTATTTTGAAAAATAAAAAGCGATCTGGATGGCGAAAATTCTGTGAAAGCCTGTCTCCAGAATCTCCCCAGTCTTCTGTTTGGTCCAATTTAAAAAAAAACTTCAGCAACTCGTGTTGATTTTATGGTTTTGAGGTCAGCATCCTGCAAAGGTATTTAGCTGCGGTGGCAAGCTGCTACAGGGTCCGCCCCCAGTGAGGTGGAGCCTCACGATTCGTTAGGGTTGCGTCGGTCCGCCGCTGACCCTCAGTTCCTCCAATGCTTGACTTCTGTAATGCTTCCGACATCTCCTCCAAGTGTAGTATATGCCCGCCAGTAGCACTGCTACTGACAGTATGATGAGAGTCGTCCATTGCAATCGGTTTGTTTCCACATGGATGTCTCCTGTCTGGGCGATGATGACTTCTTCTTTGCTTGATGCTTGTCCCATGATGAAGGTGTGCTGGTTGTCGACTGAAGTAATTTTTGATTTGTAGCTCCTTTTATAATACGATTGTTTCGAAATAATTTTATTAAAATTTTGCTGACGGAATAATCTTGTATGTGCCCTCCTCTTGAGGTTTTGTTTAAAACAGCTGTGTGCGTCATTTCGTTATCGCGCGATTGTTAACGTTGCCGGTGTCGTAATATTTGGTGAATGAACTTGCCATTGTGTCGTCGGTCAGCTGTTTTTACTATTATGTTTTGTTTCGGGTTTCGCTTACGCAATCGTTTATTCATAACAATATTTCTGCATTGTATTTGATTTTAAACTCTGTTATTCTTTCCACGATAATATATTATGCTTGATATTTTTCGGGAAATCTGACGCGTCTTCCACTCCTTGTTATCCTTGAACTTGATTCTTGGTCCGTTATCTTTACCGCTGTGTTCTTATCTGGTACTGACACGGCTGATGGCGTTGTTGAAGGGATTATAGTTGATTTTCCTTCCTCGATAATGTATGCTGGTTTGATTCGGTCTATGGTAACTGTTTTTTCTTTCCCTTTTATGAGAATGACGTATGTTCTCCCATTGCGTTTTATAACCTCGTATGGACCGCTATACGATTGTTGTAGTGGTCCACGAATAGTGTCGTCTCGTAACAGAACGTGGGTGGTCGAATGAAGATCTTTGAATATGAAGGTTCGTCTACTGTTATGTTGTGTTCCTTCTACTGGTCGGAGATTTTGCATTTGTTGACTTAGGATTTTCACAAAACCAGTTAAGTCATCCTTATCGGAAGATCTCGCGTTCAAGAATTCTCCTGGAAGGCGAAGCGGCTCTCCATATACAAGGTCTGCTGATGTGCATTTCAAGTCTTCTCGCCAAGCAGCTCGTATTCCCATTAGCACTGTTGGTAATGTCTCTGTCCATCGGTTAGTCTGGTGGCATTTGATAGCTGCTTTCATCTGGCGATGTAACCTCTCTACCATCCCGTTTGCCGCTGGATGATAGGCCGTCGTGTGAATTTGTTTCGTCCCTGCCAAGTGGTTAAGTTGTTTGAATAATTTAGATTCGAATTGTTTTCCTTGGTCGGTAGTTATCCGGATTGGTGCACCAAAACGAGTAATCCATCCTTCATAGAATGTGCGGGCGACCGTTTCCGCTTCTTGATCTTTGATGAGGAAAGCTTCAGGCCATCTTGTGAATCGGTCCACACACGTCAAGCAATACCTATGTCCTTCTGACATTGGCATAATAACGATATCGATGTGGACGTGTTCGAATCTTGCCGAATTCAGTGGGAAGTTGCCTTGTGGAGCGTTTACGTGTCGCGTTACTTTGTTAAGTTGACAAGGTAGGCAGTTTTTTGCCCATTTGTTGCAATCTGCTTTAATGGAAGGCCAGACATAACGCTGTGTTATGAGTTTGGTAGTGGCTTTTATTCCCGGGTGAGAAAGGTTATGTATCGTGTCGAATGCGGCTCTTCGGAATCTTGTCGTAACAAATGGTCTCGATTTTCCAGTTGACACGTCACAGTATAAAGATGTGTTCGTGTCAGGAATTATGACCTTTTCCAGTCGTAGGGACGATCCTTCCTGAAGATAATCATTCACCTCTTCGTCGGTTTCTTGATCGTTTGCCAACTTGGCATAGTTAATATGTGTCTTGATGGCGTCAATTCTGGATAATGCGTCAGCAACTATATTATCCTTGCCGGATACGTGTTGTATATCCGTTGTAAACTGGCCGATAAAGTCGAGGTGTCGGAACTGACGTGGACTGCATTTTTCTGCTTTTTGCGCGAAAGCATACGTGATTGGTTTGTGGTCTGTGTATATCGTGAATGTCCTTGCTTCAACCATATGGTGAAAGTACTTGACCGCTAAATAAATAGCAAGTAGCTCTCGGTCATACGCTCCGTACTTTCTCTCTGCTGGGCTTAGTTTTTTCGAGAAGAATGCCAAGGGCTCCCACTGGCCATCCACTAGCTGTTGCAATGCTGCCCCGGCAGTGGTATCGGAGGCATCACTTATGATGGCTAGTTGGGCATCGCTCTCCGGGTGTGCCAGCAATGTCGCTTGCGCCAAAGTTTCTCGGCATTCTTCAAAAGCCTTGATGGTGTCAGGTGTCCAGGGCACTGGCGTTTTGCCCTTAGCGTTTCCTTGTAGAAATTCGTTGAGCGGTGCTTGAGACTCTGCGGCTTTGGGTATGAACCGTCTGTAGAAGTTCAATATACCCAAAAAACGTCTAAGGTCCTTTGTGGTTGCCGGCCGTGTGTATTGTTGGATTGCCTCTACTTTGTCGGGTAGCGGTCGCGTACCTTCGCTGGAGACCAAGTATCCTAGGAATTTGACACTTGATTCTCCGAAGTTACATTTTGCAGCGTTGATGACTACTCCATAATCCTGTAAGCGGCGGAAAAGGATTTCTAGGTGCTGCAGATGTTCTTCTTCCGAAGTGGATGCAATAAGTATGTCGTCAATATAAGCATAGCAGAATTCCAGTCCTTGCAAAACTTCGTCGATAAAGCGTTGGAATGTTTGTGCGGCGTTCCGAAGTCCAAAAGACATGTAAGGAAATTTGAACAGTCCGAATGGAGTAGTAATTGCTGTTTTTGCGATGTCTTCCTGCGCTACCGGAATTTGGTTATACGCCCGGACCAGGTCAATTGTAGAAAAAATTTTCCTACCCCGGAGTGATTGGGCGAAGTCCTGGATGTGGCGAACAGGGTACCTGTCTGGTATTGTTCTAGCATTCAAACCCCGATAGTCACCACAGGGTCTCCACTGGTCATTGGTTTTAGGAACCATGTGGAGTGGTGATGACCAGCAGCTTTCGGAAGGTCTGGCGATTTCCATTCGCATCATGGTCTCGAACTCCTTCTTTGCGACGCGGAATCTCTCTGGTGCGAGCCGCCTGGGTCTTCCGCTGACGGGGGGTCCTGGAGTCGTTCGAATATGGTGTTTGGTTGCGTGCCGGGTCTCTCTCATCTGTCCATCGGGGCGAGTTAGGTCAGGGAATTTTTGTAGTAGTTGGTGGTAGGTAGTCGATCCTCTTACGGTTTTTACAGAAGCAACTTCGCAAGTGCTGTTACGTCCTTGAGTTGATAGTTTTGTGGTCTGGTCTCGCAAGCGGCGATTTTTGACGTCAACCAACAGCTCAAAATGGGCTAAAAAATCGACGCCAATGATGGGTTTGGAGACATCAGCGATGACGAATCTCCAGGTAAAGTCTCGCCTGAGTCCAATGTTCAAGGTCAATGTAAGATTCCCGTATGTAGAAATTATGGTTCCATTGGCCGCTGATAGTTCGTACGGTTGCTTGTCGTAACGTCCACAGAGTTTATTCCTGGGGAAGACGCAGAGGTCTGCGCCGGTGTCGATCAGGTATTGTATTTTGGTATTTTTGTCGGTAATAAATAAGCGGCTGGAAGTCGGGCATGAGCTACTGGCCGTCATCAGTGCTTGCCCTGGTCGTTTCTCGAGCGGAATGTGCAGGGGACTCTGCACTTTTGAGCGGCTTCTCCGAAAGTACGATGGTACCAGCACATGTCCTCCTCTCTTTCTCCGCTCCTGCTTTGAGAACGTGGGCGATAGCCTTCGCCTCTGCTCTTCGAGCGTGTCCTAACCCGATCCCGATTGCGAAGGGTTTCGCGGACGCGTCTGCCGTATGTTGTCTCGGGAGCATTGACGCCTTGGATCTCGTTCCTTAGCGTAGCCCGTAGGTCTTGTATCTCCGATTTTAATGTTATTGTCAGCTTATGCAGTCGGTCTTCTAACTGCGCATCAAGTCCGGGCGTTATCTCTGCGATGTGAGCTCTGCTTGTGGAGTCTGCAATTGCGTCTGCCAAGTCAGCCACCTTGTCCAGGATAACGTCCTTCTGTGTCATCAGTACCATCTGCATGGTGTGAGGAAGACGGCCCATCCACAGCGTTCGGAATACCTCGTCTGGTACTGCTACACCCGCTAGGGTGCGTAGGTGGCGCAGGAATTGAGACGGCTTTCTATCCCCAATTTCTTCGTGTTCTAGGAGCCGGCGCGTCTTCTGTTCCTGTGTTGAACTTAACCGGCGGGTCAGTTCAGTCTTCAGCAGGAGGTAGGCACCGGTTTCAGGCGGTTTGAGTATGATCTCTCGTACCTCGGCAGCGAATCTTGGCTCCAAGGCTCCCAGGATGTATCCAAATTTGGTCTGGTCTGCGACGATGCCTGATGCTTCAAAACTCCTCTCTGCCATGCAGAACCACATCTCCGGGTCGTCTGGGCAGAACGGCGGGATCCTCACCGCCACTCTGTTAATTTCGGCAGCCGCGTTTCCACTCGGTTTTGGCTGCTGCATTTTGGCGCTGTCTTTACTTCGTTGCTGGTGCTGTCACTGGACCTCTCGTTGGCTTAATTGGTTGGTTCTGAAGGCGATGTTGCGTGTGTTCGTCGGGGGTCACCACTGTAAGGTCATCACGTCGGGGTCACCACTGTAGGTATTCGGATACTACGCCGGAGAGGATGGACAGCAAACTCAGCAGAAGGTTTAAATATATTTAATGGTGAAACAAATTAAATACGTGTAAAATGTAAAGTCGATAAGATTCAGTACAGCGTGTTCGCGAGGGAGCGAGTCGGTCGTGTCGGAGAGAGTGAGTGAGTGAGTAATCTTCCTCCGTTTATATAGGTGATGATCCCTTTGTTCTCGTTTCCATGGTGGGGGTAAAGCGTCTGGACCTCGAACCCGCAGGATCGCTGACGGTGTCATTTTATTTATTATTTTAGCACGAGTACAGTATTTCGTCTACCGGGTCATCATTGAATGAATATTTTGCAATGCCTTTGCCTGATCAGCGGTTTTCGTCTCGGGTGTCATTGATCGATATTTAAATTAGTGTTTCGTAATGTATTGCTGTCTGATTGTTGATTCAGCTTTCTTCGCATTCCCGCTCGTGTTGATTTTATGGTTTTGAGGTCAGCATCCTGCAAAGGTATTTAGCTGCGGTGGCAAGCTGCTACAAATGTGAATGGTAGAAGAAGCCGGGGACGTCCTAGAAAGACATGGCACGACCAAGTGAATCAGATACTTGAGTCGGGCCATGTCAAGAGTCAGAATAATAGAAGAGCGTGTATGAGACGACGTATGAATGTGAACGAGGTAAGGAGTGTGTGCCAAGACCGAGTTGTTTGGCGTTCCGTCCTCTCTGCCTACCCCTGCGGAGAAATGGCGTGATGGTTAGTTAGTTAGTTAAGTTCACATAATAAAAATGCCCTTCAATTTGGGCAGCCCCGGTGGCGTATTTCCAATCCAATTGCAGCTGATTATGCATAAACCTTACAAACACTATACTGGTTCAGTCGCGGCAGCAACTGAAATGGGTTAGCTTTTGTAAGGGAATTTTGCACTACAAAACCCATACTGGTTCAGTCGCCTACGCGCTTCATTTTTCTGTCTGTTTTTTTAGATTTGCTCCACACAGGAGGCCCAGGCGGTTTTTTTAAGGAAAGGACGGGAAGTAAGTTCCGGGAAGGAGATAGGTATGAAGAGTGGGTAGGAATCTGGGGTTAGGTTGTTTTTAGGTTGTTTTAGGTTGTAGGAATCTGGGGTTAGTGACGGACGTTTGAATCCAACCCTCGTTTAGAGATTTTGGCTGTAGAGGTCAAAAGACCTCTCGATCCCGCCTGCCACACAGCAGGTGGGCAGACGCATCGGCAGCCAAGACCTGGACAAACCTCACTCCATGTACCCGAGCACCCCTGCTAAGTCATCAGACATTTATTTTAAATATAGGCACAATTGTTGAAATGATTTTTTTTCAATTCTTAAGTCAATAAAACGTTCCAGTAGATCCACAGTCCACAATTCCGATAAGTACGTTTTGTTGTTTGTGTGTCTTTGATAAAATAATTATTTTATTATTGCTTCGTTACATAAAACAATATTATTTATTAAGATGATAAAGTTATATTTAGGTATCGAAACCACATATGATAAACAATTAAACTACTCTTTAAGTAATTTTTTGTACACCTGTCAATAAAGTAATACACCAATACCCTTTTATTATTTTACGTGATTAAGTTAAAAAAATAATAATTAAATGTGTTATAATTAATAAAATGTGTATCACGAGTATTCTTCACATCATCATAAAGAAACCATCAACGCAAACGGAAAAATGTATGTTAAAACCGTGTCAGCTCTTACTGATTGCCAGGCAAAAAAATATTCAAATGAAGATACAGAGAATTCAAGAGATTCCCAAGAGACTTCGCACAATATATCACATATTTTCAAAAGTTTGCATCCAGTTTTTATGGCATTCGGTCTCCAACAGTTTTCTTTTAAAGGAAACAAGATCACTAACCTGACATACAGAGCTAAAATATATCAAATAATATTTTTGATTTTGCTATTTATAATGTATTTCCGGATTCCCCATTTGGATGATCAACATTATGGGGAAAAATCGATTTCCAGCGCTTCACATATCATCACTGTGACCCTATTATTGGTTGCCGTTTCATCGATTTTTTCAACAGTAGTGATAAATTCTCACGTCTATTTTAAAATCGTACAAAACATTCAAAATGTTGATGAAAAATTACAAATTCCTTCGGTTTGGTATGTAAAAGCAAGATTCAAAGTTAGGTTCATATTTTTCTTATTTATTGCATTTTATTCTTTCGTCGTTTTTTGGGATGAGGTTATATCGCGTCAGTACAAAAGTATCAATCTTCACATTATTGTAATTTTAATTTTTGTGCAAGATTTGATAATTTTGCAGTACTTGTTCGAAGTCTGGATCACAGTTAATCAGTTGAAGATTCTTAATTACCATCTGATCGATTTAGTTCAATCAATTTTACGTCACAAAGTGAATGTTAACTTTTTCGACATGGATTACTTTCAAGACGGAAAAAATCGCGGAATAAATTGTTTAGAGAAATCACCTAAAAAATGTGCACCGGAAAATTTCGAAGAAGGTATGGTCAGACTGATGTTCGTTTATGATAAGCTGAATGACAATGTTGCTTTGATTAATTCTGCATATGGAATACAGGTAAGTCTGAACCACTTTCTTTCTAGATGTAGATCTTTTTTATTAGTTATTGTCTTGGTTATTGTTTTTATTTTGGTCTGCCTGATGCTCATTTGAACAGAATGCAATAGTTTTTCAAAACAGCACGAAATGCTGCGATCTCCTACAAGGCTAGGGATAAAATTTAATAAGTTTAAAAAGCTGTTGCCCAAAAATTATTTGCATTCCTACACGTTGGATGACTCTCATTAGCAAATAACTACTTTCCAAGAAATTATCGCAGAAGAAGTTCGTAAGACGTTATGCATGTTATAATTGAAAAAATTCAACCTCGGAAACAAAGCTCAGAATGTGAGCTTCAGTACAAAATATATATAGTTTGCTGTGCGTGTTTCAAGTATGGAGATCATTGATTATCTTAACTATTGATAACTTAATTATGATTGATTAATGAATTGAGGAATATTCCTTTAGTTACCGAAAAAAAGCTTTGCTGATTAGCGGTAGAAATTTAAATATTTTAGATACATGTTTTTTTTTTAATTTTACAATGAGGCACAGAAAGAATTGTTTAAAAATTGTCCTGTAGTAAATAAGGCACTTAACGGGCTGGCCCATTCATAGTTGACTGACAATCTTACTCAAAAGCAGTTCATTGGTATATTAAATTTGTGGCACGTTCCAGGGTGGAAGATACTCTCAGCATCATTCTGATGAAACCATTCAGAATTGAAACATTGCTCGATACAGCTATGATAATAAGATGAATAGCCAGTCCTCACTTTGTTTCTTCATGTCTACTTTCACTCTTCACTACCTTCAGCTTAAACCAAATCTGATGAACTGGTTGAACCCTCTCTTGTGAATGATGCGCTATTTGTGAACAGATCTTTCATTGCACTTGTTCAACATTATTATAACGATTATTTTTAAAGCAAACCTCTTTAGAACGAGTACCTACTTACTTAAAGTAAAGTGTTCCCTTAAAGCGATTTTATCACAAAACTGAGCCATATAAAGTTGACCATCATAAGAAAAGAAATTTTGCAAGTTGATGAATTTTTTAATTGAAATTATCAGTTTTCACGTAACCTAGTGAAAAACATACATATATTTTTGCACACTTTTGAATTATTTTTTTTCTGAGTGGTTCCTAGGGCACCCATGCCCGCCTTCTGAAAAGAATAAGTTAATTTAAATAAACCAATTTTTTTTCAGTTGGTTTTCGCAACGTTTTTTTTCTTCGTGTCTGTTTTGACTCTCTGGAATGATTTACTGATTACGAAAAGTTTGCTTGATATGGTAAGATACAACCTTTTCTGCATCTCATTATCTATGTATCAAAGGGTATTTTTAACATTGTTTTTACATTTCGTCGTAATCGATTGGATAATTGAGTGCGAGTACCTAATGATGTGCTAAAAACGTATTTTGAATATACCACAGCAACATAGCAAACAAGTGTTTTGATAATTTTTTTTAAGAGCTGGAGCTAAAATGGAATTCCGTAAAACATAAATAAAAACTTACTTATAATGTGTGTATGAGACCTGTAGGCCTACACAAAAACTGTAAATAATAAGCGTCGGCATACAGAGACGACCGACTAATGCAATGAGCGCTTTTAAAATTACGGTGACGTTTCACGATTCAGTTACCGTGACGGCAAAAAAAGACAAAAAAAATAATGGTGTTTTTTGCAGTCACGGTACCGTTACCGTGAATCGTGGCGGTAATTAAAGCGTTTAATATCTTGATAGGGATTTTTTTAGCATTGACAGCTGTTGAATTTCCAAGTAGTGCGCAGCAGGGGTATTGTAGGACGTAAGTATTCATTGTACGGAGAGAGTACTTGTTGCCGAGGCGTCCATGCTAGGTGGGTATCTTCTACCGTACATTGTGAGGTGGAATGCTCTTGCATTGGAGCAACTTAGGTTGCTGTGTATACCGGGAGAGTAGAGGTGCTGCGAGTGTCCCAGTTTAGTCAGGAGTGCGGCCATCATTTAAAGCAGGCTACGCTCCAGATGTTGTCTGTTCTCGAGTCGTTACGTACACAGGGGAGCAGTAATCGTGGCTGACTGACTGAAAGATGGACTGCGCTCCAAATGTTGTGGGCTTGAGATGCTGCATATCCGACACCAGCATCCAAGGCCGAGACGGTCACCACAAACTCGCGAATAAACTAACTTGCTATGACGTGGTCGTGAGTTGTTGCATATCCGGTACCAGCATCCATCTTGGGGCATTCTATTTAAAGTGGCAGGGCCGATTCTTTCACCAAATTTACAATATTGTGCAATACAGAGGCGTTATTATTTTCGGACGTATTTAACGTTGCATGATCATCTCAATGTGTTATAATAATTGGTTTAATTTTCACTTTATAACGATGTGCTCAATCCTCTGCGGTGTTTCAATTTTATGGAATCTTCAGTCCTTAAAATGCTGTGATATACCTAATGTCAAAGTATTGTAAAATACCTTATATCAAAGTGACGTGCCGTTCGGGTGCGTAATATTTTGTCTCACATGTTTTGAAGAGCTTTGCCGAAAGTTATGGTCTAATTTCGGTTCCTCGAAGTATTGTAGTGTTAAAGTTTAAGATTTGTCTATCACGTAGCAATCCTTAATAAGTGATTGCAAACGCCTACTGTCCTATATAAATTTGATGACATTGTTTTCGTGATACCAAATGCCATGTTTTGCCTATGTATACTTTTATACATATGATATTCCATTCAAAAATATATTTCTTGGTGTAGCGTGTTTTGAACAAATCATTGCAATTTTTCTCACCTTTAATTGAAAGGAATATTTTACCCCGATTTTAAATTTCTTCTGAGGGGCAACAATAATAATGATGATATGAATTCATAATTTGTACCTTTTTGTATTTTTGCAGAACTATATTGTGATTGTGGGTTGTTTAAACTGGTATTTCCATGACATCTTCATGATGGGTTCGTATGTGGTGATGGCAGAACTGCTCAAGAGTGGATACAACCAAACTATCATTACCATCAACAAACTTCAAATCCACAATTTTATTGGTAAATTTTACTTGAAACTTCTGATGAACAGTGTCTGTCTCTCTATATATTTCTGTTGAGCTGACTTTAATAATTTGTCTATTTACAACTATCTATCGACCATTACGATTACGATTCGAGAATTGAGCCGAATTTCAGAGCATTTTGACGGTCTTCGTGGTTGAGAGGTAAGGCTCTTGACTCGCTATCTAAAAGTCGAATCCCGGTGTGCGCAAATAAATTTTATGTGATTAGTTTGTGTTATTTTACAATTAATTCATTAAATATAATGTCCTATCACAAAATATCTGCTTCATATGAACAAATAGATATTATATTTGCGGCACTTTCCAGAGTGGAAGATACACTCTGTATCGCCCTAGGTTGACACCATTCAGAATTGAAACGTTGCTTGAAATGGCTTTAGCCTGGTGACTTCCCACCTTCCTCTTCCCCATCTCCTTCCCCTCCCCACTACCTTCAGCTTTACAACATACCCTAATTGAGAATCCTTATTCTCACTGGCTCCAGACGGAAGCAGCTGGGACCCCTATGAGGTATTCGCATAAAAATAAAAATAAAAGTTGGAAATTAATAAAAATTATGATAATCCTAAAGCTACTCTAATTCACGAACAAACTATTATGATTCGTTCGCCTCTTCTAGATATGTTTAACCCGAATTTAATTATAGACTAAAAAAATTAAAAGAAAGACTAAGTCCTAGTTGCTTCACAGAAATTCACATGTTACAAAATCATCAACATGGACATTCAAGTTGAAAGGTTGAGTGTCCGCTTCAACTTTTCAAAAAAATTGTTATCAGCAGAAGAGGAAAGCTACCATGTTTGGCTTGTGAGCTTATTACAATTTGATAGAAAACTGAAACACACCTTCAATCGGCGTTGAATAGAGACCTTTCGAATGTCAAAAAACAGAATGGTGCTGGATGGCTATTTTACGACAATGTTACATTTAAATTTCTGCAAAACAACTGGACCTTTTCAATGGGGGAAAAAACCCCAGTGTGTCATTCAAATTATTAATTCTGAAATAACTCACTTTAACGACATTAATGTAAATGGGGAAACGTTACATCGTAATAACCATCAATAATTTCCGACAATTTAATCGAAAATCAGTTGTGTAAGATCATAGAAGTAATATTAGTATATTGTATGTAAGTGGTCTAATCACAGTTTCATAATATATTCAGAAGGCGAAACAGCTGTCAAGCGTAATAATTTCGTTCGTTCGTTCTTTCATTAATTTATTTTATTATTTTATTTTAGCCCTATTTGCTTTTGCATATATTTTCATTAGTTGTTTGTATCACTGCTATTGTGTGTGAATACTTAATAATTAAAACATTAAAGAAAATATAATGGAATCAAAAACTGTAACAACAAGAACTTGAAATAAAATATATTGGTAAAAATGTGACTGCACATAAACAGATATTCAATATAACATGTATTCTATTATATTATTCAATACTAGCTAGGGTACCCGGCTTCGCTCAGGACAACATTCGAGAGTGTTCTGGAATGTTCAACAATGATGTTCCTGATTCCCTGTTCCCGAAAATTCCACAACATTCCAGAATTTTTCTGGAATGTTCAACAATGATGTTCCTGATTCCCTGTTCCCGAAAATTCCACAGCATTCCAGAATTTTTCTCCTTTTCGAAACTTTTAGACTCACCGACATACTTCGCCGCTCCTTCCAGAACTTTCAAGAGTTTTATCGAACCTTCTAGAACTTTCCGGAAGACTGTTCTTGAAATTTCTAGAGGACGAAACTTCCAGCCCTTATATCTTCAAAAGCACGCCATTTGGGTAAAAACGGGAACCGTCATCCTGGAGGGGGGATAGAGATCTACCACACCATATAACTTATCCCTTGATCTTATCGGGACTCGTGTCTGAGTTTTGCAGTCCGCACGTCTTTTTGGACTTTCTTTTATTATATATATTGATTATCTCTCCCGCAGCCAACTGGGGCTGAAGGAAGACTCCAAAATTACTATTCTTCTTATATCTACATAATTACATGAAACATATTTTTAGAATTTTAGGTATTCCTGCACAAAGGATTATTACATAATGTGCCGTTTAAAAAAAATGTTACAAAAAAACTGATCGCACAAAAAAAATTTGTCAAATATAGGTAATGTTACCTGCCCAATAAAATGGACAAATAATTATTTTTTTTTTTTAAATAAAAAAAAGGATCTCAATGGTTTAAATGACCATAAAAAAATTCATGGGATCATCGGCTGACATCCACTTTGTGACGGACGTTATATTTGGCATCTTGGCCTGTCGAGAGTTACACACTACACGCTTATAATAATACTCCTGAATAACTGTATAATAATGTGTAAAGTACTAGGGTAGGCTGAAAAGTAATGCACACGTGCTTGTAAAAAAACGAACCAAAAACAAATAGCAAGATCGGATAGAAAGTTAATTAAAGTACAATTTTTAAGCTTCAAAATCATATATTTATTTTTCAACATAGTCACCGTTAAGGTTAACGCATTTCTTCCAACGTGTAACAAGTTTTTTCTTTACGTAACTGAAAAATTATTCCGACGTTTCTTGAATCCAAGACTTGACAGCTGCCTTCTCCTCATCGTCTGAGCTGTAATGATTACCCTTGAGGTGTCTCTTGAGTAAAGGAAAAAAATAAAAATCGCAAGACGAAAGAACGGGGGAATGAGAAGGGTGTGGAATCGGTTCAAACTTCAGGTATTGCAGAGGCTCTAATCGACGCTGTTTGTTATCGTCTATGAAACGGCGTGGTATCCATCGTCCATAGATTTTACGGTATCCTAATTATTCAACAATGAAGCTGACACGTTCCTTTGATATTCCAAAATGGTTTGTGATATATTTTTGTCATTTTGAATCAAATCGCGGACGAGTTTGGATTGTTTATCGTCTGTATCAATTATAGGACGTACTCTGCGTATTTCATCAACAATTATTGCTTTTCTAGGCTCATAATCAAAAAATTTACTACCCACCGATTCACGTCATCGTCACCATAAACATTCTTTAAACGACGATGAATCTTGAAATTTAAAAAAATCGATAACAGCACGCTGTTTACCTTGCGTTGACATAACACTAAAACACGTCTCCATACTTCCGCTTCTCAAAATACACTGGATGTGACTGGATGAATTCAACGACCTCAAACTTGCTCGTACGTATAGAGGAGGAATGTCCATATTCCACCTGGCGCGCTTCTGAAGGTCATTTTCTTCGTGCTGTACAAGCATGTGTGCATTACTTTTCAGCCTACCCTCGTATATATAATAATAATGTTACTGTAAAAGCCTTCAAGGCGTGAATAAATAAATAAATCACCAAAACAGTAGGAAGTATAGATTACGTATATTTGTGTCTAAATAAAGTTTTGTAATAAAAACTTTTATATTGATTATCAAGATAATAAATATATTGTGATATGTACTTTCGTTGCAGGTCTACCATTTATTTGCGTAGTTTTTACACCTTCAAACTATGTCAATAATTTCAGATGAATCATGCCAAAAGCGTCTTTCCACCTTCGAGCACCAGATAAGTTCCCGTCCCATGGTGCTCACAGCTATGAAGCTTTTCCCAATAGATGCCACCCTCATCTATAGTTTCATTGGGACTATTGCCACCTACACTGTCATCATATTCCAAATGAACTCGATGTAAATACAACTTTTATTCAATCTTAATTGGAACAACGTTCGAAGGTTATATCCATGAATGTAATGTATCATTGAAGAAGATAATAATAGTCAATTTAAACACAACATGAAACAGAATAAGACACAGAAAATTAAAAAGGTAACGGTCGCATCTGCACTCTACCCATAGATCTCTTTTCTTACCGGGACAACATGGCCTTTGGAACCTACATATTTCATAGGAGAAGAAGTTAACAATAATAATCTAAACAAAAATATGAAAGAGAACAAGACACAGAAAGATAGAAAAAGACAATGGTCGCAACTGGGACTCAAACCCAGACCTCTCGTCTAACTGGAACATGCGCGTTAACCAACTTCGCTATTGCCATCTTCTGTCAAACCGTCATATTTGTCAATTATATATGCGACCATTATCTTTTTCTGTTTTTCTGTGTCTTGTTCTCTTTCATATTTTCGTTTAGATTATTATTCTTAACTTCTTCTCCTATGATATATTTCACTGATGGGAATAACCTTCAAAAAAGTTATAAAATAAGGTTTTTTTTTTATAAAATTGAACCTACATATTTCGTTTAGATTTATTCGTATTATCTTCTTATTAAAAAAATAATAAATTGGTCATAGTGAACCGAAATAACAATTTAAAAAATGGATCCTTGCTTGTTTGTATCTGTAAATGATTTTGAGCATGCTTCATAGGTTATGCATTCTTTCATTATCAATCTCGAGATCAGATACCTTTTTAACAATCTCACTGATTGTATGAGTTGTAGTTAATTAAAAAATTAATGTGCAATATGTGATTATCTTTTTTAGAGTTGTTGAAAGTATTCGATAGACAAAATAATTTGCTAACAAAAAAAAATTAAATGTTAAAAAATTAAAATCATTTTTTCGATTCAGGTGTTATTAATACCTATGTTCACTATCATAAGTTTATCCGGTCGTATTGAAAATTTAGATATTGTCAAAAATATCTTTAGATGAAAATGATAAGGCGTTGTAATTGTTGGATTTGTGAAGTTCAAAGGATTTATAAAATATTTGATCATTGGGTGTTTGAGATTCAAAATTTCCATTAAAGGTGATATTGAAAAATATTTTCTATCTAAAAGCACATTACAGGATTGACCCTTAAAAATCGCTTGGCGAAAACAATTAATCGAATGAAAAATGAGAAATAAGGGACTACTGCGAATTAGTGAATTTCCTAGGATCCTTGGACACTCTAAAATCAATAGACTCTAAGACACCCGGAAACTTGGCAGCCATCAGACATCAGTAATTTCTCATTTTGATTCTGAAAGAGTTCTTCGGATAATTCACCACAGAGTAGAAGACAATTCTGAAGAAAGTGGTATAGACCAATTAAATGACGCTTTTAAATTCAAATCAAATCCCAAATCTATAGTTCATTGAACCGGAGTTACGGACAGACAGAAAGACCGATAAACGAAATTAGTATTTTTGTGTTATGCTATGATTTATATTCAAAAATTATTTGTATTTCTTTCTTGCAGTTGGCAGTAACGTTATTTATGTACATGGAGACAAACAATAAGTGCTGCTGTAACTGGTCACACTATATACACAAAATAATTAAAATTTCAAAGTTTTCTGTTTGTATTTTAATGATCCTTACTTTTAATAAAGTTTTTTTGGGAATAGTATTGGAGTGTTTTTTATCTTAATTTATTTTTATCTTGATTTTACGCACAATAAGGAACTCCAGTGAAAAAAAATCATGTATTGTACATTAACAAACGCTTATTCTGAATTTACAAGTTTTATTATATATTATTGATTTTCATTAAAAACGAATAAAAAACCACCCCATTGCAACACATTTTTTCGTTAGTATGACTGAATCTATTGATTCTGACATCTCGGATCTCATATATTATATCTACGGTATACAGCATTCATATTTAATCCTACTAAACTAAGGTTTTATTTGGATTAAAAAGACAGTAGTTACAGTATTGATGGAATTGAAACCTATAATTAACCTGGTGCCTATAATTTTAAGTTAGTGTCAAAATAAATAAATAAATAAAATCAAAAAACAATAATATTTATATGGTATTAAAAAATATTAATTTTTACATAATATTATGTATCTATGATATTATTATTGTTGTTTACAATAATTTCTAATATAATAGGTACCACAAAGTAAAAATCTAGAAACTATCATGTAATTTTAAAAGAAAATATTCAGCTGACCCACCAAAGTGTAATCAAACTTTAAATACAATAAAGGTTAAATTTGTAGCAAATATTTATAAAATAACCTAAATTAAACTATTGTACTTGCATCAAAATGATGCAAGGAACAAAATGCTGTTGACCTAAGTGATAAAAGACCATTTGGTAAATGTGCATTGAGTCAACCTCACGGATAATACAGAACTTTCGTGTTGTTCAAGTTTGATGCACGGATAATACAGAATATTCCTTTTTTAACTAATAGCCAATCAAATATTACATTTGTCGGAAGTACCAATCTTATAAAATAAATTATCGTTAAAATAAAAACAAAAAAGTACCTACTTCGAATTATAGGGTTGAGGTTTAAACTACGAAAGCTGCATGTCATCATAATTTTAAAAAACATCCCAGATTTTGAATGGTTTATTTGGCAAAGCAGGGTTTGTCTAGCGGGTATGTGTAATTATTCTAATACATTTCTTTCCGTGTTCAGGCGTTATAAATACAGGTACAAACTTGTCAATAATGCATTCACTTTGTTTCATATGGCAATAATATTTTTCTTTGATTGGCAGCATTGATGGATTGTCTATCATAAAAACGGTAAATATAAAATGGCGTTACCGCGTAAGCAAATTAATTTAAACAAAATTAAAATGTTAAATGCATATTTTTTGCATGTTTCTTTGTCTCCCCCGACATAAATACCCCCGACATAATGCTAAATCTAACTGTTTGAAAAAAAATATTACGTATTAACGAGTAAGCTGCTCAAATCATAAATAATGAGCATTTTAATAATAGTTGTTTTTTTTCTTGTGATAGCGTCACACCATTTATTTTATAGTAAGGTTTTTAAGCACCTGCAAATTGTTTTTTAGGTGCGGTCATGGATATGGTACAGTACAATAACATCGATGAAAGATGCTATAAGTAGTGTTCTTCAATATTATAAGCGGATAATCTCAAGAAAAAAAACTTTTCGACTCCCATACAAAGTACAGCGCCCGTTGAAAAAAAAGTAGGTTTTCGCGACACATGACGTCACACAGACAACCACAGATTTATTAAATAAGAAAAATTAAAACTTTAAAAAGTATTTAAACTAATAAAACTATCTACAACAATAAATTTAAAAAAAAAACTTATATCAATTGTCGCTATTCCAAATTCCTGTAATATTCAGAAAACGGTTTCTGAAAAAATAAGAAAATATTCAGATTTAGGAAATGAGATAAAAAGAATTTGGCATTCTCAGAAAATAAAAATATTACCATTTGTTATTTCGGCTACTGACATTATACCTAGCTCTCTCATTCAAAATTTAGGCTTATTAGATTTGCCAAATAATTTATACATAAAAATGCAAAATCAGTCATTTTAAATACATGTAGGATTACGAAAGATTTTTAAATATTTACATTGAGGGATCAGTAGGATTTATCGGTCCAGTTAGGAGTTCTACCGAGCCGAACCTCTGATATGAAAATATCTGGAGTCGGTGAATTATTTTCCCATTTGGTCTCTGGTAGATTGACATGTTGTTTTTGTGTTGTTTTGTATTTATTATACTTATATGTATAGTACACTTACATGGCATGGATTGACTAGATGATCATTAATGGAAAAGTGTGTGGAGGGTTTAGTTTTTCCTGTGGGGAAGATTTAACCTGGACATAAAATCGGAAGCATTTTAAAATAAAGTTAAAAAGTCATTATAAAAAGGGACTGGAGTTCCATGTTGTTAAAATTAATGGTTTTCACTTTCCAAATAACCACCAATCTAACGAGAAGATTGGCATGATTTGTTTATCTGATGATATTAAAAACCGCGTCCATCACTTCCTTAGCATGCGCCGGAAATCCAAACTTAAATTTTCGTAGTACCTTTATTACTATTTATTTGATTATTTTTTATTGTTTGAGAATTTTAAAGCTTTTTGTGGGTTTGTTGCCACTCACGTCGTCCTCCTTTATATCTTTATTGCAGCATGTAGATCTTCTTTTGTACATTTAAAATACGCATATCTCTTTTCAGTTTGTTTTAATGTTGTGCATCTTTATTTTTCTCCATGTTGGTTTTGTTTTAAATAATTTTAAATGAAAGACGCAAGAATTGAAGAATGTGTAAATAGAAATTAAATTGTTTTGAAAATGTAGTTCTGAATCAATAAATGACCGATTAACTTTCAATCCCAGTCATTTAATTTATTGGAAGCGGTAAACAATTTGTTCTATTCTTTGATATTCTATTTTACAAAGATCCAGAAGAATAATATGAAGATAAGAAAGGAATAAACAAAGGAATTTGCCTATCATCTTTAAATCTTTTCAATCGAATAAAAATAAAATATTTCACTAATAAATTCACTAATAAAAGTATCATGAAAATGTATAAGAAAACAGTTAAAAATGTCATAAATACAATGAATTGTCACTCTGTCATCGTTGGCTATAAAGTTCCCACTTATTTCCGACAGATTTCTTCATCTTGATAATTTTTCTTAATATTTTATTCTCTCCGGTTACACAAAATTCTTAACTCTTATCATTGTTATTTTTATAAACCGATGCTCATTTACTGGGGGGCAGTCAGCCACTTGTGCCGTGACATTATTATTTTTTACCATGTTATTTCTGCGACACAAATCATTGGTATAAAAGAGTGACTTGATCCGAGGAACATTTTTGAAAAGAGGGTCGGTGGTGTAATTAAAAAACGAACCCGTCTGCAAACGGAAAAGCCCGAATTCGTTTCTCAGTTATCTTGTGTATGATGAGTGATTTACTTAAGAATCATTATTATTATTCGTTATAAAAAATGTTAATTAAAATTATTATAGTCATATTTTGGTATCAATGTACAATGAACACATCGTTTAAGTAATTGGTTTTCACACCTTTCCAATAAAACAATACAGATTGTTTTAGTAAAAAAATCATTAAATACTCCGTATCACGAGTATTCTTTCCGACATTACAACGAAGCCATTAACGCAAGTAGAAAAATGTTTGTTAAAAATGTAACAGCTTTTACTGATTGCCAGGCAAGAAAATATTCAAATGAAGACACAGAGAATTCAAGTGATTCCTCAGACAATTCGCACAATATATTGCATGTTTTCAAAAGTTTGCATCCAGTTTTTATGGCATTCGGTCTCCAACAGTTTTCTTTTAAAGGAAACAAGATTACTATCCTGACAAACAGAGCTAAAATATATCAAATAATATTTTTGATTTTGATATTTATAATGTATTTCCGATTCTATTTGAATGATCATAAGGACACGAAAAAATCTCTTTACAGCGCTTCACACATCATCACTGTAACCCTATTATCGGTTGTAGCTTCATCAATTTTTTCAACAGTTGTGGCAAATTCTCGCATTTTTTTTAAACTCACACGAAACGTTCGAAATGTTGATAAAAATTTACAAATTCCTTCGATTTGGTACGTAACAATAAGATTCAAAGTTAGAGTCATATTTTTCTTATATATTTTATTTTATTCGTTCATAGTTTTTTGGGATGAGTTTATATCGCACCAGTACAAGAGTATAAATCTTCACATTATAGTTTTTTTAATGTTTGTGGAAGATTTGATAATTTTGCAATACTTATTTAATGTCTGGATCATAGTTAACCGCTTAAACATTCTTAATGCTCAACTGATCGATTTGGTTCAATCAATTCTACTCCACGAAG
Organism: Limnephilus lunatus; assembly: GCA_917563855.2. NCBI lineage: Eukaryota > Metazoa > Arthropoda > Insecta > Trichoptera > Limnephilidae > Limnephilus > Limnephilus lunatus. The sequence goes on along the minus strand of OU830601.1, from coordinate 14,504,048 downwards.
AGGATAATGATGTTTATGACGTGGATTACTTTAAAGACGACATAAAAAAAAATTGCATTAACAGTTTGGAGAAATCGTGTAATAAAAGTGTACGGGAAAGTTTTGAAAATGGTATAGTCAGATTGATGTCCGTTTATGATAAGCTGAATGACAATGTTACTTTAATTAATTCTGCATATGGGATACAGGTAAGTCTGAATCATTTTCTTTCTAGATTACGACTGTTCCGTAAGGCCGATTGGATTTCGAAGGGTTCTTTATGCTTATAGTACTGGTTTGAATTCACACATTAGATACCTACAAGCCGCTGACGGACGCCGACAGCCGCTGGCAGTTAATTTGAAAGTTTCTATAATATTGCATTATGTAAATTACGCAAACACTGCCACTTGTCGCTTTGCTATTGTTATTTCTTACCATTATTATCCTTACAAGCTACCTGACTCACCAATAAAATAGCCCCCCCCTCTTGGAGAGAAAAATTTGGGCCACTTTGTATATATTCTTTTCAAGTAACGTGAGATTTTGCTGGACCCCCTCCCCCCCTTTTGAGTTCACGTAATTAATGTATGCCCCCTACATTTGGTTTACGCCTACAAATTAGTCGAAATCCATAGCTTGCGTAGAGTGAGCATTGAATTCCCACTCTAACCCTGTGAGGCGGTCCTACCAGCGCGCCCATCTTACAACCGCTAACAGTCATTTTTGCTAAAGTTTGTATGCTGGGCTGCCTATAATTCATTTGAACCTTAGAAAAAATACTTGAAAGGGCGATTCCCTACATACATGGCGACTAAGTACAAAAATAAATAGAAATACCAATAATATAATTAAGTTTCCCGCCCGTTGAACGACTAATGCATGGCACTCCTTAGCAAACTATTTACTCAGAAATAATCACAGGCAACGATGAGATATGCTGCATTTTTTAAATTGTAAACGTGACGCAAGCCTTAGCTTAAACATCAGTAGTAAATATCTAATGTTAGTATCTGTTTCAATTACGGAGGATACTATCGATGATATGAATATTTATGGCATGATAATTTTTTATATCAATAATTCCGTAGCTGTTGTTAAAAAAATGCTAGCATAAAATTTAGGAACCTGTAATTTTTATTAACAAATAATTATGAGTTTTAAACCACTTTTTTTACGTACAATAATATTTATGAGAATTTTGTTGGATCATATATAATTCGACTATATTGTACCCTCCTAAAAAATGTTAAATTATATAATAGAAACAGGTGATTTTTTCGCAAAATTGCGCTGCATAAAATTATTAATTGTTTTTGTGTTTAATTCGTAGAACTCCATTTTAATTTTTAGAAATTTAATTAAATTTAAATTTGATATGTTAATATCGAGTTCTGCAAGTATTTAAGAAAGTATTTTAGTTATACTGCATAAAATTGACCATATTGTAAGAAAACGATTTTTGAAAATGATCTCAATGCTTATGATTTTTTTATTCTAATCACCAGTTTTCACATAACCTTATAAAAAAATATTTTGGCCCTTTCTGAATTTTTTAGTCTTTCCCTTTAGTGTTAAACTCTAAATCTGGCACAATAAAAACCTCAAATTTCCGGCACCAAAGACGTTGAAAGTGCCATACATACAGTAACAAATAATAATACTATGTGAATAAGCTAGACCTATAAAAAAATTTGATTGTTGATAAATGCACTAAAAGTTCTCTTTTTAGATGGTTTTCATAACTTTCTGCGTTTTCCTGTCTATTTTGACTATCTGGAATGAAACTATGCTATTTACGAAAGGATTACTAGAACTGGTAAGATATTTTCTTTATTGGGCCTTATGTATTAAAGAATGTTTGCAAAATTGCTGAAAAACAATTTTTATGATATTTTAATACAAAGGCTAAGAATGGGATTATCAAAAAAATTTTAACAATTCACCAAATATTTAATGTTAATTTTCACGTTCTGTGAAAGTTCTATTCAATATCTCTGATTATTTCAGATTCATGAATTAGCTAACCTATAATAATACAATAACACTAAAGAAGTTTTGAATACATCATGTGTGATTTTGTTACATTTGTTAACGTAAATGATAATTATTTCGACTCCCTTTTTTCTTCTTCGGTATAATAAGACAACAATTTTACTGATGTGATCATGAATACATTTAAGTTTTGTCTTTTTCAGAACTATATTGTGATTGGGAAATTTTTAAACTGGTTTGTGCACAGTATCTTCCTCATAGGTTCTTATGTGGTGATGTCGGAACTGCTGAAGAGTAGAAATAGCCAATCCATCATCACCATCAACAAACTTCAGATTCGCGATTATATTGGTAATCTGCCAAAAGCTTTTATCTTTTTAAACACTTTCTCATTCGTCTTAGTTTCCGGAGAGCTGACGTTCAAAAATTTTCAATTTATATCTGTCTATCGATCATTACGATAATGATGAAAATGATTAAAACTTCATCCAGAGGCTTACTATTCAAATTTTCTTATTCAAAGTTACTTTATTGGTTATTCAAAAAGTTGAGTACTCTTTTACATCTAAAAGCTGTGTCGATAATTTCAGATGAATCAGTCAAAAAGCGCCTGTCCACCTTCGAGCACCAGATAAGTTCCCGTCCCATGGTGCTCACAGCTTGGAATCTTTTCCCGATAGATGCCACCCTCATCTATAGTTTCATTGGGACCATTGCCACCTACACTGTCATCATATACCAAATGAACTCAATGTATGTAAATATGTCATTTTTTTGTTTTGAGTTAAACAATATTCATGAAATTAAAATTAATTTGAAAAAAAAATATTTGTTAAAAACAATCGTCTTTCGCTTTTTGACTGCGTGTCATATTTTAGTGCGTTTAGTTATTTTTTTATGCTTTAACTGTTCTTAATCGTAAAACTAGAGGATTATTCAGTTTTGTTTATGATTCAAAATATTAACCAATTGACTTTTTAAGAAGTTTAGTTGAGTAGAGTTGTTGATATTAAGGCTCTAAGCAGTTACTTTACTAAGTTGTTTACAATTCCATAGTGCTCTCAATAAAATTCCATGAAAACTTGTTTAAAAAAAATGTAGGATAGTAAATTTTTTATTCTCACTGTTATTATAAATACCGTAACATGATTTTAAAATGTGCTGATTCGAAGAAGCTTGTAGGAGATTGAAAACACATAGATATGAAATATAAAAATGAACAAGGATCTTACTCTTAGTCGGCTTAACAAAAATTTGTTTTTTGTTGCAGTTGGCAATGAAGTCCTTTACGTTTGGAAAGCAATAATAAACGCTGATCACAAGAATCTGAATATCATAATAATTACGACTTTTCAATATAATTTTCATTATTCATGCACGTAATCTTAATAAAATTGTTTATTGAACATTTTTGAAAATAAGTATTTTCCAGTGTTATGTTTTTTTTCATTAATGCGAGTGTTTTAATAATTTTAAGCACATTTAATAATTATCGTTTGCACTTAAAGTAATTTTAACAATTTGACCTAAGAAATTACATAAAGTACACAGAATTATGTCAAGAGACATTTAAAAAATATTATTTTGTCTTTTCTATAGTTATATTGACGTGACACGTGTCACTAAATTAAATTGTAAGGTTGACTTGAAAACCGAAAGAGAGTTTTTCTTCCATTGTTGGGCTTTCTATTATAACTACAATATAAGTTATGTGTTGTTGTGTTAACGGCAAAAAATATCATTTAAATTACACTTCGATTCAAAGTAGAATATGTAAGATACTACATAAGAAACAGCTGACTCTACTTACTTATACTATTCTCATCAAAATTATAAACCTTCTAACAGGGGTAATCTGTTAACGGTGATCAATCAATAAATCCAGTGTTTATTCAACAATTTCATAATTGATTGCGTTTAATATCGATTAACTTCTCACTTTTCCATTAAAAACACATTAATAAACTAATGTTAAACTACGTTTGACATTCGCAAACTGGTAATTTCAGGAGTGTGCCCGAATTGATTATAAGTTATCCTTACGAAGAAAAATGGTTCTCAATAGTGTAACAATTATAAAAGTTCGCCAAGCAAAAAATGAATTGTTAGGAGCGAAAAATCCCTCGGAAAATGAATACAATATATCCCATATTTATAAAAGTATGAATCCATTTTTTGCAACATTTGGTCTGCAGAAGATATCTTTCGAAGAAAACAATATTACACCATTGGCAAACAAAGCTAAATTATACCCATTTATTTTTGTTGGTTCCCTTGTTTTGGTGTATTGCTCCATGATTATTTGCAATCTGAATTCTGACAAATACATTGAAAACACCATTTCTGGATCTTCACACATCCTTACCGTGACTACAATTTTGGTTATGGCTTCATCGATTTTTTCCTCAGCTATCAAAAACTCGCGAATTTATTTTATTCTAGTACAAAACATTCAGTATTTGGATAGAATATTGCAAATTCCTTCAGCTTGGTATGTAAAAATCAGATTCAGAACACAAATTATATTTTTTTCGTACATATTTTTTTACGTGTATCTTACTTTATGGGATGAGGTTATTTGGAAAAGATATGATGATTTCAATCTTCATATTTTACTTGTTTTAATGATGTGTGAAGACTTCATTATTATGCAATACTTATTCGATGTCTGGATCGTAGTAAATCGTTTAAAAGTACTTAATTCTCAACTAATTGATTTGGTTCCACCAACTCTACATCATAGCAATGCTGAAATCATTGTTGATATAGATTATTCCAGGGAGGGTCTAAACAAAAGTCGAAAAAAAACTAATCAGAGTTCGGAGAAAAGGTTTACACCAGACATTTTTGAAGACGGTATCATAAGATTGATGTCCGCTTACGATAAACTAACCGATAATATTCTTATAATCAACTCAAGGTATGGCATACAGGTAAGAAAACAAGAACGAGCCTTCTTTTCTAATGGAAGCTTGAATACTTTTATCAACGTCGGCTGTCCAAAATAATGGTTTTATGCATGTGTTCACAGCGTTTTTATTTTACAAGGCAGCAGGTGTATGGAATTTTGCACTCGACGTTGTGCGTATTTTTATATTATTTTAGAATCAAGCAGTTCGTATATAAAATGAGTGGTAAACAATTTGCAAGATTTTAATCAGGGACCGGTGCCAATGACATGTCTCTAATGAAATATCTGGTGAGTAGTTATAATATAGGTACATTTTATCAGGTGGGGCTGAGGAATGGTAAAAATATGAGGTAAAGATAGATATAAATGATGTAATGTAAAAAATGTACGAGGTGTATAACTGTAGAAGTGTGTATGTGTGTAATCAATGCGCACTTACAAGTTAATGGAGATTGGTATTTGTAATGTTTTTCTAAAATGACGGTGTAGAGCCGATAAATATGTCAAGAGTTGAGTTGTGACAAAGATTATTGAGTGTTTAAAGAATACGGAAAATTGGTGGGTTATTGCAGCATTTGTTTCGTTGTTTAATGTGTTAATGAAATGTTAAAAGAATAATAAATAAAAAATAAATTGTTTGGTGTGGCGGGTACGTTTAGATAGTTAATTTGAGAAAGGGGTTCAGGGCAGTTTATATCATTAGTTAGTATTTTTACAGGAATATGATTTCGGCTACGGTTTGTCTTAATTTAAGAAATTGAAGTGTTTAGTAATTTTTGGAGAAACCTAATGACTATATTTTGAATTGGTTCTGTGGTATTGGTGATTATTTTTTCTAAAAGTTTTTTATTACTGACCAATAAAAAGAGAGTCTTCATAGTACGATGAAAATTACATAGTCAGTATTGAAAAAAAATCCCATTTTACAATGGGTTTTATAAATCAATTTACTCACTGAATGGAACTATTCAAAATTAATGAAAAAGAGCATAAAAAAGCATAATTTGTGTTTACGGTGACAAAATAAAACCACTGCTACCGGTCTTCTAAAATTTCTAAAGCGCTTATTAAAGAGTTCGTTTGATATTATTATTTCGTGAATTTTTTTAGTTTAAAAATAAAAACGCTCCGTACGTGTACGCCAACCCAGTTTAAATACTATGTTCATGAACATCCGAAATATTTATATTATTTCATACATTTTTGGCTTGAATGAATTTGACAGGATTAATCTGAGTTTTTGAAATTTATAGACGAAACTTTGAATTTGTAATTGGAAAGTGTAAAAAATTTAAGAAATTATGTTTAAATGTGTTCAATAAATGTCGAATAAAATGTTAATAAAATGAACATATTATTATATTTCTTTTCAGTTGATTTTCATAACATTGGGCTGTTTTATAGCAGTTTTATCAATCTGGAATAGCATCATTCTTATTATAAAGCACATTATGGGCTTGGTAAGCGACATTTTCTCATTAATACTACAAGACAGACAGTAATAAGAAATCAGTTTTTTTTATTCCTCGAAACCAGGTGTAAATTTTTTTTAAGTTAGTAGTTATCTATATAAAAGGCAAACATTGTTTTTTAATCAGCAAAGAAAAACAAAATGTAAGTAATGAGTTTTTAAATTTTTATTTTTTTTATTTCACATTTTGTTTATTCTCGTTTTGTTACCATTGAAATTCAAACGAAGCCGGGTAGTATCAAAAGCTAGTAGTAAAAACTTTAAAACGTTTTCACTAAGTGAATCTTTAAAAATATTGATTTCTTATTAAAGCTGTGTTCGAAATCGCGCCACTTGAAACAATGTATTTTTGTGTAATTAATTTGGGTATTGCAAGCGTTTATATTCTTTATTATATTTATAAAATTCTGAAGAGGTTCAAGAGTGTGATGATATTACATATTTCATAATATAATATATTTTGTCTCGTTACAGAATTACATAATTTTTATTGGCTTTTTAAACTGGGTTACGCACAGCTTAGTACTCCTATGTTCCTATGTGGTAATGGCAGAGCTGCTGAAAAGTGCAAACAGCCAAATTATAACAACCCTTAACAAATTTCAAATTTACAATTTCACAAGTAAGTATTCAATTAATCACTTAGCAATTAAAGAAAGGAGTTAAATAATTCCTCATATAAATCCTTTGTTTCACTCATTTAATGAATTTCATTCTTTGAACTCCAATGTAGACTATATTTTTCGAAAACTAATTTACAAACCAAGATACTTTAAAAAATAATCTACTGTGAGCATAATAAGTAAGAATGAAATTAAAAAAACGAGTGTGCTTTATACAACACGACTGAAGTAAAACTACACTGAAGAGATAGAAAAAAAGTGCGTTAAAATAACCTAGGGGTGACCTATGACCTTGGGGTGACCTATGACCTTGGGGTGGCCTATTCCCTTTGGGGTGACCTATGACCTTGGGGTGGCTTTTTCCCTTTGGGATTATCTATGAGCTTGGGGTGGCCTATGACCTTGGGGTGACCTATGGCATGGTTATTTAATAAATGATTCCTTGTGCTCGCACCTCTCTCTTCCCCTACAGTAAGTTATCCCTAAAACGTTTCTCAGGCACTCCCGTCACAAGGGGATTCTAAACCTTCATTTTAATAGGGCACTATTTCAAAATAAAATGAAGATGGGTAGGAGCTCTTCAGACCTTGGATCCGCCACCATTTTATGTTTCGTGTAATTAAGTCATTTTCCAAATCAAACTAAACCTTGTATCATATGTATTGCTATAGTTTTTGTTTCAAATTTCCCAACATAGAACACTTTGTGCTTCGCGGAATGCTGGATTTCTATTATTTATATTAATTCAACAAATTGTTTTCTGAATTTTCAGATGATACAATAAGACAACGTCTTTCAACCTTCGAGAACCAGATAAGAGCCCGCCCCATGGTGCTTACAGCTTGGAAGCTTTTCCCAATAGATGCCACCCTCATTTTTAGCTTTATTGGGACCATTGCCACATACACTGTCATTTTATATCAAATGAAATCTAGTTGAATCTAGCAACCATAAAAGCGAGGCGTGAAACCATAAAATGAAAACCTGCGCTCCGAGGAAAATCTATTTAATTATTATTATAGAGATTGAAGTAGACATTTTTAAGGATTGTATTAAAACTAACTTATAGTTTTGTCATTTATCAAGGTTTTAAAATAATAAATATTACAACATATATTAAATAATAAATATTCACCAAGGCATCCTTGTTGGACCGTTACAATTTCGATATACATATTATTTTACATTCTGAAAAACTTTTTTTGTCGAAAATACCGTTTGTTGGTACTAACTTTGTTACCTGGGAATTTGCTAAAACAAGAACGAAAACATTTACTAAAATATTTTTTTTAAATAAAAGTATAATAATGGACGCTTTTATAATTAACCTCGCGGCAAAAAAGGCAATGAAAATATGTTCCATATCGTTAGAATGCTGAAGCTTTTTCTTTCACATTAAATAATGGTGAGACACACGAAACATGTGTGGCTGTTTCCTCTAAAGCCCTACTTTTTTGCAACGAGAATCGCATTTTATTTTCTTTATACGTGTGAGGGAGATGTATGATAATAATTGTTTGTTTCATTTTGAGGGGGGGGGGGGGGGGGGGGGGGGCTGCAGACATACGTTCACCGTTTGTCTCGTTCTCAACCGTTGTTATTTAGTGTGTAAGAAAGAGCTGCAGCGCTGCAGCAATATATGTTTGAGAACAAAAGCAAAACTATCAGCGCATTGACACACTTCAATATTATCCTTGTAACTATATTCCATACTTTCAAAATTATCGTCACGGCAAGTAACATTGGTAGGGATTTACGGTGGCGCCACGGTGCGGTGTGTGAGAGAGATGCAAGAAAATTATGACTTTTTCCTTCGGAGGAAACAGACCCACGTACATTGTGTACCTCGTCTTTTGAAAGAGTTGCAGTATTATTGTGTAAAGGAACGTATGTTTATTGCCTTTTTTATACCGTTACCGTGAATCGTCAATATAATTATAAAAGCGTCCATTAGAAGCTATTAACTTCTGACACATTTGTAAGACCTGTGCCACACACAGCTATACAAGATAAAAGATTATTTGGCTTGGCCTATTTCAGCATATCGCTCGCCATATACGTTGTGTACGTTAATGTACGTTAATAACCCACATATTTAATACATTTCTTCTACTATTATAAGAATGTTGGATTATTTTCCAACATAAACAATATTAAAAACATTTTCCACTCACACAAATCAATAAAAATGTCCATTAGTGAGCATTTCATTAAAAACGTATTATTAACATGACTAGTATCAATTAGAAGCTTTAGAAATTTGGACGTAAAGGACAAATAATCCAATTGCCTAATTTACTTTCGCATTCTGCTAGTGGAATGTGAGTTTTTCACAGAAATGGGTGTCGAACGCATTTCAGAAATACAAGTTCAGGAAAAGTTTACAATTAAAAAAGAAAAATCGTGGGTATCGTCCGAAATTTCAAATAAATTTGACATAACTAACGTATTCAAAAGTTTACAAAGCTTTTTATTCATATTCGGTCATCAAAAGTGTTCATTTCAAAGTGACAAAATAACAACGCTCTCAAATATAGCTAAGATTTACCCCTTTCTGTTATGGATTATCATAATTGGTTTATATTACAATGGAACCATGGCTAGAAAAGAAAGCAGCGTTAATAAATCCATGTCCAGTGCGTCTCACGTCATGTGTTTTATAAGTGCAACAATTTTTGCTTCATCAAATTATTCGTCAGTATTCAAAAATTGTCGTACAAATCTCAAGCTTGTACAAAACATCGTTTATTTGGATAATGCCTTACGAATTCCCATGAGCTGGTACAAAAAAACCATTATCAGAGTTATATGTTTTCTTTTCTTCTATATAATTTACGCGGCATTTATTGCGGTATGTGATATGGGTTTGTGGTACGAAATAATGGACAGTCGGCTTTATGTCTTTTACATTTTGACGGTAGCTGTAGATATGATTATTTTTCAATACATATTTGACGTCTGGATCATCGTGAATCGTATGAATATTTTTACCAATCAAATCATTAAATTGGTAATGCCATTTCTATGTCATGAAGGCAACGTTAATATCGATTTTCTAACAGAACCCTATACCGAAAATGACCCGAAGAAAATAAATGGAAAAATTAAGAAAAGTGAAAGTGAAAGCTTTGAAATCGGTATCATAAGATTGATGTCTGTTTATGATAAACTAGCAGATAACATTGGTATTATTAATAATACATATGGAGTGCAGGTAGGTGAATCATTATTTGATATAAATTGGCTGGTGGGGTATTTGGCACTTCCTCTTCAATCGTTCCGGACAGCCTTGCAGTGTCCATCATAAAATGTGGATTTTTTATTATTTTTATTTTATTTTTTATTTATTTATCTACAATATAATATATTTACAATGGTTTTATGTACATATATGCCTGTCTCACTAGGGTATACCTGTGTCGAGACAGGCGTACAGGTATACAAATGAATATTGTAGTTACAAGGATATTTAAGGTAAAATACACATCACTTTGAATAGAATTAAAACAGAAAGGTGATTGGAAGGGTGGTAAATCTTTTAAAGACAGTTATTTTATAAATGTTGGAGATGAAGTAGAGAAGTAAATTCTGCCTAATCTATTTAAAGGTCAATTTGACAGGATTCCATTATTTTCATTTATTTTCTAAGGGTTAGGTTGTATGTGAATAGTTATTTTTGTCTATGTGTGATTTATTTTACAGATGTTTGTAATAGTGAGGCGTCCAATACTTATAATCCATTTTTTAATATCTTGTTTGAATTTTGTAAAGGAGTCAGTTTGTCTGATCGTAGTTGGTAGTGTATTGTATAGTTTGCAAGCTATGTATTTAAAGTGTCTTTGCCCGAAGGTGGTTTTGAAAAAAGGAGTTTGGAGAAGTTCGTTGTTTTTGGCTCGGGTATTGTGTATTGTTTGTGTAGCTTTGTATAGAGTTTTGTTGTTTTTGTGTAAATTAATTATTATGGATCTTGAGTAGAGCTGTTTTATGTCCATAACGTTGAAGGAATTGAATATAGTATCCGTGCTGGTAGTAAGTGGCATTTTAAGAATTATTTTTATGGTTAGTTTTTGTGCTTTCATGATGGGATCATTGGAATATGCATTACCCCAGGCTAAAATTCCGTATTCGATGTGAGATTGGCACAGTGAGTAATATACTGTTTTTATAAGTTTTTAGATTATAAAAAAAACAGTTATGTAGCAGTACTAAATCATCGAATACTGACTGAGTTTTAAGCTTCGGCACTGTACTCAAATACAAAAAAAATGGCCAGAATTGAGCAGAATTTTCAGCTTCGGCTTCAATTCTTTAGTGTCACTGCAATTAAATATGGACGCATTCATAAAGTATGTTTTAATTTGTATTTTTATTTATTTCAGTTAGTTCTTATAACAGGTTATTGTTTGATCTCCAATTTAACCGTCTGGAATGGAGTCTTGGTGATATTTTCTGGAGAACTAAAATATGTAAGTCCCTTTGGAGAAATAACTATAAATATTTTTTGTGTAACCTTCATAGGGAACTTACATACATAATATTATAGGACAATAGGACAGCTAAATCATAAATATGTCGGAGTAAAAATTTTTAATTCATTATCAGAAAAAATCTGAAACTTGAATAATAATCAAAGAGATATACACATAGAGGCGCTGCGCCATACAAATATTTTCGAAATTCGTGTTCGTATCAGGCTGGCGGAGGTTTGCGGGAGGGGTAATTCGGCAATTTCCGTCTTCTACCGAATATGTGGTCCGAAGGCCACGAAATCGATTGCAAAGCAGAGGTTTACAGACTTTTCAAGTAGAGGGCCGCATACAACGATATCAAATTTCATCAATTATATTATTCAACCTACATAGTTATTTTTTACAGTTGCAATGCCTATTTTTGGTAAACTTTCGAAATCACTTTCTGAAGGTACAATAAAGATTCTACTTCAGCTATATTAAATTCCTTCAATACGTCATAATATAAAAAAAGAGCGGTGGTTGTCCTAGTTTTGCATATCTCATACAGACAAAACTGAAGTAAAGTAATGTAATCCGATATCAAAACAAATAGACGACGTTGCCGTATTCAGACCGCCGTTTCTCTTAGCCAAGCCCATTATTTGATCCCTTCCCACATGTTTTCTTATCCTCCCATTACACGTATCGCATCGTATTCGCATCAGTATTTAAATACTGATGCGAATACTGATACGTGTAATGGCTAATACTGACGCATCGACAAAATTACTGACGCGCATCTAGATATTTGGATCGGCTTCATCGGTATTGGGGCGTGGCCGAAAAGTGGTGGGGGATACTGATGCCGTATTGATGCGTGTAATGGCTAATACTGACGCATCGACGAAATTATTGACGCGCATCTAGATATTTGGATCGGCCTCATCAGTATTGGGGCGTGGCCGAAAAGTGGTGGGGGATACTGATGCCGTACTGATGCGTGTAATGGCTCGCCGCATCAGTACGTCAGTAATTCTTATGCGCCATGGAGGACGGTGCTGTTTTATCGCCTCTAGCTACCACATTAAAAACATTAAAAATATGATTACTCCAAATTTGTGTATGCAAACATATAAACAAATTATAGTCCTATACAGCCAATGAATTCACCTATATTTTACTTATCATCTTATGTTTTTAAAATTTAGAGAAAAATTATTAAAAAATCTTCAACTTTATAAATACGGGAAATTTGTGCTTTAGTGTTTAGAAATTGCCGCCATTGGATATTTTTAATATATATACACATATAAGGAATATGTTCTACGTTGTTATGTTCCCTATGGCCTGTTTGATAACCTCAGATGCAAATATATGTATATTAGAAATTCATTTTTTCATATGTTAACAGCAAATCAAAAGTTTGGTTTGAAAATTATTTTGTAGAATTTGTGTGCGTAACTGAGTTTTAAACTGTCAAAATTCGTTCTAGAACAATTCAAAGACAATCATTAAGGTAATAGACTTATAGTCTATTTTAACAACTATTTGATAGAATAAATTGCTGGCCATGAATAAAAACTAACTAACCATCACGCCGTTTCCCCGCAGGGGTAGGCAGAGAGGACAGACCGCCAAACCACTCGGTCTTGGCACACACTCCTTGCCTCGTTCACATTCATACATCGTCTCATACATGCTCTTCTATTATTCTGACTCTTGACACGGCCCGACTCAAGTATCTGATTCACTTGGTTGTGCCATGTTTCTTTCGGGCGTCCCCGACTTCTTCTACCATTCACATTTGCGTCATATATTCTCCTTACACTCCTTTCCTCGTTCATTCGCTCTACATGCTCAAACCATCGGAGCGTTCCTTTCTTGATCTTTCTCATTACGCTTACTTTAACTTTGCATTCTTTGCGGATCTCCGTGTTTCTCACACGATCATCCATAATTTTACCACACATACGCCTTACGGATCTCATTTCTACAGCATTCAGTCTACTTTCATCCTTCCTCTGCCAATGCAATGAATATATTTTGAATAATTAGGTACAATAAATGTTTTACGAATGGTAGAAAAATGTGGTCCGATTTTAGACCGAAAGCAATCGCAGAAAAATAAAATCGGTCCGAATCGAACCAAAAGCAATCCAGTGGTTAAATATCGGATTGACTTTGTGGCTTTGAGAAGCCAAATTTACCTAAATTCCGTAAAAAAATAATAAAGTATATGATTTTTATTTTTTTTTTACAAATCCAAAAATATGTGATAATGTAAAATATTGGCTATACAGCACAATAATCAGTTTTGTATGTCTCCATATTCAAATTCGGAAGTATGATTTTTGTTTTCAATGTCAGAGGAAAATTTTTGAAAATGATCGCGCGGGAATGTTGAGCAATCAAGGAGTATGTTTTTTTATTTCTGTAATTGCTCCAGTGGCTAAAATGTAAATAAATCTTTGTATTGCACCTTGTTGATGGCTTAAAAATAAATAAATGATCAGTCAGCAAAATTTCATCCATTAAATTCAAGTGTGAGAATTTTTCTTTTTTGAGAAACTAGTCCTTCACCCATCGTTAGCGCTTCACTCGTTTTTTTGCACCGAACGCCAAAATTATAGCAACACAGTTTTCGGGCCCATCACTTTAAAAGCGTCAGTCCCGCAAGGATTCGCAACGATACTGACGTCAGTAATACTGACACGTGTAATGGCTCACAAATACTGACGGTTGTCGTCAGTAATTCGCATCAGTAAATACTGATGCGAATACTGATACGTGTAATGGGGGGATAAGGGCTCACCGCATCAGTACGTCAGTATTTCTTATGCGCCATGGAGGACGGTGCTGTTTTATCGCCTCTAGCTACCACATTAAAAACATGATTACTCCACATTTGTGTATGTAAACATATAAACAAATTATTGTGCTATACAGCCAATGAATTCACCTATATTTTACTAAATATCTTATGTTTTTAAAACTGAGAGAAAAATTATGAAAAAATCTTCTACTTTATAAATGCGCGAAATTTGTGCTTTAGTGTTTAGAAATTGCCACCAGTAAATAATGTGTTCTACGTTGTTATGTTCCCTATGGCCACACATACGTCTTAGGGATTTCATTTCTACAGCATTCAGTCTACTTTCATCCTTCCTCTGCCAATGCCATGAATATGTTTTAAATAATTAGGTACAATAAATGTTTTACGAATGGTAGGAAAATGTGGTCCGATTTTGGACCGAAAGCAATCGCAGAAAAATAAAATCAGTCCGAATCGAACCAAAAGCAATCCAGTGGTTAAGTCTCGGATTGATTTTGTGGCTTTAAGAAGCCAAATTTACCTAAATTCCGTACAAAAATAATAAAGTTTGTGATTATAATTTTTTTTTTTACAATTCCCAAAATATGTGATGATGTAAAATATTGGCTAGACGGTTGTCGTCAGTAATTCGCATCAGTAAATACTGATGCGAATACTGATTCGTGTAATGGGGGATTAAAGACGTTGGCAATTCGGGTGTGTTTAGAAGCGACAGTACTTGATGTTTCAAAATATTATTAAAAATTAACAATGTTTTATAAATTTAAGCAAAAAACAACAATTTTACCAAAAACTTTAATAAAATAAAAGCCTACTCACCTGTGAAAAGTTATTCCGTTGATTTTGCCGGATACGATGGTTTTTGACCAGGGATGTGATGCCCAAAAAAATTATTTCCCTAGATTTCGAGGTGAAATTTCCCTAGATTTCGGGGGTACTACCTTGGCAAAATCAAAACCCGCGTCAGGGGGGGGGGGGTTTAAAGTTGAAACTGAAGAAAATTTCTTGTACTAAACATAGATAAAAACGTAACTTGAAACCTAAATTATTATTATTTTTTTTAGAAGTCCCCATTTATCTTTTTAAGTACATGATATTCAACAATATTTAAGATTCATGGGATATCAAAAAAAAATACGACTAGCAATACCAGTAATATTGTCATATGTAATTTTTTTTTGCCAGAGTTCAAAATTTCTCTAGATTTTGTGCTAATTTTCCTTTTTCCTAAAAAATATTTTTCTCTCTAGGCATCACATCAGTGTTTTTGACTCACTAAATGCGTGAAATAGCGAAATGGAGGGGCCCGTACGAGAATGCAGGCCGCGGTTTTAATATCCCTGTGAAATACCGTTATGCTGTTAAACCACGTGTTGTTTGTTTGAATAGTGCAGTCGGAAAGGAATTCTAAGAATTCTAACTGAAGCCACCGCGTCGAAAGGCTCGGCCGTCAGACCGTCCTTTCCCCACGCTCGACGGTTGTAGAACTACTAATATGAAATGGAGGTAGCAACCTACGATTCCGTTGAACCAATTTATTCGCTAAATGTCTCATCTATGTGTATATATCTATGATAATAATATAAAAGAATTTAAATCTCACCACAAAAATTATACTGATAACTTGAACTTAATCACGTCAAATAAAACCAATGTAACAATACCTTGCACTGAATCACACTGAAAATAAAACCAATATAATAACATCCCCCCATACACACAAGCCCTGCTTATTTATGGGGGTGTACATCAAATACATCTATTACGTAATTAATGTATAAAAATTAATTGTAATTTATGTATCTTTTTGTAACTAATAAGAAAAAAAATATTTTTCTAGGATTGTTTTGTGATAGCTGATATGATCAGCTGGTGTCTCCATGGCTTCCTATTATTCTTGTCCTATGTGATTGTGGTGGAAAAGCTCACGAGTGAATACAATCAAGCCGTGATTGCAATCAGCAAACTTCAAATATATGACTTCATTGGTGAGTTCTTTTTAACCACGACCATATTTCCTAATTCGTGAGTTTTCAATAAAGCAAGCAATTAAATGCATCCTAAAAATTTGTGGTATATTTTTTTGTGCAATTATCATTACATAGTATAAAATGAAGTCGCCCAAAATGTATGTGCGCTTAGATCTTTTAAACTACGCAACGGATTTTCATGCAGTTTTCACCAATAGATGGGTCATTCAAGAGGAAGGTTTATATGTATAATATATGCATATTTAAGTAGAGAAAAGCCGAGAAATTCAAAGAAAATATATTTGTGTGCGATTTAAAACGGCATAGTAGTCGCTCAAAATGTATGTGCGCTTAGATCTTTTAAACTACGCAACGGATTTTCATGCAGTTTTCACCAATAGATAGGGTTATTCCAGAGGAAGGTATTTGTATAATTATTATAGTAGAGAAAAGCAGAGAAATTCAATTATTCAATTCAGACAGCGGGCAGCTGGCAAGCGGGTGGTGTGGATTTTTTAAATGCCGTTTAGTTTCGTTAGCCACAGCATCGTGTCCCGGATCTGCTAGTTGACATAATAAATTAATGTAACGTTATTAATAATCAATAACCAATTATCTAATATTATTTTTTTGTGAAAATAGAATTTCACGAAGTTTTTAATTATTGTAAATGTTGTGAAATTCTGTTTTCCACAATAAACAAATAAATAAATTAATTATTTTTGGTGCACCAAAAACATTTTATACACATTACATATAAGTCATACAATGTCGACGTCTATATGAGAAAATATTTACATTTAATTGTTTTCAGACGAATCAAGACGAAAGCGGCTGTCCACCTTTGAGAACCAGATAAAGTCCCGTCCCATGGTGCTCACTGCCTGCAGGCTCTTCACAATCGACGCCTCTCTCATATACAGCTTCATCGGAACCATTGCCACCTACACTGTCATTCTATATCAATTTAAATCTATGTAAATTATAATAACAAAATCGTTTACAAAAAAAATTTGTGAATATCTCACAAGAGTCCGAAACGCTCCCGTCTGGAGTCAGTGGGACTGTGGCATCCCCAATTTAGGTATGTTGTGAGAAAAGTGCCACAAAAAATATAAATATATATATGTATATGTATATATATCTGTACCTTAAGAGGGAATAACCCAATCGAAAATATGTCATTTTTAAATTAAATTTTAGACCATCTTCTCCACAAAAAATTATAAATCTATCTAGTAAACCGTTGTTTTAAATTTTGAGAATATATATATTTTAGTTAAATAAGGTTTTATCGTAGGTCGTTTGCAGATTTGGTAAATTTTCAAACAAAATTTTGTATTATACAACATACATTATTTCAAATCATATAATCATGCAGTAAAATAAATTATTTTGAAAAGCTAGTTTTCAGAATTTTAATTTTATTTCAAATAAAATCATAATCAAAAGAACCGCACCCTTATTTTTTTACTACAATACTTCAGTTTGTCGATTTATTTACCGTCTTACAAAAAAATATATTTAATTTTTATTTTGCTTGGACATTACGGAAAAATTATAAATACTCATGATCAAAAAATAATTACAAAACTTGCATAATTTTAATAGTTTTATCATCACGAGTTTAAGCATTTTTGAAAGTAGTTATTTATCTTTAATTTTATATAAGTAAGTCTAAGTTAAGTTAAGTAAGTAACAGCACCTACCCGAAGTTTTAAATAGCAATTCCTTTTCATTTTGCTGTCCGCTGATATTTTTTTCGTGTGTTACCGTGCTGCTGGAATGAGGCGCAATGCTTATCAAGTAACCCGCTAGGCTACAAAAGTGCTACTCTCCTGACTACTCAGTTGCGACATGTAATGGAAAAATATTTGTAATGTTTTTAATTTTTAAAAATATCGTAGAATGGCAAATTGACAAATAAAATCTCAACAATAAATTAATATTTTAAATTAATATTTTAAATTAAAATTTTTCACAAACAATTTTGTTTATTCTGGTCTTCAAGCATAAGGGGTATTTTGCAAACAACTTATTTTTTCGCTGCCCATTACCATTTCAGTTTTGGAAAAGTTTTTTAAGATCTGCGACGCAGGAATGGTTTACGTTAGCCATTTATATATAATAACTAGAGCATAAGAAGTAAGGAAATCTGTCAAATGACTCCAATATGTAAAAAAATGAATCCCTCAGTCAGAGATTAGAAACAATACATTGCATACTGTGACGAATCAAATTTCGTCACAAACAAATTTGAATAAATAGTTTAATATTGTGAAAGAGTTTGGCTTTGTGCATCCAAACACAAAGAAAGTTTTGATAGACATGTGGGTCGCAAGGACAAGAACAGAAGAAGGGAGAGGTGTGGGGTAGGGCTACGGGTCCTAAGGGTGCATAGGGCACGCCGGGACAAAGAGTCAAGACCGAGACGGGAGGGGTGGTGCATTACCGAGCACGCGTTCCCCGCCCAGCGGCGTGATGCTGGGCGGTGAATGAAGAAGTTAAAGTCAAGATCTAGACGAGGAAGAGAGGAGACACGAATGGTAGTGGAACACCAAGTGCGCGTTCCCCGCCCTGCGGCGTAATGGTGGGCGGTGAATTAAGAAGCAGTAGTTGAGTTCAAGAAAGTGGTTCTCGAGATATATTCCTCCGCCCGGCGACGTCAAGCCAGGCGTGAGACGAGTTCAAGAAAGTAATTCTCAAGATGTGTATTGTGGCGACCAGACGCGGCCGGTGGCCAATATGAGAAGACAATGGTGAAGGCAGGAGACTCGGCTAGGAAGGCCTAAGCTGCTGAACTGCAGAAGCTGACAACGAGGACCTCGGCTTAACTAAGACATCCGCAGAGACTACGATACAGTGATGCGATACAGTGATGCGAAGTGAACACTTAATTAACTATGACGTTGTGAACAATGGAGAAGCAACCCCGAACCAATGACAACTAATTAAAACTTAGATATAAGTAGATCTAAGTATAATTAAGATCATCTATTAAGACTTTGCCAAACCTCATTAAAAACAGTATATTCAAACAGATCTTTATAATTAAATTCACCCTCCTTTGTCCCAACCCAAGTGACTCGAACTGGTGAGAAAGCAGAGTGGAAAAAAGTTCAAAGGTAGGTATAAAAACTACACATATTTAACTACACACCGATAATTATCCTGAGCTAGCTTTTTAGTAACAACTTGGTACGTTACAATACCTAAAAATATACTGCGAAAACAATGCATTGTCGTAATATGAAATCGTCCAAAAATTGTTCATCTCCCGTATACAATGAAAACTTTGCAAATGTGAAAGAGTGTTCCGATTTTTAATTCAATTTAAGGATTAATTTAATTATTTATTTGGCTTTAATATTGGGTAGGAGACGCAGCCCTACTCGAATTTATAGGTACGTATATGAATTTCATTTCCGTAATTTCTTTATATATCGATGTTCAGCTAAATACTCCATTCGTAACTATTATTTCTAAAACTTTGTTTTAAAAAAAAAACTTAATTCTTAGGACGATCAGTAAATTTTATTATTTCTGGTAAAAAAATAACTATATTTTTTTTTAATCATTAATTAATGAAAAACATTGTTGAATAAACTTCATTACCAATGCTAGTTAAGTGTTTGATCAATCAATTCGTACATTTGTTAAAGCAACATAATAAGCGTTAATGGGAAAGTAATAATTTGCAACAGTTGCTAATGGTCTTCCAGTGCTACGAAAATTTTCAACAGCGAAATGTGTGTAGCTCAGATTTCAGATAAGAAAAAATTTCCGACTGATGAAGAAAATGTCTACGAGTTATTCGGAGCATTCCAACAAAAGGGATATAACACATGTTTTCAAAGGTCTGCGTGTAGTTTTATTCGCGTTTGGTCTTCAAAAGCTGACATTCGAAAGTAACAAAATTGCAGCCCTGTCAACCAGGGCTAAATTATACCCTCCTATACTTTGGATTTCAATAATATGTTTGTTTATCTGGGGAGAAAAACAAACTGATAGCATAAAAATAACTAAAACCATAACCGGCACCTCTAATTTTATGTCGATCAATTTGATAATAATTATGACTTCTTCGGTATATTCCTCAACTTTAAAATATTCCAGGTTGAATCTCAAACACGCACAAAACATTATTTACTTGGATGATAATTTGCATATTCCGTCATCGTGGTTTGCGGTAATACGAAGTAGAGTCATATTTTTTTTTGTTTTGATAAACCTATACAATGTATATACTTTTATGTACAGTGCAGCCGTTTGGTTGAACCAAAGTGACATTCGCTGTTATTGCCTTTACTTTATGATGATGGCCATGGACATGATAGTTTTTCAATATGTTTTTGATGTCTGGATCATAGCGACAAGATTGAAAACGCTCACTTCCCACTTGATTGCAATAGCTGTGCCCGTTAGCTGCAAGAATAATATAAGTGATAAATATCAAATTGATTGGGTTCTTGAAAGCAATCCAAAGAATAATGATAAAAAATTGAGCGACAGCGAATAAATGAAAGCTTTGATAATGGAATTCTTCGATTGATATCTGTTTTCGATAAACTCGCTGATAATATTTACATTATTAATACAACATATGGATTGCTGGTAATTTATCACATAATTATGAAATTCCATGACATTAACAATAACGTTCTAACCTCCAATGAAAATTTCGAAAATTTTTTAATACTTGATAATATATTTGTTTTTTAGATAGTATTTGTGACCGTCCACAATTTGGTTGCCTTTCTATCCATTTCGAATGTTTTAATGGTGTATATTTCTGGAGTAATACATTTCGTAAGTGTTTCATGACTGATAAAAATGTTTAACCATTCATCAACATGAACTTATCACTTTGACAGTGATGGATTGGTGATAAATTATAATATTTAGAAATAAAATCTTATTTTTTTAGGATCCCCTTGTCATCGGCGAAATCATCAACTGGTTCCTCCATTGCATACTGCTATTCTCGTCTTATGTATATGTGGCTGAAAAGCTTAAGATTGAATACACTCAAACCTTGGTCGTCATCAACAAACTTCAAATTTTCAACATTATTGGTATGTATCGCTTTGGTAGGCGAAAATTTTTACCGCTGCCCGATGAACATTCAATGTGTGCCATAGCTTATCGCAAGTGAAGTGAAGGTAAAGTACGCGTTGTTTTTTTTAGACGAACCAATACAAAAGCGGTTGTCAACTTTTGAGAGTCAAGTAAAGTGCCGTCCCATGGTTCTAACAGCTTGTGGACTTTTTCCGATAGATGCCACACTCGTCTACAGCTTCGTTGGGACCATCGCCTCCTATTTAGTCATTTTATATCAAATAAATTATTCGTAAATAAAACGTCGATTAAAATAAATTAATGTTTATCTTTTAAGTCTCTATTTTTACCTCTGTCCCTCAGAACTGCTCTGAATTGCCACCCAATAGTGAAATAACCTTATAGTCCAAGACTTTATGGTTAAAGACTTTATGATCCAAGATCTTTGTGTCTAAGATTTTACTGGCCAATACATTATAGTACAATGACTTTTTATTCAAGATTTCATGGCCAAATACTTTATAGTCCATCAGTAGGAATTTAATACTTTATAGTCCATGACTTTAAAGTTCAAGACTTTATAGTACAAGACTTTGTAGCCCAAGACTTTAGAGTCCAAGGCTTTATAGTCCAAGACATTATAGTACAATGAGTTTTTAGCCAAGAGTTTATGGCCTAATATTCAATAATCCATGATTTTAAAGTTCATGATTTTATAGTACAAGGTTTTGTTGCCCAATACTTAAGAGTCCAAGACTTAAGAGTCCAAGACTTTACAGTCCATGACTTTATAGTCTAAGATTTCATTCATAGACTTTATAATTTAAGACTTTGTATCGTTGCTAACTTTATTAGAATCTGCGTAGTAATAGATAATGTACTAAAAACGATAGTTGGTCATCTTTTGATGCTTTCTTAGCAAAAGTTCATATAAGGAAATAAAGCATTACGTTACTCCGCGCCGATAATTCGACTAGTGTGTATACATATAGTAGAACATTTCTTGTTTATGTTGATATTTGTTGTTTTGTTGTCCCAAGAACACTTTATTTTACTTTTTAAGAAATAAATATAATTACTTAAACTTTAAGAAAAATCATTATTCTGAAAGGTTCCGCAATTTTAATATCCCGCAAAAATGGCCGTCAATGTTGAACTTTTGCTAAGAAAGCATCAAAAGATGACCAACAATCGTTTTTTTTATGGCATTATCTATTACTACGTAGATTCTAATAAAGTTAGCCACAAAGCAAAGCCTTATATAATGAAGTACATGAATGAAATCTTGGACTACAAAGTTATGGACTATAAATTCTTGGACTATAAAGTATTGGACTATATAGTCTTGGAATATAAAATCTTGGACTGTAAAGTTTTGGAATCTAAAGTCTTGGGCTTCAAAGTCGTGTACCTACTATAAAGTCTTGAACTTTAAAGTCTTGGACTATGGAAGGCCATATATTAGGCCATGAAGTCTCGGATAAAAAGACATTGTACTATAATGTCTTTGGCTGTAAGTATTGGACTGTCAAGCCTTAATAATAATAATAACGTAGTATTTATATAGCACAGTTTTGTGTTATTTCACTTCAAGTGCGCTTAATTATAATAAACCTAAAAGTAATCCTATAGTGTTCCTAACAAGTCCTTATAAAAATTAATTAAACAATATGAAACAAAGAATATAACAGTATGTAAAAAGCAATGCCAAAAGAACAAATTTAACAACAACAGTTTTGGCACAGGACATTAGATTGTTACAAACAATAACGGTGCCATAAAACAAGAATCATTACATTATTGAATGAATCATTAAATCAATCTTCAAATAATCATTATATAAATCATTAACACAAAATTTGATTAAATAATGTGAAACAACGAATATACAGTATGTACAAAGCTAAAGTCTTGGGCTACAAAGTCTTGTACTATAAAGTCTTGAACATTAAAGTCATGGACTATAAAGTATTTGGCCATGAAGTCTTTGTACTATGATGTATTGACCTGTCAAAATCTTGGACACAAAGATCTTGGATCATAAAGTCTTTGACCATGTGTACTATGTATTATTTTAAATGAGTAAATTGTGAGTAACACAAATTAATCAAATAAAATTTATTTGCAACGCCGGGATTCGATCCCGCGACCTTCGGAATGCGAGTCAATAGCCTTACCGCTGGACTACGCCGGCCGTCAAAAAAGAAATTAAGATCTTAACTCAAAGTCTTTGACCATAAAGTCTTGAACTATAAGGTTATTTCACTATAAAATGTTTTCATCTTATTTGAATTGCAATTCAGAGCAGTTTTGAGGGACAGGGGTAAAAATGGAGACTTAAAAGATAATCATTAATTCATTTTAATCCACCTTTTATTTACGAATAATTTATTTGATATAAAATTACTAAATACGAGGCGATGGTCCCAACGAAGCTGTAGATGAGTATGGAATCTATTGGAAAAAGTCCACAAGCTGTTAGAACCATGGGATGGCACTTTACTTTTATTTAAAAAAAAAATTTTTGTTAGTGACTATTTAATTACAGGTTTGATAAGAATTACAAGATATGATAATGCATATAAATATTTCATCTGTTTGTTCTTAGTCCTCCTAACTAGGTGGTCCTGTGCTGAGGCGGACTGGTAGATTTCTTTGATTTTCCGTTATTTAATTTCTATGATGTTTTTAATACATTATATAGTATGTCTGCATTAATTTCTTTCATCCCTGTTTTGATTTTTTCCTTAAACTTATTTATCTTTTCTTACCTTTTTCAGAATTGGAGGAAGGATGTTGTAAAGTTTGGTTGCCAGATATATGTGGTTTCTTTCGCCAAAACTTGTCTTGAATTTTGGAACATCTCGTATATCCTTTTTTGAGGCTCTTGTGTCATGTATCCGAGTTTCATTAGGAGATTTTCTGTTTTTAAAATGATGTATAAGAATATTTTTGGCATATATTTGTTTTAAATTTAGAATGTCAAAACACTTAAAAATATCTTTTGAGGGGGTTCTGATGGGTAATTTTAGTATGGTTTTTATAATGCTCTTCTGAGCAATATCTAAGTGGTTAATATGATTTTCTGTAGCAGATCCCCATACTAGAATTCCGTACTCAAGACGGGAATGACATAAAACATAAAATACTTTTTTGATGTCTTTCCTAGGTAGTACTTGACTCTCAAAAGTTGACAACCGCTTTTGTATTGGTTCATCTGAAAAAAACAACACGTACTTCACCTTCACTTCACTTGCGATAAGCTATGGCACAGGTGTTGGATATCCCATTGAATGTTTATTTGGCAGCGGTACCCATTTTCGCCTCCCAAAGTGATACGTACCAATAATCTTGAAAATTTGAAGTTTGTTGATGACGACCAAGGTTTGATTGTATTTAATCTTAAGCTTTTCAGCCACGTATACGTAAGACGAGAAGAGCAGTATGCGATGGAAGAACCAGTTAATGATTTCACCTAAACATCCAAGGATCCTAAACAAATATGATTTCTAATTAATTCAAATTAATAAATTAAGATTTTATTACTAAATATTATAATTTATTACAAATCCATCACTGCCAAAGTGATAAGTTCGTATTGATGAATGGTTAAACATTTTTATCACATATGAAACACTTACGAAATGTACTACTCCTGAAATATATACCATTAAAACATTCAAATGGATAGAAAAGCAACCAAACAGTGGATGGTCATACCTACCATCTAAAAATATAAATACATTATCAAGTATTACTGTGACTTAATTACTATATTAATAATAACTTCTCTTTTCCAATAACTCTTTAACTTCTTTACCTTCTTCTTATAATCCAAAATACCAACATAAACTCTCTTATTGTAGAAGAATCTGTGTGCATAGTATTAATTAGTGAAAATTTTCAACCATTACTAATGAATGTAATCCGAAAACTGTAAACTTCACCCTCCATAACACAGGGTCATCCCTAGCATGGAGGGTGAAATATCATAAAAAAACTATGTGTACTTTCGATTTTTCATGTATTAAATAAATAAATAAATAAATAGAGTATTAAAACATTTTAAATGAAGGTCAGCACGTTATTGTTGATATCATAGAATTTCATAAATATAGTCAGTCACCCGCAATCCATAGGTTTTATTAATAATGCATAGATTATCAGCGAGTTTATCATAAACAGATATCAATCGAAGAATGCCATCTTCAAAGCTTTCATTTATTCGATGTCGCTCAATTTTTTTGTCATTATTCTTTGGATTTCTGTCAAGAACCCAATCAATTTGATATTCACCACATATGTTATTCTTGCAATTGATGTGCTAAGCTAATGCAATTAAGTGATTAGTGAGCGATTTCAATCTTGTTGCTATAGACATCAAAAACATATTGGAAAACAATCATGTTCATGGCCATCATCATAATGTGAAGGCATTAGGTTTGAGAATCACCTTTGTTAGACCATACGACTGCACTGTATACCCAAGCATATGCATCGTATAGGTTAAACGAAATGAAGAACAATATGACTCTACATCGTATTACCGCGAACCACGATGACGGTATATGCAATTTATCATCCAAATAAATAATGTTCTGTGGTGTTTGAGATTCAAACTGGAATATTTTAAAGCTGAGGAATAAACCGAAGAAGCAATAATTATTATCATATTGATCGATATAAAATTAGAGGAGCCGGACATGGTTTTAGTTACTTTTATACCATCAGATTGTTTTTCTCCCCAGATATACAAACATATTAGTGAAATCCAAAGCAGTAAGGCTGACACCGACTCCAAAAATAACCATCGTACGAAATTATTTTTATACTTTTTAGTGCATTTTTTAAGTCGTTTTTTGTTATGTTAAAATTTTTGTTTATTCATATTTTCGTTCGGATTGTTAGTGGTATTTTCTTATTCATAACAGAAATTTGAAATGCTGTAAAAGACAAAATGTTAATTGTTCAGTAGAGCAAAAAGAAAAAAAATTTAAATCATATCTCATGTTTTTGTAGGCTTATAATTATTAATTTTTAATTTAAAAAACATTTTATTAAATAGATCTTTCAGAATACCAAACAATTTATGTAATTTTTTGTAACAAGAATTTAATTTCTTATAAATTAAGTGGCATTGCAACGCATGCCGGGAAATCGCTAGTTTTTTTCAATATTATGTTTGTAATCGGCTTTTTAATCCTTATAAGCTTACTAATTAACTTAAATTAAAAAAAAAAAAAACGAAATAAATTTACGTATTAAAAGTCATAATTATTATTAGCCTGAAACACTCATCTACATTGAAAAAATTTCTCGAAAACCCGCGTCCTTCTGATTCAAATCCCGTCGGCGTCATGTATCTTTTCTCGGGAGATTTTTTCAATGTAGATAAGTGTTTCAGGGTAATAATATTACTTTTAGTAATTGTTACACTTTGTATTATGCATAAAAATCTTGTCTTAAACATTAGTTTATCAATTAAAAATAATAAATAATGTTTAATTTTCACGCATAAACAGTTACAAAAAATACAATTTGCTTTAAAATACTACGGATAGTTGAAATACAAACATGTTACTTGATTGACGAGGAAAGTACCATAAGTAATTAAACAGGCAATTAACTAAATGAAACTGTCAAGTGCTTGCTTATCTTATGAAAACACGTTTATTGAAGAACTTATAATCAATCAGACGTTGTTAAAACGTCCAACACAGAATTGATAATACGAGTTATCGCAATTGGTTTGACCGCGTAATTAGTATAAAGTCTCTTCAGGAAAATGATGGATGAATATTTGAAAGAAATCAAGGATTGGCGAGAAAAACATGGAACAACGGAAGAAACGAGAAGCTCATGCAATTCCCAAAAACAGTTACCCGATATTGGGCACATTTTACAATATCTGCAACCAAGTTTTACGGTACTAGGTCTGCAAAAGATTTCTTTTAAAGGAAACAATGCTATACCTCTGACAAATGGGGCAAAAATATACCCAATTATATTTTGGGGCCTTCTCTTTTGGATGTATTACTTTAGTATCTACACTTTAGAGGGTGTAGTAAAGGTAGAGGTTTCCGTGTTTGAGGGTTCACATATCGTTGTTGTGATTTGCTTATTGACGATGGCCTCCTTCGTTTTTTCTTCAGTTGTCAAAAATTCACGCAACAATTTCAAATTCGTACAAAACCTCAAATACATTGATATTAATTTAAAAACTCCCTCGGTTTGGTATGTAAATATAAAACATCAAGTAAAACTTACTCTTACTTTTTTTGTACGTCATTATTTACACTTATATTGTTCTTTGGGATTTCGGTTTTTGGAAAACATTTACAAGTTTTCGCAGTTATATAAAAAATATTACGACGTTAAGTGTAGGCATAATGGTGATTTTTCAATACTTATTCGATGTCTGGATCACAGTACATCGCAGACATTGACATGGATTATCTTCATTATAGTTTTTGTGTAAAAAACTGCCAAAATGAGAAAATTTATGCACTCGAAAATGTCTATATTGGCTTAAAAAGATTGATGTGTGTTTACGATAAGCTGGCTGATAATGTTGCCATAATTAACGCCGTGTATGGGATACAGGTAAGGACAAACATCACAAACGCATAATGATTTTAAGGTTTTACAACTTTGTTCCACGTTACCCGTCTCAGAACAGGCATTATCAGAATATTTTATCTCAGCCCGACGACAGTTCGCAAGCGCGGATCTGCCATTCAATCACTGAGCAAAAAAATTAGGCGCAACGTCTGAACACGAAATGATGTGAAACAAAGTAATGGATTTTTCATTTTATTAACTCTTAATATTAAAATGAAATTCTATTGTATTTTAAAAATAAACAAATAAAATAATAATGAAGAATATTAAAAATATCAAAACATTTTTCGTTACCAGCCTGGTCTGATCAGCCAAAGTATACTGCCACCATTAAAAACTGAACAGACATCAAGTAAAAAATAGCACTTAACTGCTTAGCGAAGAATTAGACAAATTCTTTTCGCTAAATATATTTTTGGATGTCACTTAACTGAGTGTTCCACAAAATGCCCTTAGATAACAAACTAAAAGAGCCCTGGCCGTCTCCAGAAAACACCTCGTTCAGCAAAGCAAAATCACCACTCCTATATTAGATGGAATGATAAACCCTTTATTGAAATAATAAGATAATAATATGATTCTCATTCGTTGAAAACATGTTGACGATATTTGAAATGGATTGAAATTTTATTTGCTTTTCATTTCAGGTGATCCTCATAACCGTCGTTTATTTCGTAGCCATTTTAACCGTCTGTAATTGTGTCATATTAATTCCTACTGGGGCATTAGAACTCGTAAGTGACATGTATTACTTTGTATTATAATTACAGAGTCAGTTCGAAAGATTCAATACAGGAATGAGTAATTTATCTATCTACCTACTGTCCGTGTTTAGGCCATACTTTATTTTTGTCTTTATTAGAAACATCGGGCTAGATAAAAATACATGAAAAATAGGACCGTCATCTTTATCCTAGAATGTCATACTGCAAACTATAATAAATATATCCTTAATAAACAATATATGTCCCAGACTGCTAGGAGTATCAATTATTCAGAAATTAAAATTATTTCTCCTATTTTTCAGAATATCGGTAAAGCGGTAGGTTTGTTAAACTGGATTTTATATAGTTTTATGGTCGTATGGTCCTATGTATTTATGGCTCAACTCCTTAAAAGTGGACATAACAATACCGTTATCACCATCAACAAACTTCAAATATACGATTTCGTTGGTCAGTTACTCGTTTTCTTTATTTTATCATTGAAATTACACAATAACGTGTAGTTGTTGTTCAAAGATACATAACTTATTCAAAACATAACCACACCAAATCAACGAAATCGTTTTATCAATAATTTTAGATGAATCATGCCGTAAGCGTCTTTCCACCTTCGAGCACCAGATAAGTTCCCGTCCCATGGTACTCACAGCTTGGGAGCTTTTCCCGATAGACGCCACCCTCATCTACAACTTTGTTGGGACCATTGCCACCTATACTGTCATTATATACCAAATGAAATCTATGTAAATAACATGCCTCTGTGTTTTTGAAATAAATAATAGTTTAAGTTATTAGTTTTTCCTTTAAAAAATATTTATACCCTTCCTTAAAAAAATCAATACATACTGGCCAATGTAAACCATTTAATACACTTGTAAATATCGATTTATTTATTTATAATATAAAAAAAAATAATACCAAAAAAGTTTCAATTTTAAGAAACTTATTTGGTGTAATAAACGCAAGTACCTAGTATTGTGCATAAACAGCCTTGGCTTTGGAAAACCACCGTGCAATTATCAAATTGATTCTTTGAATCACATATTTTATGATAACATACTTATTGAATTATGATCAATCAACAGCTGTCATTAAGTTTAATTTATAGAACTCTAAAACGGTCATGTTAAAACAGGACTTCGCTACGTACAGTCAAAAATGATACAATCCCCCGTAATATTTGTGATCTTTTAACCACATACTCACTTTTTTGATTGAACTACTCGTTATTGCGGACATTTTTAGTAAAACATTTGAAATTAATGTTAAATTCAATTAAAATTTTAAAAAAATAGACTCGATAAAAATTCATTTGGTAACGTATCCCTTGGAAAAGTAATAATTTATTATCTAAGTGATAAATTACCTTGATGTAGTGACAATTAATGATTACATTACCTTGCATGTGATAGGAACCATCCAATAACTCTCATTTTAATTAAGCACTCTTAATATTTACAGAACGGTAAAGAATACGTGACTATATTATTGCGTTGTTAGTATAAAGTGACTACATGAAAATGGTTGTTCAAAGTCAGAATAATAGAAATAATTTCAAAACAAAAAATGGATCAGAGGAAGGAACAGACAGTTCAGAATTATCCTCAACACCATTACACGATATTGGAGACGTTTTAAAAAGTATGCAAACAATTTCTATGGTACTTGGTCTACAAAAGATATCTTTTGAAGGAAACAATATTATATGCTTGACAAATAAAGCTAAAAAATACCCTGTCGTGTATTGGTTGCTTCTCTTTTCAATGTATTACTATTGTAATTTCCACAATTCAGATCTGCGTACATTGGAAACATCCTTATATTGGGGTGCACAGATCGTCCTTGTAGTGTTATTACTGATTATGGCTTCATCGATATTTTCTTCAGTTATAAAAAAATCTCGCATGAATTTCAAACTCTCACAAAACATCAAGTATTTGGATACTATATTAAAAATTCCTTCGGAGTGGTACCAAAATATCAGATCCTGTGTAATAATTACTTATCTTTTGTATGTCTTGTGTTATACATACATTATTGTTTGGGATTGTTTCGTATTGGAAACGTTTAAATTTTTCCCCAATTATATCATAAACATTCTTCTGTTAAGCAAAAACATGATAGTTTTTCAGTACTTATTTGATGTGTGGATCGTAGTTAATCGCTTGAAAATGCTTAATTCTCGATTGGTCGACTTGGTTCAGCCAATTCTTTGTCACGACATGGTAATGGATATGGATTATCTTCATAATGATTTTTTAGTTGAAAACTGTAAAAATAAAATGTTTACACATGAAAACGTTGAAAACGGATTAATAAGATTAATGTCTGTTTACGATAAACTGGCTGACAATGTTGTTATAATCAATTCAACGTATGGGATACAGGTAAGAAATAAGCAAGCTCTCACTTTTACGGATTTTTTACAAATATTATTGATGATGTGCAAATTTATTATTTTTCATTTCAGATGACTCTTATAACCTTCTCTTCTTTCGTAGCCCTTTTGACTCTCTGGAATCATGTTGTACTGATTGCCATGTATAAAATAGAAATAGTAAGTTACGTGGTTTGTTTTTTAGCAAATAATTTTTTATTTGACGATTTTTGGTTTTCATAATATAACATAATATATATCACCGCATAATATATAGTACCACTACGAAAATCAATTTCAAAAACCGATTTTTTAGTAAATTATTCAGAAAAATATATCTATTTATTTAAAAATCAATATGTGCTTGCTTATATGTATGTCGTTTATGTATTGCTATATTAAACATAGGAAATGTTTGTAACTTTCAAAATACCATCTTTCCACCCTCGCAAAGGTTCTGGATTATTACAACCACAAGACAGTAAATCTGAAAAGTTTTTTTTATCATTACAAAAACTCTTACGAAATTGTCAAAAATGTCACAATTTATTTGAGAATGACATTTTGAAAACTATTTATTGTTCAATAAAAATTAAATTTTCAAATACCCTCTTTAAATTAATGAATTTACTTGAAGTACTCACTTATGATAATAATCAAAATCGAATACTTTGAATTGATTTGTGAATTATAGATATTTAAAATAAGTACCTATGTTAGATACCAAATTCAATTGATTCTTCATATAATATACAAAAATGAATGTTTGTAATATATGAAAAATGAAAATTTGCATAAGAAATTGCAATAGGTGACACGCGAGCTGTTTGAAAACTTAATGTTACGATACTGAATATATGGAACGCGGGAGAGGGGAGGGCAAAGCGGGAGGGGGGTTGGCGGGATGGGGGAGAGGGAGTGGGAAGGCGAACCCTACGGACGTATTAAAAGAGTAAAATAAATCAATAAAATACGTAATACCTGGGAACAGACTTTGTCTAGTTAGGTTGGTAAAAGAAATCTATGTACATAAATGAAAATAAAATAAACGCCCGGGTTGCCGGCACTGAAACTGAAACTGAATATAAATAATACAGGCTGTGGGCCAGAACAATTCATCAAATTTCAAAGTTACATTTTTAATAATAATTTTAACAAGTTCTGCAAAAGTTCCAATCAAGATCTGTTATTATTCCATCCTAGGCCACTGTGCAAGTTCTGTGAAACAACCGATCCATTTGGTGATTCCAATAATAAAAATACTCTTTTGCAGAAATTCGGTTTTGTTGTCAGTTTTTTCAACTGGTTCGCATATGTTGCCATTCTCTTAAGTTCCTATGTGGTTATGGCAGAATGTCTGAAGACTGGACACAATAATACCGTCATCGCAATTGGCAAACTTCAAATATTCAAATTTATTGGCAAGTTTATTCATAACTACTATGTTTCTAGTTATAATTTTTTCAGTAAACATTTTATCCATTTGAAATCAATCTGCTGTATTTGATAATTTCAGATCAATCATGCCAAAGGCGTCTTTCTACCTTCGAGCGCCAAATAAGTTCCCGTCCCATGGTGCTCACAGCTTGGAAGCTTTTCCCGATAGATGCAACCCTCATTTATGGCTTCATAGGGACCATTGCAACCTATACTGTCATTTTGTATCAATTGAGATCATAATATGCCTATGTACACTGAGAAACTTTCTGGTAGTAGTTTCCACAATATCTGCATATTATATAATACTTATTTTGAAAAATTGAAATTCTTAATCTCAAAAAGGTTGTTCTTAAATCGGCTATATTTCTTAATAAAAAATACGCTACTCACCGTCATTGATAATATAATGGGAGACTAAGCTAAAAATACATACAGACATTTCCTGAGAATCCGATAAATTAACTGTCCACAGTTTTTTTTTTTTTTTTTCAATTATTTCTGGCTTTCACCCTTCAAGGGTGTTCTAGGCCATCATTTACAATTACAGAGAAAGGAAGGGTGAATTTATATATTAATTTTATTTAAATGTTCAAATTTCTGAATTATATGGAAGATTGGAGTCGAGTTCAGACTTAGAAGAGATGAAATGTTGAATGGAGGGGAGGCAATTTTAGATAACGCTTAATAGAAGAGGGGATATTTATTTAGAGAGGGACAACCAAAAAATATGTGATCTAAAGTGCCCACATCTAGACCACAGAATGTACAATCGAGGGAGTCAAGAGTGTGAATTTTAAAAAAGTGAGAAGGAACGGAACAATGTCCGATTCTCATTCGAATAAGTGAGGAAATTAAAGGAAAGTTTACCGTCCACAATTCACCGTTGAGAAAATTATTTGCCATTATTTGAAAGCGCTATTTTTTCCGGAAGTTTTTTTTACTGAACTTTCCACTACGATAATTAAATAAAAAAATTATTTCTAAAAACACAGCAAACTTATTTTGTGGCAGCATTTTAAATTCAAATTAATAAAATACTTTTTTAACACTTTTATTGAAAAAAAATAATTGATGAGATTCTTTAGAAATGCTAAAATAAACAAAACCAATCTCCAGAAATGACCTCATTTCAAGAATATAGTGAACATTTACCTGCCACGCATCAGCACCTTTAATGCGATTTTTCTGAAAAATCATACAAATGCCTCAATTTTGTTTATTTATGCTCTTTTATATAACTAAGCCGCTTTTACATCACAAGTATTACATGTTATTAAATGATTCCATTCAAAAAACTTTAAAAAATTACTTAACAACAGCTTTAACGGTTATACTGAGCATTATTTTGGAATAGTAAAATAAAGTATTTACTAATGTATCGCTCTCCTTCTCTGTTGCACGAATAAATAGCATACGCGCTCTCTTTCAATTAATTTTTTTTTTTAATTAATCATAGTGTTGCCAGGAATTTTTTAGACAACCCTTTCGAGATATATTTTCTAATATATTAAATTTGATATAAAATACTTTTCATCCAATAAACATATGGGTGAAGGTCGTTTCTAGTGCGGATCCTTTACTATAAGATAAATAATTTTCTTGATAAACATGTAGGTGTATTTTTCTATGAACCACCCGCCACTGGTTTAAATAATATTGTGGTAATATTTTCTGTCTCGAAATATTTTATTTATTTATTTTTTAGTTGTTTTGGTTGGGTTATGTTTGGTTAGGTGTTATAATCGTTTGCGTGAAGTGAATACCTTATTGTTTGATCCAGTATTCGATATGTTTTTTTGTGATGAATTGTTGATGTATTTGAAGTTAATAGTTGCTTCAGTGTGGTGGGCATGCAGTTTTATAGTTTGGTTACGTAGTACTTAAAGTTTCTCTGCCCGTGTGAGGTGTGAGTTATTGGTATATTTTGGGATTTTTTTGTGGAGGCCCTGGTTATAATTGCTATTTGAGGTTGCATTGGAATGTGGAGTTCATGTTGGAAGAAGTATAGTAGTACAAATTTGGCATAGAGTTATTTTATTGTCATGACATCTAGTGTTTCCTAAATTACAATCGATATTGTGTAGAGAGGTACTTGGAGGATGAGTTTTATTGTTGCCTTTTGAATTTTTTTCCATTGGGTCTATTGCTATGTTCGTTGCACTTTCCCAAGCCAGTGTGCTGTATGTGTTCTTGGAAATATGTTTTTAATTGACTTTACGAGACTGAAGCATGACTCGTTTTAGTTTGCTTATGATATAAGTTTTGTGGTCAGTCCAGCGTAAGTTGACATCTATAACTCCTAGATATTTTGTGTGCTTAACACTTTCAAAACGCTCGCATTAACATGTGGCAGAAGTTTATCCGCACTTGTGTAAGATAAGATCAGTACCTATACGGTGGAGGTTGGCCTCTTTTTTGATGCTGTGTGTAATGTAATTGGTTTTTGTTGTGTTTAGGTAAGAATGTTATTGTTTAGTCAATTTTTAACTACCGATAAACTTTTTTCGACTTTTGTATATACCTCCTTCCATGTTTCAGCCTGGCAGAGAAGAACTGTATCATCAGCGGATGTTACAATTTGACCGTCAATATCAATGTCACACAGGCCTTTTATGTTAATAAGGAACATTAGGGGACCAATAACGCTTCCCTGTGGTACTCCGTATCTAGTTAAAAGTGACTCGCTTGACATGTTGTTAATTTTAACCTGTTGCATTCTACCCGACATGAAGCTTTTCAGTAAGTCCATGCCACTAACACCGACGTTTTTTCGTTTTTTTAGTTTTTTTAAGAGTTTTTCGTGTGAAATTGTGTCAAAAACTTTACATAAGTCTAAATAAAACGATATAACTTTTTTTTTAGCATCTAGATTATTTACGTTTAGGTTTTAAAGTTTTTAATCTATACTGCTTAACACGTGTTTTTTCTACTTACTTTTTTTGATTGATTTGATTTTGATTGATTGATTTGATTTGATTTGATTTGATTGATCTTCTGGGCTATCTGTACTTCTGTGTGCAGTGGCGAAGAGTCCATGAACGCTGAAAAGTTATGCCTACTCCATAGACATCCAAAGTGAAAGAAAACAAAATTGGGGATGCCATAGTCTCACTGGCTCGAGACGGTTGGGAGCAGTTGAGACTCTTGTGTTATATTCAGATATAAAAGTTATATTATATGCAAGTAGGAATCTTTAGCGTTTTTTTGCTAAGCCAACTGCACGTATAAGTATGTCGTAGTTTGTGATTGCCGCATGCTACTTCGGAGAGTCGAAATTATTAGTTAAAATATTTTTACAGCGGATTTCCACTCAAGATGCCTTCAGATATAGGTATATTGACTTTGGTTGTACGGCCGTATATCCTCTTTGCATACTTACTTGAAGAAAACATCTTCTAAACTTTCGGCCGGACCAATTGTCGTGACGAGTCAAAACTCCCAGGACCTTAGTCATTTTTTCTTGACGATCGAAGACCATTGTTGGCTAATTATACGCCCTCAACTTAGGGATTACTGGCGGCGATTCGCTAATCACATTATTTGTTGCATTTTGTCACTAAGCAAGACGTACCGCTTACCCAAAAATATCGCGTTTTTACCTTCAAAACCACAATGGAATCTACCGGCAGGGGTATGTATTTTAAAATTAACTTTAAATTATGTCAATACTTTCTTTGGTTTGTCTGTACGATGTCCTCAAAGTGGTCCCCTAAATTTAACGTCTGATTATCACATTACTCAACTTTGAAGGTGTTTTAAAAATTATCACCACTATTCATTCACCTCGTAGTTTTTACATCTATTAATAAATTTTCTAATAGATAAATAAATTTATTAATAAATTCAGGTCTATTAATAAATTTTTATTTCCCAAAATCCATCCTCAAGATCATCTGAATGATGTTGAATTTGTAGATATAAGATGTAAAATTATGACATTTAAAATTTATATGTAATTTAATTATAAGCACCTGCTGACAAGCCAATTCAATTGGCTTAGCAGGACTTGTTTGTGATTTGTAATAACTATTCTTACAATAATAAATAAAATTTTTTAAATTAAAATTATTTTTTTTTAAATCTACTGAGAAATGTGTATAGCATATTTGCACAGTTAGTTCATCTAAGGCAGTGATTCTTGACGGGGGCGCCAGCGCCCCCCTGTGGGCGTTTTGGAGGTCTGAGGGGGCGTTTTTAAATTTTTAGCATTTATTGTGTCAATATAGAAAATAAGCTCATTCCACAAACATTTTAACTGAGGTTTAATACTCAATGTCAATGTAATAATAATGTGTATATTACTTCTCATAATTTTTTTATTTGTAGTAAGAAATCCATTGCGTAAATGAACTTCCTACTAAAATGTTTAATTTTTAATTTTCGTTCCGGAATGGGGGGGGCTGGATAATTTTAGTGTGGTAAAGGGGGCGATTCTTTCAATAGGGATAAGATACACTGATCTAAGGCATTAATTTTGTTTTGAAGAAACGTTAAAAGTTCATTAATAATCAGTTTGTCACTTTTTTTCGTGTTATTCATATTGTTTTCGTAAGCTGAAATTCGATCCCGTACCCGAGCAGCTGCAGAATGTTGCAAAAACTACTAGAACTTGTATAAAAACATTAATTATTTGAGAGCAAAACAAAAACTCAACAGCAGTCGTTCGTCACATTAATCCGCCTGCTTTATTTAAGAGCTACAATATATTATATTCTTTTAAAATTTCAAATACAAATGAATAATCTATAAAACAACGTGCGCTGGATGCCAGGCGCTTTGCGATTCAAGTTTTTTTTTCAAACATATTAATCATGATTTTGCCCCCCCCCCCCCTTAACCTGGGCAGGCGCATCGTTTTAATAAAAATACTTCAATTTAAATCAGTTTCAATTTTTAAAAACCATTTTAAAACATTACATTATTATTGATAGTTCATATGTAATAATAATATAATAATATCTTTATTTGGAAAACAAACAGCTTTACAAAGATACATAAAAAATAAAGAGTGCTAAAATAAAACAGTAAGCCTAAAAACATGTTTTCGCTGATAATTGTTTTTTTTCGCTGACAAGAAAAACATAAAGAAAAACTATGAAAAAAATAGTTAGGAGAAGCTAAATACTTAAATACTTAAAATACTTAAATATTATAATAATACCTAGTTCATAAGAGTTCAATCGTAATTTTAATTAATCGAGGTTAGCAATTTGTTATTTTTGTACGCCATACCTTCATTAAAGAAGATAATTGATATGGCACATTTAAATATGTAGGCACCATAATGTCACAATATTATTTTATTCAGCTGAATTCGAAACGTTGTCAGTAACAAGGGTGTCGAACGCGTTTGGGTCATAAATTTACAGGAAAAGTTAAATAACAAAGAAACTTCGAGGATTCATTCTAGTATAATGGATATAACCCACATTTTTAAAAGATTTCATGAAATATTTTTCGTATTTGGTCTCCAAAAGGTTTCGTTCGAAGGAATCAGAATTACAATGCTAAAAAGTAGATCTAAAATATACCCTTTTATTTTATGTATTGTGGTCGTTTGTACGTATTGCTACGAATCAATGAACGGAAATGAAAACAACCTTTTAAAACCCAGCACTATCTCACCCAATGTAGTTTTTATCTTTTTGACAGTAATTAATGCCATATCCATTTTTTCTTCAGTATACAAAAATCCAGTTGAAAATTTCACACTTATTCAAAATGTTGTTTATTTGGATGACATTTTAAGAATTCCTGCATCCTGGTACAAGAAAACTAGGAACAGACTAATACTTATTATGGTTTTTTATGCAATTTTCTTAACATTTATGGCTTTGTGCAATATTATTTTGAAGAGCTTTCTGAACACCAAATTTGACGTTCGCATATACGTCCGTTATATTTTGTTAGTGGTCGGAGATATGATAATTTATCAATACTTATTTGACGTCTGGATAGTAATTCATCGATTGGAAACGCTTACTAATCAAATAATTGACATAGTTATACCAGCTCTATGTCGTGAAGATGATATTAACATGGATTACCAGACTCAACATTTAATTAAAAATAGACAGAAGGAAATTGGCGAAAAACCGGGGCTAAACGTCAGTCACAATTTTGAAATTTGTATCCTGAGGTTGATGTCTGTTTACGATAAGCTTGCAGATAATGTTGGGATTATTAACAAAACTTATGGGATGCAGGTGAGAATAGTCATATTAAAAAACAACATATGTATGATTATATTTTATTTTTCACTTTAAAATTATTGAACAATATTCAATGTTATAATGAAAACAAATACGAGACTATATTATTATCATAATAATAATACTAATACCGGGCATTTCAATAAAAAGAGGGATTTTTCACGATTCAGGGGAAGATATAAATCAAATTGATGATTTATGTAGAATATGTTTGGCTTTTCCGGAAACTATATAACATATTATATCAGGATGTTTGTATTAGCGCCGTCCGAGTATATATTCAGGCACAATCAAGTCTTAAAAATAATTCACCAACGTTTGGTAATTAAACATAACTTGATTGACTGCCGTAATGTACCATATTATGAATATGAACCAAATTCATTTTTATAAAATGAATTTTATAAAATTTATTATGATAAAACTATTCTAACAGACAGAACAATTAGTCATAATAGACCCGATATAGTTTTACATGACAAAATTAAAAAACAAACTTATATCATTGATGTCGCTATTCCAAATTCTTGTAATATTCAGAAAACTGTTTCTGAAAAACTAAGAAAATATACAGATTTAGGAAATGAGATTAAAAGAATTTTACAATCTCAGGCTATAAAAATATTACCATTTGTTATTTCGGCTACTGGCATTATACCTAGCTCTCTCATTCAAAAAATTAAATATATAAAAATGCAAAAGTCAGTCAATTTAAATACATGTAGGATTACGAAATATTTTTAAAATATTTATATTGAGGGATCAGTAGGATTTATCGGACCAGTTAGGATTTCATCAGAGCCGAACCCTCTGATATGAAAATATCTGGAGTCGGTGAAATATTTTCCCATTATGTTTCTGGTAAATTGACGTATTGTTCTTGTATTGTTTTGTATTTATTATTATACTTATATAGTGCACTTACATTGCGTGAATTTACTAGATAATCATTTGTGGAATAGTGTGTGGAAGGGTTTAGTCTTTAATTTGGGAAAGATTTAATCCGGACATAAAATCTGGAGCACCGTTATAATAATTAAATAATTAAAAACACTTTGTTTTTACGTTATAATAATTTATTTCAGATAAAAATTATACAATTAAACATATTATGCGGAAAATTTGACTAGCCAACTAGGAATGGATCCTGTTTTAGGCCAGTCAAATTTACAAATTTAGTTCATATCACATTGTTTAAGCATATAACATATTATTTAAAGGAGGAAAAAAGTGTTTCAATCGAATTCCTCATATAAGCTTTAGAAAAATACACAATTTTGTACTTATGAGAAAAAGAATACCTAAGTGAAGAGAGAAAATGAAGAATGCTTATGTTAAATGTGAATGTTTTGGAAAATGGGAAGCGTAGTGATATAAGTTTATAATCTAGATGGGGGATTAGAAAATAATCGATCGCATAGATTAATAAAGAATAGACAATTATGTTCTGAAGTGATAAGTATGTGTTTTTGTATTGTATGGAATTTAATCCTCGACTATCTATTGGTCAACATTTCTTCGCTTTTGACCCTCCCTAAATCAAGAAGCCAGTCGTTGATCAATTTGCGCAAAACATTTGTACTTTTCGATTTCCAAGCATGATATTAAATAATTTAGGTCCTAAGTACAAAAATTGCCGTTGCCCAAGGGACGTCGTCATCATATCGACATGTTTCTAAAAATATCAATATTAATGTCTTATCCTGACGAAGAAAACATTGTTTTTGAAACATGTCGATTATGTTAATCATATAGTGATGCATACTAAGTTATTTGTTTTCATTATTTCAATAATGACACCATATGGTATATTTACGAAGTTTGAAGAAATATTCAATGTGTTATAAAACTGGGTGTGTTACTTTTTAGTTACTTCTAACAACAGTCAACTGTTTATTCATCACATTGACAATTTGGAATGCAATTCTTGACGGCCTTACAGGAGAATATTTCATTGTAAGTATTATTAACGAACTTTTTTTTCCGGTGTTTAACATGATCCAAAAAATTGGTCAATGACAACTGTTCTTCCTTTAGATAGCATTGCTCCCAAACTATAAAAGTTTTATATTCTCCAAGTGTTCATCAGTTTGTGCTTTTAATTATTGAATGCCAATATTACAGGAGGCGGGTATGGGTACCACCGCCCCGTGAACCATTTATTGAACATCCAACACCTCTGCCATAGGTAACCCCAAGAGGTTTACTACGTTTGGTGACTTATCAGGGGTACCCGGGTTCATGGGGTGAGGTTTGTCAAGGTCTTGGCGTCCGATGCGTCTGCCCACCTGCTGCGTGGTGGATTGAGAGAAATTGGTTTAGGGGGGTCTTTTTTCCTCTCCAGCAAGAATCTGTCGATCCATCGCCTTGCACCGCAGTTGGAGGGATGGATTCCTACGTCCGTCACTCCTGGATACACTGACCCACAGATTCCTACCCACCCCTCATACCTTCATACCTAGTTCTTTCCTAGAACTTCCTCTACTTCCTTTCCTTAAAAACCCTCCACACAGCATCCCCTAAGATGACACAGGCCCTAAGGGAAATTATTTTCCTCAGGGCTTTTTTTGTTGTTCTGCTAGTTAATAAAAAAAAATGTATCCGCATAGTTACAAAGCAACAGAAAAAAACAATTAAATGCGTATCTCAAGAATTCGTTATTTTAAAACGTTCTGTTCAGGAGGTCATATGGGAAATAAGTTCCTGTTATTTAAATGTTACCTTAAGGGATGCTGTGAGGTGGATCTGGCTGAGGGTTGTTGATCGTATGTGAAAACTTTGACGGATGTTGTCTTCCAAATGGTAATTCGTAAAGTACTGTTACGATACACCCTGTAGCGGATAGATTCAAGCCCTGGAGCGCGGGACAGGTCTACACAGCTCGGTCTCTCCCCTCTTCCCCCCCTGTTTCCTGCTCCACCGCTTCCCTTCCGCTCGCCCTGCTACCCGCCGATTTCACTGCCGCCGACAGACGAGATTTGAGCGCCTTTGCGAGCACACGTACGCGGGCGGTATCGGGCGACCGCTCCACTCAAATGTAGCCCGCGATGTTTATTGAAATAACTACGGGCTGGAGCCGGCTACGCCGTGCTGTAATAATTTCGGTTTGTTCGAACTAAGAAAGTGCCCTGGTTGAACTTCCAAGGAGGCGAGGACCCTGCGAATCCACATGTAAGCTGTATTATTGATTTCCTCTTTTAAATGTGTCCGTAATCAGT
Organism: Limnephilus lunatus; assembly: GCA_917563855.2. Lineage (NCBI taxonomy): Eukaryota > Metazoa > Arthropoda > Insecta > Trichoptera > Limnephilidae > Limnephilus > Limnephilus lunatus. The sequence goes on along the minus strand of OU830601.1, from coordinate 14,462,164 downwards.
GAAATGTAGGGCCCCGCGAAAATCACCACTCGGAGAGTTTCGTTTCAGAGAGAGATAATGAGAGTTAAACACTTTAGCTAGGTTTGTGTAAATTGCATTTCTTGTATTGAATTGTACTGTAGAAACCTATGTACTGTGTTTGAATTTACAATACATGACCTATTGATTTAATCTTGTTATTATTCTGCTACGGCAGGAGGATTATTGACCAGAGTGTATCCCGCCAGACGCCGGAAGGTAGGGAGAAATTCTATAGCCTTGAGCGACTTGCTCCCTGAATAGAGAGTATCATTGTCTCCGCTGAGAGCTAGCCTGGGACATGTTAGGGCTCCCTTGGCCCCGGAGCTGGTGTTGGTTTGAGTAGCCAACATCGGTGACCATAACAGTATCTATGGGTTTGTTTCCAGGATTCTTTGGCACGATTTGATTTGATGAACTGGTGTCTCCATAGTGTCCTACTTTTCTCGTCATATGTGTTGATGGCAGAAATACTTAAGAGCAAATACAGTCAAGTCGTGATTGTCATTAACAAACTTCAGATTTTCGACTTCATTGGTGAGTTCTTTTAGAATATATAAGATCAATATTTGAAGGTACTTAGCCTTAGATCAGGGGTGGGGAATCTACGGCCCGCGAGCCTTTTTGATTGGCCCGCGAGCACTTTTGGTGCAGCCTGCTGAAAGCACCACAAAAATTACACTCAGAGAGCGAAAACGGTTTTCTTTCACGGTGTTTCAGCTACATTTTTAAACCCCAACGCAAAACAGACGGGTGTTAAAAGTTTGATCGTCGTCTGTTTGAATTTCTGTGGCATCATAGCTTCTAAACGAATGGACCGATTATGAAGCGGTTTTTTGTTTGAAAGCGGACGTGATCGAGATTTTTCTTGGGTACAATTCATGAAAATCTGTTCAGGCGTGTCAAGGTCATCGACTCTCTTTGTGTCGGGGGTTACTTAAAATTTTGAAATTTTTGCTTATTAAGTTATTATTACTAAATCTAGAGAAAGTTATAAAATAGCTGGCAGGTAAGTGCTTATTATATATGCACCTATGTTTCTAGAAATCAGGTTATACACAAATACATACGTGATCCAACATCATTTTTTTTAGTTTTTATTTTATTTCTTATTATTTATTATACGATAGGAAAATTAATATTGAAAAAATATCTCAGTATTAAGGACAAGAAGGGAAAAAACATGAAGTCCTTTTTTAACATATTGCCACACTTCTGCCATAAAAAATAGTTAAATAAAAAAAAATCATTCCTTAAAATTGTAAGTAGTTAATAAAACATAAAATTATAAACATTTTATTGCATCAAATAAATTATCTGTAAAATGTAGGAAAATCATTTACGTGTTCTGAGTACAATATAATTTAAGCTGGTGGACTGGGTACCCCTCCGCAGATCCATTCCTAAGCTAAAACCATTCTTGTGTTCATAATGCCAATTCCTGTTGCGGGTTCGTCTGCTGACGCAATTCGAAGGAAGGAAACCATCCATGTGTTTCTAGTACAAAAATCGGAGGAAAACCATTTTCGTGTTCTGGGTGTAGTATCAATTAAAGCTGGGGACTCGCATGCAGATTCAATCTAAAGTTAAAACCAGTTTCATGTTCCGAATGATCTATCAAAATTCCACTAGCGGATTCATCTGCTGACGCATTTCGAAGAAAACCGTTCTCGTGTTTCGAGTGTAGTTAAAATTTTTGTTTCAAACCATATGCTGAAAAATTCTTGATTGGTAGGGAGATCACACGCATATTACGAGAGTACTATTAATAATGTTTTCTTCAATTTTTCGTCTATGTCTATAGTATTCTTTTTTAGTCTTTCTCACTATTAATCGGCAGATATTTCTATATTTTTAGTAGTAATTTTGGAGGCTGATGTTATTCGGTGAGTTTGATGACTATCTGAGTAGTTTATCACGCTTATGTAAATATTTCACCAAGTTGACACTGATCCAAGGTTATATTTTTTTAACTATCTTTCGAAAGGTTGTGTATTTTATCACACCCGTATTTATTTGTTCAGTGAACTTCATCATTGCAGCATTAACCTCTATTTCAGTCAAAATATTTGCCCAGGATACTGAATCAAGAGATGATCTTATAGAGTAAATAGAGTTATAGTCTGCGTCGTGTTTTGTTGATTGTCTTTTTAGTCGTTATTTGTCTTGGAAAGCAAATAACGATCATTGTAGCAAAGTAGTCAGTTACCGTTATATTTATAATAGTTGCAGAGCAGACGTGGTCCCTTCATACATGGTTGAGAGAGACCTTTGGACTCTCCTGCCTGACTCTCTGTTCTACACTCCGTGTCTCAGATCTGCTCTGATGATGGACACCGTAACGCTGTCCGAAACGTTGGCTAAATAATGAGATAGCGCAACACGGCACATCATACCAAAATTAAATAACGAAAATAAATTATGCATTTTTAAAAATGGTGTCATATCTTTTTAGGTGAAACCGGGTACCGGTGACGGTAGTTTTGCAGGCGGTTAATGAACTACGTAGGCGAAACCAACGTCATAATACCATCAGCCAAACTAGAATCATATGATTTTTTAAAAGTAAAACTTCTTTACGAACGCTTGACTTGGGGAGTAAGCTGGTGAATGCGTGACGAGAGCGTTACGAAAAATGTGATCAGGCGAGGCGAACGGAAGTTGAGAGGGAGATATACGCTTTCGCATATTACTGTAGGGGCAAGAGAGAAAGGTGCGAGCACAAGGAATAATTTATTGAATAACCATTCTAAAGGTCACCCTAAGGTCATAAGTCACCCCAAGGTCATAGGTCACCCCAAGGTTAAAGGTCACCCCATGGTCATAGGTGACCCCATGGTCATATATCACCCCAATGTCATATGTCACCCCAATGTCATATGTTCTTTGTGTGGGTGAAGTTTTACTTCAGTCGTGTGGTCTAAAAGTCTAAAGCACACTCGTCTTTTCTGTTTTTATTTCAGACGAATCTAGACGAAAGCGGCTTTCCAATTTCGAGAATCAGATAAAATCCCGTCCCATGGTACTCACAGCATGCAGATTTTTTCCGATAGATGCCTCCCTTGCCTCTCATTTTATTGCAACGATTGCCACTTACACAGTCATCATATATCAAATGAAATCTACTTGAAACTTCTGTGTCCAAAAATGTTTGAATGCCTCATTCGAATATATATAATTAGCGCAGTGCCACGAAGTGGCTGTTAGTTGCTGTACGAATAAATCTTCACTAAATGGTCGCGGATGTGTTATTTCATTTTACGTTTATAATTTTTTGTACGACTGTTTTTTTTTAATTTTTATATGAATACCGCACAACAGTCCCAACTGCTCCCGTCTGAAGCCAGTGAGACTATGGCATCCCCAATCGGGGTATGTTGTGAGGCTGAAGGTAGTGGGGAGGGGAAGAAGATAGGTAAGAGGAAGGTTGGAAAGTACCTGGCTATTCAGATCTGGTCACCAAACACGGCTGATACAATTTCAAGCAACTTTTCAATTCTGAATGGTGGTCTTACGCGGAACGTGCCGCAAATATACTATATACGTATTATTTTAAATGAAGAAATTGTGGACTAACACAAATGAATCAAATAAAATTTATTTTCCACGCCGGGATTCGATACCGTGACCTTCGGTATGCGAGTCAAGAGCCTTGCCACTGGACTTAGGGGTAGGACTGGAATTTAGGGGTAAGGCTCTCGATCAGTAATCCGGAGTTCGCGGGCAAATCCCGGAGTTCGCAAGTTAATTTTACTTGACTAATTATTGTTATTTCACAAATGTAGTAATTTAAAGTAACATAAAATATATATGTAAATATATATAATAATTTAAAATAATATAATATAAAATTTTAAAAATTATTAAATATAATTAAATATAAATTTGCGGCGCGTTACAGAATGGAAGATACTCTCAATATCCTCATGGTGTAAGATCACCATTCAGAATTGAAACGTTCCTCGAAATGGATGTTTGGTGACCAGATCTGAACAGCCGGGTACTTTCCCACCTTCCTCTCAAAATCTCCTTCCACTTCCCACTGCTTTCAACCCAGTGTAGTGACGTAGCTAGCATGGGTGGCACCCGGAGCGGTTTCACCTTAATCAAAGCCATCCGACTCCTTTCGTGATTCGACTAGGCTGATCGAAGTAACTTGTGAATTCTGGACGTGTAAATGGCCCAGAATTCTTTGAACTTAATACTCAAGAAAGAAAAAACTAATGTGAGTTTTATCTTGCGTTAACCTCAAATTACAAAGATGATGAATCCGACAGGAACTGAATGGCAACAAAAGAAAACTGATCTTATTTCTGGTTCTGCTCCAGTTGGAAGGCCTTCCCATCTAGTCCTCTCACATGGATCAATCGTATATAATTTAGTAAAGCAATATAAGTCGCATAAGGCGCACTTAAGTCGAATGTCAATATACACCTCGGGTTCAAAATTCAGACTGAACTTAACTTCAAATTCACAGAAACACGTGTGTCATTATGTCAATGTAACATATTGTCGCATTGAATCATTTTATCTCCAAAAACCGCAAGCGGGTGACATCTGTGTTGACTTTGGTCAAGCGCAAGGCTTTAGCCGGTTTCCAAACCAATATCACACGAAAGCGGATGGAAAGAGCCCGCAATGATCAACACTTTGCAAGGAACGCAATAATTAAAATAATCAATCACAAGTATTCAGATTACAACGCTCAACCACGAGTCGATGCATATTAAATTGTACGGAGGCAATTTTGACGTCGCTTTTCTCCCGAAGTCTTTATTTGTGGCCATTTGATGATTGGCGCCAAAACTCGTTAGCACGAGATTGCACGAGTTTGCACGAGGTTGCACGAGATCACAAGTTTTTCACGAATTTGCACGAGGTTGCTGCTGTTGGTTTATTTGGCTTTGAACTCCCTGGCTACCGGTTACTTTTGGATGCGTTCTTCGTGTTCTCTACGGAGTAAATTAGCTAGTTTTGCAAACATGGTCCACAGGTATGCTTTATTTTTTTCTCAGGTCTGTTTCATTTGTTTAGGACTATACCTACTCTGGTATTTTCTACTGTACCTACTGTTAAATAAATATTACTACTAATTGATCTAAATAACCAAGCATATATTTATTGTTAAACATAAGCACTCAAAAATTGTTAAACATAAGCACACGTTTATTATAATAATTATAATATTTTGTATTCACGCAAGAATGTCTTGATTTTGTATTCACACATGTCTTGATTTTGTATTCACACAAGAATGTCTTGATTCTAGATTTTTATCATTTATTATACAACACCCATTTCAAATCATAAAAACCATGCAGTAAAATAAATCAATATATTATCAGGTAAACGTATGTAACAGAATTTTAATTTTAGTTTAAATAAAATCATATAAAATTTATAAGTACATGTGTTTCTTGATGAAAATTGGTCCGATTGTGTATTTATTTGCGCACTTACAGACTAATATATTTCAATTTTTTTTAGTCTTATTTTGCTGAGACATTATTGAAAAATGATAAATACTTATGATCAAAAAATAATTACAAAAAGTACATAATTTTATCAACACGCCTTTCAGCATTTTTGGATGTAGGTATAAATTAAAGCAAATTTGGAATGAAAGAAAATCGATATTGGGTTATAATTTTAAATAGCTGGTAAGGAGAGTAATTAATATTTCTCATTGGAACCGCCTTGTACGATCGTAAGAAACTCTTTCGACGAAATGTGGATTTTCGGAGTCTGGCTGGTTATACGCTCTTAAACATCCATGTTAATTATGATATTTTGTAATTACGCTTGGAGAATGTCTTGATTCACGATTTTTGCAAGCGATTTAAATAACCAAACATCTATCTATTGTCAAACATAAGCATTCGATACTGAATTTGTTTTTAAGGTAAAATCTATGTGGGGTACCAGAGAATACAAGTAGAGGATGCCCTTCCTCTGGTGCAGTGCTATCACTGCCTGGGCTTTGGACATACTTCTATCAGGTGTCTTCATAAAGAAAAGGACAAACCATTGTGTACACACTGTGCTGGTGATCATTCCTACAAAGATTGTGTTAACAAAGATAAAGAACCTAAGTGTAAAAACTGTGATAGCAAAAATAAAAAAATGAACTGGAATATTGACATCAGGCATTCTGCAAACGATAGAACAAAATGCAATGTGTATAAAAAAATGAGCATATTAGCAAAAGAAAAAATAGAATATTGACTAGAAATAACAATAAACCTGTCTCAAAGTAGATATAGTGTTATTATAATACGTATGATTTTTTCTCGTAGAATTTGCTATATTTCAATAAATACAATTTACGTTTTTATTTCCAAACATTACACATTTCTATTTCTATATTATATTAAAGAAAAAAATCATTGTAAAAAGACTCTAGATTTCCAAACGTCGCCATATTCTGTTGTTGAACTTTCACTTTATTACATAAATATTGTTATAAAAATTATAAAAAATCACAAAAAAACTAACAAAAATAATATTATTATATTACATTATTTTTTTAACGGTAATATCATAACGACACCTTCAAAAACATTTTTTTGTTTACCTATACATGTATATATTCACTGTGTACTATATTTCACATTCATAAATATAACATTTTTTAAAAAAATCTTACAATGTGATAAATATTCTGAAATAACCATAGATGTAAACATTCAATTTATTTTATATTTATTAAGTCTTTATCAAAAAGTACTTGTGCCTTTTAGCTGTAGACACAAGCACTTTTATATTGCTAAATATTTAACATTAAATCCTTCAATCTATACTCAAAATACTTCTCTTTTTAAACAAAACAAGAAAAGAATTCATTTTTACGGGATGAAACCTACAAAAGATATTAATTACTCTGGTTTCATAAATGGAGTTATTTTATATTGCTCTCTTTTCATGTTTACCATAAAGATAAAAAGAATATGTGTTAAATATACTATTTATGTATGGAATTTAATCAACCTAACAAAAATATTAAATTTTATTGTTTTATCTATAAATGAAATATTTGTAATATTATTTAATGCTAAATGCATTGAAAACCATTTTGTATCATTATGTTATACCTACTTTTACTTTAAGAAAAATAATTGTGGTATCTTTGATAAAAACGAATGCTTTATCATATTATCGTGTATAATAACTGTTCATTGCTGTATTATGCTAAGTATAAAAACAGGTGTTAGAAAAAAAAATTATGTAATTATATCAAGTATTAAATTGAACCTTATACTGCATTCTGTAGAGATATTTCTTATAGAAATATTTCTATTTGTAAAATTAACCAAACTTCGTACCACAATCTTATTGTATTGTTTCAAATTTAACTACGAATTAAATGGCACAGAATAATTTTTCGTATATAGATAATGATAATGAAATAGAAAGTAGTACAGTAAATAATTTAGAAGATTGGATAAAAAAACAAAACATAAATGCGTCTGATAATCTTGTTTGTATTCAATTAAATATAAGATCTATACAAAAATATTGGGATATATTGCATATATATTTACTTAATTGTTTGAAGCATATTGACATTCTAATGCTATGTGAAACCTCTATTCATACTGAAAGTGCGTCTATGTATAATATTCCCGGATATAATTCATATAACTACTGCAGGACTGATAAGTCAGGAGGAGGTATTATATTGTATATAAGAAATAAATTTGAGTTTAGACTAAAATCGTTCCAATCACTACATTTTGAAAATATAACAGGAAAGCTCATACTCCAGGACAAAACTAAAGTTAACGTAATAGCTATCTATAGACCCCCTAATTTCAGTAAATCTTCTTTTTTAACGGAATTATCATCATATCTTGATACAATTAATAGTAAGGAAAATATTATCTTACTTGGAGATATAAATCTGAATTTGCTTAATGACCAAGATTATATCATAAGCTCATATGAAAACTTACTTACTAACCATTATTTAACTAAATGCATCAATGTAGTAACCAGAGAAGCTGTATTAAATGGACAAATTACTCGTACGTGTATTGACCATATATTTGCCAAATTTAGAGGCAAGAAAATAACTGCTTGCGTCTGTGAAAATAATATCGCCGATCATTTTATTACTGCTATTAATATAAGATCTCATAAACGTCAGGTAGACCTTGCAAATAAGTATATTCAAATCATTTCACAAAAGGCTATTGATAGATATATCAGAGATTATAACTGGAGTAAACTTATAGAAGAGAACGATTGTATTTCATTATATGAAAAAATAAAAACTTTATTTAACAAATTTTACAAGAGTAGTTCTAAAACGATAGTGCAAAAACCGAAAACACGACCTTATGCAATAAATGAATGGATAAGCAGTGAATTATTATGTCATATAAATAAAAGGGATAAACTTTATAAAAAATGGAAAAGTACACCAACAAACAAAACATATGAAACAGAATACAAAAAAACTCGTAACCTTGTCAATAAACTTATAAATAAAGATAAAACTAACTACTATAATAATAAATTTAAAAACTGTTTTAATGATACTAAAAAAACCTGGGACGAGATAAATAATATCTTAGGACGTAAACCCAAAAACGATTGTGATGAAACTATAACACGATATATGTTAAAAGATAGAACTGAGGATTCTGTCTCAAATGATTTTGTGAATTACTTCTCGGATAGCATCAGCAACATGTTACATAAATGCAATCACAAAGCTACTAATATAGTACTGGAAGAACTACCTCACAGTTTATATATACCAAGAGCTACTATAACTGATATTGAAAACATTGTTAAAAAAATGAAAAACTCTAAAAGCACAGGTATTGACAATATAAGAATGTTTGATTTAAAAAGAAATATAAAAACCCTTGGGCCAATAATTACTTATTTAATCAATATGATAATAAAGCAAGCAAAAATTCCACAAGAGTTTAAATGTAGTATTACTAGACCAATATTTAAAGGTGGAAAACACATTGAACTAGGAAATTATAGGCCTATTAGTATACTACCAGCATTAGAAAAAATTCTCGAAAAATTTTTATCAAATAAATTAAATAATTACATTGAAAAATTCGCTATCATAGACCCAAATCAATATGGCTTCCAAAGAAAAAAAAATACTGAAAAACTACTGCAAGAGTTTTCCAATTACATAAATAATCAATTAAATAATAAATTACATGTCATTGTTTTATTTATCGATAACTCTAAAGCTTTTGACACAATTAACTCAAAAAAACTGCTAAAAACTCTAGAAAAAATTGGAATAAGAGGAAATGTGTTAAATTTATTTAAAGATTATCTTAGAAATAGAAAAATATGTACCAAAATAAATAATACTTTTAGTAAAACAAAAAATGTATCTGCAGGAGTTCCACAAGGTTCCATATTGGGACCTACACTGTATATAATCTATGTAACTATAATGAAAAAACTTTTCTCTTTTGTAAAACATTTTGTATTTGCAGATGATACAGCATTGGTCATATCACATAAAGATCTAAAAACTGCAATTGAACTCATGCAAATTGACTTTAATCAACTTTGTAAATGGTCTCATGATGCAGGATTATTAATTAATGCCAAAAAAACCAAAGTAATGCATATAAGATCACCTAATGCCAAATTCCAATTTAATCCTAATATTATTTCTCATAATTTTAATTGCATCCATAAAAATATTCCAACTAATTGTAAATGTGAAAGTTTAGAATTAGTTACGGAATATGTGTATCTTGGTGTTACCGTAGATTGTTTTTTTAAATGGGATAAACATATTAAAAAAACCTGTAAAAGACTCAGATCAATTGCTGGCAGAATGTACACATTGAAATTTTTCTTACCCATTGAAACACTAAAAATAATTTATATGTCACTGGCAGAATCCATTATAAGATATGGATTAACAATATGGGGAAATACTTCTGTAACAAATCTGAAACAAGTCCAAGTTGTACAAAACGCAATTGTAAAATTATTAGTTGTTCCGAATATTTTCAAACAGAGACATGATACACCATTACTGTATCAGAGTGCTAAAATTTTACCTGTTAAGGCAATACTATGGCACAAAATTATAATTCAGTATATATTTACCCAGCAGCATAAAGAGAAATTAGAACATAAATACAGCACTAGATTCACGCGCAACGACGGGTTAATAGTTCCGAAATTTAATAATAAGTACGGACAGAGAACGTTTGAATACAACATACCGAAAATATTTAATTTATTACCTGATACTATAAAGCAATGTAATTCTATGAATAAGGTTAAATATATGCTGAAAAATTGGCTATCGGAAAAAAAATATTTATACTTAGATTGATTTGTATGAATAATGTTGAATTTGTAGATATAAGATGTAAAATTATAAAATTTAAAATGTATATGTAACTTAATTATAAGCACCTGCTGACAAGCCAATTGAATTGGCTTAGCAGGACTTGTTTGTGATAAAAAAAATATACATATATAAATAAATAAATAAAAAAAAAAAAAAAAAAAAAAAAAAAAGATATTATTTTTTCTCTTCGCTTATTCTTTTTCTTATAAATACAAAATTATATATTTAACTCAAGCTTCTATGAGGAATACATAATTAACACTTTTTTCCTTCTATAAATAACATGTTGTGTTAGTAAACAATGTAATATGAAATTATGATATGAATGTTAAATTTGTAAATTTGACTGGCCTAAAACAGAATCCATTCATAGTTGGCAAGTCAAAGTTTCCACATATGTTTTATTGTTTAATTTTATGTAAAATAAATAATTATTATTATTATTATTACCTACCAACCTCTTTTTGTTGAGTATAGTTTGTACCTTCTATGTTGCACCCACAATCCTAAGTAAAATCTCACATTTTTCTTCGCTATTGAAGATTACTTTTGGCACCCATCGTCTCTAAATTTACTTTACAACTAATAACTCTAAACGAAACGTGCAACAGAACAAGATGCGGAAAAATAAAAGGTTACGGTCGCCACTAGGAATCGAATCCGGAACTCTGTTTTATCTGGTCGTATACTCGACCATCGGGATCTAATTATTTTACGTCATTTTTACACACTACTTGCTTCTTTAACTTTTTCGTTTTTAAAGACGCCAGTATTTTCACACTACTGGCTTCTTTAAGGCGGTACACAATCCTAATAATTTTTGTTTGCTCAAAACTCACTTTTTAATCATTTCCGGCGAATTCGTAACTATATTAACTTTTTTATTCAGATGTTGTCCTGGGGATGTAAGTTCTTTGTATTTAAGATTAATAAAAACATTGCCTTGCCATTAATATATTTTATGTAGAACGCCTTTAAAAATTTGTAATACGTTGTACAACTAAAGTTAGCGGTAAGCACCAGATTTTATTTTTCTAGACGATAAATTAATAACTTCGGCAGTGCGACATCATCCCACATTTTCAATATTTGTAACACATTCTTCAGAATTAATTAAATTGAACGCGGTGAAAAGGTCTAATCTCCATGCCTGCTAGGGTGAATTCCACCGTACGTTCATCCAGTACGCCGTGTAGCGGGCGCATATTTGTTTACACGCTTTCTTCACTTACGTCGTTAAGATTCCCACATTATTTGTCTTCTTCTTCTTTTCTTTGATAGGGCAAATTCGACAGTGGGTCCGTGCAATACACGGGTCGCGAGACTCTATTTGTATACACGGCTTCTTTACTTACGACGTTAAGATTCTGAATATATTTTAGGGTATATTGTCATCTTAATAACATTTCTATCCATATTTAATAGTTACCTCTCAGATTTGAACCAACTGTCCGACCGCGTATTTCCTTTTCCGTGTTCAATACGAGGCAACCATGCCTCGAAATCAACACGGATTTGTAACGCCATTTATCCACCAAACCCGTGTCCAGCAGAAGGCAAGCGGCATCCTACTGTGCACGGATTTGTAACGCCAATTCCCTTCCCAAACCCGCCTGACACGAAATTGGTTGTGTCCAGTGCATGGTTCTTGTGCCCATGGGATAAGGGTCACTTCAAGATCCAAATTCATAGATTGCGGGCCGTATTGATTGATGTCAAAAATAACAACGAAAAAATGCATGTTTTATTTTATTTTGTGAAGTTCGGGCGTAAATATCTTCTTTTTTTGCGATTATTATAAAAGAAACTGAATTTGCAACATTGTACAATAAAACTATGTCCGAAAAGGGGTTTATAAGTAGAAGAGTTTGCACCGGAAAATGTTTTTTATAGACCTTATACTTTAGAGACCTTATACTAGGCTTATTAAAAGACTTATTAAAAAATTACCGATGTTAAGGGCCAAGGTATGTTCTACACGCAGTATTTAATTGAAGCATATATAATACTTCTAACGATCAAATTTTCAAAACAAAAAAATATGATTTTGTATGATTTTGCATAATTTAGTATGACTTCATCTTAAACTTAGTAGATAGTAGCTTGTAAACTCGCCCTGTGTCATCGAGGCTTAACGTGCACCTCTAAAGGAGAAACATGGAGTTCCGCGAAGAATGCAAAGTTAATGTAAGCGTAATGAATAAGATTACGAAAGGAACGCTCAGATGGTTTGAGGATGTAGAGCGAATGCTCAAGAAAAGGAGAAGAGGAAGAAGGGGGAGGACGGCTCGTGTTTGCAGTCCGTTGATGGTCGATTCAAGAAGATTACCACTTCAAGGGGTTTTTAATAGACAAACTCTGAAAGTATGTTGCCTGCTGTATGCTGATGATGCGGTGCTGATTTCCAACAGTATCTCCATCTCGTGTCTAGGACGAACGAAGTATGTGTGAAGAATGAGTTAATGATGAATGTAAGTAAGTCTAAAATCGTGGTGTTTGAAAGATAAAGTACTTACGAAAACAATGTGCAACATAGTTGTGAATGATGAATACTTGGAGCAGGTGGATGAGTTTGTGTATTTGGGAAGTGTGTTTATGATAGATTTATTTACTGATAGAGAAATATGAAACAAGGGTAAATGTAGGAAACTCCATTAACGGAGGATAGAACGCCATTGGCGCCAACAAAAAATGTCCAAAAAAGGGAAGCTAGCCATCCATAATAGAGTGCTGGTACTTACCCTAATGTATGGCAGTGAGGCATGGAAATGGCAGAGGAAGGAAGCAAAGGAAGGAAAGTAGACTGAATGCTAATAAACAATAGCGATCTCTGAGGCGTAAGTGTGGTAAAACCATAAGGAAGGAAGAGGAACGAAGCACAGGAAGGAAAGTAGAAGAAGGAAAGCATGCTGTAGAATTGCGATCCCTGAGGCGTGAGTGTAGTAAAACCTATACGATCATGAGATACCATACGATCTTGGAGGAAACATGGGAATCCGCGAAAATGCAAGGCTAATGTAAGGGTAATGAGTAATGAGTAAGATTACGAAAGGAACGCTCAGATGGTTTGAGCATGTAGAGCGAATGAACGAGGAAAGGAGAAAAATCAGTCGGGGACGCCTGCGGAAGACGTGTGACATTTCAATTTGGGAGGCGGGTATGGGTACCGCCGCCCCGGGAACCATTTATAAGATAACCAACACCTCTATCATAAGTCACCCCAAATGGTTCTTAGCAGGGGTGCCCAACCCATTGCTTTGCACAGCTGTTGGAAGGATGAATTAATACGGCCGTCATTCCTGGATATACTAAACCCCTGGTTCCTACCCACCTCTAATACCTTTTTCCTTCCCAAAACTTCCTATCCTTCTCTTACTTAAAAATACCCTCCTCACAGCATCCCCTAAGATGACATAGACCCTGAGGGAAATTATTAACTTATTATTATTACTCCTCTGTGGAGCTAATATAAAAAAAAATATTTATGTAAAAAAAATTCCACCACCAAGTGAATTAGATACTAAGAGCCAGAATAATAGAAGAGCATATGTGAGACGATGTGTGAACGTGAACGAAGCAAGGAGGGTGTTATGGTTAGTTAGCAAAGGATGATTTTATCCATATTTTTGTCGTTGAATTCCAGTGCACCTTTTCCCATACATTTAGTCATCATATTAATAATTATGGTCACAAAGCACTCTCTTTGGGGTGAATTGCCTATTTCAAAAAAATATATATTATTACGGTTTTTTCTTCGGAGTCGCTAGAAGATTCGAACCCACGTCGTCTGAATTGTCTGGCCACTAGATTCGCGAGAGATTTTTTTGACTAAAGAATTAGTGTTATTAATTACTAGCTTTTACCCGCGGCTTCGCTCGCATGGTATTATTGGGAAATTACTGGCATAATTATTGACATAATTGTTATTATTCTTGCTTTTTTGTCTAATAAAAAATAAGGTAATTTTTGGAGATCGCTGGCAACGGTTAATATGCACTTTTATTTGAAAAAATCTTTTGATTCACCTTAATTACGTTAAAAGGCAACTATTTGCATTGGGGGAAGTGGAAAATATTTCATTCTAAATTTCGATTACGTAAAATTAAAATTAGCTTTCGTCTTGTGAGATTGTACGCCATTAGCTATTAGCTCATTCGCTGTCACTTTGGTATGTTGGTATTCCTGATACACTTGAATGTATAACGAACGGCTAGAAGATTTTGAAGGTACCACGAAATCTGGAAAGGTAAGTACTAAATTATCGGAGTTTTGGGAATAAAATGTTTTAAATTTCGGTAATTATTTTTCATAAATAATATATTCACTTTTGTATCAAAACCCGTGTTAGACAAACCTAGCGTAGCCGTTAAACTACTTGAAAACTGGGATGTTTCTCTTGCCTTGACACGAGTAGGCGTTATAAAGGGGCACTTTCTTTTGAATCATAAACCATGTTACACAAACCTAGCGTAGCCGCTAAACTACTTGAAAACTGGGATGTTTTTCTTGCCTTGACGCGAGTAGGCGTTATAAACGGGAACTTTCTTTTGTATCACAAACCATGTTACACAAACCTAGCGTAGCCGCTAAACTACTTGAAAACTGGGATGTTTTTCTTGCCTTGACGCGAGCAGGCGGTATAAAGCAGGCACTTTCTTTTTTATCATAAACCATATCATTTGTTTTCATTATATTGTTAATTATTATATTATTGTGTTTTTAAATTACGCGCCGAATTCCCATGAAGTCTGCTACGCTTTGCTCTAGCATCTTTTCGAACATTAACAAGAATACCAACATAACAAAATGACATTTGAAAATAATGTTTGAAAATGGACGGTCTCGTTTCACAGAACGAAAGCTAATTTTAATTTTACGTAATCGAAATTTAGAATGAAATATTTTCCACTTCCCCCAATGCAAATAGTTGTCTTTTAATGTAATTAAGGTGAATCAAAAGATTTTTTTTTAAAGTGCGTATTACCATTGCCAGCGATCTCAAAAATTTACCAAAAATAATTATTGTTTAATAGAAAAATTCAAAATTTGAGAATGACATTTCGCAAATAAAAATTCTATTTTAGAAAATATTTAAATTAGAGAAATTTATTTTAAATACCAACTCCCCTAATTGATTCTGATGATTTCGCCTCAAGTAGGAATTAGAATTTTATTCATATTTGAATCCAGAGTAACCTAAATAAATAACAAAATGACAGCCCACTTCAAATAATTACATAGCAACGCTATGCTTTTCGTCCGGACAATAAACATTTTTAGAGATAGGTAGATATTAACTATGACGCGCCAACAAAGCACTATTTTTAGGGTGAATTGCCTAATAAAAAAAAAAAACATTGTTTCCAAGGTAACAATTTGTTTGACGTTTGCAAAACTCGATTTTGTTAGGGACAGAAAACGTATGAAAAATAATTGCATAACGCTACAGCTTATTCATAACGCCAGAGCTTACCAATATATATAGCCTATGCTACTCGCAAATTATGTAGCTTTCGATTAGTGAAATAATTTTTAAATTCTATTCGGTGTTTATTGCGTGAAAGAATAACACTCATCCATACAAACTTTCGCCTTTATAATATCTATAAAATTGCAGTATGTAGTTTGTCCATGAAGTAAGTCCACGCATCAGGAATAAAAAATAGATAAAATGGGTTAACGATCTTAAAAAAAACTGCTGGCGAGAGTCGCCAAGAATCGGTAGAACTGGATATTTTATCGCCAATCCTAGTTGGATCCTAGAGAAGGATCACGAAGACGATGAAGAAAAAATAACTTAATTACTAGATATTTATTAGAATAGTTTCATTTATAAGAAATTAATTTAATTAATATATGGTACTAAAGAAATATTTATTGATTAATATTCTTATCGTAAAAAATTTATATTGCTAGATTATAGTTATAATAATACAGTGAAAGCCTATGTCTAGACCCACCCTCCTTTCTCAAATACAATACGGTAATGCCTGGATCACAAGCACCGAGTAGATGGGCGAGACAGTGCTTTTGGCCGAGCGCTCAGTACGTGTAAACACATCAAATTGCATCAAACACATGTTTACACGTCCTGAGCACTCGGCCGAGAGCACTGTCTCTCCAATCTACTCGGTACGTGTGATCCAGGCATGAGATCTTTTTGATTGATGTACTATTCCTTTTTTTATAGATCCAAATAAAGACAAGGTCACTAACATTCAAAAAATGTTTACAGATATTTTAGTCAATGGCATAGAAATCGTTAACTGGATTGGTCACTTATAATCCTGCGTTTGGAAACAATGATTTTCTTTAAATTTGCGGAATACAACTCCGAAAATGTACCATCTGATGAACTGGACATACATTACGCGCTAAAACCACTTCATTTTTTGGGATTCATTTTTGGCATCGATAAATATTCATACAACAGACTTAAAATTGTCCCAAGAACAGTGGGAAGTAAAGTCTACTCTTGGTTTCTTTTATGCCTTATAATAGCTTTTTTTATTTATAAAATAAAATTAAAACTTTACGCTAATTACGACCCAAGTTTAGGAGAATTCGTTGATAATTTGGCGCACACCACAACGGTGTCTTCGGCAATTTCGTCCATAATTTTTTCATTGTTTTTTTCCTCACCATCAACCGTGAAATACCTCAACAATATAGAATGTATTGACAAACTACTTGATCTTCCTTCGGAATGTTTTGTAAAGATGCGAACTAATGTGGTCCTGAAAATGTTACTTTTGTTTTCTTATGTGAGCTCAGTTGTAGCTGCAGACGCTTTAACGTGGTTTGGTGGAATAATCAATAGAATGAGTGCTATATACATCTCTATATTTGTAATGGATTTTCTTGTGTTTCAATATGTGTTGGATATTTGGATTGTTACATTCCGATTGCGAGCTATCGATTCTCTGTTAATCTGTTCGAAAAGTCTGAGCATCCAAAAAGCCAATGTGGACTTCTCTCCTCAAGGCTTGGGCTCCACCAAAAGTTGGAACGAAATGAATCGGTATTTATGTAGGAGGAATAATTCTACCAATTATGATGAAACAATAAACAGACTTACGTCAATTTATGAAAAACTGGCAGATAACGTTGAGGTTATTAACTCTTCTTATGGCTTTCAGGTAAACAATTAAAAATTATTTATAAAAACATTCGGTGTTAAGTTTCAGAGGAGTTGGCGACATTAGTATTGTGTGTTTGAGTCAATTATGAACACAGCAGCGTATAAATTGATTGTATGGATTATGAAAGTAATATATTTCATATTTCAGGTTTTATTCGCCATTTGCGCATCATACTTATCGACATTGCAGGGAGCGAACTCTGTCTTTTACTTTGAGAATAATAGTCACGTAAGCTGTTACTTTTTCATTGAATAGCAATATCTTGACGAGTTGGTTAAGGTGTTTTGCGACCAATATCTTTTGAAGTGAGACTTCTTTAGCCTCGTTGTGATTTTAAATTCGTATGAAAAGTGCGTCAATCGAAAATCTTGAGACAGAAAAATCAGAAAAAGATATTGGCACCTCTGGGACTCCAACCTAGGACTTTCGACTTTCCGAGCCACAGCTCTAACCACTGAGCTAAGATGTCTCTATCCGATTCGGTCATTTTTAACTGTATCATATTGCGACTAAGAACTAACAACATGCCTTCATTTTCTTAACCCATATTTTATTTGCTGCTATCTTTATCTATGATTTCAAGATTCAAACCCGAACTAAATGCTATCTAGATAGTTTCTGTACAATGTTTTATCCATTTTGGATTTATATATATGTATATCATAGTCATGATTATTATTACTCTCCTATATGATGCGTTTTGCTTTCTTCGGTACAATGCTTTTACCGTTAATTATTAATGCTACAACTTTTTATTTTTAAAATAATCTTCTTAGTGAGCCTTCTGGCGATCAGCTTTAGACGAAGGTCTCTCTCATTTTTTTCCTCCTTTGCCGTTACTTAAATACATTGTATGTACAATAGATTATATATGCATAGCAACTTAGATCAAGAGTTTAAATGCATAGCTATATATATATATATAGGATAGTGCGGTACATATACAAATAAAACACAAATAATTTACATATCACAAAAACTAATAATAAAATCAATTTATAAAAACCCTACTAATATTCGTCAGAAATTTTATTCAAACAATTTAAGGTCAGAAAATTAAGTGCATCATACTTTTATCATGCAACATTACAAATTTATAAAGACAATATTAAAAATAAAGTTGCACCCTTTAAAAATAACAGAAATCTTAGACAAACATCAATACTTTCTACTCCAAAATGTTAAAAAAAATAGGACAGTTAAATCATAAATATCTCGGAGTTACATTTTTTAATTCACTACCTGAAAAAATCAGAAACGTGAACAATATTATAAAAAAATTTAAAACTCAGCTGAAAAATTATACCGAAAATTTAAACTGAATAAAAAAAAATTAAACCAATATAATAACACCCCCCTATACACACAAGCCCTGCTTATTTGTGGGGGTAAATCAAATATGTATATTATGTAATTAATTTTTATATACAATTTATTGTAATTTATGTATCTTTTACTGAAATATATATATATATATATATATACATTTTACATTTCAAGATTTAGCTAAAGCCTTTGATTCAATCTGCCACAAAACACTGTTTAAAACTTTTGAAAACATGGGTATAAAAGACAAGGAACTCCAATTATTAAAAAGTTATATGGGTAACAGAACACAACAAGTCAAAACTAACAACCACACTAGCAAACCACTGCTGATTACATATGGAGTTCCACAAGGAAGGAATACTAGGCCCGTTATTTTCACTATTTACATAAATGAACTTTGCAGCATGGAAATAGATGGTGAAATAGTAAGTAATGCAGACAACACAGTTTTACTCTTTAAATCTAAGGTTTGAAATAATGTATATAACATAGCGAATTTAGGAATTACGCAAGTGAAAACATGGCTAGACTCAAACACACTTACACTAAACATATCAAAAACTAAATTCACAATGTACAGTATAAATAGCACGGGACAGCCATAAAACAACACTAACTCCGTAAAAATACACGAATGTTTAAACACCAACATCTGCGATTGCCCTCCTTTAGAAAAAGAGAACAAATAAGTATCTAGGAATCGTAATTGACCATACCCTTAGATAGATACATCAAATCAAACCAATCACAAATAAACTCCTCAAAACAATACACATTTTCCTAAACATAAAAAACATATATAAAATAAAAACAAATGAAAACAAAATATTTTACACTTTGTCAATCAATAATAGAATATGTAATAATTGCTTGGGGAGGAGCAACAAAACTTAGCAATCGATTATATAAAAATCGTGCAGATAACGATTTTAAAGGTAATACTTAAAAAACATAGACTGACTGACACAGATCAAATATTCAACAGTTGTAACGTACTAGATATATGGCAATTATACGTTAAAACACTACTAACCTACATTTTTGATCAAAAAAACAAATTATAACAAACAAAAAATATCACTAACAGACCAGTTAGACAAGCGTACAAAGAAAACATAAAAACTCCGACGGTAAACACTACTTTTGGACAAAGACACCATAAATACCGTGCTTTAAAAGCATTCAACAGTCTAACACTTGAAATTGAGGAAAACAAAAATAAATTCACACATAAAATTACAAAATGGATTAAAGAACAAAAAAGACAATATTACCAAAATTTCATAACATAAAATAATAAAACATACCCTTAACACATTACTTTATATATACGTATATTTTTAATTTATTCTGTTTTTTTTTTAAATATAAAATGTAGGCCTCAACACGGGTAAGTCACCCAGTGAGGCCAACATTACTTGATTACTATTGAAATGTAAAATATTGTATCAAAATAAATAAATAAATTGTTTTGATCACGAAATACTGTATTTTTGTTTAGGTTGGCCAAGCAGTGATATCAACGTTTAGCTGGTGCGCCCATTTTATATTGTTACTCGTCTTCCCGGTATACTTCTCCGAAGCCCTGAGATATGAACGCAAAAGAGGAATGGATTTAATCAATAAACTCATGATAGTCAAAAGTATAAGTAGGTACCTTTATTTTCAAACAGTATTTTTTTAAATATTAAGTCCACGCAGAAGGTTCTTAGGAAAATCATTTCCTCTTATAGTAGCCCAAACCCGTGAAAAAAACGGGATATAATTGTAGGATTTGTGAAGCTGGAAGTACACGTAATTTTAAAAAAAAAGTTTGCCTTTTAAAAGAAGAAATATAAATTAGAATGTTAGTAAACTTGAAAAATTACGTCATTTGTCCGATATCGGGCGAGATCTCTTGTAAGACATCTATCTCGATCGAGACGGATATCGGGCGAGATCTCTTGTCAAATTTGTGTGATTTTCTAATGCTCTTAAATGATTAAATAATCGTTCATCCTTGCAAGAATTCATGTTTAAAATGACCTAAACTAAAATACGTGACAGCTCACAGCTGAAATTCTGACATCGGCCCATAGAAAAAGCAAATAACAGCCATATAAAATCACACAAATCTGACAACAGATCTCGGCCGAGAACTATCTCGTTCCCACAAAAGATATTGAATAGCTTGTCAGGAGTCAGGAGTCCTCGGTGGAGACCGAGTATAAAGGTGAGTTTCGCCGGCATACGAGGTCTGCAACCAATCTATTTCCTATCCATCTTTTCTCCCAAAATCCCCATCTTTCCTTCCTTACACAAACTCAGAATGCTAAATCCCCAAACTCTTCCTTTCTGAACTGCCCAGGTTACCGTCAGGTAAGCCTTTTTAGGACAAAGGGAAGTGTCTCCTTCACAGTCGTGCTCACATAAACGGCGCTCGTCTCACGAATGTCGCTTTTTTACATTAGCTACACACAGGAAGCTCTGAGGAAAATAATTATCATCTGGGCCTATATCATCTTAGGGGATGCTGTGTGGAGGGAAATTTTAAGGAAAGTAAGGAGAAAAAGTCCTGGAAGAAAAAATGTATGAGGGGTGGTTATCTGAGCTAAACACGAAATAATAAGGGTACACATTGATCTCACCGGTACGATGAGAATTTATAGTGTCAATATCGCTCACCAAACCTTGCCGAATCCGACACTGTTTAGCTGTTTTAATAACCTGAACGAATCTGTAGGCATTCTCTTGCCCCCCGGTACCAATCGACTTGGGGACTTCAATGTTCGTGATGAAAAATGGTTGAAGTTTTCGGGGCCAACAAGCTCGGCCTGTAGATCGGCAGAATCGGCAGATTAAGGCAACTAGCTCAATACCGTATAACCATGTGGAACGAGCGGCCAGCATCTGTTTTTCTTCCTACATATAATCCAGGCCTCTTCAAGACCCGCATTAATAAATTCCTTACTAGAGCCTCTATCTTAACCCGCCTCACAACGCTGCCCAACCGGGTGGCGTCAAAGTTCTCTTGTCTTTACACTGTACAGACAGAAGCGGTCTTGTGAGGTGTCACATTAAAAAAAGTTGTAAGATTATTATTTGAACTTCGGGAAAAGCAATTTCACGTGACTCTTTTGTACACTGCATGTGACTTGATTCCAAAATTAATGTTTTTTTTTTAGTTAAGCACCACGGTCCCCGCCTCGTCCTTTTGGAAAAACTGATGAAATCAAGGCCTCTGGTGCTAACTGCTTTTGGTTTCTTCGAAATAAACAACGTACTGTTATATAGCTTCGTAGGGACCATGGCAACTTACATTGTTATCTTTTTTCAATTAAAAGTTGAAACTAAATGCATCTGTCCGTTAGTTAACCTATCTTTAATAGTAGCATAATAAGTAACACTTCAATATTTACTTGACTGAGCGTAACGAAGTCTTGTTTTAACTCGACCGTTTTACATTTCGTAGGTCTGCAAATTTGTTTTTAATTGTTGCGTTTATTTAAAATATGATATATGTTATTCTCAAGTTTAATGGTTAACAACTTTTAAGAAGACATTGTAAATGTAGATAATAATATTAATGTTAATTTACAAACAAAGTACCTACGTTAATACCATAGTTTAAATCAAAAATGTTCAAGTCTAAATATGGACGTGATTGTTCGAAAACTTAAGGTTCTAGAAAAATAAAAATGGATCAGATTTAAAAAAAATTGGTTTTATTATACTTTTTTACATCAGCTCCACAATGTAAGCCCTGAGGAAAACAATCTCCCACGAGGCATATTGGGGATGCTATCTACGGAGACTTTTTAGCGAAGGGGGGGGTGTTAGTTCTGGGAAAGAAAAAGATATGAGGAGTGGGTAGAAATCTGGGGGTCAACGAGTCAGGAGTGACGGACATATGAATTCATTGCTCCTACTGCGGTGCAAGGCGATGGATCAAGTCCGGCTGGAGAGGTCAAAAGGTCTCCCTCAACCAGTCTCTCCTGATCTGTAGCTGGGCAAACGCATCCGCCGTCAAGACGTAAACAAACCTCACCCTCAGACCACCCATCATTTCGAATGAACACGGCTTCGTTACCAAAATATCAACAGAAACTAATTTATGTGAGTTTGTTGACACAGGCATTTTATTTATTACAATCATAAAGGTACTTAAATTACATGATAATTTTATATTTCAAATTATAAACTAGACATGTTTACCTTTACGAGAGTTAAAAACTCGTTTGTAAAGATTTTATAATTATAATAATAATGTATCTTTATTCAATTAAATTGGCAACATTAAAAAAAGTACGTGTTCAATGTAGTTTACAAATAGATTGCCCTGGATAAATGATATCAAGTCGATGTAGTCAGCACAGACTATTCCAAAGCTTTTGATAAAATTCCACACAGCTTTTTAATTGAGAAAGTCAAAGCAATGGGTATACATGGTGACCTCCTTCATTGGTTAGCCTCTAATCTCTACAATGTACGCAAGCTGCAACTATATAAGGGTTCTGCTCTAGTTTGGTCCCCATAACCTCACGAGTTCCCCAAGAATCTCACCTTGGTCCCCACTTATTTAATATTTTTTTATGAATGATGTTAATAAAACTATCCGTAACTCTCAGCTGTATCTACCTATATGCTGATGACAAAGAGATTGTCAAAGTTATTTAGTCTGAGATGGATTGTGGACCTGAACTCTCTGGTTAATATACATGTTAAAAATTGTTTTTTTTATTTTTATTTATGTTAAAAAGCAGATAAATGTAGCTATATATCTTTTTCTCGAAAGAAATATCTAATGTTACATCCCTACATAATAGAGAAGTCCAGTCCAATTTTTTTATTTCTTTTTATGAATAATGACCTTCTAACTTAAATAACTGCCTTTTTTTATAGTTATTTTTAATAGTTAAAATAATTGTCAAAGTTTTAATTTTTCAATGTCCCTCGAAACCCACCATATTTATGATGTATTTTGTGACGTCATCAACATCTCATCTACTAAATAACGATAAACGCATTTTATGTTTTTTTTTTATGTTGGTCTCCTTGAATCTCACATAGGTTTTACTAATATGGGAGAGTTGGAAACAATTCGAAATTTCAAATTGCAGGGATCACTAAATTTTGTTTCTTTATCTGGACACCACATACCAGCGCATTTTTCCCCATACCACCAAACTCATCAAAACGTTTTGTCACTGCGTAACACGTCAGCAAAGATTGACTTCCCGAGCAGTCAGGACGTTTGTGTGAAAATGCAACGTTTGTTATATAAAATTTAGGGACTGATAACTTTTTACACCGCTTGCTGGCAAACTTTTTTCAACATGGATCCAATACCTTCGGGTGTGTAGTAAAGATGTAAAGTATTTTTTTTTCATATATTTAATATGACAACTTTAAGATGCCTTTTTTAAAAAACATCTCGTGAATTAAAAAAAAATACGACGATTTCTGAAATGGTTAAGGTTTTAGTTTGATATTCCCTAATATTCCATAAATGTTCTGATGTACTTTTATAGCTCAACTATTTTAATGTCAAATTTAAAAAAAAAATCTTGCGTATTTTTGCGTCTCTACGGCCCAGTAATTTTTACGTAATTTACATACTGTAATATTTGAGTGCTTCATAAATATCATTATTGTCGCAGGTTCGGTTTTGAAGGATTTTTTCTTCAGACAAAAGGAGTTATTTGACATAGTGATGAACTCAAAGTGTCAACAGATGGAAAAAGATTTTTATATTTGAAAAAAACTTATAAACTTCACCAATTGCCAGAGGGGTTGGTTAAACTCTGTAAAAAGATCGCGGGCTTCAAATTTCGCTTTAAAAAAAGATGGACAATTGCTCGTCGAGATAAAGCTAGATTTGTGATGGAAAATAAAAAAAGTGACTTGAGAATCCAATTGGTTTTATATTGCACGCGATTTCTCCTGAAAACGGAACGTCGTGGTCGAAAACACAATTTGAATGTAGTTCTGACCGATCCAAGCGCTTGAAAACCGAAGATCTTCGTAAAAATGCACCTCTTTCTCATTTGGCGTTTGAAGTCTGACAATACAAACGTAGTGTAGCAGAATCCTTGCCCATCGTCTACCAAATCATTTGAATGCCGATTGTCATCCGGGTGACAATATTTCAAGCGTATGCGGCCACATTCGGCACACAACAAGTTAAGATTATCATACATAAGAGGCTCCGGAAGCTCGGAACAAAGATTTTTAAAAATATCGCGAAAACTATTCTAGAAAATGTTCTCGTGAGAAATTTAATGAGGATGTTTTATTTAATGTTAGTTATATCTGATCCTGTCATAACTAGTTACAGGTAACCCCCAAATAAACAATTAAATCGTTTTCCTAAAGAAGTTTTCGATTTAATATTTCCTCCGGATATTTATTCTTTATATAAATATCTTTAGCACCGACGATGATGACGATTGTTCATAGTCTGCATCAGAATGTTAAAAATCAAAATTAAACATTACTCGGCCTTTATTTTCACATGGATATGGACATAAATAATTTCAATTTAATGATTTAAAAATAATAATAATTTCTTGTTAATAAAATCCAGAAATCGTTAATAAACCAAATATTCTTATTTTTTGTAACCATACCGAAAAATAATATCACTTTTTTTCCTCGTTAATCCTCCCTGTGAATTGTTTCCAACTTTTGGGGTATTTGGAACCACTGTGCGCCGCCGGCCATCTTGTTTGTTACTACGCGTTGATTGGTTTATGGCATGGCGTAGCGAGATCAAGTACTTCGCAAATGACATGTTGAATTATGCTTGCAGTTAATTTATTGTTTTTTAAGATAATTTTCGTTTAAATGATCAATTCACTGTGATATTAGTGTAATTCAACATAATTACCAATGCTGGCGTTACTTTTTTTTTCAGTTTTAGTCATTTAAATAGTGTTTTGTTGGTGATTTATTTTCGTTTTACGAAAGATTTTAGGTTACGTCTGAAATTTTTTTTATCACTTTTCCGCGTGAATTTAATAAAACTTCCATAAAAGTAGCGATCTCCAAAAATTGCCAAATGTTCTCCTTGTGTAATGTCCTTTCTATACACAGTAAGGTAGATTACCAATTAACGCTAGATGAATTCTGGAATACAGAATTCAAAAAACCTGTAAACCACAACTACCCTACTAGGCATAGAGAAGCACAAATGTTTATTGTCAATAAATCTCAAAATGTATACGGAGATAGAAAAAAAAGTCATAAAATTCCGGAAATATTTAACGCATTACCTGAAAATATCAAAAATGAGACATCTTATTCAAAAATCAAAACAAAAGCTAAATCTTTCTACCTCCAAAGAACATGAAACCAAATAATATAGTTCCTTTCTATTTTTTTCTCACCGTATGTTTGTACTGTGTAAAATATTTTTACTACAACGCAATTCATAAACATTATAATAATTAGTTTGTCGTAATAATTAGTATTTTAATATTAAGTATTATATTTAGTATATACTATGTAAAACTGAAAAGTATACTGTACTAAATAATTAGAAAAAAATGAGAGATTTCTTACAATCAAACTGATTGATTAGTTTCGTAAGATTTGTAAAATAAAATA
This sequence comes from Limnephilus lunatus, assembly GCA_917563855.2. Taxonomy (NCBI): domain Eukaryota; kingdom Metazoa; phylum Arthropoda; class Insecta; order Trichoptera; family Limnephilidae; genus Limnephilus; species Limnephilus lunatus. The sequence goes on along the minus strand of OU830601.1, from coordinate 14,435,734 downwards.
TTGTAAAATTAAAACTAAATAAACATATATATATATTCGTAAGATGAACATTAAAACTTAATGTTTTCTTGGTTTTATTATTACATACTCCTGATAACTGAAAGGCACTTCCAAAATCAGTAGAGTATTGTTTTAAAAAAAAGTGGTTTCAAACAGACACATGCAAATTAATAGACTTGTCCAAATGAAATCTTGAATAAACAACGATATCGGTCTCAGTGGCGGACTAAGCCCGTCAGAGGCCCGGGGCGGCAAAGCCGAATGAGCCCCCCCCCCCCCCCCTCCTAGTATAAAAAGTTAATGTATTTTTACATGATTTTTATTGAGTTCACACGGGCCTCACCGTAAAAAATTGACATCTTTTTTTTGTATTTATTTTCTATTTTTGTATTGAAATTCTAAAATAACTCAAGAAAGATTTAAACAGTTTGTATGTTGAATTAACCTAAAAAAAATTATAACTCAAGAAAGATTTAAACAGTTTGTATGTTGAATTAAACTTTGAACGCATTTTTCTCGAAATAACACAACGTTTTGGAAAAACTATACATCCGATTTGCAAGCACCAAGTCTTAAAAGGCGCCGCATATGCGCTCAAAAACAAGAAGATGGAGAGATATGTAATTACGAATGTAAGAGGAACGCGCTAATATTTAAACGATAAAATCGGTGTGAAATTGTTTAATAAAACACGATTCATTTAAAATAGAGCAAAAATCTCGTGGAAGGCATCTTAAGTATTATTTAAACAAACATTGTGATTTTTTTCACAACTACAACTTGTAAAATAACTGAAACAAACGTGTTTATAATAATTTTCGGAGCAAACTTTGCGATTTTTTTCTATCGAGAGAATTTCGTATAATTTGCATTTCGGCGTGGAACGCGACTAGAAAAATAGCATTTTTTTTAAGAGCTTAAAAACTTACACTGTTAGAAAATCCAGTCACTATGGCACAACATAGGGATTTTCTTATAAAGGGCCTCCTTCTATATTTTTTAAGAAAGAAAATTTTCCATAAAAAATCGAATATAAAATTAGCTGGTCCGCCATTTTTCCTTTTTTTAGAAATGAAAATTCCCCTACGTGGTGCCATAGACACTGGATTTTCGAACAGTTTAAGTGTTGGTACATGCAAATGAAAATGCGAATGCAATAAAAATACATACAGGCGGATGTATAGTTGTCAACCAGGTTGAAAAACGAGTAAAAAAAGTTTCGAAAAAACGAAAACAATGTATTGCTGAAGGATAATTCAACATACATAGTTTCAAACGGTTTTACATCAAATGCTGTAAAAAACATTTGGTGAGAGCATTGTTAACTTCGGAAAATGATTTTTTTTATAGTGCCTTAAGGCGCTGTATCCCCGCTCATAAAAAAGAAGATTGACTTGAGAGAAATGTAATTACGATTGTTGGAGAGAGTTCGCTAATATTTAAAACGGTAAAAATTGGATCGAAAATTGTGTTCATAAAACACGACTCGTTTAAAAAAGAGAAAAAAGCTCTTGGGGTTATCTAAAACAGCCTTTAAAGAAACACTGTGAATTTTTCCATACATATAACTAGTAAAATAACTGAATCAGACGTGTTTGTAATAATTTTCGGAGCATACTTTGCGATTTTTTTCTATCAAGGGAATTTCATATAATTTGCGTTTCGGCGTGGGGAATGTATAGATATTATCTTCCAAAATAACATATATTTTTTTAAGAGCTTAAAAACTTCAAATGTTTATGTAAGAAATCGGTAGAAATTCGGGTAGCGGAAACATGGAGGAGCGAGTTTGGAGGCCCCCGGGGACATTTATTTTTAAAAATTGTAAATTACCAGTTCAGGCCGTATTTATTTATTGCTATTTTATCTGTATGGGATGATGTTTGTATGGGACCTTCCAACTCCAAAACACCCCTTAGATAGGTACTAAGCATATTTTAAAGGCACCAGCTCACAAAAAAATGACAGTTTTTTATTTCATTTTCTAAAATATGCATTCATCAAATATTGTAAGGAAATTCGTAAAATTGTTTGAGATACAGCATATTTTATGAAACCGTTTTAAACAGTATGTGTGTAGAATTATCCTTCAGTTTTTCTCAAAACTACGTTTTTCATACTGATTGACAACACATTAGAAAAACTATAGGTATATCTGAATTGCATGCACCATGCACCAAGTCTTAAACTGGTAAGAAAATCCAGTCACTATAGCCGGGGCCGTATTATCCATAAGACTTATAGGCAACTGCCTAGGGGGCCCCGCATTGGGTAGGGGCCCCTAGGGTAAAGGGGCTCCAAGACCTGCATAGCCTAGGGCTCCCGACATGTTTAAGCCAACTCTGGCAGAAACCTATTGTCCATAAGGCAGTGTAGGCCACTACCTAGGGGCCCCGCATCGGGTAGGGCCCCCGAGACGTGCATTGCCTAGGGGCCCCGACATGTTTAAGCTGGCATTGGTAGGGCCCTATTGTCCATAAGGCAGCGTAGACCTCTGCCTAGGGGCCCGAGGCTTGCATTGCCTAGGGGCCCCGACATGTTTAATCTGGCCCTGACTATGACCCTACGTAGGGATTGTTTTATAAATGGCCTTCTTCCATATTTTTTTTTATGAACGATGAAAATTTACAATTAAAAATTTAAAATAAAATTAATTATATTCCGTACTATCCATAAGACGTATAGGCAACTGCCTAGGGACCCCGCATTGGGTTGGGGCCAATAGGGTAAAGGGGCCCTAAGACGTGCATTGCCTAGGGGCCCCGACATGTTTAAGCCGGCCCTGGCAAGGCCTTATTATCCATAAGGCAGCGTAGGTCACTATCTAGGGGCCCCGCATCGGGCAGGGGCCCCTGGGGTATATGGGGCCCTGAGGCGTGCATTGCCTAGGGTCCCCGACATGTTTAAGCCGGCCCTGGCAGGACCCTATTGTCCAGAAGGCAGTGTAGGCAACTACCTAGGGGCCCCGCATCGGGTAAGGACCCCGAGACGTGCATTGCCTAGGGACCCCGACATGTTTAATCCGGCCCTGACAATGACCCTACGTAGGGATTGTTTTGTAAATGGCCCCCTTCTATTTTTTTTTAGAACGATGAAAATTTACCATAAAAAATCGAAAATAAAATTCTTTCAAAAATAAAACGCATTTAAGTTTTGCTGATCAATATACAAACTGTTTCAATCGGTTTCACATAAAATGTTGTATTTCCGTCAATTTTTCGATTTTTTTTTTTTAAATTAGTGAGTGCATCAATCACAAAATGAAATAAAAAAAATACATTTTTTTTTACAGTGGTGCTTTAAAGCCTTGTTTAGAATTTGATCATGGGAACATGGAGTCGTTTAAGGGCCCCCCAGGACCGGAGACCCGGGGTGGGCCGCCACCCCCCCCCCCCCCCCCCCGCCCCCCCCGCCACTGATCAGTATTTCATTGACCACCGAAGAACCCACCTTGAAATACCCTGCTCTGAAAAGTAAAGTTCGCCAAGGTGAGGCAAAGGTAGCAGAACAGCCCATTGAGGGAGTTTTCTCTGCAGGATCTGGATGTTCATTTTAAACGAACCCGTTAAAATTAAGTGAGATAGGTAAAATTATAACACATTTGTAAAAGTAAAATTGTAAAATAATAATTAAATTTTGGAAACACGCCTGATTTGGGATATGCAGTTAAGTTTTTTTTTGTAGCCAGCTATTTGCATATCATCGTAAAACGGACTAATAATTCGTGAACAGATTTTATTTTTGAGGACTGATATTACAAATGGAGTTGCTTGTATACTGTCAGATTCAACACTTTCGCCTCCCGCTGAACTGGGTTTGCTCCCCTTTCGCTAATTGGCTGGACTATTTTTTTGAATATCTATGGTTTCAAAACAAAAGTGTTTATCTTGAAATGGGCCACTTGCATGGATTTCATAACGACTTTTTACTAAGATTACGAAAATGTTAGAAATGTATAGTTTTTTTTTATTTTTAAATAAATAAATCCATTATTTGAGCTCGTGACGTCACTACATGAAAATGTCTCGTCTCCGATTATGTTCCCTTAATTTTGTAAAATTCCACACTGATAATTTTTTTTTTATATTGCAACACTTTGATTTCCGGCGAATTTTTAAATTTGCTTTTAACGTTCACTAGATTTATTGTTTGTTCTATGCGAACTTATCCTTTGGTTTGATTTTTCGATAAAGATGGCGGTGTTTTTACAGATGTTACGAAAAGAACCCCGTACAATTTATTGCTATGTGGAAAACGTTTTTTTTTTAACTGGTTTTCGGCTTTGTAATTATCGTTTTTTCGCACCCATGAAATTATTTCCCGTATTTCCGGTTGATAAAAAATGGTCTGATTTTTCGGATTGAAATTTTCAAAAAATCGCCAGGGTTTCAATAATCGATTAAAAAAAATACAGAATGTCTTGGAATATTTGCCTAAACCGGAAAAAAATTTAAAAAATATGGTGCAAGTGGCCTATTATGACAAGTAACAAAGTAAATGCTTTTTCGAATAAATGAAATATATCATCTACTTTAGATTCAACATGCAATAAGTCACTTCCGTGCAAAAAAAACTTTTACCAGTTAAAATTAATATGTAACATATAATATACCTAGTTAAGTATATAATGTTCCAGAGTAATTTAAAATGAATGTGAGTATTTGTTACTAGTAATGTTAATAAGGTACTCCAGTGAAAAATATTATGGCTTTAAAAAAATATGTTCATATAGACCAATAAACGCTGATTCTGAATATATAAGTTTTATTAAATAATATTAAACGTACAGTTTTTAAATTATATCAAAAAGTTCATTTTTAATATTCTCGTTAAAACACAACGTCAAGTTGGTACGCTGTGTAATGCTCTGTGGTGACGTCAAGATGGAAGATCACTGTACGTCATTTGTATGGGAATTTAGGTATGACACAAGCGAATGTTTTATATATTTCTTATTTTTGAAGATGTATTAAAACCATATACCTTTATAGAAACTAAATAGAATTGCCTTTTAGATTTTTTTATCTGACATATACGATCGTGTAAACATATTCTATTAAATGGTCGAAAAATTTAGGTAAATTCAAAATTAACAAAATACAATCCTCTTACTTTATGAATTTGGAATAAAACTGTCACTTCACTTTTTATCTCGTTCATACAATTAAAAAGGATTAAAAAAAAAATTAATGATTCCGAAAAAATAACTGAAAAATATGACATCCTGGATTCGGTGTTACGCAATCTAATGCGTTGATTTCTCTATTTTATATTTATTTACACATGCATAAGGCTTTTACATTATTAAATAAGGTAATTTTTGGAGATCGCTGGCAACGTAGGCCAGTGCAATTAGCGATCCGCGATCGGAAATATTCCGGTAGTCCCAATTTTTTTATATATTATTTACACTCATCTCGTGTTATAAAATCTGAGTTTTTGACCTTGGGTCACTTGAGCTTTCGCCGCCATTTTGAAAAAACAAGCCGGAATCGCACCAAAATCTAGTTTTTCTTGAATATCTCGTTTCCAGTAAAAAATTTTGGATAAAGCAACTTTCCAAGTTTAGTAGAACATACAATTACCTACAATTTTTATTCAAAAAGTTTTCTTCTATCTCTAATAAATATTGAGATATGCAGTCGTAAATATACATATAATTTTATAAAAACAGGTAAATTGCTCGACTTAGTTTGGTTTTTTGTGCGTATTTCTTTTTCAGTACAATTTTGTGAAAAATAATTCACAACAATTTTGTAGAGAACAAAATTTTATAACAGACGTAGGTTTAAAGTTTCAAAAAAGACTCAATGAGTATCCAAGTTCTAACACAAAAATTTTGTCAAAAATTGAATCAGAAGAATAGTGTTTTAATCTTGGCATACCTTTATTATTCTATTTTTTAAAACAATTATAGTTGGAATAACATGTAAAATATATAACAGAAACATTAACCATCTATGTAATCACAACATACAAATAAAAAATATTAATTAAGTTACATACTCGTAGATGCCGTAAAAACAAGAAAAAAATTATTTTCTTTAAATTTATGACTATTGACTAACGATGACACTTACGGGCCCCGAACACTTTCAGTATAGTCTTCCTATGTCTCATCAGCCATATTTATGGCGACTGGGTCACCAAACTCCTCGTCATCATCATGAACGAAGGCTTCCACAGCATTCTCGCACGAGCTGCCATTACAGTGAATACAGAGTCGGGAGCATTTCAAACCCGACCTTCTACATGTACACTTTCCAGCGCAACCTTTTTTTGCATTGGCATGAAATAAAGTTCAGCAACGCCTGAGGTGCAGCGTCCTTCAACATTGGTACTGGACTCTCCCATTCAGTTGGATCTTTATGGTGGCCAAGCCAAGTTTGCACTTGTATGTATGTTCTTGAAGCATGTTGATGGACTGCATCTTTGGTGGGTGATAGCCTGGATAGATTGAATTTGTTTCTTTTTCACTCCCTTTACAAAAATAAAGCACCTTAAATTTTCCAAATTTGATTTCTCATTGCCGCCGTACAAAAGTGCAAAAAATTGTTCGGCAGCCAAAGTGATTGTTTCTCGTTTTGCTTTTAGATCTTGAAATACACGAACAAGTTCATTCACTGAGTGGTTCTTGAGAATAATATTACAAAATTTGTATTTGCCTCGCCCGAACGGAGCACTAGTTGTGTTGCAGCGACTTATGGCATGAATGAATAAAATGTTTTCTACCATTTCAATGTGTTTAAAACATTTGTTGGAGTATAACGTGTTGTATAAAGCTAATTTTAATTTTACGTAATCGAAATTTAGACTGAAATATTTTCCACTTCCCCCAATGCAAATATTTGTCTTTTAATGTAATTAAGGTGAATCAAAGGAATTTTTCAAAAAAAAAGTGCGTATTAACCATTGCCAGCGATCTCGAAAACTTACCGAACATTTTTTTATAATCACCTTTACATAACTGGACCTTTTTTTTGCCTGATATCAATTTTAGGAAACGGATTTGTAATTGTTCTATTTTATTTAAGTATGTTTTGTACGTTAATCCGTAACTATTTATTCCGTATCCTATAATTGATTCTGCTAATGCGTTGTATATACAGTATAATATATTTTTATTAACAAAATTTTTTAGGTGGTAAAATTTTCCTAATATGGATCTTAATCTATTACATACATTTTCAATATGATTTGACCAGTTAAAGTTGACATCTATTGTAAGACCAAGGTATGTATATTGGTACACTTTTTCTATATTCGGGCAATTACTCTGCTGAAATTGGTTTTTTGTGTGGAAACAATCATATGAATGACTTTTTATATGTAATTCCTTTTCCTGACAATTTGCATATGGTGAGTATATAAGCATATATTTGGTTTTTTTGCGTTAATAATAATGCCATTGTCGTGGGACCATTTAATTATGTCATTTAGGTCTGTTTGTAAAATTTCCTCAATTTTTAGTGGATCTTTGTCAGCACATATAATGCAAGTATCGTCTGCAAACATGTAGCATTTACATGTTGCAATTAAACTCATGCAGCATGATTTCTTTTCCCTACAGAAATGGTCACATGATGCGGGTCTTATAATTCATTTAAAAAAAACTAAATTAATGCATATAAGATCTCCACATGCCAAATATACCATTACGCCTTTAATAAAGTCGCATACATTTGAGTGTATACACAATTCTCCACAGTCATGCAATTGCGAAACCATTGAACTTGTACAAACGTATGTATATTTGGGGATAACAGTAGACAGGCATATGAAATGGGATATTCACATAAGCAACATCTGTAAACGCCTGCGAGCTATTGCGGGACGAATTTACAAAATTAAATATTTTATGCCCATAAGTAAATTGAAAATAATTTATTTGTCACTAGCGGAATCTACTATCAGATACGGAATAACTTCTTGGGGAAACTCGTGCAAGACAAATATAGATTTTTTTTTTTTATTGATCTATATACGTGATGTTTACAATATATTATTCAATGCCTGTCTCGCTAGGGTATACCTGTGTTGAGACAGGCGTTCATTACATTCAAACAATTCAGAACTCTATGACTAAGCTCTTGGTAAGCAAAAGCATTTATGCACAAAGAAGAAACATAAAATTATTATATGAGTCAATTAGTATATTACCTGTGCGAGGGATATTATGGTTTAAAATTGTATGCCAAAACCTATTGTCGGATTCAAAGTACAAGGAAAAAGTAGATCATGCATATGGCACTAGATTAATTAAAAATGAGGGGTTGTCCATTCCCAAAATTGTAAATAAATACGGACAACGGAAATTCGCTTATCTTGTCCCTACCATATTTAATAAGATGCCAATGAACATAAAAAACGAATCAAATTGCACCACTGATCTAAAAAAAACTGAAAAAATGGCTAATAGATCAAGACTTTTTATATTGAATTTTGTTTTAATCTTGTGTATAATATAACTATGAGTAATTTGCCTGTATTATATCTGTCTGTCTTCGTATTTTATGCTTTTATATTGTAATTACTTAAAAGTTATTCTTCTGTTTCTATTTTCTATATTGTGGTATCTTGTTATAATTGTTCTTTTTTGTTATATTAATATTGTTAAATTGACCTGCTGACAAACTGCTTTGGCGGTTTAGCGGGTGCTTAAAATGAAGAATAAAAAATAAAAATAAAAAAAAAACGTTTTATTACGTTTGGTAGACTGTTTACTTGCATCATATAACATGTAGGCCCCGTTATCGACCATGTTGCTACTCCGGTATTTGTTAACATTTCATCACTAAAAATTCCGTCAATTTTAACTTTAATTTTTCTATTTAATAGATAATTTTTAATGATTTTTTTTAAAGGACCTCTAATACCACATTCCTCCATTGCCCTTAATAATGTTTCGTGGTCCAATGTGTCAAAGGCCTTTTTAAAGTCTATAAAAATTATACCAACATAATATTTTTCATTTAAATAACAATTTATATGGTCAGTGAATTTAGATAGTAATTGGGTAGTACTTTTTTCTTTTTGAAATCCGTATTGTATGGGATTTATGATTTTATTTTTTTTCTATAAAAAGTTGTATTTGGTTAAAGATAGCTCTTTCAATAATTTTATCAATACATGAGAGAATCGCTATTGGTCGATAGTTTGTGAAATCTTTGTGGTTTCCTGATTTATATATATATATAGGTCTGATAATGGATGTTTTAAGTTCGTCAGGCATAATACTTTTACTTACACAGAGGTTGATTAATTTAGTCAATATTGGGATTATATTATCAGCAGTTAAGTTCAGGTCTTTAATTCTTATTTGATCATTGCCTTCTGATTTTTTAACATTCATATCATTAATTATTTTTTTAACATCTTTTTGTGATACAGGTCTAAATCTCATTGACATACTAGCCGGAGTTGTAAACGTGTTACGATCTAGGAATTTTGTAGTACAGTTATGTCTTATGTCTTTTATTTCATTTACGAATGTTGTAGCAAATTTATCGCATACAAATGTTGTGTCTCCTTGACTTCCCATATGTTGAAGGATTATTTTATCTAGATTTTGTTTAGGTTTTCCTATTAGGTTATTTATTTCGTCCCAGAGTTTCCTCGGGTTGCCGTTTAAACTATTTATTACGTTTTTGTGAAATGTATTTTTAGTAAAATTAATATGTTTATTTGTTTTGTTTCTATATCGCGTGTATTCTAAACGAAATACAGGGTTATTAGGGCTATTCTTGCATTTTCGGTAAAGATAATCTCTTTTTTTAATCATATTCTTAATTTCTTCAGTAACCCATTGGTTGTTGTGCCTATGATTATTTTAAATGATTTTTCTTTTTTCGAGGACTCATAGATATTATCAAAAATATTTTTTAAATTATAGTACAGTTTTGAGGGACATTCAGTTTGTAATAATTTACCCCATTTTACTAGTTTTAATTTAGAATATACCAATTTATCAATAATTTCCCTTTTTTTATTTAAATCCTTTGTAAGTACCTCTTTCCCTATCGCAACTCCTGTTATATAATGGTCCGATATTTTGTTAGTCACAATACATGAAAATACAGTGTTATTACGGTTACGAATTGCAATATGGTCGATACAGGAATAAACATTTTTACCGTTTAAAATTTCATCCCGGGTCACATCTAATATCACATTTTCTAAGCCATTTTCACTGAGTAGATTTTGGTATTCTGTAATTACACTATTTTTGGTATCCAATAAATTCAAGTTAATGTCACCACAGTACAAGTAATTTGAATCAGATGAGGTTAATTGTAATATTTGTTTTAGTTCCTTCAAGTATATATTCTTGTTGTTGTTCGGCGGGCGATACACTGCAAGTATATTTATGACATCTTGATGAACGGTGGTTATTTCTCCAGATATTGTCTCGCAGCTTTTAAAAGAAATGTTTGTTTTCTTAAAAGTATGATGGTTTTTTAAGTACATGATTAATCCCCCTCCTCTTCTATTCTCTCTAGTATTTGCAACCGAGATGAAGTTTGGTATATTGAACATAGTTATTATTTCGTTTTTAATATTTATTTCCGTTAGAAAAATTACATCTATAAACTGCAGAATGTCATTTATTTGCGCAATAAATGAATTAAAATTCTTTTTCAGGGATCTTATATTTAAGTGAATAGCCACAAACCTCATGTTGATGTTTTTATCGTTTATCCAGTTATCCAAATCATAGCACTTTGTAAATTTGTGAGTTTAGAATTGTGTAGAATCTTCCATGACGTGGATTTAGTAACTGATAAAGTAAGTGCTTCGAGTCAAAAGGTGTTTTGATTTTTTTTTAATATTTAAATGTATCTGTTTATATCATTCTCATTTCTTACATGAATTATTTTCCCATCACCTTCACTTCTTATTAATATTTTGGAATTTTGTACCCAAATGTATTTAAATTTTGTTTTCATTTTTTGTTTTGTAATGTATAGGAGATCTTTTTTTTCTTTTGTTAGATTTTCATTTATGTATATTCGGTCGTTGTTTCCGTTCTTGTAAATGTCGTGGTTCGTTAATATGTTTTTTTTTCTTTTTATACCATCTAAAATATATATTTATATTGCCATTTTGGTACAAAGCAATTATTCTACATTCTATCCTCTATACTTAAGGCTTTTTCTAAAATTGCCTTATATCAAAACTTTCAATGTTGGGACACTTTTAAAATAAACTTTAAATTCAACATTCTTACATTGTTAATTTTTTTTAAATGCCCCAATGATTAATTGTTGATTTCCCCTTACATTTTTTTAGTTAATTAATAAGAGTATGTGGGTTCATTGAAGGAATAATATACATCTTACTAATATTATAAATGCGAAAGTTTGTATGGATGGTCCTTACTCTTTCACGCAATAAATATCAAATGGAATTTAAAAATTCTTTCACTAATCGAAAGCTACATTATTTGCGAGTAACAATGGCTTTATATATTGGTAAGTTCTGGCGTTATGAATGAGCTGTGGCGTTATGAAATTATGTATCATACGTTTTCTGTCCCTAACAAAATCGAGTTATTGCAAACTTCAAACAAATTGTTACCTTGGAAACAATTTTTTTTAATTTTAGGCTTAAAAAGAGTGCTTTGTTGCGATTAAAAAGAGTACTTTTTTGGCGTCGTAGTTAATATCTACATATCTCTAAAAATGTTTATTCTCCGAACAAAAAGCATAGCCTTGCTATAAAGCATAGCGTTTGAAATGGACTGTCATTTTCTTATTTTTTTAGGTTACTCTGGATTCAAATATGAATAAAATACTAATGAAGGGAGTAGGTACTTAAAATAAATTTCTATTTCTATAATTTAAATATTTTCTAAAATAGAATTTTTATTTGCGAAATGTCATTCTCAAATTTTGAAATTTTCTATTAAACAATAATTATTTTCTATTAGACAAAATAGCAACAATAATAACAATTTTGCCAATAATTATGCCAGTAATTTCCCACTAATACTATGCGAGCGAAGCCGTGGGTAAAAGCTAGTAATAATATATTTCCTTCAAGATAATAAACGTTCACTAAGGAAAACAGAGATCCGATTCTGAGTGATTCTTTAAAATTCAAAAAACTATTTAACAACTGCTGTTAAAATGTCTAATTGAGTAAAGTTAATACATCTATACTCAATTTGACATTTGTCTAATTAAGTATCGATCACCGTCGGCGTCGCTTAAATGGGTTTGCTCGTGTTATAAGTGCGAAGTCAATCCGTAAAAATGACAGCCAAAAATTTCCAGGCAGTAAATGGATCAAAGCAAAGCGCAGAAAGTTCAAAAGATTTCCAAAATTGTTCACACGATATTGGACATATTTACAAAAGTTTTCAATCGATTTTAATACTTTTGGGTCTGCAAAAGATATCTTTTGAGGGAAACAATATTGTAACTCTGAGAAACAAAGCTAAAATATACCCATTTACATATTTTGGTTTTCTCGTTTCGATTTATTGCTACAGTATTATACACAATTCAAAAAATGAGGATAGTTTGGATAACTCTGTTGATTGGTCTTTGCACGTCCTGGTGGTGATTTCTTTATCGATAGTGGCTTCATCGATTTTTTCTTCTGTTATAAAAAATTCTGAAATCAATTTCAAACTAGCACAAAACGTCAAGTATTTTGATGAAAAACTAAAAATTCCTTTGACTTGGTATGTAAATGCCTGCTTCAGGATTAAAATTGAATATTTCCTGTATGTGGTTTATTATGCAATCATCTTTGTTTGGGATATTTTTATTTGGGGAACAATGTTTAATTTCCGCACTGTTGTCTGCTATATGACGATGTTAAGTGGAGATATGATTGTTTTTCAATACTTATTCGATATCTGGTTGGTAGTTAATCGATTGAAAATTCTTAATTCTCATTTGATCGATCTGGTTCAGCCAATTCTCTGCCATGAAATTGGTGACACCGTCATTGACATGAATTATCTTAGTAATGACGTGTTAATTGAAAATAAAAAATCTGAAGAAAATATTTTTCCTGAAAATTTTGAAAAAGATATGATAAGAATTATGTCCGTTTACGATAAGCTGGCTGACAATATTGCTATGGTTAATTCAGTGTACGGAATTCAGGTAAGTAACAATATATATATATATATATATAATTACTTTAAAATGGCACTTTATTTATTTAGTCTCGGTTGCTAATAACGGCCACCGCCACCGATCGAACATGAGCTGACGCCACGTCGAATAAAAAATAATCAACACGTGAAACAATTTTTTTTATTATTATTACATAAATATTTGTTACTATTTTTTTCAGCTTTATGCTACGGTCCTTTGCATCGAACGGCATGACCCAGCAGCGCCATCTATAGGGCCGGCCAGTAGCCAATTTCAGAGAAATGTGTGTGTGCTTGAGTGCCACCAAACAAGTTGATTGAATGAATTTTCATCGACAACAAATCTGTCTACCGAATTTCCATTTCCAAGTTTTGCGTTCATTCGTCCCAATAGCTGCCCAAACAAAAACATTATTTCTCTAACGTACGCCATCTATTTTGGTGTTTCAATTCAAATTCATACTGGCGATTTACATCGTATGGTGTAAATGGCAGTTCTGGCACAGATCGTTCGTACACCGATCGGTGCTAATGGCAGCGAAAAGATTAAGAAAATAAAATAGAAATTCAAATAGATGTATTTAAAAAGATATTTTGACGGAAAACTAAACTACACCATTTTGAATATTTTAATATTTCGTTTCAACGGTTAGCCAATCCGTGCAAAATTTAATGTATGTGCAATAATTATAAAAATTCATGGTAATCGAACAAAAAATGTAGCACCGATTATGAAAAAGGTTAGCCATTTACAGAATATGTGTGTACGAGTAAAATAACTGCGTATCGACCCGCTAAAGTAGTCCACTGGACCTAGTTCATTAAAACCACTTTTACTCTATTAATTCAACTAACACATTGGTAACAAAGACACCGTTTGAACGTGGTTTGGGTCATATTCTAACCCAACGTTCCTGTAATGTGCACTATGCTCAGGTTATCACGATAAAACCAGTCACACTAAACTACACTGATATCGGCTCGTATCCAGTGAAACACGTCTTTCTCTCACCCCGGGGTGCGTATTCCCAAACCCTAACGCGTTTCAGTCGCGCTATAGACTGAAACGAGTTAGGGATTGGAATGCATAAATCACCTTCCAAACACTACCGCGTTTCAGTCGCCTTTGCGCTTTGTAGTTCTCTGTTTCTGTTAGAGTGACGACAATAATTAAAGAAGGGTAAGCAGAGAGGATGGACCGCGTTTTTTTACTTACGAAATCTTTTACATTGAAAAAAATTATTTTTTAAGTAAAAAAAAACGCGCGTTTTTTTTTTTACTTAATATTTATAATAATATTTTTTTTCAATGTAAAAAAAGATTTCGTAAGTAAAAAAAACGCAGTCCATCCTCTCTGCTTACCCTTCTATAATTATGGTCGTCACCCTAACAGAAACAGAGAGCCACAAAGCGCGAAAGCGACTGAAACGCGGTAGTGTTTGGAAGGTGATTTATGCATTCCAATCCCTAACGCATTTCAGTCGGTAGAGCGATTGAATCGCGTTAGGGATTGGGAATACGCCCCCCGGGGTCGCATATGTCCTGGTCCCTGGTCGAGACGACAGAGTTCTACAACTATAAATTTGTATACACTACAGTTCCCTCAGTTTGATTGGTGAATGCGAACCGGCTCACGTCTGAATATTAAAAAAATGGTCTTTGGTAATGTAAATCTTCGATCGTTTTACTAAATAAAATAGGATGCAATCATAAAATGAAAATTCTTCATGTTTCAGATAATTCTTATAACCGTATGCTGTTTTTTATCCGTTTTAAACATTTGGAATGGAATTTTACTGACGTTAATGGAAAAACTTCAATTCGTGAGTAACATGGTTAAATTTTATTAATGTCACCAAACGTGACGTGCCATAACCCTCGGAATTTCTGATAGTTCTAACATTATCGGAAAAATGCATTTCATGCATTGTCTTGGAGCCTCAACCTACCAGCCCACTAAATGCGTGGCAGGCCGGATCGGAAGAGGTCTATCCAGGGAGACTCTTTCAACTCTCTGTTCAGACCCTCTTGAAACACAGCCTTGCAACGTAGTGGGAAGAGTGGATACGACGTTGGTGACCCACTCATACCTTTTTCTTCTCTTAAAATTTCTCATAATGTCTCATGTTCGTCTTAAGTTTCCACACAAATAGTATCTTACTACTAAAAAATAGTTCAGACGATTGGGTATATTCTTGATGAGCTTGGATAATTAATATATTACATGTCTTTTTGCAGAATCTCAGCTTGGCCTTCGATTTCCTCCAATGGTTCATTCATAACATTTCCATTGTATGTTCTTATGTGGTGATGGCAGAACTGCTGAAGAGTGGAAACAGCGAGACCATCATCATCCTCAACAAACTTCAAATATACAATTTCATCGGTAAGTTAGGGGCATACATTAATTACGTGAGCTCAAAGTGAGGGGGAGTCAATAAAAATTAAAGAGATATTAAAAAAAAAAAAAATTTCACTTCTTTTGAAGTGTCTCATTTTGCTGGCTATTATGGTATACCTTAATGTTGTGCTATTTTTATTCTTCATGAAAATAAATTTAGTCCTTTAACAACCGCAGTGTAATTCTCACGTAAGGGGGGGGGGGGGTTCCCACCAAATCTCACTTAATCTCACCAAAGGGGGAAGGAGTATAAATAGAAAAAAAGGAGTGTGCTTTAGACCACACGACTGAAGTAAAACTTCATTAACTTATAAAATAACATTTCTTATAATATTAATGAACTTGTTGTGAGTATGAAAATTAATAAAATGTCTGTTATAATTTAACTTGTAATGAGTATGAAAAAAATCACAGTGTTTATGTAAATGCCACTTAACCACTGGAGCGCTTTTTGTCGAATTTCAGCACTATTAAAAAAACCTTGGATCACTTTTCTGCTGAACAATTTTTCCCTAGATGCATTACATTTTTTTGTAATATTTTCAAATACGCCCGCAGTTCAATTTTAACCTTTTTCAGTAGGTGGAAAGATACTATTTATATTAATATTCAACAGATGTACCGAAATATTTTAATAATAAAATTCGTATTTATGTAGATTTCTCTAGAATGTTCAACTGTCAAATGCCTCAGTGTAAAATGAGGATTTTTATCGGGTTTTAATGAATTTTTCTAACACATTTATGTATTAAACATTTTCTAACATGTAATAATGGTTGAATTAGTAATGCATTGAAAGTGTTCAAACGTGTTTCAAACTTTAAAATTCAGTGATATTTGAAAAACAAAATTTTTGTGGTTATGTTTTCGTATTATTTTGTTGATCGGACTCGGCAAATGTATAGATATTATCTTCAAAAATAAAAATATTTTTTAAGAACTTAAAAACATAAAGTGTTCCAGAAAAATATGTTATAAATCGAAAATTCGGAATGACAGGCCATAAAAGAGGCATTCTTGGCTTACTTTAACCAGTGATGCATAACATTACTAGGAGTAAGCAAAGAAATAAAAATTTGGTACCTATTGGACCGATGGGATCGATGTGAGGGGTTGAACGACAAATGACAACACGTGGAAGATTTTTTTTCTTTATTAAAAAAAAAATCAGAAACTCACTCTGCCCTGTGTCAATATTATTAGCTTTATCTTTTTTTTATTCCTTTTGCTAAACTATTTTGATGTTTTAATGTATGTATCCTTACTTTTTTTATTTTATATGTTGTAGATATAATTGAGATTTACTTCTCAGTTTTCTTTGTATTTTTAAAAAATGTTTTATCTTGCGCTATGCCAATATGGATTATATTGCATTGCATAATCCGTGCATATAGCCCGGAATAAAAGTCCTAATATTATTAATTGAGTTACATAAGTAAAACGACTCCAATTACATTTTATGATTGGTATATATAAAACTCAAATTTTACGAATATGTTCATGATTTACCCGTTAAATGTGACTTAAAATGAATTGCTTTTTCAGATGAGTCAAACCGAAAGCGTCTTTCCATCTTCGAGCACCAGATCAATTCCCGTCCCATGGTGCTCACAGCTTGCAGGCTCCCGATAGATGCCACCCTGTTCTACAGCTTCGTTGGAACCATTGCCACCTATACGGTTATTCTGTACCAATTGAAATCTATATAAATTGTTATTACAAAAACTATTCGCCAAACGCACAATCTATCTACTTAATTTTTTCTCAACCAATTCATTAATGCAGAATAATCCTGATTAAGGGTATTCTCAAAATATTTTTAGAAACTTTATGCCGATAGATGGTGCTATTTTCAATATCGACTAATAAAACACTTTTAACACGTTATGCTTTTTAATATTGAGATGAATTATTGGTTCGCGAACGTATATTAGTAATATTAATCTATATAAAAAAAAAAATTGTACCTATAATTACATAATCGTAGAAAACGGGTGAAAAATACACAATTTCATTGCAAAAAATATGCACAAAAGAGATTTTCCACAGCTCCGCGCGCGTTGGTAAAGAACATTTTTATTTACCCAATCAAAAAACATTCGCGAAAAAGATGTATTTCAAAAATTTTACGATGTTTCGCATGCGTGGAAGAGAGACGCGAGATAGAGGTTTGTTGTATTCAGTAAATTAAATCAACGCCTGGGAAGATTGAATAAATTTATAAAAGGAACCGGCTGGGAACAACGGCATGTGTGGCGGGAGCTGATGTTAACTGGACCTTTTTTAGAGGCCGCTTTTGCTAAACGGGCTTATTCATAACAAGCGATGTAGGTACATACCTACTCATTAACCATGCATTCTCTCGGTTGCTTGCTCGCTAATATTTCGTGAATAAGTCAAAAAGTTACATTTAATTCTTACATTTCTATGGGGCGCATTTATCAAACCAACTAAGTGGTTAGAATTGCCAGATGGAGAAACAAATTTGTTGTGTGCTCAAGTCAGGATACGATGGCTTTCCATAACAACATCACAATACATAATAATGTATAGTATGTGGTGTGATTTCATGTCAGCTCGCCACGCGCGCCGTGACATTTGACTATCAACAAGGACTTGTCTACAGTGTGCATATGAAGTCACCTTTTCACAAATAAAAACTTTTTGTATTTTTTTAAATATATTTTATTTTCACAAAGGATAAACGTGTCATGTTAATAATAGTAAATCCTTTATAGGACAGAAAGGTGAGGATTAAAATTAAAACTTTTTTGTACAAGTATCTTACACACAGTGTCCGTAAACTAGTGGTAAAACTGCATCCCAAAAAACTTTTTTCGATCTGAACACATCGATTTCCTATTTTCGGAAAGTAAACATTTACAGCCGGGTGCACGCTAGGTGTGCCAAGACAAAGTACGCAGGTTCCGGCTTTCCAATTAGTCGGCGCGTGGGTGTTATGTTTTTTTGTATGAAATACGAAATACGATATGTCATGTGATGTGTTTTTTTGTATGAAATACGATCATTCCCGGGTTACGAAAAAAACTCACAGTAATTAACAATCTCCTACTACCATCGCAGTTAGCGGAAAGCGTTGCCTGGATCGTGATGGAGGAATTAGCCAGCTAAGGAATTGAACTCACGACGCCTGAATGGGAACGACGATAGTGAAAGATTTTTATTTACTTTTTTTTAAATTCTTTCCACATATTCTATCCATACTTCTGTTTTTTTTTTGTAAGATCTTTTTACATTAAATGTTTGTTTTAATATTTATTTTAGGGGTCTCGTCATTACATTTGTTTTCTTTATTTCCGCGCCAGTGTTTGTGGGAACTAAAAGGTATAATATAAAGGCATAAAAGAATATAATTTTTGAGCAACATTAAATATGAACCACCCTATACCCACCGAAAGAAAGTCATGGGTGATTGAACAAGCATAAAATTGTTGACACTCAAACTGGCAGAGGAAGGGGTACAAGTAGAAATGAGATCCTTGAGGGGTATGAGTGGTAAATCCGTGTATGATTGTTCTACAAGCGTCAAATAGATAATATAATATGTGTACTGTATCAAGAAAGAATGCAAGGCTAAAACTGGGATTCCACATGATCTATTTCCTAGAATCTATGAAAAATATCGGTGAGAACCCGATTTCTGTACAATAGAAACACAAAATCGACTTCAACTTTCGCTCTGCGAAATCTAACAATTTTTTTTCTGTTTTTGTGATACCAACTAACATTATAGTATAGTGTCTCTTGAGATCATTTTTCGCAAAAAACGGCGCAATCAAGCGAATTAATTATTTGGGAACAGTCAGTCGGAATAATAGAAGAGATGTGTATGAATGTGAATAATCGTATTCTTCACATTCTCTTTCAACTCTTAGTTGTGACCCATCCTCTCAGCGAGAAAACGGGGATAGATAATTAGTAAAAATTACACAATTGTTACAGAATGTAATAATTACTGCAGAATAAAATAATTTAATTATTAAAATTAAAATAGTAATTAAAATATTTATTAGTAATTAAAATATTTATTATTTAATTTTAATTTTATATAAATTACTACAGAATGTACCTAGAAAATGTGGATATAGAGCGAATTAATGAAGAAAGTACCTAGGTACCTAGTATAAGAAGAATATATGACGCAAATATGAATGGTAGAAGAAGTTGGGGACGCACGAGGTAGACATGGCACGATCAAATGAATCAGATACTTGAGTCGGGTCATGTCAAGAGTCAGAATAATAGAAGACTATGTATGAGACGATGTATGAATGTGAGTGAGGCAAATAGTTTGTGCCAAGACCGAGTTGTTTGGCGGTCCGTCCTCTCTGCCTTCCCCTGCGAGGAACCGGCGTTATGGTTAGTTAGGTAGTTACCGAGAAAATATTTGTAAAAAATTTGTAACTTAGTCTTGGATCCACTCTCTACCTTCGACCAAGTATGCTCTCTAATAATACTTTTGATTCTTATAAAGAGCACGCCTCATTTTTATGGAATAACAATAATGCGTTGTACAAAGTCGAAAAAAGCTTCAACTTCTAAAACTCGTGGCAGACGAGAATCGGACAGAATGTAGGTACCCAGCTCGATGTATGCATTTTATTGTTTAGCAAGTCTCAATAACAAAATAACTAGGCGGGCGTCTAGTGATAGTTGGGAGATTTAAGAAAGTTCTAAATAATTACAGTCGTTCTCACTATAATTATATAGTTAATTTGTCCTTTTTTACTGCGTGCCAAAACCGCAAATGTTCCTTGCGCCGAGTAATACTGGAACATTCATAAAAAAGCAAAACGAACATTCTATCAGAATAACAAATCGCGCCACGCAAATTGACATTTTTACTACAAATATACTGACCACTTTAACACCATAGGAATGGCTTGAAAGCGTGCACGTGAAACGTATGGCTCGCACATAGGTTTGTCTCCTTCTAACGCAGATTAGGGCATTTTGGCTAGCAGTTTCTGCACAAAATAATTAATTTTGTTAATTTAATTACTGGGTTATTATAAGTGATAGAACTGTGAAATTTTCGTTCGCGAATATTTCATTATAAGTATTATTTTTCGACATTAAAATAAATAAAATATTATGTGTAGTTTTCAAATGCGGTTGAAAAATAGATTGTATGGGAATGGTCACATCTGTTTCACCTTAACAGACGTCGATACTGTGCACACAAAACACTTATAAGTGTTTTGGGTGATAAATCGGACCGGTGCGGTGCTGAGCTACCTTACAGGTCAGGAATAGAGGACTTACTTGATCATGTAGCGTCCACGGAACAAATATTTAATTAAACACATAGAGCTATTGAAAAATATTGAAACTTCTCTATAGATCGGTTAAAAAACTATTAATAATCTGGTAGTAGTATTTTGAACTTTTGTAATAATTAGATTTCGTTCAAATCACCGTCAGAGGGATCTGTATGGGCCAGGATGTTTTTGTTAGGAGAATTTTGCGCGCAACCACATCACGCACCAAATGGACATAGGTACCGATTTCGACGCGGTGCGCTGTGGCGCGAGTTTAAAATACGGATTTTAATGGAGCCCTATTTATAATGTGATTATAAACTTGTTTTATAATGATTCCAAACTTGTTATTGAGTTTTAACTTGAGTTTTATTTTTATTTTATCATCTTTTAATGGGGGTTCACTGCACAAACGCACTTTAGAGAAAACCGCCACTGGTACCAAGTCTAGTTACATCCCGGACGCTGCAAGTGACACAAACACTCATAAATATACCAAACCACCCAACTCACACTGCAATTCGGATACTGCGGATGCTGATCTAGATACTCGAATATGGTTGGCATGTAAACTAGTATTTACATTTCTTATACATATATATATATAGTTTCATGTGTATAGTATCGTAGTGTATGCGTATTAAGGGAATATTGGAAATAGATAGTTCTCATTTCGGAAAAGTTTAGAGGGGTGGACTACTAAATCAACGAGGACAGACCGGCAAACAACTCGGTATTAACACACACTGCTTACCTCGTTCACATTCATCTCATTCAGGCTTTTCTATTATTCTGACTCTTGACATGGCCCGAATTAAGTATCTGATTCTGATATTGTCCGATTATTAAGTCAGATTATTGATTTAGCCCGCTAAAATTTGGGCGAGGAATGTCGGACATTACGAGTTATGTCCGGCTCATTATCGCCCTGGTGTAACGCCACCATTCAGTATTGAAACGTTGTTTGTAACGGATGTTTTGTGACCAGATCTGAATAGGCAGGTACTTTTTCACCTTTCTCTTCCCTATCTCCTTCCCCTCCCAGCTGCCTTAAACCCACAACACACTCTGGTGTGGTATTCACATTAAAAAAACACGAGCAAATGAAACATCGTTTATATGTATTAAAATATTACGACGTGCATTATAATAATAGTTTCTGTCAATCTTAATGCTAATTAATCATCGTTAGGTTAAGTAAGTAATTGAAAATTTTATTTTACGTTGTTCAGCTAAATGCGAAACATTGTCAATAGAATGGGGGTCGAACGCGTTTCGGTCATAAATTTCCAGGAAAGGTTGAATAATGAACAAAAAATTTCTGAAAATTCTAGGAAATTGGATATTACCCACGTTTTCAAAAGTTTTCAAGAAGTCTTTTCCGTATTTGGCCTTCAAAAAGTTTCGTTTGACGGAAATAAAATTACAACGCTAAACAGTATAGCTAAAATATACCCTCTTATTTTATGGATTGTGGTCATTTGCATGTATTACTTCGAATCAATTAACAAAAATGAAGGAAGCATGTTGAAATCCAAGTATATCCCATCCCTCGTAGTTTTTATCTTTTTGGCAATAATTAACGCCGTATCGATTTTATCTTCGGTATTCAGAAATCCAGTTGCGAATTTCACACTTATTCAAAATGTTGTTTATTTGGATGACATATTAAGAATTCCTACATCCTGGTACAAAAAAACTCGAAACAGACTAATACTTATTTTTGTTATTAATGCAATTTTCTTAGCATTTATGGCGATGTGCCATTTTGTATTGAGGAGCATGAGGCATACGAAATTCGACAATCGAATATATATCCGTTACATTTTGGTAGTGGCCGGAGATATGATAATCTTTCAATACTTATTTGATGTCTGGATAATACTTAGTCGGTTGAAAACACTAACTAATCAAATAATTGACATGATTATGCCAGCTCTACTACACCATGAAGATAAAATTAACATGGATTACCAGACTAAACATTTAATTAAAAGCGGACAGAAGGAAAGTGGCGATAAAAGGTGGGAAACCGTTAGTCAAAATTTTGAAGTTGGTATCCTGCGGTTGATGTCTGTTTACGATAAACTTGCAGATAATATTGGTATTATTAATAAAACTTATGGATTGCAGGTATTAATAGCCGTATTAAAAAAATATGTATATGAGTACTTATATATTTTTCATTCCAAAATGAATGAACAACATTCAAAGCGTTATAAAACTGAGTGTGTTATTTTTAGTTACTTCTAATAACAGTCAACTGTTTATTCATCACATTAACAGTTTGGAATGGAATCCTTGACGGCCTTAGAGGGGAATATTGTATTGTAAGTAATCACATACGAATATTAAAAGTTTTTTCAACATTCAAAAAATTGCTTTTTTTCCTGGCACGTGACAATAGCTCTGCATTTAGATAACATATCCGTCAAACTTTGAAAGTTTGATAAAGTCTCTAAGTCTTTATGGGTTTGTGCTTTTAACTAAAAAAAACTCCAATATTATGGATGGGTTGTTTCAAAAAATTTGAACAATTCATCAAATATTTTAATTTAATTTTCACGTTCTGTGAAAATTCTATTCAAGTTCTGCGATTATTTCAGTTTTATGCGGCAACTGGTATATAAAGATATAACAACAGAACTTGAATAGAACTTACACAGAAAGTGAAAAGTAACTTGAAAATTTTATGACTTGTTCAAATTTTTTTAAATAACCATTCCTAAAGCAATCATCTTTTTTTTTGTTCTGCTAGTTTGTAAATTTTTAGGTATTCAGATAAAAATAATAATAACGTAATATTTGTATAGCGCAGTTTTGTGTCATTTTACTTCAAGTGCGCTTAACTATAATAAATTTAAAAATAATCCTACAGTGTTCCTTACGAGTTCATTACAAAATATTGATAAATTAATACCTATGAAATAAAGAATAGGTTTACAGTATTTACAAAACAATGACAAGAGAACATAGATTGACAAAACAGTGCTGTTATAGCACAGAGGAAATAATAATATACAATAACATGTTTTTTTTATTTTATTTTATTTTATTTTTTTATTTATTTTATATATTCAATAATTTTATTATTAAATTAATAAAAACAGTTTATTTATAAACAAGTTCTGCTGGTAATTATTATTACGCGTGACAGCTGTTTCGCCTTCTGAGGGCATTATCAAACAGTTTGATAATACCCTCAGAAGGCGAAACAGCTGTCACGCGTAGTAATAATTACCAGCAGAACTTGTTTATAAATAAACTGTTTTTATTAATTTAATAATAAAATTATTGATTATATAAAATAAATAAAAATAAAAAATAAAAAAATAACAGTGTTATTTGTAGCGCAGGACAAAACAAGAACTTTTAAACTAAAATATAATATTATATTTCCATATTTTGGAAACAAGTCATTCTTTTGATATTAATACAGGTCTTAAAATTTTACATACTAACACTATGGGCATACAATTGGATAATTTAGAAATTTTAGAAATTAGAAAAAGCATTAATAGTAAATTAAATATTATAAATAACCAAATATTTTTTTAAAATAGCCATCTTTTAAATTTATTTTCTTATTTTATTTTTTAATTTTTATATTTAATTTTGTATAGTAACAAAGTAACAAACAAAGTAAAAAACAATTAAATGCTTATTTCAAAATTTAAAAAAATGCCCTGTTGTTATAGAGTTATAGAACTTGTTATAAAACTTTATTTATTTTTTAATTTAAAATAAAACAATTACTTTGTAAGCACCACTTTTATTTTTTATACTTTATGCCGACCGGGTTTCGCTACAACCGTAGCTTCTTCAGGGCAGTACAATCTCTACTAAAGAGAACTTTAGTAGAGATTGTACTGCCCTGAAGAAGCTACGGTTGTAACGAAACCCGGTCGGCATAAAGTATAAAAAATAAAAGTGGTGTTTACAAAGTTATTGTTTTATTTTAAATTATAATGTCACATCACAAAGTAACTGCTTCATATGAACAAAAATTTATTTATTTTATTTTCTCTCAGGAGTTCCTATGAAAAATAATATCCTCTTATTTAAATGTTATCTGTGAAGAGGGTCTGACTAAGGGTTGTTGCACATTTGCTCACATGTGAAAAGTAGAACGGTGTGTTGACTTCAATTGTTAATTAGATAAGTTCCTATGCTACTGCTTTCAGGATTCTTTGGCACGATTTGATTTGTTCAACTGGGGTCTCCATAGTGTCCTACTCTTTTTGTCCTATGTTTTGATGGCTGAAATACTTAAGAGCGAATACAGTCAAGCCGTGATCGTCATCAACAAACTTCAGATTTACGACTTTATTGGTGAGTTTTTTATAGAATTTATAAGATCTAGATACGTTTAAATGATGCGTTTTTAAATTGCTGTCGTGACGTCTTTTTAGGCGGTTGTGATGTCTCGCCCGCAACCTTTCTAGGTGATACCAGGTACTGGTGAACGTAGTGTTGCTGGCGATCACTGAACTACGTAGGTTGTCGGAATACAATTTGCCAAACACGATCATTTGATTTTTTCTGTTTTATTTCAGACGAATCAAAACGAAAACGGCTTTCCAGTTTCGAGAACCAGATAAAATCCCGTCCCATGGTACTCACGGCTTGTAATTTTTTCCCGATAGACGCTGCACTTGCTTATAATTTTATTGGAACAATTACCACTTATACAGTCATCATATATCAAATGAAAAGTACTTGAAACTCATGTGTCCAAAAAAGTGTATATTTTACTTAAAAGAATATCTCATCTGAATAAATTCCCGCTCTCTATCGTATATCATCGAATCTTTAAACACGAACGACGATAGTTGACACTCTTCTACGGTGCTACTTAACTGACATCTGTTGAGACACCTCACCTACACGCAGTGGCGTAGCGAGGGAGGGGGTGACCCCAACCACGTCATCCGCTCTATCCGCCCCGGGTGCCACCCATGCTAGCTACACCACTGCCTACACTAATGGCATCGGTTGAAGGATGTTGAAACTACATGCATGATTCTATAAACCACAGTACCTGTGAGTTATACTACCTACAATTATTATGGTCATATTTATGCCTTGTGTGGTACTCGAAAAGCCTGTAAAAAAATGTAATCAAAAATTATTTTACGAAAAAAGAAAAAAAATAACAGATGAGAAGATAACATTCATCGTAAAGACGGTAAATGCGAACACAGAATACGGCAATTCCGACAATTACAAAATTATTACTTCAACCTCACTACATACCCTTATTGGAAGTGTCATGTCTCACTCGCTCGTGATGGTTGGGAGCACTTAAAACTCGTGTGCGATATTCACATTAAAAAAACCGTTCAATTGAAAAAAAAAGGAATGTGCTCTAGACCACACGAAGTAAAACTTCACTAACTTATAAAAGAACTAGCTGGGTTACCCGGCTTCGCTCAGGACAATAAGATAGTGTTCTGGAATGTTGCACAATGATGTTCCCGATTTCCTATTCCTGATCATTCCACTCCTTCCAAAACTTTCTACAGCTCTATGAAACCTTCTAGAACTTTCCGGAAGACTGTTCTAGAAATTTCAAGAGGGCGAAATTTTCAGCCCTTATATCTTTAAAAGCACGGCCTTTAGGTAAAAACGGATACCCTTATTCTCTAGGGGGGATAGAGATCTACCACACCATATAACTCCCTTGATCGAACCGGGACTCGTTTCTGAGTTTTTGCGAGATGCACTTTTTTTTACTTTCTTTTATAATACATGCCATATTCAAATAAATAAAATGTTACTCCTTACATGTCCTTTCCCGTGCGTTCCCCTCCAGCGTTCCACTTCCACCTTCCCCGCCACCGCTCTCCCGCTCCCCCGTCCCGCTCCCCCGTCCCGCCAACCCCCCTGGCACTGCACTTCTTGACTCCTCTCCCGCGCGGCCCGTATCCGAAACTTTTTTCTAATACTAACATTTTTAAACTCGTGATATCTTTCTAATTAAATATTCGAATTGAAAAATTCAAAAAGTTAAATAAAGGTATTGAAGCTGTCTTGAATATGAAGTAATTTATTTTGATAAGGATTAAAACCAAGATACAAATAAAGAGCCTTTTCAAGCGGCGACATGTTAATTAAAATTTTAAAATAAAAGAATACTTATTGTGGCATAACCATAATAGTTAGACATATGCTGTCATGACCTTTTTTGTAAATAATGATGTGTTCTATAAAGTCGTAGTACATTATTTTATTCTATCATCAATATTTTTTGCAGCGCACGCGATTTAAAGAATATTTTAGGTAATTTTTTTACACCCTGGGTTACATTATTGAAGTTTTAGTAAGGATGCCTATTTTTTTTTTTAAATATAATATAGCCTATGTCACCCAGGGATAGTGTAGCTTCCCAACAGCGAAAGAATTTTTCAAATCGGTTCAGTAGTTTCGGAGCCTATTCGATGCAAACAAACACACAAACAAACAAACAAACAAACAAACAAATATTACCTCTTTATATAGTGTGTTAGATTAGATTAGATGTTAGATTAGATTAGATTAGAAGTGTGTTAGATGTTAGACAAATGTCATTGGGATAACATATGACCATGGGGTGACCTGCAACCCTGGGGTGACCTTCGGTCATGGGGTGACCTACGATCGTAGGGTGACCTACGACCGTGGGGTGACCTATGACTTTAGGGTAACCTACGATTTAGGGGTGACCTACGACCTTGGGGTGATCATCCTTATCCTTATCCTTATCCTCATCTTCATCCTCATACTTATCCTTATCATTATCCTTATCCTTCTCCTCATCCTCATCCTAATCCTCGTTCTCGTCCTCGTCCTCATCCTCATCCTCATCCTCATCCTCATCCTCATCCGCATCCTCATCCTCATCCGCATCCTCATCCTCATCCTCATCCTCATCTTCATCCTCATCCTCATCCGCATCCTCATCCTCATCCTCATCCTCATCCTCATCCTCATCCTCATCCTCATCCTCATCCTCATCCTCATCCTCATCCTCATCCTCATCCTCATCCTCATCCTCATCCTCATCCTCATCCTCATCCTCATCCTCATCCTCATCCTCATCCTCATCCTCATCCTCATCCTCATCCTCATCCTCATCCTCATCCTCATCCTCATCCTCATCCTCATCCTCATCCTCATCCTCATCCTCATCCTCTTCCTCTTCCTCATCCTCATCGATCACCGTTTGCATCGATTACCGTTCGCATCACATTTTTCGTAACGCACAGCACACTTTTCGTAACGCACAGCACACTTTTCCACAAAAAATATAAATTGATTTCGAAAGATTGTACATTTATTTAGTAAACGCATGTTTTAAATTTGGAGAAAAAATATTATATATAATATGGTTATACCATAGGTCGTTGGCAGATTTTTTAAATTTTCAAAAGAAAATCTTATTTTACAAGACGTATTTCATATCATGTAATATTATTGTAAATCAATACGTTATCTGGTAAATGCATGTTTCAAAATTTTAATTTTAGTTCAAATAAAATCATTAAAAAAAAATTATTTGTGACGAAAATTCTATTTTCGGTTTTACAAATTAATATGTTTCAGATTTTCTTTGCACATTTATTTAGCTTAGACATTATTGAAAAATTATAAATACTTGCACTAAAAAAAATAATTACAAAAAGTACATGATTTTAATAGTTTTATCATCACGCCTTTCAGAATTTTTGGATGTAGGTATAATGCTAGAGTTATAATTTTTAAAATCTGGTACGCTGAATAATTAATCTTTCTCATTGGAACCGCCCTGTACGATCGTAAGAACATCTTTCGACGAAATGTGGATTTTCGGAAGCTGGCTGGTTAAGCGCCCATAAGATAAAGATTTGAAGGCAAATAATTGATTAATTCCACCTAACGTTTGAAGCGTGCTACCAGCTTAGATGAATTATAACCACTCGTCCTCTATAGACTATAAATCCCATTATAGAGACACCGTCATTTAATGTAATATCTTCTTTATCTTTTCATAATTGAGTTCCCAATATAAATTGTAAGTTTAATGTTAAGAATATAAAAATGCAAAGAAAAATTTTGCGTAGAATGCACAGTAAAATTGTTATTGGAAATAAATATTGTCAATATTTTGTTTCGTCTTCTTTTGCCTTAAAAAATTAAAAATTATTTCTGACAGTTCTGTATTGTTTTTATTCTTGTTACTTTTACTTTTTAAAACGAAGACAACAATAAATTGAAAAAGTACATCGAGGCGATAAACAAAGTCCATAGCTAGGTCGCCAATGCATGTATATGTTCTAAATCAGTGATTCTTAACGGAGGCGCCAGTGCCCTCCTGTGGGCGTTCTGGAGGTCTGGGAGGGCGTTTTTAAAATTTTTGCATTTAAGGGGGCGCTGCAGAAGTTCGCATGAGCATTGTGTCAATATAGAAAATAAGCTCATTTACAAGCTATGCACACTGATACATTAACATACTTTCTTTAGATGCAACGATTTGACAAGTTTTGTTAAATAAACTATGTCAATCTAATAATAATGTGTTTTATTTATACACCTCTTCATTTTTTTTTATTTGTAGTAGGAAATCCGTTGCGTAAATGGACTTCCTACTACAATGTGTACTTTTTTAATTTCGTTTCGAGGGGGGGGGTGCGCTGGCTGATTTTACTGTGGTAAAGGGGGCGATTCTTTCAATACGGTTAAGAAACACTGTTCTAAATGTTCCACTGCGAAAAAAAAGTAATTAGGTATACTAGGGCTGTCCGTAAAATAAGGTCTTCAAGGCGCGGCAGTCGCGAGTGTCGCATTTTACGCGCAATCCTGCAACACTGGCGTTTAGCCTAGTTTCCTTTTATTAAATCCCCGCCACGTTGCACTCTCTGTGACGCTCTCAGACACCCTCTGACGAGTCTAGGCGTGGCAACCATTCGCGATGGAGCTTCCACTCGCCGCACCCGCCAGGGTGCGAGTTACACTCTGTAATTCGTTTTTAAACTTTGCTTCGGCAAATCTGAATGATGCCACTGGGATTGTTCCTTTGTCTCTGGGGTCGTTTAGTGTATCCGGGTTTCGTCCCCAGTCCCAATTGAGTTCAAGAATTCGTCGTCATCGATGTCGTAGCACTCAAGGAATCTGCGGGCTGCTTTAACCCGTTGACCTCTGTGATCTTCCGTGAGCATTTTGGGCAGTCTTTGTGGTCTCGCAATTTGTTTGTCAAAAACTTGTCAATAGTAGTTTTACTGACATCAGGGATCATATCTCAGAGCTGCCAGTTGAGTGGGCATCGCACTTGGGTCCCAGCCGGGCGTGGCGTGTTCGATTCCTCGGCTGGCTAAGTCCTCCATCGCAATACAAGCAACATTTTCGGCTTTCTGTGGTGGTAGTAGGAGATTGTTGGGTTATTCGTAACCCGGGAATGTTTGTCTTTCTTTAAAAAAAAAAAAATCTCGCGTAAAATTGTTCCAAGCGACCGCAGCACATTGAAGACCTTATTTTACGGACAGCCCTCGTAGAACATTCTCAATTGCAATTGTTAGAAATCGTCAGTAAATTATAGTACATTCTCACATAAACCGGCAGATAATGTTTATATTATTAATACAAAATATGGAGTCCGGGTAAGAAAACTAAAATAAACAACAGAAACTGACATCTAATGAAAAAATATTTTTAATCAAGATTGACAATGAAAATATTAAAAATACAATAAATCCCAGAAAATAAAAAGACTCCGGTCGCAACTGGTATTCGAATAATAAATGATAGATACTGTTAAAAGTAGTTATAACTATATAAACGCAGCGATATCACTTTTTTTAACCATATTTTTTCATATTAACGCCAACCGGTTTCAGAACATCCGTTCCAAAATAGATAGTTATACAGTAAGAAGAAATTTATGTTAGTTGCCACATTCATTTCGAAAAAAGTTTAAAGGGTGGACTAATATTCAAACAAATTAATCCTTGTCCGCCAAGAAGGTTATCTAGGATCCCTTTACTTACCAACATACCTCTATCATCACTGCTGAACTTAGTGTATAGAGTAATAAACAAATGCTAAAAGGCGTCATTCATAAAATCACTCTAATACTTTACTTAATGGAACTTAATTGATCAAGAATGTGTTATTTTCTATAAGCTTATACTTTTATTAACGATTGTTTGTTTCCTAAATCTATTCTACTACACTACATAAAGAGGAAAGATTTGTTTGTTTGTTTGTTTGCATTGAATAGGCTCCGAAACCGATTTGAAAAATTCTTTCACTTTTGGGAAGCTACACTATCCCCGGGTGACATAAGCTATATATATATTTTTTTAAATAGGAATCTTTACTAAAACCCCAATAATGTAACCCAGGATGTAAAAAAATTACATAAAATATTCTTTACATCGCGTGCGCTGCGAAAACTATTGATGATAGAATAAAATAAAGTAATACGACTTTGCAGAACACATCATTATTTACAAAAAGTATTTGTTACAGTATATGTCTAACTATTATAGTTATGCTACAATAAGTGTTCTTTTATTTTAAAATTTAATTGAAATGCCGCCGCTAGAAAAGGCTCTTTATTTGTAACTTGGTTTTAGTCCTTATCAAAATAAATTACTTCACATTCAAGAATGCTTTAATACCTTTATTTAACTTTTTGAAATATTCAATTCGGACATACTATTCGAAAGATATCACGAGTTTAAAAATGTAAGTATTAGAAACGTAAGAATTTATTAGACGCGGGAGGGGAACAGGGACGCACGGGAAGATGATTCCGGGAGAAAAATGTATTTATTTGAATATGTCATTGCAACGCATGCCGGGAACCAGCTAGTAAATTATAAAATGTAGATATTCTACCAAAATGAATAAAAATACCAATGGGCGTAACGTACACACAAATGAAAAAGATTTTCAATTTTTTAAGACATTACAACATTGTAATAATGATATTAATAGCCAGGATCTCTGCTTCACCTGATCGTTTACTTAGCCATTGGGATCTAATTATGTTATGTCATTTATTAGTATATTATTATACTACTACTGGCTTCTTCAAAAATGTTTCTATTCAATATTCAATAATTACCTCTCAGATTTGAACCAAACTGTCTGTCGCTGTACTGAGTAGTACTGACTTGTTTGCGGTCCTGTCTCATTTCAGCGGTCATTTTTTACATTATCTGCATACAGCAAGACCTGAGGGAAAAAATACCTTTGTCATCATTGGAGTTGCTGCGTGGAGAGTCTTTTTAGGTAAAGGAAGGAGAGAAAGTTCCGGAAAGAAAATAAGTATAAGGGGTGGGTAGGAATCGGGGGTCAGTGTGTCCAGGATTGACGGACTTATGAATCCATCTCTGGATGGAAAGCTCAAAAGATCTCCCTCGATCAGTATCTTTCGTTCCGGCCCCCCCACGGGGTAGGTCGACAAATGCATCCGCCGCCAAGATCTAGATATATCTTATCCCATGAACCCGGGCACTCCTGCTAAGTCGCCAAACGTAACGAACCACTTGGGGTGACCTATGGCAGTGGTGTTAATTATCCAATAAATGATTCCCAGGGCCTCCCAAATTGAAAATGTCCTTTTTTATATGGGCTCCACACGGGAGGCCCTGAGGAAAATAATTTCCCTCAGGGCCTATATCATCTTTGGGGATGCTGTATGGAGGGTTTTTTTAAGGAAAGGAAGGAGAGGAGAGTTCTGGGAATGAAAAAGGTTTAAGGGGTGGGTAGGAATCTGGGGTTCAGTGTGTCCTGGTCATCAGCCTCCAAGACTTAGACAAACCTCATACCATGAAATATTAAACAACATGCTACCAAAATACTTCTCAAATAAAATCGTATACAAAAAGGACATTCACAGACATAACACAAGTGCAAGGAAATCAGACTACAAAAAAAGGACAAAGCAAATACGCAGAACACTTTACTTACCAGAAACTTTAAATTCCACACCAATTGGAAAGTTCAAGATGTATTGTAGGAACTACTAGAAAAAATATAGTGAATATGAAATATTATAATTAATTAGAAATTTGTAAAATTACATTCAAAATTTAAAAAATTTAAAAAAAGAACCCAGGCACCCCTGCTAAATCACCAAACGTAGCGAACCACTTGGAGTGACCTATGGCAGAGGTGTAGGTATTCCAATAAAGGTTCTCGGGGCGGTGCGGCGGTACCCTTTCCCGCCTTTAAAATTGTCTAAATTGTCCTCAGCAACATTCCAATTTCCGAGACCTGCCTACCCAAAGTAATGTCTGAAAATGATTTATTTTAATTTATTTAGTTCTCATAAAAATCTACTGTTCTATTAGCAATCATCGCACTGGATTTATTCATTTGCTAAGTATCATTATACTTTACTATTTTTAGCGATACTTTACCAGGCAAATTCCAGTTTTACTACTTTATTTATTCCAGGATTATCTTATCGTAGTCGATGCGATCAATTGGTGCCTTTTCAGCGTCCTACTCATATCATCCTATGTGGTGGTGGCAGAAATGATTTTGAGTGAATATAATCACATAATCACTGTCATCAACAAACTTCACGTGTATCACTTCATTGGTGACTTATTTTTTAATGGTTTCCATGTGACCTAAAAAATTTCTATTTCAGTAACTATTAGGGCGATGGATTTTTTAGGCAGGTTCCCCCCAAAATCAAAAATGTGCTGAAATTTTTAATAGTTCTTAATATTATTATAATTTATCTGTGGATTTCGAAAATTTCCTTGAGGAACTTAAAAGTTCGTCAGTATGCATAGAAAGCAGCTGGGAAATTAGAACGACGACACAACTCCATCAAATTTATTAACTAAATATGTTTCGACCACCGGAAATTTCAGAAATCTGATGGCCGGTTCGGCAAAGAGTGTCGGAGACAGAAGATTGAGCAAAAAAATCCACGATGTCTCTGGAGTGAATCCCACGAGCGTTAAGTTCTAAATACTGGGGTAAGGTGTAAATATTAGATCTGTTTCTCGGAGGCACCATTTTGACACTATTTCCCAGTTCAATTCAGTTTTAAACGTTTATAATCTACAATGGGATGGCTATTGCAGGATGCGTTTCCACTTCCTGAGCGATGGTTTCGCCATACTCCCTTACCTACGAAGTTTCTTTTACCGTGTAACTACCATAAACACTGCTCTTTTTTCCGGGCTTGTAACTGGCTGCAGCATTGGTAGAGACCTTCTCTGTAACTACCTGCGGAGTTCAGGTAGAGAACGGTTGAAGGATAATGAAGAAATACAACTGGGAATCAGAAATAGATGTCACTCATCGATAAAATGAATTGACGACCTAAAAAAAATGCTGACGAGAGTCGCCAAGAGTCTTCAAAATTGAAGATATTATATCGCCAATCCTGGACCAGAGAAAGATCATGAAGACTTCACTATTTCAATAGTTTATGGAAAATATATTGTCCTAATTAAATACTTGTTGATAAATATATATTTTTTGAAATAGGCAATTCGCCCTAAAAAGAGTGCTTCGTTTGATTAATATTCTTATCTTGAAAATGTTAAATTGCTTTACCCACCCTCCTTTCTCAAATACAATACGATAGTATATTTCTGAATTTTTTTAATACTACCTATTCAAATAATGACAAGGCTAATAACATTAAAAAAATGTTTATAGATTTTTTTTGTTAATGTCATAGAAAGCGTTAACTAGATTGGTCACTTATTATCCTGCGTTTGAAAAGAATGTTTTTCTTTGGGTTTACAGAAAACAACTTTAAAAATGTTCAATCTCTTGAACTAGACATACATTATGCGCTTAAACCAGTCAATTTATTGGGATTTTTCTTTGGAATTGATAAATATTCATATAATAGACTTAAAATTGTTTCAAGAACAGTGGGAAGTAAAGCGTACTCTTGGTTTCTTTTATGCCTTATAATTGCGTTAGTTATTTATGTAATCAAATTAAAAGTTGACGCTAATCAAAACCCGAATTTAGATATAATAATTGATGATTTGGCCTACATCATAACGGCGTCTTCGGCAATTTCTTCTATAATTTTTTCATTATTTTTTGCCGCACCAGCAACCGTGAAATTCCTTAACAATATAGAATTTATTGACAAACTACTTGATCTTCCTTCGGATTGTTTTGTAAAGATGCGAACTAATTTGGTCCTGGTAATGTTACTTTTATTTTCTTATGTAAGCTCAGTTTTAGCTGCAGACGTATTAATATGGGTTGGTGCAATCAGTAAAATGAGTGCTTTATACATTTCTATATTTGTAATGGATTTTCTCGTGTTTCAATACGTGTTGGATATTTGGATTGTTACATTTCGATTGCGAGCTATCGATTCTCTGTTAATCTGTTTGAAAAGTCTTAACATTCAAAAAGCCGATGTGGATTTCTCTCCTCAAGGCTTGGGTTCCACCAATAGTTGGAGAGAAATGAATCGGTATTTACATAAAAGAAAAATTTCTACGAATTACGATGAAACCATAAACAGACTTACGTCGATTTATGACAATCTGGCAGATAACGTCGAGGTTATTAACTCGTCTTATGGCTTTCAGGTAAACAATTAAATGTAATATTTATGAAAATATTCGGTATTTTAGAGTCTCAGCGGGGTTGGTGACATGGGTGTTATGTATTAGAGTCAAATTTGAACACGGCAGGTGTGGATTTATTGATTTTTATGGATCATGAAAGTAACATATTTCACTTTTCAGGTTTTATTGGCCATTGGCGCAACATATTTATCGACATTGCAGGGAGCCAACTCTGTATTTTACTTGGAGAATAATCGTCATATTCAGAACGTAAGCTGTTCCTTTTCATTAAATTATTTAACATCCAGAACCTTTGAACATCCAGAATAAATTCCACTATAATTGTACAGTGTTATAGATTCTAATTAACTAAAATTAATAATGCGGGCATAGAAACAAAATGTAAACTGATAACTCTTTTCAAAGTATATGCGTGAAAAGCCTTTTTGTGAGTTTTTTGGTGCTACTTAAAAATATCCGCTACTTCTGCATATTGGTTACCTAAGAGAGTTTCTAAGTAAATTGATATAATTGTTGTAGTGAAAGATATTTTACGTTCACGTGACTATTGGAAACATGAAATGAAATCAGTTGCAATAATTGCATAATAATTTGCAGTTCAAGACCAAGGTAATTAATGATTTTAAAAAGAAAAATGTGAACGACTTTATTAATTTTATCGTTTTCAATAGACAGTTGTTTTGTTATTAATTATTCTTTGTAAGTATTAGTTTGTATAGGAATGCTAAGTTTATAATGTATACCACTCAAAAATGTGTGCAGTATTTTTTCAATAGAATTAGAGTACTTATGCCTTAGTATGTGTTGCTCTGGAGTACTCCGGACTAATGACGTATGCAAAAATTGTGAAGTAAATATATTTCATAACTTAGTGAAACCGAGTATTTTTAGAGCTTTATTCGGAATTCTATTTATATATACGATTAAATGTTTTATAGGTAATCAAAGACTATCCCCAGATCACTTCATTGATGGAAAAGAGTTGTATCATGATATATGATCGGGTTTTTCACCATAAATATATTAAATAAAATTGGGCCAAGGTATGATCCATACGGAACACCACTCGAGGCAATAAAATGATATGATAAAGTAAAATAAAATTAAATTAAAATGGATTGAAAAGATTTGATAGCAGAGCCCTCTTGGGCTTACCTTCCACTTCCGTGCAGTTAAATAGATTCGCCACATCTGAGTATCTATTACTAACTTCATGCAATCTGTTATTGTTGCATTTAAACAGGATTTTGGATATAAAATTCTATGAAGTTACTTAAACAGGACTGTCTACACTGCCATATACAATTTTGGACATAAATGTAAAGTCGGATAAAATTCTTCGATCTGAGAGTCTTAATTTCATAGTTTATGTTTTCAATGGGAATACCGAGTTTAAAATGAATGTGTCTTAAGTAATAATGTTGAATTTATTCTATTGAATCTGGATGTATTTTAAAATGGGGAGACCAGATCGAGGAGTTATATTCGATTTGACTACGAACTAAGGATTTATACAAAAATTTTAATGTTGAAATATTCATACAACCTTTGGAATTTCCAATCTTTTTCATTGCTTTATTATTGAATGTGTTTGTATGGGATATAAAGTTTAATTTAGAGTCTGAAGTTATTCCCAGGTCATTATTTTCTTCGACAGAGGTAAGGGTTGAGTTGTTAAGTTCATATGGATGAATAATTGGATAAATAATTAGTCTGTAAAATCTTCTTGAATGACATTTCTTTATGTTCCAATAAAGTTTGTTAAGAGAACGCCAATTAATTAACCTGATTAAGTTATTTTATGGACAGATGCAATCTTCAGTGGTTTAAATTATTTTAAATACTAGTGTCTTTAAATATTCTGCAAAAAATAATACATTTATCTATTTATCAAAAATATTAACAATATCGTTTATAAACAGCAAAAACAAAATTGGGCCTAAATGTGACCCCTGTGGTAGACCACTGGTAATGATAAATTTATTGGAAAGAAACAAATTAACTTTAACAAGCAGACCTCTATCAGATGAAGCTTGCAAACCAGTCTAAAAGTTTTCCATCAATACCGAGTTTACGTAGTTTAACCAAAAGAATTATATGGCATGCTTTGTCAAAGGCCTTGATAATGTCCGTATATATGGAATCGACTTGAGTTCAGTTAGCTAATCCGTTTATTTATTTTATTTATTTATTTATGCATCTATACACGACCTCCGTAGTACAGTGGCTAAGACTCTTGACTCACAATCCGGAGGTCGCGGGTTCGAACCCGGCGTGCGCAAATAAATTTTATTTGATTAATTTGTGTTATTTCACAATTAATTCATTTAAAATAATATATAGTATATTTGCGGCACGTTCCAGAGTGGAAGATACTATCAGTATCGCCCTGGTGTAAGACCACCATTCAGAATTGAAACGTTGCTTGAAAATGGCTTTAGCCGTGTTTGGTGACCAGATCTGAATAGCCAGGTACTTCCCAACCTTCCTCTTCCCCACCTCCTTCCCCTCCCGACTACCTTCAGCCTCACAACATACCCCAATTGGGGATGCCATAGTCTCACTGGCTCCAGACGGGAGCAGTTAAGATTCTTGTGCGGTATTCACTGTAAAAAAAAAAAAAAAAAAATACAAAAAAGTTTACATTTTTTTGGCCTTGCCTGTCTTATTAGGAAATCCTGTGTCGAGACAGACTAGTTTACAAATATTTTATAAATTTTAAATATAGTTTTAATAAAGTAAAAATATTTGACAAAAAAATTCAGGTTGGTAGGTAGTGATAACAATAATGGGATAAGAGGATTATATTTGGGTGAGGTGACTAATTATTACACGACCTTTTTCGATGATCCATTGTATTATCAGAATTTTGTATTTGTCAATATTATTCGATTTTCTTGTTTTGTCAGGTAGGTTATTGAATATTTTAGACGCAATGTATTTGAAATTTCTTTGACCAAATGTTGTGTTTGTTTTAGGTGTTTGTATGAGTTCTTTGGTTTTGTGCCGCGTGTTTACAATATTTTGGGTATTTTCATAAAATGTATCACTTTTATTTTCAAGCAGATGAGTTAAGATTGTTTTTGTGTAAATTTGTCGAATATCTAATACATGGAATTTGTTGAATATATCTACAGTACTTGTTATTTTGGGAACTTTAAGAATAACTTAATACAATTTTTCTATCTTACAAAGATCGTCTATGTATATGAGAAACAAAGTAGGGCCTAAGACGCTTTCTTGTGGAACTGTAGGTTATAGGGAGGGGTTGGCTGAATTTGTTTTCGATTTTGACACTTTGAGTTCGATTAGTTAAGTAATTTTGAAGAAATTCTAGGTCTTTCCCTCTTATACCGATTGTGTTTAGTTTATTAACAAGGATGTCAAGGGAGATATTATCAAAAGCTTTTGAGAGGTCTAGGAAGATAGAAATGCATTTTTTACCCTTATCTAAATTTGAAACAAGAAAGTCTGTAACAGCAATAATAGCATCGGCAGTGCTCTTATTTGACCGAAAGCCAAATTGATTTCGTTTCGTTCCGTTCGATATATATAGTTTTCATATAACGGGATATTGGTCAGAGTTGATCTACCCGACAAAAATCCGTATCGATTCGGAACAGTGAGATGGCTAATACTTGGGGAAATTTTATCAAGTAAGTAATAGTTTTTCAAAAAGTTTTAGAATTATGGCTGGCTGTAGTATATCACTTTTATTACCTTTTTTGAATATAGGTGTTAGATAACAACGTTTCCAAATGTCAGGGAAGCAATCTGTATCAATGGATTGATTAAACAATAAGCAAATCGGCTCAGCCAGTAAAGCAATGCAATTTATAAGGATATTGGGATGCACATTATCAGGTCCAGCCTGTCATAGTCTAGGGATTTAATTTCAGTTTTTATTTCATTTATATTGATGTGAACGACAGGGATAAGTATGATCTCGTTAAGGGACGTTGGTATATAATTTTCTAGGATATCTTCGTCGTAGAAACATTTGAAGTAATCAATACTCATCATATCAGTACTCAATACTACTCTTTTCTTTGAAGTGCATTGAGATGGGAAAGCCTTGTTTGTTTTTTCTAAGAGAGTTAACATGTGTGAAAAGTTTGATTGATCTAAATGGAGTGAGGCCGTTTTTAAAAAGCATTACTGAAGTCTGTTTGTATTGAGTCAACTTTATCAAATTATTTATTAAAATCATTTTAATTTATTTGTGTATTATATTAAACATTTCGTGTATACATAATATATGCATTTCAAAGATACGTTATCTTCTTCTTCGTAAGCCTTCTGGCGATCAGCCTTGGATATAATATGTCTCCCTCATTTTTTACAGATTTGTCCATACTGAATTAAAAACCACAATTTTGTAATCATGAAATACCATATTTTTGTTTAGGTTGGCTATGCAATGATGTCAATATTTAACTGGTGCGCCCATTTTATATTGTTGCTCATCTTCCCAGTATACTTCTCGGAAGCCCTGAAATATGAACGCAAAAGAGGAATGGATTTGATATGTAAACTCATGATAAACAAAAGTATAAGTGGGTATACTTTTTTTTCTAATAATCTTTTTTAAGTATTAACTCCACGCGGAAGGGCCTTAGTGAAATCATTTCCTCCTAAACTAGCGCTGACCACAAGAGGATGGAAATATGAAAAGGATCGAGCGAAGGGATTGGTTGAGAATATTGCCTTTAAAAAGAAGAAATTTACCTTTTGTATGTTACTAAACATGAAGAATTACGACATTTATCCAGTGACATTATAAAAATTCTAGACACTTTATATTCCGTATCACTTTGATAGCCAATCAAATAATATGTCTGTACGAATGAAATAGCTATACATTCACGACACGTCGCCTCAATAACATATCTTCACTCTATTAATTCATGCACCTAAGTAAACATTTCAATTGATAGAAATATTATGGTACCTATTTTATCACTCGTCTGTTATGATTTATTTAGGTACCTACTTATTGTAAGGGTTCCGAGTATTGTTCCGGATATTGGGCATCTTGGATACGGCTAGCAGATGCTTCTATAGTGACCAATTGCTAACTCTCTACAAAGTACGTCCAACAGTTGAATTTGGGAGCCAGGGCTGGAGCCACATAATAACCTGCTTGATTCTATCCAAAGGAAAGCGGTCTTCCTGATTGACAATCCGTTGTTTACAGACCGATAGCCATCTCTAATGTGCTCAATACAGTCTTTTCTACCGGTATTTTAATGACACCTGCTCTTTGACGAACGGCGTAGTCATGGGGCAAGGCCCTTGACTCGCAATCCGAAGGTCGCGGGATCGAATCCCGGCGTGGGTAAATAAATTTCATTTGATTGATTTGTGTTATTTCACCATAAATTTATTTAACTAGGGGG
This sequence comes from Limnephilus lunatus, assembly GCA_917563855.2. Taxonomy (NCBI): domain Eukaryota; kingdom Metazoa; phylum Arthropoda; class Insecta; order Trichoptera; family Limnephilidae; genus Limnephilus; species Limnephilus lunatus. The sequence continues at coordinate 14,394,989 of OU830601.1, read as the reverse complement.
GGTAAATTTATTTAAAATAATATATAGTATATTTGCAGCACCTTCCAGAGTGGAATATACTCTCAGTATCGCCCTGGTGTAAGACCACTATTCAGAATTGAAAAGTTGCTTGAAATGTTGTGTTTCATGTTTGGTGTCCAGATCTGACTAGCCAGCTACTTCCCCACCCTAATCTTCCCCATCTCCTTCCCCTCCCCACTACCTTCAGTCTCACAACATACCCCGATTGGGGATGCCATAGTCTCGCTGGCTCCAGACGGGAGCAGCTGAGTGTCTTGTGAGGTATTCATGTAAAAAAAGGCGCTAGCAGCATTAATCCCCGGAGCACGTTCGTGAAACACGACGGACACGAGCAGAACACTCGTTCACAGTGGCTTCATGAGAACGAGTCGTTTCTTCGACTCGTTTTTGTGTTAGTCGGCCTATATGTGTACCGAGCTACCGGCATTTTCCCCCCCCTTGGTGTAATCCGGGCCTCTTCAAGATTAATAAATCAACGACGTTAATAAATCCCTTGTTACAGCCCCTACCTCAACCCGCCTCACAACTCTGTCCAACCGGGTGGCGACAAAGTTTCTCTGTATCTATACTGTGTATTATACAAAAAGGAGCGCTGTTGTGAGATATTATATTAAAAAAATCAGAGTGTGTAATTCACACGCGGTAGAAGTGAAACCAGAAAATCGCTAGAGGTCGCTTTCTTTTCTTTTGCCTATTTATTTTAAAGTGGTTTGAAGATTGGATATTAATTTTTTTTTTAAATATAGACTTAAGCGCCTTACCCTCTGCGCTGTCGAAAGCCTGCGCCAACGCGTGAATTTACCGCATTATATTAGAACCGAGGACCCGCCAAATAATAAATTTTAGTGACACATTTCCGTTTCATCCGAATTTCAAATCACTTACGGTGCTAAAGAAATTTCACTTCAAAAAATTAAAAAGTTGTGAGATTGTTGTGTGGACTTCCAGAAAAGCAATTTTACATGACTGTAGAAATACATGTAATAAATTTATTCCAAAATCAATTTCTTTTTTTTTTAGTTAAGCATCACGGCCCGCGACTCGTTCTTTTGGAAAACCTGATAAAATCTAGGCCTCTCGTGCTAACTGCCTTTGGTTTCTTCGAAATAGACAACGTCCTCTTGTACAGTTTCGTAGGGACCATGGCAACTTACATTGTGATCTTTTTTCAATTAAAAGCTGAAACTAAATGCACCTGCCCATCAGCTAACCTGTCTTCAATAGTAGAATAATAACCAATATTTAATTGGCTGACCTTTCCAAAGTCCTGTTTTAACTCACTCTTTATATTTCATCTGTCTTTAAATCTGTTTGTATTTATCGTGGTTCCTCCACAAAATGTAATATATGTTATTTCCGCGTGTTGTACTAAACGAACCTGACTTTTAACAAGACATTGTGAATATAGATAATTAAACTAATGTTGATTAAAAAAATTAAGTACCTATATAAATACCACAGTTTTAAGCAAAAATGTACCTGTCTAAAGATGGACGTGGTTGTCCGGAAACGGTCCGGTTGTAGAGAAATAAAAATGGATCAAGTTTTTCAAAAATTGGTTTTATTTTACTTTTTTACATTAGCTCCACACAGGAGGCCCTAAGGAAAACAATTTCAATCTGTTGCTGTGTAGAGATTCTTTTTAAAGAAAGTATAAGGAGAGGAAATTCTGGGAAGGAAAAAGGTTTGAAGGGTGGGTAGGAATTTGGGGGTTAATATGTCCAGGAGTGACGGACGTACAAATCGATTCCTCCCACTGTGGTGCAAATGGCGACGGGTCGGTAGAGTCCGGCTGAAGAGGTCAAAAAGTCTCCGTCAAACAGTATATTCCAAGATCTTGATGAACCAAGCCCCATGGAGTTCAATCAAGTATTATATCAGTTGAAATACAGACTCCTCCTGTCGATAATGCAAACAAAAGGATGCTTCAATAGAAATGGGAGGATAGCCTGTGAAGGTTAAATCTTTTTTTTTTCTTTTTTTTAATGGGGCTCGTTTCAGCTGCTCTCACGTTATTTCAAATACAAAAAACTGACTTCTACGCTCAGAACTAATAATATATCATTAATGTTTACCATAATAATTATGGCACAATTTTCATGGTTTTATTTTAAAATCTATGTTTTTTCTCATTTCCATCACAATAAAAATTGTAAATAAACATAAAACCTAACTGAATAAAGTGGGAACCACTGCTCTATGGAATATGTAGATCTATGTATATTGGTCGATGAATGTGTTGGATGGCAAAAACCTCCCCACACCCCGTAATAAATACATAATTTTATAAGTAACTCATCTTCTTTCTTTCATTTTCTCTATTCTTTATTTCTTATAAATTTTATTAACAATATTTTTTCAAAAAATACAACACGTATGTTTTATATACTGGTATATAATGTAATAATGTGTATATTTTATGTATCTACTAAAGTAAATGTCAAAAGAACCCGTTGACAAACTAATCACTTCTGCCACCTTAACATGGTCATCAGCCTAGCATGGTGGTCGAAAAATCCGCAAATGATGTAACCATAAAATGCAATGAATAAAGAAATATTTAAAAAAAATAATAATTAAAAAACAACGAGTGTGCTTTAGACCACACGACAGAAATAAAACTTCACTAACTTATGCCGTCCATTAACAGCTCATAACAACTCATAACAACTCATAACAACTCATAATAACTCATAACAACTCATAACAACTCATAAAAACTCATAACAACTCATAAAAACTCATAACAACTCATAATAACTCATGACAACTCATAACAACTCATAACAACTCATAACAACTCATAACAACTCATAACAACTTATGACAACTCATGACAACTCATAACAACTCATAACAACTCATAACAACCCATAACAACTCATAACAACTCATTAATTAGCGTTCGCATCGATTAGCGTTTCACATTGATTAGTGTTTCATATCATCATTTTTCGTAACCTTTCACATTTTTCGTAACGTTTCCTTTTTTTCGTAACGCTTCATATTTTTTTTGGAACGTATTCATCATTTTACCCCCCAAGTGTCGAGCGTGCGTAAAGAAGTTTTACTTAAAAAAAAAACGAGTGTGCTTTAGACCACACGACTGAAGTAAAACTTCACTAACTTATAAAAGAACATATGACATTGGGCTGACATTGACATTCCAGACAATGTGGTTTGTTGCATTTCGCGCAGTAGTACACACATATGCGTCTTTTTTTCGCTGGGCAAAAGTTGCAAATGCTCCGTTTCTTTTTTAATGACATTGATCACCGTTCGCATCGATCACCGTTGCATTGATTACCGTTCGCAACACACTTTTCGTAACAATCACATTCTTTGTAAAAATCACACTTTTCGTAACGCATTCACCAGTTTACCCCTAAGTGTCGAGCGTGCGTAAAGAAGTTTTACTTTAAAAAAAATCAGTTTAAAGGGACTAAATTGAAAAATGTTAATAAATAATAAAGTAATTTACGACTTTTGTGTACGTGGTTTCATATTCACTATTTCATTACTTTATGGAAAATATATTGTACCTACTAATGAAATATTTATTGATTAATATTCTTATCGTGAAAATGTTAAATTGCTAGATTGTTGTTTTAATAATATAGTGAAACCCTATTTCTTGGCCCAAGCTTCCTTCTCAAATACAAAACGATAAGATCATAATGGTTGCAATATTACAGCAATTTTTTATTGTATTCAAATAATGAAAAGGTCACAAACATTCAATAATGTTCATAGATTTTTTTTGTTAATGATGTAGAAAGCTTTAACTAGATTGGTCACTTATGCGTCACTTGGTCACTTGCGTTTGAAAAAATGTTTTTTTTTGGATTTTCGCAATACAACTCTACAAACGTCCAATCTCTTGAACTAGACATATATTATGCCCTTAAACCGGTTAATTTTTTGGGATTCATTTTTGGCCTTGATAAATATTCATATAATAGTCTTAAAATTGTTCCACGAACGGTGGGAAGTAAGGTCTACTCTTGGTTTCTTTTATGCCTTATAATCGCGTTATTTATTTATATTAACAAATTAAAACTTGACGCTAATTACGTCCCAAATTTACCAGTAATCATTGATCATTTGGCCTACATCTTAACGGTGGCTTCAGCAATTTCTTCTATAGTTTTTTCATTGTTTTTTTCCTCACCATCAATCGTGAAATACCTGAACAATATAGAATGTATTGACAAACTACTTGATCTTCCTTCGGAGTGTTTTATGAAGATGCGTACTAATGTGGTCTTGATTATGTTACTTCTGTTTTCTTATGTGAGCTCAGTTGTTGCAGGAGACGCTTTAACGTGGTTTGGTGAAATAATCATTAGAATGAGTGCTATGTACGTCTCTATATTTGTAATGGATTTTCTCGTGTTTCAATACGTGTTGGATATTTGGATTGTTACATTCCGATTGCGGGCTATCGATTCTCTGTTAATCTGTTCGAAAAGTCTGAGCATCCCAAAGGCCAATGTGGACTTCTCTCCTCAAAACTTGGGTTCCACCAAAAGTTGGGGTGAAATGAATCGGTATTTACGTAGAAGGAATAATTCTACCAATTATGATGAAACAATAAACAGACTTATGTCAATTTATGACAAACTGGCAGATAACGTTGAAGTTATTAACTCTTCTTATGGCTTTCAGGTAAACAATTAGAAAAACATTTTTGAAAATATTCGGTATTAAGTCTCAGAGAAGTTGGTGACTTGGGTATTGCATATTTGAGTCAAATACGAGCACAGCAGTCATATAGATTGATTTTATGGATCATGAAAGTATCATATTATGGTATTTAATGTTTCAGATTTTATTGGCCATTGGTGCATCATACTTATCGACATTGCAAGGAGCCAACTCTGTCTTTTACTTGGAGAATAATCGTCATATTCCGAACGTAAGCTGTTACCTTTTCGTTGAAGGGCCATTTGTTTTGTCCCGGTAAAAAAAGAGATCCTGGATTAGACTCCCCTTTACCTTTTTATTTTTTTTTCTGTGTCTTTTGTTTTTCTTCATATTTTCGTTAAGATTTATTAGTATTATCTCCTTCCTCGATGAAATATTACTTTGATGAGTATAACCTTCAAAAGTTATTATCAAAAGAGTTATTATCTACAATAAAAATTGTTACTTTTTCATTAACTTATTTAAGGTGCAAGTATCTTTAAATACCTATAATAAATTCCAAAACAATTATACAAATACAAAAAATTATAGTGTCGTCCTAATATGATTCAATTTTAACTAAATTTAACAAAATGGAAACTAATACAGACAATAAAAATGAAAATATATAATAAAATAATAATACACACGGAAGCGCTTTTTTGTGAGTGTTTGCTCGAGTGAGTATTTACTCAAGCTCAGCTTTGGACATAGGGCTCCCTTATTTTTAAAATTAAATACATGTTTGTAATAATGACATACCTACTACATTTTTGTTTAGGTTGGCCAAGCAGTAATATCAACTTTTAACTGGTGCGCCCATTTTATACTGTTGCTCATCTTCCCGGTATACTTCTCGGAAGCCCTGAGATATGAACGCAAAAGAGGAATGGATTTAATCAATAAACTTATGATAGACAAAAGTATAAGTAGGTACTTACTTTATTCGAATGTTTTTTTTTAATATTAACTTCACGCATTAGGTTCTTTGGAAAATCATTTCTTCGTATACTAGCGCAGACCCGTGAAAAATTACGGGATGTTATAATTATGGGATTTGTGAGCTGAAAGTATTTGTGAAAAAATTATTTGCCTTTCAAAGGAAGAAATTTATCATTACATTCGATTCGTTGCATTTACATTTGCGTTTCTTTCGAATGTTAGTAAACTTGAAAAATTACGGCATTTTTCCAAAGACATTATAAAAATACTAGACACGTTATATTCATCCAAACAAAAATGGATTACCGCTTATGAAAATGATAACCATTTATTAATAACCCTTTACCGCATATGCCTGTATCTACGAATGAAATAGCTATATGAAAGGCACGCTAAAGTATGCCCACTGGACTTAGTTCAGTGAAACCATGCACATTGTTAAACATTTCGAATAAATAATTATCAATAGAGGTATTATAATACCTACTTTATCGCTCGTCTTAAAAATTGCAATTTGCAATCAGTTCGAGATTGATGAATGTGTCTAGTTACGTTTTTCTCAATAACTTAAGAGGCAGTTCACATGTACCACCGCCCCGGGAACCATACTCTGGGTTACCAACACCTCTGCCACAGTTCATCTAAAGTGGTTCGCTACGCTTGGTGGCTAAGCAGGGGTGCCCGGGTTCATGAGGGGTGGTGTATCTGGATCAAACTGATGCATGGGTCGGCCTACATACTGCGAGGCAGGCCGAGTCGGCAGAAGTCAATCGAGAGGGACCCTTTAACCCAGTTATCGCCGATAGATTGTGCAGAAGCTCGACCCTTGGGCTCACGACCAAGAGTGGGCAGCTCCATCAGGCAGCGTAAAAGACGGTTAGTGATATCCCCATCATGCAGCGTTTGGGACGCACTAAGCAACCTCCACAGCCAGACTCTCCTACTCAACTGCCCTGAACTGCAGTCGAAAGAACATACCTTTCATTTTGTGTATCCAGCTGCTTTACTCTCCAGTTCCCTTCCCAGCCTTTTTAACCTAATCCTTCCCAGCCTATCCTTAAACCCCCAAACAAAACAAACAAAAAATATATTATTATTTTTAATTGATAAACTAACGTTTAAACAAGATTTTTTTGCATAGCACAAAGGGTAGATAACAAATATTATAATCAATAATTATCAGCCTGAAACACTCATCTACATTGAAAAAATCTTCCGAGAAAAGATACTGGCCGCCAACGGGAATTGAACCCATGACCATCTGATTGCCGGTCAGCAGCTCTAAAAATATATTAATTCACAAATCAAAAAACTTTAACTTTGCGACGGTGAACAGGAGTCTTCGGTGCGAACCGAGTATAAAGATGGGTTTCGCCAGCGTGCGTGGTCTGCAACCTACCTGACTCCAACAACACCTTTTCTCCCAAAATCCCCATCTCCTCTTCCTTTTAGAAACTCAGATTGCCAAACCCCCAAACTCTTCATATATGAGCTGCCCATCATCTCGAAAGCCTTTTTAAGTCAAAGGGAAGTGCCTGCCTTTACAGTCGTGCTGACATCAACTGCGCTCCTCTCGCGAATATCCTGAAGAGCACTTTTACATCAGCCCCACACAGGAGGCCCTGAAAAAAGATAATTTCCATCAGGGCCTGTGTGGAAGGAGAGGAAGCTCTCGGGCAGACAAAGGTGTGAGGGATGGGTAAATCTGAGCTAAAGTATTATGGGTACCCATAACATCACCGGTACGATGAGAATTTATGCGTGCCCATATTGCTCACCAAACCTTGCGGAATCGGACTCTGTTGAGCGTTTTTAATACCTGAATGAATCTGTAGACATTCTCTGGCGCCGCTACCGATCGGCCGAGTATGTGATCCCATGGTACTTCAATGATCCTTCAAAAATGATTGAAGTTCTCGTGCCCAACAAGCTCGACCTGTAGATCGCCAGAATCCTTTGTTCTTATCCATGAATTAAGCCATCTCGAAGAATACCGTGCATCCATGTCGTTTCTTCGGCTCATTTTTTATGTAAGTCAGCTTGTATGTAAAACGAGCTACCGGCATCTATTTTTCCTCCTTCATATAATCCAGGCCTTTTCAGACCCGCATTCATCCCTTACTAGATCCCATATTATTAAAGGCAGGGAACTTAACCCACCTCACAACGCTGCCCAACCGGGTAAAGTCAAAAGTCTTTGGATTGGGGTACTCTTGTGAGGTGCCTCATTAAAAAAACTTGTAAGATTGTTATGTGAATTTCCAAAAAGCAATTTCACGTGTCTCTTCTATACACATAATAAATTGATTCCAATATTAATATTTTTTTTAGTAAAGCACCACGGCCCGCGACTCGTTCTTTTGGAAAAGCTGATGAAATCAAGGCCTCTGGTGCTAACTGCTTTTGGTTTCTTCGAAATAAACAACGTACTGTTATATAGTTTCGTAGGGACCATGGCAACTTACATTGTGATATTTTTTCAATTAAAAGTTGAAACTAAATGCATCTGTCCGTTAGCTAACCTATCTTTAATAGTAGCATAGAATAGTAACACTTCAATACTTAATTTACTGAACTTAACAAAGCCCAGTTTTATCTCGACCGTTTTACGTTTCGTCTATCCGTAAATTTGTTTGCATTTACTATGGTCCCTTCATAAATTATAATATATGTATTATTCCCAAGTGTAGTAGTAAACAAACTTAACTTTTAACAAGACATTGTAAATATAGATAATAGCACATTCACTAAAGTTGGAGATGATTGTCAGAAAACAAAAGGATGTAAAGAAATAAAAGAAAAGCTTTTTAAAAAATTGGTTTTATTACACTTTTTTTACATTAGCTCCACCCAGGAGGTCCAGGGGAAAACAATTTCCCTCGGAACCTATGCTGCCTTTGGGGATGCTTTTCAGAGTATTTTTAAAGAAGGTAAAGAGAGGAAGTTCTGGTAAGAAAAATATATGGGGGTCAGTGTGTCCAGGAGTGACTGTCCACTGGGTGCAAGGCGATAGGTCGAGAGAGTCCGGCTGAAGACGTCAAATGGTTTCCTCGACCAGTCTATTTGGAGCCGGCCCGCCAAGCAGGCGTTGCGCAAACGCATCCACCGCCAAGACCTAGACAAACCTAACCCCGTAAAGTTCTTCATCCTTTAATTATTTTCATGAATTCTTTCCTCTTGTCGATAATGCAAACAAATGGATACTTTAAAAGAAATGGGAAGATTTAATTTTTTTTATTCGTTTTTTTTCATGGGGCTCCATTCCAACTAGTCACGTTATTTTAATCACAAAAAAACTGACTTCTAAGTTCATAACTAATAATATTCCACTCATGTTAATGATAATATAGTGGGTTGCCATATTAATAGGGACATCTACGAAAAACATGTTTTTCTCTCTTTTGAATTGAAAAAAACATAGGTATTTATTTATGATTTTAGGTGCACTTATTAATATTTATTAAGAAAAACATTTAGTTTGGATAATTTAAACATCATATTTGTTGTTTTAATCTAGGTTTTTTTTTTTGTTATAAACAATTTTAAATATTTTCGCTCGGAAAGTTAATATTATTTTGAATTATCGCCTTTTGCCGGAATTACAGCTTGTACACTAAGGTGGGTCATTTAAAAAAAGTATTATTTTTAAATTCTAAGAGCGATAAAAGGGTGCCAAATGGGTTCAAAACGACGTTAAAAATTTTCAAATTTCTGATACGATCTTCTTCCTCCGCACACTGGGGCAAGAGTGATGAAAAACGCCCTTTATTCAAAGGGACGTTTTTTAGAGAAAATTTGAATGTGGAAAGGAAGGTTATAAAAAAACAAAAATTTTAAATACATTATATATGTAAACTTTATTATGTACATATTATATATATACGATTTAAATAAATAAATAACAAAAAAAAAATTCAGTTCTCTTGATCTGACTTGTTTGAGTCAAAATCACTATCATTATCACCACCATCAATACTACCATCATCACGATCATCATCATAATCGTAATCGTCACTATCATCATCATCATCCTGAGTACTTGAATAATGTTCACCTGTCACTGTAATGATGGAGCCATTAGCAGTTCTACCGCTTCTTTGGGGAGTGTGGTCAACTTTTTTTTGCCATCTTCCTTTTGCTCGTTATCAGAGGATCTGATGACAACAACAACAAATTGAAAACATCAACATTGGGTTTTTCACGACTGCATTTTCGTGAATGATGCTCCCTATATTTTTTGAAATCCTTATTTCGTGCTTCTTGTGCCTCTTCTGTCAATTGACCTATTGGCAATAATGCGCTTTTTATTATTTCTGGCCCGTGGATTAAAAATTTATGAAGTATGGGCGGCATGACGTACCACGGATACTTTTGTACAAAATACCTGGCCGAGTCTAGTGCATACTTTCGGAATTTCTCCACATCGATTTCATTTCCACATGATATAACAATCAATATGGTATGCATTTAATCAATTCAAAATCCAAGTTTGTTGTTTCTGCAGATACTGCGGCATTTTTTAAAAATCGCCGCACGGTGTTACCAAATCCTGGTATTGGCTTGTCCACGATCAAACCTAGTCTTTGTTTAAACTGCGCCTGAAATTGCCTGTTGATTTCTGCAACCTTTTCCTTATCCGAGCCTCGAGCCTGCCATTTTTTAAAGGTAGTTTGTACGCCAGATGAAGGAGACATTAAAAAAAACGTATCCATCCGTGCAAGACCTAAATACAAAATTTCAAATACCAATTTCGTTTTTTTATTCTCCAGAAATCTTACTTCAATCAGGTGCGCTGTTACCCATCGTGAATAGTGTTCCGATTTGAAGCGATTTATCCTTCTCGAAATATGTTTTCTGGGATCATCGATGCATCCTGTCTTCAATTCCATTTCCTATTGCAACGAATTCAGCTGAACTGGAAATTTTACCTGTCCAGAGTTCTTAATTATCGTGAATAATTGTTGTCTTGTCATGAATAAAGTATCGGAATTCGCACCTGTGTGAAAAAAGGAAAATGAATAAATTTCTCCGCTCGGTTTACGTAGTGCTGTATTTGTCATGAAGCATCAAAAACCGCTGATTCGCGTTGTGCTTTATCTGTCACCAACTGACACGACTTCATGTCTCTCAGAAAACGCATTCTATCTTTTTCTATTATGACCAGACATGTGGTATAAACCGTTTTAGGATGGGGGGATCTGAAGTTTTATCTCTGAGTTTAAACACTTTACCACTATACCTATACCTTACGTTCAAAAATTGGAAATTGAATGTCGGTAACGATTATTTTGAAATAAATCTCTTTTCTAACAGGTTTTGTAACTAACATGATATTAAATTGTCTGATCCCGAGTTATTAAAAAAACCGTTCATTTTATTTTTAGCTACCGATCACATAAAAATAATTAATTATTTCAAAACGTGCAAATATGTGCAAGATTTTAAAAGTGATTCGTAAATTACAATAGTTACTGGTCCTAAAAATGTTTGAATGAAAGCCCGGAGGTGCCCGGAGCTCAACTAATCTCTAAAAGAATATGATTTTTTTTTAAATCACGACTATATTTTTGTATATATTTGATATACAAGTTTTCCTATCAAAATAATTAATTATGTTAAAAATAAAATGTAAAAAAATAAGATAAATACATGAAAATGATGGTTCAATAATCAGTTTTGTGATTCGTAATAGGTATCTTCCGTAATAAATACTTGAACTTGAGGTTTACGCTGGCACTTGTAAACGACTTGTTTTCTGCACGAGTGTCCGCTCTCTACTGAGCGGTGTCACAGGTAGAAGGGTGGAGTGAAGGGTTTCTTCCTGCTATATAATACCTAATGCTACAACTATCGAGGTACCTCAAAACAAATGAAGTGACATTGTATAATTGAATTTAATTTTTTTGTTTATTGTATCAACTTGTAGTATTTGGCCCCAGTGTGCTCCGGATTCATTTCAAAGTTTTGAAAATTTTCATTTTAAGGGGTTATTTCTAGTATATGTAAAAGTTACTTAGAATCCATAAAACCATATTTTTTGTAATCTTCCATAGCAAATGTAGCATATTTTTACGAAATCATTTACAAAAAATCCCAAGATTGAATCTCGCAAAATAATACCGAAATTTGAGAGTAAGAAGGATTTTGCTGGTAGGTATTTGAATACACTGCCTTAAGATAATTATAATTATATTAATTTTTTTTTATAAATATATCAAAATATTCCCTCTATTTCGTGTTTTATTAAAAATACTTCATTTATAATGGTTTATCTAACATTTTTTAAAGATTTAAAAAGGATGGGTTTTTCTCTATTATGTGAAATTTCAAAGTCAATCCGTAGGAAGAAGATGATATGCAAATAAATTTGTCAAAAGTTTCACGTCAAATTTTATCCCCAAACAATAAGGTAGTGTCATCTGCGCTTATATAAATAAAGAAAAAAAATAATTTAAAAATGTTAACGTCACTTTTATGTGCGCGGTTTCGTAGTAATTATGACCCATCTCCCTTGTATCTCTTATCCAGAAGGTCATGCTTCCAGACAGCTTTTAAACTGTTATAGTATTCCTTCGGTAGCGAAGAAGTGTTGAGCTCAGATTCCGGAGTTATGCGATGCCTCGGTAGCCTTGGTTTTGTTGCTACCGGCGATTAATAAAAATAGGTAATATATTGTGTATCTATCCTTTCATTTGGAAGAGAACGATTATGTAGGCTGCCATGGTTACTATTATACTGTACGCAAGAGAGCTATCCACAGTGAAAAATCCACAAGCACTTAGCAAGAAAGGTCTAGACTTCATCTGATTTTCCAAAATTGTGAGGCTTCGACCATGGTGTTTGCCTAAAAAAGAAATTAATTGCATTTTAAATATAATTGATTCAATATATGTACACAAAAAAATATCGATTATTGGGCGAATTGCAAATCTTTTTTTTAATGCGCAGATTAGAATAGGGCCGTAATATTTGCCCTGAAACCGTGGCACATTCTTAGCATCTTACAGGCTGCGCCAATATTATATAAATGTTTGATTTGAGGTAGGTTGCTGAATAAATACTTGTATTATTATATGTGTAAATGAATAGGTACCTACCTAGAAATGCATAGGATTCCTTTATGTTCGAATTTTAAATAGGTGTTGTCATGGAGACAGAAAATGATAGATGATTATTGTTTTGTTGTCTAGCTGGGTAGCACAGATTGAAGTAATAAGAAGATTGAAAAATAATTTTATAATTACAAAGTGATATAATATTTTGAAGACGGACAAATAACTTTGGTAATTCTTCCGAACAAACGTCAACGTTTCTTTGTCAGCAAAGCAACTCATGATATTTGTATGTCACATTATTAATAAAAAATTACAAGAAATAGACAAATTGTCTTATATATGTGTATGCAGTTTAATGATAGATAACTAATAACCCATCAGGCTTTGAGCATTTTCTGTCAGAAGATTAAAAATTTCTCGCTTTGCATTAAAATTCAAATAATTTAAATATATCTTAATGTATCCGAAACTACAAACTATTTGTTTAAATGTGCTGAAATTCGCTTTCTTACATTATTAGAAACAAAATATAATTTTTGCAATATTTTAATTTTGAATGCAAACAAAAAAGTTTTAGAAATGGCTCACCTTAGTTTTAAAAATGGCTTACGTTTTTTCTAACTAAAATCACTGATAACAAAAAAAGGAAAGCACACAAATATTGTCGGAAAACTGTACTAAAAAAATTATTGTAAATAAAAATATAATTAAAAAATTCGCGATTTTTTTCTCAAATTGTGATCGGAAACTTTGTTCTAGTAGAGGTGCAAATTTTAATATTTCTGTGACTAACTTCAAGATTCGAATATAAAGCGTGGTATTTTCTCTTTTTAATACCGTTTAAAACCGTTTAGATCATATTTCACAGCATGACAATAAAGGAGATACAATGATTTCCATGAGACCTATGCGAGCTGTTCCCAAAGGCGAACAAATTAGCCTGATGGGTTAAGGTAACAACTGGTATGGCAATCTATCATCTAGCTTGGATGATGATCTGTGTGGAAAGAAGCTGAGTGAGAACGCTCTAATGTGTATCATCTATTTCCGTCTCACTTCAACACTACTTATCGACCACCTTAACACGGGCATCAGCCTAGCATGGTGGTCTAAAAATTCACAAATAATGTAACCATAATATTTATGCAATGAATAAAGAAAAAATTAAAAAAAAAAAAAAAAACTTAAGGCGTTTAACAACCCTAATATTTATGTTTGCTCAAAACTCACATTTTAATCTAGGTATACTAATATAACTTTTTTTATTCCAACAGAACACTGGGGATGTAAGTTCTTTGTATTTAAGATTAATAAAAACAATACCTTAACATTAATATATTTTACGTACAACGATTTTAACACTTTATACCGTTTTTCAACTATAAAGTTAGCGATAAGACACCATATTTTATTTTTCTAGATGATGAATCAATTAATAACTTCGGGAGTGAGACATGGAGATACATTTTAAATATTTGTAACACGTTCTTCAGAATTAATTAAAATGAACGTGGCGGAAAGGTCGAATCTCCAGGCCTGCTAGGGTGAATTTGACCGTACGTCCGTCCAATACGCCGTGCCGCGGGACTATGTTTGTTTACACGCTTTCTTCACTTACGTCGTTAAGATTTCTACATTATTTGTCTTCTTCTTCTTTTCTTTGATAGGGCAAATTCGACAGTAGGTCCGTCCAATACACGGGTCGCGATTCGCAATTTGTATACACTGTTTTTTTTACTTACGTCGTTAAGATTCTGAATACATTTTAGGGTATATTGTCGACTTGAACCAATTTAGTGATTTTATATTCCCACAATATCAATTACACGGCTAAAGCCATGTGAAACAACGTTTCGTTCGAGATTGGTGGTAATTCATCAGGATGACAGTGAAAAAATCTACTACTCTGGAATGCGCCGCAAAAAAACTACATATAGGGTCTTAATAGTCTTACTTTAAACCAGTGATTCCTGAAATTATTTGGAGTAAAAAATGTTAGCAAAATTTGGTCTCCGGTGACTTTTTTATTGTCTTTTTTTTTTCAAATTCAAACAAACAAAAAATTCTTACACATGTCGTCATTGATCACTCAGCTGAGTAACCGGCCAACTCACTGATTTTTTGTATTTTTAGTTGAAAAAAAAACATCTAAAATGGCACCGGAGAACAAAATTTCAATAACATTTTTTACTCCAAATAATATCAGGAATTACTAATTAAATTAAGTGAAATACGTTCCTTACGCCTTGTGTATATATTATTTTCTTTAAAATTTCTGTGAAATAACATTCAATTTATTTTCTATACGTTTAACTTTAACTTTAGGGTGCACAGTTTGCACCCGCGCTGTCCAAGTGGGTTTGCCCCAGAGCATCGGACCATCACTTACTTATGTTGTCATCCAATAACAGCTTTTGAATAAGAATGATTCCTCTTTCATGTTCATACTTCATCGCCTCACTGAAGATAACTGGGATAAATATCAACACCAAGTAGTGAACACACCAGCCCGCCGATGAACACATCGCATATCCAATCTAAACAATAAATATTAATATTAATCAAAACCTGAAAAAATAAATTTATAAATATACTAATAGGCTTAATATCCTGACACTTTTTTTCCTTTGAATAGGCCACTTGCATAGATTTCATAACGACTTGGAAAATATCGTGTGGATAGATTTTTTTACTAAGATTACGAAAATGTTAGTAAAAATTTTTAGAAATGTATAGTTTTTTTTTATTTTTAATTAAATACATCCATTATTTGAGCTCGTGACGTCCCTACAAAAAATTCCACAACTGATTAATTTTTTAATCAGTGTGGAAAAAAAATTAATCAGTTTGGAATTTTACAAAATTAACTGAACATAATCGGAGACGGGACATTTTCATGTAGTGACGTCACGAGCTCAAATAATGGATTTATTTAATTAAAAATAAAAAAACTATACATTTCTAAAAAAATTTACTAACATTTTCGTAATAATTTTTAGAAATGTATAAATATATAATCTTTTATTTATAAATGGCATCATTTTGATTTCCGGCGAATTTTTGAATTTTCGTTTAACGTTCACTAGATTTATTGTTTGTTCTGTGCGAATTTATCCTTTGGTTTGATTTTTTGTTAAATATGGCGGTGTTTTTACAGATGTTAAGAAGAGAACCCCGTACAATTTATTGATATTCGTGTGGAAAACGTTATTTTTTATGATTATCGGCTATGTAATTATCGTTTTTTCGCACTCATAAAATCCCGTCCCGTCTTTCCGGTTTATAAAAAATGGTCTAATTTTTCGGATTGAAAGTTTCAAAAAATTGTCAGGGTTTCAAAAATACGATAAAAAAATAGGGAATATGTTAGAATATTTGCCTAAACCGGAATTTTTTTTAAAAAATGGTGATGCAAGTGGCCTCTTGCTTATTTTATCAAATTTTAATTAATTTTATTTTTGTAAATTTTGTGTTTCGATATTATTTATTGAAAAATATATCTTGTAAAATTTCCCAGGATAACTACTTATATCCAGAGAAATGCTTTTTTTCTCTTTTTGTTCTAAAAAATATACTAAAACGAAGACATACGAAAATAT
Organism: Limnephilus lunatus; assembly: GCA_917563855.2. NCBI lineage: Eukaryota > Metazoa > Arthropoda > Insecta > Trichoptera > Limnephilidae > Limnephilus > Limnephilus lunatus. The sequence goes on along the minus strand of OU830601.1, from coordinate 14,378,686 downwards.
TATTTTGTATTATTATACTCGTATTTTACAGCCAAATAAGCGTTCTTCAAAATAAAAGTACAATGTGAGGCTTTCCTGTGATTAAATGCAGTAGACTTTTTAAAATCGGAATTACGACATTGAACGTGGAATTTTGCGACGCGTTTTTTTATAGATAAATATAAACATATTTGCATAATAATATTAAGATACATTATTTCCTTATATATTTTAGAATGCTGGGAGCATTTTTATGGTTAAAAACACAATTTAATCGGGGCAAGTGTGGTAGGTTACTATAGTCCAAGAGCCCGTGACGATCAGACCTTCGTTATTTTATAAAACCTGGAATGTTTCTCCGTGTATGTCTCTAATACAGGTAAAGACGATCCGCGACTACGAAGTTTGAATCACGGTGGCTTTGAAAGATATTATATGAATTAATTATAATTGTACTTACGTAACTAAGTAAAAAAGCTGATTTTTATTTATGTTACTTGAGGAACTATCAACATATGTTTTCTCAGTAATCAGACAGTTTCGATGGTTCCTTCACCTTGTCAGACACATTAAAAGTCTTCCGTAGGTGCGAGCGCGATATATACATGCAAGCGGGTGGGAGTGAAATAGTGCGAAATTTCGACGCTAGCAGACTACTATACTACCTTGTAAAAGTGCGAGCAAAATGCTCTTGAAATTGTGGTGCAATTTTATATACCTTTGCAACCTGCTATCTTTTAAGGCCACCGTGATCCAAACTTCATAATCAGGGATCGTCTTTACCTGTATTAGGGACAAACACAGAGAAACTTTCAGGTTTTATAAAATAACGAAGATCTGATCGTCGCGGGTTGGTGCTCTACTAGCAAAAATACGTGAATTCGCCGATTTACGGCTGGGTGCAAATGTCAGTGGATTTCTTGGCTTACTAGATGTTAATCCTATCCCAATGTAGCGCAGAGCGTTCTTATTATTCAATAAGAACGCTCTTATATTCAATATGAACATTCGTTCACGTCAAAAACTGAAATTTCTTGTATGAAGCGGAGAGGGGGTTTCCTTTGAAATGGACAATTATTGATCCCCTTTTAATATTATCTAAATATTGTTTCATAAAAATATATACTCACATTAGGGACATTAGAATAGCCTTCAATGTGAATCACAGAATTGATTCCCTGAAGAGTTAACATAAAAGACGATCCAAATGAGAATAATACCTGGAATAAAATGGAAACGTTTTATAATATTGAAAATAAGCTTGCCAAGGACCCAATTATTCATATTAATGTACCAATTTTAACACTGATCTAACCAATACAATAAATACCTCCAAAATTACTTTAATGTTTCACAGATAATCGCATAAGTTTTAGATAATCATATCATTATTACAGGTATCATTTTTTAACATTACCTGACTACCATAAGAAGAGTTTATGATGTCCACGTTATCTGCAAGTTTATCATAAATCAATCTGCATCTCGATATTATGTCACCAAAATCGTCCGAAACAATGCATTTGGAGTACAGTTCATTCATTTGTTTCCAGCTTTTAATAAACATTAAATTGTTTGGTGCAAAATCTGTATTAACTATAAAATTTTTACACGAGGTAAGCTGAGAAACTAGGGCCCGCATTCGAAACGTTATGATCCATATATCCACCACGTATTGGAATATGATTAAGCCCACTACATAATCAGAAAAGTAAATCAGAGTCATGTAACCAATTTTTGAACTAAACCAGAAGATTAAATCGGAAAACACAAATGCAGTCACAAAAAAACACAGAAACGAAAAGCCATAGTTAAACGTAGTTCGCATCTTCATATAACATTCAGCAGGAAGATCAAGAAGGTTATCAATATATTCGACATTATTTATAATTTTTATTGACAACTGGTTGGTAAAAAAAAGTGGACACAATATTGCAGAAACTACCGCGAAAAATGCAAAAAAATGAGCTATATTATCTGTAAAAACTAATGAAATTGTTGAATTAACTAACTCATCAGTAACTTTGAATTTCATAACATAAATAAAGCTTATAATCAGACTGAATAATACAAAACTTGAATAGATTTTGCTGCAAATCGTTCTTGGAAAAACTTTGTCCAATTTGTACGTATATTTTTCAATACCAAGAAATAAAAAGACATATTTTGCTGGTTGGAGAGCATGATTAATGTTTAATTTTGACGGATTTTTAGATATTTTAAAAATATCCATATTGTATGCGCTCATCCTGAAACAAATATTTCTCTATCTCTACAATAATGAAAAACGCTCTCTGGGCATAAAAAATATTGATGTTGAGGTTTTCAAACGCACGAGCGATCTAGTCCGCCATAGCGATGTTTCGGTTCAACTGAAATGGGCTCTTGAACGCGGGTTCTTCGCGGGAAGCGGATCCTACTCCTACTCCTTTCTCAAAATGACTACTCCCAGAGAACCCGGTCCAGGGCTCGGACCCAAGCCCGGAACTCGCAGCCGGACTTTGAGTCGGAACACGAATGCACCCACCGCCTGAGCCACTCCCAACACTCGGGTTATTGCACGGGATGGGATCCGGCTCCGATGTCTGGCTCCGGCCGAACTCGTGCATCCCGGTAGCCGCAACAGCATCCAGTACTCAATCCGCGCCATAGAACTCGGAAACGAGACCTGCTCCTAGAACTCGAGTACTTTTAATGCTTCAAACTTTTAACGGAGGCCTCCGGCAAAATGCAGAACTTACCCATCGCTAGCCCGCCATAACGCAGGGTCATCCCTGTACAGCGGATCAAAAATACACGTCATTAAATGTACGTACAACAATTTTAATTGTATACAAAAAAACTTTTTCATCCAGTGATGGGAATGAATTGCTAATCACAATAAAAATGTAAGGCCTGTCAACCAATTGTTTGGATGCCATCAAATCAATAGTAGTATAATCAAATTATGTATTTACTGTTTTCATTGGCATATTAGTTTTGGAGAATTCCAATTACCAACACACGTTTTAAAACAATATTTTGTAGATACTTGTTTTCAATTTATCAATAGATCACTTCAAAGTATGATTACTCTTCCTACAGACATTATTTATTTATTTAGAATTTACGGCACAAGTGCTATTTACATACATGTATTTTTTATTATTTTTGAAACAGTAATAGTAGTACAGTGAAGAAGAAAGGAATTTTTTTAAATGAAATATGTAAATAAGAAAAAGAATATAAATTAGTAAAGAGTTAATGAAAGCAGTTAAGAAGAACAGTACAAAAAAACTAAAACCAGTTATGCAGTCAACACGTTTAAATATGTACTTTTAAAATGTTTAACCAGTACTGCTTTATAATTCAATGGAGGAATATTAAGAATATCAACAATATTGGCATACAAGTTACCATTGGTGTGTAAATTTATAACAGAATTGTAGCCTGAGACCGAAGTATAATTTTCACAATAATACATAATTCATCTAAATCTAAGTGAATCAACTTTAATATATCAGGGCTATAGAACTGATAATTTATAATTTTATATAAAAATATAAGATCCAAAATTTTTTTTCCATCAGTAATTTCAGTCAATTTAATAAAAAATCATAATCTATTCATTCTAAAGGAATTCCAAATCTAAAATTAAAACAGCTCAAAATTTGTATTGTACTATTTCATTGATAAATGTAATTATTAAAGACAGGTGACCAAATTGTTAAGTTATATTCTAGAATGCTTCTAAAGAGAGATTTGAACAGAATTTTTAATGTGATTTTTTTTTAAATCTTTGGAAAATCTTAATATAAAACCTAACATTTTTATGGCCCTGTTAGCGATAGAAGTTACATTTTTGTACATTAACTCCCCTCAGGGCCAAATCATTCCACAGCCGACCTGTTGACGGTTGACAAATTTCAACCGTGTACGAATGTTGGGCACGCGTTTGGCATGTTTCCCAACTATGCACCGGTGCAGAAGGGATCAATGACGCTAGTTCCTCGGAGCATCTTCTGTTGTAATACCGGTAGAACAAGAATAGCATTCCCATGTGCTTTAAAGATTGCAATCCGTCTCTTAAGATGGGAGAATCTATTAAAAGGATCGCCCGTTTCTGCACAGAGTCGAGGGTATTTTTCAGGTATTTTGGAGCTCCAGACCAGAGGTGGCTGCCAAATTCAACCATGGGGTGCACTTGTGATTTGTACAGGGTTAGCAGGTGTGTACTATTAAGGTATCTGCGGGCCCTGTACAGTACGCCATGAGATACAATGCAGAGTTTCTGATTAAAAATGATGCCTAGGTCAAGTATTTCAACTACAGAGATTGAGTCAACATTACAGAGTGCATAATTATATATAATTGTATGTTTGATTTTGTGGAACCTCATAACTTGATATTTATTAATATTTAGCTGACGTTTATTACCAGATTGAAAAAGTTATCAAGGTTCTCTTGCAAGATTGTAGCATCTACTCATCATGATTCGACATATTTTATAAAATCTGACCAAGACAGCGGCGTAATGTATGCCTCATGCATTACTCACCGTTGCAATTACCTTAAATCACACAATCAGGTTATCAGGATGTAGATTAGAAATCAGCAAATAACAAGCCTTGTAAGCATTTATACAATTTATTGAAATCCATATTCACAAAACCAGTAACTTGACTAGAGCATGAGACTAAAGATTGTACAGGGCATGACAGATCGCGTTATTAAACGCCTACTAGTTGTAAATATGGTGGCTAGATATTAATGAAAGTTCCTTACTAAGAATGCATAAAAGTACACTCATTGAGGTATGGTGAATCTAACGTTTCGGGCGCCAGCCAGGCATAATACCTGACAAATTTATCAAACAGTAATCCTATAAATAATTCTAAATCTCGTAATACATTATTTGTCTCTCACGTGTTCTTTCCAGGAGGTTCCAACAATCAGCGGTTCAATCACGAGCAGCAATCCTCGGCATGGCACTCTCTCAACCTCAACTCAAGTTGCGGTCATTTCTCGAACTAAAAACTAAAGTCTCCGGAACTCCAACGCGAAGCTAGAATGAATCCCACCACCCACGCGGCGTCGCACCATTTCATAATAAAGCAGTAGCTACCCGCTACAAAATTATGCAATCGCACACACCATTAATGACTTTAAGCAGCTTCATATCGTCGGTAAAGAGTAAAACTTCAAAATTATAGAAAATGCTCATAATGTCTTTGATTAATAGGATAAATAATGAAGGTCCCAGGTGCAAACCCTGCGGGACACCGCTGGTACCAATAAATTCATGGGATAGACAGTCATCGATTTTTACAAAGAGTAATCTATCAGATAAGTAGCTGATCAACCATGCCAAAAAATTACTAATTATTATTATAATTATCCTTAATTTTTCAAGCTTTATACTGAATAGTATTTTGTGGTTAACCTTTTTGAAAGCCTTGGAAAAATCAGTACAGACGGAGTCTACCTGTTTCCTATTAGTCTACCTGTTTCCTATTAATCTACCTTTTTCCTATTAGCTAAGTTTATGTAGTTTTCATATACTTATAATGTTTTAGACAAACCCATGTTGGCAAATGGTAATGTTTGCAAATGGATATTTTGCCAAGAATGATTTTTTCAAAGAGTTACTAAATACTAAACAGAATTCAAATAGGTCCGTAATAGCATATATCATTTTTGAACTCTCCTTGAACACGGGGGTGAGATAGATGGATTTTCAGCTATTGGGGAATTGTCCTGTTTTAATAGATTTGATAAACATTTTTTACAATGGATAGGAAAGACTATTTACATATTTTTTCAGAAATGTGGGTGTAATATTATCAGTACCAGAACTCGTTTTTGGTAGTTTAATCCAGGCTATGATATCGTTAGGTAAGTTCAATTACTAATTCAGGAAGTTGCAAGTTAATATCAGTAAGAGATTCAGAAACACTATCAACAGACACATCATTACTAATTCAGGTAGTTGCAAGTTAATATCAGTAAGAAATTCAGAAACACTATCAACAGACACATCATCCTGAAGAAAACTATGGTGCCAAGATTTATACGGAAACTGAAGATATTGTCAATCTATTTGTTGACTTTTTCAAAAGTGTATATAATGAATAATGACTCAGAATAATTAAATATTTAACATTAAGGTTTTCAACTTCTTTTTAATAATTTTTGTAACATTTATCCGAAGTTTCAGCGCATTACTTACGCAACTTGAAAATGAAATTCGGTAAAAAGGAAATATTCCGGTTGTTTTGAATTTATTGTGTGCAAATTCTATTTAAAAACCAAGTAAATTAAATTAGTGTTGAGACATTTAGAAAAAGGAGGAAAAGTTTTTTTTTTTTTAAAGTGTGTTTTCAGTTTTAATTTTACAATATTTTATCTTACGAATCTTACGAAACTGATCAATCAGTTTGATTGTACGAAATCTCGCATTTTTTAAAATTAATTAATACTATGTACTTTTCAGTTTTACATAGTAAATACTAAATATAAAAATACAAATTATTACAAAATACTAATTATTATAATGTTTATGAATTGCGTTGTAGTAAAAATATTTTACATGGCACAAACACATGGTGAGAAAAAAACATAAAAAAAGGAACTATGTTATTTGGTTTATTTATGTTCTACGGAGGTAGAAAGATTTAACTTTTGTTTTGATTTTTGAATAAGATGCCTCCTCATCTATATGTATATCTATATATATTTATAAATAAAAGTCAATTGGTGTTCGTTTGTCTCGCTAAAACTCGAGAACGGCTGGGTAGATTTAGCTGATTTTGGTTTTGAAATGTTTGTCGTAGTCCAGGGAAGCTTTAAAAGGTGAGAAAATATGGAAAAATTGCGAGGAAGATGGTAAAAACAACAATTTATTTTCCCATATAAACTGTTCAGAATAACAAAATCGAGTGATTGCAAACGTCAGAAGATAAACATAAAAATTGTTTCCTTGGAAACGTTTCTTTTTTTTAATTAGGCAATTCACCCTAAAAAGAGTGCTTTGTTGGCGTCGTAGTTCTAATATATTTCTAAACTATGAATGCGCATAACTTCCGAACGACTGCACCAAATTGGATAATTCTTATTTTTTTGTTCGTTATTATGTATAAAACTATGAAATATGAAATTTGTATAAAAAATTGTAATAGGTGGCACGCGAGCATTTTGAAAACTGAATGTGGAATGTGAGAGGTGGGTGGGGGAGGGGGATGGAGGGAATTAGGTAGGGAGAGAGAAGGTAGATGGGAACTCGGAAGGGGGGTTCGCGGGACGGGGGAAGGAGGGGGAGCTGTTTGAAAACTGAATGTATCGGGAGAGAATGTATGGAATGCAGGACGGGGGAGGGGAACCCGGGAGGGGGATCCGTGAGAGGGGGGAGGCGAATACGGGAGGGGGAGGGGAACTTGAGAGGGGGGGGAACCCGGGAGGGCGAAAGGAAACTCGGGAAGGGGGAGGGTAACTCGGGAGGGGGATCCGCAGGAGGGGGAGGCGAATACGGGATGGGGGGGGGAACTCGGGAAGGGGGTTGGCGGGACGGGGGAAGGGAGGGGATTAGAGTTAAGAGAGGGAAGGTGGAGGAGGAGTAGGAACACGAGAGGGGAAGGCGACGAGGGAGAAAAGGGGAGGAGGAAGGAGAAAGGGAGGAATGGGAAAGAACGCGCATGGAGAAACAATTTCTTTATTCAATGGCATAGCAACGCATGCCCGGTACCAGCTATTTTCTATAAAACTACTGTTGAGCTCTGGCATTATGAAATTTGCATTAAAAAAATTAATAGGTTGCACGCGAGCAGTTAGAAAACTAAAAGTACCGGGAATGAATGTGTGGAATGCGAGAGGTGGGAGGGTGTGGGGGGAGGAGGGTTCAGTGGAGGGGGCTGGGTGAGGGAGAGGGGGGAGGGAATAAAGGGGGAAGGGGTGTAGGAGGGTGGGGTGAAGGTGGAAAGGGAGGGGTAGGGATGGGGGGAAGGGTTGGGGGAGGGGGATGGAGGGAGGGGGGATGGGGTGAGTGGAGTGGAGAAAGGGAAGGTGGAGGGGAACTCGGAGGGGGATCCGCAAGAGGAGGGAGGCGAATACGGGAGGGGGGAGGGGAAGTCGGGAGGGAGGTTCGGGGGACGGGGGACGGGGGGGGAGGAGCTGTTTGAAAACTGAATGTATCGAGAATGAATTTATGGAATGCAGGAGGGAGGAGGGAAACCCGGGAGGGGGAGGGGAACTCAGGAGGGGCGTTCAAGGGATGGGGGAAGGGGGGGGAGTAGAGTGAGGAGAGGGAAGGTGGAGGAGGAGGAGTGGGAACGCGAGAGGAGAAGGTGACGCGGGGGAGGAAGGGGAGGAGGAAGGTGAACGGGACAAATGGGAAAGGACGCGCAGGGAGAAAAAAATTCTTTATTAAATGGCGTAGCAACGCATGCCGGGTACCAGCTAGTTCTTAATATTTTCAGGTAATGCGTTAAATATTTCCAGAATTTTATGCCTTTTTGTTCTATCACCGTATACATTTTGAGATTTATGAATAATACACATTTGTGCTTCTCTATGCCTAGTTGATGTATTATACGACGTAACAGGTACATACATGACTTATAATAATTTGTTTTACAGATACAGTAAAAATGTTCGTAATTCGCCATCATATAGAAATTACCAATCGACCTTGAGGAAGAAGTTGCAAATTTCAGTGTAATTGGCTTTATGAAAGTTGTGAGACATTAGTTTAATTTTAGGATTTTCACCTACAGTGTTGTTAATGGTTTTTTTTTATCATAAAGAAAATGTTATACAATTTCAGGAAAATAAAATAAAAATTAATATTACAGAAAAGAGAAAAGTCCCAATAAACTAATTTTAAGTAGTTTGTCAATGGGTGCTTTTACTTTGAAGTTTGAAAATGAAACTAATTATGCAGTTAGAAATTTTTTGTATTAGAGTCTAAAACAAACTTTTTCTTTCGGCGAGCCAATTTTTCAATATAATATTTGTTTTTACATTATTTGTACATTTTTTAATTGTTATTTTGAATTTATCTAATTTATCTAAAGATGTGTGGTAATTGTCGAAAGGAAGAAGAATTTTAAAGTATTTAGTTCCAGTTACAGATTTGTCAATAGAAAAAACTAAATACAGAGTTCGGTCATTCCAATTTTTATTATCATTTGATTGATTTAAGTTTTAAAAATTGTACTTTGGAGTATTTCTCTTTCAATGACAGATTTCGGCGGCCGGCGTGTCGAGGAGTGAAACGCTTGACTCGCAATCCGAATGTCGCGAGATCGAATCCCGAGGTGGACAAATAACATTTTATTTGATTAATTTGTATTATTTCAAAATTAATTAATTAAAAATAATATCTAGTATATTTGCGGCACGTTCCAGAGTGGAATGTAATCTCGGTATCGCCCTTGTGTAAGACAACCATTCAGAATTGAACCGTTGCTTGAAATGGCTTTAGCCGTGTTAGGTGACCAGAACTGAATATCCAGGTACCTCCCCACCTTCCTCTTTCGCATCTCCTTTCCCTCCCCACTACCTTCAGTCTTATAACATACCCCAATTGGAGATGCCATAGTCGCACTGGCTCCAGACAGGATGGGTCTCTTGAACGGTATTCATGTAAAAAAAATATATATGTGCTGGAGTTATTAGTTTCCGATAATTTTGGGGATAATGGATCCCACTTGATGTTTGGTAGATTATAGTCACCTGCAATGATTATTTTTGTTTCGGGGTATTTAGGTTTTAATAGTTGAATCTCATCGATGTGGTTTTTCTAGAGAATTAGATTAAATGAAGGAGGAATATAAACACAATCCATTATGATTTTTTTGTTTGTGTTAATCATACTAACATTTTTGTGAGTAGGTTGTGCTTCCTGGAGACTAATCTTTAATCTTTTTTTTAATATTTTAAACAAAGTCGGGTTAGTTACACTATTTATAACTCGAGAACGGTCGGGCCGATTTTGATGATATTTGATTTGTTGGATTTGTCTCCGCCCCGGAAAGGATAATAACTATTAAAACATCACAAAAAAATAACGAAAAATATAGTTATTAAGAAAATTCTTTACCCCATACATTTTTTATGGAACGAATTCTCATATTTGAAAGAGCTGCGGGCATTTTGTGATAAGTACCTATAATGTTGAATAGTGAGTGAGTTCCAAAAATTCAAACCATCAAATGTCAATGCGCTGATTGTTTTGCTTGTTATTTAACTTTTTTTTAATTATTTATTTGGCTTTCACCCATTAAGGGTGTCCTTGGACATTTCTTTATTTTAAAAGTTATATTTTTTTTTACATTATCAGTGTTTTTAAAATTAGTGACATATTCAGGTTTTTTAAAATTAGTTACATTTTCAGGTTTTTACATGGAATAGATAAATTATATTAGCAAATATAGACAATGGGCTAAGACAAACATTCATATGATTATGCTAGTTGTACTAACATACAGAGTTGGTATTGATAATAATTACAAAATAGTAGAGTAGGAAGATGTACAGGTTCCAAAAAATAGGAACAAATGCATACGTATGGAAGAGAAAGAAATGTGATTGATGCTTAAATGTTAAGGCCATTTTTACAAATAAATTTTACTTACAAATAGTGAATTTTAGGAGAGTTATTTATTTATTTATTTATTTTTCAGAAACAAACAGTACATAATTACATGTTAGAAAGTAGTTACAAGTTGTAGAATTAATACAATAATTGGTACCAATGACATGTCGCTGTTATATAATATATGTTTTATGTGACAAATTATAAATTGTACCTATATTAAATTAGCAAATTATTGAGGGAGAGGTGTGTGTGTGTGTGAGGGTGTGTGTGGGGGTGTGAGAGAGGGTGTGTGTGTGTGTGAATATGTATGTAAGTATGCGCATTAAACAATTTATATGATTGACATGATGCTCTTTTTAAATTTGGGCAGTGAATCGGAGAAAATGTCGACGTTATAATTTAGATTAATATTATTGAATACATGAAGAGCACGATTGATTGGCGAATTAGTTGCTGCATTTGTCTTGTAATTAAGCGTGTGGAATAGTTCTGTATGGCGTGTACGTCTTAATGGTATGTTAAAATTAATTAGGGAAAGTAGTTCGGTACAATCGATGTTATTATTTAAAATTTAGTGTATAAATGTCAAAACAGCAATTATTCGTCTTTGTTGCAAAGTTTGAAATGTGCATCCATAATTATTGTTGAATTTGAATTTAAGATATTTTATAAATTTGTTTTGAATATGTTCTATGCTATCTATGTATAATTTGTACTGCGGGTTTTAAATTGGCGAGGCATATTCCAGTATACTTCTGACTAATGCTAAATATAACATAACTACTGTGCGCGGGTTACTGAACACTTTACTTATACGAAGAACAAAACCAAGCATTTTATATGACCTGTGAACGATTGAGCCGATGTGATTATTAAAAATAAGTTTGCTATCAAGGTAAACACCAAGGTCTTTACATTCCGTTTTAGAGATGACAGGTTCATTGTTGAGTGAATAAGAGTACTTAAATACATTTTTATTTCTGGTGAATGTCATAGTATGACATTTGGAAACATTGATATCTAAACAGTTAACTTTACAATACTTGCAAAGCCTATCTAGGTCACTTTGTAACGCTTCACAATCAGAGAGAGAATGCACAACTTTGAATATTTTCATGTCATCAGCGTAAAGCACATATTCGGAATTTTGAAAGCATGATCCAATGTCGTTTATAAGAATAGCGGACCTAGGTGGGAACCTTGCGGGACAACAGATATTACCTCTATAGACTTTGAGGAAACACCGTTTATTAATATTACCTGATTTCGATTACTAATGTAGGACTTAATCCATCTAAATAGGTCGCCATGTATACCAAGTAGGATGAGTTTCTTCAAAAGAAAAAGAATTGAGTGAATTACGCGGTCAAAGGCTTTAGAGAAGTCTGTATACATAGTATCAACTTGCTCCTTATCGTCCATCTTGCTATGCAAGAAGTTAATGAAAAGGGCGAGGTTGGATGTTGTAGATCTACCTTTCATAAATCCGTGCTGATTCCGCGTAATGTTTGTCGAAATAGACAAGTACAATTTATCAAAGACGATTTTTTCAAGAACTTTGCTTAAAATAGGTAGTTGGGAAATTGGTCGGTAGTTTTTAACGTCATGTTTATCACCAATCTTAAAAATTGGTTTGATAACAGCTGATTTCCACTTGACAGGAAACGATCCTTCCGTTAGTGACTTTTTATAAATGGCGCAAACCGGAAGACAAATATATTTACTACTTATTTGAGTTGATACTATTAAGGCAGGGTACACTGGTAGAGAATTTAATTGTAGGTTTTACCAATTCATGTAGGTATGTAGTTTGGAAATTGGTAATTTATAGGACGCTTAAAAAAAATTATGGTCTTAAGTGTCCTCTGAACCACAATCACAATAAGGCGAATTGACTATGTAGAATCAGGCCAGATGGCTAAGACAACAAGTATGACCTAGAAGCATTCGAGTTATGGAAACCATATGTATTTGTGAAACCAGGGCTTGACAGGAAGAGAATGTTGAATTAATGAGTACTGGTGACCTTTTATCAGAGAGGATGATTTCCATTCAGAGGACTATTGGCGTTGTCCCTTATTTTTTAAAATAGGGAAATAGTGTCTTACAGAAATATGTATACTACTTAATGGACCATGGACAATGGCTTCCTTTGCAATAAAATCAACCTTTTCATTTCCAACAATACCAAAGTGTCATGGGATCCAGGCCAAGACCACTAACACGCTTGAGCCAGGGACATGGAATGCAGGAGGTCTCGGATAGAGAAGGTTAGAGAGTCACTACTGGAATTGAGAAGGGATGCGCTTATTTTTTGTGGTGAACTAAGTGAGCCTGAAAGGATGAGATCATTTCTAATGTTGAGAGATGTGACGAGTCGTAAAGCTTCTATGATACGAGAGCTATGCATTCAGAAAATGGAACACTATTTAGGAGGTCTGCGTGGGAAACACAATTTCCTGTAAGTTGCATAGACACTGGCTCACAATGGGAGTCCGAACTGAGTTTGGAACCATCTGTGAAAATTTTCATATAATTTGGCCAGTTATTTTCATTAATTTTGTTGAATTCTTCATTACTGAATTGAGCTGAGTTTTTTTTTACATATTCCTATAGATTGGTGCACCTTTGGATAGAAAGTAAGACTTTCATAGGGACATGCGTATAAGGGGAGAGATTCATTGCGATAGAAGATTGTGGATGCATTCAGGAAAGAGTTGAAAGAGGAAAGAATTGAAAGGAAAGAGTTGTTGATATTAAACATATAATGCTGCCCCTCTTTCTTACACACTATATGTCAACAGTCAAAATGGGACAACCGGTGAACGTGTGTCTACGTCTACACCCCTCCAAAGGAAAAATACAATAATTATAATAAATCTCCTTCACACGTATAAAGAAAATGAAATGCGATTCCCGAAAGTAAGTCGAAAAGTAAGAAAATCACATAAATTATAAATCCGTACACAACGCCATCTCTGATACTGACAAAAACAAAACGCGGACAGATACGCATCAATAATTGCTTCATTGTGTAATTTTTAACAAAATAAAAAAAAAGCTAATAAGTTAACACAACAGTTATTGATTCTGATGCGGTACGAAGTTCTCCGGGTCAGCTAGTTTCTTATAAATTGCTAACAAAAAACTACCACCTCTTGATTTTTTTAAAAATATTTTTCTTTATTCATTAAATACAAAAATTGTAACATTAGTGGATTTTTCGACCACCATGCTAGACTGATGCCCGTGTTATGGTGGTCGAATTACATTGGCATTATTATTATTACCACAAGTACATATATTGGTTATATATGTATATCGGAACACTGAATGGTCTGCGCCAAAGTGCTCGGGTATTCTTAAAATATATTTAGAAGCTTCACACCGATAAATGGCGTTATTTTCAATATTTTCGAATAAAATATTTTTAACGTGTCATGCTTTTTAATACTGAGATGAATTTTTAGTTTAAAAAATTGTATATCTTATGAACATATATCAGGGGTACATGGTGCAAAGCCACGGCCGTAATGAAAAATTTGCTTAATTTACTCGACTTGAACCGTTTTTCGTTCGTTGGCGATTTGCGATCGTGCTTGATCTCGGAAACGATGAAAAGCGATCATAAAAGTAAACATAAAAGACTCTTTGGATTGCTGACTGATGGATTGACAGTCATTATCAGCGTCCCCCGTCTGGCAGTAAGGCTGGGATTCCCAGAATACCAGCCACTCCAAAACCTTGCTGCGAGGCTTCTTCCACTCCATTCAGATGAAACCTTTATTTCCGCTTCTCCAACCGAAACTCTATGCACCTCCTTCAGTTATTTTGTGATTATGGTGCTCCTTTATTAGCTCCTCAACATCTTTTCCGCGAAAGTCTTCCATCTTAGCAATGCCAAACTCTATTTTCATAGACTCATTTAAATATTTTCCAAGACCCTGTTATCTTGGAGTCACATTTGGTAGAAGCCGGAATTAACGATAACAATGGGCAAAAAACAGGAAATTGCTCAACATAGTCCATAAGCTAGGTGTAGCTGGGGATGCGATGCCAACACGCTCTTTTTTTACTTGAACTCCACACCGGAGGCCCACGAAGAAAATAATTTCCCTCGAAAGGGTCTATTTAGGGAGAGGAAGTTCTAGGAAGGAAAAGATATGAGGGTTGGGTAGGAATCTAGGGGTCATGGTATTATAGGAGTGAACCTGAACACACTGACCACCAAAAGGAACAATTTTAATTTGATTCATTTCTATTTAATGGATTAATTCAAATGCGAGGTATTTTTATAACATTTATAAAAGTGTCAGAAGCCTTCATTCAGCAATTAGAATCGGATAATAACGATGACGATGACAAAATATTCTATTTATGTATTTATTCAATCACTTGGTTTGGTAGTAAACCCACATATGATTGTGTGAGAAATGTGGAGATTGAAATGGACACCTAAACGTTTCGGGCAAGTCAAGCGAATGAAAAAATAAAGGAGTGCAAGGAGAATATATGACGCGAATGTGAATGATATAAGTCGGGGACCTTCAAGGAAGCAAAAACTTGTTTCAGGCCATGTCAAGAGTCAAAATAACAGGAAGGTATGTATGAGAAGACGTATTTTTTTAAATTTAAAAAACGTTATAAATTTTCAACCATTATTTGATAATGTAGTCCTCACTGGGTGCCTTGCCCGTAATAAAATCCAATAAAAAGATAAATTAATGAAATAATAAATGGCAATAAATTAAAATGAGATGAAATAAAATACAATGATAACAGCTGTAATGAAAACTACGCTATATTATGAGGTACGGTTGAACATAATAATAATAATAATATATAAACAAACAGCTTTACAAAGATACATAAAAAGAAAGAGTGCTAAAATAAAACAGTAAGCCTAAAAACATGTTTTCGCTGATATATATTTTTTTTTTTTTAGTAAACTAAACTAGCTTGTAGCTAGACAAGAAAAACATAAAGAAAAAAATATAAAGTTAAGAGAAGTTAAAATAAAACATAAAGAAAAATATATTTAAGAGAAGCTAAATACTTAAATATGCATGAAAAGAATATAGAAAAACACAATAAAGGGTAAGCTTATGATCTTGTAGGAGTATAAGGATTAAATGTACCTATGTAATTAGGGAATATGTAAATATATCACAAATTAGGAAAAGAAATCTGATTAATAATATAATAAATATAAATATGGATGTTAAGGGGTGTGTTGTGATGCATTACATTTATCTAATAGTGTTGCTTTGAATTTGTTGAAAGTTATATTGAAGATGTCTATATATAGGAGGTGTGTGTTATGATAATGGCAGGCTCGATGTATGAATTCATTTTGTAAGTAGTTGGTATTGGAGCGGCTGTTATAAAAAAGGGATACATTTCTACTGTTACGACCAGGAACTCTAATATCTATTTTTATAATGAAGTGTGTATTGTGTATTAGGTATATTTGTTTTATTCATTTACGTTATAATTTTTTTTTGTAATATTGTCCCTCTTTGAAATTTCGTGATAGTTAGTTAATGTACTCTCATTTGGAAGAGTATAACTATGTAAGCTGCCAGGGTTGCTATAAAACTGTACACCAATTTGCAGTCTACTGAAAAAAATCCGCAAGCACTCAGCACGAAAGGTCTGGACTTTATTTGATTTTCCAAAAGGCCGAGGTTTTTACCATGGTGCTTACCTGAAAAGAAAACAAATTCAACATTGAGGAAATTACAGAATCAGATCAGGAGAACTCTTTATATATTGATTTCAACATCCTCCACAACAACTCTCTACAGGCTCTGGTTCATTGTCCTCGAGCATTCATCCTCCAAAATCCTCTCAAATCTTCTTCCGCACAGTTAGTTTGTCTCTTCCTCTTCTAGCCTCTGGGTCACTTCCACTAGGAACCCACATAGTCGTGATTTTTGATGTCCTGTCTGGTATTCTGGCATCCCTTTAACGTGTTCAGTCCATCGCACCTTTCGCAATATTAAGGACCTACGTAACTTTCTAGATTTTTCAGTTCGTGGTTTATGTCTTCTCAAAATAATTAAAAATTAAAATTAAAATTAATAATTTCGGTGGTGGTGCTCTCTGTGTAACTCCGGTTCAGTGAACTCTAGATAAAACGGGCCTTTGAGTTTTTCAATTGGAACTGATTGTGGAAACGATTCGGACCAGCGATAAATTAGGTACCAAGACTGTTTTATTTATTAGTAATTCTATCTTTGATGTTATGTGCGTATTCTTTTGCATTTTTTCTGATGTCCTAATTTTTCATGTTTAAGTGTCATAGACATTCAGAACGGTGCTCATCAAGTTTCGTAGAAAAGGTAAGCTCATACAGGGCTTTTTGGAAAAACAACTCGTTGGGCCACTTTCGAAATTTGGAACGCGTGACGTAGTTTGAAGTAAAATCATTGCAGTTAATTCAAATCTCCCAGTGGAACATGGACTTCAAGCAACGTCATGAATTTCTAGCCAATGACCGCTGTACCCCCTCGATGAGCTAACCTTTTTAAACGCATTTTCTACGAACCTCAGGATACATTCAAAAGGAAAATTTTTGATTTGGAAGGATACGAGTATTAATTTGATAGGCAATGTTGCCGAATAACATACATTTCTTATAAATGCTTTCAGCTTCACAACTGTTCTCCTAAGAACGTCCCGAAGAACAATGTCAAACCAGCTAAAAAATAAAAATCGTTCTGTTGGCTTATTTTGTTGATTTAAGTCTGTATTTTCGGATTTTTTCATGAAATAGTATAAAAAAGCCAAATATCAAAACAACACTATTCAAAAACAGTAAAAATGCAGAAACGAAACATTGAACAGTTCTACTAAAACTATCAAATCGCACATCCGACATTGTTCTTCGGGACTGTCGAATTAAAGTATCCCGTTATTTTCCACATATCTGCGCTAATAATAAAATAACTTGGGAAGCTTACTTATATTTTCATCCAATAACAGTTTATGGATGAGAACGATTCCTCTTTTGTTTTCGTACATCATCGCCTCGGTGAATATAACTGGGATGAACATCACTGCCATAAAATGGACACACCAGCTCATTGTAGAGCAGGCTGCACTATTATTCTAAAAATATATTTTATTAATTAAATGACTTATGCTATTTATTAAAACTTTATCACAATCATAATCTATCATACATCATTCAGAAAAACCATAATTCATACAACAAAAATATATAATACCCTTCCAAATGAAATTATAAGCACCATGGAGATAAAAAAAGTTTAAAAACGACATTAAAATATGGCTGACTTTGCAAGAAGATTAGGAAATCATTCAAATCATGAAATAACACCCAACACATGCCACTGTCAACAAACATGATGTTTTTTTGCCTTTCTTAATTTGCAAATTCAAAAGAAATATTACAAAGTTAATTATTTTCGTTTCATTTTTTATTTATTTTTTATTTTATGGAAATCAACATAAATATGAAGATGAGGCAATTGTGATGCAATACCCTGACAACAAGCTATAGTCCACCATGGAACAGGAATCCCTAGTGAAGAGAACTGTGACTAAACTGCTTTGATCTGTATTTTTTTTTAAATAGTCATTAGAGAGGCACTGCTGAAAACCAGCTGCATTCCAGGAGAAATCCGAATGTATAGCTGAGCGGTGACATTTTTGCCAATAGAATCAATGACGAATAAACATAAACAAAAACTTTAACAAAACAAAAAACGACTTCAAAAAATGCACTAAAAAGTAAAAACATAATTTCGTACGATTGTTATTTTTGGAGTCAGTGTCAGCCAAGGTAACTACATACATATATATAGGTGAGATATGAAGATCTTGGCTGACACCGACTCCAAAAATAACCATCGCACGAAATTATTTTTTTTACTTTTTAGTGCATTTTTTTAAGTCGTTTTTTGTTTTATTAAATTTTTTGTTTATTTTTTTGATTTTTAGTGACGAGCTTGCGTAAAGAAGTTTTACTTTAAAAAAAGAATTATCGAAATCTGTTGGCGTAATATTGAGTTATTCGTCCATTTGTGGCGCACATACTTATTGCAAATTTAAGACATATATAGTTTTCTCATGTATTCCATTGTCAAAACTGGATCAAATTAAAATGGGACCACACGGGAAGCACCAGCTTTCTAATAAAAAAAGAATCATCAATATCGGTTCACCCCATCGAAAGTTCTGAGGTAACAAACAGTAAAAAATAAAAAATAAAAAAAACCGTCGAATTGATAACCTCCTCCTTTTCGAAGTCGTTTAAAAATGTATTCAATTTTAAAAATCTATTGATGAATAAATCTTATTATTATTATTTTTAATAAAAACAAAAAATCGAAAAACAACATTATTAGAGCAGGAGTTCAAGGGAAGAAAGTAATTTAAAAAAATAGCGAATAGTTTTCTCATATTTTATCAATTATGATGCCTATTGCATTTAAAAACTGTTTTTATAAAAGCATTTCCCCTATTACTGTGTTTGAATGTTGTATAAAAGATTCAGTTTGGTATCTACTCACATTAGGAACAGTATAATACCCTTCAAGATTAATCACTGAATTGATTCCCTGCACCGTCGACATAAAGGACGATCCAAATGAGAGTAACAACTGGAATGAAATCGAATTAAGTATAGAAATTAATCAAGCCAAAATCAAAATGAATTTAAATACCAACTCGTAATACAGCACATTATCCACATATTTGGCAACAGATGTTCATGAAATTATTGAAATCCGGGTTGGAGCATTGTGAAGTCTTTAAAAAAGGTCTATAAAATTGAATAAGAATACCTAATTCTTAATGAAAGTGTTTCTTTCTGCATTGGAGTCAACTATGAAGAAAATATAATTTATTTCAATTTGTTTTACCTGAAAACCGTAAGTTGAGTTCATGATGTCAACATTATCAGCAAGTTTATCATGAATTAACCTTACTCTCGATATCCTGTTTCCGAAATCATCATAAACATTCCTTTTTGATGATAGTTTATTCATCTGATCCCAACTTTTAATGAACATCAAATTGTTTGGCTCGTAATCAATCAAATCTCTTTCAGTTCTCAAGTTCTCACAGGACATAAGTTGAGAGACGAGAGCCCGCACTCGAAACATTACGATCCATATATCCGCCACGCATTGGAATATGACAAAATCATTGATAAACATTCCAATGTACATCACCGTCATTAATTTTGTTGTATTATTATACCAGTAGATAATATCAGAAGTAATAATCGCAGTAACAAAAAAGCCTACCGAGACCAACCCCTGAATGTAATTTTCTCGCATCTTCACGAAACACTCTGGAGGAAGATCAAGAAGTTCATCGATATACTCAACATTCCTTATATATTTTATCGACAACTGACTGGTAAAAAATAGTGGACAAAATAAACCACAAATTGCCGCGCAGCATGTCAACCCAATAGACAGATTGTCTGTGAAAACTAATGAAAACGTTGAATTAACTATTTCGTCGCTTATTTTGATCTTCATGACATACATAAACCCTATTGTCATGCTTAAAAATATTACACAAGAATACGTTTTACTCCAAATCGTTCTTGGAACAGTCTTGTTCCGTTCATATGTGTATCTTTGAATACCGATTAAAAACATGACATATCTCGATGGTTGAAGTACATGCTGTATGTTTAATTCAACATGCGTAACTGATGAGATATCGTGATCGCTCATTTTGAATAAAAATATGATTTTACTTTAAACAGTAAAAAAGCTCACGGTGCTCGCGGTCACATAAAAGTGTTATTTCAATGAGTCCGAAACCCGTGAAAGGAGCACCGAGTCAATTCAATTGATTGGGACTCTACGAATAGTTCAACAAAAATAAATTAATTGTATTTTTTTGATGCTATCGATAGTAAATACCGTCAATAGGTAGTTGGCAGCTTACTCCACTTAAAATACGCTTTCCCGAGGGGGAAATTACGCTGATGAATTAATGTTATTAATGGTCAACAAGTATGAATTTCAAATACGATAGATATTGATAAGAACTAGGATTTTGTACAGGTGAACACATTTTTTATGAAGGAAATTTGTGTTTGTCAACTTTAATGTGGGGGGGTGATACAACGTTATCTGCCCCGGGTACCACCCAGGGCTGGGCAAAATACATGCTTTGCTGTAATTAAAATACAAATTACAAAATACTTTTTCGCATGTATTTAAAATACGAAATACAAAATACTTTCAAGTCAATTTCAAAATACTTTGAAATACAAAATACAGTATTTTAACCAAATTTTATTTTCCAATACAAAATAAAAATTGCAAAAAAAAATACATTTGGTTTTGGTAGAACTTATGGTTGCAATAAAGGTGCGTTTCCATTGAAGCAAAGCTGAGCAGAGAAAAACAGAGACGTGCAAAAATTGACCAATCACATTGCTCGGAAGACACATCTCATCTCCGCTCCACTTGGAAAGTTTTGTGGTAGGTATAGGACCCAGGTGTTAGATAATTGATAATTGCATATTTTACTTCAAGTACGCTCTACTGTAATTAACTTAAAATAATCTAGTATTCAGTCAAAGTATTCCTATAGTGCTTGATCTAATTACAGTGGTTTTCAACCTGTGGTACGCGTACCCCTTGGGGTACGCGAAGCAATATTGGGGGTACGCGGCACGAATGTAGGATTTAAAACTCAGCGGTTTTTTCAAAGTTCGGCGGTTTACAGCCTGCGGTACCTACAGGTACGTAGGCTCAAAAAGGTTGAAAACCGCTGATCTGATACTATGGCACAAAAATGTACAATACAAAGCAATGACAAATATAATATAATATGATACAAATATGATAGAAAATGAACAATACCTAAAAGTGCTATTATAGCACAGGCAGTGGCTAAGCTATATAGCATGGGTGGCACCTGGGCGGATAACGTGGTGTCATCCCCCCCCCCCCTCCATTAAAGTTGACTTTGAGATATTCATAACGCAAAATTCGATTAAGGTCTCTAAAGTATTTGAAATACAAATTACAAAATTCTTCAGCATCAGGTAATTGAAATACCAATTACAAAATACATTTTTAGGAAGTAATTGAAATACAAATACAAAATACGTATTTGTATTTGAAATACGTAATTCAAATACTGCCCAGCCCTGGTACCACCCATTCTAGCTAGGCCACTGCACTTCACTAACTAACTAACTAACCATAATACCGTTTCCCCGCAGGGGTAGGCAGAGAGAACGACCGCCAGACAACTCGATCTTGGAATACGCTCCTTGTCTCGTTCACATTCATACATCGTCTCACACCAAGTATATTTTTTTTATATTGGCTCCACACAGGAGGCCATGAGAAAAATTATTTTATTCATAGCCTATGTCATCTTAGGGGATGCTGTGAGGGGGGTCTTTTGAGGAATAAAAGGATAGAAAGTTCTGGGAAGGAAAAGGGTATTAGCGGTGGGTAGGAACCAGGGGTTTAGTGTATCCAGGAGTGACAGACGTATGAATCTATCCCTCCAACAGCTGTGCAAAGCGATGGGTTGAGAGAGTCCGGCTGGAGAGGTTAAAAGGCCTCCCTCAATCAGTCTCTCTCCGCCACGCAGCTGGTGGGCAGGGACATTCGCCGCCAAGACCTGGACAAAGCTCACCCCATGAGTTCGGGCACCCCTGCTAAGTAACCAAATGTAGCGAACCACTTGGGGTAACCTATGGCAGAGGTGTTGATTATCCAATAAATGGTTCACAGGGCGGCGTTAACCCCAAACTGAAATGTCACACGTCTTCCTCAGGCGTCCCCGACTGCTTTTTCTCCTTTCCTCGTTCATTCGCTCTACATGCTCAAACCATCTGAGCGTTCCTTTCGTAATCTTACTCATTACTCATTACCCTTACATTAGCCTTGCATTTTCGCGGATTGCATGTTTCCTCCAAGATCGTATGATCGTATAGGTTTTACTACACTCACGCCTCAGGGATCGCAATTCTACAGCATACTTTCCTTCCTTTGCTTCCTTCTTCTTCCTTCCTCATGGTTTTACCACACTCACGCCTCAGAGATCGATATTGTTTATTAGCATTCAGTCTACTTTCCTTCCTTTATTACTTCCTTCCTCTGCCAGTTCCATGCCTCACTGCCATACATCAGGGTAGGTACCAGCACTCTATGATGGATGGCTAGCTTCGCTTCTTTGGACATTTTTTTGTTGACTCCAATGGCGTTCTATCCTCCGTTAATAGAGTTACCTACATTTACCCTTGTTTCATATTTCTCTATCAGCCTTCCCATCTCCCATAAACATACTTCCAAAATACACAAACTCATCCACCTGCTCCAAGTATTCATCATTCACAACTATGTTGCACATTGTTTTCGTAAGTACTTTCAAACACCACGATTTTAGACTTACATTCATCATTAACTAATTCTTCACACATACTTCGTTCGTCCTAGACACGAGATGGAGATACTGTTGGAAATCAGCACCGCTTCATCGGCATACAGAAGGCAACATACTTTCAGATTATTCAATTTCTCGCCCAATCCCATCTCTTTGCATTCTTGAATATAATCCTCCATATTGATAAAAAAAAAGGGTTCGTAGTCTCCCCACCCTTTTCTACTTTAGTTTTCTGAAAGTTTCACTTCTAACGCGTGTGAATTGCACACTCTGATTTTTTTATTATCCGATATGCTCTTCATTTGTAATTATCGTTAAAATCAGTAACTTAATATTCACATGGCGCTTCAAAGCTTTTTTACTACTAGCGAAAAATTATTTGCTAAATATATCCACAAGGTAATTTAATAGCAAATGAGATATTTTATTTAAACTCCCCTGTGTTTGTCTATTAAAAACCTCTTGAAGTGGTAATCTTCTTGAATCGACCATCAACGGACTGCAAACACGAGCCGTCCTCCCCGATTGAGCTGGCTTGTATAGGTTTGTAAGTGCATAAGTTGATCATTGTGTATTTATTTATTATTATGTCCATAAATCTGTATCCAAACGGTTCTAAACCGTTTCATTATTTATTTATTTATACTGGGTTTTACAGATGTTTACACTTACATGAGAACAATCCAGTTATAAAACTCAGTTATTACACAATTATAAAAATCTACAATTACATATAATTAAATACAAATAAATAAAATTAGAAAAACAAAAACATCACAAATAAAAATACAGAATTATATACAAGGTCACTCAAGTAACACATTGCAATGAGTGGTAAAAGACATATGAAATACGCGAGCATGCATAGAAAGACAATTCACACAACATAATTAGTTAGTACTTTTTAACAGCGCTAGAACTTTTTTTTAAAATCCGTACAAATTGTCAACGAAAATATCCACATCAGCGCACTCTATCTTGTTATACAGTCGACACATCTGGGTCAGAGGGCTAAAGTAGGCGATATTTTTTTTAAATGTATTCATATGAAAAATGTTATGGCGTCTTAAACAATGGGAATTGGGGACATTAATTTCAATACTGTTAAGATATAATATAGTATCAAGATGGCCGTGAATAATTTTATGTAAACATATTAGATCAGTCAATTGCCTTCTAGTTTTAAGTGTATCAATCTTGAAGTAATCACGACGTACATCGTATGATCTGAGATGGTCGTGTAGTCCACATTTGAAGGATAACATTTTTAGTAATTTTTTTTGAACTGATTCTACAATGTTTTCATATTTGCAGTAATGTGCATTCCAAATAGTGCTTCCATATTCAAGTTTACTTCTAATTAAGGCATTGTAAAGTGTTAGAATTGATTGAGGATCTTTGAAAGGTTTACATATTCTGTGAATAAATCCCATCATTTTTAATGATTTGCACTTAATGTTGTTAATATGTACATCAAATATGAATTTAGAATCAAGAGTGATTCCTAGATCCCTTATTGAAGAAACTTTTTTGAGAATAATATTATTGATAACATAAGAAAAATCCTTTATAATTCTATTTCTAGTAAAGTTTAAAATGTAACATTTTTCAACATTTAAGTGCATATCATTGACAGTACACCAGTTATTGAGTGTGTTCAGGTCATTTTGAAGCAGCTGATGATCGGAAACAGACTTAATTTTACGAAAAATTTTAAGATCATCGGCGAAAAAAGCATAATCACAGTTTAATTTCGAGCCAAGGTCATTTATGAATATAAGAAAAAGCAGCGGGCCAAGATTTGAACCCTGTGGTACACCAGAAGTTACAACTATAGGGGATGATTTGTATCCATTAATAAGAACTAATTGAGTTCTGTTATACAAATATGATTTCACCCAGCGTAATAGGTCTCCATGTATTCCAATTTGTTCAAGTTTTCTTAGTAAGATGGAGTGGTTAACTCTATCAAAAGCTTTTTGGAAATCAGTATAAATTGTATCTACTTGTAATCTTTCATTAAAAGAATTACAAACATAATTACAAATTTCCAAAAGATTTGAGTTGATTGATCTTTGAGGAACAAACCCATGTTGCCTAGTGCAGAGAAGGAGTTTAAAATGTGAAAAAAATATTTTTATATATCAGAGATTCAAAAACTTTAGCAAAACAGGATAGTATACTGATTGGCCTATAATTTTTTATTAAAGATTGGTCTCCCGATTTTAATACTGGGACCACGTGTGCTTTTTTCCACAGATCGGGAAAAGTTCCCGTGGTAAGGGATGCATTAAAAATTATAAAAAACGGTAAACATAAAGAGTCTGCACAGCAACTAACAAAGAAAGGAGGAATTTTATCAGATCCTGGGCCCTTATTGGAATCTATTTTACTCAAAAAACATTTTATTTCATCTGCACTAATGTGTATTTTACCCAAATTGCTTTGATTGTGTTCAGTTATGTTTGGCATTGAATCATTAGTAAATGCTTCCGACTTGGTATAAACAGATGAAAAATATTTAGAGAATATATTTGCTATGTTTTCACCGTCATTTGCGGAAATATCGTCAAGATGCATTACTTTAGGAATACAATTATTTTTTCGTAATGATTTTGAGTATGACCAGAATAACTTTATGTTACCTTGCAGACCACTTTCGACAGAGTTGATATATGATTTATAACATTCGCTTTGTATTTTTTTTGTAAATTTCCTTAAATAAGAGAATTCCCTATAATCTGACTCATAACCATGTTTTTTTACCTTAAGTTTAACTTTGTTTTTTTTTCTTAAGAAGAGCAATCAATTGCTGATTAAACCAGACAGGATATTGATTTTTTGTTTTAGTACCATATTTTTTAAAGTATTTGTCAATTATTTCCCACAATTTTTCATATAATAAGATTACCATGCTACTCACATTTTTATTTTTAAAGAGAGTTATCCAATTAACAGACAATAGATCCTGTCGACATTCATCAAGGTTTCCCTTCCTGAAGTTATATTTTGAATCGCTTCTATTCATTTCTAAGAATTGATCTTTATTTTGTTTCACTATAATTTTAAATGAAGGGTGATATTGATCCAATTTGGTTAAGCCTGGTGCCATATGTATATCAATGTTAACTTTATCTGAAAATACAAGATCCAATAAATTTTCATTTCTATTTAGTACATAATTGAACTGATACAAATTGCAAATTGATGAGAGATTGACAAGACTGTGTGCTTTCATGCTCTTATAATTAGAAGGGGAAAGTACATTATTTTTGAATGAATTGTCAGGTATCCATTTAATTTCGGGCAAATTAAAATCACCAACAAAAATAAACTGCGAATTGGAAGTTGAATACTTTAAATACAGATCCTGTAATTTTTCAATATGTTTACAATAATTATCAACGGTTACACTAGGAGGAATATAGAGGATGCATATAAAGATGAGCGAGTTGGAACGAGACTTAATTACAAGCCACAAATCTTCATTGTCACTCTCCCACTCAGTTTTTCTTGACACAAGAAGTTTTTTGGAAACGGCGGCTAGAACTCCGCCACCTTCTTTAGACACAGATTTGGTTGACTCACGATCTCTTCTAAATATTACCTACATATCTATCATCAAACAATTCTTCACTAAATACCGTTGAGTTCAGCCATGTTTCGGAAAAACAAATAATGTCATAATTATTAATGTTTATTATTATTATTAATTATTATGTCATGATTAAAATATTATTGCGTACACTTACAGTCTTTGTTCGAATACCCCTCACATTTTGATATAATATATTTAATGCATCAACAGCAAGTACCTCACCATCTATTTCGGTATGCTTAGATGCCATAGTCAATGGTGGAGAGGTCCTTCAATAGTGCTGCTTTGTAGGCCGGGCAATCCTTATCTCCGGTGGGGTGGGCACGCGAAGCTGCAGGCTTTCCAAAACGTGCGCATGTGGCGCAACTGGGTGCTGCAGCAGCAGCGGGGCAGGCCTCACGCGCGTGTCCTTCTACACCGCAGTGGGAGCATCTCTTTGTATCTTTACAATACTTGTGCGAGTGTCCGACCATTTGGCAATTCAAACACAATGTAAGTCCAACAAAGTCACGCACACCGCAAACGGTCCAGTCCACAAATACGCGTCCTTGTTGCACCAACGCATGACGAATGTTAGCAGGCACCGAGTACACTCTGTGGCAAGACGGTCCGGTTCGACCAGCCATATGACTTAATTTGCACTTGGATACACACTCTTTGAAGTCACCAGCTTCAGAGATTCCGGAGAGGGCCTTCTCTAAGAAGTTCTCGTCTGAAAGTTCACGGGGCACATTAAAAAATATTGTTCTAGGCTGCCTCTTAATTGGAAGACGGGCACTCAGCAAGTCGGAGCTAGATATAATAGGATCATTTAAAAGCCTTTCTTGTTCTTGGCTGCTGGCAGTGTGGATAATGACTCCTTTGTTTTTGATATTTTTTACTCCCGTTATCCTTACTCCTAACTGTGATGGCTTAACGATGTCCTTAATTATTTTTTTTGTGCCATCGCTATCATCAACCCCCGGTAGTTTTGGAAAAAAACATACAGATGGTCTTGGTTTCCCTATTTTGATGCTGGTACGAGTGAGTGGTGGGGGCACTGGGAGTTTTTTCTTTGTGACTTCAGCGAAAGAAAGGCTAGCCTCTGTAGCATCAGCCACTCAGCGCATTACTGGACCCAGATCTGATTCAAGCTGTTGGATTTTATCCAGCAGCTGCTTTGCATAATTTTCCGCCATTTTCTTCTCAGCCTGCAAGACCTTGATGTTAGCTAGGGCCGAATTTAGGTCTCCTCTAAGTTCTTCCTTTTCTAGCAAAAGTTGTGCAACGGAGCCGAGAACATTTGTCACGTTTCTTGATACTTTGAGCTGCTGCTCTTTGGAGACTTTGGATGGTTTTTCAGCCAAAGCGTCCTGCAGGGCTTTTAGGGCGATTTGTGTACCGGATAATGTCTGGTGTCCTGATACATGACTAATGTCAGGGTTGGTTTCGGCTTCAATCTCCTCAGCGTCTGAGTCCGATTCTTCAGATTGGGAGGTGTAAGGGGAAGCAATAACAGGGCTTTTAACAGAGTTCTTTTTTTTCCCCATAATTATTACACATATGTAACTTCAGTTGAATGTTAAAAAAGTATTTTTCTTCAAAATAAAATTAGTTTCGATTTGTGATGAAATTATTCAAAGTTCACAACACTTAACAACCAATTAGAGCCCGGAACAGTGAGCTCATAATCAAACGCAGCCAATGAACGCACTTGCTGCCGTAAACATCACTGTGGTACGTTTGTATGAGAAACAACTATTATGGAAGATAAGTTTATTACTATAAAATATGCTTAAAATCGAAGAATTCACAAGAATAACACTTCCACAGGTTGAACGTTCGTTGTTTTTTACGATAAATAGTTTTTTTCTTCCGGCGGATTTGTTTGAACTTGTATTTTTCTTGGTATAAATAAAAGCTTGACAGAACACGACAAGTACGTACGGTAGGTAGGTAACAATTATTATGTAACAAGAATTAAAAAATAAATAAATATAACTCCACTACGTTACTACATACCATTCAACTCAGAAGTTCGCCTACAACCGTCCGTTGTATCAATTTATGTAAGATTTCGGTTTTGGTTTCTTCCAAACAACGTTGAAAAACTTTAAAAATTACCCCCCCTAGTGCCGTCTTATTCATGCTGATGCTATTGATGAACTCATGCGCCAATGCCGCCAATGCCATAAATGCCATAATTCAAAGAATAATTATAAAAATCATCCTTAGGAAACCACACGACTTCACTACTCTAGAGATATTTCGAGAATTTGGTAAAAGTAAACAACGAACTAAGTGAAATAGAAAATATAGATTTTGGAATTCCACAAGGAACAGTTTTAGGACCTTTACTATTCGTATTATATGTAAATGAATTTTTTGAACTCAAATCATTGGAAAAATTATATCATACGCAGATGATACAGTGATAACTATTGAAGGAAATTCTTTGAATGAGGTCGAAATATAAGCTAATAATGCAATCAATATCGTTAAAGTATGGTTTGACGAAAACTTATTATAAATGTCGAGAAAACCCATTTTATACCTTACAGCCTAACAGGGAATATCTCAAATAAAAATCTAAACATAAAAATTCACGAAAGAAATTGCCTCCTTAGAATCGCACCCTGTAACTCAAACTGTATATATATTAGTAGTAAAGAAGAAATAAAATATCTTGGAATAATTATCGATAAAAACATCAAATAGAAAGGTCAAATAAATTCCACAGTAGACAGAATGAGAAAACTGATCTATATATTTTTTAGATTAAGAAATACTGTATCATTAAAAACACTAAAAGATATTTATTATGCACTTGCGCACTCTGTACTACAATATGGAATCGTGGCTTGGGGGGTGCATATAAAGCAACCCTTCTCCCATTGGAAACAATTCAAAAATTTTTAATAAAAATCATTCTAAAAAAGCCCTACGACTATCCAACTATAAATGTTTTTCAAGATTTCCCGGTTCCCCCACTTACAAAAATCTATGACAAAATTGCACTTTTACAAATACATAAAGATTTCTTTAGTAAAAATAATTTACCAAAATTAAATATAAGCAAAAAAAATTATATCTGTTGGAGGATTTACCGTGCCACTAGTACGAACCACAACAGCACAGCATCACTATGTATTCAAGGGTATAAAATAAAAAATAAATTTACGTCATCAAATTTATAAAGAGTATTATATTAAAAAAAATTCACCCCTCTGATAGCATAAGCAATAGATTTCAGTTCAGTTTCAGTGCCGGCAACCCGGGCGTTTATTTAGTTTCATGGTTATTTACATTGTTTTCTTTTCTTTTACCCGCCTCACTAGACAAAGTCTGTTCCGAGGCGGGTAAATCACATCTATGTTTGTTCCAAAAGAAATGTGTGTGTTTAAACAAATATATATATGTATGTGGAAAGATAAAAAAGATAAATTATATGTTGGTATATTAAATATTTACATACATACTTTGTTTTTTTTTTTTTCTTTTTTTTTTTTTTTTTTATTAGTTACATTTCCATGAGAAGATTGCATATGTTATATAGATAAAAGTAAATTAAAATTTTGTGACAGTTGAATATAGCGGTTACATAATAATTAAATTATCGTAGAAAGAAAACACTTTGTGGCTTGACATTATATAGAATGAAACAAGTACTTTGTTTAAAAACCACTTTATTTTTATTTATATTCGTCGACCGGTTTCGGTTGAACTCAACCTTCTTCAGGACAATAAACATATAAACTAAACGACCGCGTTCAAAATCTTTCTTCGATCCAGTTTCACCCACAGGAGATGGCTCTCCTGTCGAAAGGTTTAAAGCATAACCTCCACTACTCCATACACAACTATAGTGATGCCGTTGAAAATGTTGCAGTGGATATTGAAACGGCGCTACACAAAGCTCCACGAAAATACCAGTATAAAAGTGCAGAAGTGTTAAAAGACTTGATCCCCAAAAATATCCCTTCATTTAATTCTGAAACCATCCATGCAAGAACCATTCGTAACAAGTTAAATACTGAAAACCTAGTATTAACAAAGGCCGATAAAGGCAATACTGTAATAATTATGCCCAGAACGGAATATAACTCTAAAATTAATGATTTTCTAAATAATGATGCTTTTGAAATATTACGTTCAGACCCCACTAATAAATTCCAACAAAATGTAAAGAATACTTTAAAAGACTGTAAAAACCCATTGTTTATTGATTTGTCATATGACCAAGTTAAATTACTCACAAAAAATCCTAAGATACCCAGGTTATATGGATTCTTAAAAATTCATAAGACTAATTGCCCTATTAGGCCGGTTGTCGCCTGTTGTAATTCCACTACATTTAAATTAGCCTCCATTGTTACTAATGTGTTCAATAATTCCAATGTGTTTTTCCCTAAATATACAATTAAGAATTCTATTGAATTAGTGAATCATTTGAAAGACTTAGTTCTCCCAGCTAACTCTAAACTAATTTCATTTGATGTTATAAACCTTTTTCCCAACATACCCGTAACTGAATGTAAATCTTTAGTAGCTAATTTACTTAATAATTCCCATTTACCCGATGACTTGTCTAATGATCTTTCTCGCCTTTTTAACGTTTGTTTAAATCAAAATTATTTTAAATTCAATGAGGTTTTCTACAAACAAAAATATGGTCTTCCGATGGGAGCACCCACTAGCCCTGTATTAGCCGATATATTTATGGATAATATAGAAAATAAAATATTTGAATGTAATTCCCCTCTGTTAAAAAATGTTCTTTTCTGGAAACGCTATGTCGATGATATTTTATGTATTTGGACAGGCACTGACCGTCAACTTAACACTTTCCTATCCCTCCTTAATTCCTTTCATACAAAAATCCAGTTCACAGTAGAGATAGGCATAAATTCCACTTTAAATTTTCTAGATCTCTCCTTATCTATCTTTAACAACAAAATTAGCTTCAACATTTATAGAAAACCTACATTCACGGACACCATAATTCATAATACCTCCAATCACCCTATCTCGCACAAGCACTCCTCTTTCCATAGTATGATTCACCGGCTAGTCACTATCCCCTTATCTGAAAATAATTTTTCTAATGAAATAATTACAATTAAGCAAATAGCTCTTAACAACGGATATAGTGCCGATCTAATAGATAAAATCCTCTCAAAAAAACTTCGACAAATCGCATCAAATAAATTTTTGTATAATGCCTTACCATTTATTAATAATAATATAACTACTCAATGGCGTAGAATTTTGTATATTAGTAAATTCTCTTCCCATTGCACGTCGACACTTCCATCAGAAATAAGGCCAGCCTTCTATACTAACAATAATTTAGCTAAATTCCTAACTAATTCTAAAGATACAGAGGATAAATTAAGCCACTCTGGCATTTATAAACTTAATTGTAATGATTGCCCAGCCACATACATAGGTAAAACAGCGCGCAATGTAAATATTAGAGTCAAAGAACACCTCAGGTGCCTCACAAGCACAGGTTTCTCGGAATTTGCTGAACATTTAATTGATACTGACCATACATTTAACATAAATACAGGAGTAAAAATAATACATATAAATAAAATAGGAATACGCCTTAATAATTTAGAAGCTTTAGAAATATCCAAATCAAAGAAACGTAATTGCCAAATTTTAAACAAACAGTTAGAATTAACCAATAGTCCGATTTTAAAGTTATTCCCTTTCTCCCCATGTAACCCCCACCCCCACCCCCCCGTGACTCCGCCTCCTACCCTTCCACCAACCAGTATCTAATGTTCTCTCCCTCTCTTATATTCTCTCTCTTTCTTTTATGTTTACCTTAGAATCTTCACTCTGTAATGTAATTTAGTTTATATGTTTATTGTCCTGAAGAAGGTTGAGTTCAACCGAAACCGGTCGACGAATATAAATAAAAATAAAGTGGTTTTTAAACAAAGTACTTGTTTCATTCTAATAATTAAATATTGCAAAATTGCAGTTTCTCGTGTTTGTTTTATTTGAATATTATATAATTTCGTGAGAACTTGTATGAAATGTTATTTATTTAGAATATTTTGAATGTCTGTTCTTTCCTTTTCATTCAACCATATTATAAATCTTTTGAACAGCCAATTCAAATTATTTGGGGTGACGTAAGTTTTTGTTTGTGTTAGGAAGGTATTGAAAATGTGTGGTGCTAGGTAAGATTCGTGTTTTTTTGCAAAAGTTGATTTGATATGGGGAACTTGAAAGTGCTTATTAATTTTTGCTCTTGTGTTTTGCGAGTGAGGTATGTGGAGATGTGAAGTTTTGATACAGTTTTTGTGAATGATCTTCCTTATGAATAGTTTATTTACGTCTAGTAATTTGTTTTTGATCATTAGCTGTTCCGTCGGATGTTGGTAAGGTTTTTTAAACATAATTCTAATTATTGTTTTGTGATTTATTTTAAGAGAATTGAGGTAAGTATCTGCTGCTCCTCCCCAAACTGAAATTCCATACGTTAAAATACTTTGACAGAGTGCGAAATATATATTTTTTAGTTGATTTAATGACATGATGTTTCGTATTGTTTTGAAGATGTATGATAATTTTCGTATTTTTTTTGATAATATATTAATATGGAGATCCCATTTTAGTTTATGGTCAACAGTTAAACCTAGATATTTAATATTGTCTGCATAAACAATTTTGTCACAAGTACAGCATGTGTTATTTGACGAAATATTGGTGCAGGGGTTAAGATGTAGTTGTGGTTGGCTATGTGGTTGACCAGCCTTTGTTTTGCTAAAAGTTAAATATTTGGTTTTTGAAATGTTCAGTGTTAGTAGATTATTTTGTAGCCATTTATTTACTACAGTCATCCCTGTTTCTGTGTTTTTGAATACCTTTTCCCATGATTGTGCCTTGAACAAAATTGCAGTGTCGTCTGCATAACTGATTACTTTGTACTCAATTTTTCCTAGGTTTATCTCAGTTAGACTATTTATATAAATGAGGAATAGTATGGGACCCAAGACGCTGCCTTGCGGTACTCCATACCTGATATCTGCTTTGTCACTGCTGTATTTATTTATTTTTACTATTTGTTGTCTCTTTTCAATGTAGCTGACAAACCATTTTAGCGGTTGACCAGTTATACCGATATTTTTGAGTTTTTGTTGTAGTAAGTTATGCGAAATAGTGTCGAAAGCTTTTGCTAGGTCTAAGAACACCCCTATCACCTTTGATCCGCCATCTATGCTTTTCACTATGTAGTTGGTTAATTCTGATAAAGCGTCTTCTGTACCCATTTTGGCACGAAATCCAAATTGGCGGCTTGAGAGCAGGTTGTGTTTTTCAAGGTACGCAAGTAATCTTTTTTTCATGGCTTTTTCTAGAAGTTTAAATAGTGAATTTAGCAGAGTGATTGGTCTGTAGTTTAATATCAGAGTTTTGTCTCCCGATTTATGTATTGGAGTAATACATCCTATTTTTAAATGATCAGGGACAATTCCGAGCCTAAAACTTTGGTTGAAAATGTGCTGAAGCGGTATAAGTATGTATTCTCGTAGATTTATCAGTATTTGATTGGAAATGTTATCCGGTCCCATCGCGCAATTTGGTTTGAGAGATTTAATAAGATCCGAGATTTCCTTTGTATTTACTTGATAAGCATTGAACGAGTGATTTGGTCGTATGGAAGAGCAAAGTTTGTGTAAAGAGTCTTCTGATGTACAGTTTTTTTGAAGAATTTTTTCCGCTAGGGTAGAGCCAACTTTTGCGAATTCTGTGTTAATAAAATTAGCTATTTTAATAGGTTCATTGTTTGTTAAGACTTTGTCTCCGTTTATTAATAGTTCTTTGATATGTGAATCTTTCTTCGGAGTGGAATAAGTAATATTTCTTACAATTTCCCAAATTTTTTTTGGATCATTTTTTGCGATTTTTATTTCTTTTTTGTAATATTTGTATTTGGCTTGTTTAATTAACTTATTACACAGGTTTCTATACAGTAAGTAATCTTGCTTTAGTTTGTTATCATTCGGGTTTTTGTGGACTCGCATATGCATTGCATCTCTTTTGTGAATACTGTTGACTATTCCTTTCGTGATCCATGGTGTTATTTTTTTTTCTTTATGTGTGTAGTTCTTTTGTGGATTTTTTGTGGTGTGTTTGGTTATGTAGGTTTCAACCGTATTTATAAATGTGTTCAGCGCTGTGTTCGGGTCTATTTCATTTAGTACATTAGTCCAAGGTTCATCGTGAATATCCGATTTTAGGGACTTAAAGTTTATTTTGTCTTTCATGTTGTCATTTTTTTTTTTACTTTGTTCTTTGTTAAGAAGTATGTTTAATGTAGTTGTGAAATGGTCAGTGACAGTTGAGCGAATAATGGATGAAAAAGTTTTTTTTCTAGTTTTAGCAAATATGTGATCGATGCAGGATTCGGAGTGTGATGTAGTTCTTGTTGGCGAGTTTATTGTAGATTTAAGTCCGTAGTGAGTAAAAACATTTAAGAATTCCGTAGTTTTTGGTTGGCAGTTTAATATGTTAATGTTCATGTCACCAGCAATAATTATTTGTTGAGTTTTTTTATGTTTTTCAAGAAGTTTATTTAATGAATTTAAGAAAGGGGTGAGATTGTTGTAGCATGGTGGTCTGTATATAGCGAATATAGAAAGACATGGGCCAAGTGATATTTGAATGCAGTTTGCTTCAGTTATGTTAATTTCTGATATGGAAGATTTTATTGTGTCTTTGACAAAGATTACTATACCATCATTTTGATTTTGGTGTCTTGTGGTCTGGAATGTGGTATAGTCCTTTAAGTTTAAGTTGGTGTGAGAATCACCTAACCAGCATTCACTTAGGATAATGATATCGAAACTTATATCTATTTCATTTAGTAGGACACAGAAACTATCAAAGTTCTTTTGAATGCTTCTTATGTTTTGACATATTATGCTTAAACTGTGTTTTCCTGAGACAAGGATTTTGTATTCTTTTGCTTGGTTAAAAGTGTATTCTGTGTTATTTATTGTTTCTAAGTCAAAATTCAGTGCAGAAACCATTTATTACAGGATGAAAATAGAAGTTTTGGATGGAAAGCCATACATGATAACGTACATAAGATTTGGGAATGTTTAGGGTTATTATTAAGTACGAAGTAATATAAGGATACAGTTTGGCGCCTGTTTCAGGAACAGTTTCTCGTTGGTTTTCCTCTAGTTGTTCTTCAATGAGGTTGGTGGTATTTTCTGAGTTTAATTGAGTTGCTTGCGAGTCGATTGATCGAAGGCGAATATATACTCGCCTTGTTGTACTCCATAAGTAGGAGAAAAGGTAGTTTCTTGCAAATAGTTTGTAGAGATATAGTCTTCTTGTAGTGTGGGTGGCTAGATGTTCATTTATGTGTATAGGTTCATGTCGTCTTTCGTATCCTGTTTTGTTAATGTTCCTTCTCTCTTTATTTTTCTCTGTTTTTTTATTGCAATTTTTATCTGTTTCCAAAAACTCATCTCGACCATTTGTATTTTTAAATTTGATTATAATCAG
Source organism: Limnephilus lunatus (assembly GCA_917563855.2). NCBI lineage: Eukaryota > Metazoa > Arthropoda > Insecta > Trichoptera > Limnephilidae > Limnephilus > Limnephilus lunatus. The sequence goes on along the minus strand of OU830601.1, from coordinate 14,342,621 downwards.
TTTTGGAGTTGCATTTCTCAGAGATGCTAGTTTTTTTGGTATATCAGGTATTGGTATATTACGGGTAATTACCGTTAAAAAATTTGTTTTTATTTTTATAGAAGCCATAATAAACATAATATTGAGTAAATAGTGCACTATTTTTTTATTTTTTTTTAAATCATCTTTGTAGGTAAATCGTTTAGGTGTCTTATTTCAACCACCTTTGAGTCATTTGTTTTCCTTACCAAAATTTTTCCCGATTTTACCCATACATACTTGAATTCTTTTTCTTGTGCCCTTTTTCTGACATTCCAGTGTAGATTTTTATAATAAGGTGTTAGTGCTGCATTGAGGTAAACGAATTGGGCTCCTTCCCCGTTAAATTTTTTTATCGGATCACTATATCTAGCAGCTAACATGGTGTTTGCTTTTGTGATGTCTGCGAAATTAATCGTGATTTTTTTTTGATCATTTAATTTGTTGGTTATTATTTTGTAGGTATCCTCTGGTGCCATTTTGACGCCCGCGAGCTCCGCAATCCGCGTCACAGTATGGACTGGGGATAAGTTGTCTTGAAATTTTATACCGTTTATTTCTATACTGTTCAATAGTGCTGATTGTTCCAGATCTGCCAGGTGAACTTCTACTGCAGCCAATCTTTTTTCTTTTTCGGCTAGTTCTTCCTTGAGTTTATTTACTTGATTTGGTGTATCCATGATTTTTGACAGTTTGTGTATTATGTCATCGTATTTTTCGTTAACGAAGTTAGTAAAGCTTTTTATTTCTTGTAGCTCTGATGCAATTTTGTTGAGCATAACTTCCTTCATTTCTTCAAATTTGGAATTGATAAATTCCAAGATGGAGTCGCTGTCAATGTTAATCATCGACTGATGAGCCTCCGACGCAGAGTCCATTGTGCCAGGCGCGTTTGTTAGTGGTGATGATGTTGTCAGTACTTTCTTCACATTCGAGAACTTGCTGCGAGATTTGGACATTTTCTTGATGTTATATTTAATTATTTAATTCGTAGGAAAATTTCAATTTTTTGTTCATAAATGCCCCTTATTAAAATAATTAAAATTTGAAATATATAATTTAGTTGTTTAGTCTATGACAAAAACGGCACTTGTTTTTCACAAATTCAAAATCCATAAATTGTCTTTGGTTAACAATGACTTGTAATTTGGCATATATTTATTTTAACAAAATGTGTAGTTATTTTACACTGCCACTACCGGATAAACTGTCACTTTGTTTTACGTAACACTGGTTTTTTGGTTTTTATTGGATTACTGTGTTGATTTGCTTAATTGTCACTTATTTTGGTATAAAGTTTGGAGCTGTCAGAATCAGCTGTTGTTTGCTTACGGTTATCCATAGAAGTGTGTGATTTAAAACGAATGTCTTAAGAGTGAATAACCAGCACATGACAACTTCGATTCCGACACTAGCGCTAACACATCAGGGCTCGCGAGCGGGCGTTTTCAGAACTAAATTTCGTTCCGCGGCAATCCGAGTTTTGAGGGTTTTGTTCACTCGAGCTAGGGCTACCCGCTACTATTGCTACTTTATATTACTATTCTCGCTTCCAGACTTTTAATTAGTAGTAGTTATTTGTATATTGAAGTGCATAAACATAAATAGATACAAGTGAAATGCGTAAACACAGTAGGTATTAAGTAGATAGCTACATGAATAAACAATTTGTTATATTCTTTTTAATATTTTGGTTTTTTGTTTTTCAATTGTATTTTACGGCCATTAGAGTGGAAGATACTCTCAGTATCGCCCTGGTGTAAGACCACCATTAAGAATTGAAACGTTGCTTGAAATGGCTTTAGCCGTGTTTAGTGGTCAGATCTGAATAGCCAGGTACTTCCCCACCTTCCTCTTCCCTATATCCTTCCCCTCCCCACTACCTTCAGTCTTACAACATACTCCAAATTGGGGATGCAATAGTCCCACTGGCTCCAGACTTGTGCGGTATTCATGAAAAAAAACGAGTAATATTAAGTTGGATTGTAAAAAATGTCGCATTTTGAAATATTTATTCGTGTGCATAATTAATAATAAGCACTTCAACAAACAGAATTAAAGCGCACAAACCCTTTCTTTCTTTGAGTGGCCTTGCAACGCATGCCGGGTACCCGCTGTATATAATGTTATATAGTGCAGGCGCTTGCATTATAATTCCCGGGACTTGTGATGGAACCATAACAGTTTAGTTGACCGCGAGGTTACAGTGCCCATGAAACGCATGCCGGGTACCCGCTGTATATAATTTATTTATTTATTTACGGACAAATAGTCCATTAACAATATAACAATAACACGAAAAACAAGCGTGCGTAAAGGCCCGACCCGCCGAGCAATCGATCACCGTTCGCATTGATTACCGTTCGCATGTCATTTTTCGTAACTATCACCACTTTTCGTAACCCATTCACCAGTTTACCCCCAAGTGTCGAGCGTGCGTAAAAAAGATTTACCCCAAAAAAATATTTTGGAGCAGTTGGTACTCTTGTGCGGTATTCACACAAGAAAAATTTAAAATAAAAAAAATATTCGAAATTATAAAAATTTTTGCAAAAAAATTACAATGAACATGAAAAATTGCGTTCGGGCAACCCTGTAGATTTAACAAACATGAATCAAGGAATTCGTGTTTATTTCAAATTTCGTTTTCAAATTTCATTTCCAAATATTATTATTCAAAGCGTCGCGAAGACGTGCTCTCCTGGCCGCGTTTGGGCCCGTAATGAAATCTGAAATTTGTGTTTACGGGCTGCGATAAAAATGGTAAAATGCGATGTTCAAAATTATTTAAAATTAAATACTTCCTGAAATTATTTTACGATCAAATTATTTATGATTTGTCAATAACGTCTTAGCAAAATAAGTATGTAAAAAAATCCGAAATATATTTGTTTGTAAGTGCACAAATAAATGCACAAACCGACCAATTTTCGTCAAGAAACACATGTCCGTATATATTTTTTAATAATTTTATTTAAACTAAAATTAAAATTCTGAAACATAAGTTTACCAGATAATGTATTGATTTATTTTACTGCATGATTATATGATTTGAAATGGGTGTTGTATAAGAAATGTACTTTTTTGAAAATTGAACAAATCTGCGAACGACCTATGGTATAACCTTATTATTCTAAAAATATTTTTTTTTCTCAAAATCTAAAACATAAGTTTACTAGATAAAAGAACAATCTTTTGAAATCCATTTATAGTTTTTTGTGGAAAAGAGTCAATACGTCTAACCACTGATTTAAAAATGACATATTTCTGGTTTCTCTGCTTATACACTCTTAATAGCCATCCCTATGCTTAGAACTACCACGGCTCAGCACCACTATCTGCGTCTAGGTGTAAGATGGTGCAATTATATTATTATCCACAAACAAAATTAGTGTAACTGAAACATTGAAATGAGAACCATACGTTACTTGCATCACATTTTTTTTCCGGTTAAGGCAAATATTCTAAGACATTCTGTATTTTTATTTTTTATTAAATCGTATTTTTGAAGCCCTGGCGATTTTTTGAAAATTTAAATCCGAAAAATCAGACCATTTTTTATAAACCGGAAAGACGGGACAAAATTTTATGAGTCTGAAAAAACGATAATTACATAGCCGAAAATCATTTTAAAAAATAATGTTTACCACACGAATAGAAATAAATTGTACGGCGTTTTCTTCGTAACATCTGTTAAAACACCGCCATCTTTATCAAAAAATCAAACCAAAGGATAAGTTCGCATAGAACAAAATAAATCTAGTGAACAATTAAAAAATTTGCCGGAAATCAAAGTGTTGCCATATAAAAAAAAGTTAATCAGTGTGGAATTTTTCAAAATTAAGGGAACATAATCGGAGACGGGACATTTTCATGTAGTGACGTCACGAGCTCAAATAATGGATTTATGTATTTAAAAATAAAAATAAAACTATACATTTCTAAAAAAATTTACTAACATTTCGTAATCTTAGTAAAAAAATCTATCCACACGATTTTTTCCAAGTCGTTATGAAATCCATGCAAGTGGTCTATTCAAAAAACAAATTAAATCCCTGAAATTGGATAATGATATATTGTACCCTTAATTTAATTTAATTTACCCTTACTTTAACTGTAATATTTAATATTTTTAAAAAAATGTATTGACCTTGCATAACTATCTTTTTCCCAAAATTACGAACCTATGTCAATTAATATTTGTATTTATCTCACAAGTTCTTTGAATATTGTTTAAACATTTAATTAGAACATTATTATTGTTTTATTTTTTGCATGTGAATAAATTAATACTCCTCCCATAAACACGAGCTCCTAGAGCTCAACTTATGGAGTAGTAGAATAAAAAATAAAAAAAATTGTTGTATAACCTTGCATATGTTATCATTTTTTTAATGTAAAAACCAAAGTCTTGAAATAAATAAATAAAAATATATCAAATTACCAAACCACCCACGCCAACGCTTAAAATATAACACCAAAGAGCAAAATACGATTAACATTTGACAGTTTAAATTGATGTTGCCAGCCTAATTTTTTTTGTTCCATTTTTTATATTTTCTACATCGCACCCGGAGAATAACAATGCCACAACTCAAAAAACTTATTTTTTTAGGAGAGCGAATATTTCATTTGAGTGTATTAAATCAGTTTATTAACCAATAAAAAAATATTATTTTACAAAAGTTGGAATATTAAATAAGAACGAATAATGAAATATAACGGCTTCCCGTTATAATAACGGGAAGCCGTTATGTAATTTCGTTACGTATCTAGTGGATAGTTCAGCTCAAATGATCATTGTGCAACTATTTTTGCTTGAATTCGAGTAAAATATTATAATATAATAATGACATTATCGCTTTTAAGGCCTCAATAATATTGTTAAAAATTGTGCCGTTTTTTTCGAAGGTAGAACAAATATCCAGGAACATTTCTTCGTACTTAAGAGGCGGTTCTCCGAATTTCAACCGATTTCTTGCAAACCTCCATTAAAAATTTGAAGTTTTTAAGCTCTTAAAAAAATATAAGTTATTCTTGAAGATAATATCTAAACATTTATCGCGCCGAAACGCAAACTATATAAAATTCCCTCGATAGAAAAAAATCGCAAAGTATGCTCCAAAAATGATTATAAACACGTTTGTTTCGGTTATTTTACAAGTTATATGTATGAAAAAATTCGCAGCGTTTCGTTAAATAAAATTAAAGACAATTATCGCGAGATTTTTGCTCTATTTTTAAGGAGTCGTGTTTTATTAAAGATTTTCATGATTTTTGCATCAATTTTATCGCTGTAAATGTTAGCGCGCTCTTCTAACATTCGTAATTTCATATCTCTCCATCTTCTTCTTTTTGGAGCCGGGAACTAAGCCTTAACTCAAAAACGCAATTTTTTAACTTGTTCCACTATTACCACTCATGTATAATACAATATGTACCAACCTAAAAAAAAAATAATTAGGTACTTCGGTACGATACGTGGATTAATAAAATTTATTAACCACAGCGTTGTCATTTTGGGGCAGGCTCTATCATTTTCTCAAGTTTGTAGTTTTTTATTAAGTTTGTTAAAAATCACTCGTACCAAGTATTCAATAGTTCGGCCTCCATACTAATTTAATATTCGTGGACGTTTTACACCCTTTCTTTCTGTAAATCTTGTGGTGTGTCGTCTGTGCACCAGTGGCTTTTTGTAAAAGCATTCTCCCGCATTGTCCATAATAGTAGTGTACCAAAGAAGATCTTTTATTGGAAGAAGGCCCTCAGTACGGTAATTTAAATTATTTATTTGTTTGAATATATTCGGTGTGACGAATTATTGAAGTTTGAAAATTTTATACATTATATAAAATGCGCATTTCTTTGTTTGAAAGTAAATGAAGGGGAGGTGTGATGGATGGGCGGGGGACGAGGGAGGGCGGAGGGAGGGATTGCAAAGAAGACATAGAGCGGTAAGGGATAGCAGACGGAGATTTTTTTGTTTTTTTTAAATTAAAAATTTACGGAGATACCTAATAATAATAATAATAACATAGAATTTACATAGCGCAGTTTTGTGATATTTCACTTCAAGTGCGCTTAATTATAATAAACTTAAATATAGTGTTCTTACGAGTCCTAACAAAAATTGATTAAATAATGTAAAACAAAGAATTTACAGTATATATATAGTATTACAATACATACATTACATACAATACATACATTACATACAATACATACATTACAATATTACAGTATTACAAAGCAATTCCAAAAGAACAATATTAACAAAAATAGTGAGTGCTGTTTTGTCACAGGACATTAGATGATAATGATAACCAAAACGGTGCCATTCAACAAGAATCATCAAAACTAAAATATAATATAGAACAGGAGGTAGTTTACTTTTAGAAATAATACAAATTCGGAGTGCATATAAAATATACTGAGGAGGTAATCGAAACCAAACAACTACCGGAAACTTGAGGAACATGGCTTATTATAGTATATTGGAAAGGAGTTAAAATTCATGACAGGTATGATTTTTTAAATAAGTTTGTTTTTAAGGCCCTTTAAGGACCTACAGCATTTTATATGAAACCGTTTGAAACAGTTTGTATGTTGAATTATCCTTCAGCAAAACTTTGAACTCGTTTTTCTCGAAACTACGTTTTTCAACCTGGTTGACAAAGTATTAGAAAAAATATACATCAGAATTGCATGCACCAAGTCTTACTGTTCGAAAATCCAGTCACTATGCCACCACGTAGGGAATTTTTTATAAAGGGTCCCCTTCTATTTTTTATTATGAATGATGAAAAATTGAAATCGAAAATGAAATTCGCTGGTCCGCTATTTTTTCTTTTTTTGTTATTAATCAAAATTCCCCGTGGCGCCATATACCTACACTGGATTTTCGAACAGTTTAATGGTAATGGTACCAAAGCCATGTTCGGAGTTGGAGTTCGATCGTGTGGTGGCTGCGGCCAATCCTAACATCGACTGTTATTTCCTTTAGTTTTCCTTTAACTGGTGGGGACTGTCCCCATTGTCCCCCTGCGGAGAACCGCCACTGCCCACACCACATAGGGTTCCACGCAGGGCCGTAGCCAGAGTTGAATTTAAAATAGGGCAGCGGTAATTACAGGTAGGGCGCAAGTAAACATGTAACTTGATCTGATCTGGTGAATCGATTTTCGTCGTACATATGTGAGGCAATACTTAAATGGATGATTAAAACAATTAGTTATTTATCAGTGACAAAGGATTACCTTTTGTTCTTTCACCATGTAGATAATAAGTAGGTATTTGTACACAAGGTAATTCTTGATCAACGCCTCTGCCATAGGTCACCCCAAGTGGTTCGCTACGTTTGGTGATTTAGCAGGGGTGCCCGGGTTCATGGGTGAGGTTTTTCTAGGTCTTGGAGGCGGATGACCAGGACACGCTGAACCCCAGATTCCTACCCACCCCTTAAACCCTTTTCCTTCTTAGAACTCTCCTCTCCTTCCTTTCCTTAAAAAAAAACCTCCACACAGCATCCCAAAGATGACATAGGGCCTGAGGGAAATTATTTTCCTCAGGGCCTCCTGTGTGGAGCTCAAAAAAAAAAAATAACTTCAGAAAAGTAACTGCAGCATCAATGACTTTTCATTTATAAAAGTTTTAATTTGTTAATATGTCTGCTTTTGAGCATTTTTATATTTTGTAAATAATTTATTGGGCTAATGAGTTAACGGGGTAGGCAAATGGCCTTGAACTTCCGTTAAAAAATATCGGGTCGTTTTTCATGGTTAAGTTGATGACACTGATGAGTGATGACAAACCGTTTACTACGGAGAAGACCTAAAGATATCGATCTAGGGACTGTTTTATTTATGACTCAACCGTTTAATAGCATCCCTAAGCTGTTTGGGAACTCCCCGTAAGCAGTCATTGCAATACGCGCACAGCTTCCCACCATTTACTTCAACGCTATCTATGGGCAGAATAAAGAATTAGTATGATATGATTCCTTGGTTAATTTGAAGCTGTTTAGTTAGATATCGCCACGCTACACTAATAGGTAGTATTTTTTTTTTCAATCATATCAAACTATGAACAAACAGTTTACTAGTATACGGCCCTGGTTCCACGACAACTCAACATTTAAACAATGTAGCATTTAAACACCCTTTGAAAAGTTTCGAAAAAAAAAGAAAAATAGCACATACCCAACCTAACCTAACTTAACCTATTTAAGTAAAAAAAAATCATCACTTTTAACTCGTTTAATCACAGGAGACCCAAATTGTCCCAAAACATCATTTTGCCGTTATAATAAGCAAATTGTCCCAGAGCATTATTAAAAGTTAGCTATCTCTCTTCCTGTCATGCGAACATTTATGATTTCTTTCATGTTAGAAAGCGAAAGAAATAAGCTTCTCATTGCCTTTGGAATATACGAGCTATATTGTTCAGATATTTTACGAACCCGATCAACCTACAATAAGATAAATCTTTTTTCACCCCCAACCAAAACATCAATATTTAACATTTAATTTTAAAATAAAGTTGTACAAATGTGATAGTTTTATTACAGATTTTCTTAAGAAAATGAATCTGTATTTCAAAATTTAAGTTTCTTTTATTTTACGTACAAACTTTTTTAAAAAATGTATAAAAATGATGTGACAGGAACACAGTGCGAATGCGGCTTTACTTTGCTCGCCCTTGAAATTCGGAAGTATATAATAATTGTCAGTGTCACACATTGTTTCTTGTTTGATTCACTGATGTGATTGATGTCTAGGAAAATTTATATGTTTTAGGGAAAAGGGAAATCAGCACAAAATCTAGGGAAATTTCGAACTCTAGTAAAAAAAAAATACATGACAATATTACTGGTATTGCTAGTCTTATTTTTTTTTTAATTCCCATGAATCTTAAATATTGTTGATGTACTTACATTCAAGCAATGTTGTTTTAAAAACACTGACAACTCAAAATGATATTATGTAATTAAAAAGATAAATGGGGACTTAAATAATGGGGAAAAATAATTTAGGTTTCAAGTTACGTTTTTATCTGTTTATTACAAGAAATTTTCTTCAGTTTCAGTGATTGCGTTGGATTTTTATAAGGAATTCCATTTCTAATTCAGTGGTAACGTACATACTTTAAAATTATCGTAAATTTTCGATCGAACTGGCCATATATGAATATTTACGATATTACGTACCCTGAAATCTGGGGAAATTCTAGGGAAATTTCACCTCGAAATCTAGGGAAATATTTTTTTTGGGCATCACATCCCTGGTTTGATTTGCTTCGCGTCCGGCGAAACCGGACAGCTTGCCACGCAATTTTTGCGAATGTTTATCGACATCTGCAACGTGTACAAACAAATTGGAAGTATTTTTTTAGTAAAAAATGCGTTTGTATCAGTTTTATTCTGTATTTAAATTAGGTGAAATTTGCAGCATCCAGTGAATGTTTTGAATGTTTTAGAAAATACGTAGCAGTGAATGTGTTCGGGAAATCTGCAGATATGCATTTTAGCTAATTTACATTTTCAGTATCAAAATTTAAATATTTAGAAACAAAAATTTTAATTTCTATTAACATAATTAACATGTTTCCTCTCACTTCAGCACAGGAAATCGAACAAATCATTTCAAGCATGAAGGGAAGATCAGCACCAGGTTTCGATGGGGTTACTGTCGAAACACTGAAAAATATCAAAAAACATATTTCAAAACCATTAACACATTTAATCAACACTAGTCTTCAAAGCGGAATATTCCCAACGATATATAAACAAACCATCATCACTCCAATTCATAAAACTGGCAACCCAGAAGAAGTGACAAATTATCGTCCAATATCGCTGATTTCAAACATTGCTAAAATCTTTGAAAAAATTATCAAAAAAAGATTGACTGAATTTATTAACAAAAATAACATAATACACGACAACCAATATGGATTTATGAAAAATAGAAGTACCCAAGATGCGATTGCCAAACTATCGAACATTATCCAGAACACATTAGACAAATCTTTGAAATGCCTCGGAATCTTCATAGATCTTAAAAAAGCTTTCGACAGTATTTCTCATGATAAACTTATTAAAAAATTAAACTGTATTGGGATAAACGATAAAGCTCTAAAATGGATAAAAAGCTATTTATTTGAACGACACCAAGTAGTCAAGATAAACAACTTTCTAAGTCTACCACTAACAAGTAATTTCGGGATACCTCAAGGCACAGTCCTAGGCCCCCTACTATTTATAATTTATGTCAACGACATTTTCAAACTACCAATTAACGCAGACATAATATCATATGCCGACGACACAGCTATCATAGTGAATGGGATCGACTGGGATATAGTAAACGAGCAAGCAAATAATAGCATGAATACCTTAAAACATTGGTTTGATACAAATCTTCTCTCATTGAACACTAACAAAACATACTACATACACTTCTCAATTAACAAACTAAAAACACTCCCCAACACTAAAATAATTATCCACAATAACAAATGTAATAAAATCATATGTATTCAAGACTGTTCAACGTTGAAATCAGTATCAGAAACTAAATATCTCGGAGTGATAATAGAACAACATATGAAGTGGAAGAGCCATATCTGTGAATTGGTTAAGCGTATCAGAAAGTGTATATATATATTCATAAGATTAAGAAATATTTTAAAACTCAACAATCTAAAAAGAGTATACTATGCACTAATCCAGTCATTAATTCAATATGGAATTATTGGATGGGGGGGGTCTTACAACAATATTCTAAACCCGATCAAAGTGATCCAGAAGCTAATCATTAAAGTAATCCTAAAGAAACCCTCCACATATCCAACAGAAACGCTTTTCGCAGATTTTACGGTGCCTCGAGTAGAGAATATCTTCAAAAAAAATGCAATTATCCAAATTTACAAAGATAATATCATCAAAAAATTTGAAACCTACCAATCAATAAGATATCAAGACAACATCAAAATACCAAAATTTAATACCAAACTAATGCAAAACAATTACATCTACTTAGGAATAAAGTATTTCAACAACCTTCCAATTGAAATAAAAAAAACCAAAGACATCAATAAACTGAAACTCAAACTGAAGCTACACTTCATCAGGAATAATTAAAACTAAATAATTACCTGTTTTTCTCTTTCTTTCCATTTATTATAAATTATATTCATCTCTATTTTATTTAGATTTTTCGAATTTCGTACCGTATCCTATGTATGTACACCTACACATATTGATGATCCAGAAGGCTCAATTGTTCGTATTATATACTTACCTTTTGCATAATGTTATTCTATTTCTGTTATAATTAGTGTAACTCGCTCATCAAGCACAAGAACTAGCTTCTTCTTTGATGAGATTGCAATTTTAAATAATTTCTGTACCGATATGTAATTTATGTAACACCTTTGTACACTTATATATCTATATTAAATAAATAAAAAAAAAAATAAAAAAATATCGGAAGGATTATTTTATCAGATTTTATCTAGATTTTAGAACAATTTTTGATTTTTCAAAGGGATGAAAAATAACCAATATAAAGGTACATTTACAATACGAGTATATAATAATTTTGGAGGCGGGTATGGGTACCGCCGCCCCGGGAAACTTTATTGGATAACCAACATCTCTACCATAGGTCACCCCAAGTGGTTCGCTACGTTTGGTGACTTAGCAGGGGTGCCCGGGTTCATGGGGTGAGATTTGTCTAGGTATTGGAGGCGGATGACCTGGACACACTGAACCGCAGATTCCTACCCACCCTTTAAACCCTTTTCCTTCCCAGAACTCTCCTCTTCTTCCTTTCCTTAAAAACCCTCCACACACAGCATCTTCAAATATGACATAGGCCCTGAGGGAAATTATTTTCCTCAGGGCCTCCTGTATGGAACTCGTGTAAAATTATTTTTTTTTACATATGGAACCTTGACTGGCAATTAACTCGGCACAGGAGGCCCTAAGCGAAATTATTTTCTTCGGGGCCTACGTCGCCTTTGATGCTTCGATTCTTTGGATGCTGTGTGAACAGTTTTTTGAGGAAAGGGATGATTGAGCGTGGAAACTCTTTAAAAGATCCATGTTGTAGGAGGAACACAGAGTTCATAAAATCATTTTACAATGTTTTTTTATTAAAAAAACCGTTTTTAATCGATCATTTAATTAGGAAATACTTGTAATTTGCGAACTCGTAGAGAAATATGTTACGTAAACAAGGCACGTGAGAAGGAAGAGGACCAACATCGATGACGTCCAAGCTCTCGCTGTGTCTAGTTTAACATAAAACTGCGCCTTACAAAATAATATTATATTATTTTATAATAAAATAATTTTATCTATGACATCTGGTACAGAATTACGGTGTAGGTAGCGATGGTGGCCACAAAGGTATAAAGCAGGGTGCAATCCACTGGAAATAGGCCACCGGCAGTAGCCACAAAGGGTCTGGACTTCATGAGGCCCTCCAGTACCATTAAACGGTCACAATGACGATCAGCTAAAATAAACAAGTACAAAAAACTTAACAGGTTGCATATTTGGGTAGGCACTACAAAAATAACTGACAACTTACAATAATTCTGTTTTAAATTTATTTTTGTATACATACACATATTTCTGCCTAATATCAGCTTGTTAATGACAATAATTCCCCTTTTATTTTCATATTTCATTGCCTCTGTGAAAATGATCGTGATAGACAATAAGACGAGGAAATGAAGACACCAGTTGATTCCTGACACGGTCACATTGCCGTGCTGAAAAATACAATCATAATTATTAAACAATCAATAACAAAAATATATAATTTCGGTTGTGTCGTATATAGCTGCTATATATCATAAGTAGTTCATGGTCAGTTTAGTTGTCTGTAGGTCACTCGGGTCACATGATATTGTTTTATGAGATGCGCCGAAAGAATCCGAAGGCGGTTCTTCTCTGTCATTATATCGCGGCAGCCTTCCAGTCCAGACAAAAGATAGCTTCCCAGTTGTAAGGACACATGCTCGCTTAAACTATATTTTTAAAGTACGAAATAACAATAAACAGTCACTGTGATCTTAAAGAAACTTTTAAAAAGTCTTTTAATCTACACAGAATAGTTCTGGAGATACTGGAAAAGTACTAATAAAACTAAAATCTCTGGAGAAGGGCTTCAGAGATACTTTACAAAAAATTCTGAAATAAATAATTTTTATTATTTTCAGTTGGTAAAAACAATAATATAATTAATTTTTGATGCCGTTCTCACAACAGTTGTTTAACATTCAGCGGTCAACGTAGTACAACGGCTACCTTCCAAGCAGTTGATCGGGATTCGATTTTCAACAAACATAAAATTAACAGGTTCTCATTTTCCTTAATATTGTATGAATAAGGAGAGTTTACATGAAATAAAATAAATTAAGAAAAATTATTAACAGACGGTCTAACTTACAATGTCTATGATGAATTGTTGAACGTTAAACATTGAATGTATCCCCACCAAAAATGACAATAAACAGGAAGCCATTATAAGTAAAATCTGAAAATAATCACAAATTATATTTTAAAGATGAAGTATTTGTTCACTCGATTCTTTCAAAGGTTTTTTCAAAATTTATTTACTATATTTTGACTTTTCATTATATTTACCTGAATACCATACGCAGTGTTTATTATGTCTACATTATCAGCTAGTTTATCATAAACCGATGTCAACCGCAATATTCTATCACCAAAACTATCCCAAATATTGGTCTTCGAAACAACACCCTTAATTTGTTTCCATCTTTTGATGTAAATCATGTTATGAGGATCAAAATCAACATTAGAATCTTCCTTCACGTAAAGTTTGACATTATTGCACCAAACCAATTGAGCAACTAGAATTCGCAAGCGAAATGTGACTATCCAAATATCCACCAAGTATTGAAACACAATCAAGTCCAGCACACACATGTTTAAGTAAGTTGAGGCAAATGCGCATACATCAGAACTATACCACGCTACAAAATCACCAACTAAAACGGTAAGCAAATATAAAAAGAAACTAAAGAAAGACAATAATACTCTTTTGTGCACATAGCACTCTTGAGGCAAACCAAGTTGACGATCAACATAAGCTATGTTGTAAAACTGATCAACAAAATGCTTAGAACTGATAAAGTTTGAAATTATCAATGATAAAATTCCGCAGCAAGACAAAAAGAAATTTCCAACGTTTTGTGTAACGTTGAAGGATAACATTGGCTCTTTCAACTCCCTGCTAATTTTGATAGCAAAACCATAAACCGTTAACGCAACCACAAAAATAATAAAAAGAAAACCGTAAACTTTACTGGCGTGTGTTCTTGATGATATTTTGTTTTGGTCATAAGAAATTCTTTGAATGCCAAATAACAAAAATATGAAATTAAATGGTTTGGTAGCGTGCAGCACGTTTAATTCGGGTGCATTATTCCCTTTCAAATCTCTAAAATTTTTATTTTTATTTTCAATAACCATTTTGGCGTTTGATTTCAACAGAAAAGGCAAGGCATTCATGTTGGAAACGTTAACTTTGAAAGAATGGGGCAATACAATGAAATTTGAAAATTGATTAATGTACTTCCAGAAAAACTTTAAGTAATGACTACCTAATGAACTACTTTCATGGACTATAGAAAGCATGGATAGGTTTTGTCATAACTTTTCTACTGTCATAAGGCTGAAAAGATGAACAATTTATTCAAGACTTATTCAACGCTGAAATGATAGAGACTTGTGAATCTTCAGTCTATTAACATATTGTTTGCAGAATACCTTTAAACACATACATATAGCGTTTTTTTTTTATATTTATGTACTATCATTCCCAGACTGTGCATGACTAAACTGCACTTGAAATGGAGTAAGTAACATTTTGTTTCCATCTTAACATTTTTTCATGGATGTACCATTACATAAAAGGAACTGCTTCTAACGATATAGTACTTTGAAACAATATTCGTACAAAAAATTCAAATTTAACCTTGAATATCATCATTTTGTGTACAAAAATAAAATTTGTTCCAAGACATAATAAAAGATTTCGTACACTGAAAATTTTATAATATAATTAAATACTAAGTTGTAGCTAAATTGATTTTAAGTGAAATGTAATTTCGCACGATAATCTGAAAAAATCAGCCACCTTTTAGAGGGGATTGATAAAAAAACGCAGCATATATTTTATTAAATTTTACATATTACCTGAAGGTAAAAATCCCATATGTCCCGAAGGGGGGTCACCAAGGTCCCCCATATATCGAGGAACAATCGTGTCTCTTAGTACTCTTTACACCTTTTCCAGTCACTCAGTACACGCCAGACTTTAAGACAGGCCTGAACATAGTACGATGCATTATCGTGCAGTTACTGGCTTTACAATGAACAAGAGTACAACTATGTAAAAGAGAAAGATGCGTAAAAATATATGTGCTACTGAGAAAGATGTGGGCGGGGGGCCTTTTCTGCCTTTTAACTTTTCTCCTTTTCTGCCCATAAACTTGCATATTGCGACGATTTTTGATCAACGTCAGGCCATTTTTAAAGTTTGGTGTATACTATACCACTATTATTTTTTTTTTTACTTACTAACACTTATCTGTATATATTTTTCTCAATAGATTTCAGAAGAATTATTCCACGGGCTGCTTTATTTATAATTCTTTTATATTATGTTAATGTAAGTACCTGCATACTGCTTTCTAACCCCGTATGCATGGACATTGGAGGGTCTAGAGTCTAGATTCGTTCAAATAAATGTAGCTTCGTTCAATAAAATAGAGTCCTGAGGTGTACGGTGAGGGTCTAGGACGTTTCTACGCCGCCGGTTCTTCGCCGCCAGTTCATCGCCGCCGTTTCTACGCCGAGACGGTTCTACACCGGCCGTTTCTACACCGGCCGTTTCTACGCCAGCCGATTCTACGCCGCATTCAAATTAAATTAACAATTACAATTAAACTTTATTGTTTTAACACATACATACAGTCATAGAAAATTAAATAGAAAATACAAAAACTATCGAATCATTTAAAAAGTAGCATTAACATTTATTTTAAATTAAAAGAATAAATAGGAAAAATAAGATTATTGCGTCATTTGGTAATTGTGTGCTAGGCCACGTAAATAATCACCTAACCTAACCTAACCTAACCTAACCTAACCTAACCTAACCTAACCTAACCTAACCTAACCTAACCTAACCTAACCTAACCTAACCTAACCTGGCTGGCGTAGAAACGGCCGGTGTAGAAACGGCCGGTGTAGAACCGTCCCGGCGTAGAAACGGCGGCGATGAACTGGCGGCGAAGAACCGGCGGCGTAGAAACGTCCCATTCCCTACGGTGAAGGAGGAAACCATCTGTTTCCTTAGAACGCCGTAGGAAACTGGTTGGGCACCCTCCAATGTACTATACCACTCACCGTTTAACCGGATATCGCCCGTCTTCACAAAGCAGTCAATCATTAAGAAATGCAAAATGGTAAAAGAGGCATAACTCAAATACGTATCATTGTAATGTATAATGTAATCCTCTGCAGTATAATGCACCTTTTATGACCGAACTCGCGGGTTGTTTGTTATTTATTATTTAATATTATGTATGTTTATGTTTTTTATTATTTAATTTCTTAAAAATGGTAACGGGATTTTTGAATGCAGCCACCGAACCGTTTTTCTCGGATTACCTAAATTATAGAGTAAGATACCTATGTGATGTAAAAAGTAACTTAGATATCTCACATAACTCTCTAGTTATAGTATTTTCAGAGGCATATCAATTGTTTTCGGAAATGTTTTAATAATTTTGATTTATTTAGGTATTTACACTTGTTTTTTCACATTAACTACCTGATAATACGGGCATGGTCCTAGTGTGGTAGTCGAAAAAATTGTAAAAAACTGTTTACAAAAGTTATTTTATGAATAAAGAAAAAAAAGTAAAAAAAAAAATATTTTAAAAACAGAAAAAAAAAAACAGTGTTAAAAAACATCATCAATAATTTGGAACGATTATTCAAAAATTATGCTAAGTGAGATAAATAATAATTGTCAAATAATATATATTTTTAAAAACGTAAATCCAAAATATAATATGTTGCAAGTGGTAACTCATCGCTTCCCATTTTATTCTTCACTCTTTACCGACCCATTCATTCAATTTGATAATGGCACCAATATTTATTATGAACATACACGTAAAATCAATGTTGTATAGTTATGAACCAATACATTAAAAAGAATAATAAAATAAATAATAATATACACCCAATGTTTGTGGCAGATATTCATGATAATACCATAATGGTTTTCTTTTCAATATAGGTAGTGTTATTTACGAATAAGTGATTGGATGTTTTTTCTTTTCGTTATAAAAAATATATTTTTGTGACATTGTAAGGATAAATTATTTGAAATGGGCAAATCCACTACACTACATACAGCATTATCAAAATAAATGAATAAATGTACACAAAAAGATTGATTGTAAGTAATTGGGAAAGGGTGCTTGAATAGAATGTCTGAATAGCAGCATTCCTTGTCTGAAGTTTTATTTAGGGATTTTTTTTAGAGTGTTATTATTTTTTTTAAGTGAAAACTTCTTTACCACCGTTGTGATTTGAAACTCGATGAAATGAAAAATAGTGACACTAAAAAGAAACAAACATATACATCTATATGATTTAGCCTGCAAGATAATAAGATGGACTAATCGGTCTTCTCTTTGTGCAGTGCTTCGTAGCCTTCCCACTCTACTAGTATTCTGAAGGTTTCACTTCTACTGCGTGTGATCTGCAAACTCTAATTTAAATTTTGTATGTACATATTCATAGGCGAATAATATAAAGTAATACATTTTCTTTATTTAACACCATAATTACTGCTGCGGGTTTTTTGCTGCTAGGCCCTGTAGGGAGCTCTTTGATGGGCTTCGCCAAATGTACTAAAGTTCCTTGATAGAAAAGTTTTACCCTTTTGTATATACAACAGCAATTATTATCGTGCAGTCAGTATTTCGCCTCAGTATTTACTGATGTATGTCGAATAACTACTGAATGAGATTGTGTGTGTAGAGTGGATTTGATATGGGTGAAGATTGACTGACGAAGGACCTTGATTTTGTGTTACTGTTTACTGCTTGAAATGAGAAAAAAACATATGCAGCATATAAAGGAAAGGACTCACCGAACAGGATAAAGAACTTGTATGCTGGCAATTTTGTCTGCTTTCTCCCCATCCAATAGGCACAGAAACAGCAATAGGCGTGCGTTTCGTTTACACGGCGGAACACGGCGGAATTATGTCAATTTCGATTCACAGGTAGCGGGAGCACAGTGGCTATTATAGTATATGTTGCGGCGCGGGCTGTTGATTGCAGACTGGAGCACGTGGTGATAATATTTTTAGGTGCGGATTTTGGAACAAGGTAGGACAGGATTTGCAACAATATTAATACCAATCCCAAGCAGTAACGGTATGTATGCGTGCTATGTAGGTGTGTGTATGTGTAGGTATGTGTATTGGCGTAACCATGCCCCCCGCCTGGAAGGGGATGAAAGAATCCACTTCCATAAACCAAAAGAGTGCCAATACGTCTCAATGCGCAAACAAAAATTATAATGACACGCGGTAGAATGTAATAAATTATGTACAAGTTAAGAAAATATTATGTAAGTTATATAAATGCTTTTACCAAGTGGTCAAAATGACTGATATAGCAAGGAAATAAAAAAAAAAAAAAAACATTGAAACAAAAATATGATTTGAAAGGATTCAATAAATAATACTGATAAAATAAAATACTGTTTTGTTTAAAACCCCGAGTTTTATTAATTTTTTGAACCGACCGGTAGATAAAACTAGAAGTAGGGTTTGGTACCTATTTAACAATGAAACTAATCTAACTGATTTTTAAAAATTAAAGTATTATGAACTAACTTCTAAGATGTCGTTAAATCTATTGTGACGGTAAGGGAAGAGTTTAACAACTGCCCTGCAGTATGTTCTTTATATGATAGTAGTCTATTATTAAATTGACTACATTATCCCGAGCGGGCAATAGAATGGGATGACGACTGTCAAATTCTGTTTCAGCGTTACTCAATCTGCCTCCTACCCTTAGAATTCCGTCATGAAGAAACGGATTTAATTTTGCAATCGCTCGCCGAACCTTCTTCCCATCTTTGACTGCCTTTATATCTTCGGAGAAATGTTCTTGCTGTATAGAATTTATAACAGCGATTTCTGCAACTAAGATATGGCTTAATTCGAATGCTCGTGGTAATTTCTTAATGAAACGAAAAACATAAATTACTATTCGAATTAATTTCGGCCATGAACTAACACGAGAAGCTAGTGCACACAATAACGGTGGAGCAATTGTTTTGGGGCGGTTATTGTCTTGAACTGACATCAAAATTTTTGTTTTTAATTCGGGTGGATCAGATATCGATTTCGTATCAAAACGTTGTAAAGGCCAATCACTTTTAGGTAATTGGGCAAATACGGGACCGTTAAACCATAACGGATGGTCTATTAGCTGAGCGGGAGTAAGACCCCGCGATAAGCAGTCGGCGGGATTGTCTCGACCTCTTATATAATGGAAGCATTCAGCCCCAAGATGGTTTTGTATTTGTGAGACACGGTTGGCAACGAAGGTCTGCCATTTTGCAGGCGGTGAATTTATCCAAGCTAGAGCAACCGTGCTGTCGCAAAAAGCTAAAGTCGTATGAGCTTTCGAATTTGATGTGTAGGTATCACTAACCGTATGCATTAATCGTGCAAGTACTAGCGCTCCACATAGTTCTAATCGCGCAAGTGAAATCGTCTTAGCCGGAGCGACCTTGGATTTAGCGCATAATAAATTAATTGTGGTTTTATCAGTATTCGGACAGTAAACATGTAAGTAAATAACACCTCCATATGCGCGTTCGCTTACGTCTGAAAACCCGATAAGCGTTAATACACATTGGGGTTCGATTCCTAAAAAACGAGGAATTTTAATAGATTGCAGTAATGGCAATTCCTTTTTAACTGTCGCCAAAGTGTGACAACTGTTTCAGGAGGAGTATCGTCCCAATCCAGGTTATACTCCCATAGAGATTTAATTATCAGCTTAGCCAATAATACAACTGGTGCGGCGAAACCCATCAAATCCCAAAGACGAGCAATCGTCGAGAGAATATTTCGTTTAGTACACGTTCTTTCGTCGGTGTGTACGATAAATACAAAATGATCAGAAGCGGGTATCCAATGAAGCCCTAGTATTTTTAGGTTTTCATCGGGATTAAATTCCACATGTTCCTTCACACAACGAGCTGTAGGAATCGTGGATAAAAACTTTGGAGAATTAGAAGAGAATTTTACAAGGTCGAATCCTCCGGCAGCGAATAACTGAATTAATTCCGTCGACAACTCGGTAGCTTCCTCGACTGATGAGCAACTGGTGACGAAATCATCCATGTAGAATGAGCCATTTTCCACCAAGTTTGCCGCGAGTGGGAAACGAGGTTTTTCATGCGTTGCGAGTTGGCGCAGTGAACGCATAGCCAAAAATGGGCTACAAGACATGCCGAAAGTGACGCGATTAAATTCGAACAATTGCAAAGGGTCACTATTGTTAAATCTATACAGCATGCGCTGATAACGACGGCATTCTTCTTGCACTACGATGTGTAGGTACATTTGTTTTATGTCAGCGGTTATAGCTATTGCGAACAATCGGAAATTGAGGATAATGCGAAACAAATCACCTTGTAAATTCTTTCCGGTATGTAGGATATCATTAAGCGAATAACCCGAATCGGATTTCATACTCGCGTCTAGCACCATGCGAATTTTAGTAGTAAGTTTATCTTCACGAACTACAATATGATGCGGTATAACGTAATGAGGTAAGTCAGAATTGTCGACCGGCGAAATGTACCCTTTCTGTAGGTATTCGTGTAATATTTTGTCATATTCTAACTTTATTGCGGGTTGAGATAACAAGCGGCGTTCGAGAGATCGAAACCTGCGT
Source organism: Limnephilus lunatus (assembly GCA_917563855.2). NCBI lineage: Eukaryota > Metazoa > Arthropoda > Insecta > Trichoptera > Limnephilidae > Limnephilus > Limnephilus lunatus. The sequence continues at coordinate 14,321,558 of OU830601.1, read as the reverse complement.
TCGGCGGCGGGTAACGATTCACCGAGAACAGAGGGACTGTTTCGAAACGGCAACGCGACGATATAACGACCTGCCGTGTCACGAGAGGTAGTGAGTTTAAAAATGTCCTCACACTCTTGTTCATCAGGCGTTAAAAACTTCTCATCTGGAATGTCTTCCAATTCGAAGAAGCGCGATAGGCAAAAATCATTATTTTGCGTGAACGTACAAAATGATTGCGTGGCGTTTATACTTGGGTTTTCAATCATCGTTGGGGCAGTACCCAAGATGAGATATCCCAAAGTGGTTTCAATAGCAAATGGCTGGCCGAGAGAACCTGATATTTTGTTTGCCTTTAGAATGCGAGCAAATATGTCACATCCCAAGATAATATCAATCTCACCGGGCGTACAGAATGTTGTGTCTGCTAAGGGCAAATTGTCAAGATACAATCGGACAAAGAGGAACGGTTAATGTTAACAGTAGGCAACTCACTGGTTATAGTTTCTACTACATATGGTTTAATCGTATACGACTGAGTGATGTCATAGCGGGAATGTAATTTTAAGCAAGTTACGCCATTTGTCACATTTCTTACGTCACCTATTCCCGTGACGTAAGTACTTGGAGATGACCGCACCGTAAGATTCAAGCGTGAAGAGCATTTGCGCGTAATTATGTCCCTTTGGGAGCCGCTATCTATTAGAGCCCGTGTCGTCTGTACCTGGCCCTTAGCGTCTCTGGTAGTGCAAACAGCCGTTCCTAAGAGTGCAGTAGTATTTGCACTAGGGCATGAATTTGTTACACATAGCGAAACCGGATTAAAAGAATTTAATTTATCATTATCGGCATCTGCTTGTAACGCGGGAGATGGTATTGGGTCTGTTTGTGACTTCCGCCCATCAGTTTGTTTGAAATGCAATAAACTATGATGGTTGAGCGCGCATATTTTGCATGTACTCTTTGATTTACAAGCTTTCGTGATGTGCCTAGTACTGAGGCAGTTTACACAAACTCGAATATTCGATGACTTAATAAAGTTAAATCGATCGCGTGGTTCTAGACTTGTGAATTTAGAACATTGGTATAAAGGGTGCGATCCCTTTTGACAACAAAAACAAATTTCGATCGAGTGATTATCGATTTTTTCGACATTAATAAATGCCTTTGCGGAATTAGTTTTTTGCGGTTTAGCGGTATAATTAATATTTGAGCCAAGGCGGCTCGAGGTCGGTTGCGTGAATTGCGCGCGGTTGAGAATTCGTTGCTGTTGTCTTACAAAGTCGATTAGTTCCGCGCTGGAAGGTAAATTTTCATTATTTTTAATAGAATATTCGAAAGCCTTTACAGTCTCTATGTCAAGCCGTTTAAGACCCAGTTGTAGCAATATGAATTCTGCGAGGTCTTTTATTTTTAATTGCTTCAGCGCGGCGATGTTAGCGGAGTATGCATCTGCGAAATTCTCTAAAGAAGCGGGCGTGGCCGAGTTAACTGGAGGCAATTTCAGCAATCGGTCAAAGTATGATTCAGCAAGAACGCGTTGATCATTATACTTAGTACACAATGCGTCCCAAATAACTTGATAATTTGTACCAGTAGGCGTAATAGTTTTGCAAATATTTAATGCTTTTCCGGTTAATTTAGACATCAGATACTGCATCTTTTCAGTATTATCCAGAGAATCATTCAAATGTATAACCGAATTATATGTTTCATAGAAAAGAGGCCAATTATCTAATTTTCCGTCAAAGCACGCTATTTCCAAAGGCGGTAACTTAATTTGACGGCGAGGTTTCGCAACTGGATTGGACAGCATATTTTTTGCTTCGGTATATTTAATAACCGCGAAGAGTTCTTCAAATGCATTTAATTGAGAGTATTCAGCAATTGCTTCCGGATTCAATTCCAGTTCGCAATCCACCTTTTCATCTAAAATTGTTATAAATTCAGAACGATTTTTTTCAACAGTAGTTGCGCCTGACAAAAAAGATTGGCGATTGCTAATGCTTTCCGAAGCTCTCCTTATCTTGTCATACACCGACTGTAAGCTTGCAAAGCTAGCTGATAGTTTAGCATTTAAACGTTTGAGACGTCTTTCGTCCCGAGACGACCCGGATGACGCGCTTGTAGCCATTTTATTTATTCCGATTATATTTTACAAAATATGAGACGATAAACAACTAAAAATGCGGTTAAAATAATGTGTCTGTATTATTTATGCGGAATTAATTAATTAATATTTAATGTATATTCAATTAATTCACAGTGATCACCGCACGGGGTTAAATTGACTGGTGAGCTGTGAGAGGTTAACGAATGCGCCGTGCACTACGTGGGTAAACAAAGTTATTTTATTTTTGCGTTTATTATCATTAACAAATTATAAATATTACGATCGTATTATTCTATTTGTAATGTAATCCAATAATATAAACAATACGAATATTAAGAAATAATCGTATTATTTATAAGGTAGGTAATGCGATTTGATTAGCAAGATACAATTACATGAGTTATCAGAAATAAATATCAAAGCAGTGTCTTGTATCTATTTATTCTAACAGCGGGTAAATATGTTATTTCCAACCATAATACGATAGGTATAAAGAAACAAAATTACTCATGTAGGTATATCAAACTGCGGGAATGCGGGTAATTATTTATATGCGGTATTGTAAAACGTATTCACACTCTGCTGGATTATTATCTACTAATATTATGGTTCAAAAATGTCCGGCTCGTTTGGATCAAGATGAATGAGATTGTGTGTGTAGAGTGGATTTGATATGGGTGAAGATTGACTGACGAAGGACCTTGATTTTGTGTTACTGTTTACTGCTTGAAATGAGAAAAAAAAACATATGCTGCATATAAAGGAAAGGACTCACCGAACAGGATAAAGAACTTGTATGCTGGCAATTTTGTCTGCTTTCTCCCCATCCAATAGGCAAAGAAACAGCAATAGGCGTGCGTTTCGTTTACACGGCGGAACACGGCGGAATTATGTCAATGTCGATTCACAGGTAGCGGGAGCACAGTGGCTATTATAGTATATGTTGCGGCGCGGGCTGTTGATTGCAGACTGGAGCACGTGGTGATAATATTTTTAGGTGCGGATTTTGGAACAAGGTAGGACAGGATTTGCAACAATATTAATACCAATCCCAAGCAGTAACAGTATGTATGCGTGCTATGTAGGTGTGTGTATGTGTAGGTATGTGTATTGGCGTAACCAACTACATTTATTTGAAATTCACTGGACGAATGAAACTAATTTCTATTAAGTAACAAACTCTCATTAACTAAGAAATTTACTGCCAATCAGAACTCAAGAAATTAAAGAACGCTGCCGAAATTGTGTATTTTGACATAAAAGTCGACTTTCTCCCCTCTAACATTCCCTATAGCAATATTTAACCAAATCGTTTTGGGAACTCTAAAATTTAAAAATTACATTAATTAATTAAGATAAATTTAGCAACACAGAAAAAAATCTGATTTTCGTCCCTAATATTAACACTAGATTGAGTGTCGCTAATATTGTCTTCATTAATTAAATATTACAATATGAGGTTTTACTCGCCAGCGCCCTTGAGGTGATTTTTCACAAAAACGGCGCTCTATAAATTATCCAATTATTATTATTATTATTATTACTCATGTAAGTTAAAAATTAAAATTAAATATTACCATTTATAAATGATATATCATTTTAGACACATTTTATTGTTCATAGACACAGCTCAAATTTTGGAATTTTGAAAAAGCCAATAGGAACTGATTCCAAAAATAGCTTTCTCCTTGGAAAAATAATATTGGGCGATCCAGTGGCAGAAATGTTACCGCAACAAAAAAAAACTCGACAGGAATAGCGTCGTACATGGAGTTGGGTTCATTTTTTGTTTTCAATTTTTGTACTTTTTTTTATTTGAAACTTGGAAACTTTTAATGTCGGAAAAATCCGAAAATTGATCAGAAAATAGGTCGATAAAGACTTTTGATGTTAAATGTTAAGTTAAATTAAATAATTAATAAAATTAAGTTATGTTAAATCTTTTTGATGTTACGCAAAGTTTGAAAATTTTCAAAAAAATTCTCCCAAGAAAATTATTTCAAAGAAAATTGGAAAATCCAAAAATTTTTCGAAGTTTTTAAAAAATTATAACTTTTCCACATTAATCTTTTTGTTTTTGTTCTTTGAGGTTTGAAAACTTTTGATGTTTGGAAATTTTTGAACTTGGAAAAATTGATTTTCTTTAATAAATGAATTTTTGGTAAATCGGAAAATAGGTCAAATTTTTTTTTAGATATGTGTCCTTTTGATATTATATGAAGGTTGAAAATAATCCTTATCGGGAAATATTAATTTGCTGAAAAAATTTCTTCTGCGAACTTTAGCATGGAAAATGGGTCGGGAAATTTTTATAAAAGCTAACAATTATTATAAGCAATAATTATTAGCCTGAAACACTCATCAACATTGAAAAAATCTCCCGAGAAAAGATAAATGCCGCCGATGGGACTTGAACCCGCGTCCTTCTGATATCCGGTCAACTACTCTACCAACTGAGCTACGTCGGCTTATCTCCCACCTGCCAAATAATTCAATATATACTAGTGTTTCATTCAACAATTACTGCTTATTACATTTTTTCACCTGAAAACAACCAACTTTATTTTTTGTGAGAAATGCATTATAAGTTGGTAGAGTAGTTGACCGGATATCAGAAGGACGCGGGTTCAAGTCCCGTCGGCGGCATTTATCTTTTCTCGGGAGATTTTTTCAATGTTGATGAGTGTTTCAGGCTAATAATTATTGCTTATAATAATTGTTACCCTTTGTGCTATTTATTTATTTATTCATTTGTTTGACATAATATTTAACATTTCAAAAATAAAATTAAACAATGTCGGCCTCACTGGGTAGCTCACCTGTGCTGAGGCCTCCATTTTATAAAACAAAAACAAAATAAACTAAAAATTAAAATTTATAATTAAGCTAAAATTATAGGATAAAATGAATTATTTTATTACTAAAAAAAATAAATTAAAATCGGTTTATATTATATATATTATGTGTTGTGTGTTTGTGAGTGATGTGTATTTTATGTTGGTTTTGAGTGTTTCGTGTAGTTGTGTTTTATTTTTATTTTGTAAAGAAATTTTGGTAATATTGTCTTTTTTGTTCTTTAATCCATTTTGTAATTTTGAGCTATGCATAAAAATCTTGTCTTAAACATTAGTTTACCAATTAAAAATAATAATTTTATAAAAGCATTTATATTTTATGCGAAATTTGCAAATTTTTCATGTTTTAAACATCTCAAGAATTTCTTCTGGGAAAATTGAAAATAGGAAAAAATATTACTAGGAAAATGGGTCGGGAAATTGTGTTAAAGTTTTTGAAATTAAGAAATTCTAAGTTTTGTTATTTTTTGGTTTGACATTTTCTCATCGAGGATGCTGGTTGAAACATCAATGGTTCTTTTTGAAATAACAGAGGGCACCACTTCCAATTACAACAATCAACAACAAACTTCTGTAACAATCCAAACTGTTCAGTAATTAAAATAATAATACTACATATCAGATATAATATTATAATGTATATTTATTTCCTTTTTGTTTTGTGACAATTCATTTTATTTTTATATGTATAATGTATATTTATTTCTTTTTGTTTTGCGACAATTCATAAAAATTAAAATAGTTGATATGTAAATACATACTGTTGACTGAATACCTGTTTATAAAATATTTAATAATGTAAAAAATAGAGTATGGCACGGTAATACATGCATACTATTTATTTGTACATAACAATATATCTTACGGCTTCTATCATAATACTGCAACGCACCAATAATTACATTTTGCTATTGAAAAAGGGTCAAATAATTAAATGAGTGACCAGATTCAAAATACATAGATGCAGTAAATCAATAAATTATTTGAAACTTTGAAAATTAATAATAATAAAAAATATACAGGGACGGGAATTGATATTATGTGTTAAAGTATTACACCATATTTACCAGTTACATTGTCAATATAAAAAACAAAATGTATCAATAGTTCCATAATAACTAAATAACAATCATAAATAAGTTATCATTTTTATGTACAATGCAATTAATCAATTAAATAATTTGGAGCCAATTGTTTCACCGAATTTCAAACGAACATTGTCGTCAATATGCTAATCAATGCCTTTTTTCATCTTTTGAACAAATTGTGATTAGAAAGCTGACAAGCAAAACAACATTGTTGTTATGTATGTCCTAGCAGGTCTACTATATTATGTAACATTGAATGGAAAATCTTTTATGATTTTCTTTAAGACATGACGTTAATTCAAATTAAAAAATATTGCACATAGCTTGGTATATGACCAAGTCTTCGCTGCTTCCTTCTGGAAGATCTATGGTCAGTTGTCTGGAAGACTTGAGGAACAAAACACTTCCTTTGCTGATTTCTTTCTGCTCTAAGTCAGCTGCAGTTCCCTTTCCCGAGACAACGAGGAAAATGCTCGCACTGTGTCGCATTATGGTGTTGTAAGATTTATTTGTGTCCTTTGGAATCTGGAATTATAAGAATTTGTCAATAAATTACATGCTTATTCTTGGAAACATTCTTTATAAATTTGAAATCAGAAATGATAAGTTTTATGGGGAGGAATTTATAAATGTATGTGTATTTTAATCACATCTTGAAAACATTTACACTGAGAAAAAGAATGCAGGCACTTTTTTCTGCATAAAATTTGTAACCACATGCTTGCTTCGTTGAGATAACGTGCGGAGATAACAATGCTTTTTTTACATTAGCTTCACATGGGAGGCCCTGAGGAAAATAATTCCCCTTAGGGCCTATGTAATCTTTGCGGATGCTGTGTGGAGGGTCTTTTTAGGTAAGGAAGGAGAGGAAGTTCTGAGAAGAAAAAGGATATGAGGGGTTGGTAGGAATCTGGGGGTCAGTGTGTCCAGGAATGACAGATATATGAATCCATCCCTCCCACTGCGGTGCAAGACAATGTTCCGAGAGAGTAAGGCTGGAGAAGTCAAAGGGACTCCCTTAACAGTTCTCTCCCGAACTGGCCTGCCATGCAGCTGGTGAGCATACGCATCCACCACCAAGACCCGGACAAACCTCACCCCACGAATCCGGGCACCCTTGCTGAGTCACCTAAGGTAGTGAACCACTTGGGGTGACCTATAGCAGAGTTGTTGGTTATCCAATAAATGGTTTCCAGGGTGGCAGTAGCCATACTCACCTCCCAAATTGAACCAAACAAAAGGTTTCGGTCTGGAGTCAAACAAAAGGTACACATTTTTTCCAACATAAATAAACACCAAACCGAACATGCCGTAATCGAGCACGGTGAAACTCTCTTATACGGTTCTCCAAGGGAACGGAAAAAATTTCTTATATAGAGAAAATCTTATAAAATGTAGGATAAATTGGACCAATTTTAAAATTCAGCTTTCAACCGAAAAACCAAACCTTTCTTGGTGTGCTGATGCAAAACTTTCACCGTGCACCATCTGACTCTATTTTCGGCTTTACTTACTTGTTTTTTGCAAAATTATGTTTTGTAAATTAAACCGTTTTTCCAGATAATGTGTTATGTATAAAAATAGTTTAAAAGTTATCTTTATGTTGTTTCCCAAGAATAGCTAGTTATATTCAGAAAAATGAGTTTTTAAAAGTATCCCATAGACATATGAATATTAATAGACCAGAACAGAAAGGTGAGGGGTAGAAACCAACTACAGCGGGACGAAGGGCAGGAAGATGGCTTTGGTGATACGTGATTCGTCAAAACTCAATCTGACAGTATATAGGCATCTCGCATTATAATATCACACTTTCGTTCTTAAAAGTAAACTCTGCTTTTGAATGAATATACCTTTTTACATGGGAGCGTGAATTGTTCGCCGCGTAATGAACACATTTGCGAAGTCCAAATATGCAAAGTAAGGTCGCCTATAAGGTCGAGTTCAATATTTTGTTGCTGTATTAAGTGAAGACACTTTTATAAATGTTTCATAATTTACTTACCCCAGTAAACAGGGACGGGCACACGCCATATATCTCGAGTGACAGTGTATGTTACAAAAATGATCATATTATGTGATCTGAATTGGCTTAAAATAGTGTAAAATAATGCTTGCCTATGGAATGTAATACGTCAATTTTGTTTATTCTCTTTTTCACTTCTATTTTTACACGTTTTCAAAACACAAGCCACTATGTTTACCGTTTTATTTCGTAAAATTCACCGATGAGTGCTCGACGCTGGCTTGCAGAAGAATGATGACGTCACATTTTTTAGATTAACGCGGAGCCATACACGATCCCAGCCGGTTCCAATGGAATGGTTCCAATGAGAGGGGGAAATAATACGCTTTTATCACTTAGGGCAGGTCTACTAATATTCATATGTCTATGAAGTATCCCTATCCCGTCGACCTAATTTGTTCACTTTTCAGAACAACTCATTTAGGTCTCATAAAAATCGTTGTGTGTCTCTTACTATCATAGTGAGAAATATGATCTAAGCGGTGTTAGAAAGTGAAAACACCACGCCTTATATTCAAATTTAAATTTCAACGCGATTTGATAAAAAAATTTGAAACTTTATGAATTATTTTTAGTATGGAACGACACAAAAAGTAAGATGACAATAATATTTATAAATTCATTTTTCTAATAAGATAAGTAAATGAATATTATTATAATTATATTAGTAGATTATTATGTTTCACCAGTAATTTTAGTTAGAAAAAACTTAAGGTGAGCCATTTTTTAAAAAAATTTATGTTTGTATGCAAAAATTACATGTTTATTTTGAATTACAAAATTTGAAAACTTATTTTATCACCTTTCAAAAACAGTTTTTGATTTTCAGATACGTTCAGAAATATTCCATTTATTTGGATTTTATCGTAAAGCGGAAATATTTTGAACCTCTGACAAAATATGGCCGAGGTCCGAGGGGTTAAGGATATGCCGGCGTTCAAGAGGTTAAGCATGAAAACTTTTCAAGTGAGAACTTCTTAAAAGAGTTTCTGCGTTTAATTGGTGTGGTTAATTTACCATTGGCTTGCAGTCAGATGGATTGAGGAAAGAATATAATTATAAACATAATATAGATTTCTGGAAAAGTAGAATTATTTCTTACCCTGATTTCGGCAACCGCGAAGTCCTTCACAGGCGGCCTCCAAATTTTAGTGAAAGCATCTTCGATGATGGGTTGGAAAAGGACAGTTTCAGGTGATTTACTTTCATATTCCAGCATACCGACTAGTGTCGGCACATCTATAAATTTAGGGGTCAGTCCAGCCCTCACCACGTTATCAGAACAAGCCATGCATTCAATACAATCTGAAAAGAACAATAATTTTCAGCAAAATAGAAAGTAATTGAAACGATAGGTATTTTAAATATTCAATCAATACGTTCGATTATAAAATTGCCGAGTCGGATTTAGAATATCAACCACTTGGAATATTAATTGAAAACACGGCAATACGATGCGATAATGAACTCTAAATTAGTTCTCTCTAGAGCGCATTATGGCATGACATTACAAGGGATCGACTGTGTAGTTATTTACCTCCAAATAAATAAGCGTGCGGCACATTTGGTCCAAGGAATATTGCTTCTCCGGGTTTGAGAATAAGGTAATTCAAGAAGTAAATGCACCAGCAACCTACGTCTCCCGGGAATGCGGTAGTTAACCTTTGCAGCAACGTAAACTGGAGCTTGGTCTGGGTTGCCAGGTCTGTAAATGGAATAAAAAATTAAAATGAAACTCAATTATTAGTTTGTATTCTACAAAAAATATATATTTTATAATATTATGGCAACTAGTTTCAAGAAAACACTTTTAATTGTTAAAATAAAAGAACGTAAAAAACAGCTCTATAAGGAAATAATAAATAAAAAAACTATATAAACTAAGTAATTGTATGCAAAATATGATATTTTTTATTATTTTACCAATCTTACAGAAAAAAAAACATGACAATGCAAAATAAGGGAAAATCAATTTTTAAAAAACACAATCCTATCTGAGTTTGCGTGAGATTAAAGTCGTTGGTTTTTTCAAGTCATCTCTTGAAAAATTAAAATCTTTTTCATGTATCACCATTTCCTACTTTACCTTCTCCTGGTGCCCTCTCCTATCTTAGGCTAACATCACGGCAAACTTCACCATGCAGAAAGAGGCCATGAGGTCCAATCTTAATTTCTTTTACTGAAATACATAAAATAATTCAAACCGTTTTACGTAATACTGTTTATTTACAAACCTGAAGTATTGAGTCGTTGAACAGCTGCATCCAAGTTCTCTTTTAGCACTGCAACACTTTGCGTCATCAAGGCTTCAAATGCAGTCTTAAGAATCACCAAGGAATTGGCCTTCCCTTGCAATACTATTCTCGTAACTTCTTCACCCAGAACATTCTGTAGCTCGGGCAAATCTAGAAAATAAATACAATAAGCAACCGTTAGCAAGTTATAAAATCGAATTAGATGCTACCCAATATTTTTTTATAGAGTTTGAAACAAGTTTGTGAGAGATGAAATCGTACCAGTCACAAAGTTTTTGATTTCTTCGATTGGTCTAAAAGCACACAAGGCTTCAAAGGGTGTCAAAGCAATGGCCAACTCCGGCTTGTGGTTGGGATCTTTGTATAAATCCGGACGTGCTTTGTGGAGCTCCTCTGCGTGTTTCTGGAATCATCGAAATTAATAATGTACAATAGGATTCTCCAGGCTTGATGCAGGACTTAATTTGCAAACTTCCTGGTCAAACGATGTACGGCTTGTGACAATGTGTATGGAAATCACTAATCACAAACCGGAATGAAGTGAACTTTACATGTTTTGAACACAGGGATATCATGACGGGAGAAAAATTCACCAAAAAGGGTCCACATTAAAAACACTCCAGATTTAGATTTCTTTGGTTCAATCCAATCACTTACATTCATCATTATACAAGATGTCTGGGGGTTGCACTAACTTCGGGAGGTGATTCTACATGACAGTACAAACAAAAAAGTTCCACAACATTTTTCTAAATTCCAGCATTTTAATAAGTCAGATATGCCTCCTACATCACACATATTATGTCTGGCAACAATAAGTTATGTGAAAACAAGCTTATGTGTCCAAGTGGTTAAGATAGTTTTTGAGTTTTTAGGTAGTTTAAAAAATTTAATTGTTTGAATGAAAAAAAAAAGTATTGTAATTTTGAAAAAAGTTATGCATCTTTTTATTTCTACCATCATGTAGAATCACCTCTCGAAGTTTGTGCACTTTCCCCCGGACATCTTGTATATTTAGTTTCATAAATAATCCACCCTTTTTATTTCTGATTTTAATTATCTCTTCACTTGAAATTTTAAAATATAATTATAGTCATTCGAAATTCACACTAGGCTCTACAGAAAAGGTGTCTACATATATTAAAAATATAATTAAATTTATATCCCATATTCTACTTACTTTATTTGGGTGAGCTTGAACAGAAAGCGCCTTCCTGACTGAGAGAACTTTGAACAAAAAAGGCAGATCATCGCCAAATTCTTTCTGGGCACCGACACCGAGGGAATCGAGGTTATGGGACAGATAGCCCGAGAGAGACTCATTCCTCTCGGGGACGAAGCAGGGCCCGTTGACGTGGGTCCCCATCCACAGCTCTGCGTAGGGCTTGGAGTCTTCTATAGTCAGGGTGCTGTTGCAGACAGCGGCCAATCTGGCCACTTCGCTGTCTTTGCCGAGCTTTCCCCACTCATAATTCTGCACAGCGCATTGAAGCTCCATTTTAAACTGAAAATATATCAATTTGAGCCTCACAAAAACTATAGATTTTAAGGTTACCTTAGAGCAGGGTTTCTTAAAGTGGGGTCCACGGACCCCTTAGGGGTCCGTAGCATGTGTATCAGGGGTCCATAGTAGGTCAGTCTGTAAACATATTTACTAGGAAAGTGTGTATTAAACTCGATCAGAAATAGGGTATTCAGGTAACTTCGCAAATTTTCCGATGTTGGAAGAGTTGATAACACAAGGTGACGGCAACACAATATCAAAAATGGTGCAAAAAGAGGTGTCCAAGCATCTGGAAACATTGCAGACGTCTTTTGAAGTTTATTTTAGCTCAGAATCGCTTGAAAAAGAAACTTGGGTGCGGATTCCATTTTTAGTTGATATTGATAATATCAGCGATGAAGATCTTATTAAAGATGACTTAGTTGACCTAAGATCTAAAGAAGTTTTGAAAGCTGAATTTCACGCAAAAGATCTTGGCGAGTTTTGGTGTTCTTTGATTCAAGGTTACCCTCTTCTTGTCAAGCGAGCTATGTCCGTTCTGATACCATTTGCTACTACTTATCTTTGCGAGGCAGGGTTTTCGGTTCTGGTGTCAATAAAAACAAAAAGTCGCAATCGATTGAACGTTGCAAATGACATGCGCCTTGCCTTATCGAAGACAATCCCACAATTTAACGTTTTGATTGAGGCCAAACAGCAGCACCCTTCTCATTAACTTAGTAAGTAAGTAAGTATAATGAAAGTACCAATAAAAGTATTTTTTGTTAATATAAATAAGGTTTTTTCATTTCTAAAAATATTTATGTCGGGGGGAGGGGAAGGGGGTTCGTGGAATTGTTTGAATTAGGAAAGTGGTCCGTGACTGTAAAAGTTTAAGAAACCCTGCCTTAGAGGAAACATTGGTGTGCAGAAGACCTATTAAAAGTTGTCCGCACACATGTTTTCATCCTCCGCACATATCTCGAAGAAAGGAACGTGTCATCAGATTTTTGTTTTGCACAAGTATACACAAAAATAACCAATATTTCATGATAGATTCAAAAGGGTTCACACCATATGTTACGTATTTTGAACAAACCCTTTATGAATTATCCATTGTTTGAAGGTCTTTGTGTTAATTTATATTATTTTATTTTTTTGTCTTGGAGAGGAGAAGCATAAACAGAGGTACTATTTTTTTTTAACGTGACTATTTTTAATTGCGGTGTACTTGAGAAACAATGAAATTCTTCCGAGACGATACATAATTTCAAAAAAATTTGTCAGTCTTTAGTTTATCAGCCTTAACCCGTTCCCTTATGGACGATATAAACCAGAATCAATCAATTATATATAACAGTGGCCACACAAATAATCATTGTTATCTAATACCAATGCATCACAAATGTTATTATTAACTACTGGATTACAATATGAAGGAACATTATCGGGTAAGAAAATAGTTTATTTTTATAACCTCCATATTTTAAACATGTTATTTATTTTCAACTAATTATTTTTCCATATTACGGGTGACTACCCTTTTTATTGGAAACAATCATTCTAAGAATTAGTTTGTAACCTGAATAGCATCTCGGATAAATGTATCCGAATTTATTCATATATGTTACTATTGACTTTTTAGAAAAGTCTAATGAATATTCAATTTTTTATAAGAAAAACTCTTTTTTCATAACTTTTGAAGGTAATACATCATTGAAGAAGAAGATAACAATAATAATCTAAACGAAAATATGAAAGAGAACATGGTATTGGGTATTAACCTCCAGTTTCAATTTTTATGGAACTTGTCAAATCGATGCATCTAAATAAAGAGTGTCAATGTATCAGTGTGCATAGTTCGTGAATGAGCTTATTCCACTCCAACTTCTGCGGCGCACCCTAAATACTAAAAATTTAAAAACGTCCCCCCAGCTCTCCAAAACGCCCACAGGGGGCGCTGGAGCCCCCAATAAGAATCAATGGTCTAACGGTTTGACAGAAGGCGGCAATAGCGAAATTGGTTAATGCGCACGTCCCGGTTAGACGAGAAGTCTGGGTTCGAGTCCCAGTTGCGACCATTGCCTTTTTCTGTTTTTCTGTGTCTTGTTCTCTTTCATATTTTCGTTTGGATTATTATTGTTATCTTCTTCTTTTTCTTATAAAGAGAAAGTTTTTCTTATAAAAAATTTAATTTTATTTATTATTTCGTGGTACACTAACTTGATTACTTAATTTTATGATGAATGTGTGTACACTTGTCTCTTTCTTCCTTTAATATCTGGTACAGATATGTTGACGGGTCACATACACAATGAAAAATCAGGGGAACGTTAGGGGGGATACTTTAATTACGTGAGCTCAAAAGGGGGGGGGGATCCAGCAAAATCTCACGTTACTTGAAAAGAATATACAAAGGGGCCCAAATTTATCTCACCAAGGGGGGGGTCTAGATTGGAAGAAAAACTGCTCACATAATTAATGTATGCCCCCTTAGACAGCACTCAAAAATTGTAATAAATGCATGTTATAACGTTAGGGGGGATACTTTAATTACGTGAGCTCAAAAGGGGGGGGGGGGGGGATCCAGCAAAATCTCACGTTACTTGAAAAGAATATACAAAGGGGCCCAAATTTATCTCACCAAGGGGGGGGGTCTAGATTGGAAGAAAAACTGCTCACATAATTAATGTATGCCCCCTTAGACAGCACTCAAAAATTGTAATAAATGCATGTTATAACGTTAGGGGGGATACTTTAATTACGTGAGCTCAAAAGGGGGGGGGGGGGGGATCCAGCAAAATCTCACGTTACTTGAAAAGAATATACAAAGGGGCACAAATTTATCTCACCAAGGGGGGGGGTCTAGATTGGAAGAAAAACTGCTCACATAATTAATGTATGCCCCCTTAGACAGCACTCAAAAATTGTAATAAATGCATGTTATAAATTTCTAACACAAGCAATAGTATAAAAGATTTATCTATACATTCCATACGGGTAGTTAGGAAAAGTTCTAATGTGAATGAAATTCTTAAAATTCCGGTGAATGAAATTGTTAAACTGTAATCTTATTAATTTTATGAAATAGTTACGTAACAAATTATCAACAATAGAAGCAGTATAAAAACCAACAAAGGTATTTTGAATGTTTTACCTAAAACTCCAGTAGGTATACCTATGTATTCCGGTAAAAACATTATATACATACTTGCCATTTTTGTGGATTTTGTTTCTAAATATGAATGAATTCCTTAGTTAACCCAAACTAAGAACCTAATAACCTGTTTAGTGCATGTAAATAGTTGGTTCTTGTAGTAATTGTTAAAACGAGGTGTAATTTCCATAATCTTTGCCTAAAAGTGCGGCGGTTAGGGGAATAATAACCTATTTTTTATGTAATAATTAATATGTTTTTTATAAAAAATTCACAAGTCAAGAAATTGTAATTTATATAACCTTGGTTTATCAGTAGATTGCCAACTGCTCGTGCAGAGATAATGAAAGTACACGTATTCAAAACCATGGCACTAGTTTTTTTTATGACATTCAATCGTAAATTAGAGGACAATATATTATACCCACAGATTTATCTCAGAAAATAAAAATAAAAACCCCATAATTCAATACATTCATTATTATAAGTAAATTGCTTATAAAACCACAACGTCAATTTCAATAAAACATGTAAAATATTTGAACATACATACCTTATTTTAAACGCCGCCTGAAAACAAATGTCACAACTTTTACTGTCAGATGTCAGATAAGAGATAAGAGCATTGCACCCTCCACACGGCCACTTCGGAGCGACCGAGCCCCGCGCCACTTCAGACCGCCGCGCAGAAAAGTCTTACAGTGAACTGCACTGTAAACCTGTCCGCTTCTAACTTTTTTGCGCGGCGGTCACTCCGAAGTGTGGCCGTGTGCGGGGCCGGTGTATAATAAGGGTATTAGGGTTGCCAGTTTATTTAAAATTCCCTAAATTGAGGGTATTTTCTTAGATTTTCAAGAATTGTATATTTTGCGGGAGAACCTTTTGAGGGTAAAATGTGGAGCTTCTGGTCATTTCTTGATTATCCAACCACATTGAAAAATAACATTTAAAATAATTGTGAGAATATACTATAATATCGTTTTCTTTCAAAGCAAATTTTCAAACAAATGTCTATTTAAAGTCTGAACGAATAATGAAATCCGAAAATGGCTGGATAATAAAAAATAAAGGCCAATTTCCGTAGATTTTTGTTTCGCTTTCAAGGTGATAGAACTTGTGAGGAATTGTACACCTATTGTGGGTATTTTAGGTCAAGTGCATATGCAACCCTGCACGCACCAAAAAAAAAAAAAACAAAAATAGGATTTTATAAAAGGTTCCATCGACGAGGTAACTGAGCATTTATTTCCATGAATAATGTATAATCACAGCTTTTACTCCGCCTGTACTAGACGTTTGTACATAAATTGCAAAATAGGGAGCTGGACACAACTTGGCACGCCAATGTCTTTTACTTCTGGATTAATGACTCTAAGTTAAATTAGCAAAACTGAATCTATTACTGTTGTAAAACATTGAAAATTGATTCTAGTTATAATGGCCAAAACTGAATTTAGTTACTTAATTTAATATTGATTTGCACTTTGGAGACTTTTGGAGACTGTTGGGGTCAGGATAATGGGATACTGGGAGAAAGGTAGAACAGAATTTAATACTGATTAAAAACACTTTTTAAGTAGGTTAGAACTTGGAGACTTCAGTTTCTTGGAGACTTGTTACTTCTTGGCTGGTAGTTTTTGAACTGATTTCCTACCGGTTTGCCGTTTGTTTTATAGGGCAAATCCGGGTTGGACTTTTGGAACACAGAACCTCCCTGTTTCTGAAGGGTGCTTGCGTTTACGTATTTTTCCCAATCGCTATGATTTTCGAGCAGATGTGTTAAAAATCCGTGTGATAACCTTTGCCAAGACAGTCCTGTTCCAATAAACCGAAGTCTCACATAATTTTTATTGTTTCAACAAGAAAAGGTACAAGTTTACAAATGTGATACAAGATACAATATCTAGAAGTAAATATTTTCTTAAAGTGCAATAATCACTGGTAGACGACAGTTTTTTGAGGTTTTATTGTAGTATATACCTATTTTTAGGTGATGATATATATTTCTTGATTCAAATTATTCCCGATTTCCCGAAATTTAGCTCCGAGTTTTTCGGAATGTAAATTGGCTGTCGTAAATATTTACGATTCAAACATTTCCTTTGTTCAGCATTGACCAATGGCGCCGCGTCTGGTAGCAGGGTGGGGATAACGTAAATACTCAATCATTTCCTTGATTTTGATCATTGCTGTCTGGGGTCCCTGGTGGAAGTATTACGTGGTTATTCAGATGTGTTTTCGAGTCCAATGATGCTGCAGCATGTATTTATTATCAATTGCGTTTATGTTTTCAATTGATAAGTTAATTGTAGAATGTAATAGCATTGTAGACATCATTCCAAATGCACAGTGTTTCGTTGGCCAATGAGAGCACTCCCTTTGTTTCGTAGGTTATTGGAAGGGGTAACGCGCAGCGGCACGGTATTATGTGGAAGCGTAAATTCCATTCTTGAATTCTCAGGGTTGTCATACGCTTTCGTCGACACGTTCGATACACCGCCTAAAATAAAAGAATATATTTTTTTAAATTATTTAAATCAATATCGAAAGCGGAAATTTGAAATACTGTAAAGGACAATATAAATTAGATTATTAGAGGATTCTCTTTCTGAAAAATTAAAAATACTATTAAGAAATTTACGTTTTCTGAAAGATCTGTAAGGGCATCCATTAATTACATGAGCAGTTTTTCTTCCAGTCTAGACCCCCCCTTTCCCCCTCGGTGAGATAAATTTGGGCTAATTCATATATTTTTTTCAAGTAGCGTGAGATTTTGCTGGACCCCCCTCCCCCGTTTATGCTCACGTAATTAATGGATGCCACCTATTCAATTTTATTTTATGCCTAATAAAAATTTATAATTATAGGTCTACAAAAACAGAAAATACGATTTTTTTATTAAAAAAAAAATCTTTTCTCTTTCCTGAACAATTAACATTTTGTCCTTCGCAGTATTTCAAATTTCCGTGATCGATATATTTATAACATTCAGAGAGCATGAAAGAGAATAGTAAAAAAAACACAAATAAAAAAACTATCCAGGAGGAAACTACTAACCGCTGCACCACCGTAATGATCGTAACTAGTGTCCGACCGAGACTGGATCTTCTACCGAAACCGAAACCGAATCTTTTTGAGACATGTTAAAAATCTTTTGATTACTGAAATTTGGCATATTTTTTACACTACTTATCAATTCAATCAATTTCAATTTCAGTGCCGGCAACCCGGGCGTTTATTTATTATTAGTTATGTACAACAGTATTTTTTTCCTTACCCTCCTCACTAGACAGAGTCTGTTCTGAGGCTGGTAACTAACAATTTTTAATTACATAAAAACAAGTAAGTGGTAAAAAAAAAATAAATAAAAAAAGAAACATATATATTATAGTAAAAATAATAATAATAGAATAAGAGGAAATCAGAATTTAAAAACAGAGTAGAATAAAAGAAAATATATAATATTAGATATTAAGAATATTACTTATCTCTCTTCTTTCTTTGACATTCAACCAGTTTAAAAATCCTTTGAAAACCCAATTCAAATTA
Source organism: Limnephilus lunatus (assembly GCA_917563855.2). Taxonomy (NCBI): domain Eukaryota; kingdom Metazoa; phylum Arthropoda; class Insecta; order Trichoptera; family Limnephilidae; genus Limnephilus; species Limnephilus lunatus. The sequence continues at coordinate 14,303,053 of OU830601.1, read as the reverse complement.
TTAGATGCGACGTAGGTCTTTGTTTGGGCTACAAACTTATTGAATATATATGGTGCCAAGTAAGATTCATGTTTTTTTGCAAAATTTGATTTGATATGTGGTACTTGTAATTGATTGTGTGTGTTTGCTCTTGTGTTTTGCGAGTGAGTTATGAAGTGTGGTGATATTTTTATGCAGTTTTTGTAGATGATCTTCTTTATGTATAGTTTATTTATGTCTAATAGGTTATTGTTGATCATTAGCTGTTCTGTCGGATGTTGATAAGGCTTTCTAAACATAATTCTGATTATTGTTTTATGATTAATTTTAAGTGATTTGAGGTGAGTCTCTGCTGCTGCTCCCCATACTGAAATACCATACATTAGAATACTTTGACAGAGTGCATAATATATATTTTTTAGCTGAGGTAGTGACATAATATTTCGAATTGTTTTGAAGATGTAAGAGAGTTTCCGTATTTTTTTTGTAATTAGGTTAATTTGGAGATCCCATTTTAAATTATTGTCAACAGTTAAACCGAGATATTTAATATTTTGCGCATAATCAATTTTGTGACAAACACAGCGTGAGTTAGTTAACGAGGTAACTGTGCAGGGGTGAAGATGTAGTTGTGGGCGACTATCTGGCTGACCAGCTAATGTTTTACTGAAAGTTAAGTATTTTGTTTTAGAAATATTTAGTGTCAGTAGATTATTTATTAGCCAGTTATTTACTTCAGTCATCCCTGCTTCCGTGTTTTTGAAGACGTTTTCCCATGATTGGGCTTTGAATAAGATTACAGTGTCATCTGCATAACTGATTACTTTGTACTCTATGTTCCCTAGGCTTATCTCCGTTAGACTGTTAATGTAGATGAGAAACAGTATGGGACCTAAGACGCTGCCTTGGGGTACTCCATACCTGGTGCCTACTTTGTCACTTTCTTGATTATTGATTTTTACAATTTGTTGTCTATTTTCAATGTAGCTGATGAACCATTTTAGTGGTGGACCTGTTATGCCAATGTTTTTGAGTTTTTGTTGGAGTAATTTGTGTGAGATGGTGTCGAAAGCTTTTGCTAGGTCTAAGAACACTCCTAACACCTTTGAACCGCCATCTAGGTTTTTCACTATGTAGGTGGTTAGTTCCGATAAGGCGTCTTCTGTTCCCATTTTCGCTCGAAACCCGAATTGACGGGTGGAGATCAGTTTGTGTTTGTCAAGGTATGCGAGCAGTCTTTTTTTCATAGTTTTTTCTAGTAGTTTCGATAGCGAATTTAGGAGAGTGATTGGTCTGTAATTTAAGATCAGCGTTTTGTCTCCCGATTTATGTATTGGAGTAATACAACCTATTTTTAGATGATCGGGGACAAAGCCTAGGTTGAAACTTTGGTTGAAAATATGTTGAAGTGGTATAAGTATATGTTCTCGGAGACTAATCAGTATATGATTGGAGAGGTTATCTGGGCCCACAGCGCAATTTGGTTTGAGAGAAATAATTAAGTCCGATATTTCCTTTGTACTTATTTTGTGAGCATAAAACGAATGATTTGGTTGCATGGTAGAGGATAGTTTGGTTAAAGAGTCTTCTGGTGTGCCGTTTTTTAAAAGAATTTTTTCAGCCAAGTTAGATCCAACTTTTGCAAATTGGGAGTTAATAAAATTAGCTATTTTACCAGGTTCATTTTTTGTAAGAGTTTTGTTTCCATTTATTAACAGTGCTTTGATCTTCGAGTCTTTTTTCGTATTGGAGAAAGTAATATCTTTGACGATTTTCCAGATTTTTTTGGGATCATTTTTGGCGGATTTTATTTCTTTTTTGTAGTACTTGTATTTGGCTTTTTTGATTAATTTATTACAAAGGTTTCTGTATAGCAGGTAATTATTTTTTAGTTTGTCATCAAATGGGTTTTTGCGTACTTGCATGTGCATTGTGTCTCTTTTATGAATGCTGTTTACTAATCCTTTCGTGATCCAGGGTGTTATTTTTTTTTCTTTATGTGAGTAGTTTATCGGGGTATTTTTTGTTGTATATTTAGCAATATAGGTTCCAACTGTGGCCATAAATGTGTCCAGCGCGTTGTTTGGATCGGTTTCATTTAGTACATTTGACCAAGATTCATTATGTATGTCCTCTATTAGGGATTTAAAATTGATTTTGTCTTGTACGGGGTTGTTTTTTTCATCTTTTTGTTTCTTGTTAAGATGTATGCTTAGTGTAGTAGTGAAATGATCTGTGACCGTTGTTCGAATTATTGATGATGATGTTTTTTTCCTAGTTTTCACAAATATATGGTCAATACAGGATTCAGAGTTTGACGTAATTCTTGTTGGTGAGTTGATTGTCGAATTTAATCCATAGTGAGTAAGTAGACTTAAGTATTCTGTGGTTATTGGTTGCCCGTTTAGTAAGTTAATATTCATATCCCCTGCAATAATTAATTGTTGTGTTTTTTTATTTTTTTCGAGAAGTCTATTTAAGGAGATGAAGAAAGGTGAGAGATTGTTATAGCATGGGGGTCTGTAGACGGCAAATATGGAGATGTCTGGCCCGAGGGAGATTTGGATGCAGTTTGCTTCGATTAGGTTGATTTCTGTTATTGATGAGTTTAGTGAATCTTTGACAAAGATTACTATACCGTCGTTTTGATTTAGATGTTTTGTGGAATGGAGAGTTGTATAGTCCTTTAAGTTTAGGTTTGTGTACGAGTCATCTAACCAGCATTCAGTCAAGATAATAATGTCGAAGCTTATGTTTATTTCGTTTAAGAGGATCGAGAAATTATCGAAGTTCTTTCGAATACTTCTAATATTTTGGGATATTATGTTTAAGTTGTGTTTTTCTGTGAACAGAAAATTACAATCTGTCGCTTTGTCAAAAGTGTGTTCTGAGTTGTTAAATGTTTCTGTATCAATATTAAGTTGAGTGATCATGTTGCGGTTGTGAAGATACATAAGTTGATCCAAACAAAGTTCACACATTTTGCTAGTGGTGGTAAATTAGGAGTAATATAGGAGTAAAAATTGAGAGTAAAATTATTCAAATACTTTGGATAATAAAATCCTTTAAAAACATAAAATTTCATGGTAGAATAATTAGAATACTTGGGATAATAAAATAGAATCCTTTTAAACCACAAAATTTGATGGTAAAATAATTCAAAGAGTTTGGATAATAAATAATATTTAAAATAGTAACATTTGATGGTAAAATAATAGCAGTATTTTGGATAATAGAAACCTTTAAAAACATGAAATTGGATGGTAAAATAATGAAAATACTTAGGATAATAAAAACCTTGAAATGCACAAAATTTTAAAGGAAAATTATTTAAGTACTTTGGATAATAAAAACCTTTAAAACAATAAAATTTGACAGTAAAATTATTCAAATACTTTGGACAATAAAAACCTTTGGTATAATATAATTTGATGGAAAAATAAGTTGAGTAATATGGGTAATAAAAACTTTTAGAACAATAAAGTAATATGGTAATAATGATGGTAAAATAATTCAAATACTTAGGATAATTAAAACATTTAAAGCAATAGCATTTGATGGTATAATAATAAAACAACATTGGATAATGAAAACCTTTATAAATATAAAATTTCATGGTAAAATAATTAGAATACTTTGGATAATAAAATAGAATCCTTTTAAACGTTAAAATTTTATGGTAGAATAATTCAAAAACTTTGGATAATAAAAAATATTTAAAACAGTAACATTTGATGGTAAAATAATAACAGTACTTTGGATAATAGAAACCTTTATAAACATGAAATTTGATGGTAAAACAATGAAAATACTTTGGATAATAAAAACCTCGAAAAGCATATAATTTTAAAGGAAAATCATTTAAGTACTTAGAATAATAAAAACCTTCAAAACAAAAAAGTTTGACAGTAAAATTATTCAAACACTTTGGATAATAAAAACCTTCGGTACAATGTAAATTGATGGAAAAATTAGTTGAATAATTTGGGTAATAAAAAGTTTTAGAGCAATAAAAATTGACGTTAAAATAATTCAAATACTTTGGATAATTAGAGCATTTAAAACAATAGCATTTGATGGTATAATAATAAAAATACATTGGATAATAAAAACCTTTGAAAACAAAGAATTTCATGCTAAAATAATTAGAATAATTTGGATAATAAAATCCTTTTAATCCATAAAATTTGATGGTAAAATAATAAAGATACTTTGGATAATAAAAACCTTTAAAGGTATAAGATTTTATGGTAAAATACTTTAAAAACTTTAGATAATAAAAACCATTAGAGCAATAATATTTTATGGTAAAGTGATTAAGATAATTAGAGTAATAAAAACATTTAGAATAATAGAATTTAATGATAAAATAATCAGAAAAGTTTGGGTAGTAAAGACATTTAAAAAAATAAAATTGTAAAATTAAAATAAAATTGTATGGTAAAATAGTTAACATATTTTGGGTAATAAAAACCATTGGAAAAATAGAAATTGAAGTAAAAATAATTAAAATACTTTGAAAGACCTTTAAAACAATAAAGTTTGGAGGTAAAAATGTAGAGATAATTTAGGTTATAATATATATATAGACAATAAACAATAACTTATATAGACAATAAACACTTAAATGAAATTTAAAAAAAAAAAACAATAATTGAAGTATGAGAAAAAATTATAATATTTTTTTCTATATTACTGCTATAAAACAAACAAAAATTATGGTGGGATATAATTTTCGAGCCACGAACTTACCCGAAGTCAGCCGAACAACGCGGGTTAATTTATAAACGCAGAGTTTCGGTGCGGCCGAAGTTTCGGCAGATTTTCTGCTGATACCGAAACTGATACCAAAACTAGATTTTTTGCCAAAACTTGCCGAAACCGAAACCAAAACCGAAACTTTGGTCGGTCACTAATCGTAATGCTAGGTCCACACCGAAGCCAACCTTCCAACTCCGAACTTAGTTCGGAGTTGGAAGGATGGTCGATCGTGTGGTGGCTGCGGCCAACCCTCCAACCCCGAATTCCGAACTCCAAAATGGCGGACATGGAACAGCTGTAGCTACGTTGTATCTTATCAGGTTGCCTATAATTATTAGGTACGTATTATTATGTATTTATATACACGACATGTTTTCAAACAATTTTTATACCACTCTCCGTAATAATATCGTCATTTTAATAGTACGCGGCACGCGCGTCTTGATCGCCTGCCGTTCGCAGACGGATATGTGGACAGCTGCGGCAGGCGGGTTCGTGTGAGTTGGCCGTCGGGATCGCCTCGAAGGCGATCCCGGGCCAACTCGAACTCCAACCTTCCAACTCGAACTTCCAACGCACGAACTCCCCTCCACACGATCGTCCAAACGTTTGAAGTTGGAACGTTGGCCGCAGTGTGGGCTTACCATAATGGTATGTGTGGAGGAGTAGTTAGTGCGTTGGAAGTTCGAGTTGGAAGGTTGGAGTTTGGCCCGGGATCGCCTTCGAGGCGATCGCCGATCTCTGGTTTGTGCGAGTTGTCCCAACACATCAGTCTGCTCAATATTATTACGGCATGAGTGGTATAAATGGCCGCAGCCACCACACAATCGGCCATCCTTCCAACTCCGAACTTAGTTCTAAGTTGGAAGGTTGGCTTTGGTGTGGAAGTACCATAACAGTTTTTTTACAGTCATTTTTATTGGTTGTGTTCGGAAAGAACTTCATTAGGGTTGCTCTATGCAGGCACAATAAGAACAGTCAGCTCCGGGCGCCGACTTGCCAAGGCGCCAAGAAGTATCAGTGTGGCTATAATATCTAAAAAACACAATATAGCACCCTTAAGATTTTTACTAGCGCCAGGCGTCGTTTGTCTCATGACCGGCCCAGAATTTCAATTAAGATTTTTTGTTTTGATCAATGTTTATTACTACCACAATGTGTCGATATAATAAAAACATTATTATATTTAATATCCATGTTTATAGCCCGGTCAGTGACTTACTGGGCATTGCGTTTGGGTCCCTCCCGGGCGTCGCTTGTTCCATTCGCCTAAGTCCTCCATCACGACACAAGCAATATTTTCCGCTTAGTGTGGTGGTAGTAGGAGATTTTCAAGCGTTGTCAGGATATTCGTAACCCGGGAATGTTTGTCTTTCTTTTTATAAATTAATTTAAATTTTCAAAATGCTTTCACGCCGCGACAAATTAAAAATATGAATACCTATCAATTTTTACCGGGCTGTAAAAAACATCTCTGGTTTTATTAACAACATTTTAACCCCCCCCCCCCCCCTTCCTGGTGATATGTGGTGAAGTTTTAGACTACCCCCCCCCCCCCCCCTGCTACCCAAAATCACATGTATTTTTTTGTACAAAATATATTGAAATTTTCAGTATTATCTTGATACGCTACCTTCGTTAGCAGGGTTTGATGAGCAGGGCTATTGATGCGTTTAATGTTAAAACACCGCTTGTTAAGTGGGTGTATGATTATATGTAGGTACATATATTAAATATTATAATGGCCATCACTGTGGTCAGCTTTGTTCCCGACGGGAACTCGGACGCCAAACCTTGCCGGAGGCAAGGTATGCTGACTCAGCGGGAAGGCATGGGTTCTCATCATCAGGGATGGGCATGAGGTGCTTATTCACAAGTAGTCTCAAACAATGAAAGGCAAGATCTTCTGTTAACACAATTAGAATCTATTTCATTAGAAGTAAGGGTTTACAAATACATGTGAAAACTTACCCCCATCATTGACCGTATAACTAAACCCTAACTACTATGTCTCTACCGATGGATGGGGACGCCTTCCTCCAGGGTTCCGCGACTGCTTCAGAGCGGCATCCAGCCTGCCAGCTCGTCTCTCGTACAGAATACAGGCCAGAACTATACCGGGACCTCGTGGATTACCTCCGGTATCCTTCCATCCATATGATTGCGTGACTTCCCCGGCGAGCGCGGCAAAGTGGGTATCATGCGATCTCGCCCCCCAAATACGGATCTCATCCGATATCAAAGTAACTAATAGTCGATCCCGACAGTCAACAGTTTCGAAGCGAGCGAGGATTACCCTCCGACACATCGATTCTACAAATGGAATCTCGAATCTCCGGAATACGCCGACACGCGTTTTACGTTCGCGGATCCGGTTTTGTTTCACGCACCATGCGTATTTACTCGCGATTCGCACACGAACTTATTATTCATACTCATCCAGAATTGGATGCCTTGATCAATTTAAAAGAGCATTTGCTCCGCTCGACTTTTAAAAATCACTTATATTAAACTTGGCACTGTGACGTTCCCACCAGGTCTGAGCCCATCTAGACCCCGTGGGGAAGTGTTGAGCCAGCCCATAATAAAACACTTCCTGCCTATTTGCACCAGTATATGGCTGTCAAAAAAACCATAGACAATATTAATAATAGTAATCAGTACCTGATTACAATTGTTATGAATAAGTTCAATGTTTTCATAACAATACCCCGCTCGCTCCGAACGTGTTTGCCCTCGAACACAAAAGATAACCAAAAAAAACAGAAATCCCTACACTATTGACTAACAACCTTGGTCTGATGGGGGGTACTGAAACAAACAGCAATCAAGTTTAAAGAGAAAAGAAATGCTTAATGTAAAACTAAGTACATATATAAACATAAAATAGATTAATTAAGCGTGAAGTGCGTACAGACAACTTGCAAATGATTGTGTCGCAACGTCAATCGCGCCCATCATGCGTAAGGCATGGTGGATGAATTCGCGACGCAACCATTAGAAGTGCTGGCCAACAGGAAAGAAAACAAAACTTAATATAATAAAACTTAAAAATAAACAAACTTCAATCAGGTGATACGTGGACGGGGTCTACAAACACCCTCAGCATGAAGGATGCTGGGTGTTGTAATACTGATTTCCTCAAGACAACCGTACACGCAGCATCTGTAACAGGTCATTAACTTATAGTGGTTATAACACATAAAATTAAAATACTTTATAAATTTATTAATAACTATGACATTATATACGCACTAGGCGTCACTTATTACGAAAACACTTTTTGTTGTTTTTTTTTTTTTTAAAGAGCCTCAACAGGCAACACTTTTTAGATGGTGTACCATCTGCACTTTTCACTGATTTTACTTCCATTTTGGAAAAAAAAAACTTCCTTTGAAGAGTATCCCTAACTATACTTCCTAACTTCGGTCTTTTGGGGGTTATGAATATAAAACCTACTATACAGCAGTAACAGTCTAATCATTATACCTTAGTTTTATATAACAATCATGGTTTGGATCATACTTAAATGAAACAATGTAAACAACCATCGCCAATGAATGGTGCCAAAAGTAAACAACCATCGCCAATGAATGGTGCCAAAAGTAAACAACCATCGCCAATGAATGGTGCCAAAAGTAAGTTATGTAGACCCGTAGAGGGTGCAATTGATGAGGTAAATTGTTTGATATATACAATTATTAAGGTTTTATACAACTCTATAACTCTATACATATGAGTAGATTTTTATGAATGGATTTTTATGCGCCGTTCCTGACGCTAATCGAAAATATACAAAATAATAATATCCCAAACAAGGGAAACGAGGAGGAGATGACAAATATTATAATAAAAAAAATATGTAAATCAACATTTTTAGGCAATTGATATGAGTAGTGCCACAACTGTGCAAGAAGTGCTGAGTATTCTTATAACATGAAATCTCATAAATCTTAAAAACTGAAAATCGGAGCACACCGAAATACTGGGCTGTCATCTCTGTATGCTCTAATTATAGTTTGACAAGGTTTACAATACGGAACATACAGAAATGATGGGCTGTCATCCCCGCATGTTCCTATTATAAAATCACAAGGTTTATAACATAAGTAAATATGAACACAGGTCATGTAATATTTTGCTTGGAATACAAGAGGGTATAATCAATATCGTCGTATATTCCAAGTTGACGTAACTTAAAACTAGACAGAGGTAAAAAAAATATATTAAAATGTGCCAAGTTTACAATTAAAGTAACGAGTTTGTTTCCATGTGCAAGCATCCTACCAATTCAATTATAGTGGTGTATACATAATTAATTCAACTCGAGTTTTGAACTAGAGTTAAAAAAATAAGAATTATTTACTCTTTAGAAGACATATAACTTTGGAATATTTAATGAAATATGACTTGTTAACAAAATACTGACCACCACAATTCGATTGATCAGGTCGAATTGAATGGTCCAAGCATTGTATAATGAGTTAATGATGTCAGCCCTTGCAAGGATGGCCAGACCCTACAAGGTACTGAAGGAAAGAGGACTATACAAGGTGTCCGAAAACTCGTAGTACAAGCGGGAAACTGGGGATTCCCCATCACATTTGGAGTTGATTTTGTAGTATAACTTTTTTTGATTTGAGCTTTTGTTTTCGAGTAAATCGAATCAGAAGTTGTTTTTTTTTTGGTCAAATTCTTATAAATTATTACTGACGATCATAGTACCTAACTAATAAAAACTATTGAAAAGAAAAACAAATAAGGAATTCCGGATTTTAAGCATTATTTTGAAATCGCCCAAAATTTAATTCACTGTAAAAATAAAATAATTGGTCATTCGACGGTTAAAAAGATCATCGTAATATTTTCGCAGCTTGTAGTATAACAAAATCCGCTCTGTCTATTAGCTCCTTTCAATAAACACGTGAAATAAGAGACGCGCGATAGTTTTCAAGAAGTAGATTCATTCGCAGCTTGTACGTATCGCATTCCAAAACAAAATTAGCTATCTCTATTCGCTCATTTCAATACACGCGAGAGAAGAGGCTAGAAGATTGCGGCTATATTCGGACCTGTCGACACGATCACGTGTTTTCGGGTATTATTTATTATTGTTTATGCAGTTTTCGGTTCACGGTTCACGCGATTGACGCGTTTTGTTGACATTTTTTCTATCAACAACCCTTTCGTTCATTAAACTTTAAAACAATGTGTGTTTGTGTACTATTTTGTGATATTTTCGTAGTTTAACGTGATTAATTATTGTGTATTACAATGGAATAATACCAACGCCTGTTATTATGTTTTTGTGATGTACCAATGACATTTTAATGTGTTTTTTGTGATGTGCCTAGGGTTTTTTGATTTGAAAAGGAACATTACTACATAATGTAAGTTGGAACACAAATATGCTAATAATTTCTCTCACAAGGCTTATTCGAATTGGCCGAAAATCGTTCGTATTACTTTCAACTGGAGTAAATTATTGCCCGCCGCTTATTCAAATTGCTCCACAACAAAGTAAATACGTTAATTAACCATATTTTAATGCCTAGAAGAGGTGGAAGAATAACTTAGTAAGTGAAAATAAATAAACTATGGACACGAAAAAAGATTTTGCAGCTTATAAATAATTTTATAGTAGCATCTTCGAACTGTCAAAATAACATTTCCGTAAATCGGTAACCCTAAAAAACCCGAAAAAATTTATTAGATATATTTTTTTTTTAATTTGAATGTAAAAATTCTTAAATTTAAAATCTTTATGTTTATTTAGGTTCCCTATGTGATGTAGGTTCACCAGTTTTCCGCTTGTACTACGAGTTTTCGGACACCGTGTATAGGAATATTGTCCGATTTCACGATGTCTTTCACGTGAAAGTCACCAGTTTCTTTACCATTCAGATCTGCGAGCGTATATATAAGATCTGATTTCTTTCTCACAACTATATTTTTAACAAATCGCGGAGCTAACTTCTGTGTAAAATAATTCAATGCATTGGATTGGACGAAGTTTCTACGCCAAACCACATCCCCAACCTGGTAAGTAACGTGTTTTCTCCGTAGGTTGTAATGATTAGCTCCCTTTTGGTAAGCTTTAAGAAGTGCGTCTGAGACTTGTTCATATACTGCCGATAATTTATCTAACCTCTGAGCATAAGCTTCAGGTTGAACACCATTCTGCGAATTGGTATCACCGTCTGCTAATGGATTACGGTGGAGATCTCCGTCAATTATCTGCTCCCTACCATGCATTAAAAAGAAAGGGGTATATCCTGTAGCGCAATTGACAGTATTGTTCATAGCCGATTGAACTTGGGGAAGAAATTTAGACCAATTCCTGTGATCCGATTCAACTAAAATAGATAGAGCTGTTCCCAATGTTTGATTATAACGCTCAACTACATTATTTTGAGGAGTATACAGTGAGTTGTAAAAGGGTTGTGGTACGTTATAATTACGTAGTAAATCTTTAAATTCCTTCGCGATGAATTGACGGCCATTATCGCAGACTACAGTACGCGGTACTCCATGAACAAGGAAGACGTTCTCTTCTAAATTTTTTACGATGCTTTTCGCGGAGCCGTTGCGCAGCGAAAATAGCCAAGTAAATTTAGTAAAGACGTCCACACATGACAATATTACCGTAAAACCGGAGTAGCTTCTAGGTAAAGGACCTACCAAATCTAAGGACAACATTTGCATAGGTCTTGTAACTCGTTTAGGATTTGAGGATATACCATTAGGAGGGGCCGTACTAATCTTATGCGCTTTACAGGTTTGACAATGATTCACAAAAATTTTTGCGTCTCTATACATATTAGGCCAATAGTATCGCAACTGCAATTTTTTATATGTTTTAAATATACCTGGATGACAAGCTCGAGAAGATTCGTGAATATTTGATAAAATCTCCTGTCTAAGTTCTTGAGGAATAACTTTTTTCCACGCTGTATCCTCGCAGAGAGCTGAATCAGTCTTAGTATGACGGAATAATTCGCTGTCACGTACTTGAAAATTTTGAAACCGTTGTGGGAACTTCTGACAACCTTCCCAAGCTTTTATATACCATTCGTCAGTAGTGTGGTTAGGAACAGTTCCTGATATTAAAGCTAAGTCCATTCGCGAAAGTACGTCCGGTACAACGTGTTGAGTTCCCTTCCGGTGAACTATATCGAAAGAAAATTGTGATAATCGTGAGCTCCATCGGGCAAGACGGCCACTAGGGTTAGATAAAGACCCCAGCCACTTTAAACTCGAGTGGTCGGTGACAACCTTAAAATGTGCACCTTCTATATACGGTCTAAAATGTGTAACCGAATCTAACACAGCCAAAAGTTCGCGTTCCGTGATACCGTAGTTGCGTTCGTGAATATTCAGACAACGCGAATAATAAGCGATAGGGTGTTCTAGTCCATCTATGGTTTGGATCAAAACTCCGCCTATTCCAGCCGAGCTGGCATCACAATGTATTGCGAAGGGTTTTGTGAAATCCGGGCAACTTAAAACAGGAGCTGAAGTTAAGGCTTTTTTTAAATCACCGAAGGCGGTCTCGGCTTCTGGAGACCATGCAAAGTTACTGATACCGTTCTTGGAGCCAGTAAGTCTTGTAAGAGGAGCGGCAATGCTTGAAAAGCCTTTTATAAATCTCCTGAAGTACCCACATAAACCAACGAAGGCTCGTATTTGCTTTGCGTTTTTAGGTACCGGGAAGTTCTGAATACTTTCTATTTTTATTGGGTCCGTACGAAGACCTCGAGAATCAACCATATAGCCAAGATATTTGAGCTCGGCTTTGCAGAACTCAGATTTTTTTAGGTTTATGGTTAATCCTGCATCTCTTAGTCGTTCATAGACACGGTTTAATAAATTGAGATGAGACTGTAAGTCTTCTGACACCAAGATTAGATCGTCTAAATAACAGAACGCATTGTCATCGAATTCAGGTCCGAATAAGGCGTCAGCCAGTCTTTGGAGCTCGCTTGGTGCGTTTTTGAGTCCAAAAGGCATACGAGTGAATTCGAATAGACCTCGACCAGGAACCACGAAAGCTGTCTTCTGACAGGAGTCTTCATCCAAGGCAATCTGCCAAAACGCCTTGGATAGGTCAATGGACGAGACATACCTAGCTCCGCCAAGCTTATCTAGGATCCTTGATATATATGGCAAGGGATAGGAATCGCGAATTGTTACATTGTTGATTTTACGCGAGTCCAAACAAAAACGACCCGTACCGTCTTTTTTAGTTACTATCAATACCGGACTAGACCAAGGAGAACGAGAGGGACGGATTACTCCTAATTTCAACATCTCATCTACTTCTGCTTCAAGCTGTTTCTGTCTAGCGGGCGACAAAGGGTAATACCTCTGTTTTATTGGAGGACCTGTGGTAACGATTTTATGTTTTACAAGATGAGTCTTACCTAAGCCTTTTTTCTCAAAAGAAATCGATTCAAATTTTTTTACTATTTCTAATAGACTTTTGTTTTCCTTAGGAGTCAAAGATGAGGCTGGCCGGATTGCCCTCACCTCATTAACTTGTCCTGCCCGTGTTGGGCTGGGCACCCCTGAAAACAGTTCCGGCGCGATTTGGAACTGCTTCCAAAAGTTCACCCCCAAAATGTAATCAGGCGACAATGACGGAATGACGTAAAAAAGAATGTCTCGAGTGATTCCCCTGTACGCCACTGGCAACGTCACTGTCCCTAACACATTCTGTCTTGTACCGTCTGCTGTTGAGACACTAAAATCTACTTTAACTAATTTATTTTTATTTATTTAATTATAATGTATTACAAAAACATGGCAAGTAACACATTATTCCCAATGAGTTGAGAAAAAAAACTCATTACGGGAAGGACAGATAGACAATAAGTACATTTTACACGGATATTACACGTTTAAAAAATACAACATATTGGAAAGGAAAAAAAATGCATTGTCAAGAATAGAGATTTTAAAAATACTGAGAGACATCCATACACATTAAACATAAAAAAAAAAAAAATGTATGAAGGCGAGCCAATATTTACTGGTTTAAAAACATTTTCAGGAAATATTCTTTAAGCGTTTTCACTAATATTTTTTTGTAAGGTACTGATTGCTTAATTTCATTAGGTAATGCATTGTATTGTCTATATGCAATATATTGTAATGAGTTAATACCAAATTTGGTTGTGCGGGTAGATGATGCTAAGTGTATTTGATTTTGGGATCGTGTTTTGTGCTGGTGTATGTCTGTATTAAAGGCTGGTCTGATGTTGGTGTGTGAGGATCTATGTATGATTTGTAATATTGCACTAGTGTTATTGTATTTAGGTAGAACCGTAAAAGGAAGTATGTTTGTCTTTGAATATATATGTTTGATATGTGTATCCCACGGTAGATGGTAGATATTCCTTATAGCTCGATTTTGAATCACCTGTATCTCTGATATTTGTTTTTTAGTAATAGTGCCCCAGATACTAACTAAATAACTCAGATGGGAGTGAATCATCGCATAGTAAGTGGCACGTAGTAGAGATATGGAGAGAAGACCTTGGAGTCGGTACAGTACACCGGTAATTGGGGAAATTTTCGATTTTACATGCTCAACATGGGAATTCCACGAGAGTTTAGAGTCTATTAACAGCCCTAAATATTTCGTAACTTCCATATTTTGGAGTTTATCAGTTCCAAGTGAGATATTCATGGACACATAATCCTTATTACCGAATGTTAGGTAGTGCGTTTTTTTTATGTTGAGGCTCAATTTATTAATACGGAGCCAGTTAGCTAAAATTGAGACATCTGCATTCATTAGAAACTCAAGGTCACTCAGGCTTTTACTGTGATAGTAGATTACAGTATCATCCGCATAAAGTTGGAGTTTTCCAGAGATACCACATTTAGTTATGTCATTGACATATAGCAAGAATAGCAGAGGGCCAAGAATTGATCCCTGTGGCACTCCACATGTGATTCTACCTAAGCCACTCGAGACCCCTTTGACTTCAACAAGACAAAATCTATCATCTAAGTAGCTTCGGAGGAGATTTAGGGGCTTCCCAACAATTCCCAAATATTCCAATTTCTTTAAGAGTATTTCATGATTGACCGTATCAAAGGCTTTTTTGAGATCTATAAATATGGCTGCCACATATTCACCCTGGTCTATATACTGTTGAAGGGTAGAGATAAAATCAAAGGCGGCACATTGAGTACTAGAATTTTTCCGAAAGCCATATTGTTGTGGTGTAAGGATATTATTCGCAGATATGTATTTTAGGAGTCTATTTTTGATTATGGTCTCAAATACTTTTGAAAATACCGATAGAAGTGATATAGGACGATAGTTAGAAATACATGTTTTACAGTCTCCTTTGTGTATAGGTATTATTTTCGCAAGCTTTAATTCATTTGGAAACTTTCCCGAGGACAGAGACCAATTAAAAAGTTCTGCTAGGTGACCCGCTAATTCTTCTTTACAAGCCTTAAGAACTGATGGTGTTACTCCATCGAGTCCCGGTGCTGCTTTCAGCTTTGTTTTAGAGATGATCCTCATTACCTCATCTTTGTTTGTCCTAGCCATGTATAAGGATTGGCAAGCCTTCGGTTCCACAAGGACGGTATTACAGTCATCCGGAAATGACGGAATGGTAGCTGCTAACTTTTCTCCTATTGAGAGGAAAAACTCATTAAATGCTGATGCTATTTGATCCGGATCCTTAATTTCGCAGTCATTTACGATGAGGGATTCTATTTCGTTGGTTGGTTTATGTGCTCGGTTTGATAGAATAGAGTTAATGATTTTCCAAGTTTTAGTAGGGTTATTTTGGTTTTGTTGAAAGCTGTCCGCATAATATTTGTGTTTTAGACTTCGCCTATAATTAGTAATGGTATTTCTCAATCTCTTAAGTGTTACAAGAGTAATATTACCAGGGTCTTGTTTCCACTGTTTGTGAATCTGGTTTCGTTCTTTGATTAAGGAATTTAATTTGGAATCAAACCATGGAGTATTCAGTTGTTCCCGTCTTCCTAATCTTGTTTTTGGTTTGGTTGTACCTGATTCTATTGCCTTTTTAATGTGATAATTGAAACTTTTAAAGGGGTCTTCTGAGTTGCTTAAGTCAATCGTGAATTTGTTATCAAGAAGATAGGATTTTACTGACATACTGTTGATGGTAGGTCTCGTAATCCGGGATTTAGTTCTATTATTAAAACATTTTTTTAAGTTGTTCTTATAGTCAACAATAAGTATGTTATGGTCACTAAGTGGATCATCAATATTCGATATAGTAGTCTGAATGTTTTGCCTATTTGATATGAAGTGATCTATAATGGTGCTGCTTGTATCAGTAACTCTCGTGGGAAATGTTTTGTTGTGTATTGAGAAATTGTAAGATTCTAAGATGTTGCAAAAATTTAATGAAGAGTGTGTGGATATGGATACGTCAATGTTAAAGTCTCCGAATAATAATGTATCTTGTCTACTTTCGTTCAGTATGTTTTCTAGGTGTATTAAAAAATCCTGCATGTTTGTGTTAGGTTTACGATAGATAGCATAAATGTTGACTGGTTTCCTATCACTGCTACATAGACTTATACCTAAAAAGGAATTTTCATTTGAGAATTTTTCAATAATTGCACACTTCATAGTATCAATCACGTATATTGCTACGCCGCCTCCTCCTTCATTGGGGCGAGAAGCAAAAACACTTTTATAACCACTCAGGGAGTAAAACTCTTCCTCTCCAACGTTGAGCCACGTTTCAGTGATGACGAGGACGTGCACAATATACAGCGAATTTCTAACTTTTTCTTCGATCTCATCAAACTTATTACGGATGCTTCTCGCGTTCAAGTACATTATTCGTAGACAGTTCATCACGGGATTATAATCCTCGATGGTGAGGCACTTATGCTCATGTATGTTACACTCCATAATCGATTGTAGCAAGATCCTTTTTAAGTGCAGCTTGATAGGCCGGGCAGTTGTCCCTGTCTCCAGTGGAATGAGCAGCAGGCTTGCCAAATCTGGTACATGTAGCGCAAACTGGATCGGAAGCGGCATTTGGGCAGGATTCGCGGGTGTGATTTTTTTGGCCACAGTGCCCACACCAAGTTTCATCTCGGCAATATTTGAAGGAGTGTCCAATCCCATGGCACTTAGTGCAGACGGTAAGTCCAAAAAAGTCTCGGACGCGACACACAGTCCAACAATCACTTCAACAATCAACAAACACTTTCTCCTGTTCCACGAGTGTTTTGCGCACAGCAGCAGGCATCTCATATACTCGATGGGAGGTATCTCCTGTACGAGCGCCAGCCAAGTGACTAAGCTTGCAGCTTGCCAGTGTTCCCTCGACGTCTTGAACATTGGGAATACCCGTTAGAGCGATCCTCAAAAATTCAGCATCAGTTAAAGCCCTCGGCACGTTAAAAAATATCAGCCTCGGGAGTCGTTTGGTGGGTAACCGGGCCTTAAGTATGCTCGAATTATTAAGACAAGTGGCATTTAATAATTTTTCCTGCTCACCTGCAGTTGCCGTGTTGAGCAACACGCCCTTGTTCCTTATTTTGCGCATGCCCGTGATCCGAACGCCTATTTCGGACGGTCGGATGACATCTTGGACCATTTTTTTTGTGGCATCGCTGTCCATGGTGGCTTCAGCGTTTACTGGGAAGACGCAGATGGCGGGCCTTGGTACTCCAACGCGATGTCCAGATTTTATCGTTATAGGCGGTTGTTCCTGAGAGTTCATTTGTTGATTACGAACGATGTCCGCAAAGGAGAGGCTAGCCTCCGTTGCCACTGCTACTCGACGCATAACAGGGCCGAGGTCGGTCTCTAGTTGAATAATTTTCTGTTTCAACATTTTTTTTTCTCGTGTTTCCTGCCGTAGCCTACTTTCCGCGACTCTTAGTTGGGCAGTGATAGTTGCGAAGTCAGCACGCGAGGCCTCACGCTCTAGAAGAAGTTGGGAAACGGATCTAAAGACTTCAGAAATGCTCCTTGAAACCCTCAGCTGCTGGTCCTTTGAAACCTTGGTCTGCTTCTCAGCTAGGACGTCTTGCAAGGCAATCAAATGAGATTGGGCTTCATTTAGAACATCCATTTAACATTAATTTAATACCTAGATTTAGAAAATATTTATAAGAATCCCCCCCTATACAAGATAGAGAAGCGCCACTGTCAAGTAACGCCCCACGTTGGGCGCCATTTGATACGCTACCTTCGTTAGCAGGGTTTGATGAGCAGGGCTATTGATGCGTTTAATGTTAAAACACCGCTTGTTAAGTGGGTGTATGATTATATGTAGGTACATATATTAAATATTATAATGGCCATCACTGTGGTCAGCTTTGTTCCCGACGGGAACTCGGACGCCAAACCTTGCCGGAGGCAAGGTATGCTGACTCAGCGGGAAGGCATGGGTTCTCATCATCAGGGATGGGCATGAGGTGCTTATTCACAAGTAGTCTCAAACAATGAAAGGCAAGATCTTCTGTTAACACAATTAGAATCTATTTCATTAGAAGTAAGGGTTTACAAATACATGTGAAAACTTACCCCCATCATTGACCGTATAACTAAACCCTAACTACTATGTCTCTACCGATGGATGGGGACGCCTTCCTCCAGGGTTCCGCGACTGCTTCAGAGCGGCATCCAGCCTGCCAGCTCGTCTCTCGTACAGAATACAGGCCAGAACTATACCGGGACCTCGTGGATTACCTCCGGTATCCTTCCATCCATATGATTGCGTGACTTCCCCGGCGAGCGCGGCAAAGTGGGTATCATGCGATCTCGCCCCCCAAATACGGATCTCATCCGATATCAAAGTAACTAATAGTCGATCCCGACAGTCAACAGTTTCGAAGCGAGCGAGGATTACCCTCCGACACATCGATTCTACAAATGGAATCTCGAATCTCCGGAATACGCCGACACGCGTTTTACGTTCGCGGATCCGGTTTTGTTTCACGCACCATGCGTATTTACTCGCGATTCGCACACGAACTTATTATTCATACTCATCCAGAATTGGATGCCTTGATCAATTTAAAAGAGCATTTGCTCCGCTCGACTTTTAAAAATCACTTATATTAAACTTGGCACTGTGACGTTCCCACCAGGTCTGAGCCCATCTAGACCCCGTGGGGAAGTGTTGAGCCAGCCCATAATAAAACACTTCCTGCCTATTTGCACCAGTATATGGCTGTCAAAAAAACCATAGACAATATTAATAATAGTAATCAGTACCTGATTACAATTGTTATGAATAAGTTCAATGTTTTCATAACAATCTTTAAATACAGGTTTAATCTGATTAAATTTTAAAGAAAATTAAGCATCGTGATAAAAATTTTCAGAGAGACATTAAGGCTTCGCAACCGGGCTCGAAAAGAAGAAGATGGACAGATACGAAACATTTACAGCGACAAAATCGATGCGAAAATTGCGAAAATGTTTAATAAAACACGACTCACTTAAAATAGAGCAAAAATTTCGTGGGGAGAATCTTAAGTATCATAAAGAAACATTATGAATTTTTTCACAAATATAATTTATAAGATAATAGAAACAGACATGACATAATTTTTGGAACATACTTTGCGATTTTTTTCTACCGAGGGAATTTCATATAATTTGCGTTTCGGCGTGGGCAGCATCTAGAAATTATCTTAAAAAATAACATATATTTTTTTAAAAGCTTAAAAACTTCAAATTATTAATTAATTTATGTAAGAAATTTATGTTAAGAAATTCGGGTTGCCGAGGCTTAAGGTTGCAGGTTGTTTTTGACTGGCATTTGGTTTAGAAATCGTACGTTCATCAAAAAATAAGTACACGTGATATCTCATTATCCTCCCCACCCCTCCCCACACCTCCTTGTGATATTTCGTGATTTTTTTCTGAACCCCCCCCCCCCACTCCTTTCAAGCCTCATGGACGACGACGTCCCCAAACTGGAAATAATGGAAGATAGCCTAGCAATAAGAGCAAAAGCCACATTCATGTTGTACGACTTTCACCAGTTGTTGCCAGTAAAAATAATTCAGATTTAAGTTGTTGTAAGGCACCGAGTAAAAAAAATCCACTCGTCTGTACAAATATTCGGGTAGAAACATGACCTTTCTATTAATTTTTCTAAAACGTTCTTCCATATTCTATAAAATTATTTTGGTAAATAACTTTATAAATACTTTCAGTGGCGTCAAAAATATTTGCACGCTTTGAACAAGAGAGCAAGAGCTAAATAATAATCTTAGAGCTTCTGGTGCACCCGGTAACACCAATTTTTAAATTATCTTTTCCTCCATTCAGTCCATTGGTTCGTGATTTTTTTTAACTATTGCAACTTGCAATAATTTATGTAATCGTTTTGACACTTGAAATCTTTCCTAGTAAATATTTTAATTTATTCATCATGTCATCTTTATTCGCTAAACTTGGCCAGCAAATTAAAAGCCCAGAGTTTAGGGCTTATTTTATGAGGTAAGAAAGAAACCTTCGTAGTTGTTTAAGTTATTTCTTTGTAATATTTTGACATTTGACTGACGTTAACCTCCCGAATCTTGTTTATAAAATTCTTTGATGTCAGTAAGTTAGTAGTTCATTCACCTAAAAATATTGTTCGGGCACTATAAATATAAGATTCCTAAATTTATTGAAACATAAAGTTTTTAAACCTTATTATTTGCTTTATTGTGCAAAATTTTATTTTAATCTATTTACATAGGTTATATTCTAATAGGTTATTATAGGTGTTTAATTACCTCAATGTGTCCTCTACTTCAAAATATTCTCTTTATTGTGTGCTTCACTCTTCTCTATCTATATTTTAATTCGTTTATGATTATTTTACGCTGTTAATAACGTAATTTTATGGAATTATAAAATGTATATGTTTTCAATAAATGCTAATGGACATTTTTACCACAAATAACCTAATAATTTTGGTCCGTCTTGAGTGCAAATTAGTTTTATACTACTTAACTAGATGAAGTAATTCTTTGTTTTAAGAAATACAAACTTTCCTGTGTTACGGTTAACCTGATAGTGTTAAATTCCTTCTTCAATTATTAAATTGGGAAAATTTTGCTTCTGCAATGATGGAGGATTTAGCTAGCAGAAAATTGAACCTGTGACACTTGGACCGGAACCCAATGCATTTGGTCACTCGGCTACTAACTGGTAATTGTTCCATTTTTGGATTATTCTAATTGGGGAGGCTGGTATGGGTACCGCCGCCCTGGGACCCATTTATTAGAGAACCGACACCTCTGTCGTAGGTCACCTCAAGTAGTTCAATATCATTGATAAGGGAATGCTCTGTAATGAACCTAATTTTTGTCACATTACTCCACTTCTAAAAGATCACGCAATCACACATTGATTGACACAAATTAGAGGCCTTAAAATAATAGATTAGGATTTGTTTAATGACTTTTATAGCACCGCAGGGAATGACACCATCCTATGCCCTGTAAAGTGCCCTTGAGGTCATTTTGTCACGAAAACGGCACTATAGAAATAATCCAATTATTATATATTAGAAATGTGTCCGGTAAGACCTAAGTTGTAGACGGCTTACTTTGAGGTCTGCAGATCGTAATGCTGCTAATCAGTCGAACATTCTCGAGTCAAAGAGCTATGATAATACTGTTTGTGAAAAACCACCCCAATTTTATTACTAAAGCGGGAATCAAACTGTTCACTAGCGTGAATGCTCACTCGAGTGAATGTTCATTTTTGTTTCATTCAACGTTTCAACGGCGTGTTCAGAATAATATAGAAATGAATTTTCATTCATTCCTTTCCACTGCAATGTCACTGAATGAAGTCGTGTGCGATGAAATTCGTTTGATTTATGATAATTTGATCATATAATTGACTAAAAAGAAGAAGCTAAGCATTACACTGTGGAGAGAATTAGCAGAAGATGATCCTTTGGGATAATACTTTAATCATACTTTTTTTTACATTAGCTCCACACAGGAGGCTCTAAAGAAAATTATTTCCCTCAGCCCCTATATCATCTTTGGGTAAGCTGTGTGGGTGTTCTTTTTAGGGAAAGGAAGGAGAGTAAGTTCTGATAAGGAAAAATCATCTTTTCTTTCGTGACAGTCTTTTCTTTATTTTATGTACAACATTGTGCATGGCAGAAAAGAACTTTGATATTTTCGGTGCCGTATTTTCTGTGATACAGAAGGTTGCACAACACTAAATTTGCGCAATTTGCGCCAACTTTTTGGTGTCATGCAATTGCAATTATTTGGAACATGCATATAACTAGTTGTGTAATGTTAATTCGGCTTTATTTTTTTGTATTTTGTTCTGTTTTCATGCTTATTAGAACCATTTCTTCAACCATGTTTCTAATGCAATAATATTGGAAAGTTCCTACATATTGTGTATTTATTTCTCTGGGTTTATAACCTTAATTTATTTATGTTATCTGGCCTCAATGTTATCTTAAATCTTTGATACACATTTCATGCTTTGATTAAAACTAACATAACTGTAAGTTAGGTACTTTATGTAATCACAACTATAATAGTAATCTAAATAAAGAGAATAATGGAGATTTGAAGTAGATTATAATAGGAATAATATTTCAGTTAGGCTATTAAAGTAAATCACATCATTAAAATCTCACTAGATGTAATACATTAATAAATTAATTATTATTAGTTACTTGTAAATCTAGAAATATCAATTATTTATAATCTCTAAGGACTGATAAACTTTAACCCTACAATAACCTCCATATTGTTATATCTGGTTAGCTAGTAGTTGTATCTGGACAGAAACAGACATTGACTTGCACAAACTAAACTCTTAAATTGAGTTAATTAAATAATGTTCAATTAAAGTTTTATATTATTGAAGTTTTTCATACGAGTGGTTATCAATCAGAATTAATTCATTCATTAGAACAGCCTCTGTGGTTGTGGTTCAAATCTTGGCATGCGTAAGTAAATTTTAGTGGTAATTAAATTATATGAAGACGATATTAGCGAAACTCAATTGAAAATCTGGAGACATAAAAATCAGAAAAAGATATTGGCTCCATTGGGACTCGAACCCAGGACCCTTTGCTTACATGGCAAGTGCTCTACCGACTGAGCTACGGAACCCATTTCCAATTCTGTCGCTTTTAACTGTATCATACTTCGACTAAGAACTACCAACATTATCTTCATTTTCTTACCGCACATATTATTGGCTGCTATGAAGTATGATACAGTTAAAAGTGACCGAATTGGAAATGGGTTCCGTAGCTCAGTCGGTAGAGCACTTGCCATGTAAGCAAAGGGTCGTGGGTTCGAGTCCCAGTGGAGCCAATATCTTTTTCTGATTTTTCTGTCTCCAGATTTTTGATTGAGTTTTGCTAATATTGTCTTCATTTAATTAAATATTATAATTTGAGATTTTACTCATAAAGATAAAAATAATTTTTTATTGGATTAAATTGTGTTATTTCACAATTTAAATCTTAATCTACCCCATCTTCTTTCCCTTCCTACTACCTTCAGCCTTACAACATACCCCAATTGGGTATGCCAGAGTCTCACTGGCTCCAGACGGTTGGGAGCAGTTGAGACTCTTGTGCGATACTCACTAAAAAAAAAATTTTAAAAACAAATCAATGGACCTGGGTTTACTACAAATCTATTTCTTTTTACAGCACCTAACTTACAGAATACCTTACATTCTTAATAATAAAAACTTGCGATCATTGTTATACGTAATTGATTGTAAAGGGAAAATAATTCCCCCAGACCTCAGGGCCTGTGTAATCTTTGGGGATACTGTGTGGAGGGTCTTTTTAAGGAAAGGAAGGAGAGGAAGTTCTGGGAAAGAAAAAGGTATGAGGGGTGGGTAGGAATCTGGGGGTCAGTGTGTCCAGGGGTGAAGGACTTATGTATCTGTCCCTCCCACTGCGGTGCAAGGCAATGTTTCGAGAGAGTCTTGCTGGAGAGGTCAAAAGATCTCCCTCAACCAGTCTCTCCCGATCTGGCCTTCCACATAGTTCCATACAAACCCAACCCCATGAACCCAAGCACCCCTGTTAAGTCATCAAACATAGCGAATCACTTAAGATGACCTATGGCAGAGGTGTTTATCCAATAAATGCCCGTGGCGGCAGTACCCATACCCGTCCCCCAAATTGAATTGACTATTATTCCGCCATCCCATTATCACAGTAAAAGCTCAATGTAGAGGATTATTATACCAAGGTAAAGACATTAAACTCTGTACAGTTCTATAGAACCTCATAATAATAATGCTACACGCATATTATTTTCCAGAAAATTCTGGTATTTTGAATCTGGAAATTAATCTTAACACAATGTATTATTTCTGATAGTCAGATAACAAGGAGATAAAATCTCCTAAGCAAATGACCTCAATTTAACTTATATTCTCAATTAAAAAGATGCTGAAGGTCAATAAAGTCAAGCTGGTAAAAGAAAAGACATTTGTTTTGGAAGAAGATTCAAAATAGAACACACAATGTAAACAAGAATGTCGAAAGTTCTTGAAAACTTCCTTTCTGTTTCTTTTTATATGTATTTATTTGTGTAATGTATTTTTGTTTGTTTGTTTCAGCACCCATTTTTGGGGGCCAGTTGCTAATTGGGGAATTCCTATTGCCGCCATTGCTGATATTAAAAAAGACCCTAAATTTATTAGTGGAAAGATGACATTCGGTGAGCATTTTATAACATTCGTTTTCCGTTTATATAATCTCACTAAAAACTTGCAAACGGTGAGCATAATTAAATTTGCGCAGCTTTTTCTTTGGTGACCGGACAACTCAAAATGAATTCAACTCAATACCTCCTTTGAAAAGTCATTAAAAGGGATGAAAAATATATACATATAAAAAATTGGTTAAATATGTTACTTTGGGTTATGGGCTATTTTTCAATAGTAGTTCATAGTTTTTAATGACTTCAAAGAGTTGTTGAGTTGAGTTGTTTCTGAGTTGTCATGTAACCGATATTTTAAGGTCAAAGTAATTATTTTCAGCTCTCAACGTTATTTTTGTCACGAGATATAAAAATAGAAATATCATTTTTCTTCGTCAAAAAGTTACCAATCACTTCGTTTTTTTTCTAAAGCTAGTACAAAATATTATAAGAATTTTCTAGCTGAAAATATATAATTCCATTAACCACTCCGACCCGTAAGCGTGTTTACACGACAATATAACAATAGCAGTCAAGTACAATAAACGTGTTTTCAGCGTGAAAAAAGTTATAACTCTGTTATTGTTCTAGAATCAAGCTTCACATTTCTATTCAAAGTTGTCCATAGAAGTACATAAAAAAGGCTTATTTTTTAGAAACAGTTTTCACCCGCCAAATCGCCTATGCACCGTTAGATATTGTTAATTTTTTATTAAAAATTCTTCCATGAAATTGTAAAAAAGTGAGGTAATAAAATTATTTATTATACATTTATACAATAGAATTACCATTTTCACATAAAAACATCATGTGAGTCATTTTTACAATTTTTTTTATGTTTGCTTTCTAAATTTTAATATTTACAAATGTTAATATTTATTAGTAATATAACAATTTGAAAGCTTATTTCATAACCTTTCAAAAACAGTTTTTAGTATTCGGCTACGTTCAGAAATGTTTCATTTATAGAGCTTTAATTGCGAAGCGGAAATAACACACAGTTTTTATAAATCTGACAGTTCGTTTAAGACAAAAAACTTGCATAATCGCAAAATACCTGAGTGGTTAATATTACACTTTGCTTCTAATTCATTCTTGTTGGGTTAGAATTTACAACCGACCTCAGTAACATATGCGCATAATCTTCTTTCGTTGATGCGTTATGCATAGAGGGTCAAGCGTTGTCAAGATACAAGATATATGTATTACAAATTTGTTTAAGGTGAAGCACTTCCTAAAAATCCTTAGAATTCAAACTAAATCACATATTCTTGCACACTGGTAGCATTAAATTTATAATTGCCACTAAAGATTCCATCGCCACCACATCATAACCCCCATCCACATGATTCTATTAAAATCTTTTTTTTTAATTATACTTTGTGAAGATCAGATACAAATATTGGAATGTATACTATAAAAATGCATCAGATTATTCAATAAAACAAAATCCTAGAAAAGGTTCGTAAGTTCATAAGGAGATTCAACGATTGAATGCTTTTTAGCAGGTGTTTTTTTTCTTCTAAGATTATAAAAATATTACCTACAAAATAATTGCCAGATTAAAAATATAAGGCCAAAATGTACTCTAATCGCAGTTCACAGTATTTATTTAATATCTCCGGTACGCCTCAAACGTCATTACTAAAGACTGAATTATATGCAAATGCATATTTGCATTATATGCATTTGCATATTTAGACCCTTTTCAGCGGTAGTTGCATATTTTAGCAAAAAATTTGAGATCTTGCATATTTACGCTCAATTTACGATCGCCAGAATTGTGAATGAAGGTATAAAAAAATATTTCCTGAATCTTCTGTGGATGAAAATGTGTATGTGTCACTCTCTGATCAAAGCCCTCCAATATTTTATCCCAATTTGATTCATGTGATTTGTTTTGCTCACGGAGTACACAGACTTGCCGAAGAAGTGAGATCCACGTTTGCGAATGCAAATAAACTGATTTCATCAGCAAAGAAAGTGTTCCTTAAGGTGCCTGCTCATATAAAGGCTTACGAAGAAAAACTGCCAAATTTCCCTTTACCTCCCGAGCCAGTAATAACACATTGGGGTACATGGATCGAAGCTGCAATGTTTTACCATGAACATCTTGAGGCCATCAAGGGTGTTATAGTGCAGACTTCGATAGTGCAAAGACTTTGACAGTTTTCCAGTGCAAAGAAGCGTTTGACGGTGCTAGTATTAACTAGCTATGATTAGCACTCATTTTGCCTATATACCTGCAAGTATAAAACGCTTAAAACTCATGGATTGGCTTTGAATGAATCTATTCGCATTATGAATTCCTCGTTGCCAAAGCTATTCCCCAGTAAACTCAAAGAAACGTTTGAAAACTTACTGAACTATAACCCAGGGTTTAAAACCTTGTGCCAAATTGATAGCTTCATCAACAGGGCAGGTGAAATTTTGCCCGGCACAATAAGTTCAAAAATCGCACCCAAATTTAAATTCTGTCCAGTCACATCAGTAGACGTAGAACGCTCGTTTTCCGCTTACAAAAAATATATTAAGCGATCGTAGACACAGAACATTTAAAACAGTACTTAGTCATATACGTTTTTAAAGGTAAATTGTAAATTTCTTTGTTAAATATATTTTGTAATTGATATTTTCGAAAATACGATTGTTATCCTTGAGAACTAATAGCTTACTAAAACAAAAAGTATTTTAAAATATGACTTCCTGTATTATTTCTTGTTACATATTTTGGCCCTTTTTATGGATTTTCGTGCATATTCTAGCTATTTTTATTGCATATTTGCATGCATATTTTAGGCTGTTTTTGTTGCATATAATCCGGCCTTTAGTCATTACATATATCTGGTATTGTTGTAGGTAGCTTATGGGTACGAGTGGTATACGAGAAATATACATTTTTAAACTAAATTTTTTTAAAGAAAGAAAAACATTTCCAGGTTACCCATAACCTGACAATATTTTAAAATCTCCACCTTCACAGTAAGTGGAAAATGTTGCAGGTGTTAATTATTTGTAGGAATAAAAACTGTGCTTTAAAAATCAGCCAAATATTATAACTTGATTTTGAAGATTCAAGATTGTAATTTATCTTGCTAAATATTATACTGAGGATAGGATGGTGGAATAATAGTCAAATGACTAATTAATGCACTGTACTATCTTGAAAAAGAAAAATAGGACATCAGAAACGCTCAGTCTTTTCTTCTTGCTCTCTCATGTTGCCTCTTTCATGCTAGACATTTCTTTATTCTTTGCTTCTTCCCATTATAGCTATGTACATTTAAATTTTTTTTTACATATCAGTAAATATAGTACATAATATGTAAACAGAAGACATAAGTAATGTAAATATTAGCATGTTCAGAAAGTACTGTGACCATAACGGGCAGTGGTTTTTATTTTTTTGAGAGTTGACAGCACTGAGTGGTAGAGGGGGATCTCCTGACCAGAGCGAGCATCACAGGAACATTGTAGTACGTAAACTCATGTTGTAGTGTCCAGTTGCGTGAAAGATGTCGGCAAAAAATCCCGCCATATGCTGTGATCCACTTTTTACTCACGGAAGAAATAACACCTAAAAGAAAAAAAGGTGAGGATTTCTGAGCTCTATTATGACTGGAGATGATAGTGGGTGACTCATCACACACCTGGGAAAAAAACAGTCATCAAAGTGGCGTCACACCAATTCCCCATCTGCCAAAAAATTGAAAACCACAATTTCGGGATAAAAAAATCATGGCCTCAGTTTTTTGGGACCGATAAGGCATCATTTTGGTCGAATTTCTGCCTCGGGTTGAGACCATCAATGCACAACAATATTGTGATACCCTAAAAAAACTCAAAAGGAACATTCAAAACAAAAGGAGGGGAACGCCGACCAGAAAAGTGTACTTGTTTCACGAAAACGTCCGTCCTCACACAGCCTTAGCCACCAACAAACACGCTTTTGGAATCATTTGGTTGGGATGTTTTGAACCACCCCAGTATTCCCCTGAGTTGGCATCTTCAGATTATCATATTTTCACCTTCCTGAAGGCATATATGGATGAAAATAAATTTTCATCCGACAAGTAGGTGCAAAAAGTGGTTCTGAAGTGGGGGAAGGAGCTGGCAGGAGACTTCTTAGAGGAGGGCATAAATAAACTTGTGCCACAGCTCACCACATGCACTGAACGGAATGGCAATTATTTGTAAAAATAGTCAACAAGTGGATGAACAATATTCTATAATTTTTTTTCTAATACACTTTTTCAAAAAAAAAATTCAGTACACTTTACTTTCTGAACATGCCTCGTATATAAATGTAAAACAAAAGTAAGTAATGGGAACCCACTAAGACACTGCTTGTTTGTGGGCAATGTAATCGATGTTTGTGGGTAACATTAGTTGCACGGTTGTTACTAGAGATGGGTAAGTTCTGCATTTTACCGGAGGCCTCCGAGGCATGCTTCCTTTTAAACGTACTCGAGTTCTAGGAGCAGGTCCCGGGTCCGAGTTCTTTGGTGCGGACTGCGTACTGGGTGCTGTTGCGGCTACCGGGACATACGGGTTAAGCCGGAGGAGCCAAATCTCGGAGCCGGAACCCGCAAAAGAACTCGAAACCGGTACCTGCTACAGACTCGCGAGTGTCTTGGACCGCAAACATGGGGACGCCGCGGCCGGTGGAAGCTTTCGGGTTCCGGCTCCGAGTTCCGGGTTTGGGTCCGATTCCTAGACTGGGTTCTCTGGGAGTAGTCGATTTGAAAAAGGAGTAGGATCCGCTTCAAGCGAAGAACCCGAGTTCAAGAGCCTACTCCGGCTGAACCTACACATCGCTAGTTCTTACACAAGCCAATCCATCGCCTCAAATGTCAAAAGATATCTCTTAATCCCCGGTACACGTTAAATCACCTTAAGTGTCAGAATTGTTCTAGAATCATGTCCAAAGTTCTTTTAAACCCGAAATAACTTGAATAATATCATTTGCATTTTGTTTTCAGCTCTCTGTCTCTACTCAATGTGTTTTATGAGGTTCGCTTGGAAAGTGCAGCCCAGAAATTTGCTTCTTTTGGCTTGCCACGTCACCAACGAAGGTGCACAACTCACTCAGGGTAGCCGGTTCATCAACTACCATTATCTGGGCGGAGCCAAGAAGGAAGAAAAATAAGCTCCACAGATTTATTATTGTTTGTTATATTTATAGATTACTTGAATTAGAGAAAAATGCACAACTACCTTATATAATATAAATGACTGCACTACTATTTATAATAAATGTTATCGAATTTGTTGAATAGTAGACTAAACTATAAATACCTAATATAATATTTTAGAAAATTTATTAAAATCTCCAGTGATATTATGGGCTGCTCCGAAATCCGAACTCAAGTTTTTTTATAATGGAAACATATTTTTTTGTGTTTTTGTTTTTGTGCCAAATTTTATAATTTATATTCGGCATATCAATTTTAAAATGTGGTTAAATTGAGTGAGCATTGTTCAATTTGAAGCAGTCTGTTAGATTCTTCAGTATTCAGTATTGCAGCCAATTAATTATAAAAAGCATTGCATCTGTAGGTACCTACACATAAAACAATAAAAAATATGAACCCCTGTTCATTAATTTTCAATGTCTCTAGATATTAAAGTAAACATTTTACTGATTGACATGAACTACATTTAAAAAGTTTGTGGAGGGTACATTAAAACTGGTTGTTTTGTAGTTTATACAGTGCCTATTCTTCCAGATTTAATGGAATTGCTAATTAAAATAAGTAGATATTTATGACTATCAAAAGAGTACCTAATAGATTTAAAATTTGGTATACTAAAAAACTATTTTATATGATGGAAAGTTATCATTCATCTGAACCTCAGGCCTTCCATAATGTTATAATTTGGATCTAATTCAAATTACAAGCGACTAATGTATAAAATTCATGTACATATAAATATTTAATGAAATGATAAATAAAAATAATATATACACTGAGAAATTTTCATTAATTTATCCCTATCACAAGCGACTGTGGTCGAGCGGTTGAGATCACAAATATATTCTTTTTAACTTATGCATATTATTATTTTATATATTAATAATATACAGTGTATTTCACCACCATTCAGAATTGATACTTTGCTTGGAGTGGTATTAGCCAGATTTGAATATCCAGCCACTTCCCAACCTTCATCTCCCCATCTACTTTCTCTCCTCACTCCCTTCAGGTGGACAACATACCCAATGGGGTTGCCATAATCCCACCGGCTCCGAACAGTTGCAACTTGCAGTTGCAAGTGAAATATTCCCTTGTGAAAAATTCACCTTGGTCAAATTTGCTTTGATATTTTCAAAATTGTGACCAATTGTTTTAATTCAGATAAACGATAAAGTAGATAACTGCACATTTTTATTTTTATTGGTAAAAAATTATATGTAATTCTATTATTTGAAGTGTGTATTTCTTTTGTTTAAATTTTTTACAAATTTTGTGATTTTTCAGATTACTAACGGTATTCATTCGAAGGCTAAATTTCTGTTCATCTCTAATAATAAATAATTGGATAAATTTTAAAAATTGTGCTGTGAAAAATCACCTCAAGGGTACAAACATGACTTCCTAGGGTCTGTCTAATTATTTACAGATAAAGAAAACATTACCTTGCAGGTCACTTCAGATAACACTTTATTAAAAAGTTTAAGCATGTAGAAGATAAGACTTTGCATGGAAAGGACACTATTAAAAACACTGCACTTTGCATGATTTACAGTTGTTATTTTAACCCCAATTACTATAAATATTTCATTTATTAGCTCTCTAATTTCTCAACAAAATAATATGAGATAAAAATCAAATGTGATCAGACTGTATTACAGCGTAAACAATGGGGTATTTCCACCATTTTTTATTGCTTAAAAAAATTAAGCAAAAAATTACGATGATTATAGCATTTTTATTTTATTTTTATGTTAACGAATAAATTTTCAACAGCGAGTTAAAGTTTCCCATTTTTGAATTACCGCTAAAACGATATTTTGGGGCGTGGCTATCATGTGACATCATGAGTGCGGACGCTCAATGACAGTGTTTATTTATGCTGGTTCAGCTGAGCTACGCTTGTGATGTCACAAACCCATTTGCAAAAAACGGGCCGTTTTGATTTTGTCAGTTTTAGAGCATTTTTAAAATCAATAATATTGAATGAAAACATAAAAAACAAACATTTTTAGTTGGATTATTATTAAATTCAGAAAAATGATCTTTAAATATTCCGTACATTTTCAACAGAATCCCTTGTTTGTGGAAATACCCCATTGTCCGACCTGAGAAAAGAATTGGAAGATCGCCTACAAGGTGGTGAAGCGAATTTAACCATCAAATACATCCAACTCTTGTCCTAAAATAATAAGTACATTGCCAAAAAACTAAGGACATTAACATCACTAAAAAGTTGTTATCAAAATGTACGAGGGATACGAACAAAACTTTTTTCAAAACTACAATTTTCCAAAACTGCATCAACTCTTCCTCACGAAGTTATCATCCTTACAGAAACTTGGCTTGTTTCTGATATCAACACAGCGGAACTAGGACTACCAACTCACAATGTCTACAGTTCTACAGACTGGATAGAAACAAAAACTAGTTCTAAATATGAGGGGGTGGTGTTTTGCTAGCAATTTCTAAGAAATTAGTCTCAAGACAGCTAAACACTACCTATAAAAATGTGGAACATGTTTTTAGTTTGATTAACACTAACAAAAATAAATAAATCATAATAGGTTGTGTTTATATTCCTCCTTCAATCTAATTATCTACAAAAACCATATCAATGAGATTCAACTACATATTAATATCTAAATACCCCGACACAAAAACAATCATCGCAGGTGACTACAATCTACCTAACATTAATTGGCATCCTGTATCCTCTGAATTATCTGGAACTAATAACTCCAGCTTATCCATTATTGAAAGGGAAATACTAGAAATGTCCAATTTTTTAAACTTAACTCAAAAATGATAACCAAAACAGTAATGACAGAATTCTGGATCTAGTTTTCTCTAATGTCAAATCTGTAACCGTAACTAAATCCCTAGATACTCTTCTTCCTTTGAATAATTACCACCCATCATTAGATATAACCGTAAACAAGATTATAAGTGAAAATCCAAAAATCAAACAAATGTCTCACAACTTTCATAAAGCCAATTACACTGGAATTTGTGACTTCCTCTCACGGACGTAGCTATAGCTTTGATAAGGGGGGGGGTCCCCAAAGTAAAAAAAAAAAAAAACCTCTAACGCCAATTAAATCTATCATTTACAAATTAAACATGCCTGCGACTATAACACGCAAGTATAGTCGTGGGTAATCTATAATATATAACTTAGGTTACTCTAAGTAGGTGCCTTTAAATAACAAGTTGTATGTATTGCAATATTTATTCAAAAGTAACAAAGTTGAAACTTTAAAGTAATAAATTTAGTCTTATTGCTAACTGATTAATAATTTCTTCGGAATCAAGTTGCACCGCCAGATCTCGGTGTACGCTCATTAAAGCCAGACCAGTAAGTCTTTCATCGCCCATTTTATTTCCTAGGTAAGTCTTTAACCTCTTTAAGGGAGAGAAAGATCTTTCAGGGGTTGCAGTTGACACTAGGAGTGTGGCTAAAATAATGAGAAGCTTTTTTATTAAAGGGAAAAACTGATCATCGCAGTTATCGATAGCGTCGATCACAGTTGCAGGTTTTTGTGCTACAGATTTCCAGTGATTGTTCCATATCTCATATTCACCCAGAAATATTGTGCCTTCATTTTCCCCACCAAGAAATGTTTGTGCAATCTTTTTAAGATTTTCTTTTATTCTTTTGTTCATTACTGGTTTTTTCAGGTAGCAGCATTTGAATTCCTTCGATCGTCGATTCATGTGGTTTAAAACAAGCGTCGAGTTCTGTAATAACATGATCAATGAAAGGGTAAAAGACATTTCGTCGGTAGTATACTTCGGCAGTTTCAGCTGCAATATTATTGCGCAGGGTTTGCCTTCCAGTTATTCTTGGCACAACTATATCGCTTGAACTCATCTGCTGTGCTTGCTCAAAAAGAATTACGAACTGACTTTCGTTCCGAACATTTAGTAAATTCGTTTTTACAGTTTTTGTATATTCGCAAATGTTGGTCAAATCGACATTGACTTTCTGCACGGTTTGCTGTATATGAAAAAACTTTTCTCAGTATAACTAAAGAAACAATAAACTGGCTGTTATCCATAGCAGTTTGAAGGTGGTATGCTTGAGTAGCGACGTCGCTACTAGCAGCATCTTGAAGTGCCCCAAGTGTTTCGCGTATAACGGGAACCATTTCTGCAAATCTTTCGACAGCCTGAAAAAAGTTCAAAAGTTCAAAAGTTTTGACAAAAGTTCATTGGGCTTTGGTCTCTCTTTCTTAGAAAAAAAACTCAAAAGAGATTCCTGATTTCTTCGTTTCATACTTTTTAAAAGCGACACTTCTTTCTGTATTATAACAACTGCGCAACGCGAAGAGACAATATAGACTAGACTAGCTTGGTTTGGTGCGCGCCGCCGAAGCACGGGCGGTGGCGGGGGCAATGCCAATTCCCCCGCTACCCGCTCCCCGCACTGCGGCGGACTAAGCAACTATCGTTTTCTATAATCGGCGTGGTGCATGTAATTTTTTTCTGTTGGACAAGTAAGATGGATATGAATAGGGGGGTAAGGACCCCCAAAACCCCCCCCCCTTATATACGTCCATGTTCCTCTTCAAGGTTGATTGGTCATTTCTAAATGATGGCGAATTAAATGACAATATCGAACAATTTTACTCTATCTTAAAACAAAGTATTATAAGTCATGTACCTGTTACGTCATATAATATATCAACTTTTCCTAAATGTTTCAGCAATGATCTTATTAACTTAGTTTTTAAAAAGAAGTTTGCACACCACAAATTCAAAACAACGAGGTCATCTCATGATTATATTGAATTTCGTAAGTTGCGTAAGAAATGCGTTGAAACTTCAGATAAATGTTACAAAAATTATGTATATAAAAAGAAGTTGAAAACTCTATAAAGTGTTATGCTAAATCT
This sequence comes from Limnephilus lunatus, assembly GCA_917563855.2. Classification (NCBI taxonomy): domain Eukaryota; kingdom Metazoa; phylum Arthropoda; class Insecta; order Trichoptera; family Limnephilidae; genus Limnephilus; species Limnephilus lunatus. The sequence goes on along the minus strand of OU830601.1, from coordinate 14,268,534 downwards.
TTCTTTAATTATTCTAAGTCATTACAAAACAATTATTCCTCTATCCCTAATATTATGAACTATGGTGGCAAGACTTGTACCAAAACTGATGATATTGTCAATCTATTTGCAGACTTTTTCAAAAGTGCATACAAGGATATCCCTGTTGATAGTATTCCCGAATTTGTTACAGATATTAACTTGCAATTATCTGAATTAGTAATTGAACGTAACTATATCATTGCCTCGATTAAACTCTTTGAACCAAAAACAAATTCTGGTCCTGATAATGTCCCACCCATATTTTAAAAAAATTGTGTAAATTGTCTTTCCTATCCATTGTACAAAATCTTTAACAAATCTCTTAAAACAGGCCAATTCCCTAATATCTGGAAATCCTGCTATCTCACGTGAAGTGTTCAAGAAGGGTTAAAAAAATTATGTAAGCAATTACAGACCTATTTGTATTCTGTCTAGTATTCCTAAGCTCTTTGAAAAAATCATTCTTAGCAAAATATCCTCTAATATTAAACATGTTATTACCAATTGCCAACATGGGTTTGTCTCTTCTAGATCTACTCTTACAAACCTTACAGTATACGAAAACTATATAAACATAGCATTGTCGAACAGGCAACAGGTAGACTCCGTCTACACTGATTTTTCTAAGGCTTTTGATAAGGTCTGCCTCAAAATATTAATAAATAAACTAAAAAAATTAGGGATAAGTAGTAATTTTTTGATTGGTTGATCAGGTACTTATCTGATAGGTTACTCTTTGTAAAGATCAATGACTGTCTTATTGCTACCAGTGGTGTGCCGCAAGGTTCGCACCTAGGACCTTTATTATTTATTCTATTCATCAATGACGTTACTAGCATTTTCCACGGTGTCAAAGTTTTACACTTTGCCGACAATATGAAACTGTTTAAAATCAATAATAATGTGTACGATTGCATAATCTTGTAAGAGAACCTCAATAACTTTTTCAAATGGTGTTCAGGTAATAAACTTCAGCTAAATATTAACAAATGCCAAGTTATGAGGTTCTACAAAATTAAACGCCCAATAATATATAATTATGCACTCTGTACTTTAGACTTAATCTCTGTAGTCGAAATACTTGACCTAGGCATCATTTTTGACCAGAAACTCTGTTTTGTATCTCATGTAACTTCTATAGCCAACGACAAAATTAAAATGGGAGCACACGGGAAGCACCAGCTTTCTAATAAAAAAAGAATCATCAATATCGGTTCACCCAATCGAAAGTTCTGAGGTAACAAACATAAAAAAATTATAAAAAAATACCATCGAATTGATAACCTCCTCCTTTTCGAAGTCGTTTAAAAAATAGAGTAGGTACCGAAAAAAGTAGGCTCTTAGAACATATTCATGCTTTAGGCTCTATGAATACAAAGAATATAAACGGAAGAAGTACACTCCTCTCAAGTACCTCATTTTGGCAGCTTGGACTCCATATCTGGTGGCCGTACGTAAGCATTGGGCGGTATATTGTTTTTAACACTGCCATCTTTGTCTTGATACTAAGCTCGGCTTTCCTTATCACTGAGCTGTAGAGAGGACACAATACACCGCTTGCCGCACTTATTCTTCAACCAATTTCTCCGTCTTGCCGTCCATCGCTGGAGAATTCGACCCTGTGGTATTTGAACCTGTTTAACTGTTTCAGCTGAGTCCCATTAGCGAGTATGTTGAACCGAATTTGGTCCCTTCCTATAACCATCACCTCTGTTTTTGAGGTACTCATCTTCATTCCCGCTGCCGTGCACTCTATATTGAATCGGTTGATCCACTCTTGTTGTCCCTCCTGTGTTATCGTTAGTCTCGCGATGTCAATGTCGCAGTTTCAATTTTGAAAATTAAAAGTTTATTGAATTTGTATAATTTTACAGGGACACAATTTCAAATCACGCACCCATATACTGACAACTGAAATTAGTATGTTGAATAAAGAAAATTGACGATATTTATTTTTGAAAGGCATTGAGATTCACAAATCCTACAATTATAATATCCAGTAATTTTTTCTTACTGGTTTTCCTTCAGGTCCATTAATTTGTGAACTTATAACTCTTAGACTCGTAAGAACACTATATTTAAGTTTATTATAATTAAGCGCACTTGAAGTGAAATATCACAAAACTGCGCTATATAAATTCTATGTTATTATTATTATTTATATTAAAACTCAACTTTTTGGCTTTTCACTTGAATTTATGAAAAGTTGAACCGGTATCTGAAAGAGTAAAATTTCCAATAATCTAATACTTAGCAAAGGGTGTTTAAAATTCACAATAATTAAGGGATATTTTACCATCTCTCAGTAAACTATTTATTAGCACTACATACTAGTATAGTAGCATGTATTATCTGCTTCACCACTGCTGAGCAATAGTGCTCAGTTATTACTATTTTGTGGAATTTATGTTTACATTGCCTCTACTTCTAAATAACTTGGATGTGATGGCTATTCCTTTGTTATTTTTACTGCTGGTGTTACCACTGACTTTTAAGAAGCGGCAACACTAGCAAAGTTTCACATCTTATTATTTCCACTTGACCACCATTTTTGTGAAAATGCATGAAAAAAAATGTACATAATTATTTTAAGGAGGTAATCTTTTAGCTATACGAAAAAGGAGGTAATTATTAATTAGCTATCAATTTTGTAAAGTTTGTTTTGTTTATTTCTTATTTCAATGTATAGTTTTTCCGTATTGACCCCCCCATTTTAGTATAGCCAGGTCTTCAGATCCCCATCCACAAGTTAAACACCAAACATTCCCAAAGTGAAATAACAACCATTAGGGGCCATCCATAAATTAAGTCACACGTCAAGGGAGGGAGGGGAGTAGAGAAGTGTGACAAGGGGTATAGGGGGTCATCAGCTCTGTGATGTCACATGTAAAAATCTAAATTATTAAGACGCAAAACTTGAATGTAAATGAAAAACTTACTTTTGATTATTTTTAGTTATAAAATTGCAAAATATGTGACGTCACACTAGGGGGGAGGGGGTCTTACAAATGTGACGATGTGTGACAGGGACGGAGGGGGGGGGGGGGGGGTAAAAAAAATCATGAAATTCATTTGAAGTAATTTATGGATGGCCCCTTGTAGGTATTTCAAAGCCGGTAAACAGAATAAAGAAAAAAATACAATCAAAACCCGCCCCTTGAAGTGGATTGCAATGGAAAATGTGACAGAAAATCTCATACTGACACAAAATCAGAGATGTCCGTCTCTAAAATCATAAAAATAGTGTGGCTCGTCTGACCCTGATGATCAACGAAGAAGGTATCGAAGTCTCCCAAAGGACAGTCCAGAGGGGATTGGCTGAGGAGACCAGCTAAAAAACCTCACCTCACGGTAGCGAGGAAAAAACTACTGAAATGGGCCAAAGCTAAAGCACTTCACACTAAGCTTCAGCTGAGCTAAAGCTTAGTGCAAAATCGTGCACTGAGATTATACCACGGCATGTACAAGCTGTAACTGCAGCTAAAGGTGATATTACAAAATAATAACTTTCTGTGCGATAATGTTTTCAAATAATTGAACAAAAAAATAAATTTGTTCATATGAAGCAGTTACTTTGTGAGACGATTAAAAAAACAAATATTGTGTAAATTATCTAAATTAAATGTTCTTGCTAATAAATGTACCTAAAATCATAAATATACTTGTTTTATCAATACAAAAGAGAGAAAAACACATTTTTCATACATGTACCTATTTGTATTGTACCTGCTTATCCACTGGAGCGATCACGTAGGGAGAAATAAGTTTGCCTCGATTGCTTGAGATTTCTCAGGTCATTTTTAAAATTTTTCGCCATCAATAAAAAAATCATATCTACAAATTTTAAAATGGAGACATAAAAACTTATTATTATATTGGCTATATTGCTATATAGCCAATGAATTATCCTGTATTTTACTGTTTATCTCATATTTGCAGGATTTATAAAAAAAATATTAAAAAATCGTCAAATTTATAATCGCGCGAAATTTGAGTGGTTTTACTTGAAACTGCCGTGGGGGATACTTATTCAGATCAACATAGAATATTTTCGGTTTCTATATATTGTCTGTGGTATACAGTGAAACCCTCTTAAGAAGTTCTCTCTTAAAACGTTTCGTGGCTTAAGAAGTTTGGTTTGTTTGGTCCCTCGGCTCAATATTGGCACAATTTTTCCCACATATAAGGTTTTCTTGCTTAAAAAGTTTGTTTTTTCCGGTCCCTTGGAAAACTTCTTAAGAGGGTTTCACTGTACTTGATAATGAAAGGTGCATATCCATGGAAAAAATGACTTTTTTATCCGTAATTTTATCCATTAACAGCTGTTAAAAATTCGGCGGGAAAAATTTAAAAAAAAAATTATATACGAAAATAGTATATGAAGTTCAGATTTGCCAAATCTATGGTCATAATAGATAAAGCATTTCAATAGCTTCGTGTTAAAATAAACGGCTGGCAAAGAAATGTTTTAAATAATTACAATAAATGTTTTATGAATGGTAGGAAAATGTGGTCCATTTTTGGACCCAAATCAATAGCAGAAAAATAAAAGTGGTCCATTTTTCGACCGAAATCGCTCCAGTTGCTAAATCTTTCATATTCAGTTTATGTTATGTACTGGACACTTTTTTATATACTCCTGAACAACTTACCTATAATAATGTTTACATCGTCATGTAAATGCCAATGTCGCGAATCCCAAAAAACATCATTTGGAGATGTTTGAAATTGAGAATTGAAATCATAAATCTATTTATATTATTACTAAACCAGCTATGTATGGTATGGGACAGTAAGAAATCTCAATAAATAAAAAGATTTTTTTTGTTAAATCCGGCACATTCGATAAAGTGACACTTTTATTTTTATCTTTAACTAACCCTAGTAGAGGTAATATCCAGAGGCAAAATGAATATTTAAGGTCGACACTGTAATTGCACTACTTCGTACCATGATTATTGGAAAACATGGCACGATTATTCGACACTTGCAGAGCTCTGACCCCAAGGGGTTAAATAAATCTGTAGTTTACAAATAATAAAGTGTAATAAAAAATAATTGGCAGGGTACGCTTCATTTAAAATTTTGGTATATTAGCTCAAAACTGGCAAAAACGCAGATTCACGACTTTGACATTGGACCGACAACATGTAAAAGCCTTCAAGGCGTTAATAAATAAATAAATAAATTTCCAATGTAGTCTTTATTTACACTTAATTCGGGTTTACACTATACTTGTATCCACAACTCTTCGTAACTACAGGATTATAAAATTAATAATTTATACAATATATACATTGGACACTCTCTCCGCTAAATATATAATATAATGTTTTTAAAACTAGACTTACAGGAAGACTTTCCAATAACATCAATTGTTAAAATTTGTTACTTTATATTTTACGACATAGGCACGATTATTGGAACACATTGTAATTTTACAACTACACAACTTTTATGTGTAGCATTCTATTGACAATTTGTCTAAAAGAAACTTTATTTCAATTTGATTACAGCTACTAAATAAAGAAACCATAAATCATGTTTGATAACTAATAAATTCTGTTTATTGAGATAATTTTCTATACCAAGCCTTAGCTTTTATTGGTGTAAAAAAAGTGGATATTATTTCAGTTAAGAGGGCATTACCAGCAGCCGAAAATTCAAATTTCATCAAAAGACGGCCTCGCGATCGGAAGTTTTTTAGAACGAGATAGAAATACCACATTCGCTCCGCCGCAAGCAGCATATCCCACTCAACTGGCGATATCTATAGGATGGTTCAGACGACATTGATATTGAATTCTCGGTTCCAGCTTTTTCCGAATAAGTAGTAATTTGTAATTTGTTTACCGAAGTGCATAAACATAAATAGATACAAGTGAAATGCGTAAAAATAGTGGGTATAAAATAGGTACTTACGTAATATACAAATTTCTTGATTTTTGAAATGTTTTTATGAGTATTCTGTTGTTGTTTTTTAATTGTATTTCTACTGAGTGATATTCAGTTTGATTGTAAGAAATATCTCATTTTTACATATTTATTCTTCTCACAATAGGTATTATCAGTAATTTGGGAGGCGGGTATGGGTACTACCGCCCGGGAACCAGGGAGATTATTGTTGGTAATCTAAATTAAATTGAATTTCAAAAACCTCACCCCATGTACCTGGGTTCATTTATTTGTCCGGATCTTGGCGGCGGATGCACCTGCCCACCAACTGCATGGCAGGCCGGATCAGGAGAGATTGGTTGGACCTGGGAGATCTTTTACCTACCCAGCAGCACTCTCCGAAACATCTCCTTACAGTGGGAGGGATAGATTTTTTCATGTCCGTCACTCTTGGACTGACCCCCAGATTCCTACATGCCCCTGATACCTTTTTTCTTCCCAGAATCCCGAACCCAATTTGGGAAACGGAACTCAATTTGGACCCCTAGATTCCTACCACTCCTGGTACCTTTTTCCTTCCCAGAATCCAGAACCCAATTTGGGAGGCGGGTATGGGTACCGCCGCCCAGGAAACCATTTATTGGATAACCAACACCTCTGCCATAGGTCACCCCAAGGGGTTCGTTTCGTTTGGTGTCTTACTTGCCCGGGTTCAAGGGATAAGGTTTGTTTGAATCTTGGCGGCGGATGCGTCTGCCCACCAACTGTGTGGCAGGCCGGATCGGAAGAGACTGGTTGAGGGAGATCTTTTGACCTCTCCTGCAGGATTCTCGGAAGCCTTGCACTGCAGTGGTGAGGATAGACTCATACATCCTCTTGGATACACCGATCCCAGATTCCTACCCACCCCTCATACCTTTTTCCTTCCAAGAACTTCCTCTCCTTCCTTTTTCTAAAAAGACCTTCGACACAACATCCCCAAAGATGACATATTTATTCTTATTATGAAATATTTTCCTGTATGGAGCTAATGTCAAAAAAAGTAAAATGTATTTTTAACGTTTATATTTTTACCAAAATTATGTAATTCAACTATAAATAAAGATAACCAAAAAAACAGCAGCATTATAATAAAAAAAATATGTAATAAATAGCAACAAGCATATATTTTAGTATAGTATACATAATATATGTACAGAACTTGAAAATATAAAAACAGTAGGACTGTTAGTAGTTGTACAGTGAAAACAGACCGCAATACAATAATGTGAAGGTTGTCCAAGAATTAACTACCTTTGCTCGTTGTTTCTCAAAATATGGTGGCACTAGCGTTAGCTCAGACTTTCCCAAAAAACCGAGCGGTGATCCGGCTTGGTAGCTGCTTCAGTGCGATCTTTGCGTTCGTTTGAGAAAGACGCTCCGTTGTCGAATCCCGCCCCCTGCGAGGTGCGCTCAATTATTCGCTTTTTCAATTTAGAGGGAGTTAGCCCTGTTGAAGTTCATAAGCTTGCAATTTTAATCCCAGATGTCAGTAAGTCTACCACACAAATGATTTTGAGGGAAAAATGGAGTATGCAAATTAATGCTCGTTGCGCAAATGCGCTCGGATCTCTTCGAACTGTTTTTCCAACCAAGGCGAAACTTTTTTGGATTAAAAAATGGGTTCACCACCTAACCCTACCAAAAAGGCAATGAATGACATGAATTACACCTCTTTCTTCACCTGAAGCAACACATGGACGAAAAATCTTTGGAGACCGACCAGGATGCGGAGGGAGAGTTGATTGCATTTTTGACGGCGGAGTTGAACGATAAGGGAATGAAGACATGGTTCCACGGCTCAACTAGTGCATTGATCTTAACAGGGACTACGTCTCTATGGCATTATTAATAGAATAAAACTGAAAATAATATAAAATATACTGAATATACAAATATATTAGAGACTTGGTCATTAAAACAGAAATTATTAACAAAAACACGATTTGAATTACACAATCACAAATTAAAACCATAATTTTTACGGGAAATTCACGCGCATGGTGCATGCATATGTCTAGCCTCTCTTTCGCAGCCAGTTAAAGACATTTTTTATTAGTAATAGTTCAAAACAGAAATTGTACAGTATTTATTAAATGTGTTACTAAAACACTGTTTAACAGAAAGTAACTTCTAAACAGAGAAAGTTTAAGTTCTTTTAACAGAAAGTAACTTCTAAAGAGCGTTTTAATTTTTTTTAAATATTGATTTGGATTCACCAGTCGTTCTTAATATAAAACACGATCCATAACCATTCAAAAACACAGTATCAAATTTCTTTATAATATATTTTTTGGACAAATTAGAGAGGCGTCAGTTAGAGGTGTAGAGTGCGTGAGCAGGACCCTAAGCGATTCCTCCAGAAACTTGTTTAGGGTGCTTAGGGTCTGAACATACTAAAAGTACTGACGTCTAGGTATGAGCTAGCGGGGGGAGGGGGAGAAGGTCCCAATGTTCTGATTCCGCTTATATCTCGAAAACGGTGCGTCACAGAGAAATTTTTTGTAAAATTATTGTAAAATTATCTACAACATTTTTTTTTATACGTAATTCTCGAAATTTCAGCCGTTTTTAAGTTACACGCTCCACAAATGTAGACATTTTCGAAAAAATCATTTAACCTTACATTTTTCATCAAACATTCCTTCATATCGTCTAAAATATTCATCAAAGAAATACATTTATTTTAAGGAAGTTATAAAGAATTTAATTCCCTTTTAGAATATATATATATATATACAAATGCAAATTAATCTCAAACCGGTCAACATTTACAGCAATTTTAAGTTTTTCGTAAAATTTTGTCATGAGATAATTATAATTTTCATTATAAAATACAATTAAAAAATTTTCAAGTGATATTATTTTTTTCTACTTTCTTTAAAAATTGGCTTTAAGCTGTGGTCACACGTATTATTAGGCGAACGAACAAAATGTGTGTCAGTAATGAGATAAAAACAGCTTTGTCTGAAAATGATATTTTACGAAAAAACTTAAAATTGTTGTAAATATTTACTGGTTGGAGATTAATTTGCATCAAAATATATATATATATATATAATTATATTATAAAAGTAAATTAAATTCTGTACAACTTCTTTAATATAAATTTATTTTCTTTGTTGAATATTTTAGACGACATGAAGGAATGTTTGATGAAAAATGTGAGGTAAAATGTTTTTTTTCAAAAATATCTACGTTTGTAGAACGTGTAACTCAAAAACGGCTGGGATTTCGAAAATTATATAAAGAATAAAAGTTGGAGATGATTTTATGAGCTTTTACTTAATTTCAAAAAATTTTCCTCTGCAACGCACCGTTTTCGAGATATAAGCGGAAACCTGAAAATTGGGACCTCCCCCCCACCCCTTAACTCACCACCTAGACGTCAGGACTTTTAGTATGTTTACAACCTAAGCACCCTTAACAATTTTTTGAAGGAATCGCTTAGGTTCCTGCTCACGCACCCTAAAACCTTTTGGATCATTCATTGACTGGACGAACTTGTCTTAAGCAAAGTAGATTCAGAATCAAATTGAATTTGAGGACGATTTACGCAGATTATTGTTTATAGATTAATATGTTCGTAAAAAGAAAAATAAATAAGTTAAAAATAGAAGAAAAAGTATGGTAAAAAGCTTCTGTTCCCGTGGTGAAATTTGAGTCCTCAGTTTTCCGCTTCTACCACGAATTTCCTGACACCGTGTGTACAAGGTTATGTTGCATGTCTATAATTTGCGCAACGTTGGGTATTAATGCTAGTAAATTATTGTTCATAATTAGGTCACCGTAATGTACCACGGGTTTCCCGCCACCGTGTATATGTCGCAGGCAAACCGTAAAATCAGGCCGTTCTTGATGCGTCTGAGGCACTTCACGATCTGCTGCCAGGCACTTCACGAAGTAACTAGGCGCACCATGATCTGCCTGATTTTACGATCGACCGCCGACATATATAAGGCAATGAAGTATGCGTGTAACTCGCGCAACGCCGGGTATGCAAGTAAATTATTGTTTATAATTACCACGGTAATAACAATGAACCTGTCACCGTAATGTACCACGTATTTTTCGACACCTTGTATATGTCGCAGGCCAATCGTAAAAACAGGCAGATCACGATGCGCCTCAGGCACATCACGATCTGCCGCCATTTCACGATGCATCAGATCATGATGTGGCTAGGCGCAAGATGATCTGCCTGATTTTACGATCGGCCTACGACATACATATGCAAGGTAATGTTGCGAGCGTATAATTCGCACAACGCCGGGTATTAGTGTTAGTGAATTATTGTTTATAATTACGTCACCGGAATGTACCACGGGTTTCCCGCCACCGTGTATATAAGGCAATGTTGCTTGCGTGTATTAATGCTAGTAAATTATCTTTTATAACTACCATAATACGGGCATGTGCCTAGCGTGGTAGTCGAATCACCTGTAAAACTGTACACACATTATACATATAATGAACAAAGAAAGTTAAAAAAAAAAAAAAAAAAATTACCGCGGTAATTACAATTGAATCGGTCACCGTAATGAACCACGTATTTCCCGACACCGTGTACCTATACACGGTAAGGCTGGGTAGTATTGCTAGTTTATAATTTCCGCGGTATAAACGGATAAATCGGTCACCGTAATATCCATGAATCACAATGTATTGAAGTTATTACCCATTTTCATTGATCAAATATACTTTGTCGAAGCCCATTTACGCGTACATAATAATATATATATAATAAAAATTTGAATTGCACATACCTATGAAACTTTACAGTCATTATTTACTTTAGAATGTTGATTCTTTTCTCTAAAAATTTAACAACATGTTATAAAAAATACACAATAAATCTGACAGATTCGTTCCAACGACCCTGTAGCATATAAGGTATGTACAATGTAAATTGATAATTAAATATTACTAATCTTTGTTTTTTCTCGTTATATTTCTCCCAGTTATGTTTTTGGTGTGGTTATTTTGATTTTTTTATGAAAGTTCTCTTTTTATTGATTTTTCTCCCCATTTTAAGCGGACGAATAAATTTAAAATGTTATGAACTGGACCGGCGCGGACAACACGACCGCTCGCTGCCGTGAATCGACAGATACTAAGAGTTTTGTTTAGCGCCGTGCGCGTCAAAATACAGAATAAAATATTCACAAAAGCGTGTCGCAAATTCAACAGAATTATATACTCGAGAAAATATTTTTGGTTGAAAATTATTTCTAATATTTCAATAACGTCTTAAGTTAAATTTCTGTGTTAAAAATTCCGAGAGAAATCAATTTATAATTGTGTAATAAATAAGTCAAGTTGTAGTATTTTCGGCACAAAACGGGTGCTTGGATTTTTATTTTAATGATTTTATTTGAAATTAAATTAAAATTCTAAATTATATTTTGCCTAGATAATGAACAGTTTTATAATACTGCATTACTATTTGGTATGATATATGTATTGTATAATAACTTTACTCGTTTGAAAATTAACAAATATTGCCATCGACCAACAGTAAAACTATTTTTTTATTGAAAAAATGTTAACTTTTTCAAAATTTAAAATATAAGTTTACCACATAAAATAACAATCTTTCGAAATCAATTTATCGTTTTTCTGTAAAAAGCTTCGACACGTCTATGAGCTCATTCAAAAATGTCATTTTTCAGCTTTGTCTGGTTATTAACTCTTAATGTTATTCAAAACTTTAAAAGTGATTTCAAAATTAAATTGAATTTTAATATGTAAGTATAGAGAAACTTTTGTAGGCAGGGCTCATTAGATTTTTTTAATAAAAAATATAATTCTTATATTTTGTTTTAGATACATAATTGAAAATAAATTTGTGATACTATAAGTCAGTTTATATTCTACTAATTAATTTCCAAAACAATTTTAAAAATATAAGCATGACTTTTATGATACAAAAATAATTCCCGCAATAATTGAAAAAATTCAATTCAATAGTACACCTCCAACATTCAGATAATTTGGAAAATATTACGTAACTCCCAATTTTAGAGACAGTTAGGTATGCTAAAATAACAATGTTATTATTTGTTTTTCAATAATCAAATTAATCTACGTATGTATATCAGATGCATTCATACAAGAACTAACTTTTATACACAAAAATTCAGACCAAATATTATTATAAGATTGCTATTTATAAACTATTCAGATCTTTTATATTTTTAGAAAAAGTTATTAACAATTGTAAATTACGTAAGTTAATACAGTATAATCAAAAAAAAAAAAAAAGTTATTATTGTGGTTAGAAAAAATATTTAATAAATTTCTTGAATTTAAGAAATAAATTTGCATTGAAAGCTTTTGATTTAAAATCAATGTTTTTTTAAACTTTGTCCAGGAGAATGTCGCATACGTGATCCATCGGATGTTGCATATGTATTGTCATGTATGAAGTTTCACTAAAACACATACATTGTGTTCAAACGTGCCTTATGGCGGGATAGATTGAAAAGGTCAGCATTATAAAGATTGACATGTTCACTACCACAAAATGATGAGGTCGTAAATGAACTAAACCCTAACAATTCCGCTGGGGTAGGGACTGGTGGTAGTGAACAGCAATAGCATTTTGTCTTTATTATGGAAATTATAACTTTCAAACCGTAATTTAAAACTGGGTGACAAACAACATAGTTCCCCTGTCTTTACACTGTACAGATAGGGGCGCTCTTGTGAGTTGTCACATAAAAAAAAACTACAGTGAAACCCTCTTAAGAAGTTTTCCAGGGGACTGGAAAATCAAACTTCTTAAGCAGGAAAACCTTATATGTGGGAAAAATTTGGCCAATTTTGTGCCGAGGGACCGAAAAAACCAAAAGTCTTACGAAATTTCTTAAGAGGGTTTCATTGTATGTTAATTAGTTGCGGTGGTATTTTTCATAAGACTTTTACAAATTGGGAAGAATTACAGAAATAATGCACTTCATTACGTAATATAAGGCACTAATGTAATTTTTGTTTAAATAATGCAACAAGTACATTGACATTTTGATTACATTTAACAAAAATCCGAACTTCTTGGTAGTAATTAGTAATTGAACATAATTAAAATTATTTTTGGCTTACTGAAGTTGCCCAGAAATTAGAAACAATTTCAAAAAGTATATGAATACAAAAATTTAGATACGTAATTTTGAATTAATAAAAGATACGTATTATGATCACATCAATAATAATAAAATTTAAAGAAATGCTTGAAATAAACATTGATGAAATTGGAAACAGAGACGTCCAGAGCATTTCGCTAATTATTTTATACTTTGACAAAAAAATAATCTTAGCACCACATTATTTAATAATCATTAAATTATCAATGTATTTATATAAAATGCTCTCCTCCCATATCACTGGCATTTAATAGTACTAAATATATCTATACATTTACTTAAGGAAATTTATTAACACTTATAAATATTAAAAAAGGCATTTTTATTGAATTACGAACATTGATATAGATTCACTACACGGGCTCTGCATCAATAAATTTGGACCCAATGAAGTTTACATTTCAAAAATTTTCTTTAGTACGAAAACAATTTAATATCATAATCATACAGTTGATGGAAACCGAATGAAGATATTCTAGTTGTCATAATGGTGATGGGAGTGATTTTGGGTACAATGGAGGCTAATCTAGCATTATCTGTAACAATGTTTTACCTTTAAAAAAATCCTATGTATTTTTCAAAAGCCATGCTCTCAAAATATTGGACTTAATTTTGAATATTCCAATAAAAAAATTCCAATCCTATCCTAGCAACTAAATGATGAATTGAGAATGAAGGTGAAAACATCAGTATTATTTTTACAATATTTTGAAGACTCGATGTCAATTTCATTCTCAAATGATCATCAAATACACCATCCAAAAGAATAGGTTTCATAACTTGATTATTTTCTCCAGCAAGTCTGAAATTTGTATATTTTTAAAATCACAGGTAATTTATAAGATTTTCAATATGATATTAAATATTATGAATACAACTAATTTGTTTATAATTTTTTTAGGGTCAATATATATACCTTTAAGGATAGCAAAATCCACCCCTAATATTGCCAGGGATCCATTATCTACGGAGACACAAATTAGAGGTATTTAAAATATATATATTAAAATCAATGCTCCCCAATGCATTAAATTATTGTACTTTGAATTTTTAAAAATCACAAAAAAGTGATTTAAGATATACATATGTATTTTAATTGGCAATAAAAGGGTTTAAATCTTTCACAATGTCTGTATACATTATAGATAACAAAGTATAATACTTAGCAAAGTCATGTCAAGTGGGATGTCACTAAATATACAACAAAATATATATTCAACCATTCTGGTAAGTATTTACTATTGATATAGAATTATTGATGTTATCACCATACAAGGGTACCTGGACACTAAACATAGTTAAAGCCATTTCATTGAACGAGTCTTTCACCGGGGCGATACTGAAAGTATCTTCCACTCCCGACAATGGGTGTGCAAAAATATTGATTACAATCGTAAAATGTATAAGCGTGCATTTCATCGAAGGGGTCACTTTTCTAAGCAACAACTTCTATGAATCTTGCTGAACTTTTTTGATCACAAGCGTTGTTACACGAGTGCTATACCCATCATCCTAGAATATACTAGAATAGCCCTCACACAATATTTAGTTATTTCTAATATTCTCCTTGAATTATAACATAAATTAAGTACTGATATCAGCACGGTGGGAAGTGTACAGTAAAGTGTTGATTATCCATTTAGATTATAAAATTGGGAGTCTACTGTAGTAAGAATAAAACAGTAACCTGGTTCTATATCAACAGTAAGTACCAAATGTATTAGTTTATTGTAAGCCTATATGAATAAATAGATCTGATACATAACCATGCATTTAAAGCTTCCCAAGTAACAATTGTTAAATAGGACACAGCCACCAGACAATGCAGGGTAAATAAGACACCAATCACATTTATATACTTCCTATTATAAAAAGTTACAGCAGTCAAAAGGTTGCACGCTCCTTACCCAAACAGGTTGAAACAGCAAGGCGAACTGATGTATTATTTATCAGTGTTCTTTAACAAGAATTAAATCATCCAAAACCAACCATATCGCTGCTCATCAGACAAGATGTTTCCTTGGAAAATAGGTCTCCAATTCTTGGCGGGGATTTGAAGCAAATCAAAGTGCACAAAACATCTGACACGGCAAATAAAATCATGGGAAAAATAAAATAAATATTTCCTATAGTTTCCGTTTAACTATGCACAATATTTTCACAAACACAACATGATCATGATGGTCACTAACGAAGCACTACACATAAACTGGCCCTTGATTTTCTGTGTCGTCCAAACTAATTTTGTTGGCGTACACGGGTCCACCATCATCAAAAAACCGTCGGAAAGTAAACTCGAAGAAGCCGTGAGTCCCATTATCGAGGAGTTCGTTGTCCGACTTGTTGGAATCCGAACTTCCCGAATTGCGAAGCTTGTCCGGATCGATCGGATCAAAGTTAGAGGTGTCCGTTGGGAATTCAATCCTCGGGATGTGAGGAGCCACCTGGCGTCGGAGACCTTTGTCGAAGTCCACCTTTCGGAAGAAGGGGTGGCGCTTCACCTCCTGGGCATCCTTGCCTAGGCGGTTATCCGACCCGGAGCACAGGTTGAGGATCAGGTCGGCGCTGTCGCGAGACAGGTTCGCAGATTTGGGGATGTGAAGACTAGTTTCCCAATTGATGACCTTCAATCATAATATTGAAATACAAATTACCAAATGATCAACAATTTAAGGTCATACAATGTCCAGCTCACATCACCACACATTTAATTCCTCCAGATTGATTTAATATTAACAGCCATTATTTAACTACATTCTCTATTACATCACAAATTAGTTTGCTTTCAATCTGGGGTAAAATCAAAGGCAGTGAAAGAGAAAAAGCGAGAGTGTTAAGGTACTAGGGGAAAATGGTTTTGTTTAAAATGGATGTGGAACGCACTTCTATTGTGAATTATCTCCTCAGTAATCCAAATATTTAATTTTCTCTTTTGACTAAAAATAATAAATTTGCTAATTGATGAGAACTGCCTCGTTCGATGGCCGCGCACCGGCCGGACAAAGCTATCGGCATTGCCTCTCTGCCTTATGTAAAACCCGTACTAGAATACCAACTGCTCCCCACTGTCCGGATCCAGCCATCCGGGACCAAGGCATTCTCAATCAGGGTACGTTGTATGGCTGAAGATAGTGGGGAAGAGGTTTTGGCGGATTAGTATTATGGGTGCTATGTCCCCAGCGGTGGTTCAGGCTATCCCTCCTGAATATACTTACTATTACGACTCTGTGTATTATGTTGCCAAAGGGTGTGTCGTGACAATATAATAAAAGATTTTAGTACCACTAATTTTATATTTATTAAAGTATTTACACAACACGGATTATAAGGATATAATTATGGAAGGAACAATACTCTAAAAAGCAAGTGGTCGACCGGACGGTCAAACAGAGAATGGCTATCGCCGTGTTGGCGATAGAGCTTCGGACCGCAGTGACGTATGCGTTGTTACCCGTGTTAAAAATGTTTATATTCGGTTGACGAGTGTCGTTCAGTACTGAATGGTGGTCTTTCAATTAAACACGTTTGAACAATTTCACCTTAAAGTAGTTTTATATATCTAAAAGAGTTTTATATAAAGTTGAGTTTTGAACCTTGTACTGCGTTTCGGCGGGCGAGGGGGCCAGGAAGGGCGGCGATCCCACCAGCATCTCGTACAGGATGACGCCCACCGACCACCAGTCGCAGAGCTGCGTGTAGCCCGTGCGCTGCAGCACCTCAGGCGCGATGTAGTTGGGCGTGCCCACCAGCGAGTGCGCCAGGCAGCGCTGGTGCTCTCGGCGGCGGCGGCGCTCCAGCGGCTTCAGCTGCCGACACCGACACTCGCCCTCGCGCCACTCTCCGTCCGGCTCCATCGAGTCCTGCCGTCCGTGCTCTCCTGGATCAAAACCACGTATTCATAAAAAATAACTGTAATACCAAATCCACCCCTTGAAATAAAAAGTTTTCATTTAAACCAAATAAGCATTTTATTTTTATACAATCTGAAGAGCGATTCTATATCTTTTGTGGGATACTTATGAGATAACGGACGTGATCTCCGGTCAGATTTGTAAGGAAAGTAGATAATAGCCCACCCTTTCATAGCAAAAATCATGCCCAACAAAAGAAAACAAGTTGAATTTGATATGTAAGGATTTAAAATAGGAGGGAATTTTTTTCTCAGGGCCTCCTGTGTGGAGTTAATATAAAAAAATATAAGATGGTGAATGAACTTACCATTTCGTTGATAATATTTGGAATTGTGCGTCCACCTAAAGCCAGTGCAAAGACCAAAGTCCGTCAGCTTTATGTGGCCATCTCTGTCTATTAGAATATTGTCTGGCTTGATGTCTCTGTGAATGAATCCCATCTTATGTACACTCTCCACAGCACAAGTCAACTCGGCGATGTAAAACCTGGCCAGCGTCTCTTCGAAGATGCCCAACTTGATGAGCAATGACATCAGATCTCCGCCGGGGATGTAGTCCATTACAAAATATAAATTATCTTTGTCTTGGAAACTGTAGTAAAGTTTCACTACCCACTCGTTGTCAGCTTCGGCCAGAATGTCCCTTTCTGCTTTTACGTGAGCTACCTGGTTTCTCTTCAGGACATCGGCTTTTCTCAGCGTTTTCATTGCGTACAGGTGACTAGTATCAATCTTACGAACTAGCGTCACTTCACCGAAAGCTCCAACGCCGATTGGCTTGATTTTATTGAACATGGACTTGTCCATTTTGGCACGCTTCAAGCGAATGTAGTTGGATTCTTTCTGAGAAAGCATCTTCCTCATCTGGCACTGAGCTTCAGCGCTGAGACCTATCTTGGTCATTTCCTTCTCTAGTTGCATACGTCTGAATATTCGCTGCTTATAAGATTTGAGGATATTCTCAACATGCTGCTCCATGAAGAATTTGAAGGCTTGGGGTGAATAGTTTCTAACTTTGCAATCCCGCCTTTCGTCTTCTTTTTCTTTACTCATGTGTTTCCGTTCTGGTATCGGAGACTGGTGTCGGATCTTCTTATAAGGAGGTAAGTTCGGCCGGCGGTCATTCATGGATGTTCCATTAAGACCTAGATTTTTATTAGCCACTGATGAAGAAGCAGTCGGAGGAAGAGGTGGTGTCGTGTCCATTGCCGACGTACAGGGGTAGGTGGTTGGGTTTTGACAAGGACCGTCGGTAGATGAAGTGCTTTGCGGACTCTCCGATCTTGAATCTGTGTTATTCATGGAGAACTTTTTGTGTACTGAAGAATGAGCTACTTGCGAAGATGAAACTGACATATTGTCTTCTTGGTTTCCATATGGAGGAGGTGGCAATTGATGTATTCCTCTCTGCACAGCCAATGCTTGCATGGTTATAGCATAGCTGGGGGGTTCCGTGGTAGGAATGAGAGGACTGGAAGCAGACACAGGAGGAGTAGCTACTGAGCTGTTGGGTGAGGGGGGTTTGGGGCTAACTGAATACCCAGAAACTTGAGTTTGTTGTTTCTGTTGTATGGAACTAGCGTATGACGGGGGAGGCGGTTGGGGGGACGGACTGCCCGTAGCTTGAGGTGCTACAGGTGCTATGGCGGTCTGCAAAATGGGCTTTTGAACTTGAGTACTCTTCACAGACTGCATGATGATAGGAGGTTGAGTTTTAGCTTGTCTCGCACCCCAAGCCAGCAGGGGAGTGGGTCTCGCCATTGAAGAACAAGTGCCAACAGACTGAGATACTGAAATGGGACTAGGAGAGCCGGCAGAAGTACCGCCAGAGTATATTCCCGATGAGGGACTCTTACGGTAGTCTTGTTGAGACTGGGTGGGACTCTGTCGGCTCTGGATAGACACAGAATAGGGAGGGGGAGGAGGAGGACATCCCGGAAGAGGGTAAGGAGGGGGAAGTTCGGCATTGTTACCGGAAGGGTAAATACTGAGAGCCTGCATCTGCTGGGATAGTTGCTGCTGGACTTGAGGTCCATTCTGCACTATCATGGGCTGACGGGAGGGGGCGGGGGATGATGACACGGGACTGGTTCCGCGAGCAGAGGGCACCGGGGGGGCGGGGGACATGCGCTTGAGGAGCTGCTGCATGGAAGGGGGCACCTGGTGAGGAGGTGGCGGTGGAGGAGGGGTGGAGGAGCATCTTGGAGGGGGTAAAGGAGGAGCCTCCCCAAAGCTAGATGGAGAATATTGTCTGGAGAGCTTCTCGTGTGGATGAGAGTGATCGACTAATCTCGGGCTGTCTGACCGGGAGCTTCCTGCCCCGGAGTCTAGAGCCGGGCTGCCCCTATGGAGGCCCAACTCTCTTTCTATACTAGGTTTTCTATTTAACTTTGTTCCCAAAGAGTTTTTGGGTCCATTTATTGAATCTTGCTGCTTCGAGAGGAAGTCTAGCGCCGCATCGTAACGACCTCCAAAAAACTTCAGAGCTCTAAGAGCAACATCCTGAAAATAAAAAAATAACGTATTAAATTACAAAATCATTCAAAACAGAAAGATGACATGATAAAATATTCTGAGATTAACATATACAATTAATCAAACATGGAAAATATGTGTAGAAAATATATGCCTTTATCAATTGAATAATCAAAATTGAATAGTTTTATTATTGATACTTTAATTCAGGGTACACCATGTTACAATTAGCACATCAATGTCACGGGCAAATCAAAATTAGAAATATGTTAAGCAAATCAGACTCAAAACTTTAATCCAAACCATTCATAACCTCGATCAATGCCAGGTATGCATCAGCTAGTAAGTAATAAATAATAATGAACTCCAGCGAAAAATATTTTGGATTCATGGAGGGGAAACGTCAAATTTATGTACCAGGGTACTTTTGCGCCTTCACTGCATTAGCAAAAGTTAAGTTAAGCTTAAATTTAATATATTTACATTCAATTGTTAAAAAATATAAAATGTCGGTTCATGTATTACAGTATTGAAAACAAATTATGTGTATTAATAACTCGTCAATATTAATTTAACATTGCAAGTTTTTGGTTTGATCATTTTATTGTCTATGAAATTGGGTAGGGCCACTCAAGATTATATTATCAGCAATAAAAATGTTTGAAAACAGGCGAATCGAGCATTAATAAATAAACCACTTGGTTGATCGGAGCCTAAGATTGATCAATCGAAAAGTTGGGAACAACGGCTTATATAATGATATTTAGAAAAATGTCAGTTTCACAATTTCAAACAAACACGTAATTTCCTCAACCTACACCTTTTAAAAACAGTGTATTACTCACTGTGCCAATCACACATCGAATACGGAATTTTAGCTTAGGGTAACACTTATTCTAGTGCCCTCGACCCCATCATTAAAGCACAAAAACTGATAATAAAAATAATCCTTAAACTTCCTCTTACTACCAGCATGGATACGATCTTCAACACCTTCAACGTTATGGACATTAAACAGCTCTACGCAAGATCCATCTTAGTTAATTTACATAAAAACAACATAACCCTATACAAAGCAACACAATCGGTACACAATACCCGAGCCAAAAACAAAGAACTCCTCCAAACTCCCTTTTCTAAAACCACCTTTGGACAAAGACACTTTAAATACATACATAGCTTGCAAACTACACAATACACTACCAGCTACGATTAGACAAACCGAATCAATGACCAAATTCAAACAAGTTGTAAAGAAATGGATTATAAGTACTGGTTGTCACACTATTGCAAACATCTGTAAAATAAACTACAAATAGACAGAAATATCCATCTACATACGTCCTTACCCATATAAAACAAATTAAAATTATAAAATCCTAAATAATCTAAATCCATAAATAGATTTGACAGGATTTACTACTGTATGTATCTCTTCCCTCATTTATAAGAAAACTCTCTTTATGTGATTTACCCACACTTTCAATCATCTTTATGTTTAATTGTTAATTATATTACTCTTATATATGATATGTAATTATGTACCTCAACGCCTGTCTCAACACAGGTATACCCTAGCGAGACAGGCATCGAATAATATATTGTAAACATCACGTATATAGATCAATAAAAAAATTTAAAAAAATAAAATTCCAAAAATTTAATTCTTAATTGTTTATAACAGCGGTCTTCAACCTTTTCGAGCCGGCTTACCCCTTGAATCTTATTACAAATTTGTTGTTCCCCTTACCCTCTATTTATCTTTTGTACATTTGTAATGAAAGTGGTGTTTCATTTGTAATTTTTAATAATTTATTTATTATGTACATGATTTTAACTATCAAGTCATACAAACACAATTTACGCAATTATATACCAGTGATTCTATATGCATGCCACGTTATTGCGTACCCCCGATTTGGCTTCGGGTACGCGTACCACAGGTTGAAAACCACTGGTTTATAACATTGAAATAACATAGTTACACAGAGCAAGTTTTTTTTTCTTCTGAAAAAGACACCAATTAACTAATTATTAATTTTCACTCCAAGCAACACAACAAAATTTTCACAATGACAGATTTAGTAATGGACACTGGTAGCTTGCTTACCAGTTGTACTACCGAGCTCTGTTTTATCGACATGTGTCAAGTATGCGGTAAGCGTAGGAATGTATTTAGAACAAATTGAAATCATTAGAAATCAAATTTCAGATAATATGTTGTGATTAATAGCCCAAAATGAAAAGTGGCAAACTATAAAGGGTTCGAGTTCCTTATTGCTATAAACCAGTGGTTTTCAACCTGTGGTACGCGTACCAAATCGGGGGTACGCAATATCGTGGAATCATGTAGAATCACTGGTTAAAAATGCCCGAAGTCCTATTACACTCTGAATAAAATTGCATTAACTATGTTTAGTGTGACTTGATTGTAGATTGTAGACATGGGCATATTCATTCCCAAGAGTGAATCGATTCAGTCTGATTCTCCTGGCCTTTTGAATTGATTCCTTGTATTCATTCATTATTCCTTTAAATCAATTCCAATAAAAAAAAAAAACCTTTTTTAATATGTGTATATATTATCTACACGCGGTTGAAGTGAAACCTTCAGAAAACAGAAGCAGACATGAGTAGGGAAGCACCGCACAAAGAGGAGACCGATTATACTATCATACTAATCTCATTATCACGCAGACTAAATCTTATAGATGTATGTATTTGCCTCTTTTTAGTGTCGTTATTTTTCGTTTCATCGAGTTTCAAATCACAACGGTGCTAAAGAACAAAAAACACTCTTCTTAGGGTCAATTATGTCGTTCTGAAAAAATGTACTAACGACGCGCGAAGGGGTTAACGTAATATTTTAATGTGTCTTATATTGACAACAAAATGTTTTTTTGACAAAAAATTAAATTACATTAAGCTAGCAATTAAATTTTTAAATTAAACAGTTTGTGGTTTCACCCCTAAAGTTTTACTAATTTATTAAACTTAAAATTGTTCCAATTTAAAAACCACTTCACGTGATCTAATATAAATAAACATTTTAACAATATTTTGTGACGGCTGACAACAGCCGATTGGCCTTATAATATCTGCAAATTCATATATTATATCTACCTAACATCTGCGTCTAAAAATATGTAGGTACTTATTTTTTTTTTTTTTTTTTTTTTTTTTTTCATTTATTTATTACAGAAGATACATTATTTATACAGCAAAAATAACATATAAAATATAATATTTATATTTCAAAATAATCTTTTTTTGATACAAATATATAATAAATTTTCACTGATTTTTTTTATTTTTATTTTGTATGATATTTCTCTTCTATTATATTATATTATTATATTCCAATAGTTTTGGTACGTACCACAAAACAACCAACAATGTAATGAAATTGACGGCTTGGCGCGCGGAGAGGAACGAATGATAAACCTCACAGGCGGATTCGCGGCAGGCATTCAAGAATGAATTAGTAACTTTTGACTAGTGTCTGCAGTAACTCGCTAGCTGCGGACCAAGTAAAGACTTGCGATGATCGAGTCATGATCGATTCGTTTGAACATTTGGTCATTTTTGTTCGTTTGGTCATTTGTCTGTCAACTGAACAAGACGCTAAAGTTAATTCACGAATAGAGTGCTTCAGACATGACTCGATAGCGACAGACTAGACACGCGGATCTGGAACGGGTGGGACCTCAGATTGATTGATTCTTCGCACAAGTGAAAGGACACAACGCGTCATGGCTTGGAACTCAGCTGACTCGCTGCCGGTTTTTGCTTATGCGGGGGACAATGATATACATACGCGTGATTTTATGAATGGCGGCGCGGGAATGGGATAGGTATTTTACTTTAGGCAAGTTCGCGGCGCGCCGCCCATATAATAATATTTAAATACCTACGAAACATTATAAATTATAATCTTTTAATTGTTTACGGTACACATCATTAATTGAAATAATTTAACAGTAAATTAAATGGAAAATAAAAAATTAATGTGCCGTTAAAAATCGTAGGATACAAGGCCAAAGGTAAGGAATGAAGAATCAATTCCTTTTGAAATTGAGAATTAGATAGAGTGTGTCACAAGATTGAATTTATTCATTTAATTCAGTCAATCAATATTGCCCACGTCTACTTGATTGTTAAATTCATGTAATAATGAGAGTATTCAAAAATTACTAATGAAACACATCTTTCATTACACATGTACAAAGGATAGATAAAGGGTACGGGGAACAACAAATTTGTAGTAAGAGTCAAGGGGTACGCAGGCTCAAAAAGGTTGACAACCGCTGCAATAAACAATATATATGAGCAACATCAAACCATTCCTAGGCATCAATGGCAAATGAGCACAATAAATTAAGTAAAATTAGCACAAATCATCAATATTACATTAAAACAAAGCATCGTTTTATTTACTACACAGTGCTATGTTTACAATAATAACTGGAAATAAGGAAAATCAATCGACAATTAACACCCTGAATGTTTTCTTCATATCATTCTTAGATACAAAAATAATAACAGTTTTAAAAAAAACAAATATGTGCATCAGATGGAGAGTCCTGAAATTTGAAAAAAGAGAGAACATTCCCAGGTTATGGCAATATTTGAAAAACTCCCACTGTCATTATAGGGGGAAAATATTATTTATGCAGTGTTGGAGAACTTAAGTGTTTTAAAGGTCTGGGTGGGAACCCGGTGCATTTGCCCTCTCATCTACTAACCGGCAGCAAATTGTTATGATACAACTTAATAATAATTGTCTAGGTGAAACGTCAGTCTACTTTTTTTTTAAATGTGGACCCCAAGCGATTCACTTATTTTTCGAACACTAAAAAATAATAGACATTAGACGTTCAGAAAGCAAAAGCAATCCACTTGTTGAAAAGAGGACTAGAGAGGCAGACCGCTTTTCGACGGTCATATGTGATTTTTCCCGTCTTTAAAATTAATGTAGAAACATTTAAAATTGATTGGCGATTTTGCCATTTAAGTTATGTTGAATTCTTACGTAACGTAAAGTGTTTTTATCATGCGTGTACCGCAAATGTCGGAATTTGAAATGGCGTGAAAAAACGATTTAAAAATTAAACGAGCATGTGTATTCAGCTAATGTCTTAGTTATCGACGGATCACTATGCTTTCCGCAATTAAATCATACACAGGTCAGAGCACCCGTGTATTTTCGTGAGACCACATACAGGATGATTGACCCCTCCTGCGAACCAATCTCGGAATCTGGAGTTTTCAACGTGTCACAGAGAGTTTGACTCGCCAGGACTGAAATTGTATGTTGATTGGAACGATCTCTTCGGGTGAAACATCATCAGCAGAATCCAGACTGATGGAAGATTTACGGTTCCACTGTTGACCTACATTGAATTTAGCTAGATTATTAGATGGGTCGATCCCAGGGTAAGCTACTTACAATAATATTTTTATGTTCTCTTTGGTTAACTGTTTATTTGATTTGTAAATATATGTAATTTGATATTCAATACGAATACCGCTTTATCATTTCTAATCCTTATTGACTATAATTATAAAGTATGTACTTCCCAAGGCCCTGTTAAAGAGGATTTTGCTCTCCGCTGCTAGCCTGGTCAAATAACCAGTGGCGTCCTATTAAAATAAAAGCAAGCACTTACGGACAACTTACCCTTATCGCATTATTATAATCATAAATACCTACATTTTCTTTACTCCGGTAACAATTTGACTTATAATATTATTGTCTAATATTGAACCTGATATTTTTATCTTCCTTCGGTAACAATTTGGCACACCTGCATTTAATTTAACTAACAAAATATGTAACACATAGATTTAAATTAGCCCCGCATTGTTCGTAAATTAATTTATGTGGGTAAGTACTTTAGTTTATTACATTTATTTGTCACATCATAAAGATTTAACCCACAATTTTAAGTCATAGATAAATACGAAGACGCTCAGTCATATCTCTAATATCTGTTGAACATCGAGCAAGAATTTCGAACCTTGAATCTTTTGAGAATTGAGCCATTGAGACATGTTTGAATGAGCGTAGAACTATCGAGCATGAAAGCGCTTGAGTACCGTACTTAATATTATATGCATGTTGCCCTTAAACGGTTGTGACCCTGACCCTGGCACAAAGGATCATCATTGCATAATACCATTTGAAAATAAGTAAATTACATATTTTACATTAATTCCAAATATTATGTGGATTCAGTGATTCCACACACTATAACCACTTTTTCATTAAATTAGTTTAATAAAATCAAGGAGTATTTTAAACTTTAATACATAATAATACATATCACTTTGCTATCGGATGATTTTTTTGCTCTAAAAAATAATAAAAATATTTTTCTAACACACGTCGCCACTGACGACACTGCTACACATCGTGACGGATCACATGATATGCGCTCTCTCTAATCTGTTACTGTGCTACTGGAAAGAGACGGAGTGCATATCATGTGACCCGCTAGTGGCAACTACTTAGGCGATCTTGAGGGTGATTAGAAAAATAATTTTTGCTTTTAATTGAAAAAATTTATCATCGGAGAGCAAAAAATATGCTCGGGAATCGCCGGTTAAAATCCTCCGAGTATGTGCTGGTACATCCTGTACATCATAATGGCGCTAGAAAATATTTTGTTTTTCTTGTGGCACACAGTTTTACAAAAATGGAATGTACACCCATTATACGTATCTATCATAGAGGAGAGTTGGTTAAATACCGAGGTTATTCAGCTGGTCATTATGCTATTAACCACTTCACTCCTAGATAACCTTCACCTTAAGTTAAAGCTTAGACTGGCATAAATACATTTTTAATGATGATCCCAGCTTAACCTCACAATCTTAAATGATTATATACCAGCCAATAGTAAAGGGCGCCTTCCACTGCGAGCGGAAAAGAGTTGAGCGGAACAGGGTGGGAGATGAGCGAAATAGCTTTGACCTTCCACCAAAAAAGAGTTGCTAAGAAGTTAGGTGGTTGCCTTCCACTGCCCCCCATGCGAGAAATAAGTGAGGCGACTGGAGCGAGGTCAACGAAAAATGAGAAATAGTCTTGCCCTTCCATTGAAAACGAGTCAGTATCGCTTTGACGTTTGAAGTGAACAGAGTGATTTTTGTGATGTCAAGCATTGATTCTAGTAAAGATGATTCTGACAGTGTGTACGTAATGAAAAAATGTTTGCTAATGAAGGATATTTATAATTTCATCTCAAAAATTTAAACTTTCTTATTTCTGCCAATTTCATCTCAATGATGGTTTTCTAAGCCGAATTCTTTTCTGTCAACATTGCTACATTCTTTGCGAGTCGTATCCTATAAACAAAATTGGCGACCGGCTTCAATGAACAACTCCTCGACAAAAAATGCAGTCGAGGCAACTGAATTGACGACAGTTTTTGAGCGGAGTCCGCTAGAAACTAGTCGGCGATGGTGTGCGCGAGCGGACTCGTTCGGACCTATTTTAACTAGTTCGGTCCGCTCCGCTCACCTCGATCTTGATGGAAGCACTTGTATGCAGTTAACGTTTGCGAGTCGAGCGGAGTTCGTACGGAGTCCGCTTCGCTCGCATCAGCGGAGCGGACTCGTTCGAACCTATTTAAACTCGTTTAGTCCGCTCCTCTCACCTCGTTCTTGGTGGAAGCACTTGTATGCAGTTAACGTTTGCTAGTCGAGCGGAGTCCGTAAAGAGTCCACTCCGCTCGCAGTGGAGGGCGCGCTTAACACAATAATAATATGAAAGCCCGCTTATGAAATCCCAAACCTGTGCGGGCACCGGTTTCACGCCATTTTCAAGATTATCAGCCTCAAGTGATTAATAAGGAATATCGGTTTTGATGAATGATTTGTCAGTTACCTCTTCATATCCCTGGGCAAGCAGCTGACTGAGGGAGTGCCGCAGCAGCGCCAGGTCCGTGAGCTGCTGCCCCCCGCCCTGCGCCTGGCCCCCCTGACCTTGCCCCCCCTGGCCATCGCTGCTGTTGGCAAAGGGCAGCAGGGAGTTGCGAATCTCAGCGAGCGCCTTCTGGTGGTAGCCCGAGGAGGAGCGCTGGGCGGCCTTGGCGGCGGAGGAGGGCGGTGCGCCCGGGTTCATGGCCCCGCCTCCCTCTCACCCCATCACCACCAACCAACCCCACTACCACTTTCCACCACTTCACACAAAACCAAACCCCCCTCAACTCAAACTGTCCCTTCTCTTCCTCAGTACCCACCAAATAGGCTTCAATGACCACTTCAATATATCTTTAAATAAAATTGCAATTTCTTATCATTAATATTATGTTAATTATCACTTGCAGTCAATAGTTTAAGCACTGGGTTTGGGGTACACATGATTTTCTATGTCGGGCAACTATTATTAACATGGCACTATCACTTTTAAAGGTGGTTCGTTAATGTTAATTAAAGGATTACTTCCTTCCCACCAACTAAAGCAATGCAACATGATTTATACTGTGAATTCACTTTTTGATTAAAATAGCACTTATTTTTATAACTGAATTGCACAACTTTTCCAGAAGGTCTTCTCTTGCTCTTGTGATTGATTGCTACTGAGCTTTGAAAGTGTAAAGTGGATAAAATGAATATTGGATTTATTATATGAATCAGTTATTTTGAAAACGTTTCCCTTATCGTCGATTTTGTGCAATATAAGCTGTCATAACATATTGTAGCCTTCAGTATGTTCCTGGAAAAAAGAAATAATTTTTATTCTACAACTAGAATTTGTGTGAAATATAGCATATTCTAAGCTAAGAATATTGTCCAGATTGTGCATGATACTGTAATAGCATGGAAGTTATGTTTCTCATCAGCATGAAAGTTTGTTTACATATACATTGCCTTTTTTGGAAATTCTGTATTTAATCTAAAAGTAATTTTATAATTGCTGCAAGCGAATGACATGAGAATGCTACAATTTAATAGCGATTTAAGATGGAAGCAGTACATAAATAGAACAAAAATATTCATATGGCAACAGTGCCAAAATTAGATACCTTATTATTCAGGGATTGCACTTTTGTACTTCGCCGTATTTGTCATATTATAGATACACCAATGTGAGAAGAATATTTTTGGCTTATTGCACGTTCGATGGGATGTTTTGTCAGTCCTAATTACGGGAAATCATCTCTCACAGAATGACACATATCTCAGAACGATTTGTGATAGTATTCGAAGTTGCAGAATTCCAATCAGATCATTTGACATTTCCAACGAGGATTTCCAACTAACAACTCGAAATAGATAAAATACTAAAATATAATCGAGTTGAACCCACTTTTATGACTAATTGAACGTAAATTGTGATTAAAATTACGAACAATAATGAAAACAAAGAACGTCACACACGCAAGTTGGCAAACCATGGGAAGCCATCTTGAAGAAGTGCCACATTCTTTAGTGTGTTCGGAAATGCACTAAGCTATTTTTAAAAGCGCATTTTCTATTTTTGGAGTACAACATGGAACATGGTTCAAACGAACTACAGCAAAGATAAAAGCAAAAAGTATCTAACCTGCAATATTCTACTGTCAGAATTCAAAGTTGACAGTGGGATTATGTAGTGTTAGAAAACTGTAATTGACGAAAAGATAAATTAATTAATTAACATTTTACTCTTTGTCTAATAATAATGGTTTAAGCTACAAATAATACTTCTTGGAAGTAGATAAATATACCAATTCTCTGCAGATTTTTTCTTTTGAACTCTCTTGGTTACATGAATTATGCAAAATGGGTAATGCAATACGTATTGTCTTGAAACCCCTCAAAGATTGGAACATAGAAAATAGAGCCATTCGAGCTATTTCTAAGGATAAAACAGTAGCAGCCCCTAAATATAAATCTGATGAGATTTCATTGGCAAACGTGTTAAGAGGTATACATAAAGCTTTATTACTCCTAAGATTTTTTAAAATACGTACTTACTGTTTTATTTTAATATTCCACCGTTCTAACATAAATATTACTTGAATGTCCTATCATATCCCCAGTTAAAATGTTACATTAACCTCTTGAACACCAGCGTAACCTGAAGGATATGTTTAAAAAAAATCATTTCACATTGGTACTCTGGGAAACTACATACGGTAGATTATGTACTATTTTTATAAATATATAAACACATTATCTGGTAAGACGGTCCAATTTACAATTCACAGCTAATCCGTGAAAAATAATTAGGATGCAGGTGGATTCTCTAGTTATTGTTTTATATTATCTTGATATTTACTCTCTAATGTTTTCTCCTAAATAAAATAAAATAATTTAAAAAAAAACATAGTTTTGCAAAAAACAACTAGTAAGTTATGACAAAAATAGAATCAGATGATGGATGCATGGTGAAAATTTTGCGTCGGCACACCAAGAGTTAAAGTAATCTTGATTTTCCTTCATGATTAATTTATCTTAACTTGATCCCATACGTACTCATTAGTAGGCAGGTTCTTCTGTCTTTATCCGAATATTCCAGTTTTAAAATTACTGCTTAATTTCAATCCCAAGAACAATGTATAATACTTTTTAACCATTTCACATCATTTTTCCTCTTTTACCCTTTGTATGCTTGTGTAAATTGACTTGTCTAAAGTGTAAATTGCATCCAATCGGTAAAAAAAATTACCCGAATGTTAAAATCGACTGAAGTAGCTCTGACAGTCACTTAAGACATTATTGGTGTATTCCTTTATATCAATGGCAAAATACTTGAATTTTTATGGCACGCCATTAATAAAAATAAAATATTGGCTCCCCGATTGCCCTTTGACTAAATATATTTTGGTTGTAGGTTTAAGTGGTGGATAATAAATTTAGACCACATTTAAATCAATTATATTTTCAGATAATCCTAATCTCGTGGAAGAGTTGTCTAGAAAAGATGTCATGTTGGATAGCCGATTAAAAGATGTATTTGTATCATCTACCGACCCGGTGAGTAAATTAAATCGTCTCCTTTCTGAAAGTAGGTACCACTAGTTTCTGAACACAGTATATGTATATACATAATGAGAAATATGCCCTTGGACCATTGTGCTTCTCATTGTATACTTTTTCTTTGAATCGTCTTGGTGTTGCCATTAAATGATTGCAGCACATTTTTTCCCACTATTATGTTTATTCACCTTTTAAAAAAAAAATTTTTTCCTACCTGCTGTACCAAAAATTAAAATATTTTTTTTAATATATTATCTCAGTAGGTACTAGTACTGGGCGTTGACGATAATTCCACCCAACGCCAATGTCGTTATCGTTGGCGATTTTCAACTGTTGAAAATAACGTCGCCGTTCACGCAACTATAGATTCAACTGCCATAAATAAAAAGGGTTAAGAGTTTGCACTTTGTGAACAACATTAATCTATATTTCAAATGGTGTTTTGGTAATGTACGTACCTACTGCACGTTTTTTTTTATTTTCCCATCCAATACGGCCGATACGCAGCGCCAGGGGACAATCAAATTAATCAACACAAGAAAAAAATAACCTATTGATAATATTATCATTGTCGGCTGCCATCAGCTACATTTTTTTTTTTTTATTAAATAAAACATACAACGAAGTTGCATTCCCATGAGTTATCAAAACTCGGGATCGCCAATTGGTACTTTTGAGAAGTTAAACCCAACTCAACCCAATATGTAGACACAATGTATGAATAAACAATTTACAAAATCATTTCACAGAAGCAACATACAGACACAAACATATGAAGAATCACTTTACAAATATTTCACAGAAACATGTCTTATAAGATTTTATGAATTTGTATAACCGACTCATTTGATTTATGAACTTTTGGTTTCAAAAAGTTAAAATAAAGTTTCCTCCATGGTGGACTAATGAGATGGACTAAGAAATGCATAAAAAAACAAAATCAGGAAAATACAATATAAGGTACGGGCTCAAAAATATACAGACTTAATACAAGATGTTTACATACAAATAAAAAGATAATCAGGGTTATCAGAACAGAGTTTGTACCTACTTATGACTCGTTCTCCAAATAACATTTGAAAAAATAGGTTTTCAATATATCATTTCGAGATTTGTTGGAGGCATATACCTGTCTCAAGTTTTCAGGCAGTTTGTTATAGTTAGTGTAGGCAATGTATTCTAATGATTTCAGTCCGAACTTTGTTGAGTGTATTTTTGATATGTGTAGTTTATTGTGTTGTCGTGTATTATATTGGTGAATGTCGTTGTTAGGTTTTTTACCTATTGTTTTCAACAGTGTTAGCCTGTTGAATCAAAAGGGTCAAGAGATCACACTTCGTGAACGATATTTTACCTAATTTGAAATGGTATTTTGGTAATGTACCTACATACACTTTTTTTGATTTTCCCATCTGACACAGCCGATCCGTAGCGCAAAGCAACAAGCGAATTTATCAGTGACAAGCAAAATATATCTTCAACGTCTTTAATATTTCAACAGGGTAATGTTTTCAACACCGAAGTTGAATCGTTGACTGCGTTGAATAATATTCGCATATAGGTATTATATATTTCAACGCCGACATTGATAATTATCAATAGGTTCTTTTTTGCTTGTCGTTGATAAATTTGATTGTCCCCTGGCGCTGCTTATCGGCCATATTGGATGGGAAAGTAAAACAAAAACGTGCAGTAGGTACGTACATTACCAAAAGACCATTTGAAATATCGAGTAATGTTGTTCACGAAGTGCAAACTCTTAACCCTTTTTATTTATTAGGCAGTTGAATCGTTACTGCGTTGAATATTATTCGCATTTAGGTATTATATTTCAACTATTGGCACTAATTATTATCAACAGCGTTGGACGTTGAAATAATATAACTATTGTTTCCAACGGCTAGTTATATTTTGATACAGTACTAGTAGGTACCTACTTAAAATGAGAAAAAATAATACAATAATGAATGTTTGTGTTATTTTTGACAGCCTCCTGCGAAAATAGTCCAAATCAGACCTCTCCCCCTCGACCGCGATCCTGTTGGATCCTTCGATTGGGGCTACAAGGAGCCCACTGACATACCGGAAGGTTACGCCACTTTAAAACAATCTTTCGAATTTATCAATGGATACCATTACGAGCCGGACAAATTTACAACGCTCTACATTGCCGCCAAATACAAACTTAACCACGATACTGTCTGTAAGTAACATTATAATGTTTTTAAAAGTTTAAATAAGAAAATACTTTAACACCACTTTATGTGTATAGTTAACTAGTTTAGGTTCATCCTGAATTTTATAAATACAGTTCTATAAATTTATTAAAATGGAACTAAAGATTTTCATTATTATGGCAACACCGATTTTAGAACAAATTAAATTAGATAAATGTTAGATCAAATACCATACAATGGGATTGGTTTATTTAATATCAGATTCAGAGGCGTAGCGAGGGGGTGCGGCCCGCCCTGGGTGCCACCCGATGGGGGGTGACATCCGATCGAGTGTCACCCCCAAGAGCACAATTCTCTAGCCACCCCCCCCCCCCCCTCCCCCAGGATGGGGCAATTTTTTATGAAGTCGAAATTTTAGTTTTTCATCTTTAATTGGGGGGGGGGGTGACATCACGTTATCCGCCCTGGGTGACATCACGTGCCACCCATGCTAGCTATGCCACTGATCAGATTGATATGATTTTTTAATGTTTTATTGCATTGTAAGAGATTATGTAATCAAATTTTCCTTTTTCTTCAGTAGACTTCCTCTATTGGAGGTTAACTACAATCACTTCCAAGACTACCACTCTGAATAACAATATCATTTTTCAGGTCAAATCCTACATTACTACAAAACATTTGAAGTATTTATACCTGACAAGAAGAATATGGTTAAATTTGGAAAGGCGACTAATTTCACACAGATAGAAGCTGGCAAAAAAGTGAAAATTGAAAATGAGTAATTATGGCCTTACTGTACAATATAGATTTTAGAAACAAATGTTATTTTGCAACAAGTTTTGTTATTTATGCAATGGTTAGAATAAATTGTTGAAAAGAAATCTATTTTATTGTGTGTAACTAACTAACTAACCATCACGCCGTTTCTCCGCAGGGGTAGGCAGAGAGGACGGACCGCCACACAACTCGATCTTGGCACACACTCTTTGCCTCGTTCACATTCATACATCGTCTCATACATGCTCTTCTATTATTCCGACTCTTCACATGGCCCGACTCAAGTAACTGATTCACTTGGTCGTGCCATGTCTTCCTCGGGCGTCCCCGACTTCTTCTACCATTCACATTTGCATCATATATTCTCCTTACACTCCTTTCCTCGTTCATTCGCTCTACATGCCCAAACCATCGGAGAGTCCCTTTCTTAATCTTACACATCACGCTTACATCAGCCTTGCATTCTTTGCGGATATCCACGTTTCTCTCACGATCGTACATGGTTTTACCACACATTCGCCTCAGGGATCTCATTCATTAAAAATAATATATAGTATATTTCCGGCACGTTCCAGAGTGGAAGATACTCTTAGTATCGCCTGGTGTAAGACCACCATTCAGAATGTAAATTGCTTGAGCCGTGTTTGATGACCAGATCTGAATAGCCAGGTACTTTCCAACCTTCCTCTTCCTTATCTCCTTCCCCTCCCCACTACCTTCATACCCCAATTGGGGATGCCGTAGTCTCACTGGCTCCAGACGGGAGCAGCTGAGACTCTTGTGAGGTATTACTATAAAAAAAGTGAAAAATGTCAATCTTCTTTACTTTTTGCTTTAAAACCCAACTCTCGTAGATAGAACTCTACATAAAACTACATCCCTATCTTCCTCTTTCCCCTCCCCACTCCCTTAAGCCTCACAATTTGGGGGTGCTATAGTCCTACTATTGGACAGTTGGGACTCTTGCAGGGTGTTCAAGTAAAAAAAAAGTTTAAAATTTATCATCAATTTTTTTATTCAATACAATATGTACATAGTATAAAAAGCTTCAAGAGCCAGCCTTAATTTTCAATTTCAATGCTTATGTTATTTCTACAATAAAGATGTTCATAGATAAACTTTTATACATTTGATCTAACACAGGACATGATGTGAAAAATATACAAAACAGTTACAATGTGCGACCTCTCCTGAGGTCTATAAAAGATACATCGAGTATCTAGTACAGATATGAGCTACTTTATTTGTGTTTTAAAATTTGAGTCTTTTAATTTCTACATCAACATTCATTGAACTGCAAAAAACTGTCACTTCTCAAGCGTAAATAAATAATTGCTTTTTAATTTTTTAAATAATAAAATTGAGTAACATAATTTCGAAAAGTGTTCATTTTGTATGTATGTCTAGCGTAATTTAAGTAATTACAATAAGTAAAATGCATATAGCGGAATTTGATACTCACTTCTTGATTTACTCAAAATATAGAGTTTGAAACTCAACTGACCTGATGCGCGAGTTTCTAAACCCGCCATATCGGCAAAATAACTGCTCGTGATTGGTTGAATTCCGATATAGCGGGTTCTGATACTAACTTTTTGAATGATATAGCGGGTTTTGTTTCTCACTCCCAGTTTTAACATATTTTTTGTCATGATTAGGGAGGTTTTGAAACTCAATTTTAGGTTCCTCTTGTTCCTCGCAAAAATTTAAACAAGATGTCATACTCAGATCATTTTGTCAAAAAATCGGATATAACGGGTATTGAAATTATAGATTATTTTACAATATTTAATAAAAAATATTATGAAATTTTGAAAAATAAAAATTATAAATTAATAACCAAAAAACGCATTTTTTAGAATGTTTTATATTTCGTTATAAATATTAACTAACACAGTATGTAGATAAGGCAAGATATATTTTTAAATAATTTTAATTAAATCACAAAAAAAATCCAAAGTTGCCTCCAAATTTGAAGCAAATTAAATTCTTTAATTATCAACATATCATTATCATTATTTAAAACAAAAATAAATAAATTAGCTCATATCCGTACTAGGTATTTAATATAACATTTGATTACAAAAAAAAAATCAGTTGGTTGGTTATTTTGGCCTCAAACCCAAAATTAAGATTTGTATGAAATGGGCCGAAATGGGCTGCGCAGCCGTTCCTCTTAAAGACCAGTAATATGAAGTAGATTGAAGGAACCAAAATTACCAACTTTGAAAGCAGAAAAGGGAGTAACTTGATTGAGACTTTCAAAATTGTATCAGGACTGGTATGTATACAAGAAATCTTCTCACCACAAACACAAACGTAAATCTCCGTGGACATGGAAAAATGAATGAAAAACATGTTTTGCATCCAATCCTAAGAAACACTTGCAAGTAGAATAGTGGTAGAATGGAACAAACTTTCACAATATGTCATCAATGCTACTAATAAATGTAAACAATTTAAAACTTGACTGAATTCACATTTAAAGAGAATAAAGGATGTATGTATTATGAAATCAGATACGAGCGCATCAGCAAAATTTTGCCTGGTATTTAATGACCAGGCAAAATTTTGCTGATGCGTAATATAATTAAATATGACTAACTTAGTCATGGTGGATACATTATTATGGAATTGTAATTAATAGTTTGAAATTTTGACAAAATTACCTACCACATAAAAAAGCAAAATATGCAGCACTTAAACATTTTAATGTCAGCAATAAGATCAATGTAGAGATAAACTCAAACTACAGAAGATGAGTGTTGGGCATGTCTACTGTCCAGAAGTCACAAATGTATTATTTAATCATTACACTCTTCACCAGCCAAGCCAGAGTAGAAGATACTATCATTATCGCCATGGTGAAAGAGCACCATTCTGAATCAAAACATTGCTTGAAATGGCTTTACCCATGTTTGGTGACCAGATCTAAATTTCCAGGTGTATAGTTCCTAACCTTCCTCTTCCTTATCTATTTTCCTTTGCCACCCTTTTCAGCCTCACAGCATACCCAAATTGGAGATGCCATAGTCCCACTGGCTCCACACAGTCAGGAGCAGTTGGGACTTGGGACTCTTATGTAACAGATAAAAGAAAATTATTATCAGTGTAGATAACTCTTATATCGTCAATTATAATAGAGTGTACTAATGTCAGTTACAATACTAACTGTAAGCATTGTTTTCATCAGTTACATTAATAACCTATGTTATCCTCAGTTAATATAACTCACATATCATCAGTTAAAAAAATAACTTTTATTATCAGTTAGATAACATTTATCTCACCAGTTACAATAATGTAATAGCTGTAGCTATTGTTACATCAGTTACAATAAAATCTGTAATCATCGTTACATTAAGATAAAAGAAATCAGTTAAGATAATCCTTAGATATTCAGTTAATACATAACTCTTACATCACATCTTTTATCAGTTAAAAATAACTGTAATCATCAGTTGCAATAGTAACAGTAACCGTTATTATCATCAATAATGATAATAATTACTGTAATCATGGTTATCTCACTTATGAACTTTGGCGGTCCCACCTCCAGATTGTTCCATCATCACAAACGCAGACCAGAATGTTACCATCCCTACTGAGGGAAGTCTGCCTGATGGCCGACACACACTTCCCATGCTGCAGTGTCGATACTCTTGATAGCGAAGGGTCACCGTTGTCAAGTTCCCA
Source organism: Limnephilus lunatus (assembly GCA_917563855.2). Lineage (NCBI taxonomy): Eukaryota > Metazoa > Arthropoda > Insecta > Trichoptera > Limnephilidae > Limnephilus > Limnephilus lunatus. The sequence continues at coordinate 14,231,431 of OU830601.1, read as the reverse complement.
AACAATTGTCTTGCCTATTTGGTTTCCTAGGGCCATGGTCTGAAAACAAAAAAAATAATAATTACAGGTGGTATAGTTTGGCAAACGACAGAATGTGTCCGATGGTTGGTGAGAAATGAATTTTGGGGAGAGGCAGAGTCAACCTGAAAGTTCTGTGTGTCCTCTGGAATGAAGAGTGGTGCGGCGTAGCAAGCCACCAACAAACTAAAAAAGTAATTAACCCGGCGAGCGTAAGGTGGGTATTTTACACCCGAAATTCTTACTATATTTTTTTTATTCTCGACTTATTACTATTTTTAATTCGATAGTCTATTTAATTTACCTGTTTTTTTAAGTACTTGTTATTAGAAGCTTGTTATAAAAGTGTTATAATAAACATTTTACGGTGCTCCAGATTTTATGTCCGGGTTAAATCTTTCCCAAATGAAAGACTAAACCCTTCCACACACTTTTCCACAAATGATTATCTAGTAAATCCACGCAATGTAAGTGCACTATATAATTATAATAAATACAAAATAATACAAGAACAATACATCAATCCACCAGAAACATAATGGGAAAATATTTCACCGACTCCAGATATTTTCATATCAGAGGGTTCGGCTCTGATGAAATCCTAACTGGTCCGATAAATCCTACTGATCCCTCAATATAAATATTTAAAAAATCTTTCGTAATCCTACATGTATTTAAAATGACTGCCTTTTGCATTTTTATATATAAATAATCATATTTTTATATATAAATATTTTAATCATTTTTATTAGAATCAACATTTTTCTTACAGAATTCAACTTATGGCACTTAATTGTCCATTTTTATTTATAACTAAATCACAAAAAAACTAACATCTTGCAAAGTTTTTATCATAACAAACACAAATTATCAAAATTTAATTCTTCTACAACTAATCTTAGTACTTGGGAAAAATAGTAACAACGAGCGCCAGGTGGGTATAACACACCCGCCGACGACTTTGACGTCGTCTAACCGCCTCACTGACCGGTGGATGACTAAATTCTCGTTTCTTGTCGCTTTCTTATCTCCCCCTGCGCAGCTACTCAGGCGCGCAGAGCATAATAATAATTCACTATTAAAATATTGATCGATTTATCTTGGTCTGGGTGTACCACACCCAACCTTACGCTCGCCGGGTTAAAGATAAATTGTAATTTCCCAAAAAAAAATTAAAAATTACATATATGTAATCGTAACTTTGACTATTAAACTTTCTCTCTTCTTCGAGAACGACATAAGTGCATGGAGAAGGTCTGATATAATTTCATTAATAAGGCTAAAGTTAATAATATCAATACCAATTCCAAACACTTCTGGACCTTTCTTAAATCTAAGCTGAAATTCTGAAGTGCTTAATACAGTGAAACTCTCTTAAGAAGTTTTCCAAGGGACCGGGGAAAAAAAACTTCTTAAGTGGGAAAACTTCTTAAGTGGGATTCAGTTTTATCCATTTAATAACTCGAGTCTGGGGCATGCGTCATTCCTATATGTACCTTTGTTAAATTTTGATGTTTGATTGAAAAAAAGAAGTAATTATAATGCATCTTTTACCACCTCCTTGGGCATATTTAATCATGTTGTTATGAACATAAAAATAAAGCTAAATATATTTATTTGAAGGTTAAATTTTCCGTATTAATCGTGATCCGATAGATTTAATCAAAAGTTTTTGGTGTTTTACAAATTCGATGGAATAAAAATTTTATACAATAATACGGTAAAACCCCGTTAATTCAAAATCCACGGGACATCAAAAATAAAATTTCGAATTAACAATTCCCACATAATTCGAAATTTTACGGGTAAGTCGAATTTTCGCAGCCGTATACCGCCGCGGACGAAGTAAATTTAATTTAATTAATTTATAATTAATTTTATTAAATTTTTTAAATTTAATTTACTTTATTCGAAGTAAATTCACAAAAATACAATATTTTCCGAGTAAATTAAATTTTCGCGGCCGATTACCGTCGCGGCCATCCCTTTAAACTCAAAAAAATTATGATATATTATCGCGTAAACAGAAATTTCGCAGCCTATTTCTGATGCAACTGGCCCTTTGAATTCAGATACTCGAAGTAAATTCATAAAAATACGATAAATTTCGCGTAAATCGAAATTTCACGACCGAATCCCGTCCCGGCCGGCCCTCTAAATTCAGATAGGTACCTACCTGTTCGAAATAAATTTGTAAAAATACGATGTATTTCGCGTAAATCGAATTTTTGCAGCCGAATCCCGTTGCAGCCGGTCAATATTCAGATAGGTAGGTACCTATTTGTAAAAAATCATAAAAATTCGATATATTTCGCGTAAATCGAATTTTTGCTGCCGAATACCGTCGCGGCCGGCCATAATGCAGATACCTATTCCGAATAAGTTCATAAAAATACGATATATTTCACCTAAATTGAATTTTCGCGGCTGAATCCCGTTGCGGCCGGCCATAATACAGATACCTATTGGGAATAAACTCATAAAAATACGATATATTTCGCGTAAATTGAATTTTCGCGGCTGAATTCGGTTGCGACGGGTCATAATTTAGATACCTATTCGGAATAAATTCATAAAAATACGATATATTTCGCGTAAATTGAGTTTTCGCAGCCAAATCCCGTCGCGGCCGGCCCTAGTTCAGATACCTAATCGGAATAAATTCATAAAAATACGATATATTTCGCGTAAATTAAGTGTTCGCGGTCAAATCTCGTCGCGGCCGGCCCTTATTCAGATACCTATTTGGAAAAAAATCATAAAAATTCGATATATTTCGCGTAAATCGAATTTTTGCTGCCGAATCCCGTTGCGGCCGGCCATAATGCAGATACCTATTCGGAATAAATTCATTAAAAAAAAGATATATTTCGCGTAAATTGAGTTTTCGCGGACAAATCCCGTCGCGGCCGGCCAGTATTCTGATACCTATTTGGAATAAATTAATAAAAATACGATATATTTCGCGTAAATCGAATTTTCGCGGCCGAATCCCATCGCGGCCGGCCCTAGTTCAGATACCTAATCGGAATAAATTCATAAAAATACTATATATTTCGCGTAAATTGAATTTTCGCGGCCAAATCTCGTCGCGGCCGGCCCTTATTCAGATACCTATTTGGAAAAAAATTCGATATATTTCGCGTAAATCGAATTTGTGCTGCCGAATCCCGTCGCGGCCGGCCATAATGCAAATACCTATTCCGAATAAATTCATAAAAAAACGATATATTTCGCGTAAATTGAATTTTCGCGGCTGAATCCCGTTGCGGCCGGCCATAATGCAGACACCTATTTGGAATAAATTCATTAAAAAAAAGATATATTTCGCGTAAATTGAGTTTTCGCGGACAAATCCCGTCGCGGCCGGCCAGTATTCAGTTATTATTTGGAATAAATTAGGGATGTTATGGAGCTCCGTAACCGTAACCGAAACTATCGGATATCCGAAATAAAAAAATATCCGTAACCATAACCGAAACCGATATAAAAGTTTCGGATAGTTTCGGATAAAGGCGGAGTCAAAATTACAGGTTACGACAGGATTTTGTCTGTTTTGTCCGGCCGAGCCGTCACCTGTCACACAAACTCAAAACGCGCGTGTCTCTTGCAATTTGCATTGTTTATTATTTATTTTGTGATTGTGGGTGTACAAACATTAAAACTTATTATTTATGAGTACCATCTTACTTGGTTTCAAAGAGTTGTGTAAATAAATTGTTATAGTTTTGGCAAAAAGCAAAATGCGTTTTAAGTCTAGTTTAATTTGGACATTTTTTGAAGAAATTAATGTAGATTCTGCAAAATGTAAACTGTATGGTAAAAACTCTTCACGCAAAGGAGGTGGCACTACTTCTCTGGAACTTCATCTTATATCGAAACACATTGTTAAATATGGTTGTTACTGGAAAAGGATACTGAACAAAAACAAAACCACCTCAACAGCTAACATCTTTATAAGAGTGTAAAAAACAGTTGTCAATAATAGACTCTTTGAAAAATAGAGGTTCCTGGGATGATATTAGTAAGTATGTAGTAGTAATTTTAAAATTCTAATATTCGTAACCGAAATTATCCGAAACTAGCGGATAATCCGAAATAATTTCATATCCGTAACCATATCCGAAACCGGTATAATATTATTCCAATATCCGTATCCGTATCCAGATCCGAAATATCATATCCATAACATCCCTAGAATAAATTCATAAAAAATACGATATATTTCGCGTAAATCGAATTTTCGCGGCCGAATCCCATCGCGGCCGGCCCTAGTTCAGATACCTAATCGGAATAAATTCATAAAAATACGATACATTTCGCATAAATCGAATTTTCGCGCCCGAATCTCGTCGCGGTCGGCTTTAAAATTAATTTATTCTAAGAAAATTCGTTAAAATTACCACAACCAATTCAGATTTTACAAAATAATAATGCGAATTAGGACGATGTTAACCGCGTTTACGCTCGATTTATCGACATTTTACGGCATTTTACCGCCACGGCTATCTGTCAGATTTTGATTTACGAAATTTGTTTTTTTTGTTGTTGTTAAAATCGATGTTTTTCGAATTACTAATTTCGAATCTTGAAGACCCTTGCATGTTCGTTACATAATTCCGCGTTGCATATTCGTTCGACGTGTCACATTGCTATTGTACCTAGGGGTTACGGCTTATGGCCCAGCCGGCGGCGGCCGACAAAGGGTCTGTTTATGGTCTCAGGTACTAGAGATCGCGAGTAATCTGTGAAGCCAATGTCCTTCACTTTATGACTTGGAAAAAGGTTCATTTTAGATAAATATGTATTTTGCAGCACAATATTTCGTTTGTGTTGACATTACCGCCGGATTTCTTAAAACCTCTTAAGCGGGAAGCAGTTTTAGCTCTAAAACTTCTTAAATGGGAAAAAATCGAGTTTTTTGCAGTTTTTTGTATGGAATTTTCAAGGGACTGAAAATCAAAAGTTCTTAAGCGTGAAAACTTCTTAAGTGGGAACTTCTTAAGCGAGTTTTACTGTAATGTGTTTCTCAGTTTTCAGCATGTATTGAGGGGGGGAAGCTATAAGTACCTTAATCAACAGACATTTTTTCTAATACTCTCCGCCCCATGCACCTTGTCTACTACTTGAATACTACAAAATGCAAACACAAATATAGATACTAAATTAGTTTTAGTTTTAATCGACTAACTACTTAAAACGACCTATTTTAATGATAATTCGTCAGATTAGAACAACGCGCACCCGGCTACTCCCCGCGCACTAACACCTATCCTTATTAGCATGCGTAAATCACATTCAGTGTTTATCAACTGTTGTGACTAGGTTAAAAGCTCGACACAATGAGTTCCGTGAAGCGAAAGTGTTTTTCAATTGAAGAAAAAAGTGCTATACTACACCATTTAGAAGCCGGTGAATCAAATGTAACCCTAGCAATGAAGTTCGGCATGTCTCATATAAAAACGAGCTTAAATTGTGCAGCCGTTTGTGCGTCGTCCGGTTAGTACGACAAAGTAGCTCTGGCCCCTTGAGGGTCATTATATCCGAATTCTACTGTTTTTTGTCTGCGAGTAGATTCATCAATCAAATAATTTTTAGAGTTTTATGCCCAGAGAGTTTGGGGTTATTTACACACCCCAAGCCCACAATTTATTTTTCAATTAACCCGTCTGCTTGGTTCAATATATTCACACGTCACAATTCGGAAGCCTCAGTTTCGCACCAAACCGGTCAAACTGTCACTTTGGATCGAGATTGTAAAATATCTATGCAAGATAGCTTTCATATTTCAAAGACAATAAGAAGCATTATTGTGTTCTCTTTCTGGTTAAAAGAAAAAATACATATGTTTGCATGAGAGGAAAAAAGATATATAGCTTTTAAAATGTAATGTCACTCGGGACGTTTTTGGTCTTATGAAAGTATAACGCGATTACATGTTTTGGGATGTATTTATTCCTAAACAAGCAGACGGGTTAAAGTGACAAAACAGAACTTGATAAAAATAGGTTTGTTCGGTTGTTTTTTTTCTTCACGTTTATTCAATGTTCTGCTTTATCATGCTACAAGTAACAACTAGTATAATATAATGTGGTTATGGTCTCACCTTTTGTGCAAAATCAATAGCGAATCGGATGAACCAGATTTCGCACTCCTTGTAGTCGAAGCGATGGATGAGGGTGGCGGTGTTGTCTCCGGGCCGCAGCTCCTTGTCTTCCAGGCGACCCGGCTTCCAGCAGACTATGGCATTTTCACACGACTGAAAATAACATTAACGATTTCCTTAAAAATCAAAAATACATGTCGCTGGAGATGTCACACATCCAAAAATGTGTGCAAAAAGAGAAATACTTAAATACCCCCTTTAATATAGGTAAAGTAAAGTAAAGCTATACAACAAAATAGTTAGATAAAACCTTACCTTGGACAAAATCAGATCCCCCATCCACTTAACGCAGTCGACATAATTCCTGTGGATGTCCCTGGTGGAAAAGTCGGGGAAGTGCTCCTTGAGCGAGTTGAAGGGACGGGAGCTCCGGTGAGGATTGAAGTTGTAGCTCTGCTTGATGGCCTCGTGCATTGATGGCTTGTCCAGCCTCCACAGCTTCAGGGAGTGGTCCATTCCACAAGACATTATCTTCTCACCGTTGACGTCAAAGTCCTGACAATATTACAAAACAATTCAACTCAAATCATTTACAATAAATGAAATAATATTTAGACAAAGAAACTACATAATATGAAGTACGTACAGGGTGTTAAGGGACGTTCTTTAACCAGTAATACCTGACATTATTTAGAGAAAAAAATGTTAAGAAATTTTGGCATCCAGTAACATTTTTGATGTTTTTGTTTTTCTTGTTCAACCAAAAACCTAAAAAGTTAGTAGGTTTTGGAGAGCTAGGGTAGGGTATTGAGCGGTTAATCGGCTGAGTGACCAGTGCCAATATGTGAAAGAGTTTCTTTGCTATTTGTTTTGAAAAAAAAAACTTTTAAAGAAAAAGAAAACATTAAAAATGTCATCAAAGACCTAAATTTCATTTACATTTTATACTGCCAATAATGTCAGGAGTCCCTGGAAACCCCTTAATCACCTTAACTTCATATATTGTCACGATAATAATTATTAAATTCGAATAATTATTCTCGTGACCTATTTAACTTTCACCTAGCCGCTCGTATTATTTGTTGAACCGCCTTTGGTTTTATTTTTGCGGGTGGCAACGTTAGTTTCTAGTTTCCGGCACTTTTTGAATATTCGCCGTTACGGCAGCCGACGGATATTCGACTCGTCAATTAGGTGTTAGTTTTTACAAGTTTTTAACATGGGATAATCCCTTATATTCATATTTTATTATTTAAAACCACGAGCCGGATCATTAAAGATGATTTTTGATAAACGCGACCCGGTGTAATTAAGCGGGTGTTACGGCTGTCGGTGGGAGAATTACTTGTGCCACGAGATGTTTGCATTGACATAAATCCGCGTAATCGTTTGTCGAAGAGTGACATAAAACGCGACGGAACACCTTTGTGCCCTTGCCTGCCGTCTGCCTCGAGTAGTTGTGGCGAATTCCTGGCGGAAAGCCTTTGACGTGGCTCTTGCCTTGTGCTTGACGAAATGCCCAGAGTCCCTTGACGACTTCAGCCGGAATCCTGGTCATCCGGTGGAACCTGCTGCCCGGCTGTCCGGATAGCCAGAGTCAGCGGGATATGCGCTGGCGATTTGCAGTTGGCGCAGTTGCGTCCCATGGATGCGCTCCCCGATTACTTTCCCACGTCTTCGCGGCGACAGTTCAAATAAGCGTTCTTGAGTGTTAGAATTATTTTAGGAAACATGACTTGGTCCAACAGGTATGCGATTTGCTTTTTGTTTTATTGTTGATTTGGTCGCCCTTACCGGTGTTGTTTTGGGGTAATTGAAACCCCCTGGCTATATGTTTTTTTGAAATACACAATTAATATTGTTATTTAGTAAAGAACTCTTTTATTTAAAACAAAAAAGATAAACCTAATCATGCTGGGGAGAATCCCGTATTTCCATCCACAATCCTAAGGAGACTCGCTTGCTCTACCTATTTATGTATAATACTAGTAAATGGTTCCTATAATGATATTTTTAGTCTTGCATAAAAATAAAGACGCAATTGTGTTTCTCTGTAACGAACAAAAGATTTATTAATACTACGTATTTACAACTCACAATCACATTATTTTATTAAAAAGATATTCATTTACCTGTAACGAACAAAAGAAACAACATTTAAAGTCCTTATTTCACAATGACATTACATTAATACTGGACGCGGGGTAGAAATCTCAAAATGGGAAGCCAAACACAATACGATTGTAGCTGTCTCTATTTCTAGTACTTTAGTACTAAACTGCTACGCGTCGAGTAAGGTCGTGTCTTACCACTAAGTAAATTGTATTGCAAAGCACCAAAATGCGCTCCTGTGTGATGAGAAAATGCTTCAATTACACGGCAAATAGTCGAAAAGGAGACAGCGAACATTGCATCACAAAGTGACATAAGCATAACAAGGACAACCTACTAACAGTAGGTCGGTTCACACAGCGTCCCACATTTGTTTTATTCCATTGGGAAAGATGGGGTAAAACGTACAAAGGGTAAAGCGTTCATTAATTTAATAATGTCGTTGATGAAAATTGTAAATAGTAACGGTCCTAGGTGTTATAGGTGTATAGATTTGTAAAATCATCTAAACCTATAACCTGTACTGTATAATAAAATATGTACTTAAAAATACTCCTATAACTAGAAGTTTGCCCGTTGCAAAGCAACTAAGGGGTTAAAACTAACTTGACTTACTAACAGAAAAAAAAATATTTCGTAGTAAGCGGGTAGGTACCTACGGTTAAACATACAAATATATATAAAGCCGCCCACAGGGCCTAGCAGCAAAAATCTGCCATACGTTAGTATATAGACACCACTGTAGGCATGCACACATCAAATCCCCAAAGTTTCATCGCAATCGCATGAACGGTTTAGCAATGCGTAATTTCATGATGCCAGAGCTCACTTTTGTATACAGAAACCGTCGTGGGCATGCACACATCAAATATACAATTTTTTATCGCAATCGGATGAAAGGTTTAGCAACGCTTAGCGGTTAAACACAGAATTATGTATAAAGCCGCCCGCAGGACCTAGCAGCAAAAAGCTGAAACACTACATACACTAATTCCCGGTACATTTAGTTTTCAAACAGCTCATGCGCCACCTATTATTTTTTTTAATACAAATTTCGTGAAGCCAGAACTCACCAGTAGTTTTATACAAACCTTGTATTAACAATAACGAACACAACAAAAAAAGAATTTTTCAATTTGTTGCAGTCCTTCAGAAGTTATGAGCGTACGTACATTTTCATAAAAATTTTATAATGCCAGAACTCACCAGTAGTTTTACTGCTAAAAAAAGCGCTATACGAATTTAATACTTAAAAAAAATATCCCGTTCAACTTCGAGTAATTTCTGTAAAAGTTCGGTTCGAATTCTATTCAAGTTCTATAGATATTTTTGTATTGTGATGCAACTGGCATTTACTGATAAAAAAACAGAACTTACACAGAAAGTGAAAATGAACTTTAAAAAATTGTTAAATTATTCAGTTTCGTGGAAACAACATTACCTTAGTAAATTAAATTGCATCAAAAACCTAAATAATTGTCTCTAAACTACCCATTCCGGCAGGTACCGGCGCATTTCCTTACAAAATTCCGGCAATGTTTTTGCTTTTCTCATCATATTTGCAATACTACCGAGATAAGTAGGTACCTACCCTGAATTAATAACATTTCAATGTACTGGCCGGTAAATATCCACCCTACTGAAGTGAATCTATGGACACCAATTTTCTTGTTTTTTTTGGAAAATTTTATAGGTTTTTCGGCGACCCTGAACTTTTTTACATGAGACGGACACTTTATATCGTTATCAAAAGTTGTCTTATATTGCCGGGTACCGAATTTTTCGAAAACATCTAACCGGGGATCGTTTTTTCGGCTGCAATGCCATTTTCCAAAAAACCACAACCCAAACCGCTGAGAGATCCGTTTTGTTTTGACATCTCGGATAACTGACCTGTCTCAACATTCTCTCTAGTATTTTCCATTGCATTGAAACTAATGACCGAAAAGATGTCTCTTGTTTTTTATGCGAACCTGTCGGCGGGAAATATAATCTAGCCGAATTGAGTACTTTTATTTGAGGTTCCAGTTTTAGCCGCTGATTCGCCTTAGTTTTCTGTGAATAAATCGCTAGCAAAAATGTAGGCAACAAAAATGCTCGATTTTTCAAAGTACTGAAAAGTGTCTGAATCGAAATCAAGCTAAAATAAACCTCGAGGTTGGTGAAACTTAAGGGGCGGTGCGGTCGATTTTAGCTTGCCAAAAAAAGTGAGTTTTTGAAAAACTGTGCAATACTATATAGTACTAGCTTATGCCCATTGCAAATGCAACTAACGGGTTAAAACTAATTTGACTTACTTACTAACAGAAAAAAAATATATTTCATAGTAAGCGGGTAGGTACCTACGGTTAAACATACAAATATATATAAAGCCGCCCACAGGGCCTAGCAGCAAAAACCTGCCATACGTTAGTATATAGACACCATTGTAGGCATGCACACATCAAATCCCCAAAGTTTCATCGCAATCGGATGAACGGTTTAGCAATGCGTAATTTCAAAATGCCAGAGCTCACTTTTGTATACAGAAACCGTCGTGGGCATGCACACATTAAATCTACAAATTTTCATCGCAATCGGATGAATGGTTTAGCAACGCTTAGCGGTTAAACACAAAACTATGTATAAAGCCGCCCGCAGGACCTAGCAGCAAAAACCTGCCATACGTTAGTAAATAAACACCATTGTAGACATGCATACATCAAATCCCCAAAGTTTCATCGCAATCGTATGAATGGTTTAGCAATGCGTAATTTCATGATGCCAGAGCTCACTTTTGTATACAAAAACCGTCGTGGGTATGCACACATCAAATCTTCAAATTTTCATCGCAATCGGATGAAAGGTTTAGCAACGCTTAGCGGTTAAACATACAAATACATATAAAGCCGGCCGCAGGGCCTAGCAGCAAAAACATGTCATACGTTAGTATATAGACATCATTTTAGGCATGCACACATCAAATCCCCAAATTTTCATCGCAATCGGATGAACGGTTCAGCAATGCGTAATTTCATTATGCCAGAGCTCACCATTGTATGCAGAAACCATCGCGAGCATGCGCACATCAAATCCCCAAAGTTTCATCGCAATCGGATAAATGGTTTAGCAACGCATAGCGGACATACATACATACTTACTTGCAAATATTTTTTTGATTTTTATACATATAGAAGATAGCTGGTATCCGGCATGCGTTGCTATACCATTTAATAAAGAAAATGTTTCTACCTGCGTGTCTTTTCTCATTTGTTCCAATCCCCTTCCCCCCCCCCATTTTCCTCACCAGCGTCCGCTTCCCCTTTCCCCCACTTCACTCCTACGCTTCTCCGTCTCGTAAACCCCCTCCCGAGTTCCCCTCCCCCCTCCCAGGTTCCCCCTTCCTGTTTCCACCCCCCTGCCTCATTACATTCACTAATTCTCGGTACATTAAGTTTTCAAACAGCTCGCGCGCCACCTATTCAACTTTTTTTTACAAATTTCGTCAAGCCAGAACTCACCAGTAGTTTTATACAAACCTTGAACTAACAATAACGAACACAACAAAAAAAGAATTTTTCAATTTGTTGCAGTCCTTCAGAAGTTATGAGCGTACGTACATTTTCATACAAATTTTATAATTACAGAACTCACCAGTAGTTTAACTGCTTAAAAATAAGCGCTATATTAATTTAATACTTAAAAAATATCCCGTTCAACTTTGAGTAATTTCATTGTAAAATTAGAAAACTAATACTTATGCAATATCGTCGGATGATATCGAGTGTTTGTGTGCAGGTAGGAACCTACTTATATTCTGAGTATAGGTACTTGCATACATACGTAAAAAAGAACTCATATTTAGGCTGGGTTGTTTAACGAAATTAAAAATTCTTCAATTTTTCAAGTCAATTTTAACGTTCTGTAAAAGTTCGGTTCGAATTCTATTCAAGTTCTGTAATTATTTCAGTTTAATGATGCAACTGGCATTTACTGATAAAAAAACAGAACTTACACAGAAAGTGAAAATAAACTTTAAAAAATTGTTAAATTATTCAGTATCGGTGAAACAACATTACCTTAGTAAATTAAATTGCATCAAAAACCTAAATAATTGTCCAACTACCCATTCCGGCAGGTACCGGCGCATTTCCTTACAAAATTCCGGCAATGTTTTTGCTTTTCTCATCATATTTTCAATACTACCGAGATAAGTAGGTACCTACCCTGAATTAATAACATTTCAATGTACTGGCCGGTAAATATCCACCCTACTGAAGTGAATCTATGGACACCAATTTTCTTGTTTTTTTTGGAAAATTTTATAGGTTTTTCGGCGACCCTGAACTTTTTTACATGGGACAGACACCTCATATTGGTATCAAAAGACGCGAAATGTTTTCGGGTACCGAATTTTTCAAAAACATTCAAGCCGGAATCGTTTTTCCGGCCGCAATGCCGTTTCCCAAAAAACAACAACCCAAACCGCTGAGAGATCCGTTTTCTTTTGACATTTCAATTTGCTGTTGAAGCGCGGGTAAATCTAGCGCTTTTGTATTAGGTACTTACCTAATATATCATACACAGACAGATAATATTCCATAATTATATTTTTTAAACAGGCAAGACCGATACACAAATTTGCACAATTCCTGCTTAAATTAAGGCCCTGCCGAATCACACAAATTGAAATCCGCCATTAAAAAAAAAAATTCTTCATACAAAACCTATTAGGGCTGGGTCTGCTTTTTTTTAAGGTGGTAGTGGATTTTAACGCCATCACGACTCCATCTTCAGTGTTGCAAAGTTCGAGAAAAATTATAAAATTTTAATATAGCAGCCGATTTTACAGGCTGCAAACGATTTGCATTTATCGATGAAAGTGAATTTTTCGCAAATGTCAGAAAAATGTCGAATTTGAATGCAATATTGTGAAACATTTTCAAGGGGGAGCAAAACATGTTTTGGTTTTAAAAGTTTCTAAAACTTGTATTGTTTATGTTTATTAAAAAACATCTCCGCCGGAAGGTGTACTTTTAACGCAATCTTTAATTCCGTATTGCCCCTATAAAATGTCAATTTTTCCCAAGAACTTTCTCGAAGCCGTTTAATTAATTAGAATAAATTCCTAGCAAAATCAGTTTTGTATGGGAAACTAACTTTTTTTTACTTCCCTTCTCGATCCGACGTTTTTAAAGGGGCGAACCTGTCGGCGGAAAATATAACCTAGCCGAATTGAGTGATTTTATGAGTAGTTCCAGTTTTCGCCGCAAATTTATATTATTTTTCGCTCTTAAAATGTATCAGTTCAATTTTATGTGAGTTTCCTGTCTAGTCTATTTTTTTTGTGAAAATCGTGAAGCTAGCGTATTTATTTAAATTCAGACGAAGCTGCCATTTCGAACGGATGAAAATAGAACTACAACAGTATTCGATAGACATTTGATTTTTTCTAATGTGAATAATCCATCTTGTATTCCGCACCGCTAGAAGTCTCCCGTAAAGTTTTGGCAAACATATTGATAACGATGAAAAATGTTTCCCCTAACAAAAAAGAAACAAAAGCTAGTGGCTGGAAAATAATCGACTCTTCGAAGGATTGTGAACTTTGAAGCGTTCCAAAATAGCGAGCGCTAATGTCCATTCTCGCGTGTCAGCCGAAGGGACAATTCTAGACTTCAAGCCAAAGTGAACCTTGAGGTTGGTGAAACGCGAGGGGCGGTGAGGTCGATTTTCGCATCAAGGAAAAAGTGAGTTTTTTGAAAAACCAAGCAATACTATATAACTAGAAGATTGCCCGTTGCAAAGCAACTAACGGGTTAAAACTAACTTGACTTACTAACTGACAGAAAAAAAATCATAGTAAGCGGGTAGGTACCTACGGTTAAACTACAAATATATATAAAGCCGCCCACAGGGCCTAGCAGCAAAAATCTGCCATACGTTAGTATATAGACACCATTGTAGGCATGCACACATCAAATCCCCAAAGTTTCATTGCAATCGCATGAACGGTTTAGCAATGCGTAATTTCATGATGCCAGAGCTCACTTTTGTATACAGAAATTGTCGTGGGCATTCACACATCAAATCTACAAATTTTCATCGCAATCGGATGAATGGTTTAGCAACGCTTAGCGGTTAAACACACAACTATGTATAAAGCCGTCCGCAGGACCTAGCAGCAAAAACCTGCTATACGTTAGTATATAAACACCATTGTAGAAATGCACACGTCCAATCCCCAAAGTTTCATCACAATCGGATGAACGGTTTAGCAATGCGTAATTTCGTGTTGCCAGAGCTCACTATTGTATACAGGAACCAGGAATCCCCCCCCCCTTCCTCACCAGCGTCCTCTTCCCCTTTCCACTCCGCCTCCCTCACCTTCCCTCACCCCACTTCACTCCTAGGCTTCTCCGTATCGTAAACCCCCTCCCGAGTTCCCCTCCCCCCTCCCAGGTCCTCCTCCCCCCCTTCCTGTTTCCACCCCCCCCCACCTGCCGCATTACATACACTAATTCCCGGTACATTTATTTTTCAAACAGCTCGCGCGCCACCTATAAATTTTTTTTTTACAAATTTCGTAATGCCAGAACTCACCAGTAATTTTATACAAACCTTGTACTAACAATAACGAACACAACACAAAAAGAATTTTTCAATTTGTTGCAGTCCTTCGGAAGTTATGAGCGTACGTACATTTTCATACAAATTTTATAATGCCAGAACTCACCAGTAGTTTTACTGCTTAAAATAAAGCGCTATATGAATTTAATAGTTTTAAAAAAATATTCCGTTCAACTTCGAGTAATTTCATTGTAAAATTAGAAAACTAATACGTATGCAATATAGTTGGATGATATCGAGTTGTTATGTGCAGATGGGTACCTACCTAAATTCCGAGTGAAAAAAGAGTGAGTAAAAAAAACACATATTTAGGCTGGGTTGTTTAACAAAATTAATTATTCTTCAATTTTTCAAGTCAATTTTAACGTTCTGTAAAAGTTCGGTTCGAATTCTATTCAAGTTCTGTACTTATTTCAGTTTTATGATGCAACTGGCATTTACTGATAAAAAAACAGAACTTACACAGAACGTGAAAATGAACTTTAAAAAATGGTTAAATTATTCAGTATCGTGGAAACAACATTACCTTAGTAAAATAAATTGCATCAAAAACCTAAATAATTGTCCAACTACCTATTCCGGCAGGTACCGGCGCATTTCCTTACAAAATTCCGGCAATGTGTTTGCTTTTCTCATCATATTTGCAATACTACCGAGATAAGTAGGTACCTACCCTGAATTAATAACATTTCAATTTGTACCTACTGGCCGGTAAATATCCACCCTACTGAAGTGAATCTATGGACACCAATTTTCTTGTTTTTTTTGGAAAATTTTATAGGTTTTTCGGCGACCCTGAAATTTTTTACATGAAACGGACACAAAATTTTGGTGTTAAAAGTTGCCTTATATTGCCGGGTACCGAATTTTTCAAAAACATCTAACCGGGGATCATTTTTTCGGCTGCAATGCCGTTTCCCGAAAAACAACAACCCAAACCGCTGAGAGATCCGTTTTGTTTTGACATCTCGGATAACTGACCTGCCTCAACATTCTCTCTAGTATTTTCCATTGCATTGAAACTAAGGCCTAATTTGTGGTTTTTTTTTTTAATGCGAACCTGTCGGCGGGAACTATAACTGAGCCGAATTGGTTGATTTAATGAGTAGTTCCAGTTTTCGCCGCAAATTTATATAATTTTCGCTCTTAAAATGTGTCAGTTCAATTTTATGTGAGTTTCCTGTCTAGTCTATTTTTTTGTGAAAATCGTGAAGCTAGCGTATTTATTTAAATTCAGACGAAGCTGCCATTTCGAACGGATGAAAATAGAACTACAACAGTATTCGATAGACATTTGATTTTTTCTAATGTGAATAATCCATACTTGTATTCCGCACCGCTAGAAGTCTCCCGTAAAGTTTTGGCAAACATATTGAAATGTTTCCCCTATCAAAAAAAAAAACAACTGCTAGTGGCTGGAAAATAATCGACTCTTCGAAGGATTGTGAACTTTGAAGCGTTCCAAAATAGCGAGCGCTAATGTCCATTCTCGCGTGTCAGCCGTTGGGACAATTTCCTTCGAACAAAATTGAACCTTGAGGTGTGCGAAACTCGAGGACCGGAGAGGTCGTTTTGGCGTGCCAGCGGCGTTTTTGCGTCGCCAAGCCAAAGTGAACCTTGAGGTTGGTGAAACGCGAGGGGCGGTGCGGTCGATTTTCCCGTCAAGCGAAAAGTGAGTTTTTTGAAAAACCAAACAATACTATATAATATATATAGTACCAATATTGTATTACTAATGATAACTCATATAATAAATATAAAAATATTTGCCCGTGTGTCTCGTTTTACCCGCCTTTACCTTCCCTGTCCATTGGGTAATCGAGTGAGAGTATCTTGTTATCTCAGTCACACCCATAGGTCACAATCAGTATTCGGCGAAGAAATTAATAAGCCGCCCGAACATATATCTATCACATTCACACACCTACATTCTTTGATTGTCTATCTTTATCACCCATGAATAAACTTTTGAATTTAGAAATAATACTGAAAACCGCTGAAAACAAAAGAGTGCTGCTTGCTTTCCACATTATATTGTGAGTATGTGAGACTATAACGAGTCTATTTATAATATATAACGTCATTGTTATTTCAGGTTTCTTTAAGTATAATATAAGATGGTATTTTAATGAAATACTTCTGTTTAATGTTTGTCTTTATAACTTGTTTGATCGTTACTAAGGTTACTGTAGCTAACATCACATCTGTCAGCAGTGACATCTAGTGAGCCACCAACTAACTTGTCGGTAATACAAATTAAAGGAAAGCACTCATAAGCGGTTTTCTTTACATATATTACAACCAAGGCACGAATCGTTATAATTCTTGTATAAACGAATATAAAATGATCTTTTCTAAGAAATGATCTCAACAATATAAACATTCATTTTTGGATATTTTTTATAACCACTTGAGCGATAGAGAAATCCGGGTGTTCAATTTTCGATTCGGTGTAGGTATATCATAATATTATATTTCCAAATATTAATATGGAAACATGAACTGCTTACAGCAATTTAAAGCCAAAGAATCCACCTAGATTTCACTGTTCATCTCATATTTTTAGGTTTTATAAAAGAATTTAAAAAAAACCTTTAAATCATTTTAATTCATAAATATCACCTATAGCTATCGCTTGAGAGGATAAGCTGTTATTTTAAGTTACATAATATTATCAAATCCAGAAAATTGATAAAGTAACTTCCTATAATAATATTTTAGCAGACAATATTATTTTAATTCTATATTTGAAATGTACGTACATTATGGTATCGTTTTTAAAAGAGTAACTGTGCAAGTCAAGAGATTTTTTGATTTTCCACTGGTAACAACTAGAATAAACATAAAATTCCTCAACTATATGCATTATACCAGAGGTTCCCAAAGTGGGTGCCGCGGACAGTGGTCAGGGGTGCCGCGAGGCGCCCCTGATGTCTCTACTAAAAATCAAAATTGACATGAACGAATACAAACATTTTATGGAGTCTGCGCTCTGGGAATGGATTGGGTGGGAGGCACAGGAGTGGGGATACGGTTGTGGTGCTGCGCTTGCAGCGGCCGCGTGTCGCATTCACTTGTAGTTTTTTCATTTAAGATTTCATTATTCAGGAAAAAACTACAAGTATGGAAGAGAAAAATGGGTGATGATGGAGGCAAAGATTGTTTTCCAATATTGCAACAGTACATGGCCCATAGCGGAGTTAAGGTTTCAAATAATTTGCTGACCCTTTTCACAGAGCACCTAGTACTGTTGACTGCCAAGTACTTCGCGGAAGACCAAGTGGAAAAGTTTGTATGGATCCAAGATCCATTCCGTGCTCAAGCTCCCCAAGATTTTACTACGCAGGAAGAAGAAAATTTAATTGACCTCTCGACCGACAGCAGCCTAAAAATGAAATACGCTTGTTCGGATTTGACGGAGTTTTGGATATCAGAAATCAGTATCCGATTCTAAGTGGAAAAGCTGTAAGGGTCCTCATTCCCTTTGCTACTTCATATCTGTGTGAAGCTGGATTTTCAGCGGTTGCGGTTATAAAGAGCAAATATCGCTCAAAAATAAATGTGGAAAAAGAAATGAGGAGCACTAAACGGTTTTTGTACTTGTATTATATTTGCATTTTCTTTGCAAGTTTTCCTATCAATAAATGCACTTATTCATTTTACGAGTTGTATTATTCAGTGGAGTAGGTAAAAAAAGGGGGGGGGGGTGGCGGTGGCTAGATAGATCCCGAGGCTACCACAGATAGACATTATATGACAGGGGTGCCGTGAGAAAATTCAAATTTTCTAAGGGTGCCGCGACTTGGAAAAGTTTGGGAACCCCTGCATTATACAAAGTGTCCGGAAACACGTAGTAGGTACATGCAGGAAACTAGTGAATCTACATCACATTTGGAGTGGAATTTGTGGTATAATTTTTATGATTTGAGCTTTCGTTTTCGAGTAAATCGAATCAGAAGTACGAATTATTTATGTTTTTTTTTTATTTTTTTAAATACAGTCACTAGGGGGTTAATGGAAGCTGTGTAACAGGTCTGGCCAACACAATTTGCACCACGGGCCACTTTGACGACCTAAAATTTTCCACGGGCTGCATATTTTTTTGTTCATATCTATAGTCGCAACTGTGGAATGAATTTTGATATTCTATTACTACAAATCGCAAATCACGGACACTCAATGGTTTTTCTCTACTAAGAGTCAGTGGGTGACTATTTAAATCAGACTTCTGTGAACACGAATAGTTACAGTTCGAACCAGAGAGTGGTTTTTCTCCACTGAGTCAGCACGTGCCTCTTAATCTAAACTTTTCTGAATATGAATAGCTACAGTCAGGACACGAGAATGGTTTTCTCCATTGTGAGTCAGTATGTGACTATTTAAATTAGACTTTTGTAAACATGCATAGTTACAGTTTGAACAAGAGAATCGTTTTTATCCACTGTGAGTCAGTGTGTGCCTCTTCGGAACTGAAGCTGGAACCGTGGAGACAGCCCATTCCGAATATCGACCATCTTTACAGTGCCCAAAGATGGTGCACCCTTACTACACGTACTACATGTATAAGTTGGCGAAAAAGGAGGGCACTGTCGTCTATGACATAAAGATAGTAGGTGTGTTAGTCAGATTAAAATATAAAGATATAGCGTTAGTTCATGTTTACGCCACCGCCAACTTATATGTGTAAACATTGTACTACTGTGTAAACATTGGGTTTGGTTATAGCAAGCAATGTAAAAAAATGCAACTTACAGCACTCAAGACTTCATCTCTATGTCCTTCGACCCCCCCAAAGATGGCGATGCAAACATCGGTCTGAATATTGGTCAGGCGGAGAGCGTGGTCCTTTGAGGCCGATAGCAATAGGTTCGGATCCTTAGGGTGGAACTTGACCTCGTTGATAGCGTGACCGTGGCCGATGAAGTGCTTTATGCAGGCCTGCGCTGTGGGGCTGAAGATCCGGACCACACCGCGAGAGCCAGCCACGGCAAGGAGCGGGTTCCCGGTGTCTTCCTCGTACGACCAGGCACATGTGTAATAGTTTTCGTCAGCCTAAATTTATAAAAATTACATAGGTAGAAACAGATAAATCATTTTAAAAAGACCCTTTTGCTTGTGACGTGGTGTATTGGATGGATCAAAAAAAAAAAAAAAAATGTTTTTTTAGGTAGCCGAAGAATGAAACAAAAAAATATAAAAGAACATTGACGAACATTGAATCAGGATTATAAATTTAAATAGAATTGATAAACATTGCCACGCACCCAGTATCTTTGGGTATTTGTGGGATAAGAGTGTTCCAAAATAAAAAAGAAAAACTTTTTTGAAACCTTCGGTACTATTGATGAGCACAAATGGTTCCATGACAACATTACAAAGTGGCAAATCTACATACCTTTGAAAAGAAAGTCATCATGGGGAACGGCTGACCTTTTCAGACAAAATTAAATTTTGGATTTGAGGCCAAAATACTTAACAAAATTAAAAATATTTTTTTTTAATGAAAGGAAAATTTTAGCAAATATCGAGTACGGGTGTGTGCTACTTCGTTTATTTGTGTTTTAAATTATAAAATATATTTAATTAAAGAATTCAATTTTTCATGATTTTACAGGCAACTTAGGCATTTTTTGTGATTTCATTATAATTAATAAAAAAATAATCTTACTCTACCTACTGAGTTACAATATAATGAAAAATAAATAATTTAAAAAAAATATCATAAAAAAGGCATTTCTTTGAGCAGGGAATTTAAATTTTTTTTACGACAAATTTGTGGAAATGTGTGGTCTTTATAAAAGTCCCAACATTTCAAACTTCCCCAAGTTGCGAATCCTTAATATTATAAGAATCGTTAATTATTTTTTTGTTATTGTTTGCAATCATGTTGGCGTTTATTCGAATTGTGGTCAGAGCTCAGTAGTAATGCAGACCATCTCCTCAATAATAATAACTGAGATTGTTTACCTCAGGGTCAGCATAGCACTGGAGGAGCTTCAGACCCCCGGCCTCGGGGCATTCGTAGATGCTGACGCGGTTACTCCCCACCACAGCGAATATCTGTGGCTGCCCGGGCCCGAGGTGGTGGACAAACTGCGCACCAAACAATGGCTGCCCATGGTCCTCTTTCGCACTGCAACTGCAATTAATGTATTAAATTAATGACAATGAACTGAGCAAGATACATATTATTTATCTTGTCTTACTAAAACTGCATTATTACAAATTCATATTGGTTCAAACATCAGCTTCACTATCTATATTTATGGTTTGGCTTTCATGATGGTTAATGCAAATGGTGACCGGACAACTCAGAATGAAATCAACTCAGAACCTCATTTGAAAAGTCGTTAAAAGTGATGAAAAAAATATATTAAAAATTGGTTAAATAGGTTACTTTTCGTTAGGGTTATGGGATATTTTAAAACTATTTTTTTCATAGCTTTTAATTACTTTTCAAAGAGATGTTGAGTTGACTTGATTTTGAGTTGGCATGGAACCAATGGATGCTTCCCCCTCTGTATCTATAATACATACTTTCATGAATATATACTTTTAATACTGTTTATTTTCTATTTTAAGTTTATTCAGGAAACATAGTTATATTTTTAAAACCATTATAAATTAGTTAAGTTCCACTTAAAATATTTTTTGTTATGGTTACAGATATAATTAAAAATTTTTAAAAAAATAAACAATATGAAAATAAGATGTTCCGGCTCCGGCTGAACCCGTGCGTCCCTGACCCGGGACCTGCTCCTAGAACTAGAGTACTCACATCTCGGAGGCCTCCGGCAAAATGCAGAAGTTACCCATCTCTATTGTGAACTGCCTTATTGACTTAGAAAGGATTGAATATTGTTGCCCCAAATGCAATACCAGATGGAGTACCTTATTTTATATACAATATTTGAAATCGAAATACGCATAAAACTCTTTACTCGGGCATATCTGCAAATCTTACGTACGCCATATATAATAATAATAGTTTATTCCAGAATGTATGCGGGGTAGTGCAATGCAATACATTCTAGATTTCGAATAACAAAAGACAAATAATAAGATGAGGTAAAAAGTAAATAACAACACATAAGTACTTAAATTAAATTTAAAAAAATGATTAAGCATGAGAAATGAAACTGAAAAAAAATACTAAACACTAAAATGAATGCAAGCAGTCGCTTACGGAGGGTAATTCACCATCTCCCGTCTCCAGAGGGCTATCAGGGGGCACTCTATCAAGGCAATCATGGCAGTGATGATCACATTTTTCGATTGGCGCAGTCTGCGCCATAAACTTCCCGTGCGGTGGCAGAAGAGTGCTCAGAAAGTGTGCACTCATTCCTCCAGGAATATTTCCGTAGCACTGCAGTATCTCGGTAGGCGACTTTAGCTTACGCCATTGGGATGTGCAGAAAGTGTTGAACAGTATTATTTTTACGTTTGGACTGCAGAAGGGAAAACGTCTTGACGATCGATGTCTTTAAGATCGTCTGTGATATGTAGTAATTCAAATTTAAAAGGTTTACTGAATGGTTTGGTGATGGTTTTGATGAAGCCTATACATTACATTTAAGTGATTAGTGACTTACGTAAATTTGAATGGCGGTTTTACGACTTTTGGCACCTTTTTTCTACCTCTCCTCCCTTTTCTTCCTTTACTAGTCGGAGTCTCACTGCGGGAGGTGTTATCTGTAGTGGATGCACTTCCTACACTTGATGTTTCATCCTAAAGACATTCATTTCAAGTTAGTTAACTATCCTAAATCACAAACAGGTATAAAATATTCTAAACTGAATAAAATATATCATATTTTCAGTGAAATCAAATAACACAACTTACTGCTTCGTTGTCTGAATATTCTTGTATTGATTCCGGCAGCATTTTTTTAATAATGGTGAATAATTTGAAGTTCCGAATCAAAGAGGAGAACGAACGTATAAATAATAATATAAAAGCACTCGTTTATACCGTAACGTATGAACCAAATATGAACTGGAATAGAGTACCACCGATGAACGATCAAAAGCAAGACTATAAACTATAAGTTAGAGAAGTAGGAAACATAATTTTTGTTGGATTTGAACATAAATAAACCTGACGATTTGAGACTTGACCATAAATAAACCATACACACATAAATCAACCAGTCATCATACATAAGTGCCCCCCACACGCACACTTCGGAGCGACCGAGTCCCTCGCCACTTCAGGCCGCCGCGCAGAAAAGTCTCACGGTGAACTGCGCTGTAAACCTATCGGTCTTTACTTTTCTGCGCGGCGGCCTGAAGTGGCGCGGGACTCGGTCGCGCCGAAGTGTGCGTGTTGTGTGAGGGAGCCAATACACCATACACTTGACCATCACTTGACAGTTCACGAAAACGAAAATGCTTCCTCGCGCCAAAAGCCAAAATACAACGCGAAGCTACATGCACGCTACCATCACGCTACAATCCAGTGTTGCCAGCCGTGTCTTGTATTTTTTTATTTATTTTATTTTTTTTAATGGCTTTTCACCCCAAAGGAGTGTTCTGGCCAGTGTCAAGTGAATGATTTTTGTGTGTAATTTTGTGAGTGTATTTTTGGTAAATATTTACAATTTTGGTATCAAGAACATATCTACATTATATAATAATACTATACAAATAATAATAATAATACGCTAAATTCTTACAACACGAGATGATTTTAATTATTTACATATGTATAACAAGTGGAAGTAACAGGAAAATAATAAATATGCTTATGTAATTTATTATACATAAAAAATAAACTAAATAATGAAAAATTTTAAACTAAACTTACAATTACAAATTGATGCTGTTAATATTCAGGAAATTAGACAATACTCTATAAACGCGTTTGTTTTGAGAAGATAACAGACATGCAATGTTGTAGGGAGGCATTATGCCCGTACTGATAAGGTGAGGGATGAAATTTATGTATGAATTATTTATAGGGCAACTGAAAAAAATATGATTGAGGTCCTCTTCACCAAGACGACATTCACACATCGCAGAATTCTTAACATGAATATTTGTCAAGTGAACATTGTGGCAGCAATGACCTATCCGCATGCGGCAAATCGAGGATGTTGAGAATTTGTTCAAAGAGAGTCTAGAAAACCACGGTTTTGAAGGAATCGTTGGCTGAATTATGAAAAAGTTATATCCTTTTGTTTTACTAGACTCATCCCAATGATTCTGCCATGTGGAAATCATGTTTTCTTTCAATTTAATGAAAATGTCATCGGGGTTTAAAAAATTATATAAAATATCCCCCGAAATAATGGCATCTTTCGCCAGGGATACCGCAGTGACTAGGTATCCAAGCCAACACGATTTCTTTGCCAGAGTCGGTTAATTTATGAATTAAAGTGCGGATTCCAACACAGAAATCGTCTTCTGGGTAATGGAAGGGGGAAGAGTTCAATTTTTGAAGTGCACTCAGGGAATCTGAGAGAATTAAAAAGTTTCCAATGTGATCATTGTCAATGTATTTGAGGGATTCAAAAATGGCTATACATTCAGCAGTGAAAACGGAAGCCTCTTTTGGAAGTTTGATTTTTCTATTGACTTGATCTGATGGGCAATGGAATGCCGCTCCCACATGGTTTGATAAGGAAGACTTGGAACCATCTGTGTAAATAATTTTCCAGTTGGAGTATTTAGAATTTAAAATTTCAATAAGCTTTCTTGGAGCTTCGTGATTGTTAATTATGCCGAGAGAAAGAAGAATATTTGGTTTACGTAAATGAATACGAAAGGAGTTAGCATATAAAGGAAGTCTATCAGATGGATTTAAGAGGGGTTTATACGCACTGTACGTATGGAGACTTTTAACAAGAAGAGGGATTGATTTGTTCCTCCAATAAGGAAGTGATTTCACTTGAGCAGTGAGTGCAGTAATTTTGTCTATCAGTGGGTGATTAGAGAGTCTTAAGCATTTAAATAAAAACTTGTCTGCCAAGAACTGTCTTCTGAAATGAAGAGGAGCCTCCACAGCTTCCACTTGTAAAGCGTTAATTGGGGAAGAACGCATTGCACCGATAATCAATCTTAAACTTTGAAATTGGATGCGGTCCAACCTCGCGAGGTTCTTTTTAGAAGTGGGTTCGATGAGGAATGATGCATAATCCAAATGACTCCTAACATATGCGTTATAAAAAAGTTTTTGGGTGAATGGGTGACTTCCCCACCAAACCCGTGAAACGGCACGTAAAATGTTGAGGCCAGCTTGACATTTGTTAATGATAAAATTAACATACGGGTTCCATGTTAACTTAGAGTCTAAAATTACCCCAAGGAATCTTATCTGTACCTGCATAGGGAGAATTGAATTATTTATTTGGACTGTTATACGCGGAGGAACACGTTTTCTGGAAAAAACGATAACATTGCTTTTGGACGGAGAAATTTCTAAGCCGTGATTCGTTAACCAGGTTAAATCCGTCACTACTAACTTAGCTTGTTTTACGAACTTTATACTTCATAATATGGATAAGCGTATTCAAACTGATGCCATTTATACAGATTACAGCAAGGCGTTCGATAAAATTAACCATTCCATTCTGTTTAGAAAACTAAAACTTGCGGGTATCCATGGAGATCTACTAAGATGGCTAGACTCATATATCAGAAACCGTTCGCAAGCTGTTGTGCTAAGTGGTTTCAAATCAAATTGGGTCAATATTACATCAGGAGTTCCACAAGGATCAATTTTGGGTCCTCTCCTGTTTAATATCTATATTAATGACATTACGAGTTGTTTTAAACACTGCAAGGCAATTTTATATGCAGATGATATGAAACTATACCTTCCAATCGATGATATCGCGTGCTGCTTAAAAATACAGGAGGACCTTAATAATCTCAGCGAATATTGCAAAATTAACTGCTTGTTCCTAAACATAGATAAATGTTACTCAATATCATTTACGAGAAATAGGACAAAAATAATATTTAAATATTCAATAAACAATGTCGGTATTAAAAGAAAAGAATCAGTTCGGGACCTGGGTGTTACCTTAGATTCCAAACTTACATTCCAATTACATATTAATAACATTGTCACTAAAGCCACCCAAATGTTAGGATTTATACTACGAACATCAAAACTATTTTATTTTCTCGATACATTTATTTTGCTTTATTATACCTATGTTCGTCCGCACCTAGAACACGCCTCACAAATTTGGAATCCAAGATATATAACATATGTTCATAGAATCGAACGTGTTCAGGAAAAATTTCTCTCCTACATAAATTTTCGGTCGTTTTATGCATTCCAATCAAATGAAGATATTCGTCAATTCTTTAAAATCCCGAAATTAAATTGTAGGAGAATTATTTCTGATCAATTGTTTTTGTACAGAATCCTAAATAATACGATATCTTCCCCGTATCTTTTACAAAAAATAGATATTAGAGTTCCTGGTCGCAATGGCAGAAACGTATCCCTTTTTTATAACAGCCGCTCCAACACCAACTACTTACAAAATGAATTCATACATCGAGCCTGCCACTATCATAACACACACCTCACATATACAGACATCTTCAATATAACTTTCAACAAATTCAAAGCAACACTATCAGATAAATGTAATGCATCACAACACACCACTTAACATCCATATTTATATTTATTTATTATATTATTAATCAGATTCCTTTTCCTAATTTGCAAATATATTTTCATATTCCCTAATTACATAAAAATCATCCATATACTCCTATAAGATCATAAGCTTACCCTTTATTGTGTTTTTCTATATTTTATCATGCATTATTTAAGTATTTAGCTTCTCCTTACTATTTTTTTTTCTTAGTTTTTCTTTATGTTTAATTTAGCTTCTCTTAACTATTTTTTTCTTAGTTTTTCTTTATGTTTTTCTTGTCAGCGAAAAAAAAACAAATTTTATCAGCGAAAACATGTTTTTAGGCTTACTGTTTTATTTTAGCACTCTTTATTTTTATGCATCTTTGTAAAGCTGTTTGTTTTCCAAATAAAGATTATTATTATTATTTTATTTTAGGTGTCAAGGTTTTTCATGCAAATGTTAATTATTTCCTCCAGAATAGTAATAATTCGTCCTGAAATGTATATGAAAAGATCATCCGCATACTGAAGTATTTTACAAGATGGATGCAAACTCCGATGCAGGTCAAAGGTATATATATTAAAAAGGATAGGACTAAGGACGGAGCCCTGAGGCAAACCCTTGTTTACTATTCTTTCCAGCGGAGAAGAATCCAGCACCTGGATTTGAATTTTCCTGGTAAGAAGGAGGTTAATTATAAAACTGGAAAGCTTACGAGGGATGCCAATTTTTAATAATTTATTAAATAAAACATCTAATAAAACGTTGTCAAAAGCTCCGCACACATCAAGGCAAACACCGACAAGGGATTCATTATCGGCCAGGGCCAACTGGATATCAGAAGTCAGGATGGACACACTTTCGATCGTACTTTTTCTTTTTCGAAAGCCAAACTGAGAACTGGGAAGAATTTTCTCATTTTCTACACACCAGTCTAGGCGTCTTTTAATCATATGTTCAGCTATTTTAACTAAGGAAGATGACAGAGCTATAGGTCTGTAAGAAAGTCCAGAGTTAGGGTCTTTCTGGGGTTTCAGAATGGGGACAATTATTTGAGTTTTCCATGCTGATGGAATTTTGCCGGAGTCAAAGATCAAATTTATAACTGAAAGAAAATAGTTTAATGTCGTAACGTCGCAGTTTTTAATAAAGCTATAAGGAATTCCATCTACACCGGGAGATGAGTCTGTGAGATCATTTAAGACCTCCCTAAGCTCTGTCAAATTGAAGTGGGTGTCCATCCAACCCCGTGTTTTAAATGAGTATGTGAATTCTGTTTCATTAAAATTACTTGCAGTTTGAGGAGCTAGTTTATCGGCAAATTCCTTCACCCACTGTGAAGAGAGTGGTCGAGTCACCGATGGGACGTGAGAACCCTTAAACCGACGAATTGAATTCCAAACAACTGAAAGAGGAACTTCTGGAGATAATGATGAGCAAAAATTTTTCCAGCCTTGACGTTTTTTGTTTTTTAGAAGACGTTTGGTCTTAGCTTCAATCTGTTTATACTGAAGGAAGTTCTCCATATTCATATTTGTTGAATAAATTTTCGCATATTTTTTCCTCTTATCTACTGCGTCTGAGCATTCAATATCCCACCAAGGAGCTGGGGGAGGTTTCCCTTTGTTACGTGTCGTTTTAATGGGGATAAATTTTTCTGCGGACGTAATGACTGCAGACACCAATAAATCGTAACATTCCGTAACATTTTCTGTAGTTGGAGAGGGTAGACTTTGCACGGAGAACTTTGTATGATTTGAATAATCATTCCAGTTTGCCCTGGCCGTTAAGAACCTTGGTTTTCGACTACTGAACTTGACAATTTTATTGGAATGATAAATATTTGAGGATTCAATGAGGATGGGGTAATGATCACTCCCATGAGGGTCATCCAAAACCTTCCATAACAGGGATGCGGCTATGCTGGAATTGCAAATAGTAAGATCAACCATGCTGGGACGCTGACCAGGCACCTGAAGACGGGTAGGAGAACCATCATTGATGATACAAAAATCTAGTTCGTCGAGTAGATCAACAATATCTCTGCCCATTCTGTCACAATTGTGAGCTCCCCATAATCCGTGATGGGCATTAAAATCTCCCAGAATAGGAGAAGGGGAAGTGACCTTGGAAAACATTGCTTTCAGGATTGATTTTGAAGGTTTGTTAGATGGTGATATATACAAAGAAATGATTGTAGTGTCAAAAACCTTTGCGGCCGTCACTTGAAAAGGACAACCAATTGGTTTTACATCTACTGGGGAGAATGGTAATGATTTTTTAATGAAAAGAGCGGAGCCGCCCTTTCCATCTTGACGGTCGTCTCGAAGACAGTGGTATCCCCTGATTCTGAAATCAGAATCCGGTTCCAGCCATGTCTCCGAGATGGCAGCCACTGCAATTGAGTTTGAGTGTAATGTGTTTAAAAATTCGTCAGACTTATTTCTAAGACTATGACAATTCCACTGAAGAATCCTCATCAGAGGAGCCATTTCTAGTTGAGTTGATAATATTAGTAATTTGTTTAGCAACGTGGGACGGTATTTGGATGTTGTTTTTATTTAAAGTTTGTAAAATATGTAAAAATGAGGTGATTAGTGTAGAGTTAATGTCTATATTATAATTTTGTTCTTTACTAGATGACTTTAGGTAAGTATTGAAATTTGAACTGGAAGGAAGTTGTCCATTAGGGAACCACAGAAGGGATTCGTGATTAGTATTATTTTTTTTTGTTAGAATTCTGGGTTTCACAACCCGTTCAACAGTTTTTCTAAATGAAGAAGATGAAGGTTGAGAAGGGGTGGAATTTTTCGAATTTTTCGAAGTTACTTCAGAATAAGATGGAATGGATTTGTTAAACATTCTTGATGCTTCCGCATAAGAAATGCTCTTCTCGGCCATTGTGTGTTTGATATTGCGCTGCCTTGACAGCTCAGGGCAAGTTTTGCTGATGGACATGTGAATTCCGGAGCAGTTTAAACATTTATAATTTTCCTCAGTTTTATCGCAGGAATCGCCACTATGGGATGAACTGCACTTGAAGCAACGGGGTTCTGATCTGCAGAGGTTCTTTGTGTGTCCAAATCTACAGCACTTGTAGCACTGCACAGTTGGGAACACATAGAGCTCTACTGGTAGAGAGACGTTAAACATAGTAACATTTTGTGGAAGGTCTTTGCTGTCAAAAGTCAGGACAACGGATTGGGAGGGTCTCCATTCTACAGAGTTTCCCGTATTAAACCTGTAATTTAGACGACGCGCTTTTAAAACTTTTCCGAAACCTTGAGGAACAGTAATGTTCTCCAGGATGTCCTCTATCGACCAGTGCGGAGGGATCCCTTTTGTGACACCTAGC
Source organism: Limnephilus lunatus (assembly GCA_917563855.2). NCBI lineage: Eukaryota > Metazoa > Arthropoda > Insecta > Trichoptera > Limnephilidae > Limnephilus > Limnephilus lunatus. Next base: position 14,201,628 of record OU830601.1, on the reverse strand, counting down.
CTTGTAACCTGATATGTAGGTATAAAAACGTTGTACGAGTTTTTTTTGGCAACATCAGATTTTACAAAGCTATTGGCCTCAGCCGCTGTCCTGAATTCAACAGAAAGACGGTTACGGCCAACAGATTTAACTCCATTCCAGACAGGATGGATTTTATTTTTAAACATAAAATGTCCAAAGTCCACATCATATAAATTTGTTTGTTTTTCATCCTTTGAAATTTTAGTCACGTGTGTTATGTAAGGAGGTCTATCCAGATTATTATATAAGCGTGACAAAGGAGTAGAGGGTACCAGTGGGGCGGCTGTAGTGAGTGTGGTGGAAGGGTTAGGTGGACTTGGGTTTGAGATCGAGGAAGAAGTGCACGGAATTACATCCTGTAAAACAGAAGAATTATTTTGAAGGGAGTCGTTTTGCGTGGAGGGTATTTTACGATGTATCTGTTCAAAATCTGTTGCATTTCTATTATCTGCTGGTTTAGCCATTTTTCTTTTTTTGGACGTAATCGTTACGAAGTCCGAAGCCTCCGGAATATTAACAGCGATCATTTTTTTTCCAACACCCGAGGATTCAGATAGCAAACCACCGTCATCTGGGGGATCAGGTGGTTTTTCTTGGACCATTTTTCAACAAATCTAAATGACACAAAACAAAAAAAAACTTACCTTTACTGCTCCGAAGAACCAATTACACAACACAAATACTTACTTGAAAACAAATATACAAGTTAAAACTATAATACACTAATTTACAATACTATTATAAAGCTATTATCTATTTAAAATGAATAATTTTGTAAAGAGGAATGAAATGACACTGGCACAGTTAGACGGTAGCCTTTGTTTTCTTAAAACTGACCGTGTCTTGTAAAAAGTCACCTAAAATATATAAAAAAAGTAACCTTTTTGTGTGAAAAATAACCTTTCATATTTTTTTCCAGTGGTATGGCAAAAAGTTGATGGAATACATGAGGAGCTCAGTATCAAAGTGGGCCATAAGCAATTTAGATTATTTTCAGTAGAGCGAGTTTTTTGTTTCCAATATACCGGTTTGAAAAATCTGTTATTTTTTCTACCTGCATAATCCTTGCGTGTAAAGAATTACAAGCCATAATACATAACATAATAACATTCTATAATTAAATACTCTTATCTGTTTTATTTGTAAGTTTAAAAATGCTTATGTTCGCTTTTGATACTAAAAGGAGCACTTGTCCGTTTATGAAACGCATGAACTTGTTTTTGATACAAAGTCTTACAAGGGTCCAGGGTCCACAATATGAAATAAAAGGCTGTTCAAGTTCATAATAAGTTTATATATTATGTTAAGGCATATTGAGTTCAGCGTGTTTTTTAATCTCGAATCAAACGCGGTCCACTACACAACACAACCACATGCTGCTACCAACATATTGTATTTCTAACTGTGGAAATAAAGATACGTTTATTTGAAATTCCACTCCGTTTTATTAATCCTGCTTTAATAGGTTATGGGCCCAGTCATAAATAAACCAGTCACGGCCCAGTTAACGTCTAACTGTGGACTTTGAACATCTTTTCAACGGGATATTGAAATGCCACTTTCTTGAGTTGTAATGGAGCCCATTCAGGAGGCCCTGAGGAAAATAATCCCCCTAAGGGCCTGTGTCATCTTTGGGGATGCTGTCTTGAGCGTATTTTTAGGAAAGGAGGGAGAGGAAGCTCTGGGAAGGAAAAAGATATAAGGGGTGGGTAGGAATCTGATCAAAGTGTTCAGAAGTGACGGACGTGTGAATCCATCCCTCCCACTGCGGTGCAAAGCGATGTTGAGAGAGAGAACGGCTGGAGAAGTCAAAAGGACTCCCTTAATCACTCTCTCCCGATCCGACCTGCCATGCAGCTGGTGGGCAGATGCATCCGCCGCCAAAACCCGGACAAACCTCACCCCATGAACCCGGGCACCCCTTCTAAGTCACCAAACGTAGCGAACCACTTGGGGTGACCTATTACAGAGGTGTTGGTTATCCAAGAAATGGTTCCCGGGGCGGCGGTACCCATACCCGCCTCCCAAATTAAAAATAAGCTCTTGATAAAGGGGCGTTTTTGACTCAGTGCTCTAAATGCCAATGTATCAAAATCAAACCTATTTTGAGATGCGCTTGTTCTGAATCGTTATTATGATAAACGGTTATGACAAATGAATTATCACATAAGGAATTATCAAAAAATGATGAATAATTTTAATCTGAAAATTCGTAAGATGAGTACCCGCGCTACGATTTACCATGGAACCATTTGAAATAGTAGTGAAAATATTTGAAAAATTTGCACCGTAAACAGTAAATACTAGAAATATTAGTTTGCTAGCCGCTCGTTATTCGGTGTCAACACTAGTAAATAATAATTTTGTCGGCTGCTATTACAATACAAAATGTCAGTTTGACATCAATATTACACGTCAGTCAAAAAATAAAAGTTTAATTGACTTAGAAGAAGCACATAAGGAAATATAAGAGTATTATAGACAAAACTCTAACTTTCAAGATATAATTCATTATGGAGAAATTAAGGATCTTGTTATTATGTCTTTCATTTTGCGTTTTTATCATGTCCTCAAAAAGTGCCGAAAATAAATATTCTGCAAAGGCGAATATCAAAGAATCTTCCAGCAGCTCGATGGATTTCAGAACGCTCAATAAACCATTTAGGATGGCAAAATTAAACATGCTATGGACCAAAGCGCAAGTCGTAAGTCATTAATTTATTGTTAGCAAATGTTTGTGCGAATACCGGTCATGGTTATAAATAGTAAAGATCTGTTTGTGCATTCGGTTTTCAGAGACTTACGGAACCAAAGTTAAAGTCGCTCTTCAGCGATTTAAAGATTCAAGATAAAGAAGAAATTGCGCACAAGAAATTTAAGAGTGAAGGCGGCGATAAAGATGGACTTAAAGAAGATAATATGCGGAAGAAGCTGATCGGTATCATGAGCTCTTACGATCTACTCGAACACTTTGAAGATGTCCACAATAAAGTTAAACTTCAGGAGCATGAGGTGAGTGCTTTATTAAATCTATGTGAGGTTTGTTTTGTTGAATTTAATCGCATGTCTAAATAACAGAATTGATAAAGGTCGCCATGCCAGTATCATTGGGTATTTGCGGAGTAAGAAGGGACAGCGGGCGGGTTTTCCAAACTTGTTCGACCAAAAATTTTTTAAACTTTCGCAGTGCACAAATGTGTAAAAATATGTCCTCTTTAAAATGATTGGCCTGTATTTTATTGCTTGTTTGGATTTGAAAAAAATCTTTTTATGATTTGAATAATTTTCTTAACACATCAATTATGTCGTAAAATTATGTAAAACATCCCACCGAAATGATATTTTTTGTTTGCAAGGCTTTTAATGGTGCAGTCGAAGATCACATAAACAAAAGTCTATTCAAAGATAAGAAGCTCAATAAACTTTGGGTCAAGGCAGAGATGTCTGGATTCACTATTGAAGAGTTGCAAGCCCTCAAGGAAGAGTTCTACCACCATGAAGATAAAATAGAACAATATTACTCCATCTTGGGAGATGTCGAGGGGGGAAAGGACGATAATATAGATAGTAAGTAGTACACTTTGATAAATTATTGTACATGTATTTAAGTGTAAGTACATGTAAGTAGTACACTGTGATAAATTATTGTACATGTATTTTGAAGAGAGTTTAATTATTAAGGGCGAGTTTTTGACAGAATTTGAACAATTCATCAATTTTTAAAGTTAATTTTCAAGTTCTGTAAAAGTCCTGTTCAAGTTCTTTAAAAGTCCTGTTCAAGTTCTGTTACTATCCAAGTACTGTGAAGCCTAATGAAATAATAACAGAACTTGAATAGCGCTTTCATAGAACTTGAATTTTAAATTTGATGAATTGTTAAAATTTTGTGAAACAACCTGTCGTAACAAAAGTAGAAACAGTGTACGGGTTGTTTCACAAATTTAAACAATTCATCAAATTTCAAAGTTGATTTTCAAGTCCTGTAAGCGTTGTATTATTATTTCAGTTTTGTGAAGCAAATGGCCCATAATGATATAAAAAAATAAAAACAGAACTTTTACAGGGCTTGAAAATTAACTTTGAAATTAGATGAATTGTTAAAATTCTGTGGAAAAAACTGTCTCTAAACGATTCAGTTGTTTCGCAGAAATTCTAATGTAACAAAGTCATCAAATGGCCATTCGGCGCTATTTTGTTTTTTGACAGTTGAAAGGTTCTTGTTAAATGCCGATTCTATGTTCGTTTCAGCTTTTGAACAAATTGTGATGAGGCAAGAAGAGGACAACTATCATGTGGTTAAGCTTGTGAGCTTACTACAATAGAAAGTTGAAATGCATCTAGAATCGGCATTTAACGTGGACCTTTCAAATGTAATTTTTTTTTTTAAATGACGTGCATTTGATGGCAATGTTACTTTTGAATTTCTACGAAACAACTTGCCCTCAGTGCAGACTAGTATTATTGATATTATGGTGATTTATTTTTGGGGTATTTATACTGGCAACATGATATCGAATCTACATACATAAGCACACACTTAACCCATTCTATAAATAGATATCGATTACCCATCTGCCCTGATGATGGACACTGTAATGCTGTCCGAAACTTTGGCTAAAGAAGGAGGTAGCGCAACATGGAATAATATCCCAAAAATAAATTACTATAATTCTTTTGGCCGTGAAAACCTAAAATCACATCTTGTATTACCTGTGGTGGTAGTAGGAGATTTTCAAACATTGTTGGGTTATTCGTAACCCGGGAATATTTGTCTTTCTTTAAAAAAAAAAAAATTATTTTGCTTTGTTTTTGTATGAATACCGCACAAGAGTTCTAGCTGCAAAAGAAAACCATTTCAAGCAAAGTTTTGTTCTGAATGGAGGGTTTTTCACCAGGGCAATACTGAAAATATCTGTGTACCTCTCTGGAATGTACCGCAAATATTTGTATTATTTTTAATTAATTCATCATCATCATCTTCTTCTCCATATCATATTCGGGTCGGGGACCGACTGCATCGACAAGGCTCCTACATACGTCCCTGTTTTGTGCTGCTCGTTCGGCCTCCGTCCATGGCAGTCCCATCCTCTCCTCACAGTTTCTGGAGTTGCCCAACTGTGTCTGGGGCGGCCCACTGGATGTCTACACTCTGGAATCGTACTCAGTATTTTCCTCAGAATTCGGTCATCAAATATTCTTAGTACATGCCCAAGCCACCTCAGTTGCGATTTTTCTATGAAGAGTAGCAGTGGTTCGATGTTTAAATCGTCTCGGATCGTCGAGTTTCTTATATGATCCCATTTCGTAACCCCTGCCACTCATCTCAAGTACATCATTTCGGCAGCTTGGACTCTAGAGCGTGTTGTTCTTTCATTTAGCATCCAAATCTGGTAACCGTAAGTGAACGTCGGGCGGTATACATTTTTGAATACTGCCATCTTTGTCTTGATACTAGCTCGGCTTAATTTAATTAATTATATACCAATTTTAATGAATTAATTATCAATTATCACATTATTTTCCTAGCAGCATCTGGTGGCACTCTATCAATGTTTGTCAATCCAAGTCAACCCTCAAGTAATCATGTACTAAAAATACATACTTGTAGTGATATATCCAGCTGTCTATGCAATCCATTGGAAAGAGTAGATTCCTTTAGATACTTAGGCATAATAATTGATAATAAACTTCGATGGGAAGATCATGTAATTAATGTCACAAGCCGTATACGGAAACTGGCATATATCTTTAGATCATTGCGCAATATACTAAAAAAAATACACTGAGAACAATATATTTTTCCCTGTGTCAATCAATTTTATCGTACGGTATAAATGTCTGGGGAGGATGCTCTAAAACTGTATTAGATCCATTAATAAAAGCCCAAAAATTGATAATACGCACTATTTATAAAGTACATTATATACACCCCAAGAAAGACCTTTTTAAAAACTTTAAAGTTTTTAATATAAAATCCATATATGTAAAAAATATTACCTCTTATTTTAAATTCAAATTTACAAAAAAGTATATTATAAATTCAAAATACAACACAAGAAATTCAAACCAATCGAATTATATTATTCCAATAACAAAAACTTCATTGGCACAGTCCCAGTTTAACTTTCTTGCACCTTTTTTTTTCTTGCAATTTTTAATAACTTTTCATTTGAAATAAAGTCTAGAGCACAATATCTCACTTTCAGAAAGGCGCTTACTGACCTTCTGATGAGCGACTATGACAGTGTTTACAACTTGTTTCATATACTCAGATAGAGATATAAATTTTCAACATCATTACATACTAGTACCATATGTTTACAGGTTTATTTTATTTACATGTTTGTTTTACGCACTTCTTTTTCTCTTTTCTATTTTTTATTATAACTTTACCAATTTAACCACGTGTTTACACTAGACTACACTCAAAGTTACTATCCTTAATTAATCACCATGAAACAGGCATTCGCCTAGTATGGTGATTTAATAAATCTTATCTATGGAAATGTCAAATATAATATGTAACATGTATTATATAAATAAATAAATAAATAAAATTATCTTTAAGATGCAATGGATAATGAAGAGATTGATACTTTCAACATAATTGCTGACGACAGAGATGACAATAATATCAACAAGGATTACCTGCATAAGGCTAACTTGCTGAGAGAAAAGCACAGGGAATTGCGGGATGGCTATGATAAGCTATACCGGCTGGCTGCCAAAGGTAACTTAAATAAAATCAGTACAGTATAGTCTCTATAATCTGAACAATTAACAACCGAGCCCGTTAACGAATTTTCAGATTACTGGAATTACCTTACTTGTTTTAGATTGAGTACCGACTTTTATCAATTAATATTGACGGTTTTCCCTCGTAATATATTTTTTAAAGCATAATTTCAGTACACATATTTACGCAATTCTTCCAACTAATGTGCAGTTGATCGCAGTCTAGTCCAGGCAACAACGAAACATGAGTCATATTCTAAAACATAAACATATCGTCATTCCTATCGCTCGATGAATCATCAAAGTTCATACTGGTAAAAGTAGGCAATTTACGTCAATTTCAGCAAAAATTACATTTTTTTCTTCAATGGTTAATATCTTGTGGTTTCCACCCGATACCCGGTGAGCAATGGTTCGGATTACAGAGACTATACTCTATCACATACATGGAAGTATACTTATTCTTACCTACTATTTAAAGTTGTATTAGTGTTCATCACACTTGATAGCCATCAAATCAACCATAAGGGCTATTTTGTTTTATAGTAGAACGGTTCCCGTTAAATGTGGTTTTTGATCAAATTGTGATGTCAAGGATGACCATCATGCTTGACAGCTGATCACAATTAGATTTTAAAAACCTGAGACGCGCTGAATCCGTGTTTATTTAAAATATTCAAAATGGCCCTGATAGTCCTTAAATGAGATTGAGTTTGAAATATCTTAACCTAACAAGCAAACCTACTATGTACTTAGAAAAAAATCCATTTAATGTTCATATTTTGTATTATTTAAAAAAAATTATTATTAACTATTCCACACGCTTAATTACAAGACAAATGCAGCAACTAATTCGCCAATCAATCGTGCTCTTCATATGTTCAATAATATTAATCTAAATTCTAACATCGAAATTTTCTCCGATTCACTGTCCAAATTTAAAGAGTGCATCATGTCAATAATATAAATTGTTCAATACATAAATACATACATACACACATACTCACACACACATACTCACCCTTGTTTGTCCAATCCCGATTTCGAGGACTTCAACTGGCTACCCGAATTCGAGGTCCTGTTATATTATATAAAGTAGACATGTATTCTACACTTATACGTATACTCAAGTTAATCGTGATCGCTGCTGTCTATTCGGTTTCATCATACACCCGGTAAGCACCTAGAAAACGGTCCTCAAAAAACCGGAATACACACCCGGTAACTGAGGACTTCCCATATCCGAGGCCTGTCCACGTATTCAGGATTACACTTACGTAAAATACACGGATCTCGGCAGGTCCTCGTTTTAGTGGTCTGTAGTTTTTGGAGGTCTTGGGTCCTCGAAATAGTGTGGAACGAACTTCTTACACGTATCTTGGAAGCAGGCGCGGCTAGTCCTAACGTTCACTCGTGCGGTGAACAGGCAACAAAATTATACGACTCATCGTATTCCTAAATATTTTATTTAAAATATAAATTTGCACAAAACTTAAAAATAGGTTCAAAATAAAATTGAATTGCCTATCTAAATATATGGATTTGGTAAGAGATCATTACGGCTGACACCCGACAGGCAGTGCACCCGTCCACCCGCGCGCCCGGTGCAACAGCAGATCGGCTAGTAATCGGCGTTAGTAATACGGAAGTACTGAAAACTTCCGAACTGTTCCGACGACAGGTCTCCAGCGAAATAGTATTCTTACTTATAGACTAGGAGGCGAGATAGGTAAACCCTAAGTCATCGACTACAGACTACACGGATGAAACTACTTTTAAGTGATTATGGGCATTTAGAAAACCTTTAATAAGCTGGTCTGCCGGTGCGCCTCTTGGCAGGAGCCGCGCAGTCATGGAAATAGTCAGCAATTTTTTTAGAAAAAATTACGTCATTGACTACACGAACGGGAATGGTTTCATATGATAAAGGTCGATTAGAAAATGAGAAAAAAGCAGATCTGCCAACCGGCAGCCTGGCAAGTTCACAGGCAGCCGGCGTCAAAGTGGGGTAAAAAATTAAATTTTTACGTCATCGACTACAAGAAATAAAACCAATGAATAACTATAGTCCAGATCATTCCATATAAGAATTTCGCGGTCTGCCGACCAGCAGCCTGGCAAATTTTTGTGAACGGTTAAAATTTTTTTTTTTTTTTTAATTGTTCGTTTATCTTTATTATTATTTTTAATTTCATTATAGTTTTAAAAACTTAGATTGCCGTATTTTAAAAAAATAAGCGACAACGATAAAAAAAATATAATTTGAGAGTTCCGAGTGTACCCATCCGTCGGGCGAGCCGTTCAACGCCAAATCACTTACGAAACCTGCTGCGGTGCCCCTCACCGCTGTCGCGTTTCCATATTGTTATACAAATTTATAATATATATATTAATGTCTTAATAATTAATAGTCCTTTTAAGATTGCCGAATAGTCCATAGTAGGTTGAAAGTTCGAAAAACCAACGCACCGTCGCTGTAAGAGCTGCGTTCATCCGTAAAACGAACGGTTCAATAATTTTAATTATAAATGACTTTGTTGTCTTAATTTTTGTGTCAAGACTAACTAAAAAATCATAATTTTTTAAAACGATTTTGTATGTTTTATTTGATGATAATGTTATTCTGCGTTTAGTAATTTTTTCCGATTCTTCAAGATCCGCATTAATAAAACCCTTCCTACAGCTCCTCCTTAACCCGCTTATCCAGGTGGCGATATTCTTCCCTTATCCTTAATTCAGAAAGAGGCGTTTTTGTGAGGTGTAGGCAGGGCTGGGCAGTATTTGAAATACAAATACGTATTTTGTATTTGTATTTCAATTACTTCCTAAAAATGTATTTTGTAATTGTTATTTCAATTACCTGATGCTGAGGTATTTTGTAATTTATATTTCAAATACTTATGGCTTCAAAATACATTTTAAAATACATTTAGCGATCTTAATAATGATAATAAAAAAAAAAAATTGACATAGACTAAAAACGCTAGAATCCAGAGCAAGATATGTTAATATTTATTTGTCGTTTTCATCGTTCGCGGTATTTATTCATGAATACATGAGTTTATTGATAACGGATGAAAAAGATTATTTTTAATATTTAATTAAATGAAAACAATATTAGCAAAACTCAATCGAAAATCTGGAGACAGAAAAATCAGAAAAAGATATTGGTTCCAATGGGGCTCAAACCCAGGGCCCTTTGCTTACATAGCAAGTGCTCAATCAACTGAGCTATGGAACCCATTTCCAATTCGGTCACTTTTTATTGTATCATAGGTACTTCGACTAAGAATTACCAACATTATCTTCATTTTCTAAACGCACATATTGCGCATTATAGGTTGCTATCTTTATATATGATACTCAATTTGGGAACCTTTATTGGATAACCAACTCCTCTGACATAGGTCACCCCAAGTGGTTCGCTACGTTTGGTGATGGGGTGAGGGGTTTCATGGGGTGAATTTGTCTAGGTCTTGGAGGCGGATGACCAGGACATACTGAACCCCAGATTCCTACCCACCCATTTAACCCTTTTCCTTCCCAGAACTCTCCTCTCCTTCCTTTCCTTAAAAAACCCTCCACACAAAATCTCCAAAGATGACATAGGCCCTGATTGAAATTATTTTCCTCAGGGCCTCCTGTATGGAGCTCATGTAAAAAAAAAATTATTGCAAGATTCAACCCGAACTAAATGCTATCTAGATTTTTAATATGCGACATCGACATTTCATATATACAATTTGGGAGGCGTAATTAGGGTACCACCGACCCAGGAACCTTTATTGGATAACCAACACCTCTGCCATAGGTCACCCCAAGTGGTTCGCTACGTTTGGTGATTTAGCAGGGGTTCCCGGGTTCATGGGGTGAGGTTTGTCTAGGTCTTAGAGGCGGATGATCGGGACACACTGAACCCCAGATTTCTACCTACCCCTTAAACCCTTTTCCTTCCAAGAACTCTCCTCTCATTCCTTTCCTTAAAAAAAACCTCCACACAGCATCCCCAAAGATGACATAGGCCCTGAGGGAAATTATTTTCCTCATGGCCTCCTGTGCGGAACTCATATAAAGAAAAAAAAATCTATGGAGCTTTTCTGCAAGTCTAGGATGTATATTTTTATTTTTATTCACAAAGTTAAAAATAAAAATAAAAAAATATTTTTAAGTTAATCACAGTAGAGTGCACTTGAAGTAAAATTATACAAAACTGCGCACAAATGTCATATTATTATTATTATCTAACACCTGGGTCCTATTCCTTTACAAGTAGAGCGGAGGTGAGATGCATCTTCTGAGCAATATGATTGATCAATTTTTGCAAGTCTCTGTTTCACTCTGCTCAGCTTTGCTTCTATGAAAACGCACTCTTATACCTATAATACACGACACCTTTTTTCATCCCGATTCCCGCATAGAGACTAGACCATAGACAAAAATTTTCGCTTTTCACGATCGCTATTTTCATCTCTATTTTCATATCTATGATTCCAATTGGTATCACGGCAAACAGCACATGAACCATATTGTTGCTGTGATGCCAACTAAAATCGCTGATATGAAAATAGCGATCGCGTCAAGCGAAAAATTTTGTCTAAGGTCTCTATACGGGAATCGGGCTTAAAAAAGTTGTCGTGCATTGTAGGCTTTAGATAAGGGCACTTATGTCAATTTATTGCAGCCAAAGGTTCTACCAAAACCAAGTGTATTTTGTATTTGAAATAAAAAAATGGTTAGAATACTGTATTTTGTATTTCAAATACACGACTCGAAAGTATTTTGTATTTCGTATTTAAATACATGCGAAAACGTATTTTGTAATTTGTATTTCAATTACAGCAAAGCATGTATTTTGACCAGCCCTGGGTGTAGGTAATAGGGTCATAGAGCGGATTAACGAAGAATGGAGTGAAAGAATATATGACGCAGATTAATCAAATACTTGAGCAGGTGTCCTAATTTTTTTTATTGTAATATTTAATAACTTTCAATTATTAAATATTATAATACCGTACAGCGAATTAAACAGTATTATAGAACATAGTTAACAATACGAACTAAACGCAATATTGAATTTTGTTTCAACTGTCAAAAACTGAATTCCTTGTCCGCACAATTTTAATAGTGCAATACTTATTATATTCACATGCACGTATGAATTTCGAACGACGGGTCCTCGGTTTAGGGCGTAGGTGAGATTTCTTGACACTCGAGCTTGCAGCGCCTCCTGGTGTTCACATTCCGGTGATCGGCACCTTTTAACACGAAACCGAGGACTTTGAGAGAGTCCTCGGTTTAGGGTCTGTGTGTGATTTCCAGCATTAGCGGCGCCGCCCTGGTGGTCACACACCCGTACTAATGAAACACTAGCCAAATTAAACACGATATTTTTCACCACGATAATGAGGACTCTCTCCGATTGGCCCAAAATTTCGACAGTTGACCAATCAGAACGCATAGATTATAGGTACATATTCAGTTTTTCGCATTTCGAATCCGAGGACGTCCTCGGATTCGCGTGAGTCCTTGGATTCTGGGTCTAAAGGCCTGTGAAGGTCCTCGAATAAAGGTGCATACCAACTCACCCTCACACACTCTTCTACTACACACATCACCCGGTAATTGCTTAATTACTTAATATGCATACCATAAATATGACACTACAATGAAACGCATAATAGGCACTCACCATGAATTATATGTATTTGTAAATTTTTTTTTTCACCAATGAATAATATAATATAATGTACTGTTTGTTTCTGTTTATAAATAAAAAAAAATAAAAAAATTAGAAGACAAAAACATGGAGGATTAGCTTTCAATAATGGAAAAATAGTCAGAAATCACTATTACGGGGAAATAAATGTTTATGATGTCCATGCAGGTCCAAACAGCAGAGAGTTTGTGGAGCCTAAAGTGCAATCTCTGTGGCATGTCGCATTGCAAGGAAACTTTACCCCCCAGGAATTAGAATCTCTCAGGGTAAGTGAATGTTATTATAGTAAAGGGTTTAAAGGTTTTCATTAGCTTTAATCTGGTAATCTGGTGCCTTCTCCTAAATGATCACAATTAGAGCAATTTCACCCCACAGGCTGAATCTCACAACAACTTAAAAAAAAACTACAACAAAAATCTTTCTCAGTTATTGAAATTTATTAACTGTAATAGGCCATTTGCATGGATTTCATAATGACTTGGAAAAAATCATGTGGGATAGATTTATCTACTGAGATTCCGAAAATGTTACTACATGTTACTTTTTTTTTTTAAATAAATAAATCCGTTTTTTGGGCTTGTGACATCACTACATGAAAATGTTCTGTCTCCGAAATATTCAATTAATTTTACAAAATTCCACACAATTTTTTTTTTTATATGGCAACACTTTGATTTCGGGCAAATTTTTCAATTTGTTCAGATTTATTGTTTGTTACCTTGCGAACTTATGTTTGTTTTGATGTTTTGACAGATGGTAATAAAGATGGCGATGTATAAAGTGAACCTCATATAGATACTTAGGAGCATAATGGTAATAGTGCTGATTTTAACAAAATCAAATTTTATAATGTATTATTATAATTGTAATTTACAGGTACAAGTTTATAACATTGGATTTAGTCATATGTAGACGTTGAACATTTTAATGATTAAGATGAAGCCATACTAAATAATGCAAAATCATACAAAATCGTATGTTTTTGTTTTGAAAATTTGACCGCTTAGAAGTATTATAGATGGTTCAATTAAATACTGCGTGTAGAACATACCTTGTCCCTTAAAAATATCGGTCATTTTTTTTAATAAGTCTTAGATAAAAATAAAGTATTGGATCTATAAAAAACATTTTTAAGTGCAAACTCTCCTACTTATAAACACTTTTTCGGATATGGTTTCATTGCATAATGTGGCAAATTCAGTTTCTTATATAATTATCGCAAAAAAAATTGAAATTTTCGCCCGAACCTCACAAAATAAAATATAATATGCATTTTCGCGTTGGTTATTTTTGACATCACGGCGACAATACGGCAGTCGACGAATTTGTTACATCAAAGTGAACCTTATACCGTCCACCGAAGAACGACTGGCTGCCGCCCCATGCTTCCGTCATTACTCCTCCGGACGGAGCGGAGAAACAACGTGGTAGGGTCCGCGCTGCTTGTTTTCATGAAATCAATTTAAAAATTCCGTTTTATTACAATAAACATTGCATAAAAAGGGAATTAATGTTTTTTACAGGCCTTTACGAAATCAACATGTAAAAAAAATTCTCAAATATCTTTTTCAACCTTTCCAAAAGCTTTTTCTCAAGTATTTTTAAACTCCTCCCATAAAAAAGCGTGAATTTCGATTTTTTCCTGTACTAGTGAATCGCCTTAATGATCAATAAGATGGATCAAGGAAACAAATATTTATGAGGTGTAATATTTTTGGTATACCTCGTTATTCTAATGTGCCATTCATGTGGAATGCGTTGTTTTTTTTTTAAATGATTTTCGGCTATGTAATTTTTTTTTTTTCACACCCATAAAATTATGTCCCGTCTTTCTGGTTTATAAAAAATGGTCTGATTTTTCAGATTGAAAGTTTCAAAAAATCGCCAGGGTTTCAAAAATACGATAAAAAAAATACAGAATGTCTTAGAATATTAGCCTAAACCGGAAAATTAAAAAAAAAAAAGTGATGCAAGTGGCCTATTGTTTATGTATTTACCTGTAATTTTTCATGAATTTACCTGTAATTTTTCATGTATTTACCTGTATATTTCAGGTGGAGCTGCAGCATTATGAGGCTCGACTTTTAAAGCTACGGCATTTGCAAGCCGAACATGCATCCAATTCAGACAAGATGAATGCCAAGGTAATATTATCTTTGCAAATTAAACTTGTTTGCTTTTCTTCTATTTGCTTTAGGTGGTCACATAACAGCTGTGTAGTTAATATTTCAAACAAAACATATTATTATGCTTCTTTCAGGTATTGTTGATGGTAGAGTGACAATCTGTATAGCTCCCCTGTATCATTCACCTTATTCCTTCAACAGTTGTTCCTGTTATAATAATGAAATTTATCAGGGTTGTCATTAGCTTCGTATAGACGGGCCGCACAACGCACACGCGCCACTACCAACTAGCAAATAAATAATTAAATTTATCAGGGTTGTCATTAGCTTCGTACAGACGGGCCGCACACAAGCCATCATGCAAATAAATAATGAAATTTATCAGGGCTGTCAATAGCTTCGTACAGACAGGCAGTTTAATTGTTCAGATTACAGAGACTATACAGACTAGACTATGAAGCCTGGCTTTTCTGAGGTGGTTCTTAGTTGGTTTCATTCTGAGTTGGCATGGAACCATTATTATTATTATACACATGCATTACTTTTCAGCCTACACTCGTATTTATATAGCATGTTGGGCCAGACAATTTTTTAAATAATTACCGTTAAACTCATAAAAAAATTGTCACAGTTGCCTCTAAAATCATGAAAAATTGAATATTTGAATGGCCTTTTATAATTTAAAATACAAACAAATGCAATAGCACATATATCCATACTAGATATTTGATTTGATTAATATATCCATACTAGATATTTGATTCAAATTTAAGTTTTTTATGGAAAAAGGCCATTCAGCTGTTCCTCTTAAGATTTTTTATACCGGGTGCTATCATGCTTCTAAATTTATTCAGATATCCCAAATAAACTAATTTATTTTTAAATTAATCTTTGTAGATCGCAGAAGCTGGTTCCAAGACTGATGGGGCAGCTCAAATGGAAGACACAATAAAAAAACACATGAGGAAGGTAGAAAAGCTGCATTTGGAAATTGAGAATAGAATTTTGGAAAGACACGTGGAATTATAAATAATTTTATACCAAAGATATAAATTTCATGTGATTAAGTTGCCATTTGTCAAATTAAAATGACAGATTTTGGTGTTTATTGTACGTACTATTGCAATTAATAATATAATTTACTATATTCCTATGAGTTAAAGAGTTTCAAAGACTATGAACATGGAATCAAAATAAGAAGATTAATTATGTAATTATTAACATTTTATTTACACCATAATATTATAACACGTTATCTAAGAAAACCAGTCTTCATAAGAATACGCAAACAGTATCTATAACAACCATTCTTAAAGTAAGAGGTTTGTTTAGTGAAGAGTTTTGTTCAACATGTTCTATGCATTTATTAAAATTTCATGAATCTCATGCAAAATTACATATTTCTTAAATATGATTTATTGTACTTACAAGCAATAATGTTAGGCTAGTTATGTAGTGCCAATGATTTATCTTTTATATAATCTCAATGGATTCAGTAATACGACTATCCTATAAGCAAAATAGGCAGAGAAAGATTCCTGCAATTCCAAGTCCTCGAATAATTTACATAACTATGTAGGTACTGATTGTTTCGTTCAAATTCCAAGATATGTATTTGCCAAATAGAAAATGGTTTATTTTTGAAATACATATTGTATTAAAGATGTTTTGTAAACAACGACTTTCTATAATTTCCTTTTGCTTCCTGATAAAATTGAATTAATTTTAAATGATATATATTTTCTTGCTCTAGAATTAGTTCATCATTTCATCAACAACATATACAACTTTGGTGGAATAGGTAATTCCTTCACAGAGTAATCAAATATTTGGAGGTGCCCTATAAGATAAGGGGTATAAACCAACATGAGCGAGGCGGAGTAGATGTGGGGGTGTCAAAAGATGCATGATGTGAAACAATTAATCCTACCGTCTGCAGGCAACTCGAATCAGAGTACCTACTATCATTCTGTTAAAAGATGGATGTTGTGAAACAATTAATCCTACAGTCTGCGGGCAACTCGAATCAGAGTACCTACTATCATTCTGTTAAAAGATGGATGTTGTGAAACAATTAATCCTACAGTCTGCGGGCAACTCGAATCGGAGTACCTACTATCATTCTGTTAAAAGGTGGGTGTTGTGAAACAATTAATCCTACAGTCTGCAGGCAACTCGAATCGGAGTACCTACTATCATTCTGTTAAAAGATGGATGTTGTGAAACAATTAATCCTATAGTCTGCAGATAACTCGAATCGGAGTACAGTGAAACCCTCTTAAGAAGTTTTCCAGGGGACTGAAAAATACGCACTTCTTAAGCAGGAAAACCTTATATGTGGGAAAAATTCGGCCATTATTGAGCCGAGGGACCGAAAAAACCAAACTTCTTAAGCCACGAAACGTCTTAAGAGGGTTTCACTGTACCTACTATCACTCTGTTAAAAGATGGGTGTTGTGAAACAAGTAATCTACAGTCTGCAGGCAACTCGAATCAGAGTACCTACTATCATTCTGTTAAAAGATGGGTAACAATTAATCCTACAGTCTGCAGGCAACTCCAATTGGAGTACCTACGGTCATTCTGTTAAAAGATGCATGTTGTGAAACAATTAATCCTACAGTCTGAAGGCAACGCGAATCAGAGTACCTACTATCATTCTGTTAAAAGATGGGTAACAATTAATCCTACAGTCTGCAGGCAACTCGAATCGGAGTACCTACGGTCATTCTGTTAAAAGATGCATGTTGTGAAACAATTAATCCTACAGTCTGAAGGCAACGCGAATCAGAGTACCTACTATCATTCTGTTAAAAGATGGGTAACAATTAATCCTACAGTCTGCAGGCAACTCGGATCGGAGTACCTACGGTCATTCTGTTAAAAGATGCATGTTGTGAAACAATTAATCCTACAGTCTGAAGGCAACTCGAATCGGAGTACCTACTATCATTCTGTTAAAAGATGGGTGTTGTAGAATTGGTCTTAGTGATATGACCATATCACGGAGCTCCGAAAAAACAAATTACAGAGAGTTATTCAGACCTGGCGGGTACGACGAGCGGAACGCTCAATTGCGAACGGCTACCACACGAAACGCGGCATCACAGAGTGCAACGTGGTGGACATTTGGCGTGGGGGAACCAAGCTTCAAGCCAGTGTTGCCAGATTGCGCATAAAATCATTCCTCGCGACCACAGCACCTAGCAGACCTTATTTTACAGACAGCCCTCGTACAGTCTGTTATAGGTAGGTAATAATCATTTGCGAAACCTACTTCGCTTGTTTATATACGTATAGTACCTACATAACAAGGAAATTTTGTTCTAATATTTCACGCTTGCATTCGTTCTATTTTAAAAAATATATTATCCACTGAAATGCTAGGCGCCCAAAAGTGGTTAGATAGCTCTCAAAATTGAACTTCATGTGCCTACTTTTCAAAATTAATTAGAATATATTTGAACCTTTCCACGGACCGTTATGATGGTCAGTTGTAAGCTGAGATAATGCTTTCACCGATAATCAAGAAATGGCAGTACATAATCAGTTTCCAATGAAATCAGCCGTAGATTTTATAACGGTAGAAATGTCAACATTTACAGTTATTTTTTTAAGGCGGTGTGATATAGACAATTTTTAATTTTCCTCTTATTTTGAACGTCAAGTGTGCAAAATTTCACCAAAAAGTATCATTCATCAATCTTGTAGTAAAACTGTAGATTTGATTAAAAATCAAATCCACTTCACCCGCCAGACGTTATTCTTTATATCGACGGTCCTGAAGAAAATGTTGGATCTGCTAAAAATGGAAAATTTGTTCTGTTGGCTTATTTTGTTGATTTAAAAGACTGTATTTTCGGAATTTTTAATAAAATGCCAAATATCAAAACAACACTTATCTTTCTTGATCTCAAGAACAGTAAAAATTCAAAAATTAAACTTTTCTGACTTGGCATTGCGTTTGGGTCCCACCTAGGCATCGCGTGTTCCATTCCTCAGCTGTCTAAGTCCTCCATCATGACACAAGCAACATTTATCCGCTTAACGTGGAGGTACTAGGAGATTTTCAAATATTGTCAGGTTATTTGTAACCCGAGAATGTTTGTCTTTAAAAAAAAACCGAGTGTGCAATTCACATGTGGTAGAAGTGAAACCTTCAGAAAATTAAAGTAGACAAGAGTGGGGAAGCTGCGAAGCATCACACAAAGAGGATACTTATATGCTATCTCATTCTCTCCCAGGCTAAATCCTATAGATCAGTGGTTTTCCCATTGGGGTACGCGAAGCAAAATTGGGAGTACGCAATATGGTGTTTCGTTCAATTTCGTTTGCAGAATCACTGGTTAAAAATGCCTGAAGTTGTGTTACATTCTGTATAAAATTCCATTAAGTAATTGTATTTGTGTGACTTGATTTTTAAATTCACGTAATAATTTATTTATTTATTTATTCAACGTAGCTTTTACAGTAATACAGATATAACAGATGATTTTTTAACAGATAGAGAAATGATAAGAATAAAATTAGATAAAAATGCACACAAGTCACAAAAATACAGCGATTTGATAAGTTTACAAAAATACATATATGTTTAGGAATAGTTTTGGAACAAGTTTTTTACAAGATCCACAAAATTCGCCAAGTTGATGTTGAATATGTCAACATCACTTAAATACTGATTTCCCATAGTGTGAAATCTTTGTATCGGAGAGTGGGCAATGTAGTTCCGCTTATGAATGCTGCAGTAGAATAGTGTGTTTTGTCGTGTGGTTACTGTCGGTATTCGTAAGTTTATGAGTTGTAGGAGTTCGCAACAGTCGAATTTAGAGTTAAGTATTTTGAATAAAAATGTCAAGTCGTTTATTTTACGTCTGTCTTCTAGTGTGTGTAGTTTTAGAATATTTAGTAATAGATTATATTTTAAGTCTTCTAGTGGGATATTTAATTTAAAATTTATAAAACGCAGAAATTTTTTTTGTATTCGCTCAATATTATTAATGTGAATTTTGTAAGATGGAGACCAAACTACCGAGTTATATTCAATTTGGCTTCTAACTAGAGATACATATAATAGTTTAATGGCTTCTATGGAATTAAAGCTTTTAGTTGTTCTTAAAACGAAGCCTAGTGTTTTCATACCTTTGTTCATAATTTGGTGGATATGATTGGCGAAACTTAGTTTTTCATCCAAAATGATCCCAAGATCCCTCATTTCCGTGACTCTTTCTAAAGCTGTGTTATTGATGGAATATTCGAATAAAACAGGATTTTTATTTCTGAAGAAAGTCAAGGTTTTACACTTTTCTACATTTAAAAATAAATTATTTTGAATGCACCAATCTTTAAACTTACTAATATTCGACTGTAATATTTGGCAATGATTTATATCAGTTATTTTCTTGTATAGCTTGATGTCATCAGCAAACAGCAATACCTCGACATCATTGAAGCAATTGGTTATATCATTGATGAAAATGAGGAACAAAACCGGGCCAAGGTGACTGCCTTGCGGTAGGCCACTAGTAGCCCAGAAAGCTTTCGACATCCAAGATTTTATTTTGACGAACAGTTTACGATTTAATAAATAGCTAGTAAACCATTTTAGCATGTTACCCCTTATTCCTAGAGCAAATAGTTTTTGGATTAGTAGTTTATGGGATACTTTGTCAAATGCCTTCGAAAAGTCTGTATATATGCAGTCGACTTGTTTATTTTCTGCAAAAGATTGTAATATGAAGTTTTGAAATATTGTTAAGTTAGTTGCGGTAGATCTACCTTTGATAAAACCGTGCTGTTTTTGGTCAATTAATTTTATTAATTTGGGATAGATTTCATCAAGGACCAGTGATTCGAAAAGCTTAGGTAGTACTGACTGTATACAAATGGGACGATAATTGGCTATATTAGTGTCGTCTCCTTTTTTGTAGATAGGTGTAATGAAGCTAGATTTCCAGCGGTCTGGAAAGTGTCCAAGGGTTAAGAGACGGTTGAATAATAATGTGAGTGGTTTAGACAATGTATTAGAGCATTTTTTGAGGAATATTGGTGGAATGTTGTCTGGGCCAGCGGATTTGTCAGTGTCCAAGGAAAATAATTTCTGTTCGCAACATTTTTGTGTGATATGGCAATTTGTTAAGTGTGTGGTCTTGCTAAATTTGTATTCAGGTATTTTGTTATCTGGGGTTTCTTCATCATATACATCTTTGAAGAAGTCCGAAAAAAGGTTTACAATGTCCTGTGTATTGTTTGCACTGGTTCCATTCATTTGCATTATTGGCGGGTAGTCTGTGTTTTCATTGTTTAGTTTTTTAAGAAATTTCCAAAGATTTTTGGATTTAAAGACAGTGTCCTCGATAGAGGTTATATACATTTTGTAACATTGTTTGGACAGATCTTTACATTTTTTCCTGGTTTCGCTAAAGATTTTATAATCACTTATGGATTTGCTTTGTTTGAATTTTTTGTGTTGACTCTTTTTTTGCTGAAGAGAGGCAGTAAGCTCTGATGAGAACCAAACCGGGTAGGTATAGCTTCTCGGTGTATAAAAAGGTACATAGGATTCAATAATATTAGAAAAGTATAAATAGAGTTGGTCTAAAGATTCATCAATGTTTTCATCGGATAAAAACGACCAGTCTGTTTTTGAGAGATGGCTGTTAATTGAGTCGAAGTCGGCTCGTTTAAAGTTTAGGACTCTTTGTACAGGTATTTTTTCATTTTCGCATGTAATATTTAATTTAATGTATAGGGGAGGATGGTGATTATCTATTGGTAGGAGTGGATCATTTGAGAGTTCTACAGATATTTTAGGATAGTTTGATAAAGCTAAGTCTAATAAGCGATTGTTACTGTTATAAATAAAATTATGTTGGTGAAAGTTTAGAAAGTTTACCATGTCCAAAACTTCACGTGCACGATCGTTTTCACTTTCGTTTGTGATGAGACCACAGTTTTTTGCTTTCCATGTTAGGTTTGGTAAGTTATAATCTCCAAGGATAACAATTTTCGAGTGAGAATATTTTGATGAAATTGTTTCGATGTCTTCACAGTGGTTTCTGTATGTTTGAGGGTCAGAAAGTGGTGGTAGATAGGCCGTTCCAAATATAATTTTCTCGAGAGGAGTCGTTACTTGCACAAAAAGATGTTCGATGTTATTGTGTTTCGTGGTTAATTTTCTAGATGACAACTTCTGTTTTATAGCAATCAAAACTCCTCCACCTCTTGACTTGGAACTTGATCTGACATTTCTGTCGCAGCGAAATATTTTGTAGTTTGTAAGACCGAGTTCAGTTGATTTGATGTCAGAGTTTAGCCAGGTTTCCGTAAGTATAATAATGTCATGATGATGAGAAGGTAGGGCTGCTCGTAGGTCGTCGAGTTTTGATCGTAGTCCTCGGATGTTTTGGTAGTAGATTTTTAAAGTTCTGGTTCGATTGTTAGTTGGAATTGCTTGGATATTTTTGTAACTTCCTAGTTTTTTGGCAGATTTGGGACAATTCTGGGCGTGGAGTTTATGTATTTTATGGTGACATCTTCACCATTTTCTTTCCGCTTCTCCAGTTGAACCCTCAGATCTTTTAGAAATTTTTGCTGCGCCGGAGTTGAGTCGGGATAGATTCTGATATTGTTCTTAAGAAGACCTCGTTTGCTTAGAATATTTCTCGATTGTATAGAATTCTCTAGTTCGATTTTTATTGGTCTAGGTTTGCTATTTGATAATTTACCGATTCTATAAAATTTTGAAATATTTTCATTTGCTGATTTGTCGATTTCACTGATTATACTGGTGACACTTGCCTGGTCGTCCAAGATCCTGCCGGCTTCTGTTGTCTTAATACTTTCAGGCACATTGCAAACAATAATATTTTTGGAACGCACTTGTTGCTCATTCATTTCCGAAATCGCCTCGCAGATGTCAAAGTTATTTTGGGAAGAATTTGCTCTAATATCCTTGTATGCACGCAGTTCACCTTCTAAGCTGGCAGTTTTGGATGCCACAGCTGAAGACATGCTACTTATGGCGTTTAAAATTTCACACGCAATTGGGGAAATTTTAGAAATTTGATCCTTATTAAATTTGTTGGCTGGATCAAAAAGTACCTTATTTAAGGCATTGACAGCTATTTCTGCTTTAGAGATGAAATTTTGCACATCCATTGTGACACGTTTATAAATTTGGCACTATTCACTGCTTGTCAATGTTTAAAGTTGTTGATTTGTTTTCGCTTTTTTTTGACACAGTACACAAATATTTGCAATGAAAAACACTATTATGTTAACAAATAAGTGCTGCTTGTTAATATTTGATGATAGTTATGTATAATAATTCACTTTAAATAATTTAAATGTTTGATTTTGACGGGAGTGGATTGAAAAATGTTTACACTGTCAAAAGAGTATTGTTGTATGTAATAATGAGAGTATTAAAAAATTACAAATGCTACGCGTCTCTTTATATACGTTTACGAGAGTGTACGGGGTAAAACAAATTTGTAGTAAGAGTTAAGGGGTACGCAGGCTCAAAAAGGTTGACGACCTCTGCTATAGATGTATGTGTCTTTTCATTTCATCGAGTTTCAAATCACAACGGTACTAAAGAAGCTTTCACTTCAAAAAATGTAAATAATACAAAAAATGTTTTCAGACCAATTTCTTTATTCACTATATTCATTTTTAAGTGAGGGAGCAGGGGAATGGAAGGGGGTAGAGAAAAGTATTTATAAAAATAGTACCTATTTAATCTATCATAAGTAGTTTACTCAGAAAGGGCGCTTTTATAATTCCCATGGTTTTGGAACAGTGACAGCACAAAAAAGGTAATAAATGTACGTTCCCTAACACAATAATGCTGTAGCCATATCTACACACTAAATAATAGTGAGACAAACGATATGTCTGCTTCTTCCAAAGGAAAAAGTAATATTATCTTGCATCTTACTCACTTGTATTATAGAAATGAGCTGCCGCGTGTCCTTGCCGTGGGAATTATAAAAGCAGCCGTTAGCTACTTATATTCAGAGAAATATTTATTTCTCTGTGTTAAAAAAATTGTTTAGTAGTAAAACTAAAGTATTATATTTTCCATAAAGTTATATAAGTGTTTTCACAATAAAAAATAAAGAAAATACAACTAACTACAACAAACTGCGCGTTAGGCGGACGCGTTGAAAAATGACGCAATATTATCTCTGTAATTATTTCAATTCTTATTTCATTGTTTATTTTGTCTCCGATTGAATAAGGATTTATTTTAGTAAACTGCAAACATTTTTTACAATGCAAAATCCCATTGAAGGAAAATATGTTTGGAATGTGCCTAACGGCCACTGGCGTCCAACGGGTACGAATTTTTAACGGGTTAAGAATATATTTATTTAGGCATGTATCACCGATTTTATTTCCAATATAGTACTTACTCCTTAAGTAATTCGCCGCTCAATTATCGGACAACTACTATAAATCCTTTTACATTACTAGTCGAAAGCACAAAATCAAGCTCTTTAATTCGTTGGTATTCGTACGTCACATTCAGTAGTCCGCCGTGTGCATTTTTTGTTTGAACAGGTTTGTCCTCTTGCAAGTTTAACATGACACCTTGAATTTAACCCTTGAAAGTCTATTTGTTCGGTTTTCGGAACAACTCGTATAGGTCTCATAGAAATTGTTCTATCTCCCTTACTATAGTAGTGGCAATAATGATATAAGCAGTGTTAGAAAGAGAAAAGACCATATTTTATGTTAAAATATAAAGACTAACCACAAAAGAAGTAAATGTACACCTTAGAATCCAAAGTTTTGAATTGCAATTTGAAATAAATTTATGAAACCTTGGGAATTTTTTTATTAATTATTTTTACATGGAATGACAAAAAGGTGAGGTGAAAATGACGTTTATAATACATTTGTCAAGTAAAATATGTATGTTTTCTAAATTTAGTTAGAAAAAACGTAAGATGAACCATTTTTTTTATTTTTTTTATTTGTATGCAGAAATTTTATATTTCAAAAATAATATGTTTATTTCGATTTATAAAATTTGAAAGCGTATTTTATTACCTTTTAAAAACAATTAGTTTTCGGATACGTTCAGAAATATTCCATTTATTTGGATTTTATTGTAAAGTGGAAATTTTTGGACCCTCTGAAATAATACGGTCGAGGTCTGAGGAGTTAAACAAAAAAAAATTGAAATTTTACAAAAGATGATTGCGGTGTTTGTTTATTTTTATAAAATACCTGTTTTAAGTTTTAGCATATGTTGTACCATAATCCGCCACATTCACTAATTGGTTGCCCAATTCGGATTAGTGACGGGGTACTGTATTCACTTAACATTACAAAGGTTCCGGTTGAACAAATATGGTTTCTAAGAGTATTTTATCATCATTTTTCCAGCAGCTCTTCTTGCAAGTGTACACAAACACAGTTCCAAATTCCAGGTGTGTTGCTGAAGACTTTGGTAACTTGAGGGAAGGTATTATGGTGGGTAAAATCTGCAGCTCGAACCAAATATCTCCTTTGCAATATGAACATTTTACTTTATGTAAATTGTCAGGCATTGGTCCCATTGGTAAAGGATCCCCTCCATACGAGTATCTAGAAAATGTTAACAAATAAATGTCAAATATAATGTAACTTATCATTTTGCAGGGAAAAAGGTTTTATTGAAGCTCTTATAATTGAATTAATGAATATAATATTAGAGAAAATCAATCGAAAATCTGAAACAGAAAAAGATACGGTCACATCCACATTGCCACATTAAAAGAAAGAAGAATATGTACTGATCTATTTTTTCTCTATAAAATTGTTAATAACATGTTTGACTACCCTGAACTCCTTTTAAGCTGATTAACTTTCATGTGCCTAGTAGAATGGTTAGTCAGAAGGTACCTTACATTGTAACAATTCAGGTACCAATGCAGAAATAAAATCAGTAATGAACCGACTGCACAGTGCAGGGAATAAATATTACATGAACACCAACAGTACTGAATGTCTATCAGCCTATAAAAACATTGTTACTAAATCTGTATGCCTATCTTGATAATATTTATAAATTTTCAATATGTATCGAAATTTATACGAATGTGCATCCTATATTTTACTCTGTTGTTTTAAAGTAAAAAAAATTATACATACTTGGTTTTTAATTGTTATTTCTCTTTAATTCTTTGATTATGTCAAATGTATTTTTAATTTTATCATATGTAAAAGCCCTAATTGAACGTGTACAAATAAACAAATCTGGGACTCGAACCCAGGACCTATGACTTGCTGGGTCAGTGCTCCACCAACTGAGCTGATGTGTCCCTATCCGATTCGGTCATATTTAACTGAATCATTCTTCGACCAAGAACTACCAACATTATCTTCATTTTCTTAACACATATTTTATAGGCTGCTATCTTTATGTATGATTGCCAGATTCAACCAGAACTAAATGCTATCTAGATAATGTCTTGGATAAATTTATCAATTTTTATTAAATATGCAACATCTACTGACTTTTCTGTGGGTCTAGGATGAATATTTATTTTTAACTTAATGGGATGATTAATTAATTTTTAAACCTCAAACTGTAATATTTAATTAATGAAGACAATATTAGTGAAACTCAGTCGAAAGTGAAATCAAAACGAAAGCTACCTGACAGCAACCGACTTCGAATTGTTGTAAACAAAAAAAACATTAAGATTAGAAAGGATTGGACCGATAATTAAATAGAAGGATGTTGATTTTCAGAAAACTTTTTTCCACCTGAAAAATAAATGATATCTCTTCAGTTTGTGGAATCAGAAAAGGTTCATTCTGTCTAAATTTGTTTTTGTGGGTAGTGCTATGATTTGATTTTTATCCAGTGTTATTTTTATATTGTTTTAGGGATATAATGAGGTGGGTAATTATCCACTTGAGCTGATCAGATTTTAGGTATAAATAAATATAAATAAGTATAAATAAATACTAGTTTTATAGAAAAAATGCTATGAAAACAACTGTCTTTTAATTTTTGACATCTCACAATGGCGCATTTTGGTACCATTTCTTACTGCAAGTCTCTCAACTTATAAAACTGATTGGATAAGCTGTGAGAAGGCTGGAAGTTCACGCGGATGCGATTAAACCTGTCAAAAAACTCGCGAAAGAACAACTTCTGTAACTTGCTTTAAATCGCTTTTGTGAGAGACTTACGGGAAAAAACTTACGAGTGTAAAGGCAGCTTTAGTATGTATGTACGTAAATTCATTTTGTTTGACTTTGTGTTCAACCCGTAGTGGCCGGCAAAAAACTACAATAAATAAAAAGATTTTTTGGTTCTCCTCTGA
The DNA here is from genome assembly GCA_917563855.2 of Limnephilus lunatus. Taxonomy (NCBI): domain Eukaryota; kingdom Metazoa; phylum Arthropoda; class Insecta; order Trichoptera; family Limnephilidae; genus Limnephilus; species Limnephilus lunatus. The sequence goes on along the minus strand of OU830601.1, from coordinate 14,174,701 downwards.
AGTTAAATCCAACATGTAGTGTAGACAATACCATACTTGATAAAGTGACATCTTTATTTTTGTCTTTAACTAACCTAGTAGAGGGAATATCAAAAGGTAAAATGAATATTTGAGGTTGACACTACAATTGCAGTACTTTGTACCATGCATAGACAAGATTCTTCAACACTGCAATTGCAGGGCTCTGATGCCTAGTAGTTAATATATAAAATATTGTCTTTATAAACCATAAACTTTACCTCATTATTTGTGTAGGGTTCATTTGAACTCGGGTTAGAAAATGGTGAAAGACCTCATTTCCATGTAGAGGAATTGCCTTCTCATATTCTTCAACTTCACTTTTACCACCTTTTCCATTGGTCTTGTTGTTTTTATCACTTTTTGTTAGATCTGCAAAGGTCAATAAATACATAATATCAAAATTAGTGTGCCATCTTTACCAAACCTTTTCAACACAATCCATCTCACCACGCGGCATATTTTGACAGTGTATGAAACTTTATGAATCCGCGCATACGGGGAAAGCTGATGGATGACATATGCGACAGCCACGTAAATCAGGCCAGATGCATGAATTATAATGTACCAAAAAATATTATATTTTTACCGTCATTGTTTTCCTTTTGATATTGTTCAAGTAATTTGTTGACATGATCAGATTTGCCATTGTCCAGATACTCTTGCTCAACTGCTATAAACTTGGGGACAAATGCAACCGAATCAGTAGTTCCTTTAGAAATATTTACAGGAATTTCAGGCACCTAAAGGAAAATCAAAAATTATCAACTGAAATTCATTGCAAAAGATGTTTTTTCTTTAAATTTTGAATGGTTACATAGGTACGGGGGTTGTCCCAAAAGTACCCGACTTAATAAAGAAAACGCAAAAAATTTGGGAATTTTTTTTGCGTTTTATGAACATAGTCTCCTTTCAGCTCGACACACTTTTCCCAGCGTTGTTCGATGGCTAAGATACCCTGTTTATAGTGAGAACCGTCGAGCACCTCAAAATGATCATCTACCGCAGATTCAACCTCTTCATTGTTGGCAAATCTTTTACCACCGAGCCATTTTTTCAAATTTGGAAAAATAAAATAATGCGAGGGGTTTAAATCTGGCGAATAAGGTGTGTGGGGAAGCAATTCGAACTTTAATTCATTGATTTTGGCCATCGGGATAACAAATGTTTGAACTGGTGCATTTATAGATAAAAAAACACTTTCTTTTTCGCCAAATGCGGCAGTTTTTTATTGATTTAATCACTCAAATGCTCAAATAAGTTTGCATTTTACTCGCCGTTGATTGTTTTTTTTTTCTTTTTGAAGATAATCAATAAAAATTATCCCAGGAGTCCTAAAAAACTGATGCCATGACCTTGGCTGCTGATGGAACTGTCTTTGCCTTTTTTGCAGCTGATTCTACCTTTTTAGTCCATTGTTTTGACTGTTCCTTCATCTCAGGTATGACTCATGGTTTTGAATCAATACAAAAACTCGGCTTGATTTCTGTGAAACATCGCCAAACACTCGATTGAAACATCCTCGCGACGCTGTTTTTGGCTATTGTGAGAAAACACGGCAGCCATCTTGCGCACAGCTTCCTCAAGTCCAAATTTTTAGTCAATATGCGATGTACAGCACTTTTTGAAATGCCTACTGTGTCTGCTAGCTCGCGCATTTTCAATCAATTGTCATTCAATACAATTTTGTGGATTTTATTTACCTTTTCTGGCGTGGTCACCTCATTTGGTCGACCACTGCGATGTTCGTCTCGGCAGCTCGTATGTCCTCGTTTAAATTCTGCCACCCAATATTTTATTGTTGTAAACGAAGAAGTAGACTCCCCCAGAGTAGAATCTAAGCTCGGCTTCGATATTGATTGGACTAAGACATTTAAAATTAAAGTTTTGTATCACATATCAATGACCAATTTATCCATGTTTACAAATTAACTGAGAGGGTTCGCTATTGATGGCTGCCAAAAAAAAAACTGAACAACGTAGCGCCTTAAAACTTGAGCCTTATAAGGTTGGTGCTTTCTACCATATATTTTTTTTAAAACAACAACCACCAGAAGTACTTTAGGTCGGATACTTCTGGGACAACCCTCGTACAACTGACAAGCAACCTGTTAAGTTACCTGCATTAAAAGTGCGAAAATATCAGTTTGTGGACACGGGGAAAAATCTGTTACAACTTCTGAGGTTGCGCAATCTATTTCTGCAGAAGTTCCAACCATTTCCTTTTCACCAATAAAAAATTCTTCTGAAAACAAAAAATAATGTAATAAGTAGAGAAAAAGTAATAAAATTAAGCACATTATCATGAGTTTCTAGAGTTTGATTAAAATACTTAATAAATTACACAACTGAAAAAATGTTATTAACGGTGCTGTTCAGTGCGAATTTTTTTTTTCTTAAAAAGAAAGACGAACATTACCAGGTTACGAATAACCTGACAATATTTGAAAATCTCCTACTATGACCACAGTAAGCATAAAATGTTGCCTGTGTCATGATGGAGGACTTAGACAGCCGAGGAATTGAACACACAATGCCTGAGTGGGACCAAAACGAGATGCCAACTCAGCCACTGACCAATCTAATGTTATATTTTCTTAAGAAGCAGACACTTTGTGATGTGAATATATAATCTATTTATATAAAGAAGATTGCCTGTGGCGGCCAACAGGCAGGCGGGTGGCGTTTGTTTGATTTTTATACAAATCTAGTACATTCTGATTGATGAAATTTTGCACACTTGACCTTCAAAACAAGGGGAAGATCACTGTATAAGTTTGATTTCGAAAAACTCTGTGTAAAGCCCAGGCAACGCTGGGGTCTTCAGCTGATTTAAAATAAAGCAATAACTTTGTTCACATCACTTATTTAGCACTTGTACTATGGTGGCTTGAGAGAAACTCTCTATCTATGATGTAGGGACTACAGTCTGGACAAAGAGAAGATATTAAGGGGATCTTACCGCAATCGCAGCATATTTGCAGGTTTTTGATGCAGTTTTTAGAAAATTTCTATATTGTTTATTAGAAAATAATATTATGTTTTGAACAAATAAATTATTCTTCTAAATGGTGAAATAACAAAACGTGTTTAAATGTTTAAAACAATTGCGTAAAAAAATATTTTAAAACAATACCTCTAAAAATAGCTTAAAGTTCGATTATATCCTTTAATTCTAAATACAGAAGAATTATAAAAATATACATTATCACCACATCAATGTTTTCTAAACGGCTAGATAATAAAATTATTTTAAAAAGCATAAAAACAATGCTTATAGAAATAAAAACCGTTTTTCAATATTACGATATCCTTCCGCCATAATATAAAGCAGGAGACGAGTTGTTTCCCATTAGTATATGAGATGCGTTCACGGTGGGAGGACGTCAAATTTTGCAAGAAATAAATACGTAAATGTGGTGGCACTTGAGAAAAGGGGTCACACTAAAGGCTAGTCATTATGTTATCGTGTATTATTTCAGAACCAAGTTGACTTTTTTACTCGAAATTCCATTCCGCAGTCGTTTGCTACAACCAGCGCCATATAATGTTTTAGAGTGCCCCTTCACCAGAATCGTATTCCTATTTTTATTTATTTACGCCCTAATGGGTATATAAATTTCTAATTATAGTTATTTCAGTTGTAATAATGGTATATCGAATAAATTATGGTAAAATAAAACGAGTTACAAAATTATAAAAAGTAACAAAATTGTAAAATAGGTTTGCAAACAAACAAAAAGAAGTCGACACACTCCTAAAAATTAAATAAAGGATTAATGAAAAAAATTGTTGAAACCCATTTTATACATAACATGGGAAAATAAAATAAACAATAAAAAAGTGTGTGCGTGGAATCCACGCGCGACAGAAGTGAAACTTCTTGTTTATTTATTAAAATTCATTCCGAACAGGTATCTGAATTAAGGCTGGCCGCGACGAGATTCGGCTGCGAAAAATTCGATTTACGTGAAATATATTGAATTTTTATGAGTTTATTCCGAATAGGTGTCTGAATTATGGCCGGCCGTGACGAGATTTGACCGCGAAAATTCAATTTACGCGAAATATATCGTATTTTTTTAGGAATTTATTCCGAGTATATTTTATTTATTTAATTTAATTAGGACCGGTTGCGAAAATTTGATTTACGCAATATATATCGTAGTTTTACGAATTTATTCCGAATAGGTATCTTCATTATGGCCGGCCGCGACGGGTACGGTCGCGAAAATTCGGTTTACGTGAAATATATCGTATTTTTATGAATTTATTCCGAATAGGTATCTGCATTATGGCCAGCTGCGATGGGATTCGCTTCTGAAATTCGATTTACGTGAAATATATCGAATATTTTATGAATTTATTTCGATTAGGCATCTGAATTAGGGCTGGCTGCGATGGGATTCGGCCGCGAAAATTCGATTTCCGCGAAATGTATCGCATTTTTATGGATTTATTTCGAATGGGTATCTGAATTAGTGCCGGCTGCGATGGGATTCGGCCGCGAAAATTCAATTTACGCAAAATATATCGTAGTTTTACGAATTTACTTCCAATATTTAAATTTGAAGAGCCGGTCGAGGAGGTTATAAGCCGCAAAATTTTGATTTACGCAGAAAATGCGATGTTTTTACGAATTTATTTCGAATATCTGTATTTAGTGGGCCGGCCGCGACGGGATTTGGTTGTGAAATTTCGGTTTATGCGAAATTTATCGTATTTTTACAAATTTACTTCGAGTATCTGAATTCAAATGGCCAGCTGCATCGGAAATAGACTGCAAAATTTCGATTTACGCGGTAATATATCACATTTTTATGATTTAAAATAAAACAATAACTTTGTAAACACCACTTTTATTTTTTATATACTTTTTGCCGACCGGGTTTCGCTACAACCGTAGCTTCTTCAGGGCAGTACAATCTCTGTACAAAGTAACTGCTTCATATGAACAAAAAAAAACATTTTTATGAGTATAAAGGGATGGCCGCGACGGTAATCGCCAGCGAAAATTTGATTTACTCGGAATATATCGTATTTATGTGAATTTAGTTCGAATAGAGGGCCGCCCGCGGCGGGTTCCGGCTGCGAAAATTCGACTTACCCACGGAATAAGTCGTATTATTACGAATTTATTCCGAAGAACCTACCCGAATTGGAATTTGCGGCCGAGAAATTCAATTTTCGGCGCTTGTTTTTTTTTCATAAAATTTTGAATTACGTGGGAATTCGTTAATTTAAAATTTTATTTTCGATGACCCCTTGGATGTCGAGTTTACGGGGTTCTACTGTATTAAGATTATTTTTAGTATTCCTAACTGATATAATAATAATAAATTATGGCGTTTATACAGGGTGTTCGGGGATAAAGTGCATTAACTTCGGGAGGTGATTCTACATGATGGTAGGAGTAAAAAAGATTAAGAACTTTTTCCGAAATTCCCATACAAAAAGACGTACCTACTAAAAATCCTTAGTTTGAGGTACGATCTTACTTGCTGAGAGCCTGCCTAGCACGATTGTGGCAAAATTTATGGTTGTGATTGGTCCGTATCGTAACAGTGGAAAGTAATAAAGCTGGCCGCACACGCAGGTCGTATTTTATCTTTTTACTACAAAACTACCCCTAAAAGTTGGATTTTCGAAAAAAAGTATTTTATCTTTTTTTCTTATAATATTGTGGAGAATCAACTTCAGAAGTTGATGCACTTTACTAAAAAAAGTCTTATGCTCTGTACTTTACATAATTTTTTGTTATATGTAACTTTTTGTAAACAATAATAATAATTATTGAAAATGACTGATATTTTATTTATCTTGCCAATATATTCAGATATAATTAGGATCACATTTTATGAAAATGATGCGTAATTAAATACCGTATTATTTTGACATCTGTCAATGAAGAACGTATCGGTTACGAGTCAAAAGCTGACGTCCTCTGACGTCTAGCAGTTTAGTTGATTGTATCGAATAATTTATCAAACAAGTTTGATCGAAATCTGATAAGAGTCATAAAATCATGAGCTCCTTCTGCAATAGGTAATGTTTCTATCTAAATTTACCTAAAACATGCACATTCAACTTAATAAACACAATTTGAAAGATGCGCATTATTTATTAAACGTTTCATGTTCAAACCTTACTCAAGGGCACTATCTAGTCTATATTTCTTTGCTGCTCTGACTGACAAGCGCGTAGCGGCCGCTGCGTGCTCCCCGTTCCAACTTACCCACTCCATTCCTCTCCACCCCGAAATATTATTTCGGTTTGCGTAAATTACCCCTTAATAAAGAGCCATATTTACCTGAGTTTGAATTATTGGTTAAAATCATGTTCCCCACACAAGCTTCTATTAGTTCCATTTCATCGGGTTCATTGTCACTGTCGGACATTCTGAAAGAAAACACATTATTTTTATTGTTGGTTAAATTGCCCAAGATTCATTTTACACGCAAAAAATTATCAAAAACAATGAAGATCAAAATTCACATATTTGAAACTAACCTAACCATCATGCCATTTCTCCTAAAGGGTATGCAGAGGATAGACCACCACACAGCCCTTGTTTCATTCACATTCCTATTGTCTCACACATACTTTTCTTATTTTTCTGACTCTTGATAAGACCTGACTATTTTTTATGTACTTCATTCACTTGAATGTGTTAATTCTTCTTCGAAACAATGTATTTCTTATTATGTGACAGTAAAAATGAAAAAGCATCTAACACTGTCATTTTATTAATTGTTAAAACAACAAAATGCTGCATGGACATACTCTCATGCTTTTTTTAAATGTATTCATTGGTATGGTGTTTATTTTGGAAAACTCCATTAAATATATATATATTTTTTTAATATCAATTTTAGTAAGTATGTGTATCAAATATTATATATATAACTGTTATTATATATTATATTATATAACTGTTATTATTAGGTTCTGCAGGTACCTATTTTAATTTTTATTATTGTGACAGCTATTTCGGCATTTAAAAAAAAATGATGGTATAAGAAGAGCATCTATTGTTCTAAATATTATGTACTTTAGGAAAGTAGTAAAAAGGATTCGGATTCTTAGGGCCTGTACTTCGGTGACATTTTAAGCTTGAGATATAGTCCGTCAAATAAGAGTAGAAAATAAATAAAATGGAACTAAGAAATTTTTAGGCTGGCAGCACCAACTTATCTGACAAATATTCTTTAAAAGTGCAATGACACTGAAAATTCAAAACACTGTATACACATTTAAAAAAACATTTTTTGTTAAAAAAATTTTTTTATTGAATAAGCACTATTGTGAAGGTACCTACTAAATGACATAAATTCGATTAAATTGTGTTTTATACAAAGTGATTGGCTTTAATTTAATTTAACATAAATTTGAATTTAACCCTAAAGCAAAAATCATTAATGACGAGTTTTATTACACTACTTTAGATCTGAATGAGTTAAATATATTCAGATCTAAAATTAGAGACATGATCTAAAGCCCGGGTAACGCTAAATAATTAAGCTAATATTAAATAAATGTGAGCAATTTCTAAAGTGTGCTTTATATTTTATTACAATATCGATATTCTTCATTGTGTTAACACAAAATTGCAACCTATACTTGCAACCTATACTTGCAACCTATACCTACCTGTAAGCAATTCTAATTTTGAGATCAGTGGGTATCTGTATTGAAATGAAATTTTTTTTCACTTTTATGCCTTTTTAATTTCTAATAAAAATGTAGGTTACACAGCTTTAGATTAACACCATGATTATATTTTTAGTATTGCCATTTGGGCAACAGTGGCGCCCTCATTTATTTTCTACTCTTATTTGACAAACTGTATTTATGTTTTACAAGTTGCTGTCTGTTAAAGTACACGCCGAGAACTTTAATGCCGGACTGATGTTGATGGCGTAGTGCAGCGGTAAGGCGCTTGACTAGCACACCGAAGGTCGCGGGATCGAATCCCGGCGTGGTAAATAAATTTTATTTGATTAATTTGTGTTATTAATTAATTTAAAATAATATATAGTATATTTGCGGAACGTTCCAGAATGGAAGATACTCTCAGTATCGCCCTGGTGTAAGACCACCATTCAGAATTGAAACGTTGCTTGAAATGGCTTTAGCCGTGTTTGGTGACCAGATCTTAATAGCCAGGTATTTCCCCACCTTCCTCTTCCCTTTCTCCTTCCCTTCCCCACTACCTTCAGCCTCACAACATACCCCAATTTGGGGATGCCATAGTCTCACTGGCTTCAGACGGGAGCAGTTGGGACTCTTGTGCGGTAATCATGTAAAAAAAAAAAAATACAGAAATCATCGCATTAGGCAAAAAAGTTAAAGGTAAAAAAAGGGGCATGCCTCCCCTCCCACTCCTTTCTCTGTCACACGCATGTCTTTATGCATCTTCTCTTTCGCCTACGTTCATTGTAAAGTCATTAACTGGGCGAGAATGGATCATGCAATGTACAGACCGGCATTAAATTTTGGCGTTTACTATAGTAATCTTGACAAACCAAACTGACTCATAACATTCGTAAGTACACTAAAAAACCGGGCCTTAGTCTTAAAAAATAAGAAAAAAAACTATTAACCCCTCAGGTTAATTTTTCGCTTTTGGGAACAGCTCTCATATATAGGTCTGATAAAATTGTGTCTCCCTTACTCCCATGGTGAGAAATATGATTTTGGAAACTCATTTTACTCAGTAATCAATAAAGGCATAAAATTTTTCATCATAAATACATATCTAGTAATAATATAAACATGTTGTCTGTAAGTGGTATAGCAACATTTTGATAATGCTATTAGAAGGCAAAACAGCTGTCACGCGTAATGAGAATTACATAGCAGAACTTGTTCATAAATATACTGTTTTTATAAATTAAATAATAATATCTCTACACTCTACATATTATAAATTAAAGTACTCCGCCGCGTCTGTCTGTTTGCGATAAACTCAAAAACTACTGAACGGATTTTCATGCAGTTTTCACCAATATATAGTGATTCATGAGAAAGGTTTAGGTATATAATTTATCAAGGTTTTGTGTAAATTGGTTGAAATATATAATTAAAGGAGAATGTCTGAATGTGGTGGGCGAGCGGGCTGGCAAGTGGGCGGTGTGATTTTATTTGTATGCAAATTAACAGATGGCGGTGTGAGTTAAAAGGTTGGGTAACCATCCAATAGATGGTGGTGTGTTTCGTTAACCACAGCAACGTGTGGCCGGGTCAGCTAGTTATTAATATATAAAAGAATTAAAAATCAGTAATCTAAGTTAGAAAAATGTAAAGTGAACCATTTTTAAAACTTTTTTGTTTGCATTCTAAATTTAAAAAAATTATATGTTTATTTCTAATAATACAATTTGAAAGCATATTTCACTACCCTTTAAAAACAATTTTTAGTTTTCGGATACATTCAGAAATATTCCGTTTATTTCAATTTTATTGCAAAATGGAAATATTCTGTCATAATATGCCAGAGGTCTGAGGGGTTAAGTGTCATAGAAATTGATTGTAGTGTTTGCCGCAAAGAATTATGTAAAATTATAGAAATATTTTTCACCTTTCGCTATCACTCAAGACGATTTTTTTAGCAGTAAACCCATTGCTAGCGCCTTCACTGATATCCTCGTCTCCCCAGTCTTCAGCACCTGAACACCAGGGGTCTAAATTGGCAGGTTCCATTTCGGCCGGAATTTCTATCGAAGGACTCAAACTATCCGATTCTATTTTTTGTCCTTCAATGTACTGACTTCTGAAACAACTCCAGCTGAAAAACAAGAATGAAGAAATGAAATAAAACATGAATTGTTAGGGCTATGTGTATATCCAACGGCCGAGAAATTTCGTCAAAAGACAGTCTCGCGATCGAATGTTTTTAAAATGAGATACAGTGGAACCCTCTTAAGAAGTTTTCCAAGGGACCGGAAAAAACAAACTTCTTAAGCAGGAAAACCTTATATGTGGGAAAAATTAGGCCAATCAAGGGCCGAGGGACCGAAAAAACCAAACTTCTTAAGCCACGAAACGTCTTAAGAGAGAACTTCTTAAGAGGGTTTCACTGTAAATGTATGGTATTTTTCCTACTGTTAGCAGCTGTATGACCGCTATCGCTTGCAACTGGTAATGTGTACAGGGCGATTAAAGATTGACTATTCACCGTACCAGCATTAATAACTCAATATTGATTTAATTTCATAAAAAAAATTGCTACCTAATCCAAAATTGAATATCATGAGACATATTTTGGTTTAATTCTGAAATATAGCAAAAAAAATTAATAACTTAAAATAAAAACTTTGAAATAATAATAAATTACTTATTAAAAAAATATACGTAGGTACACACTGAAAACTCACAAATTAATATTATAGTACACTTAACCGTATACTTAACCGATTCCGTCAATCCTGCACTATCACATTTTTATAATATTATTAATAATTTGATCTCTGATAAGGTTCCATTGAGGCGTTCTGGTAAACATTCCTATCCCCCGTGGTATAGCTCATCATTAATAAAACTTATTCGCGAAAAGCAGAAATTTCACAGATTATATACTACTTATAAGAACCCTTCCGATTACATTACTTTTTCTAGGCTACGCACCAGACAGAAAAAAATGGCTAAGAAGTGTCATGAAGACTTTATTAATAATGCTGAAGAGAATATCGCCAAAGATCCCAAGGCATTCTGGTCATATGTTAAATCAAAAAACTATCAGCATCTATTCCTAGCGTATTAAATCTTAAGAATTTAACAGCCGAGGGTGGCCAGGCAGTCTGTGATTTATTTGCTGAATATTTTCATTCCGTCTATGAACCGGCTGACCCTCTGGGGACTTCCTGCCACGACTCCGTTGTTAATCAGGTTTGTGAGATAGGATCAGTTTTTATCGATGCTGATCTTGTATCTAAATATTTAAAACGGCTCGATTCCAGCGAGGGTGCTGGGCCAGATGGTATCCCACCACTGTTCATTACGGAGTGTGCAAATCATTTGTCAATTCCGCTATCAATACTGTATAATATATCGCTTAAGACTGGTACATTTCCAGATATATGGAAAAGAGCCTACATCACACCAATTCATAAATCGGGAACTATGTGCGAAGCAGATAATTATAGACCCATTTCCAAGCTCTGCATTTTTTCAAAGGTGTTCGAAAACATAGTCTATGACCAGTTATTCCCTGTGGTAAAGAATTCGATCAACGAATTTCAGCATGGATTCTTTGCAGGTCGCTCTGTTGCTACAAATCTTATAACATTTTTAAATTTCTTGTCTGCCTCTATGGATAAACGTGTGCAAGTTGATACAATTTATACTGATTATAGCAAAGCCTTTGACAAGATCAACCACAGGATCCTGCTTAGAAAACTTGCTAATCATGGTATTCATGGAGATCTCCTTCGTTGGTTATCTTCATACATAACAAACAGGTCCCAGGCTGTGACAGTAGGTGGATTTTCTTCCATCTGGAAAATCATTACTTCTGGTGTGCCTCAGGGGTCCATTTTGGGTCCTTTGCTTTTCTCTATCTATATAAATGATATTACTACATGTTTTCACAACGCTCAAATTTTACTATTTGCCGACGATATGAAAATATACCTTCCTATAAGCTCCCATGACTGTTCTGTGCGTTTACAAGAAGATCTTGACCGACTGACGGATTACTGTCTCAGAAATAAGCTTTTTATCAATATTTCCAAATGTTGCAAAGTCACATTCACACGTAACCATAAAAAAATACTGCATGAATACACCATTTCTGGATCTCTGTTAACAAATAAAGATTATATACGTGACCTCGGGGTTATTTTGGACTCTAAACTTACTTTCGATAAACACATTGATAATATTGTCACCAAAGCAACAAAGAGTCTAGGCTTTGTACTGAGAACATGCAAATTTTTCAAAAATACTAAGACTTATCTGATTCTGTACAATTCACATGTTCGTCCTCACCTGGAATACTGTTCACAGGTTTGGAACCCGCGCTATATTGTTTATGTTAACAGGTTAGAAAGAGTTCAGGAGCGATTTCTCAAATTTCTCAATTTTAAATCATTCAACATATACAATTCTTACGACGAAATCGAGAAACATTTTCGAATCTCGAAACTGCTCAATAGGAGGCTTGTCGCTGATCAGATGCTCCTGTACAAAATTATTAACTCAAAAGTTGACTGCCCGGAGCTGCTAAATAAAATAAATTTCCACACGCCGACTCGATACAGCAGACAAAATACCCTTTTCTACATTGATAGATGCAACACTAATTCCAACCAAAATGAATTTATACAAAGGGCATGTAAATACTATAATAATAAACTTGCACATATAGACACACTTGCTGACATATTCACTGCTAGTTACTGTCGTTACAGAATTTCTTTATTACATTCTATGTAGGTGCGAATAACACATATTCATGACTAAATTCATTGTACCTAATATTATTATATTACTTGCGTGGCAACTTTCCCTTATCCCTCTCCTCCCCTTACCCGTCCCAACCCAAATACCTATTGTAGTGGCCCTATATTTATCTTATTACTGTAATCACTGGCTCATTACTACACTTAGCCCGGCGTAGGCAATCGTCGCACCCGCTATATTATCACACGCGGTCCTTCCTGTCACTCTGACAGTGTTGCCACCCACCAAGTGTACGTGAGACAATGTACTATATCTATTTCATAGATACGAACACTACATCCCTTCCTTTTTCAACAATTTAATTAACTTTTCATATAATATGATGAAATTAATATATTTCCCATTATGTTGTTTCATTATCTTCGATTGTTTGACCTTCCTTTTCTTTAGTCTCGTCCACCGATTTCCATTGGCCTTCCACACGCTTAAGATGAATCACATTCCTGCGTAATCTTTGACCAGTTTCTGTATTTCTTATTGTAACATCCCCTCCTACTGATTGTTCTACTACATGTGGTGTAGGATTGAAATTAGTTGATAGCTTATTAGCCTTCTCCATTTCTTTAACGTACACCTTCTCCCCTTCCATCAATTCTGGATTTTCCGCTCTTCTTTTACGGTCTCATACTCTTCTCCCTTTTCTTTTTTGAACTTTGTCTCTGTCACTAACTTTAGTGTCATTTTCCGTTTCTGACGGAGTTTTTTTTTTTTTTTAATTTAATTTTTTATTTTAATTTAATTTAATTTTTTCCTTATTTTTTCTTTTTTTTTAATTTTTTTTTTTTGTACACCGAATTTAATCAGCATCATACACCGAATTTAATCAGCGTCAAGGTACACCGAATTTAATCAGCGTCAGGGTACACCGAATTGAATCAGCGTCAAGGTACACCGAATTTAATTAGCGTCAGGGTACACCGAATCGAATCAGCGTCAAGGTACACCGAATTTAATCAGCGTCAAGGTACACCGAATTGAATCAGCGTCAAGGTACACCGAATTTAATCAGCGTCAGGGTACACCGAATTTAATCAGCGTCAGGGTACACCGAATTGAATCAGCGTCAAGGTACACCGAATTTAATCAGCGTCAAGGTACACCGAATTTAATCAGCGTCAGGGTACACCGAATTTAATCAGCGTCAGGGTACACCGAATTTAATCAGCGTCAAGGTACACCGAATTGAATCAGCGTCAAGGTACACCGAATTGAATCAGCGTCAAGGTACACCAAATTTAATCAGCGTCAGGGTACACCGAATTTAATCAGCGTCAGGGTACACCGAATTGAATCAGCGTCAAGGTACACCGAATTTAATCAGCGTCAAGGTACACCGAATTTAATCAGCGTCAGGGTACACCGAATTAAATCAGCGTCAGAGTACACCGAATTGAATCAGCGTCAAGGTTTTTAATTTTGAAAATCAACCCATATATTCAATTTAATCCCTCTAAATTTGAGAGAGAATGAGTCACAGAAAAGGTGTAAAGATACACGGGCAAAAGGTGGATATGATAAGGTTTGCTGACGATATTGCTTTGGTTGCTGAAAGCGAAGAAGAACTGCAAGAGGCCTTAACAACCATGCAAAGCATTCTTCAAAACAACTACAACATGAAGATAGATAAATAAAGACAAAACAAAGCTGCTGACTGTAGCCGAACGCAACATCAGGTGAGAGTAGAGATGGCAGGAGTTCCACTAAAGAACACCAAGGAGTTTGTCTATGGCCGGCGAATTCCTGAGAATTTCCGCACTCCAACAAATTCAAAACAATCCGAAAAAGAAGTATTGATTGCTTCAATGAACAACTTGTGTTTCAATTTATCATTAAATATTCCAATAACGAAAATATCTTTTAAACATGGCTCCAATCTCAGCTCAAAATTACAATTTAAACTCAAACCTCTTAATAAAGCCTCGCAATCCTTCATAGATTCGTTAGTTAACTGCTTACATGTGATTTGACTCGTACTCAAAAATGTTTCAAAAAAAATTAATATTATGTAAAGGATTGTGTTAGAAGAAAGGTTTCTATGAAATGATTTTAAAAAAATAATATTGCGCGACATTTTCGTCATGAAGGTACGATAAATAATTCGTAATATTTTCATCATGTAGGTACTAAAAAATATTGCACCATATTTTCGTCATGTAGGTACAATAAATATTGCACCATATTTTCGTCATGCAGGTACAATAAATATTGCACCATATTTTCGTCATGCAGGTGCAATAAATATTGCACCATATTTTCGTCATGCAGGTGCAATAAATATTGCACCATAATTTTGTCATGTAGGTACTATAAACATTGCACAGTGTTATAGTCATATAGGTACAATAAATATTGTGAAATCGAACAAACTAACTTGAAATGGATGGCCGTGTTGGCGACCAGGCCTGAGCAGGAAGGCACTTTCAAACCATGCTCCTTCCATCTCCTTCCCTTTCGCAGTCCCTTCAGCCCCACAGCAAACCAGAATTGGGATGCCATAGTCCCACAGACTCCAAACAGTTGGAAGCAGACTTGCAGTGATGAAATGACTCCCGCCCTGTTTGGTGACCACATCCAAATAGACAGACTTTCAAGCCATCATCTTCCTCATCTGCTTCCATTCCCCACACCCCTCAGCCGGAACACACCACAATCGAGGATGCCGTAGATCCAACGGTTCCAGATAGCGCAGCAGTAAAAAAACTGTTCGAAATGAAATTATGAAACCGCTACTACTGCAAAAGTTTATAATATGACAGAGCCTCTAATTAATTCCTTTCAATTATCGAAATAGACGAAGAGTTATTATTGCTACGCAATTATAAAAACTATTAAAAATAATTGTTCCTGGACAGCAGTTTGTTTCGCAGCGTAGTGCCTTCTCTTTCCCACACCGTCCAAATCACCCTTCTCGTCATTAGAGCAAGGGAGACAAAAAGATCTCCACAAAATTACATGAGCCGATCCGTTTTATTGTGAAATTGATTGCACGCGAACTAAAAATTTCCAATGCATAACACTTTTACTGACCTTTATCCTCGTCGCCACTTGTAGTGGCCTATATTTATCTTATTACTGTAATCACTGGCTCATTACTACACTTAGCCCGGCGTAGGCAATCGTCGCACCCGCTATATTATCACACGCGGTCCTTCCTGTCACTCTGACAGTGTTGCCACCCACCAAGTGTACGTGAGACAATGTACTATATCTATTTCATAGATACGAACACTACACCTATTTCGCAGTCTATTTAAGTATTGTTTTAATTATTTTATTATTGTTTATAACATGTTTATCACTTGTTGACTTAACATCTGTATTATTATTTTTTTTAAATTGCTGCTAAGTTCTGTTTTTATTTTTTCTGTTTTTCTTAAATTTTCTAGTTTACATTCAGTTACTTTTATGTTTCTAAATACCTATCTGTGAACATTAATAATTGGTCTGTTTTTTTGCCATCCTCTTATGTATATTTTATTACTATGACTGTTTATGTTCCTTAAATAAATAAATAAATAAATAGTAAACTGACAAGCAATTGAAGTGGCCATGTTTTGGCCCTTTATGTTCACCATCTTGTATTTGGATTAGATCCTATCAACAACTTGGAGTGGGCAGTTATATATTATTTTGAAACTGTGAAAACGTTTTTATACTTTTGGTTTATAATTCGTTCTAAAATATTATATCTAAATATCTTCTTCTTCTATCAATCTATCTTCTTCATAAATAAAAATAAATCACCAAAATGTAAGTACGCGCATAATTTTCGAACGACTGCACCAAATTGGATAATTCTTTTTTTTGTGTTCGTTATTGTCAGGACAAGGTTTGTATAAAACTACTTTTGAGCTCTGGCATTATGAAATTTGTATAAAAAAATTGCAATAGGTGGCACGCGAGCTGTTTGAAAACTGAATGTACCAGGAGTAAATGTATGGAATGAGGGATGGGGGAGGGGTGAGGGGGAGGGGAACTAGGGTAGGGGGTTCGCGGGAGGAAGGGGGGAGGAAGGTATTTATATATATATATACATATGATAGGTCGCAAGTGCATGCTTATAGGTATTGCACCTATGTATTTATTTATTTCATTTCACAATTCAAAACGGTTTCATACACTTTGGCATAAGTTTTAACATTTATACATGGTGTCTGGAAACTCGCAGTACAAGTAGGAAACCGATGAATCTACATCACATTCAGAGTAGAATTTGAAGTATAACTTTTTTTAATTTGAGTTTTAATTTTCGAGTCAAAGTTGGATTTTTTTACAAAGAATGACTTGTAATATCTTATCTTCTCTGTTATATAATGGTGTATAAATGTTTTATGTAGGCTCGCCATCAACCGCCTAAACGCCCGCGTGTAAAACTGGTTATGACTCTCCCCCCATTCTTTTATTCTACACGGCAACACGGAGAAGTCCCTTCCAGTACCTATTTTTGTTAAGGTATTTCGAACCTGCAGACATTTCACATCTTAATTCCGATAGATGTCAACGGATGGCATTGTTATGGTATAATTAAAATAATAATAATTACGAGACAATGTTTGCAATAAGTGTAATGACATTCATAAAGCTGAACCGATTAACGATAACGAGTTTTAATATGACGAGATCGTTGTATTTTCTGCTCTCCTGAATCTGCCGCCCGCATGCAGTGCAATCCCGCTTACATCATGCCTGGTTTTAATGAGACTATGAAAAAAATATACATATATAAATAACTAGCTTTTACCCACGGCTTCGCTAGCATAGTATTAGTGGGAAATTACTGGCATAATTATTGGCATAATTGTTATTATTCTTGCTATTTTGTCTAATAGAAAATAATTATTGTTTTATAGAAAATTTCAAAATTTGAGAATGACATTTCGCAAATAAAAATACTATTTTAGAAAATATTTAAATTATAGAAATAGAAATTTATTTTAAGTACCTACTCCTTTATTAGTATTTTATTCATATTTGAATCCAGAGTAACCTAAAAAAATAAGAAAATGACAGTCCACTTCAAACGCTATGCTTTATTGCAACGTTATGCTTTTTGTTCGGAGAATAAACATTTTTAGAGATATGTAGATATTAACTACGACGCCAAAAAAGTATTCTTTTTAAGCCTAAAATTAAAAAAAAAAAACATTGTTTCCAAGGTAACAATTTGTTTGACGTTTGCAATAACTCGATTTTGTTAGGGACAGAAAACATATGATTTATAATTTCATAACGCCACAGCTCATTCATAACGCCAGAGCTTACCATAAAGCCGTTGTTACTCGCAAATAATGTAGCTTTCGATTAGTGAAAGAATTTTTAAATTCCATTCGATATTTATTGCGTGAAAGAGTAAGGACCATCCAACCAACCAACCATCCGTACAAACTTTCGCATTTATAATATTAGTAAGATGTACTTCAAATTGTGTTATTTAAAATTAGGTAGGTTTGGGTAAAGAAAAAATTCAGAGAAAAAATCAAGTTCGGGTGCTTAGACACAGCAAAAGATGAATTACGGTATGTATACTTCTAATTCATAGACTTTTACATTTTAAATGGGCTGAATTTAAATTAAATTTAAAATTCTCCCTCCGAAAATTTCCAGTCAATGGAATCCTGATTCATCCCATGAAAATAATGAATGGATATGAGTACCTACATTAAAATAGTTTTATAAATGCGATGTAATATTATTACATGGTGCGTAGAAGTCGGAATAGTGAAACATTTGATGAGATGGTGTATACTAGTACCAGCGAGGGTTCATATGTATGTTATAGACGATCATCCTCTTCTTTCTCACATGTCTTGTGTGAAAACAAAAAAGACAGAAGATTTTAGAACGATGATATTGGAACATACAAACTCTCGCTGGGGCTTAATTTAAAAAGTAAAGTTAAACTGGATTTAAGGTCAACTTAACTATACCAGCGCTGAACCAACGAGTAAGAATGTAAGTAACACGGAATGAGTAGGAGAAGTTACCTGGTGGAGTTGTTCCAACAACTAGGGTTGATGCATCCATAAATGTAAAGAGTTCTGTGGTACGGTGATTCAGGAAGAGGGGCGTAGCACTGTAGAACTAACGGCCTCGGAAGACAGCAGACCAGACATTTGGAGTCAAAACTCTCTCCAGAATAAATTGGGGGCCAATTCTGGGAAGCAATTTATTTTAACATAAACATTCTTAATACATGTTTTTATACCCCTTTGAAGTGGTAGAAATAAAACTTTAATTTTTTTATTTTTTACGACAGACAGGTAAGTCCAATTGTGGTACAATTTTCTTACAACTAATAATACATAATTTTTTTAAACATGGTATAGTGACATCTATATCTGCTGGTAGGGCATTAAGCAATGTCATACCTCTTGTCATGCTATGTTGAGCCATGACATCTGTCCGACCCTGCGGTATGCAGAATAGGGCGTGGCTACGAGTTCGACAGTATTTATCAGGAGCGAATAAGCCACAGCATGCCAGGAGATATGGACAATCAATGAGGTTTTTTAGTAACTTTAATTCAATGAGTCCGGCATTACGCCTGGTCTCCAGGCTTTGATAATTTGTCTCCTTTAGCAGTTCTACGTGATGCATGAATTACGTGATTTTATCACAGATAATCTTTTCAAAAATTTTTGGAATAGGCCACTTGCATGGATTTCATAACGACTTAGAAAAAATCGTGTGGATAGATTTTTTTACTAAGATTACGAAAACGTTAGTAAAATTTTTTAGAAATGTATAGTTTTTTTTTTATTTTTAAATAAATAAATCCATTATTTGAGCTCGTGATGTCACTACATGAAAATGTCCCGTCTCCGATTATGTTCTATTAATTTTGTAAAATTCCACACTGAATTATTTCTTTATATGGCAACACTTTGATTTCAGGCGAATTTATCCTTTGGTTTGACGATTTTATAAAGATGGCGGTGTTTTGACAGATGTTACGAATAGAACCCCTTACAATTTATTGCCATTCGTGTGGAAAACGTTTGTTTTTTTTAAGATGATTTTCGGCTATGTCATTATCGTTTTTTTCGCTCCCATAAAATATGTCCCGTCTTTGCGGTTTATAAAAAATGGTCTGATTTTTGGGATTGAAATTTTCAAAAAAATTTTTTCGCCAGGGTTTCCAAATTAGGATTAAAAAAAAAAAAAACAGAATGTCTTAGAATATTTGCCTTAACCGGAAATTTTTTTTTTAAATGTGATGCAAGTGGCCTATTGTTGACAGTACTGCAACTCAGTGGCGGCTCTCCCCTTAGGACAATGGGTGTTTGGCCCCCCAAAATTATAAGATATAATAATACATTTTTACGGATAAAACTGCTCAAAGCATCGAATTGTTTATTTGAAATGAATCGCGAAATAACGGCAGGCTAGCGGCGACATAGACGAGCAGTGACATCTATTGCAAAAAATGGAAGTTCCCATTCACACAGTATTCCCTGGGTCAATTTTGCCAATGCCCGATCTTCTCTCTCTATGCGCGCCATACAACAAATGAGATGGCACTATGTTCTTCGCCTGGAGTTGATATTCTCCCGCATAGGTAGTAAAGAAATTCTAACTACGCTTGGGTTATGTCCGTGAGGGAGACACCATTATGAATGTTATGTGTTGTTGAAAGAGATGGTGATATAAACATAGGTCGGTTTTGCTTTTTGCACGTATGTCTCGCATGAAACAATGGTTGTTTTTGTATTGAACAGATCGGGAGAGATTTGAAATAATTATTCACATTGTTATTGATGTAATTTGCGACATTTCAATTTTAATTTGGTAGTACATTGGGAAGTAGATCTTTTCAAAGATTATTTATTATATTATTATGATCAATTTTCAACAGACATGGAAAACAGCTTGATTTAAAACAATTTTTGTTTTATATTTTTTTTTATATCGGTATTAGGTATCGGTGCCTATTATTTCTATTAGCATAAGTTAACAATAATAATCTAAACGAAAATATGAAAGAGAACAAGACACATAAAAACAAAAACATTATAAAATAATAAAATATAAAAAGAAAGTTTTTCTTATAAACATTGAATATTATTTCTAATCTAATTTTGTTTTTAAATTTTGGATACTTAGGTACTATTGGTGTGCACAACCAGGGGCGTGCACTCCATATAGGCACATAAGCACTGCCTACCCTACCGTATTTGTAAAACATAAGCATGTTAATAATATTATAATTTATTAAATTATGACTAAAAATAAATGCACACTCTCAAAAATAAGCGCGAAAAAACTGAGCAACTGAAACTACGCGAGCGCCCCATCAAACGGCATACTACAAACGCGGCATAAACTGTAACTAGAAACTAAACGCGCGCCCTCCGACTGCCTCACAAAAATTCGGCCTAAACAGGAATTATTTCTGACTAGAGCTAACTTCGTACAATATATAATTCAATGTATACGAAATGCACAAAGCATATAGTAGAACTGTTTGAATTTGCTAAACTGACCTTTTGAATTTGCCCCTATGAGGTTTTTTGTTAGTATTAAGCAGTGCTTTCTAGAACAAATTTAGCAAATAGCAATCAGTGACGACAAAAACATCTGTTGTTATGTATTTCTATCAAATAGTTGTCTTTCATAAGTGCTAATAATTGTCGGTTCAAAAAGGTTTGTCGTACTTTAATTCTGAAATTATCTGATAAAATAAGGAAATTTTAACCTGTGAAACTTGTTCTATTTTCCTACTGCCTACCCTGATCAAAAACTCTGTGCACGCCCCTGTGCACAACTATATGGAAAAGTGCCCTCTTTAAAATGATGTGCCTTCAAGTACATGTATTATGTAGCGACTTTGCAATTTACAAATAATGCCTATGTAATTTGAGTTGCGGATTCATGACCCTACCTCTCTTTAAATTGATTGATAATAATGTATCGGCATTTTTCTCAATATCAAATAAAGATTAATCACTTTTTTTTTCAAATGACCTTCCACAGCTGGAGCCCTAGAGCCGCCTCTGCTGCAACTGGTCTATAATTTCCGACATCAGTCTTTTCATCGGCTTTGTGAATAGGGCTGACCCTCGTTAGTTTCCAACACTGTGGAAACGTGGATGACACGATGCAGAGATTAAATATGTAAGCAAGGGATACACAGATATTTGGAGAGATTTTTTTTAATTATTGAAGGAGGAATACTGTCCGGACCAGTAGCCCTGTCAGGTCGGATATTCCGGATACAGGCTTCTATTTCCTGGATGTTGGTCAATCCGAGTGAGATATCTCCAACATTCCAGGGTGATGTTGTTGGGAAATTGGTTTCAAGTTTTGGGGTTACTTGACTATAAACGGAATGAAAATAGTCAGCAAATTTATTAGCAATTGTGTCAGGGTTAGTAAAAGTTACGCCTTCCTCAGTCAAGCATGTTGGTGAGGTTGGGTTAACTTTTGGTGACCTTATATAGACCCAGAAAAACTTTATGTCGTCTTTGATCCGATTCCGAACATTTTTCATGTATATTTTTTTGGCAAAATTAATTTCATATTTTAGCTCGGATCTACTCGCTGAAAATATTTGATAATCTGATTGCTTTTTGTGCAATAGATATCTTTTCCGGAGCGTTTCCTTTCTTTTCAATTTATCTATAATACTCTTATTGAACCATATCGGATATACATCATTTGTGATGTTGGGTTTCTTAATTCAAAAACACTGAACAATACATTATAATAAATATTTCACTGCTTCGTCTACCGACTTTATGGTGTACAAAAATGTGCAATCAAAGTGCAATAGAATATTGTTGTTAATATATAAGTTGAGTCAAAAGAAACGAAAAAAGAAAGATAATTAGTATAATTACGGACCTTGAAGTGGTAGAAATAAAAGAAAAATAAGTTAAGTTAATTAATACTGCAGGTTTTCAGACGTTATATCTATTTTCAGGAAGCGTGAGAAACGAGTGCTTTCATCTTAAGCAAATTTATCGAAACTTTATTTTTTGACATTTCGTGTATGGTTGTACGGTACGTATGACCATGATAATAATAACTTTATGTTCATTTTATTAGTTTAATGGTAAGTCAAAGATTATTAAGATTGAAATAAATAATTCACCTGCCATAACATAGGGGCACCCCAGCATAGCAGGTGAAATAACACTAAAAAGATGTACTTACTGTACTATATGATAAAGTCACGATTTCATTGCTGTTTTAAAAGGAGAACAATATTAAAACGATGACAACGTGGTCAAAAAAGTAGATAAAAAAAGACAATAATAATAACTTATACATCATATTAATTTGACATACCGGTTCTCCTCCAAATTTATTAGTTGTGCAAGTGACATCATTCTTGTGTTTTTCGAGAATGCTTTCATCCTCGAAACCCAAGTAAACTTTTTCTGTCATGGTTTCGGCTTCAATTCAAACATTGATACACGTGCTGTTGGAACAAATAATTCCCTTTTTCCTTCTGTCAGAAAAAACTTTGTTTTCATTTCTGTACCATAGATAATAGATATCATGTATTTTTAGTGATTTGTCAATAAAGTCATAGATATACCAGGTGTGGTCATAGTAAAAAAAAAACAAAGTGCAACATGCAACATACACGCGGTAGAAGTCTAACCATAAATAAACCAAACCACACAAAGTGAAACCTTTAGAAAACTAAAGTAGACAAGAGTGGGGAGAGTACGAAGCACCGAATAAAGAGGAAACTGATTATACTATCTCATTCTCACGCAGGATAGATCATATAATAATAATATCTTTATTTGGAAAACAAACAGCTTTACAAAGATACATAAAAAAGAAAGAGTGCTAAAATAAAACAGTAAGCCTAAAAACATGTTTTCACTGAAAAAAAATTTTTTTTTAGTAGCTAGACAAGAAAAACATAAATAAAAAATACGAAAAAAAAATTAGTTAAGAGAAGTTAAAATAAAGAAAAAACTATGAAAAAAAATATTTAAGAGAAGCAAAATACTTAAATATGCATGAAAAGAATATAGAAAAACACAATAAAGGGTAAGCTTAAGATCTTGTAGGAGTATAAGGATTATATGTATGTAATTAGGGAATATGTAAATATATTGCAAATTAGGAAAAGAAATCTGATTAATAATATAATAAATATAAATATGGATGTTAAGGGGTGTGTTGTGATGCATTACATTTATATAATAGTGTTGCTTTGAATTTGTTGAAAGTTATATTGAAGATGTCTATATATAGGAGGTGTGTGTTATGATAATGGCAGGCTCGATGTATGAATTCATTTTGTAAATAGTTGGTATTGGAGCGGCTGTTATAAAAAAGGGATACGTTTCTACTATTACGACCAGGAACTCTAATATCTATTTTTTGTAAGAGATACAGAGAAGATACCGTATTATTTAGGATTTTGTATAATAACAATTGATCAGAAATAATTCTTCTACAATTTAATTTTGATTGGAATGCATAAAACGACCGAAAATTTATGTAGGAGAGAAATTTTTCCTGAACACGTTCTATTCTATGGACATATGTTATATATCTTGGATTCCAAATTTGTGAGGCGTGTTCTAGGTGCGGACGAACATAGGTATAATATAGCAAAATAAATTTATCGAGATAATAAAATAGTTTTGATGTTCGTAGTATAAATCCTAACATTTGGGTGGCTTTAGTGACAATGTTATTAATATGTAGTTGGAATGTAACTTTGGAATCTAAGGTAACACCCAGGTCCCGAACTGATTCTTTTCTTTTAATATCGACATTGTTTATTGAATATTTAAATATTATTTTGGTCCTATTTCTTGTAAACGATATTGAGTAACATTTATCTATATTTAGGAACAAGCAGTTAATTTTGCAATATTCGCTGAGATTATTAAGGTCCTCCTGTATTTTTAAGCAGCACGCGATATCATCGATTGGAAGGTATAGTTTCATATCGTCTGCATATAAAATTGCCTTGCAGTGTTTAAAACAACTTGTAATGTCATTAATATAGATATTAAACAGGAGAGGACCCAAAATTGATCCTTGTGGAACTCCTGATGTAATATTGACCCAGTTTGATTTGAAACCACTTAGCACAAGAGCTTGGAACGGTTTCTGATATATGAGTCTAGCCATCTTAGTAGATCTCCATGGATACCCGCGAGTTTTAGTTTACTTAACAGAATGGAATGGTTAATTTTATCGAACGCCTTGCTGTAATCTGTATAAATGGCGTCAGTTTGAATACGCTTATCCATATTATGAACTATAAAGTTCGTAAAACAAGCTAAGTTAGTAGTGACGGATTTACCGCTTCTGAAGCCATGTCGGTGTTCACTAAGAATGTTCTCTAATGCGTTGGAAATTTGGTCTGCTGCAAGTTTTTTGCATGTATGTGTTCGTCTATTTTTAGTTTCAAATCACTGTTAAATCCAATCGGTGCTAAAGAAGTTTTCACTTCAACAATCCGCAACAATAAGAATAAAAAGTTTTAAATTATTTAAAATTTTAGAAAAAGTGCGAACTAAGTTTTTGTAGAAAATGCGTTTACGAAGGTTAGCTCATACGGGCCTTTTTCGAAAAAAACTCGTCGCACCGCTTTCGAAATTTCGAAGGCGTGACGTAGTTAAACACTAGAAGTAAAACACTTGTATTGCATTTAATTCAAATGAATTTAATGGAACATGGACTTCAACCTATTTTGAGCCAATCACCGCTCTAGGTATCCCTCGATGAGCTAACTTTGAAAACGCATTTTCTACGAACCCTACAGATCTTATGACAAATAATTGACAAAAAATTAAATGATATAGCTCAAACTAAAGCAGAAGAGAAAGGAGGAACGGAAAAATGTTCTTGTGTAGCTTTTGTTTCTGTTTTCCAATCATAAATATACCAAACCACTCATGTTCCAATATTTGAATAATATTATGAATTCCTGAAAGCAGATGGTTGCCAGTAGGTGGATAATTGCTAGTAGGTACCTACCTACTAGCAATTTGACAGTAAGTAGCTACAACTGCTACAAGTCTACTAGTTTGAATAGCCATAAAATGAAACGCGGTAACTTTATTTTGTAAACTTTGCGTGATTGAACTGTGGTCAGCTGTCAGAACACAGAAATGACTGGTTTATTTATGACACAGAATTTCTGAATAATCGAGATGGAATAACGGAGCAACTATATTATCTAATGTAGTATAATTATTACGGAACAGTTATTGTTTCAGAATTTATTTATTCTTTTTAAACGTTCGCCGTAACTTTCATAGTGTACAGCGTAATTTAAAAAATGGAACATTTTCATAATACATTCGAGGCAGTTCCTGGATTTTGCCCCAAATGTGGCTCAATACTGCCTTTACTGAAGGCTACGGGAGGTATTAGCTGCTATAATTGCAAAGAAAACTACGGTCCAGAAGGTAACTCTTCCAACTGCCAAAAAATCCTAAACCACATTTATCTGAAGATAATATTTGTCATACAAACCTTCCGTTGATGGCTTCGTGATGGTAAATTATTGTTTTGCTGTGCATTTACCATTGCGGTATCACTTGAGTAAAATTTTACTTGCGACTACCACACTACGAATAATAATTATCAAAAATAATTCTTTTAGAAACCTAAACTCAGAACTTAACCTATTTAACAAAATCTGTTCTTACTTTGGAGGATTGTAGGTTGACGAGACTATTTTTAATTAAATGTAAATACGTACCACAAACAAGACATTACAAACATCATAGGTACCCACCCATCGTGAAATATTATTTTATACAATGTTTCGTCACTCTAACCAATGTACTGTTTTTTTCTATAATATAAAATAAATTACTGATATGAACGCCTGTATGAAGACATTTAGTATTTTAACATTTTTTACCAATGAAGACTGAAATATGATATGAATGTTACTGATTTTATTTATTTATTTATAAAATACAGGTTACATATTATATTAGACATTTACGTTGATTAGATTTATTAAATCACCATTCTAGGCGGCTGCCTGTTTCATGGTGATAAATTAAGGATAGTTACTTTGAGTGAAGTCTAGTGTATGGTTTAAAGTTTAGTCTATGGTTTCTGGAATAGTTAGTATTTGAGGTGGCTATTCTAATTTAAAAGAACTAACGGCCATAGTAGGGATCCTTTGTAAGAGTAGCATATAGTATAGCAAATCGCATGAAAGGATGTGCGAATGGTTAAGAAGGTGGCAGGAACCGCCCAAAAGGCAATGACGTTATATTATAAATAGACTCGCCATAGTCTCACATACTCACAATATAATGTGGAAAGCAAGCAACACTCTTTTGTTTTCAGCGGTTTTCAGTATAATTTCTAAATTCAAAAGTTCATTCCTGTGTGATAAAGACAGACAATCAAAGAATGTACGTGAGTGAATGTCATAGATTCATAGTAGGGCGGCTTATTAGTTTCTTCGCCGAATACTACTGTCACATCACGGGTGTGACCTATGGGTGTGACTGAGATAACAAGATACTCTTATTCGGTTACACAATATGACAGGGAAGGGTAAAGGCGGGTAAAACGTGACACACGGGCAAATATTTTTATATTTATTATATGAGTTTTCATTAGTAATACAATATTGGTACTATTATAGTAGTATTGTTAAGTACATATTTTATTATACAGTACAGCCGAGCTATTCCCTAATTTTTGTGAGATCTCAAGATAACGTGCGAGATCTCCTGTCAAATGAGTGTCAGATTTGGGTGGTAGAGTTGGCAACGCTGCCTGTCATAAACTCAGATATGGGTGATTTTCTATGGCTGTTATTTGCTTTTTCTATGGATATCAGCCAGCTTCGCCGTTTTTAAATAGTTTTAAACACGAAATACTGTAAATATACATGATTATTTATCCACTTAAAGTTGTATACCGTGGATTTGACACTTGCGAAATTTCGTTTCAACCCAAATTCGCATGAATTACTTAGTTTATTAAAAATTAATCAAATTATATTTCACTCGTATTTGTTTGAGAGAATCAAGTTTGTTTATTCTCTTTAGTTGCTGAATGTATAATTGTTAGTGGCAGATAATGCCGGAAAAACACTTTATTTAGAAGAAATCTAACCACAGGCGAAGTACAATCGTCGCAATAGTGACTTTAGAACTTCAAACTTGTATTACTTGAACGTATGTCAGTAAACTAGATGACAGCCAAACGTCAGTATGAAATTCGAATATTCGACATCTCCACCCGTTGCTTTTTTTAATTTAATAACTTTGTCGTGCAAATTACCACGGTATGCAATTAAAAACGTAAAATAAATAATCACGCATTCATAAAATATGTGACAGCTATGACAGCCAGCGTTGCCAACTCTACAATCTGACACTCATTTGACAGGAGATCTCGGACGTTATCGATCTCACAAAAATTAGGGAATAGCTCGGCAGGTTATAGGTTCAAATGATTATACAAATCTATACAGATAGGACCGTTACTATTTACAATTTTCATCAATGACATTATTAAATTAATGAACGCGTTACCCTTTGTACGTTTTACCCCATTTTTCCCAATGGAATAAAACTAATGCGGGACGCTGTGTGAACCGACTTACTGTTAGTAGGTTGTCCCTGTTATGTTTATGTCACTTTGTGATGCAATTTTCGCTGTCTCCTTTTTGACTATTTGCCGTTTAATTGAAGCATTTTCTCATCACGCAGGAGCGCTTTGCAATACAATTTACTTACTGGTAAGACACGACCTCACTCGACGCGTAGCAGTTTAGTACTAAAGTACTAGAAATAGAGACAGCTACAATCGTATTGTGTTTGGCTTCCCACTTTTAGATTTCTACCCCGCGTCCAGTATTAATGTCTTTGCCAAAAGGAGGTTAAGTTAGCCAAAATTGCCGGTGATTTTAACAGGAACGGCTTTCCAATGATTACAGTGGAGAATATATTTACAGGGAGGCGCAAAACTACCGATATGGTTTGAATGTGTAATAACTTTTTTTTTTAATGGTTAATTATTATTTTTTTGTTATACAATATATTAATGGGGAATATTTTTGGCTTATGTGTGAAAAATTATATCCCGCAAGTGGTGGCCGTTTTCGGCTTCGCACATTCGTGCTCTTTCCAATACATTTTGCATAATTTTTTATTAAATTTCCAGTGTTATGGCTTGAATTTGATTGAAAATGTTTTGTTTTAACTGTGGTATGGTCGCTGGCTTATTTACTTATACAATTTCTTTCTAATAACCCCAAAGAAAACAGTCTGAGGCTGTTAAATCTGGTGAACGTGGGGACCAATTGAAATCGCTTCTGCGCGAAATAATGCGTTCGCCAAAGAGGTCCCGTAACATAGCCATTGTGTCCCTTGCAGTGTGGGCTGTGGCTCCATCTTGTTGGAACCACAACTGTGGATGGTTTACTACAGCTGGCATAAAAAAATTGTCAAAAAATCAAAACAATTAACCGTCGATTTTCAAAATAAGATTCAACAATTGTTGATCGCTGTTCTGTTGTGTAGTGTTCCATTTCAAATTCCCTAAGTTTTCTTCACAAAATTCTAAAATAAAAATAAAAAATATAAATAAATTTAAAAAGTTATCAAAAATTCAAACCGTATCGGTAGTTTTGCGCCACCCTGTATAAGAATATGTGGAATAACTAGGGATGTAGGCTTTTTGGCATAAAATGCGGGAAAATATTAATTTTATCCATTGTTAATTTTTTGAAAATACACTTCACCGGTGACCTATCCGTAATTTTGGTTGTAATAAAAAAATTTCATCGGTGAACATGCAGTATTTGACTGATTAAAATTACAATTTTTTTCAAAGTTCAAAATTTCTCATGTTTATTCTTCGGAGTATGAAGTGACTTCTGAGTTTGCCGAAAGGTTCTGTGTCAATCAGAATATGCACAGTTTATTTAAATAACCCGAATTGAGAACCTATTTTGTGTACATACTTGGTTGTTTCTTGTACTAATTGTTGAAACGAAGTGTTATATTAATAATTTGGGTACATTTAGAATTTAGCGGAATATGGATATTTTACCTATTCAGGTATCAAAATTATTGTTGTTAGGTTGGGCATAATTTATTTCTGTAGACAAAAAATCCCTAACAAAGTGTGTAAATGGCTTGGTAACCATTAACCCTGTGCTTGTATCCATTCATGTAAGTTACAGGCGTATTGCTGATAGATTTCTTGTAACTTCTTGGCTAGATGAACGTAGGCACTCAACGGCATCTTGAGATAATGAAGGCAAGAACTGCCTGTAAAATTGGATAGTAATAGCAAATTGCTACAAGCTCTCCCTGTTTATCATGTCACAGAGTAAGGAAGAGATAGAGCTGTCCATAAGGGTGAGGGGAACAGACCAAGTTGCGTGGAGTATACAGGCACCTCGCATTGAATTATCAATATTCAGTGCTTGAAAATAATATTGGCTTATGAATTACTAATCCTTTAACTTAACCACAAATCTAAAATCGGGTGAACAAAAGTTCCAAACCTGAATTATATTGTTGCACTATTTAGTTAGATACTTTTTCAAATGTTTTAAAATTTATCAAACTCACTCATTTTTAGCGTCAGTACGCAACCCGATTTGAAGTCAGTTTTACATCTATTTACATATGTCAGGTTTGGAGCTGCCATCTCCACACTGTCAGATAGCTTTTCTTGCTCAAGTTCTGCAAATCTACATTCTTGAGATCCCAATGTTTTTTTTTAACGTTCTCTTCTGGTAAGAATTTAGTTTCTTTATGAAGATCCTGCATTTGTTTGATATGGTCATGTGGTTTGCCTCTAGCTCATCGAAATGATACCCGATTTCATGTTAGGGCAAGTCTATCTCTTATGTCAGTGTCATAAACCATACATTTAACAGATCTTCATTTGCAGAACTGTAGACATCTGATTGGCAGATACATGATGTAAAACGTAACGTGTCATTAAACTGTGGCTTTTTTTTTGCAGTATTTGGAGATATGAAAGTAAAATACACAATACATTTCAATGCGACAGATAAAGATAAAGTAGCCAAATCGAAGAATGTAAAGAGAGAAACAGAAGAAGAGGAGGAAGGACCAGTAGTGGAGAGAAGATGTCCAAAATGTGGCAACGAAAGAATGTCCTACGCAACTTTACAACTGAGATCAGCAGATGAAGGACAAACAGTCTTTTATACATGCACAAAGTGCAAGTGAGTATTGTATTTATTGAATCATTTATGTAGTTGCTGACTTTGAGAAATATGAAGAGGGTGAACCAACTACATATGGAGTCAACTTCCTGCCCTTTTTTATCACATTAGCTCCACACAGGAGGCTCTAAGGAAAATAATTTCCCTCAGGGCCTATGTCATCTTAGGGGATGCTGCGTGGAGGGTCTTTTTAAGGAGGGGAAGGATAGGAAGTCCTGGGAAGGAAAAAGGTATGAGGGTGGGGATCAGTGTGTCCAGGAGTGACGGATGTATAAATCCATCCATCCAACTGCGATATAAGACAATGGGTCAAAAGGCCTCCCCCAACCAGTCTCTCTCGATCCGGCCCACCACTCAGCAGGTGGGCAGATGCATCCGCCCCCAAGACCTGGACAAACCTCACCCCATGAACCCGGGCACCTTTGCTAAGTCACCAAACGTAGCGAACCACTTCTCACTGAGCAGCTGCATATGTCATGTATGCTGTCTGATGTATACAGAAGCCAAACGAAACATATTCTAAGGTGTTTTATGTCGAGACAAATAAAAATATAAAACGCAACGTGGCCTGTTTAGACTATGTTCTTGCATTTTTTTTTGTTCTACCAACTAAACGCAAACTCATCGACAATAGCACCATTCGGCGCACCTTGCCGAGTTGAAACCCCTTGCCAAAAAGTCAAAAAAAAAAAAATCCCTTGAAAATCAAAATAAAGAAGTAATAATAATTAAAGTTAATCAATTAATTAATTAATCAATTAGTCATAATAGACCCGATATAGTTTTACATGACAAAATTAAGAAAATAACTTATATCATTGATGTCGCTATTCCAAATTCTTGTAATATTCAGAAAACTGTTTCTGAAAAAATAAGAAAATATACAGATTTAGGAAATGAAATTAAAAGAATTTGGCATTCTCAGACTATAAAAATATTACCATTTGTTATTTCGGCTACTGGCATTATACCTAGCTCTCTCATTCAAAATTTAGGCGTATTAGATTTGTCAAAAAATTTGTACATAAAAATGCAAAAGTCGGTCATTTTAAATACATGTAGGATTACGAAAGATTTTTTAAATATTTATATTGAGGGATCAGTAGGATTTATCGGACCAGTTAGGATTTCATCAGAGCCGAACCCTCTGATATGAAAATATCTGGAGTCGGTGAAATATTTTCCCATTATGTTTCTGGTGGATTGACGTATTGTTCTTGTATTGTTTTATTCTTATATAGTGCACTTACATTGCGTTAATTTACTAGATTGAAAAAGGGAAGCACAATAATAATTTTAAACATAATTATTAATCAATTTGTTTTTCTTTTCAGATTCAAAGAGACTGAGAATTCGTAAATGCCCATTGAATAAAAGCTCAAAAGATATGTTTTGAGATTTTCTCGGCCAAAAGTTTTATCATTAATTTTTGGGTTATTATGAAGTGTTCTTTAGCCAACGTTTCGGATAGCATTACAGTGACCATCACATCTGCCCTAATGATGGACACTGTAACACTGTCCGAAACGTTGGTTAAAGGAGGAAGCGCAATATGGCATAATGACCCAAAAATGAATCATGATAAAGTATGTAACATAACAAATAATGCTGTAACAATTTACAAAGTATACCTTTTTTTAAATATAAGGGAAATAAAACTTGTATGTACATACCTACAAATTTATTAGTATTTTTATCCTACTACAACCTAATTGGACCCAGCTGAACTTCATAATTACTAAAATTAAAGTTTTATTTAGTTCTAGCGCCAAAGATATTGAAATACAAGAGATATGTATGATGGTCGTCCGACCGTCGTCAGATTACCGTCTAATGGGAATAGTTTGAGTACGGAAAGAATTAGTTCATTAAGTTGATTTTTAGAAGGTGTGCAGTAGTATTGGTTAGCACAGATGGCCGTTTTGACGGCCGGCGTAGTCCAGCGGTAAGGCTCTTGACTCGCACTCCGAAGGTCGCGGGATCAAATCCCGGCATGTCAAATAGATTTTATTTGATTAATTTGTGTTATTTCACAATTTATTCACTTAAAATAATATATGGTATATTTGCGGCACGTTCCAGAGTGGAAGATACTCACAGTATCGCCCTGGTGTAAGACCACCATTCAGAATTGAAACGTTGCTTGAAATGGCTCTAACCATGTTTGGTGACCAGATCTGAATAGCCAGATACTTCCCCACCTTCCTCTTCCCTATCTCCCTCCTCTCCCTACTACCTTCAGCCTCACAACATACCCCAATTGGGGATGCCATAGTCTCACTGGCTCCAGACAGGAGCAGTTGGGACTCTTATGCGGTATTCATATGAAAAAAAATTCATCAGAAAACTGAAAACTATTTTGAATGGTGATAAAATATGCTTTAAAATTTTATAATTCGAAATAAACATATAGTTTCTGAAACTTTTGCATGTAAACACTTTTTTTTTAAATGACTCGCCTTATGTTTTTTCTAACTAAAATTACTGATATAAAAAAAAAACACATACATATTTTATTTTTAAAATGAAGCAGAGTCTCAGATTTTAGTATTACAAATTGACAAATGCAATTAAAAATATTAAAATTTTGAATGCAAAAATAGAAGTTTTTAAAGTCACTAAACAATTTTGGTGTAAACAGTAATTACTTTACATGAAACTAAAAACATATTTAATAAAACAAACGTATTAAAGTTAATGTCTCTTTATTTCTTTTTCGTTTTATATAAAAATATTTATAAAAAAATTTGGGACAAATTTTTTTCAAATGCTAAATATTTCTTAGATCAAATTTTTCGGGTGCGTCTGCAGTAAACTTAATTTCTCTCTTTCTAATACTGTTTAAATCATATATCTCACCGTAATACAAAATGAGATAGCATGACTTTTATGAGTCCATGTCAGGCTGAGAGGAATATCTCCAAAAAAGACTTGGGTGTTTTCTTTTAATGGGGAGAAAAAATCTCCCAAAATTGCTAAATGGGTTAACTTAATTTAACGATATAATCTTAAGTAGTTACAATAGGCACCACCGTAGAATTGAATGGAAACCGATTTTGCCTCTGACTTAGTACCTTTTGGTTCTTGCCCATTTGGCAAGCGCTCCATCTCTCTTATACTGCCTGATATTGCATATCGCCATTTCATTTAATCAAATGAATTTCTGTATTTGGGGGCCTTTTACCGGAAAGACTTTAGGATCATGAAAAATACTCTCATTACATTTTTTATATGTATTTCTTTATTCTAAGATAGGCATATACGCTGTTTTTAAATACTTTCCGCGATGGATTGATCCATCATGGAAATATCAGTAGCAGTTGCATCTATAGTAGCGTTCACAGTTGTGTCCATAGTGGTATCCATCGATGTGTTCATAGTTGTATCAATTGAAGTATCCATTGAGGTTTCATTCGGCAGGCTGGTATCACCACCGATGGACTCTGTTTTTGCAATAATCGGCGAGAAATCAGGCTCCGGCGCCTTCTCAGGTTCTTCTATATGGCCTACAAGTTGTGCTACTTCGGCTTCAATGCTATCCTGAAAAAAATATTAACACTAAACATTAAAAAAAGAATTCACACAAGAAATTATGTATTGAAGTTTTAAAGATACAAACAGAACGAAGGATAACTGTGTGGTTTCAACTACTATAAAAAAAATTTCAAATTGGCGTTTTCATAAGGAATAAATGAATCAATTTGGGAGGGTAGCGCCGTCCCAGGAACGATTTATTGGATAATCAAAACATCTGCCGTAGATCACCCCAAGTTTGGTGACTTATCAGGATGAGGCAAACTTCATAGTCGGGGTTCACCTTTACCTGTATTAGAGACATATACAGAAACTTTCAGGTTTTATAAAATAACGAAGGTCTGATCGTCACGGGGTCTTGGACTATAATGTAAAAAAATCACCCATTACTTTTGGAGGTTAGGTTACTGCAATGTGACAAAAAAAACACTAACTTCGATGTCCGCCGCGCCAATGTCCTTTTTGATATTCCTAATCACGGGGTTGGCTGCGGGAGGGGGCTCTGGCACCTCTGGCAGCTCGGGCAGATCTCGGGGCACACGGGCCCCCGGCCTGACGCGGCCCCAGCCCAGCTTCTCTTCATAGAAGCTGATGACAAACTCCGGCACGCGCTGGTTCACTATCTTGGAGGAGATTAGGTCTAGTTCGTCGCAGTCAAACCTGGAATTGGTGAATACATAATTCATTATCCTGATCTATGCAGCTGTCACATATGTGTGATCTATAGAGTTTTACTAAAACACATACATTGTGCCAAAATGTACTGAGTGATGGGATAGACTTAGTTGAAAAGACCAGCATTGTAAAGGTTAATAAAAAGAAAATAAAACCTACCATTAGGTTCTTTTGAATATTTATTTTTGAGAATTTTGACATTGGAGAAAGAACAATTTAAAATAAGGCAAAAAAAAAAAGTGCATGAAAAATTACCCACCATGTTGAGTAACAATTTCACCTAACCCGGTCTTGCTCTCGTGGTTGTATCTTATTTTGCGATTATGAGTAAGACTGCTGGGGTTCGATCGAACACAGGTTAAGAACCACTGATTTAGTGACTCCTGAGAAACTTCCATTCACCGCTGTTTTTGTTTTTGCTTCGGAGGCAAAACGAAAATTCCAGAGCCGCTCATTATTAAAGGCAAAACAATTAAATTATAGTTATTTAACCGGTCAAATTGGTTTTATGGGTCCAAAAGACTTAGCTATAAAAGATCATTTGATTATGGCCTATTTCACCATACATTCCCAATGTTTTTGCCTCTGCCAGCCGCCTACTAATATTGTTGATAAAGATTTTTAATTAAGGCCTACGAAAATTATGTAGAAATTTTAAGCGTAAGGGTTTTAAAGGACTCACCATTTGATCAAGAACATCAGCTCTCCGGTAATATCGCTTGCCCCAACAATTTTCTCTGGCTCCAATGCTCGATCGAAACCTCGGGGCTTTATGTCTTCCTTTAAATACACAATAATTCATAATAGAATAGTAACTGAATGTCTAAGATAACCTTGAACGGACTACTAAATTTAACATACGAATATTGGAAAATTACAGAGCTTTATTTTGTAGTTTCAATTCATAAAAATAACAGTGGATTATGTATTGTAGTTATCAGATAATCGAGAAGCTTATTGGATATAAGGATTATTGAGAGAGCACTATATGTATTCGTATTCCATTTAGTTCAGGGATGTGAATTATTTTTGACATATGTACCTCAATAGATTTGTTCTTCTTGAATTTGTCGGGAGTGGCATCAGTCAATGGAATATGCGCTCTTTTTCTTCGCTCTTTCTTTTCCAGTGCTTCTCTTTTGGTTCTTGCCTCCTCGTAGGCTGAAATTAATTCTGGACAGTCCAGATTATCTTCTGGCTCCCAAGTATTGTCTTCACTGAAAGATAATAATACCGAAAATCACAAATTAGAAGAAAAAACAGTAACTAAACAGCCAGAGTGGTAGAGATTCACTACTGCCCAGGTGACCAAAACCAGAAGAACGATTCTATGTATATCTTTCGTGGGATCGTTATGAGATAACGGACAAGATCTTCTGTCAGATTTATGTGATTTTTACATATTTACTGTCACGTATTTTAGTTAAGATTGTTTTAAACATGAATTCTTGCAAGTATGCATGATTATTTATTCATTTAATGTACGTTGTACATAGAAAAGGCAAATAACAGGCATAGAAAGTCACATAAATCTGACAGGAGATCACGTCCGTTATCTCATAACGATCCCACAAAAGATATAGAATAGCTCTTTAGTAGTTATTTGCCTGATGCGTGCCTTTGTAATCTTAGCACTTAACAGGCAGAAAGAATACGACAAAAAGTTTGAGATTATGTTATATAGGATTGGCACAAAAAAGCTTGCTGAAGTGCACCAGTTAAACTGGGAAGCAACAAGGAAAGTCATAACTAGAAATCGGATTCTGTTACGCATTTACATTATGCATATTTGAGCCTTTTTCCATCATTAATGCCTATTTTAGCCATAAAATCCTTTAAAATCCTTCCCCTCCACCCAATTTCTGAGAGAAACGGTTCCAAGAGATGTAAACCTGGTTTTCATAGTAAACTTCAGGTATATATTATGGATTGATAGTAGAGATGGGTAAGTTCTGCATTTTGCCGGAGGCCTTCGAGACGTGCTTCCTTTTAAAAGTATTTGAGTTCTTGGAGCAGGTTCCGGGAGCAACTCCCGACTCGCAAATAGCTCGGACCGAGACGCACGAGACTACCTTGGTGCCATAGCACGTAAAATAACTCAAACGCGCGATTACTGCTCTCGACTCGCGAGTGGACCGACATGCACGAGTTCATACGGACCCGTACCTCGGTGCCAGAGAGTGCAAAAGAACTCGAACGCGCGACCCGCTCCCGCCACGCAAGTAGCTCGGACTGAGACGCAAGGTTCTACCGGAGCCGCAGCCCGCGAAAGAACTCGAACGCGCGACCTGCTCCCGACCGTGGCTTGGACCAAGACGCATGGGTTTGAGCATAGCCGGCGAACCCAGGACTCGGGTACGGGTGGCTATGACCGCCGAGTTCCGGATTTGGGTGTGAGTACTGGACCGGGTTTTCTGAGAGCAGTCGATTTGAAAAAGGAGTAGGAGTAAGATTCGCTTCCCACGAGGAACCCGGGTTCAAGAGCCCACTCCAGCTGAACCTACACATCGTTAATTGATAGTGCATATAATCCGATGTCTAGTCATAACCCATAAACATTTCAAGAAAAGGGTATTTTCTATTTTTTTTTTCCAAAAAATTACGACAGTAAAGACATTTTTATTTTATTTTTACGTTGATGAATAAATTTTCTATATCATTATAAAACGCCTTTTTGTTTTTGTTTGTGAATTTAGCGGCGTTGAGATCACGCCGGCTAACACGTGACAGCCTTATTTCTAGATATTGATGTTTTCTATGTCATAATGACGTAGTAGCCGGAATCGTTTCGGAATGAGTAGTTTTAGATAATTTATTTAATCAATAATTTTAAAATAATAAAATTAGATTTTTTAGAATGACGACCAGAATCAGAAAAATGAAATTTATAACTTCTGCACATTTTCAACATTATTTATATTTTGTGAAAATACCCCATTATCAGAATGAGTACATTGTACAACATAAAGTAATATATAAGTCTTTAAAAACTCACTCTGAGTATCCTTTCCACTTGAGCAAATATTCAACACGACTATTTCTGATTCTACGATCGAGGACCTTCTCAACAGAGAATTCTTCCGGCTTGCTGGCGGCGGGAGTTGGAGCTGGGGGTATTCCTTCCGTTTCCTGAATGCTGTTTCCTTCAAACACTTCTGATGGAGGCTCCTGAGTCCCTTCCGTCTCCTGAGGTTCAATAGATTCTGCGGGCTCAGCAGATTCTACCGGTTCTGCGGGATCTAGAGATTCTGAAGGATCAACAGTTTCTGCGGGTTCTACAGATTCTTGCGGTAATGGTTCAATTTCTGGAGCCTCCACATTACTAACCGGCTCAGTCTCTTGCGGAGCGGCCATTTCCAGAACTTGCTCGTCGACTGAAAAATAATAAAAAAATTATTTCCAAACTACTACACATAAAAAATATGTGCCATTGAATTCCTATTGTATAACAAACGATATAGCCAAGTGTTATTATCGGTTAGTGGCTAAGTTGACATTTTAATGCGTCTGTTCCACCCAGGCGTCGTGTGTTCGATTACTCTGCTAGTTAATTGCAAAAACAACATCTTCAGCTTTTTGATGTTATTGGGTGTTTTCAGGTTATTCATAACCCGGGAATGTTTGCCTTCTGATTAACCTAAAATATCATATCAATAAAGAATATTTTGAGCGCACAAGACATGTAAAAACGGTGACAAATTGAAAAAGAGAGTAAAATTCTAGAATTCCGTTTCGCTCGTTCTCAGAGGCGGTAAATATCAAAACAAAACAATGAAATAAAACGAAACTCACTGTCCATGATTAACTCAGGAAAGAAGGACTTCGAGTAATATACTAATATCTTCTTTTTCTTATCCAATTTAGAACTCCGAAATATATTTTGTTTCGAAACTAATATTATTTATTATTTTATAGAAATTTGACAGCCGGGACGACGGCTTTTCGATTTCCAAGCGTTAGAGTCAGTGATGCCAGATGACAAAAATCGGTAGGCTTCATTTATTTATGGGGGCTAGTTGTTTTATATTTCTTTCTTGAGAAACCGGTTAATTTTGACACCGGTTCCATTTGTTTCGTTTTTATAATGCGAAGATTTTGGTCTTTTATTTCATGGCCGGTATAAATTAGTAGTTATGTGAACAGTAGACCTCGCGTCTAAAAAGTATGTTGTAGACTGTAGACACAAATATCTACCGACTCTATCGACCGAAACAGGACTTTCTACCAAAACTAAAACTGAATCTTCGGTATCTGTCTCAGTTTTGGCCGAAATTGAAACTTTTTTAGTCATTACATGTTAAAAATCTATTGTTTACTGAAATTTTGCTTATTTTTTACACTTATACAGACAGTTGAAACGTTTTAAGGGGGTATTCTAGTCTAGAAGCTCGAATTTCGGGCGTTCTTTTACGGTCGATAAAAAAATAATATTTTAACTACACATTTTATTGTAATTTATTTATTTATATTTCAAGATTAAACAAAATAAATATATATATTTCGCGCTTACACGCTTTTGAAGTAGAGGGGGAAAAAATAGCGTGTGTATCTTGTCACGATTTCCACCCTTCTGGACATCTGAAAAATAAAAAAAAGTTAATTTATTATCGTTACAAATGTCATTATAGTAGGAACCAGGATAAATGGAAAAAAAATATTCTCGAAAACAGGCGGCTACTCAAAAGATGAATGTTTTTCAGTTATTTTTTAACTATTCCGAATTTTGAAAAATAGAAAAAATTAAAAGTTTTCAATTTTTCTGGTTCCAACCGTAGAGGGATATACAAAGAAAATGCATGCAAATTTCAAGAAAATCGGTCAATTAGAACTTGAAATTTTATGAGAAACGTTTCGAAAAAGTAATTTCGAGAAAAACCCGTTTAATGTTTTGTTCTATTTAGATTTTAGTCAGATTCCGTCTAAACCGGTCGAATTGCCTACGACACTAAAATGGTGAATAACTTTAAAAATAATTCGAATTTTTAAAAATCGTTATAATGAGATATTCTTGAATATCTAAATCTAAACTATCAAAATGTGTAAAAAATAAATTCTAGAATAGAATACCTCCTTAACCCATTGGCCACAGAATTAATGAGCTAAAAAATTGGCCTTCATCACTGAATTAATTTTGTACAAAAAATGCGTTTATTTATTTATTGAAAAAAATAAGAAATACATGAAAACATAAGCTGCACATCTCACTAGGGCATTCCTGTATCGAGATATGCAGTTTTACAATAATGTAATTAAAAAAAAAAAGAAACATAAAAAATTTAAAAAAATAAACATACCTAAACTTAAAAGAAATATAATAATAAACCTACAAAAGAAGCACTGAGTACATAGGTGTTAAATCTATTGTAACTTTTGAACCGTATATTCAAATGAATTAATTTCTTAATTTTTTTTTACATATTGGATTAAGGTGAAGAAAAACATAAAAATTAAAATTGAAAAAAATCAAAATATGTGTAAATAAGGATACTAATATTAACCTTCTTTTATTTCGTAAGTTTTTTCCACATGTTTATTCGAAAAGTTACAAAAAACATAATATTCATAAATCGAACGATAATAATTTTTGTTTTTTTTTTTATATATGTACTTGTATACAAATACATAATAAAATATTTTGGTATGATAGTCCTCAAAGCAATCAGGGACGTTCAGGGTCACTACCAAAAGCCTAGAACCGATCGCAATTTTGAAGAAATTAAATGGCGGCTGGCTGCATATAAAACTTTAAACACAAATATCAGGGAAAAAAAACATAAGAAACATATTGTTGCCAATTCAATGAAATGAATGATTAATTACCTACAGAGCGTTCAGCATTCAAAATTTTATAAAAAAATATTGCTTTTAGCTGACCTACTCTAGCCCGTCAGCGCGCCGGGGTTTGCGGTTAAGTACCTGCATTGCACACCCGGCAGGCTGCCGGGGTTTGTGGCCAGTGGGTAAAATGAAAAAAAAAACAATAATAATTTTATATATTTTTTTTATATTACCTACTGCTATAAAACAAATAAAAATTATTAAAACATGTTAACAACTGCTTGAAACGAAAATTTGTCAATAATCAACATTTACATTATAAAGGAAGGACTTCGTTAATTAAGTATATTAATTTTAATTGCTTTTACAATCACAAAATTGTTATTATTACACGTGTTGTGATGATCTCGCCTTTGGGCCTTCGAAATAATTCTTTTAAAATTAAGAGATC
This sequence comes from Limnephilus lunatus, assembly GCA_917563855.2. Lineage (NCBI taxonomy): Eukaryota > Metazoa > Arthropoda > Insecta > Trichoptera > Limnephilidae > Limnephilus > Limnephilus lunatus. The sequence continues at coordinate 14,133,611 of OU830601.1, read as the reverse complement.
GATTTAGAAATATATTTAATTTTGTAAAAGGGTATGGTTTCAGGATACAATTCTCTGTTCCCAACTCTTAAGGGTGATTTATGGAACCGGGCCATTACTAGGATAAACACGTGTGCCAAAACACTTTGGTTGAAGAAGGAATCCTAAAGGATATGTCATTATTAAGTCAGGGGCGGCCTATGAATATTTACCCGAGTGGTGACTGACTTTAACGCGAGCAAATTGATTTGCGAAACAATTATCTGGTGAATTTTCTATGGCAGTAGGGAATTGAAAATTAGGCAATAAAGATTAATCGTTGGTGCATTTAAATATACTAGAGCGACGCGCCGATTAGGGGTTAAAATATTTAACATATTTGTCAAAATAAGATTGCAGAATTCGTTAAATAGTGACGCACGCAGAAAGAACGAAAACATGTACAGACAATGCATATATAATGTTATTATATAACCAATAGAGTCAACGCAAGTAATGAGGAAGAGTATTAGATTGAAGTACGCCACTGAGTTCTTCTTTTAAGCGTTATTGGGATAATTTATGACTCCGGCGCAGACAAAATTAGTTGGTATTTTGTTATTTAAGGTTACACACAAAAAATAGCAAACATGAAAATTGCACTGAATTCTTGAAATTTGGGATGTCATGTGACAGGACACTATTGAGCGTTGAGATATGCATATTGGGAGATGTGCTTATCACTTGAGATTTTTAAGAGGTGACCAATGAATTGATGAAGCCACACAAGGAGATGGGTGGGAGTCAGAGGGCAGGGGGTTGGAATAAGACAGTCGGGTTGGAGGACAGTGAAGGTTTGGTCGTTGGAGAGGACAGTTGAGAATTAAAATCTTCGAGTTCCGATAGTTGCGAGGAGACCAGTTCGGTGCTTCTAAATCGTGGATATTTCGTTAGATAACAAAAAAATTAATTCACGCGAATAAGACAGTCGGGGGAAAGATCCTGGGGGCGCACGGCCGAGATTAAAATCGTCGAGGTCTGAGAGTCGCGAGGAGACCAACTCGGTGCTTCTAAATCGGGGATATTTCATTTTAATTAAACAAAGGATATTTCGTTTTTATTAAACAAAAAAGAGTCCACGCGAATAAGGAAGTCAGAGATTGCGGCTTGCGAGTTCATATCTGTGAAGTTTAAATAATATAATTTGTAAATTGAGGCGGTCAATATCAATACGGGACGTACTTTCGGGGCATTCAGGGTCAGGATAAAATTTAAAACAAATCGACGCGAGAATGGGGTATTTCCACATATTTTTTTTATTGCTTAAAAAAATTAAGCAAAAAATTACGATGATTATAGCATTTTTATTTTATTTTTATGTTGACGAATAAATTTTCTAGAGCGAGTTGAAGTTTACCATTTTTGAATCACCGCCAAAACGATATTTTGGGGCGTGGCTATCGTATGACGTCGTGAGTGCGGACGTTCCCTGACAGTGCTCATTTGTGCTGGTTTAGCCGGGCGTAGCCTGCGACGTCACAAACCCATTTGCAAAAACGGGCCGTTTTGATTTTGTCAGTTTTCGAGCGTTTTTAAAATCAATAATATTGAATGAAAACATGAAAAACAAACATTTATAGTAGGATCATTAAAATCAGAAAAATGGTCTTTAAATATTCCGTACATTTTCAACAGAATCCCTCGTTTGTGGAAATACCCCATTGTGTTTGACGGCTGCATCTTGGAATAAATAACTGCATGACGGGTTGTGTTTTAGAAGTGCTTGTTTGAATTAAATATTATTGTAGTGAATGATTTGTGAAATTATTTTGTGCAACATGGCGAATTTGGTAAGTTTGTAAAAAATTATTAACATATTTAGTACGGGCCTTGCAGGAAAGAGTCAATTAGGGTTTATATACAAATCTTAGGAATCTAGGACCCTTTTTTGTCGAGCGTTGAGGAACAAAGATTTTCGCACGTTCCCGGGTTGACCGGCTGGCGAAGTACCTTTGTTGGGTGAAATTATTCTTGAGACAATACCGTTGTAAAATAATAATTTGGGGTACAATGAACTAAATACTATTTGAAGCACAAAAGGCACTTTCGGACCACAAATCTTAGACGAGGGACTTCATTTAAGGACGGGATATTGAACCACAAAAACAATAATAAAATCCTTTAAAAGTACTTTGTTGGTGAACGAGAAAACTAGGTATAACGGGTGACAAAATACATATGTATAGAATATAGGTATAAATTAATGTGTAAAGCACCTTTGAGGTGATAATTATTATTTACGAGTCTCGCAATAATATTTTTAAACGTAGCTAGGGGACTATATTTAGGAAAGGGTTTTAGGCAAAGGCATTAGGTAATATAACAGTTTATGGAAGGTGCGTAGCATGGGCACCTTTGTCTACTAACGAAATCTGACATAATTGAATTCCCACTCCTAAAATTTCCCATACCTTATTCAAAATTTTAGGTATCACAACAAATCTATTACATAGGACTTTACATAAACTCGGTTCGATATCTTATCGTATACTCACCTTTTGGTTTACGATTTAGGTATATTTCATTCGATATATATTTGATTTAGCAAAAACTTTCATATTGTCGGTTGAATGAAGCCGTCGGTAGGTATTCACATTTTAAGCGTAATGCGCTATATCCACCTACATAATTAACAAACTCTTTTTCTTCAAACTTAATTGAGCGGGTTACGACTCGAGAATGGACGGCGGTTGTCGAATGGATTTACGGGTCTAGCTTTCCTATTCCACCATGAGGAAGTATCTCACGCGACTTTATCTGGGGGCGATGTGATCGAAATGCAGGTGGGCTTACACTATTTTTCTAATGTGGAGGCGAAGTAAACGATGGTCGTGTCTGGTCCGAGCAAATTGGAATCCCTTGTGATCACATCTCGGTAACGTGGATTTCGTATCGGCTCTAGACCTGGTTGAAAGCGTGGCCGGAGCCATTTCATGATGTCGACGTATGTACGTCACTAAGGTATTGGGGGACTTCAGGAGAACAAAGGACGTGCACCCATCCCCCCCCCCCTCTACCGCAGCTCCGAGGTACCAGCGGATAAAAGTTGTTGTCGCGGGAGGTCAATTTGATGCAGGACGGAGATTACGATCTGGCCGGACTACCTTCGTCATGGGGGAAACGAAGTGACGAAATTTGCGTGGGCTTCACTACCTTTAGATTACGCTCGTGTGGGAGCTGCCTTGTCGGCGGGACGAAGGGAACATGACATATATGGAATCGTTTTGGCAACCGGTCGGCGGTTCTTTGTTGGAATCCGGATAAGTTTTCTTAACTTCCACAAAACTAGAAGTAGGGATCATCCAGCGTCAGGTTGGGAATGTACTTTGGACGAAAGCGCAGCAGGGGAAATAGAAGGAAGGGAAGCCAGATTCACGACCTGGTGCCTTTCATTCTTGGACCCAGCACCCTGGAAGCCCAGCTTGACATTCCTTCTTTGAGCTGATTTTTGAGTTTGAGCTTGGGGTACGCCTATCGTAGAGCATATGCCCGTGACAACATATCGGGGAAGGTCCCAAGTTACGCTTGTGTATGTTATGCGAGAGGACGTATTTTTCATTCAAATCAAACACTGATGGCCATCGCGATTGCAGGCTGGCGCATGTTTCTGTAACGTGCCTAGGAAAAAAGGAATCAATATTTCTACTGGTTCGAGGCGGCGTGCTGGACGGAGAACGGGACTGTTGGGGACATGAGTGACTGCTAAGGTGAGGGTCGGTGACATCAAAATCTTCCTTAATTAAATTCATACATCGCCAGATCAGAGGAGAGAGAGCGGCCCCACCGATCTCCTGACATTGTCTAATTATTGTCTCAATGATTTTATATTTAGAAAATGCAGGGGAGAGACGCGAGAACGGGCGAGCTACGAGCTTTTATAGAGGCAGACCGGGCGGGGGTTACGCCTGTAACAGGGTAGCTGTAGCAGCACTGGGAAAAAAAATGTATAGGGATTACTTCGTAGGGGGGGGGGGGGGGGGGAATATCACAGTGTTAAATGAAATTAAAAAAACTCAAGAGCGTGTAATTCACACACGGTAGAAGGAAACTAGAAAGTCGCTAGATATCGCTTTATTTTCTTTTGCCTGTTTATTTTAAAGTAGTTAGAAGATTGGATATTGATTTAAATTTTTTTTTTTGGATTTGGTAAGATACGAACACCCTCCTCTTGTGGATCTGTCTGGGCGCTGAGAGTCAGGCGCTTATACCGCTGCGCTATCGAAGGCTCGCGCGTAGTCGTGAATTTACCGTATTATACATATTAGAACCGAGGACCGTCAAATAATGAATTTTAGTGACGCACTTCCGTTTCATCCGAATTTCAATACACTAACGAGGCTAAAGAAGTTTCACTTCAAAAAACAATAATTGAATTATGTGAAAACTTAATTATTTAAAATTACTGCTTTAAACAAAAAAAAGTATAAAAATTAACAAACATGTTAATTACTTCTTGGAACAAAAACTTGTTAATAATTAACACTTACATTTTAAAGGAAGGACCTCACTGAGTATTTTAATTTTAATTGCTATTAAAATCACACAACATACTTATTACACGGGTGAAATGAAATAAAAAACACGCACGAACTCATCCGAAGTCAGCCGAACGACGCGCGATAATTCGCGAATGTAGAGTTTCGGTTCGGCACGCAAGGTTCAGCAGATTTTTTGCCGAAAACGAAACTGTTGCCGAAACTAGATTTTTTTGCCGAAACTTGCCGAAATCGAAACCGAAACCGAAATTTCGGCCTGTCACTACTATTTAGTTATAAACCATAATATGTTTTATATCTTAAAAGTTAAAAGGCATTATACACCTTCCTAAAATCGGAGGCAATCTAGGGCGCCCCCACCACTGCCCGATATTTCCTCCCAGATCAGAGGCCGGTAAAGTGCGGCTCTTTGGCCCGTTAAGTGCGGCTCTGGCACAAATGTCGAAGAAAAGGCGCAAGACGCGCCGATGGTATTTTTTTATATATTTTTTTATTTGAATACCGCACAAGAGTCCCAGCTGCTCCCGTCTGAAGCCAGTGAGACTATGGCATTCTCAATTGGGGTATGTTGTGAGGCTGAAGGTAGTGGGGAGGGAAGGAGATAGGGAAGAGGAAGGTATAGCTTTCAGGATCTTCGTCTGCTAATTCAGAGATTTCATTGCACCCAGATGATTTATTGATAACCACCCTCGAATCCAACATCGTCTTTTCTTTCGTGACATTATTTTCTTTATTTTGTACATCGCAATGATTGTGCATTGCAGAAAAAGCTTTCATGGACGTTGATGGTGCTATGGTTGCTGTGATACGGAAGGTTAAACTAAACTAAAAACTCTTTTTTGAATGGGATGAAATACGCTTTCAAACTTTGTTATTAGAAATAAACATGTAATTTTTTAAATATTCGTATCAATGAAAATATTTAAAATTGATAAAAAATTACTCCAATTATATTATTATTAAGAGCGTTTCAGTTATACCCACATGCTGTTTCAATTGTCCACACTATGTTGATTGAAACGGACTTCCACATTTTATTGTAGATTACCTGTACGAGTTGGGGCCATCCAGTAAATTTAATTTGGGAACTAGATAGAATATAATTCTAGTATAAACATCTTACCTGTACATACAAAAGATACATCACTACACGTAGTTAAAGTAAAAACGTTTCAACCATCTTTAGTCTACCCTACCTACCATCACGGCGTCTTCTTCAATGAATAAAATATCTGAAATGGTCGAATGATATGATGTAGATTTATCGATCTGTACCAAAGCCATCCCTGTCTTGGGATTTTTTTAATACATAATCTTGCTTGGGATCAAAAGCAAAATTTTGTATAAAAATAGAAATGCCCGTGGCAACACATTATAATATTATTATCGAAATGCGTATTGCGGGATTGATTTTTTTTTGGACTACCGTAGAAGCCAATGCCATAGGCTCCCGCCAGGAGCCAGTGAGACTATGGCACCCCCAATTGGTGTACGCAGTGAGGCTGAAGGTAGTGGGAAGGAGAAGGAGATGGAGAATATAGAGGTGGGGAAGTACCTGGCTATTCAAATCTGGTCACCAAACACGGCTAAAGCCATTTCAAGCAATGTTTCAGTTCTGAATGTTGTTACACCAGCCGAGCGATTCTATATCTTTTATGGGGTCTCTTTTGTAAGATTTTATGAGATCAGATTGTGTAATTTGCTATGGCTGTTATTTGCTTTTTCTATTGGCCGATGTCAGATTTCAACTGTGAGCTATCACAAATCGGCAAAGCTGGCCTGATACCCATAGAAAAACAGTGACAGCCATAGAAAATCACACAAATCTGACAAGAGATCTCATAAAAGAGATCCCACAAAAGATTTAGAATCGCTCGGCAGGGCTCCCGCTCCAGTAGGCATAAAAAATAAGAAATTCAGAACTATGGACAAGAAGAAATTCGGATTTGTAATGAAAGAAAAAAGAGTGGAGATTTGAAAATAAAACTCCCAATTGCAAGACATATCAACGTATTTGAATTTTTTTTAAACGTTGAATTACCTACCTGAATGGCTTTAGTCGTGTTTGGTGACCAGACTGACAAGATCTAAATAGTCAGGAACTTCATTACTTCCACTTCCCCAATCCCTTCAGCTTTACAATATAATAATATGGTACATATTATATTGGGAATACCCTAGTCCCACTGGCTTCAAACAGACTCTTGGCAAAATCACTCCGGTGAGTGAGAACGTAAGATCGGTAAAGGGCAATAAAATTATAAAATACGAGACACGTAATATTCATAATAACCGAGCAAAAATGTAGCACCGCTTATGAAAACGATAACAATCCAAAGAATATGTGTGTACGAATGAAATAGCTATATGAACAGCCCGCTAAAATATGTCCACCGCGTTGTTTCAGCAACATAATTTATCTAATTTATCTTTATTTCACTCTCATAATTTATCTAAATTAGAAGGAAGAAGCTTAGGATAGTGTGTATAAGTTATAAATAAAAACCGTGTAAAGCGACTTTCGAAATGTTTTTAAATGAAGTCATTGTTGTTTGAGGTAGGTACCTAGAACAGCCATTTAAAAACTTTCTCCTTTACTTTACGTTAATTTATTTGTCAAAGTAGAGATATTCGTAGAAGAAACAAAGACTTTGCTATTTTGAGAGGGAAAGTTCTTCCTTTATTGTATGAGTTGAAAGCATCCAGCGGTCTTACGACATTGTTGTAACATTAATGGACACAGATACGCAGGAAATTAAATAAGTTTAAAACAAAACAAACACATATTTTACCAGATAGCCTGGGCCAGAGTGGGTATTTGTAAATGTTAGTATTCATAACTTTATTAGTAGATATCTACAGTCGTCCAAGAAAATCTAGGAATTTAATAAAATGGAACTTAAATTTTTCTCTAACGTTACTACCATGTTACTACAGTGGTGAATCTGATCTTACCTACTTACATTCAAATGTTAGGTAGGTTATACTCGACTGTTGGATAACATGCCATTTTGAAATTCACGGAAAAAAGAAATATTGTAAATCTTTTTTTAAAAATGTTTTTATTTAAAAAAAATTGCGTTTCTAAAAAAGAATGTTTCTTTCACTTCAAACAAAAAAAGGTTTCTTTGAAATGTATGATTACAAATAAAACAAGTACATACTTAATAAACTCTTCTATGCTATCATTATTTTCCGAATTAGGGTTGAAAAATATCAAATTCGAATATTAAATTTCCTCACCATATGATGCAGAATTTACCTTTACGGATTTACCATTAATTTTTAACACCGTTTGATGTCAATGTGAAAAATATTCATTCGAACCAGTGTTACCATATCCCAAAAAGCAAAAACTTAAAAATAAAGTTACCTACATGATATGTATAAAAATTATACCTACTGAAAGTTCCTGTAAGAATTAGCACTGACGAAATCTTCAACAATCTTAACATCATGCCAATTAAACAACTATATTCTAAAACTAAAGGTACTCATTTACATTCAGAAGTACAAAACTCAAGAAATTATTAACAACTAACACGTACATTAGAAACACTAGATCTCTTGGTCAAAAACATATCCTACAAGTAACTACAAACAGAACATTTGGGCAAAAAAGCTTCTTAAATTCTGGTATTAAACTCTACAATAAAATACCACTTTCACTCAAAAACTTCAACATTATAACATTTAAATCTCAAATAAAAATCTGGATACTAAATATAGGGAGATCAGAAATAGAAAATATTTGATGTATAAAATACAGACTGAAACCGAATCTACTGAACTGAATTATAAAAAAACTCTATATTATTTACTTTATAATTATTTAAAAAAACACTACATGATATATGTTTATAACTAATTCATATTAATTTCATATAATTAAATTATAATATGCAAATGAAATATATATCATTATCTCTACATATTACTAAGAAAGGAAGACAATAAATCATTATTATTATTATTCATATCACTTATTGACAAATATAAATGAAATAAAGATACATTGTGAACTCGTGCTGAAGTTCAAGAACTACAGTCCTGATTTCAGGATTTCCCCACGTGACTTGTGCTAAAAAACCTATCCCACTTAAAATGCGCACGTTAATTGACCGGTAAAATAAACATGCCTCGTTCGACACGGTTTTTTCCAAACCATGGAAATATAAATGACCCAAAACCATGGAAGCATTGTAAAAAACACAGAATATGATGGACGTCGTTGACGTCGAGGTCCCAGATAATGTTATGGTTTCGATAATAATTTCCCAGATCCGTGGATAACCGTAATGTCACCACTGATATATTTCGCATCGTCTGTGGATATTTCAAGAATTACATCCCTGAATTTGGGATTTCTGCCACCTAGCCCTTTCTAGTAAAAACATCATTTTCATATTTTTGGTGACTGTTAAAAAACCATTTCATCTTATAATTAGTTAAAAAAAATGGATATAGAAATGATCCCAAAAAAACACGAAAACATGGTAAAAAAAACCATACAAATGGTAACATTAATTGGACCATAGGTATATTATTTAAAAATGACAACTTAATATTGCCATTTTTTGCCAATATAATTTTCCCATTACAATTGGAGTTGCCATTTATTTATAACCATTAATTTTTTCTATACTTTCTCTGTAAAAATGAAGTGCAGCACAGGGTACATAATGTTGCCCCTAGTGGTGATTTGATGAAGCCTTTTTCGGAAGGCGTATGTTGGGTTCGGACCCTGGACCAAATAAGGAATCTACAGAGAGTGTTTTCATAGATGTCATGCCATCAACCGCTCCGAATGGAATTTCTCTGTCGCATTTTTTGATGAAAATGTAATAGATTGTGAAGGAGTTTGGTTTATAACCTTCAGAAATGTCGAAACAAAGTAATGCGTACGATCACAAATTAATGCATGCGTATTAAGTATATAATGTATCGAGAGCATCTCCTATCCTTATCCTATATTCCTCTTCTCTTTAACTTCTTGTTGATTTCAGGGCAAAATAAAACTCGTAAACGTTAGAATAAAAACTTTTTGAAATAATAATTAAAAACTTTAATACTTACCTATGTATAAATTACTAAATATTTACTTTTTCGTACTCTCTCTCTTTTGTATTATTATTATTTTGTACTTTTATTTGTACTTCTGTATCGTTATTCTGTATTTGTCGATCTCATTTGTATAACTTTTTATGATACCTAATGCAACTCATGTATTTTTTTTTCATTTGTACTATTTATCGCTCTGTTAATTTTGCCAAGTTCTTTAACTTGCTTTAGAACAAACTATTCATGATTAAATTAATAATAAAATTAACATATTAAATACACATTTTTCAAAGTACCACTACTTTCAAAGCACCTTCAGTACTTTTGTTTTTACCATTATTATGTTAAACTTATTAACTCCTTTGTACCTACAATTTTCATGATAATTAAACTACATACCTACATATTGAACTAGGTATCCTTTACGTTCAGTTTATGATGTTATATAGGTACTAGATGCTTATAATTATATACCTGAATAACTTATGTACCTATCTATAATAATGTGATACCGTAAAAGCCTTCAATGCGTGAATAAAGAAATTAATAAATAGATAATGTTATATAATTGTACCACAAATAAAATTAAAAAAAAACTGTTTCTTTTTTACAAAGAAAATAAATACAATTCTTTCGGTTTATTTCTTCAGCGGTCACAACTGAAATCAAACAGTCAACTGTACGACAAAAAATAGCTCACTCTCGAATGGTTGGTCTATGTTTGTTAAACCTGCCGGTATTGATTTACAAACAACAATGGATAATGCATATTAGGTATGCAAATCCGAAGTGCTTACCCGTGTACCGTCGCTTGGTCCTCGCTCCATCTTGCTGCAAATTGCTTTAACCAAGAGCTCCAGGGGCGTGCGGGGCATTTTGATAATTATAATACATGTGACCTGGAGACAACTAATGATCCTGTCGTCTTATATTACGCTGATCGTTAGTAATACTTCATTTTATATTAGGTGATTGGCGCTTTTTACGCTCTTATTTGATTTAAGGTGGAGGTTTTCTGTGGTACTCACTTTTGTAAATCAAACGCTTGTTTTGTGTTTGTTTGTCTGGTCATAATTTATTATTCTTTTATTTACATAATCCTGATTTTTTATAAGATTTATATTGTGATCTGCTTGTTGGAACACATTTTTTTATGTAAGAATGGAAGCTACCTTCCTTTGTTCTTCTATAGAACTATTTGAATAATGGAACAAAAAAGAAAATAATAAAATTAGGTAGGTACTTGCCTAGAAGTAATTGCCCATAGAACAAGTACCTACTCAATAAGCATCAATTTTAACCATAGCTCCCCGACAAAAAGGGCTGAAATTAAATGAAAGTTCTTTTTAGAACCCTATAATAGTTAAAATTGATTATTATTATTTGTGAGGATATTTTTTTTTTTAAATTAGAAAGAATAACTTATTTTTATAAAATAAAAAGAGAGTTGAAACTAGCTAATACACATATCGTAATCCATTGATTGTTGTAGTTAGTTTAGAAACAATAAAATAATAAATTGAAGTAAATCATTAGAAGATATGCATAAGAAAAAAAATAACACTAAATTATAAAATGTTCATCTTCTTGATCCTCGATCGATAGCCTCTGCAGTTTTTGTCTTCAAGAAAGATGGCTTCTTTTTGATCCTTGGCCTTAGTAAAGATGACTTATTTTTTATACTGCTCTTCTTAGATGTTAGTAGTTTATTTTGATCCAGTTCTTCTAAGATGTGATAGCATCGTCCATTGGTAGAAGACACAATTTGGTAATGGGCCTTTTCATAGACCCTTGCTGCGTCTTCAAGGTGACTATACGGGTTATCCCATCTTGTCCAGGGTGAGTGGTGATGACACGTCCCATCCTCCATAAATTTGGTGGTGCGTTGTCGTCTTTGATGATAACTAAGTCCCCAATCTTTAGTTGTCGCCGGTTCCCATCCGTCCATTTAGTCCTTTGCTGCAGCTCTCCCAGATATTCAATTCTCCATCTTGACCAGAAGCTCTGTCTTAGCTGGCTTAGTTTTTGGAAATTATTAAGCCTGTTTATGGGAATCTGTTGTAGGTCAGGTTCAGCTACAGCTGACAGGTTATCACCAATAAGAAAGTGACCTGGAGTAAGTGCGAAGAGGTCGAGGGGATCATTGGATAGTGGAATTAAAGGCCTAGAATTTATGCAGGACTCTATTTGGTATAATAACGTACACATCTCTTCATATGTTAATGAAGAGACGTTTGCCACTCTTTTTACGTGATATTTCACACTTTTTATGTTAGATTCCCAAAGACCTCCATGATGAGGACCTTTAGGTGGGATAAAAACCCACTGAATAGACATATTAGTTAAGTAATTAGCTATTTCCTTTTGAGAGACATATAAATTATACATATTTTTCAATTCATTATTCGCTCCAACAAATGTAGTAGCATTATCAGAATACAATTTACTAGGTTTTCCACGTCTGGAAATGAAACGCTTTAAACAATTAAGAAATGCATCTGTAGTCAGAGCGGTGACCAGTTCTAAATGAACTGCCTTAGTAGAGAAGCATATAAATAAACAAATATAAGACTTGACTGAATTGGATCTCCTACTGATTCCAGACTTTATTAAGATTGGCCCTGCGTAATCTAGTCCTGTAACAGAGAACGGTCTACATGGTGACACTCTATCCTCTGGAAGGTCAGACATTATTTGATGACTTGTTTTTGGACTGCATTTAAAGCACACAATGCAATTTTTAAGTATTTTTTTAATAGCATTTTTTGCCATTATAGGCCAATATTTTAGTCTAATAAGTGCTAGTAACGTTTGAGTACCTACATGCAAATTTGTATAATGAAAATGTTTAATGATTAACTTTGTTAGAGGGTGATCGTGAGGTAGTAATATCGGATGTTTTTGTGCTTCATGTATTAGTTTTCCTCTGGACAATCTCCCACCTACATGCAATAAATCCATATGTATAAATGGGTTTAATGATTTGAGATGACTGGTTTTATCTAAGTTTTTTCCCGCCTTTAATGTTTTAATTTCTTTTGAAAATGAATAAGATTGAGTGACCGTTATTAATGAATGTAACGACTTGTTTAATTCTATTATTGAAAGTTGTCCGCTAAATGTATGTTTTTTTCTTGTATTATTAATGAAACGTAGGATATAAGCAGTTACTCTTTGTAAACGCGTGAGAGAAGAAAAACGATAAAACAATTCCCAATCTTTATTCATACTGACGGTTAAATTTATTTTGCTTTTTAATTCCGGTGGATCGATGCAAATTTCCTTATAGTTCGGCCAAGTTACTTCATCTTGAGTTAACCAATTAGGACCTCTCCACCAGATTTCTGAAGAAAATAGACTTTTAGCACTGGTTCCTCTTGATAAAATATCCGCAGCATTATCTTCGGAGTTGACATGCTTCCATTGACTGGTTTCGCTTCTTTCCTGTATTTCTGCAACTCTGTTTGCAACAAATGTATTCCATCGCGCTGGTTGATTTCCTATCCAGCATAGAGTTATAGTGGAATCACACCAATAAAATGTTTTATCCAAAGGTATACCTAGGGATTCCTTTACTTTTTCAACAACTTTTGTTAACAGAACAGCACCACATAATTCCAATTTAGGCAAAGAAATCGTTTTTAATGGAGCTACTCTTGATTTAGCTGTGATTAATTGAGAATGCCGTTTTCCTGATTGGTCTGTGGATAGCATATATACGCAAGCAGCGTATGCTTTTTGAGATGCGTCACAAAATCCGTGCAATTGTATATTTACGGTTTGATTACATATAATTTTTCTAGGTATTTGAAAAGAATTTACACCTTTTAAATCTTCTAAATATTTTTTCCAAAGCTTCAGAATTTCTATAGGTATTTCTTCATCCCAAGATATCTTTTCTTGCCATAATTTCTGCATAATAAGTTTAGCATTCACGGTTACTGGTCCAAGCAAACCTAATGGATCGAAAATACTAGCAATCAGTGACAAAATATTCCGTTTATTATAAATAGGATGTGACGGTAGTTCCACGTGATATAAAAAACTATCTTTTTCGCAATTCCAAGCTAAGCCTAGAATTTTCTCTCCTTCTGGTTTGTCCAAAATTACCATATCAGTGGCCTGATCGGCCTCCGATGACAAATCAGAAGAATTAGACCGCCATTTTCTTAAGTTCATACCGGCCGAATTCATTATGGAGATTAACTGTTCTTTTAACAAATTACAGGATTCCACATTGTCTGCACCTGTAATTAGATCATCTATGTAAAAATCTCTCTCTAAAATGAGACTAGTTTCAGGATATAACTGGGCGTTTTCCATACTCAGCTGCTTCAAGCAACGCGTGGCTAAGAAAGATGACGGTCCCATACCATAAGTTATCGTATTTAACTTGAAATGGCCCATTTCCTCTTCTGGAGATGCTCGCCAAAGTATTTTTTGGAAGACGCGGTCCTCCTCTCTAATGTTGACCTGCCTGTACATTTTCTCTATGTCAGCCGTCAATGCCACTTGATATTTTCTAAAATTTAACAAATGGGTATATAAATCATTTTGTATTATTGGACCAACCATTAACGCGTCGTTTATTGATATCCCGCTGGAGGTTTTTGCGGAGCCGTCGAACACCACTCTTAGTTTGGTAGTGCTGCTGGTTTCCTTCTTGATTGCATGATGAGGTAAATAGTAAGATTTTTCTTCATTTGAAACTGGTTCAAATTTTGTCATATGACCTAAGTTTTCATATTCTTCCATGAATTTAATGTATTGAAGTTTCAAATCCATGTTAGAAGATAATTTCTTTTCCAAGTTTAAAAATCTTTTTTCTGCCATAGGCAAGGAAGTACCTATTTGATCTATACAAGGTCGGAATGGTAAGCTTACTTCGAAACGCCCATTTTCATCCCTTTTTTGGGTTGACTTGAAGCTCTCTTCACAAGCCTTTTCTTCATAATTTTGGTGCTTGATGGACACCAATTCCTCTTGTTTCCAAAATCTTTCAATTTGATTGTGAATCATATTTAAAGATAAGTGACACGAGGATGATTCTTGCTCTTTTTTTGTAGTGCACATTCTAATTGGCCCGGATAATATCCATCCAAGTTCAGTGCGTTGCAGCGTAGGTCCAGTTGTTCCTAATCTCAATTGATCAGTGGTCAGCATTTCCCAAAATAGTTCGGAGCCGAGTAATATATCCACATGACCGGAAGTGGAAAATTCAGGATCGGCCAATTTCAATCCTGGTGGTATGTTTGCCTCCCTTTTTGGAAAAGAGGTCTGCGGTAACTTGCTGGTGATTTCTTGTAATACCAAGCAAGTAACAAGTTTTTTGTAATTAGAGTTTATTGATGACAATTCAAACGAGAGGCTCTTCTTTACATTTGTTATATTATTATGTAACCCAGAGACCGGCATATTTAATGACTTGTACTTTATGTTTAATTTTTTAGCAAATCGTTCAGTTATGAAATTCACCTGAGAACCATTATCCAACAATACTCTCGCTGAATGAATAATTCCATTACTGTCCTTAACGTTCACCATTGCCGTTGATAACAAAATTGTTTTTTCTGCTTCTCCAAAAGTGGAATGGTTTGAGACTGGTACTTGATCCATGCCATTCTCAGTGTTTTGATCCTCTTTAGGGAAAATATGGAGTAATGTGTTGTGTCCTGCTTTATCGCAAGTTCTACAATTATTCTTACTCCTGCATTCTTTAGTTGAATGACCTACATTTAAACACTTGATGCAAGCTTGTAATTGCTTGATTTTCTCAAACCGTTCATGTTGGTTTAGTTTCAAAAACTGTTTACAGAAATAAATCTTATGATTTTCCTTACAAACAATGCATTTCAACCTTTGCGACAATAATGAAACTGAAGATTCCTTTTTGTAACTTGACGGTTTATGATGCGCGAATATTGGTTTGGCTGTGGAACATGTTGCTTCCGATGCTTCCAAGACTATCGCTCGATCTGTTAAACATTTTAAAAATTCTTGCAATGTCGGTATTTTTTCTTTAGTTGGATATTGTTCCCAATAGATCCGGGTATTGGAATCTAATTTGTTGGCCAAAATATAAATTATTATTACATCCCAATACTCCGTGGGTAGACCTATGTTTTTCAATGAATTCAAATGTAATTGTGTTTGATCTAATAAACTTCTCAAGGCGACGTGACTTTCTTGTTTTAATTCCTTGAGCTTAAACAATGAATTTAAATGTTGATTAGCTATTACACGCTTATTTTCAAATCTATTTGATAAAACCTGCCAAGCTATTTCGAAATTGTCTTGGGTAATTTCAAGTGCGTTTAATATTTGTGATGCCTTTCCTTTTAAACAATCACGCAAATAGTAATGTTTCTGAAAATTATTTAATGATTTATTATTACCCACTATCGTGACGAAAGCATCCTTAAAAGATAACCATTTCGAATAATCACCACTAAATTCTGGGAGCGAAAACGTAGGTAATTGGATCTTAATATTGTTAGTATCATCAATTTTTTCAATGCTTTTTATGGATTTTTTTGCTAACGTCACTACTTGATAATATTGCAATTCAAAACACTCAAGTGGGCTATCCTCTTCATCTGAGTTACTATCAAACTCTTCGATCTGAGATTGTATATTCTTAAAGCGATTTAACAGTGTGTTTACCTCCTCCAATCTTGTTTCCGTTTCTATTACATCAACTGAATCACTTAATAGGTAATTCTTAAATCGTGTTAATTGTGCCTTCAATTCACCGCGCTTCTTCACCAGTGATTTTAATGTTTGTGGCATAATGCAGAATTTTTTACACAAACATACACATTAAATTATTTAAAAATAAACTTTTGTTTGTTCCACCTTTGCGGGAGCGAATAATAAATAGATTACAATAAAATAAATTATATTATTTAATAATCAGTGGTAATCATAGAGTAAATTATTTGGAATCTACCTACTGGTTAAATTATATTAGGTTGACAATATTTTATCTTGTTGATTATAATATCACGCAAAAAGAGTGGCTCTTGGTGGCGAATTCTTCGCGTGATTTTACAAGTTATATTATAATGCCTTAATACCTTAGGAATATGTAATGATGAATAAGAATGATGTAGACCGGACGGCTGGCTGGATGAGCTGGTTTTCATCCGGCTCGAAGGACCATATGGCGCTTTTTACGCTCTTATTTGATTTAAGGTGGAGGTTTTCTGTGGTACTCACTTTTGTAAATCAAACGCTTGTTTTGTGTTTGTTTGTCTGGTCATAATTTATTATTCTTTTATTTACATAATCCTGATTTTTTATAAGATTTATATTGTGATCTGCTTGTTGGAACACATTTTTTTATGTAAGAATGGAAGCTACCTTCCTTTGTTCTTCTATAGAACTATTTGAATAATGGAACAAAAAAGAAAATAATAAAATTAGGTAGGTACTTGCCTAGAAGTAATTGCCCATAGAACAAGTACCTACTCAATAAGCATCAATTTTAACCAGTGATTAAATCACGCACAACTACGAGACAAAATCATATATTTTATACAAAGTGCACAATTTATTCCGAACATTACACAGAACACCAAATACATATATTTTTTACATTAGTTTCACACAGGAGGCCCTGAAGGAAATAATTCCCCTCAATGCCTAGATCATTTTTGGGGATGCTTTGTAGAGGGTCTTTTCAGTACAGGAAGAAGATGAAGTTCTGGGGAGGAAAAGGGTATTAGGGGTGGGTAGGAATCAGGGAGTCTGTTTGTCCAGGAGTGACGGATGTATGAATTCATCCCTCCCAATGCAGTGCAAGGCCATTTTCCGAGAGAGTACGGCAGGAGAAGTCCAAGGGGCTCCCTCAACCATTCTCTCCCGATCCAGCTTGCCATGCAGCTGGTGGGCAGGCGCATCCGCCGCCAAGACTCGGGAAAACCTCACCCCATAAATCTGGGCACCCCTGATAAGTCACCAAACGTAGCGAACCACTTGGGAAGACCTATGGCAGAGGTGTTGGTTAAATGAATTAGATACCTAAATATTTCTTAACTTCCTCAATAATTCGTACTGAAACACACTTACCCAAGCTCTTTACATTTGTTTTCTGTCAAACCAAGCTTTTGATTAACTATATGAAAATGCCTACCGCATGATGTTCTGCCATCCTAGATACTGCAGTGCTTCCAACATGCACTCCGAGGGGCATGTTTCAGGTTTTGCAGCTGCCATAAGAATTCAGATTTAAGGCAAACGATAAACAAGTCCGAAAATTTTCCTCATTATGGAATCCCGCCAGAGCGAACCTCGAAGCACACCCAAGAAAGTTATTGGCCCATCTCAAATAATGTTTTAGATAATTAATGTATTTTTTCTATTCTATATTTTAATTTTTGCGCTTGCATTTTGTACGTGTAAGTAGGTACACTATATACTAGAAGTGCAAATTATTAAATGTCCTTATAGTATGCAATTAAATTTTAACTTCAACTTCAAAAAAAAAAAAAATTCTATAACATATCCTGATCTTAATTTAGTACTAATACTAATACTGGTCTTAATTTAGTACTAATACTAAATTAAGACCAGGACCATCATGGAAGCACGCCACTGATGTCGGATCTACGACTTTTACGTATATGAACAGATGTACAGATTTTAGGTTGTGGAAACAAGCGACTAATGCAAGGAAGAAAGTTAAAAGTGAAATTGAAATTTCCCTCACTTTTGTGTCGACGTTTTCTGATCAGTTTCTTTCGAGACTTGGCCCGAGGTAATCGCTTTTCAATTTCGCACGTTTTTCCATACCGCGCCATAACGGTTTTCGAAATAGAAAAGTTAATTGTATTTTTAAAGAATTTCGAGTGTCAGTTTCCACGATGGAAGTTTTGATAGCTTTTCAAATTGTGGTAAGGCTTTCAAATCGTTTTAAAAGTTTATTTTTATGAAACTTTCGATAAAGATGTGCAAAAAAATAATTGTTGGCTCTCATGTTTTTGGTTGTTGTATAGGTACAGGTGTTTTATCAATACCAGGTTCGGAAAAAAAACCCTCCCATTTTTGGGTACAAATTTCGTCCTGTTGAAGGAAAGGTTCTCCTGACCAAAAAAATTAATACATACGTTAAACTCTACAATATAATATAAAAATGCAAAAAATACCTTTCTCGAACTTTCTCTTGGGGATTAAGAGAACGAAGTAATCACACATTACGTCGAAGTTTTCTTATCTTACTTATTAATATTTACCAAAAACTATAAAAATAGTTTCAGTTTTCAAATGTTTCCCTACACCCTGATAATAAGTATAATCATCATTAATTTGAAGCCTTTAAGAATTATTGTATTTAAATTTTATTCTTCCTTTCAGCTTGCTTACATTTCGAGTTGTGTTATTGCTCAACAAAATTTTTTGGGTTCGATTTTACTACCACCGATCAGAGAACCGTCGATTTTCAATAAAATCTCCTTCACAACTTCTCAAGTTCAGCGAGATAGCAATTCAAACAAAATTCATCAGAAGTTCCACCACAAACACGGTTTGCAAAATTCCAATTATCCATTAATTGGTCAAAATGATTGGACGCCTATTAACGACCCTCGAATATTTGACAACATAGATTTGAGATCGGACTATGCTCAGGACAGAATTGTATTTGTTGGAAGTCAACATCAGAATACAAATAAAATGCCAATGACACAAAATATAAACAGAGTTATTCCACGATTCGAATCTAAGACTTTGGTACTTCCCTTCATTCAAGGTGAGAATCTGTCGAATGAAAAGAGTGTAGTCGTGAGAAGCTTTTATACTTTGAATCCACAGAAATCAGAAAATGTATCTAAAATTAGAGCATCTGAAAGACCACAAAATAAAGTTAATCAATTCAAAACATCTTCAGCTACACTATCTTCTACGTCAGTGTCTGAACTTGATAATCAACAGACTTTTGAAGGTCATAAAAAACTACAAAAGAAGCTAGAGGCAAATTTAGCAAACGTTTTGAAGGAGTTTGAAGGGAATATAAGCAGAATTTTGGAAACTGCCGTTGGAAACGCTAGCACAACGACACGCGAATTGTCTTCTAGGAAATTAATTGGACAGTATGTAACAACAGGAGCTGACAACAAAGAAACAGGTAAATATAACGTTTGATTCATCTGGATTAAAATGGATTCATAAAGTGTACGGTAAAAATACAGTAATTATTTTTGGGGTGGTGTGGTGGCGATATTATTGGGCGCTTTCTTACTGATGAATTAACAATTTTCCGAATTTTCTGAAATCCACAATTAATAACGTGTGCGTGCCTAATAATGGATTTGAAGTTTCGATGGAAAGGGAATGAAGAAATATGGGATTTAATAGTTCAAGGAAAAAAGAGAAAAGCGGGAATAAATTTCATATTTGCGGAAAAAACCTTTCGGGGGTTCTATGGAATCTAAATCAGTTAAGCTTTGGGAGCCAAGTGATACAGTGGGTGTAAGCGGATATATTATAAAGGCCACATTACGTAGGCGTGATGTGAGATTTTCGCAATCCTTAGCTTCCATAAAGCGCCCCCGGCTTGGGCAAATAATTGACTCATGAATTATTCATGATATGATCAGATAATGTTGCAAGCTGGCCGATATTGTCAGATGATCGGCCGCCATAAACAAGTACAAGACGAGCGCCTTAAGTGGACCATCACTCAAATTGATTTATAGGCGATACAGAATCCCATTCCGTTTTTGAATCGGCCGATAAATCGATTTTTTATTGAATTTCGAATGGGTTTTATATTGATACAAATAACTTATTATTTATGGCTATTAAGCCTGTGAAGGGAGCTTGTTCCATTATAATTCAATCACAAGAATCGTTTTTAGATTTTAATAATGGCTCTCTGGTTATCCCTTAGTTTATGTGTGTTCTATTGAATATTGAATACCGTAGCGTAATCCTTTGATTGTGATTTCAGGGAGTCATCAGACGACAGGAGAGATTTATCCACTTCCGCGGCCAATACAATCCAATCCATCTATTTCCGGTCCCCCGTCCTTCGCACTGATTGGCCGCCTAGTTCCTCCCCTCGCAGATACAGGATACATCAGTCCCCCAATTCTAAATTTGAATTCAAATGGGCATGGTAACGGAACTTTCCATTACAGCGAGGAGGATGGATACGCCGCACAGGGCACGCCGGAAGCCGCCACTGAACCAGGGGTCATATTCCAGGGCCCACGCGGCTCAATTGCGGACTCGGGACAATCAAACATATCCAGCATTGCTAGCAAACCCAACATTTATAATCCAGGAAAAGCGATATTAAGCTTACAGGTGCCGGTAGATACTTTCAGGTATAGAAATTTTCTCACAACTACTGAAAGAAGTGAACCGTATAAAAGAGAGTTGAGAGCATCATTTAACAACATTTCCAATAGTTTAAACGATCGTGATACGTCCAAAAGCGTTGAAAATACTTTAACAAAGCTGGAGAACGCGTTAATCGAAGCAAAATTTGACTCAGAAAGGATAAACGCCGCCGACTTTAATTCAAAACCCAAAGAGAATGGAATTGAATTTGAAATCGTTAAAAGGACACCCAATCGGCACTTCGAAGAAATCCAAATCGAACATGAAGCTAAAAAGACAATAAAACAAGACTACGAAGTAGTAGAAGACAACAGAGCTGAGGCAGAATCGAGGATCAGAAATAACAGAATTGCGAAAGGACTACCTATCCAAATCGAACACAAATATAAAAAGACAATGAAAACAAAACGAGACTACGAAGTGGAAGAAGTAGACAAAGCAGAGGCAGAATCGACCATCAGAAATAACAGAGTTGTGAAAGGGCTACCGATCCGTCACACGTCAATAGACTTCAAGGGGTTAAGTAGTTTTAACCCCGGTTACAATTCAGTGGATCACTTGCCGCCGGACCCGTACGTCGCGTTGCTGTTGTCGCATTATGGTCGGTACCTGCCCGCCGGGAATGTACTGACGACCCACTACAGGAACCTCTACAGCTACCTGGCCGCCAACAACATTCACAACAATAAGCCCTTCGGAGCATATAAGATTTACGAGGATGCTGACGGCTAGCGGATGCGAAGAATTTGTCCGAGTGAAGGGAAAAGAGAAGAAATGAGATCAGACAATGGGAACAGTAATCGAGTTATCGAACCACTTATTTGGGAATCTTGTGATGGGCATTCGGGCATTCCAATATTTCATCTCGTAGCACTAGCACTAGCGTTCTCTCTGTGAAATCTTACATCCAATTTGTAGTATCTGGAATCTAACAAGATTATTTTGTAGGAATTCTTTTATTAGAAAAAAATCATTCCATAGCACCTATATATTTTAAATCAAGCTTTTTTAAATCTAAAAACAGGGTTTTAAGAATTATGTTAATTAACAGTAATAATATACCTACGTATTAAATTTGCATAATTTTTGTAAACAGGACCTATCATAGAGTAATGAAATTATTGTGAAGTTAGTGGTTAACATATACAGATATTAGGTAGGTATTGGGGTATTTAGTAGATTTATTTATATTATACAGAATGTTCGGTTGGCGCACTGAAACCGTACCTGTGTAAAGGTAATTTATATCCAACTTCGGGTGAATTTGATAAAGGTTTTGGCAAATGTCATTTTTTTTTTACAGAAAATCATTGTAATTGGTCTGTACCAATTACAATTATAATAAATCTGGACTCCAGGAGTCGAAAGGCAAATTTCTGACATCGGTTTATTTCTTTTCCAATCGAGATAGATCACGCCTCAAAAGATTTTCTGTTCCGTGGGTTCGTGTATGATTTAACGGCAGGATTAGAAACTAATGCAAAAAATAAAACACACAGTTTTTTTCCAAGCCTTTGGGATTTTGTGGTATGTTTTATCTATCGAGAATGCCATGAAGTTGAAAATAGTGAGGGAAGGGAAGATGGGAAAGAGGAAGATTGGGAAGTATCTGGCTATTCAGATCACATACGCCTAAAACCAATTAAAGCAACGTTTAGATTCTGAATTTCGTCGTGGCAATACCGTGAGTATCCATATCCACCACACTGGAACATGTTGCAAATGTACTATATTTTATTTTATATCGATTTTGAAACAACACACACTCGAACCCGCGACCTCTGGATTCGTAGTCGAGGCGAACAGCTCAAACACGGAGGTTGCTTACAACACTATTAATACAGTCCATTAAGTAGTTACAATTTTAAATTAAAAGTTCACGCATTACGTAGAACATCATTACGTTTCGCAGAAAATCGTAATATCACGGACAACCGAAATTAATACGTTTAATTAGCAATGAACTGTTCAAAGGGAATAATCGTTGACCTAAAATTATCCGTGGTTTTACGGTTTACATCTCAAAATAATGTAGTTTTAACGTCAATGAACGGTATTAATTCTTTGTAAAGGTAATAACTAAATAAATATGTTAATTAAATAAACTTTTCCAGCCTTCTGTTTTTGTTAATTAATTATTAGGATCATGCATGCTTGTTAAGTTGTCAAAATAAGCCCAAATCTGAATTCTATCATGTTCAATGCGCGTATTGTTAATTCTGATGAATTGCATATATTATTAATTTCATGTTCATCAAATTCAAAATTCAAACGTCACAAACTACAATGCAAATGCTTTATAAGGCCTAGCGCGCACAACGATTGTATTTTTTGCGACACTATTTTAAAATCGTGCTATAAGAAATCGCAAAAATGCATCGCGATGAAAAATTGCGATGAATTGTTCATTCTCAACATGGATTTCGTACAAATTGCTTGCATCATTTTGCTTCTTCGGAAGAGGAGGACAAATAAAGAGGAATAAATACTGGACTCATCCTTTTACAGCAGAACGATATGTTAAAGGTTTCTTTTATCTGAAATACAATGATCTTCGACAATATCCAAAAAAATTCTTTGGCTATTATAGAATGACGATTCAGACGTTTGACAAACTATTAAGAATTGTTGGACCTCAAATTGCATACAATAATACTGGATAGCGGGATGCAATCTCAGCTGAAGAAAGGTTGTCAGTCACCCGTAGGTAGCGATTTTAAATCGCAGTGCGCGCGTGTCCATATAACTTCAAATGCTATAATTTTAATATTTCTATTTTTGAAACTGTTAATTCGTGGTGGAAGTCCATTATAATAGATTATAATAAAACAAATAAAAAACTTTATTCCACTTAATTTTATTTGACCGTAACCGGTTTCAGCTCGTCAGAGCCATCTTCAGACTGGTACAAATAATTCTTAGCCTACGGTTTATATACATAACATATGGGGGAGGGGGAGAGGGGTAGTCTACAAGGATTTTAATGAACAAAAATAATTCATTAAAATCCTTGTAGACTACCCCTCTCCCCCTCCCCCATATGTTATGTATATAAACCGTAGGCTAAGAATTATTTGTACCAGTCTGAAGATGGCTCTGACGAGCTGAAACCGGTTACGGTCAAATAAAATTAAGTGGAATAAAGTTTTTTTATTTGTTTTATTATAATCTGCTATAATTTTATTTTGCGACAATCGCGTCACGCGCTGTCGCGGAAAAATGTGACAAATCACATTTTTAAAATAGCAACTATTTTTTTGTCGTATATGCGCGCACATACTTACTAACTCATACGTTGCTTTTCTGCGACAAAAATTATCGTGATGCAGAAAATCGTGGTGCGCGCTAGGCCTAAATGTATGAATCCCTGATTATATTATTGGAAAGCAAAATCACGAATAACGGTAGTATTAATTGTGATGTGACGAAATGTTAATATTTGGATTACGTGAACAATTTTGTTACACGTATTAATTGAATTTAGTGTTTGTCCCATATATGCAAATATAAAAATCGGGGTGCACGTTGAAAAAATGAAAATTTGCTATGTGTTTTAACACATATATTTTTTTTCACATTAGATCCATAAAGGAGGCCCTGGGGAAAATAATTCCCCTCAGAGCCTATGTCATCTTTGAGGATGCTGTGTGAGGGATATACTTGAGGAAATGAAGGAGAGAAAGTTCTGGGAAGGAAAAAGGTAATAGGGGTGGGTAGGAATCTGGGGATCAGTGTGTCCAGAAGTGACGAACTAATGAATTCATTCCTTCAAAAGGTCTCCCTCTAGTCTAGTCTAGTCTCTCCCACTGCAGTCTCTCTCGATCCGCCTTTCCACGCAGAGCAGACGGTGAGCAGACGCATCCGCCGCCAACATCCGGACAAACCTGATCTCCATAAACCCGGGCACCAGTCTAAGTCACCAAACGCAGCAAACCACTTGGGGTGACCTATGGCATATATATAGTTATTATTTTTAATTGATAAACTAACGTTTAAACAAGATTTTTATGCATAGCACAAAGGGTATATAACAAATATTATAATCAATAATTATCAGCCTGAAACACTCATCTACATTGAAAAAATCTTCCGAGAAAAGATACTGGCCGCCAACGGGAATTGAACCCGTGTCCCTCTGATTGCCGGTCAGCTGCTCTGACCACTGAGCTATGGCGGCTTATCTAACACCCGCCAAATAATTCAATATATACTAATGTTTCATTCGACAATTACTTATTATTACATTTTTCCAACTGAAAACAACCAACTTTATTTTTGTGAGAGAGGTATTGTTAAGTACTAAATCTCCCGCTAGGTGGCGTCGAGACTAATTATGTCTGCATTTATTGCTGAAATACTTTAACTTGTCAAATATTAATTATTATTTTTAATTGATAAACGATTTTTAAAAGATTTAAAAGATTTTTATGCATAGCACAAAGGGTAGATAACAAATATTATAATCAATAATTATCAGCCTGAAACACTCATCTACATTGAAAAAATCTTCCGAGAAAGCCGCCATAGCTCAGTGGTCAGAGCAGCTGACCGGCAATCAGAGGGACACGGGTTCAATTCCCGTTGGCGGCCAGTATCTTTTCTCGGAAGATTTTTTCAATGTAGATGAGTGTTTCAGGCTGATAATTATTGATTATAATATTTGGCATATACATAGGTTTTGCACATATTCTTACGTACTTGAGAACAAGCCAAAATCAAATAGTTAGGAAACATAATAAATTAAGGACCTGAATACGCACGAGGGTCCCAATTTCCATATTTCCACTAACATTATTTTAATTTATAACGGGGTAATTAAATAAAACCTATCCACGCTTTTCTTCTGTAAACACAATGAGTCTTTATTGGGTGGGCACAAGCAATTTACACAAGTATACAGTTCAATAATCCTAAAAACAGTAGTAACTTAAACGTACAAGCTATAACCGTAGCTTTAAGGTTATTACTCCGATAATAACTTCAAAGGACACTAATTATCCTTTTACCCGTCACTTTATACAAAAGATTCACGAGTAGGTACCTTGAAGTCGCGCGGGATGGTCTCGGAAAGCAGACTTAACATTTTTTGAGGTTTCGCTTGTCTTAATATCTGGCGGCGCGGCGGGGGTAATAAGAGACAAGCGATGTTAGAAAGGGAGAGTATTCTATATTTGAATACTAATCAATACATGCTAAAATAATTATATTTGCTACAAATTAACTTTTCGGGTTTCTAATGAAAAATCTCGATAAGGTCACTTTGCACGCGTTTTCAGACACAATTTTATTTTGATTTTTTTTAAAATATGAATACCGCACAAGAGTCCCAACAGCACCCGTCTGGAGCTAGTAAGACTATGGCATCCCCAATTGGGGTATGTTGTGAGGCAAAAAGTAGTCGGGTGAGGAAGGAGAATGGGGAGAAAAAGAAGGTTGGGAAGTACCTAACTATTCAGATCTGGTCATCAAACACGGCTAAAGCTATTTCAAGCAACGTTTCAATTTTGAATGGTTGTCTTACACCAGGGCGATACTGAGAGTATCTTCCACTCTGGAACTTGCCGCAAATATAAGTAACTATTTGTTACTTTTAACGAATTAATTGGGAAATAACACAAATGATCATATTTTTTTTTTTGGATTCGATCCAGCGACCTTCAGATTGCGATTCAAGAGACTTACCCCTCGACCACCCCTGCCGTCAGACTTAATAACAGACTTTTTCAAATACGAATGGTGAAAAACATTGGCAAGGAAGAAAATTATTATATTCTAAGGGGCGCAATCTGTTTGAGACTTTTTCCGTTATTGTTTTATATAATAGTAATAATAATTATTATAATCTTTTATTACATTATAATATTATGTTTTATTTTAAACTTGATAATATTCAACTGTTGATTTCCCGATTGATTAAGAGGAAATCGGGCGGCGTTTTATACAGACAAACGTATTCCCCAATTTTCTCTCTGTATTTTGACACTACTGCAAATATCTTTTAATGTAATAAAGACATAAATAAACCAAACGACACACAATATAGATATCGACCACTAGCGTGTCGCGAGATTTGTTTTTTTTTTATAAGTTACTTAGTATAGAAGTTAGGAGTCTCAAAAAATCGTTTATATTGCCTTGTTTGAACGCCATCAACAAACGTTCAATACACAAACTAGAATCTAGTTTACTAGACAATGTAGATATTTAAAAAAAGCAAAACGTACAGTTGTATGGTATTTTTTTCTAATGCAGTTACTTAAAAGAATCTTAAAAATCGGTCCAGTTTTGGAGGACAAAAATGGGGAGTACAAAACCCCGATTTTGATAATTTATTTAGGTTGTACCAGTCTGAGGTGCAGTTGTCTCTTTCGCTCTGTATTCTGAAGAGTAAGAGCGACGGTTACAGAGACAGTCCGGTAAAATACATATTGTTCAAATTTCTCGGCGACTGGGTTTCCTCTTAATACATAAATGTAATACCATAAATATAAAACCATATTTTATTTATTTGCCAAAACAGCATAAAACCAATACATTGCAAGAGCAATACATTGTAAGAAAAGATACATAATAAATACATTTACAGTTAAAGTAATACATTTCGTTAAAACATAAGTGCTATTTCACGCTTAAAATCGTTGTAGGAAATGTGGAATATATCCACATTTCCTGCGAGGCAGTTAATTAACCTAGTGAGTCGTCCCAGGGGCATCACTATTGGTAAGTTAGTTCTGCACCTAGGAAGAATTAAAAGCCTGTGTTGGCGGCCTCGCGTGAAATTATCCGGGACATAGAATCCTATTTCAGCCAGAATATCTGGTACCGATACAAAACCATTTAGAAGCTTATAAGCCATCAGCAGTAATGCGACATCTCTTCTGGAACTAAGGCTGCAGATACCCAGCATTCCCGAGATAAATGCTGTTGGAAACAGCCATGGGTAAAAACCAAACTCTCTCACATAGAGGTATCGTAAAAATTTCTTTTGTATTTTCTCGACCATTAGTACATCGACGATGTCCTCTGGCCCCCATATCTGAGATCCACTCTCGAGAATACTACGCACCAAGCTAAAGTAAAGCAGCCTTATAACTGTGAGGTTGGTCAATTCCTTTGAATTGTGTATGACAAAACCCAACATCTTTGTGGCTGATTTACAGATCTTTTCAATGTGAGCATGAAATGTTAAGCGAGCGTCATACACAATTCCTAAGTCCTTGCAAGTCACCATGTGTTTCAATGACGTGTCTTTATTATATTATACACAACCGTACCGTTTTTTCATTACCTGACCTACATTATTTTATTTTATTTCATTTTAACAATTTATTTACATTTTAACAAATTATATGGCGACTCAGCATAGGTATCATGCAGTTTGGGAGGTGGGTGTGAGTACCGCCGCCCCGGGAACCATTTATTGGATAACCAAAACCCCTGCCATAAATCATCGCAAGTGGTTCGCTACGTTTGGTAATTTATTTTAGAATTGTCAAGGTTTTGGCGGTGAATTCGTTTGCCCACCTACTGCGTGGCGGGCCGGATCGGGAGAGATTGGTTGAGAGAGACCTAACCAAGATCTCTCCAACCGGACACTCTCGATTCATCGACTAGCACCGCAGTTGGAGGGAAGGATTCATACGTACGTCACTCCTGGACACATTGACCCCAAGATTCCTACCCACCCCTCACCCATTTCCTCTCCTTCCTTTCCCTAAAAAGATCCTCCACACATCATTCCCAAAGATGATAATGTTTTCTTCAGGGCCTCCTGTGTGGAGCTAATGTAAAAAAGGTAACCACTCATTTCGGCCCACGTCATTAAATAATGTTGGAAAATAAAATTATTGTATCAATAAATAAAATAAAAAATACACCAATGTTAGATATACAAAGACACATGTTAAATAAACTAATGCATAGCTTACTGTTTAATGCGTTGTTGTTTATTATATCCAGTTAAAAATTTTTCCTCATAAAGCACAAAAAAAACGAGTGTGGTTTAGACCACACGACTGAAGTAAAACTTCACTAACTTATAAAAGAATATATGACAATGAAACACATTAAAAAAGGAAACGAAGCGTGGGCAAAAGTTGCACATGCTTCGTTTCCTTTTTTATTGATGACCGATCGCATCACACTTTTCGTAACAATCACATTTTTCGTAACGTTTCATATTTTTTTGGAACGTATTCATCATTTTACCCCCCAAGTGTCGAGCGTGCGTAAAGAAGTTTTACTTCAATAATGTAACGTAAAATCAGTCAATTAAATACAATCATCAGTTGGTAATAGTAATAAGGCCAAATGAGCAGCAAAAAACATGAAGGGTATTGTTATAAGCCCTAGCTAGTTAGAGGATTACGAAAGAATCCATAAAATCAAAACAAAATAATAAAATGTATAAGCACCGGTATGTTATTGTTTTTACGCGTGACAAAAGTTTCACCCTTCCATGTATAAATCAAAATGTAACCTTCCTTCCAGAAATTAAATAATAAAAATAAATTGTTTTATAGTTTTGTCACAGTTGTTTTAATAATTTTATTTGAATAAAATATGTAGGAACCATTATTTTTAATAACACAGTATATTTTTTTCCTGAACGAATTTCATTTCGATGTCCCGTAATAAAATACGTTTATTGTTGAAATGAAATAGCTATTGTGCCATAAAGCCCATAAAAGGGGTTAATATTTTTGATAAACCTCCGCCGCAGTACACTCGAAACTGCAATAAACTGTCTGGGGATGTTTTTCAACGTTGAAGTATTATTATACCGGTGACTACCTACTGCATTTCTTTGCTGTATTTTTTATTTTTATATTTTATTTTATTTATTTCTATTCTTTAACAAACATATTACAGATAATTACATTCGTATACATAGATATTAAGTTTAGTAATAAGGAAAAAAATGTTACTGATCCGTAACTATAGGTAAGTACCTAGTAGTATTTTGTGAACACCTCACTAGGCGAACCTGTGCTGAGGTGTTCCCATGTTTTGGAATA
This sequence comes from Limnephilus lunatus, assembly GCA_917563855.2. Classification (NCBI taxonomy): domain Eukaryota; kingdom Metazoa; phylum Arthropoda; class Insecta; order Trichoptera; family Limnephilidae; genus Limnephilus; species Limnephilus lunatus. The sequence goes on along the minus strand of OU830601.1, from coordinate 14,103,676 downwards.
AATGCTGTCGACAAAAGTAGAAACACCGTTTCCTCCTTGATATTGTCAAGAAGGACACTGTGGGTCGACCCGGTCGGGGATCTATATATACAGTTATTCATAGCATCTAGTTTATGTACAAGATAAATAATAGTTTTGATAAATAGGTAGTTATATTTTTCTAGGGACCACACGCCACTGGTATAAATAATATTGTGATATTAATTTTTTGTCTCAAAACAAAGTTTTTATTACCTATTATTTTTTTTAATTGGTTTTTGGTTATGTTTGGTTACGTGTTATAATGTTTTGAGTAAATTGAATACCTTATTGTTTGATCCAGTCTTTGATGTGTTTTTTGTGAAGAATTGTACAAGTATTTGTAGTTAGTATCTAGTTGCTTCAGTGTGGTGGGCGTGTAGTTATATAGTTTGTTTGCCTAATACTTAAAGTTTCTTTGCCCGTTTGAGGTATGAGTTATCGGTAGGTTTAGTGTTTTTTTGTAGAGGCCCTTGCTTTAATTGCTAATTGAGTTTGCATTTGAATAAATTCTTTGTTTTGGGTTTTTTTATTATTTTTAGCCATGGGATAGGGTAAAGAGCTAACTCCAATAAAAAATAGTCTATGTGTTTACTATTGAGGGAAGTTCCTTAAATGTTATTAAAAAATCAGAGTGCGCAATTCACGCGCGGTAAAAGTGAAACCTTCAGAAAACTAAAGTAGACAAGAGTGGGGAGGCTACGAAGCACCGCACAAAATAAACAAATAATATACGGTAGGTACATACAAAGCAATGCCAAGAGAACAAAATTAACAATAACAGTGCTAGTTTTGCACAGGTGGGGGGCACAGATAATGATAAACAAAATCTCAACCAATGACAGCCTTTAATAATCAAAAGCTAATAATCAAAGCGGCTAATGCGGTTAGGTTTCATTATATCTCATTCTCTCGCAGGATAAACCCTATAGATGTATGTGTTTGTCTCTTTTTAATTTCGTTTCCGTGTCATTGTATTTAAAATCACAACGGTGCTAAAGAAGTTTCACTTCAAAAAGTAGATCTGAAACTAAGATTTAGAGAAAAGTGAGGGTGGCCGTAATAGTATCAGGGGACTGCAGTTAATACCGTTAGATAAGTAAATCAACACTTAGAATTTTTTTCAAAGATTCCGGACAAAGCTTTTTATCGATAACCCACAGAACTTAAAAAATATCTTAAATCTGTTATTTCAACTGGACTTCACCTGACTCAAACTTTATTTTCTCTTGTTTTTGTTGTTGTTTTTTGTTTTTGGTTTACACATTGTTACACCGTTATTGGACGGTTATATTTACGCTTTGTTATGTTTTTATTAATAAAAAAAAAATCATTTCCCACCGTCATTAATTCCCTTGTTCCTTCCACATAGAGGTGATCATAGACGTATTAATATTGTCTATGGAGGTGATCCTTAAAAGAATTCACAATCTGCTCATTCATAGATAGCGCGTGTTTAATTATTTTAGGAAAACACTTTTTGCATGTTATGTTTCAAAATATTAAGATTAATTAATTGTTTCCGCCCGTACAAATACATAATATGAATATGAATAAATAGTTTAGTCCATAAACAAGCTTAAATTATTCAAGAAAGGCTTACAAATACAACATTATATCGATGATTCAATCCAATGTTGTATTTTTAAGTATTTCTTGAAAGATTTTGGGGTTATTTATGGACAATTATATTAATATTTATAATGCGTATGTACGGGCGCAAAAAATTTCATCTTAATATTTTAAGGCGCCGTACTCCCGCTCGAACAGCAGAAGAAGGAGAGATACAAAATTACGGATGTTGGAGAGAGTGCGCTAATATTCAAAACGGTAAAATTGAAGCAAAAATTAATAAAATACGACTCGTTTAAAATAGAGCAAAAATCTCTTAGGGGCTGTCTAAAACAGCATTTATAGAAACACGGTGAATTTTTTCATACATATAACTTGTAAAATAACTGAATCAGATGTGAAAATAATAATTTTCGGAGCATACTTTGCGATTTTTTTTCATATAATTTGCGTTTCGGCCTGAGGAATGTATAGATATTATCTTCAAAAATAACATATATTTTTTTAAAATCTTAAAAATTTCAAATGTTTACTGTGGATATGTAAGAAATCGGTAGAAATTCGGGTAGCGGCGGCTTAAAACATAACTTCCAAAATATTATAAGCATAAAGTAATATTATTATATTATAAGCAAAAGTATGGGCTTGTGTATATTTTTCTGCCTGTACAGTGCATTTTTACAGCAGCATCGCGTTCATTGGACAAATCATTGCACATATAGTTTCGTATCGGTGATCGATGAATCGGTGGATGCAATTTTTAGCCATAAGTTGTTGTCTATAGTTGAAATAAGATTGTATAAACGTATTATAAATTTGTACAGCGCCCTTGAGGTGATTTTTCACAAAAACGGCGCTATACAAGTCATCCAAATATTATTATTATTATTATTAAAGCGGTAAATAATCTGGTGAGAATGGAAATTATTTATTTATTTTTATCTTTAAACTGGTGTTCAGGTTTGGCAGACGTATCAACAACATAATATAGGAATGAATTAGGCACGTACTTTTGCAATCTATATAACCAAAAACCTAACTTGCCCTAAAGGTTAACATCTCCAAAAGCATTTTCCATTTAATGGCACGTCATTACGATGCATGACCTTATGACCTCGGAGACTGCGCGGATTTGCACCCGCGACCTTTCAGATTCCCGGCTTCTCCTTTTGCCACTTTTAGTCATAAAAATGCTGTGCATCTGTCTCCGGATGCAGCTCGCGCCATTGCATACAAATTGCTCCCGAAACACCTAACCGCTGAAGCAGGATTTACTACGCGGTGAATCAAAAGTCTCACATCTTAAAATATTTATGTTATTTTTTTCTGTGAGTGCAGAATTCAGTGGCTTAGGTTCACCTAATCCAACCTAAGCTGACCTAATGTAACCTACCTAACTTACAATTCCACTGATTGATTATTACTTATTTATTAATTCCTCCAATTCAACCTGATTTAACCTATTATCGTGATTCATATTTGCCAACAGTTGAGCTATCATCGTTTCGGATAGTATTCCAATGTTGATGCAGGGCAGTGTCCATCTGTGCTAATGATGGAGCCTGTAAAGCTGCTCGATCATTTTGGACACGTTGCTCGCCAAACTGAGGACTCCAACTTGGAGAAACTCATAGTCACTGGCAAAATGGAAGGCAGAAGAAGCAGAGGAAGGTCACCAATGCTCTGGAATGACCTAATATCACTTGCATCTGGTACGTCGGTATCCGCAGCTCTCCACGCAGTCCATGACCGAGAAGAGTGGAGGAGCCTCGTCCAACATGGAAATTTGAGCAGGGGTTACGATCCTCGGCAATGAGGAAACGACTTGAGAAGAAGTAAGGCTGTCCGAAACGTTGGCTAAGGACGGAAGAAGCGCAACACGGCATAATAACCCAAAAAATAATTACGATAATAATTTCCGCCGTGAAAATCTCAAATCATATTATCTGACTTGAGGCCACACACACTCGAGAGTCGACCGAAATAAAAAAAAAACACAGACCTATTATTTAAGGAATTGGCAAGAAAACTGTCACTTCACTTTTTCCTCGTTCATACAATATTTTTTTTAAAAATATTTTGAGGTTGTTTTTAATTGCAAAAAAAACAACATTATTAATAAATAAATAAAAAATACCAACACATTATATATATATATTTTTTTATTTATTTTTTTTTTTTATTTCCAACAAAAACACAAATTACATAATATAATTTAGACAATTTATCGGCAGTCCCGCGAAGCTGCCACATGGCTGCTTGTCTGCAGGTTCTACCTTAATATACACTCGTTAATATTAGAAGTTAAAAATATATATATATGTATAATATCAAAAATCGTAATGGAAAATGCAAATAATGACATCCTAATCCTAAAAAACTGATGCGATACAAATCTAATTACAACCTTACAATTAATGCAGAATAAAAACACTTTATATTCTCAATGAATATGTTTAGCACTTACGTAATAATTAATTTTTTTTTTTTTTTTTTTTTTACAGTTAATACCGCACAAGAATCTCAACTGCTCCCGCCTGGAGCCAGTGAGACTATGGCATCCCCAATTGGGGTATGTTGTGAGGCTGAAAGGTAGTGGGGAGGGGAATGAGGTGGGGAAGAGGAGGGTTGGGAAGTACCTGGCTATTCAGATCTGGTCACCAAACACGGCTAAAGCCATTTTCAAGCAACGTTTCAATTCTGAATGGTGGTCTTACACCAGGGCGATACTGATAGAATCTTCCACTCTGGAACGTGCCGCAAATATACTATATATTATTTTAAATGAATTAATTGTGAAATAACACAAATTAATCAAATAAAATTTATTTGCGCACGCCGGGTTCGAACCCGCGACCTCCGGATTGTGAGTCAAGAGTCTTAGCCACTGGACTACGGAGGTCGTACCATATTAAATCATACGACAAAAAAAAAATAACCTCGGTGTAATTGAAGATCAATATATGAAATAGAACAGTCACATATGTGCTTTAGGAAATATATCCATATATTTATCAGATTAAGAAAATTACTCAAATTAAGTAATCTAAAAAATAAATAAAGTCTATTTCGCACTAGTCCAATCCTTAATTCAGTAGGAAATCAGTGAATGGGGAGGCGCATATGAAGAAAAATGTTAATGTGAAGGTGGTTGAAAGATAGTAATAACAAATAAAAACAATAAAAAAAGAACCAACATTCTCTCCAGCATCATTGTTCAAAATTTTGAAGTACCTACCAATAATTTAATACCTCTGTAAAAAGATTAATTATTACAAATATTTAAAGAAAATGTAATAAATAATAAAAATAAAAATGTTTAAACATAACTCATCATTTAGGCATAACATAACAACCGATTTTCTAAACCACAAATTTCAATATTTTCAAGGCCAAAAATACACAATAATTTTATTTACAAAGGAATACAATATTTTAATAGTCTTCCCGAAGAATTTAAATAAAATAACAGTTTTGGTATCATTCAAGAAAAAGTCAAAATATTTTAAAAAAATTAATGACCATAACATCACAAATCATTTTTTTATTTTTTTTATTCTGTTTTATTTTACAGATACATAGATTTTTCATTCATAAGCCACATTTTTACAATTTTCATGGTTAAATTCTCATTTTCCTCAAAAACAAAATTATTTTTAAGCTTATTAAAAATCACTGGTCCGACTTCCATACTTATTGGATATTTTAGGTATTTTCAGGCCTTTTTTTTCTGTGAAACGTGTGCTGTGATTATGTACCAGTGGTCTTTTATAAGTACTATCTCCCCAGTTATCCTCAATGGTAAGGAACCAGAATATACCTTTTATTGAGAGCAGGCCCTCAGCACAATATAAGAGTTGCACATTGTGTCTTTGTCTATATATAGTTGGTGGTACAATTTGTTTTATGATAGAGGTTTGCAAATTTTGTATATACTTAATATAAGTCATGCTTGTATTTCCCCAGCTTCGAATTCCATATCTGAGAATTGATTCTACCAATGAAAAATACACTAGTTTGAGTGTGCTATGAGGCAAGACAAATTTTAATTTATAGAAATTGCTCACCAGAGCTCTTAGCTGGTTACATATTTTAGTAACTTGCTTATCCCATTTAAATGTGTTATCTACTTTTAATCCCAGGTAAGTATACTCGTTGACAAATTCAATTTTTTCACACTGGCAATTTATTGTTATTTTCCTATGAATGCATTCAAGGTTATGTGCGGTTAGATTCGGAATATTCCATATTTTCAAACTTGGTGATCTGATATACATGCATTTTGTTTTTTTAACATTTATAACTAATCCTACATCATGTGCCCATTTCAGCAGTTCATCGAAGTCGGTTTGTAATTCTTGCATCGCTATTTGTGGATTTTCATTTGATACAATAAGTGCGGTGTCGTCTGCGAAAATGAATCGACGCGCTTTTCTAAATAGTTTCGACATAGCTATAACATAAATTATATATAATTTTGGACCCAAAATTGACCCCTGTGGCACACCAGACCTTATAAATTTAGATTTACTCATCACATTCAATATTTTTACATTCATTTTTCTATTTGATAAGTAGTTACTAAAGAAAGTAAGCAGTTTACCTCGGATTCCAATTAGACATTTATGTTAAAAAACTATCACTTTCAAGAAATACTCTAATAAAAAATCTCAACTATTTATTATTTTGTATTCTTTCTTTCATCTTTTTTCCATCTTTCTCATCTCCTTTTTTTTCATACTATTAATCCATTCAAATTTAAATAAAAAAAATCTTATTTTATCTTCCAAGATTAAGATATTAAAATTAGATTAAATTCCTGCCGCCTTGGAACAGTCTCAGCCTAGTGAGGTGGTATATATATCTACCAAAAAAATGTGTATTGTATGCATTGTATATTGTATATAATATTATCTTTGTTAATAAATAATAAAAAAATAAAAAACGGACGATAAAATTCAAAACTGAATATTGATATAACTGTATAACCTCACTTTCTAACAACATGAAAGTTCAATTTACAACATGCGATTCTGACTAAAACTGAAGAAAAATAACAGAATTGAAACGTCGTCGTCGCTTTATACGGTTATTGCCATGTTCAAAAACAATATCTGATTCGTCAGGTACTTCCCAACCTTTCTCTCCCCATCTACTCCCCTCCAATTCAACACACCGTCAACCTCACAACATACCCCAAATAGGGGATGTATAATATTGTGTAATCCAATTGACAGTGTGGACTCTTGTGCAGAAATTATGTATGTCTTTTTAAATACAAGGATTTAGTCTATTATTTTGAAGTTATTTTTCGTTATTTCCTGTAGAAATAGGTAATACATCTCACGATCCCATAAAGTAACATGCGGGTATCACCGCTCCCCTGGGAAGCTTTTACTTTGTCACTTGTGAGGTAACATTTCCTCACCCTAGATGTATGTAGATACGATGAAAGACCAACACCCAACACGTATGAAAATCTTTCCAGAATTTTCGATTTTACGGGATATAAAAATAAATTAGACGCCAGGAAAAGGGTTCACATGTTTGAGGTTGAGGGTGATTTTTGGAAAGGAAATAATATATTCCCCTTTATATTACAATATTAAAGATTCAAGCTTTCCAGAATCTCTTCAGTGGTTCACATTATATTGATTTGTGGGTTTTTCAATTTCTTAGAGTACCCACCAAGGCACCAACATATCTTTTTTTATGAATTTTTAAGGTTGAAATATCCTAGTGCCAAACTTGTTATAGTAGGTGACTATAACTTTTCAAATATGTCTTGGAACCATGATGACCCTGAATTTTCTGGTATTAATAATATGTCAACTGCTAATCTTAGTGAGAGAGAGATTCTAGATATGTCGAATTATTTATCATTTCCACAACTAAACACTTTCGCTAATATAAAAAGTCGCAATCTTGATCTAGTTTCTAGCAGTGAGCCCACTGCTAACGTATGTAAATCTTTAGAAGAACTATTACCAGTCCTGTAGACGTTCACCATCCAAACTTGTTATAGTAGGTGACTATAACTTCAGAAGAGTAAGCACAGAATACATATTTAAAAAAAATGTTTCGTTCGCTACCAGTTGTTAAGGTTAGTATTTTCTTATTTAAATGCAAGTTACTAATTTTTTAACACAAGTGGTTCAACTGCCCAGAGTCAGTGAGGAATGTTGCGAGACTTAAGGAATTGAAGTATGAAACGTAAAGTGGAGGGTTGGTCAAGTAGGTACATTTCTTTTGAGATCTGGTTGCTAAGCAACGTACCTAAATACATAATTACGACACATCCCTCATCGACATTTTTCTTACATTGACTTCACAAGGTAAATAATTTCCCTCAGAGCCTATTTCATTTTTGGGAATGCTGTGTAGAGGGTCTTTTTAAGGAAATAATGAAGAAAAAGTTCTTGAAAGGAAAAAAGGTATGTGGAGTGGGTAAGAATCTCGGGTCAGTGTGTCAGGGATGACGTATGAATCCATCCCTCCCATCGTAATGCACGATGGGTCGAAAGAGAGCGACTGCAGAGTGGAGAGGTAAAATCAGAAGCCTCCACTGCCAAGACCAGGTAAAACTCACTCCTTAAACCCGGGCACCCTTGCAAAGTTACCAAAAGTAGAAAAATCCTTAGGACTACCTATGGCAGAGATGTTGGTTATTCAATTGATGGTTCTCGGGGCAGCGGTATCCATACCGGCTTCCTAAATTGAATTCCTAAAACATAGCTTCCATGCCATTTGTGGTGACCGGACAACTCAAAATGAAATTAACTCAACACCTCCTTTCAAAATTCATTAAAAGTGATGCAATTTTTTTATAAAAAATGGTTAAATAGGTTGCGTTGGGTTAAGTTATGCGCTGTTTTACATTTTTTTAACTTAGTTTTTAATGACTTTCCGAAGAGGTGTTGAGTTGACTTGATTTTGAGTTGCATGGAACCGCCATATTTATACGATCTGTCAAACTTAATAAGCCACTATCACAACACTCACATATTCTAAAAGTCACAACAAAAACAACATCACCGATATTAAAAAGGGAAAAGTCATTAAGACGCTTGACATTTATTTCTTTCCTTGTTCACTATCGAAATCACTGTAGATACATTCCCTCAAAAAACCTTTCAGTAAATGGAACATATATTACAATGCAATAAATTCGTTGCTCGATGAAGATTCTAAGGCTTTGAAAAGCTTTGCGCATTTTTACAAAGCTTCAATTTTTACTCGAAAATCGGATTTTTCTTTCACTTCTTACGGATTATATAAACTACGTGAGGCGTTTAATAATTTTCCAAAAACTGGCGTCTTACCAGCGGAAAGTTGAGAGAGCATCGAAGAACTAGGATATTTTCCAAGTAGATGGAAAGCAGCGGAGGCAAAGTTCGATATTATCTAGCTGTATTTGTGGCAGTAAAAATTTATCGTAGCGTGCGTAACATAATTCTACAAGCGTGATGGGAAGTTTCCGACCGCATTTCAAATAGCTACTATTACCTACTTGAGAAATATTTTGATGAATATCATATCGATTTGGAATAGTTATGAAGTTATGACCATAACTTGATACTTTGCGGTCGGTGAGGTTGCTAGTGTAGATTTTTGTTGATAATGACAATGTACAGATAAAAAATGTACAGGTAAAAAAAAATTGTTTGTTCGTTAGTTCCTCAATCGCAATCGATTTAACCTGCGAGAAAATGAGATAGAATAATCGGTCTTCTCTTTGTGCAGTGCTTCGTAGCGTCCCCACTCTTGTCCACTTCAGTTTTATGAAGGTTACACTTCTACCGCTTGTGAAATGTAAACCTGTATTTTTTTTCTACAAAAACATTAAAAAAAGGTAGGTATTGGACAGTTGGAAGCGGGGTGAGGGGTCGGTCGGTAACTCGGCTGAGTGACCAGTGACGACACGCAGGAGATTTTTTGTTTGATTTTGAAAAAAAAAATGGGGAAAAAATGATCAAAAAGGCACCAGAGACCAAAATTTCAATTACATTTTTACTCCAAATAATGTCAAGAATCACTGGTTAAAGTTAGTCGAGTACGTCCCTTAACACCATGAATAGTACGAATACCTCACTAGGAGAATTTGTACTGCGTACTTTTAAAAAAAAAAATTTTATATGAATACCGCACAAGAGTCCCAACTGCTCCCGTCTGAAGCCAGTGAGACTATGGCATCCCCAATTGGGGTGCTTTGTGAGGCTGAAGGTAGTGGGGAGGGGAAGGAGATGGGGAGAGGAAGGTGGGGAAGCACCTGGCTATTCAGATCTGGTCACCAAACACGGCTAATGCCATTTCAAGCAAGTTTCAATTCTGAATGGTGGTCTTACACCAGGGCGATACGGAGAGTATCTTCCACTCTGAAAATGAGATGTTTACATGTTTTTGGGAAAGTGTTTTTGTGCATTAATTTTATTATTATCTAAAAGCCTTAAAGAATATTATAATATATCTATTTTGGGAAATTTATAAAAAAATAGATTGTTCACGTCTAAGAATGATACAGAGAAGGTAGTGTTCACGTCTAAGAATGATACAGAGAAGGTGTATTACAGGGTGTTAACACCTAACAGGAGAACATGTGTTGAGGTGTTCACGAGTTTTTTTTAACAGTTACACCTCAAGGGCGATAGGATAGTAGGAAAGTACCTATATTGTACAGAAAGAAAGATAAGGGACTGAATAAGTAAGTACATAAAAAGCAAACAAGCTTTTGGGTTATAAACGGGTACTTTTACGTTAGCCCCACACAGGAGGCACTGAGGAAAATAATTACCCTCAGGGCCTATGTCATATTTCAGGATGCTGTGTGGAGGGTTTTTTCAGAAAAGAGAGGATTGGAAGTTCTGGGAAGGATAAGGTTATGTAAATACAGTAAGAAACAGAAGGAACTAAATAAGTACCTAAGTAAAAATAAGCAAATATGATTTGGGTTATGTTTTTTGTACATTAGCCCCACACAGGAGGCCCTGAGGAAGATAATTTCGCTCAGGGCCTATGTCATCTTTTGAGATGCTGGGTGGAGGGTCTTTTCAGGAAAAGTATGGATCGGAAGTTCTGGGAAGAAAAAGGTTTGAGGGGTGGGTAGAAATCTAGGGGTCAGTGTATCAGGTGTGTCGGACGTATGAATCCATCCCTCAAGGGTTTGAAGTCAGAGGCTCTCCCCCACCGACCTCTTCCAATCTGGCCTGCTACGCAGCTGGTGGGTAGGCGCATCCGCCACCAAGATCTGAACACACCACATCCACAAGTCACTAAACATAACGAACCACTTGGAGGGATATATGGCAGAGGTGTTGGTTATTCGATAAATGGTTCCCGGGCGGCGGTACCCACACCCGCCTACCAAAGTGTAGACGTATTTTTGGTTTGGTTTTATAATGTTATTGAAGTTGCGAGTAATTCTGAGCCCATAACGCTTGTAACACAAAGCTTGTAGTAACTGCGAAATCATAACTTCGGACCGTGTGGTGAAATTTTCCTGAATGTACAATTATCTAGTTGTATATCATGGTCGTCCATGGCTTTGTTATTAAGGATAAGAACTTCTATCCAAAGCGGCCATCTTGATTGTCCGTACAGACATTTACGTAGGAGGGTGTTGGTTCAGTAGGAACTAGATTCATTCACAGATGGCGTTGATATTCAAGTATTTCTTATCTTCTTGTTTTTAATTCCAGTGAAATTCCAAACTAGATTCCTGCATGTGATTCCTGTAAATTTGAAAATTAAACAAAAAAACGCGTTTCCGTGAATGCTGGACTTCTAATAAATAAGTCTCTGATAAGATTAGCAGCTTGACTCCCGACACGATGTGCCTATGAGATAGAGAGATGAAGAATTCGCGTGACACACGCAACGACAATTCCACTCATTGCTTCTGCTGTAAAGCCCCATTCACAGACGAGGTCTTTTAAATTGTCCCCTTTCGAATTACTTAAGAAAATCAACAGCAGACTTATTGTGCATTTTTATTTTCTCAAAAAATGTTATCGTAAGATTTTTGGGAAATATATTATTATAGAATTAAAAACTTTGAATCGTTACAACTGTTGTACATACCCCTTGTTAGAAGTCTAACGAAACATAACTCCACAGTATGGTCACCATTTTACAAAATTCATATTCATGAACGTGAAAGATCATCAAAGATCTCTACGTTTGATAAATTTTAAACATAACATCCCTTTAGAGCACATAAATTACCCGTCGTTAATGAATATTTTAAAAATTTCAACTCTGAAAAATAGACGAAAAATAATCGACATAACCTTGTCATTAAAATCTTTTTTTTTTTTTTTTTTTTTTTTCTTAAAAAGAAAGACAAACATTCCCGGGTTACGAATAACCCAACAATGTTTGAAAATCTCCTACTACCACCACAGAAAGCCGAAAATGTTGCTTGTGTTGTGATGGAGGACTTAGCCAGCCGAGGAATTGAACATGCGACGCCCGGGTGGGACCCAAGCGCTATGCCCACTCAACCACTGACCGGTCTTATTATAGATAAGTTTTTAGATTTTCACGGCCAAAAGCATTCACATCGTCGGATCTACCGGATCTGCCCTGATGATGGACACTGCAACGCTGTCCGAAACGTCGGCTATAGTAGGAGGTAGCGCAACACGGCATAACACCCCAAAAACTAACAACGAAAAAGGTCTTATTATAGTTTAAATTCGATTATTGTGAACTCCTGCATTTAATATATCTACATTCATCTAATTAATATACATACACCAGCAACTAGACAAACATTTTATATGTTTTACATACAAACATCTCATTCCAACTATATTTTGCATTCCCCACTAGCCTTGGTAACAAATAATTAATTAATATGGATATATTTGACAATAATTTGAATAGCAAACTTCAAACTAAACAAACAACAAAACTTCAAACTCCGCATGTGCCTTTTTTTACCTATTTCATAAACTAATGTGAACACAAATTTTAAATATTATTATTGGAGATTTGGATGATATTGGGATTATCTGTTTTTACTCAACTTACATTCTAGGTTACCTACTTTCAACGGTTCAACTCTTATATTTTATGTAACCTATATTTTGTTACGTATATTTTGTTTCCTATATTTTATCAACTCGTAATTTAAAAAAAAATGTACTGCATTCATTATATTATGTAAAAGCCTTATGAGAGTTTAAATAAATGAATAAAAAATATTTATTTTCAGTAATTTACTAAAACGTTAAACTCCAAAACAATGCACTCGAATTTATACCATTGTATGTATAGAAGAGTTCGATACGATACGTTAAGAAGTGTTAAATTTAAAACAAATCAGTGTAATTCACACGCGGTAGAAGTAAAACTAGAAAGTCGCTAGATGTCGCTTTCCTTTCTTTTGCTTGTTTTTTTTATAGTGGTTTGAAACTTAGATATTGATTTCACAAAAAAATAAATTATTTTGGATTTCGTAGAATTCGAACCCCCGTTCGCTTGATTTCTGTCTCTCTGGCCGCTGAGACTTGTCATGGAAGGCTCGCGCCGAGGTGCGAATTTACTGCATTATATTAGAACAGAGTATTTGCGTAAAACTGAGTTGTGACGCATTTCCGTTTCACTCGAATTTCAAGTCTCTAACGGCGCCAAAGACGTTTCACTTTAAAAATAGTACCGATTGATGATTGTACCTCTAATAATCAAATATAACTTACTCTCTTGTAGCTTTAGAATACCTTTCTAGTTTTCCTCGTTGTTATTGAAATATAAAAAAAACGTGCTATGACTTAACTGGGTTGCTTTGTGGTGGAGAAACACATTTTCCAACCAATTTATAAAACATTATTTTTACAAAACTATTCTTCGTTTATTCCCCCAACCACTAACTTACAGTTCCTGCCATTTCGCGGACAATCTCCGGCAACATTACCAACCCCAAGGACGCATAAAAAGTTATCAGTTACCTATCTCTTTGGGGCTTGTAACAAAGAGAAGCAAAGGTGTTATTGTTTAACTTGTTTGCAGGAGCTCTCCCTCTTGTCTCTGAAGGGTGTAAATTAATGCCATTTGGTTCACTTTATGAAAGCTGATACTATCGTTTGCTCAAGGAGAATATAATGGGAAGTCGTGTAAAGAACAGAAGCATGCCAGACAGTGTTATTGTTGTGAAAATATAGCAATATTTATTCGTCTCTGGTTTCTTTAAACTTGCACACAAAACGTTATAAATGGTGTGTCTGCAAGTTTATGCAATGTTCATTTTTGAACTTTCTATTCATATTAATTTATCTATCTATTGTTCCTCTTACTTTTTTTCACTAAGAAAATAACTGTTTTATCGAATGAAAATTCAACTAAGTCCACAGTCTTGGTTTGTTCGTAATTAGGGCAGATGAGTGATGTACATTACGAGGCTGTTTGATATGTTGAGGGTTGATAATTAGGGAAGCGGGAATGGGTACCGCCGCCCCGGGAACCATTAATTGGACAACCAACACCCCTGCCATAGGTCATCCCAAGTGGTTCGCTACGTTTGATGACTTGGCAGGCATCCCGGTTTCATGGGGTGAGATTTGTCTAGCGGCGGATGCGATTGCCCACCTGCGTGGCTGGCCGGATTGGATAAGACTGGTTGAGGGAGACCTTGTGTCCCATTTGGAGTAGTTAATTAAAGTTTTTACACGAATAAATAGCATACGCGCTATCTTTCAATTAATATTTTTTATTTTTTAGACAAAACACTCGAGATATATTTTCTAATATATTAAATTTGATATAAAATAAATTTCATCCATTAAACAGATGGGTGAAGGTCGTTTCTAGATCGGATATTAGACTATAATAATTCTTTAATTTAAGCTGAAATGAAATATAAAGTCCTATTTTTATATGAATATATGAGTGTTAAACACAAAGTCGCACATATCAGAATAATTAAATGTTTTAATTTAATTTGAATCTACCCTTGAAAATACACTCCCCGAAACAGGATTAAAGGGCAATGAAACTTGTAGCAATCTCCCGTGCGCAATGTCTCACCTCGCTGCAACTTTATCCGGCAGAATTCCTGGCAAATCCTCCCATATCCCATACACTACATTGTATATACACCATACACAGTTACGCTACACGTGCACACAGTTACACTACACGCTGCCGGATTTATGGTGAAGCGATGCCTTTTCCTGACCCCACTAGCTACTGATTATATTGCCGCTTCCTTCTATCAAACCCACACCCGCACCAGTCTAGAACAAAGTCGCCCCTGCCATTTGAATAGGGGTGCCACGGTTTGGGCGGAACATCGATAATATTATTTTGACTCCGATGTTTTCGAGGTGATCGCGAAGACATTTAGTGAGACTTTTCTCAAGATTTCAGTGCATGAGTGCTACGTCTTCGATATCGAATCGTGACGCTACGCGTTGTTGCTTTTATCTTAGGCTTTCGCCCATTACCAGTACAATCTTAGTAGGTATGACGACCGCCGTGGTCGAGGGGTAAGGCTCTCGAAGGTCGCGGGATCGAATCCCGGCGAGGACAAATAAATTTTATTTGATTAATTTGTGTTATTTTATAATTACTTCTTATAAAAATAAAATATAGTATGTTTGCGGCACGTTCCAGAGTGGACGATACTCTCAGTATCGCATTGGTGTAAGACCACCATTCAGAATTGAAGCGTTGCTTGAAATGGTTTTAGCCGTGTTTGGTGACCAGGTCTGAATAGCCAGGTGCTTCCCCACCTTCCTCTCCCCCATCTCCTTCCCCTCCCCACTACCTTCAGCCTCAAAAAGCACCCCAATTGGGGATGTCATAGTCTCACTGGCTCCAGACGGGAGCAGCTAGGACTCTTGTAAGGTATTCATGTAAAAAAAAGGTTTCTTCTTTCTGTTTCAATAATAAATGTAGTGAGAATTTATGTCTTTCGACTGCTATTATTTTTAGAATTTATGTCTTTTGATATTTTCTATCAATTGTAGATTTAAGGTCAAATCGAGCCGTCTCCACACGATTTTTCCATACCGAGCGTTTAGAAAGGTTCTGGCATCTAAAATAAAGATTTCTAAATACGTTAATTGGTTCTCTCTTTTTTCATTGGAAAATTTTTTATGCTTTTACTGAACCGAATATTCATAAATATATGTCTATCGGTCCGTGGCTGAGTTGGCATCGCGTTTGGGGCCCACCCGGTGTCCCGTGTTCGATTTCGGCTGGCTAAGTCTGCCATCACGACTCAAGCAACATTTTCGGCTTACTGTAGTGGTAGTAGGAGATTTTCAAATATTGTCTGGTTATTCGTAGCCCGGGAATGTTTGTCTTTCTTTTAAGTTAAAATTTTTAAAATAATGGTGAAAGTCAGCGCTTTATCTATTTAGTGAAAGATGGACACGACAAAACTTTCAAATTTCACTGACATTCTCTTGCCATACATTGCAGCTCACTCAGTCTTGCTAAAAACTTCTTGGGTTCATCATCAGGACTTGTTAGCAGTTTGATAACCAAGAAGCTATATTAGCGTTATTCGATGGCATACTGAGAAGCAAGCTGGAGTACGCGAGCAATGTTCGGGCACCGTACCACCAGAAGTACATTGATATGTTAGAGCAAATCCAGAAAAAAAATCCTCAGGTATGTTTATATGCGGAAGCATGGAACCTATATAAGGTTCATGCATCAAATTGACTTACTTGAGGAAACTGATTCTGTCAGTCTAGAAACTAGGCGGAAAGGAAGTCGTGCTATTCTGTCTTTCAAAATTTGGAACAATTTCATCGATATCCCATTTCTCTTGGGATGCTATGATTTATATGTTCCAGACCACTTCAGCCGAAGTCGACATCATGACTTATTTAAAGTACTGAACGGCAGAACAGACGTCTAGGTCTTGGCAAAGCATAGCATGACGAGGGGAACGGTACTGTTAAATGAAATTGCAAACCATTTGGATGTAAGTGACTGTTCTTTATATGCCTTAAAAATATTATTGAAGAGCCACTTTCCTAAATGCTGATAGGGTAACTAAGTTGTACCGTAATTGGAATTATTCTGTTGTACAATAATAATAAAAAAATAAATTAAAATAAATCCGGGCATCAAAAATTCGATGTTTGGATATCTAACGTGTCATTCGATGTCAGATTAATAGTTCGATGATTTTGCCAGGAATTTCACCCCTACTTCTCCCCCTTCACACTATTTTCTTCATCTCATCTAACGCCTGGCTGAGCTTAACTTTTGGAGCTTAGCAGCTGGGAAGAGAAAATTAGCTCAATATTGCAAAAATACGTCAACTTTTTCAAGAACCCGGAATTTTTTTCGCAATCGCTTTTCCTCACTCGTACGCGTTTCGATCCCTCGAACTATCATAAAACAAAAACGATTTACGCTCGTTACAAAACTTTGAAAACCAATTAAAGTGCTACTTTATTACGTTAGACGTCATTAGGTATCTAATAACTTATATACGATTGTATATATATACATGATTCGTTATAAAATATTGTATCTTTTCATTACAAATTAGCGTGATCGGGTGGTAAGGATTTTGGCTCGCAATCCGAAGGTCGCGGATGAAATGGGTAATTGGTGAGTTTGCTGCAACATTTGTTTTGTTATTGTATAAAGTAGCTTGGTGTGGCGGGAATGTTTGGATAGAATTTTAAGTTAATTTGAGACAGGAGTTTACGGAAACCTATTCATTATTTAGAATTTTATGGAGGAATGTATTATCGGCTACCGTTCGCCTTAATTTTATGAAATATTTTATTTTATTAGAAGAAAAGCGTAAGTTGCTAAACAATGTTTTTTTATTTACAAAAATATGGACACGTATAAGAAACAACAACAACCAAAAAAACTATTTTGTTTTGTTTTTTTTTTGTTTATTAGGGAAACAAACAGTTGTACATATTATAAGGTAATTACATATTACATGGGTGCATTAACCAGTGAAGTTTCCGCAAAAAAATTATAATATATAAACACAGATTAAAACGTTAAAGAAAAAATAAAGTGTTAGAAAAAAGAAAAACATATACAACAAAAATGAAAAAAACACAAATTAAAGCATGTGGGAAAGAAAAGATGAAGTTAAACAGCGAACATATATAAAATTAACACATTTTCACATCATTAGTAAATGTTTAAGGATAAATGATTAGCCATTTGCCAGCGCCCTTGAGGGAGTTTTTCACAACAACAACCAAAAATAGCGCTATATAAATCATCCAAATATTATTATTTTTATAATAAGAAGAAATAACAACATAATGAGAATGAAAAAAACAACAGACAGCAGGGATGGAGGGTTCGCAATTAACAATTGGTTTTAATTTTTTCAGTTATGAATTTAATAAATTGGCCTGAGGACAAATGGAAAATATCAGCTTCGTAAAACATATCGTTGTATTTTGTGCACGTCCTTCGGAAAAATGAATGTTCTGTGTAATTTAATTTTGCGGCAAAGATTATTAATTTGTGACAGTTTCCCACAATAAACTTTTTTCTTTCTTATAAAATTATTCGAAAAATAAATGAAAACCGGTTTTGCGCTTTTATGCCTATATATTTTTTAATTTGGTAGGCGGGTATGGGTACCGCCGCCCTGGGAACCATTTATTGGATGACCAACACCTCTGCCACAGGTCACCCCAAGTGGTTCGCTACGTTTGGTGACTCAGCAGGGGTGCCCGGGTTCATGCGGTAATGTTTGTCTGGGTCTTGATGGCGGGTGCGTCGGCCCACCTTCTGCGTGGCAGGCCGGATTGGGAGATGCTGGTTGAGGGAGACCCTTTACAACCGGCTACCGTTGTCCGGGCCGCTCAGTAGAACAGGGGCCCGACCCTCAGGCTCACGACTGAGGGTGGGCTGCCCCATCAACGAGTGCAAAAACCCCGCCGCTGCTGTTGTGCCGGTTTGTGACCGGAGGGGACCCAGTAGTAGCGTTTGGGGCGCATTGGGCGACCTCTCCAGCCGGACTCTCCCAGCCCATCGCCTTGCACCGCAGTGGGTGGGTTGGATTCATACGTCCATGACTCCTGGACACTCTGATCCCCAGCTTCCTACCCACCCCTCAACCTTCCTTCCCAGACCTTCCTTTCCCCTCATAAATCAAAAATAAAAAATTAATAATAAAAAATAACACCAATAAAATCATGAATCTGAACACAACAGCAAATAACATCATTGCAACGGCGAGAAGCAGGAGTCCCCGGTGCAGGTCAAAACTGTTGGTGAATTTCACCAACATTCGCGGCCTGCACAAAAACTTAAACTTAGTCTACCACCACCCAACTCTCACCCAACGTCCCAACCTTCTCTTCCTTTCCGAAACGCAGATAGCTGAGCCTACAGAGGCCTCCTATCTGGAATGCCCGGGTTTCACCGTCATGGGCAAATTCAGACCCAAAGGAGGTGTCCGTCTCTTCAGCCGAGCTGACGTCAACTGTGTGCGACTGTTGAATCTGGAGAACTCCAGATTCGACGTAATGTGGAAGCGCGTCAATCTTGCCAGTACGGTAAGATTTTGCGCGTGTTTATACCGCTCACCGAACCTTAGCGTTTCAGATACGTCCGAACTCTTCAAACATCTAAGCAATACTGTTGATGATCTCTTGCCCCGCTTCCCTACGGCAGAGTTTGGTCCTGGGGGACTTCAATGTTCATAACGAACCTTGGCTAAAGTTCTCAGGACCAACTGACTCGGCTGGACGAGAGGCGGAATCCTTCGCCCTCTGCTACGGACTGGAGCAAGTGGTTCAGGAGCCTACAAGGGTTCCTGATGTCCAGACTCACCGCTCCAATCTGTTAGATCTGTTTTTAACCACTGTGCCATACGGTTACAAGATTGAGGTCACAACGCCTCTAGTATCGTCCGACCACTGCTTGGTGACGATGTCAATCCCCGTAACCTTCAGACCGCCAAACGAGCGGCTGAAGAGAAAAGCGTGGCACTATAGATCAGCAGATTGGTTTGGTCTGCGGGCGCATTTCAATGCTTTCCCGTGGTCAGCTGTCTGTTTTCGGACTTCGGATCCCTCAATATGTGCCCAGGAAATTGGTGAAGTCATCACATCCGCGATGGATGGCTTCATCCAACCCACTATTAAAGAAACGGGTGTGAGCTCAAAGCCGTGGTTTAGCCGACAATGCTCCGAAGCAGTGCGACGAAAAAACGCTGCTTACCGAGCCTACAACACATCTCGGACGTCCGAAAATAGAATAGTTTATAACACAATGGCAAAGGAATGCAAGAGGATCATTAACAGGTCAAAATTCGAGCACGACCTGCAGATCAACAGAAAGCTAGATGCCTGCCCGCAAGGCAGCAGAGCGTTCTAGTCGCTTGCGGGCTCAATAGGTCGCAATTTCTGCAAACCCAGTCTGCCACCTCTTACCAGACCTGACGGCTCTCTAGCAAATACCGCCGCCGAAAAGGCTAACTTATTAGGCAAAATGTTCGCGGACTCAGCTGGCTGGAGAGGTCAAAAGATCTCCTCAACCAGCCTATCTCGATCCGGCCCGCCATGCAGCAGGTGAAACCTCACCCCATAATCCAGGGCACCATTGCTAAGTCGCGAAGTGTACCGAACCACTTGGGGTGACATATGGCAGAGGAGTTGGTAATCCAATAAATAGTTCCTGTGGCGGCGGTACCCATACCCGCCTCCCAAAAGGCATTTAAATGCAGTAGATACATTAAATCACCATACTAGGCGGCAGCCTGTTTAATGGTGGTCAATGCAATATAGTTACTTTGTATGAAGTCTAGAGTAAGCGTGAGGATTTAGTATATAATGGTGCTTAAAATTGGAAAAATTATAATTAAAAGTAGAAAATAGAAAGGAGAAAAAGATATGCATAAGGATTAGATTATAAAAATATACACCACTTTTTTTATGCGTGTGCAAGCATGCATGCACGATGCACGCGCGCACGTGTTTGCAAGCAAGGAACATGCAACCACATATTACTACATGGGTGCATATGATGTACATACACAGACTCATATGTGGGTGCCTATGTACGTATACACATACATACCCCACACAAACACTTATACAATTTGGGAGGCGGGATTGGGTACCGCCGCCCCGGGAACCTTTATTGGATAACCAACACCATAGGTCACCCGAAGTGGTTCGCTACGTTTGGTGATTTAGCAGGGGTGCCCGGGTTCATTAGATGAGGTTTGTCTAGGTGTTGGAGGCGGATGACCAGGACACACTGAACCCCAGATTCCTATCCACCCCTAAAACCTTTTCCTTCCCAGAACTCTGCTCTCCTTCCTTTCCTCAAAAAACCCTCCACACAGCATCCCCAAAGACGACATAGGCCCTGAGGGAAATTATTTTCCTCAGGGTCTCCTGTGTGGAACTCATGTAAAAAAAAATCATATTCGTGGTGACGTAAAACAAGCCGAGAATAGACAAATTTTTTCTTAGATTGTTTTTTCGGGTACTGTTATCTGCTAATTGTGAAGTTTTCCCACTCTAGTGTTTCCTTAATGGATACAAGGTATACCTGGAAACAAGGTATGCCGATGTAATTACAGAGGTAGAAACATAATTTAAGATACTTCATTTTAGGACTTTCTCTCTTTACAACTTAGTCCTTGTATGCATTGAAGCGTATAGAAAAGTTTCTACTTTATGTCTCCAGTTAATCCCGGTCTTATTTAAGACTAGCATTATTAAATCCCTTGATAATACTTGCCTTTACTTCCGGACTCTATTTCCCGTCTTCCGTATTGAGAAGGATACAGATTCCAGAGTTGTTGCAATGATCTGTTTCACAGAAGATCAAGAGAGGAATGATAAAAGAAGAAAATGCATCTTACTCTACGTTTCTTTGTAATAGTTTAGAGAAGTGATCTAAATAATTATAATTCACAAGTCTTTGATTAAAGATGATCTCGCAATCTTTGCACAAATTAAGTGAGCTCTGGCTTCACTTTCACAGTTTTAGCTAAATGATATTATTTATAGGCCAACATAAATAGTATGTTATGGAGCCTTGAACACCCTTTTTTGAATGGTTAACTTTTAAAGTTTTTTTTTAAATTCATCATAATTAGACGAGAGGATATCGCCTCTCACATTATAACACCTTGTATCTAAAAAAATACGAAAAATTAACAAATCAAAAACCTAACATATGTTTTTAATTAAAAAAAATATTTCTCCAAATAACAGATCCCTAAATATAATTTGAAACTTTTTTTCAAATATGTGCTATTTTTATTGAACAAACTAAATGGTTTTTTGTTCATCCTGAAAACCGGTGTAAAATGAGATACGCGGTGTTATAATGTGAGCGACGATAGCTAGTAGCTGACTCGACAAATGCATCGGGTTCCCATTCATGTTTAGTGGGTTCAATTCTTACGCTAGCTAAGTCTCTCGCTAAACTCCATTAAAACGATCGAAGTAGAATGCAGTTGAAATGAGATCCCTGAGGCGTATGTGTGGTAAAACGTATCGTGTGAAAAATGTGGAGGTCCGCAAAGAATGCAAGACTGATGTAAGCGTAATGACTAAGATTAAGGAAAGGACCCTCAGATGGTTTGGGCATGTAGAGTATTGTAAGAAGAATGAACAAAGAAGATATGACGCAAATGTGAATGGTCGAAGAAGTCAGGGACGCTCAAGGAAGACATGGCACGATCAAGTAAATCAGATACTTGAGTTGGACCATGTCAAGAGTCAGAATAATAGAAGACCATGTATGAGATGATGTATGAATGTAAACGAGGCAAGGAATGTGTGCCAAGACCGAGTTGTTTGGCGGATCGTCCTCTCTTCCTACCCCAGCGGGGAAATTGCGTGATGGTTAGTTAGTTACTTCTTTATACGCCTCGATATAATGTGAAAATATTTGTCTAATTTATATATCACCGTTTTCATGAAAAATCACCTCAAAGGCGCTGTAACCTACTTCATGACAAATAAAATTATGCCAGATGCCGATAAAAAAATTAAAGAAATAGGTACGGTTGATTTTTTAAAGAATTTTCGTATAGCAAGCAGCAAGTTTATGTTAGTTCACACGAACCCCCAATGAATTTTCCTCACGTCTTCTCAAGGGTTTCCTGTCCCACGCCTCAGTGTATATATACCGCGGGGCTAAAGAGAACCATGGGAATAATCCTGTGAATAATAACCCTGTATCACAATGGGGATTATCGTAACTAGCCTGCATATTGCTGTGAGACCCGTGCCTGTTCTATTGTATACCATTACACTAACCAACTTGGTGTCGGGATAGTTACGCGATATGGGTAGATTACGTAGATATGAACGTATTATCAATATTATTACACTGTGTTATGTTTAGAGAGTATATTATTACATATTTATTCATATACCATAAAGATGACATAGTCTCACTTTGGTAGGAAGAAGACTGAGGTAATGAGTCTGACAACCTTATACCTATGTTGTTTTTATAAACAACTTAGAGGAAAATTTAGAGGCACTAGAACTAAGGAAAGCCATAAACACTAATAGTAAGGTAGTTAATAACCAACTAAATTTAAATAAAAGTATTATACTAAGATTGTTCCCTATTGACAAAGAACACGCCCGTTCCCTTCCCAATTCCCCGTCTACACTTATGCCCATTTTGTTAAATCATATATTATCTATAACACACATGTAACTTAATGTTAGTAGAGTATTATACTGCCCTGAAGAAGCTACGGTTGTATCGAAACCGGTCAGCATAAAGTATAAAAAATTAAAGTGGTGTTTACAAAGTTATTGCTTTATTTAAATATGTATATATTTTGATACTGCCTGGAATAGGATGCATATCTGATAATAATATTGTGTCGCCGATAAATAATTTGAGAAATATTAGAGATTAGATAGAAGTACCTAAAATCAGACAAAAATAATGAAATATTTTCCCATTTAACCATTTATCCCTTCCAACAACCCAGCAATTTCTTAACTAACCCATCCCATTCTTACCCCTTCATCACGTTTATCAATTCTTTTGTTGATTTAGGTTTACCCCTCCCGTCTTTTATTGAAGTAAAACTTCTTTACGCACGTTCGACCCTTGGAGGTAAACTGGTGAATGCGTTACGAAAAGTGTGATACGAACGGTGATCGGGCGAGGCGAACGGATAAGCTGGTGAATGCGTTACGAAAAGTGTTATGGAGAGGTGCGAGCACAAGGAATCATTTGTTGAATAATCATGCCATAGGTCACCCCGAGGACATAGGTCACCCCAAGGTCGTAGGTCACCTCAAAGTCATAGGTCACTCCAAGGTCGTAGGTCATCCCATGGTTGTAGGTCACCCCAAGGTCGTAGGTCACCCAAAGGTCGTAGGTCCAAGGTCGTAGTTCAAACCAGGGTCGTAGGTCTCCCCATATTCATATGTCACCCCAATGTCATATTTTCTTTAATAAGTTAGTGAAGTTTTACTTCAGTCGTGTGGTCTAAAGCTTTGTCCATTGCGCGGGCAAACGCCAGACCTTTGCTTGACAGTCCCATACAACAATCAAGGTCGCAATTTTTGCCAACACTCAAGGCCGTAGTGTTTGAGCTTCCCGTGTTCGGCGGAAAACAAAACTTAAACATCTCATCCCGGGTGAAGTGGGAAGGCAGGCGGGGGCCAGCAGGGGGGGGGGGGGGGAATTCATTTTTTGACAGAAGTCGCGCGGTGCGGTCCGATGTAGAAAAATCGGAACGGATTTTTGTGGTTATGTGCTATGTATGAGCGAACATAATCACGAGTTTAAAATATTATTATACCTAAATATAATATAATAATAGAAATATTTGATAATATAATATCAAATATTTATAATTACTCTGTTGTTGACGTAAATATTTACGTACTTTAGAGTAGAATTAGATTTTAGATAGATAATAGAATTTAGATTCTATAGTTCTAAATTATGTCGTGCAATAAAATGACGTTATTATATAATGTCATTGGTGCAATAATCGATATTAGTCGGAAATCTTTCCTGATAAACCCTGATCTGTGTTTTCTTCCTGATGCAGGTAGCATCTTTTCTACATCGAACGCATTTTAACATTTATGCAAACGATAAACGTCATTTTTTTTTGGTACGCGGACCTAATAATTATGATTTTAAGTTGTAAATAAACACACTGTCGTAATGGATGATTATTTCTTTCGTGAACTCACTTGTAAATAAAGTCTATTCATTCCATATAAAATCAAATCTGAAGAAAATTATAAAGCCTTTAAATCACAAATAAAACAACTACTAGATCAACCCAACACAAATTATAAATTTTAATTTCACAGAACATGTACCGATTGTAGTTTGTACCGATTAGTAGTAATTGATCAAGTCTTAATTATGATATTTGATACTTTAGTTCAAAATTAATCATTTAATTCCTTCATTAATTAACAAAAAAAAAAAAAAAAATTATAAATTAATGTATTCTTCTCATTTGCACATATCCTCTTAAAATATTTCATCAGCATTCGAACTGAAATGTAGCGATTATTGTTGTAACTTAACATTATGTACCTACTCCTGCAATTATTATCAGCTAATCCAATTGTTAGAATCAACTATATGTACTTACCATCTAACACCTACCTATTACGAGAAATGTAATAATATTATTTTTACTTTTAATTATCTATACAACATGTATCATGTATATCTATTTTAGTAACTGCTATGTCAGTAAATTTATTAATCAATATTTGTTATCATTCATAAGATTATTTTCTTAATTTAAAAAAAAAGATTATATATTTGTATATTATTTTTTCTTTATCTTTTTCTATAATAGCACAACTCCCCAATTCAAACACGAGAAATGTTTTCTCTTTTAAATTGGGTAGATTCATTAACAAGAAATAACTTTATCTGTAATTAGTTTTTTTTATGAACCAAATATTTTCTTTCTGTAAATCTGTTATATATATGTATATTTCAAATAAAAAAAAAAAAAAAAAAATTAATCGGTTTCAGAGACACGGGAGAAATTAACCATTGTAAATCGATATTCTATTTTTGATGCTACGTAATTATTTACGTAGCAACAAAACGTATTCACTCTAAATTCTTAATAAATAGTAACTTTAGGTCGTGTGTATTTGTCGGAAATCTTTCCTGATAAATAAATATCTATTAAAATATCTGTGTTTTCTCCCTGATGCATCTCTTTTGTCATCAGAACGCATTTTAATATTGATATAAACGTCAAACGTCAAGTGTAAGCGTGCCGTGGACACTTCCGTACCTCAGACCACTTGTCAAATTGTGTGGACCGCGCGAACTTCACCCCAAACGATGTACACGAGTTCAAAGAAGTGTTCACTTCTTTGAAGACTTTGCTCACACATTTGGTCACTTATGTGCGTCTCTGCCAGATATGTGTTCAAAGATTTGATCACTTCTTTGAGCTCACAGTTTTCAAGTAGACCTCATATAACATGGACGACGATTTGGTCGACACAGTTTGCTTATATTATTTATGTGCGTGTAATTATTTATTACACATGCAAATAAATAAACAAAAACAGCCAAAACGAAGACGTGAATGGATGTGTGAAATGTATCGTAATAGAATAAGGCATAAGTGAATTTTATTTTAACAGCTAGCACAACACTTACAAAAATAAATCAGGGAAATTATAAGTCACCATACTTATATATATATATATTTTTTTACATGAGCTCCACACAGGAGACCCTGAGGAAAATAATTTCCCTCAGGGCCTATGTCATCTTTGGGGATGTTTTGTGGTGGGTTTTTAAAGGAAAGGAAGGAGAGGAGAGTTCTGGGAAAGAAAGGGGTTTAAGGGGTGGGTAGGAATCTGGGTCCAGTGTATCCTGGTCATCCGCCTCCAAGACCTAGACAAACCTCACCCCATGAAGCCGGGCACCCCTGCTAAATCACCAAACGTAGCGAACCACTTGGGGTGACCTATGGCAGAGGTGTTGGTTATCCAATAAAGGTTCCCGGGGCGGCGGTACCCATTCCCGCCTCCCAAATTGAATATAGAATAATTTTAAAATAATGTTTTCCCTGTAGTCGTTTTTATTTAAAAACCGTTGTTAATGAATGATGCCTGGACCAGTGGGTTACTTCAGTAATTTTTGGAGAATGTCTTCTCTCCACGGCGACGATCGCGCTACTGGACTTCGCGCAGTGTGGCAGGCATACAAACATTTGGACTTTGATCCCTTTGATGTGCGCTAAAGAAACCGACACGGAACGGCAAAGCGCACTTAAGTGCTCAAATAAGTGAACACAGTGTCAAATGCCCGTGCCACACATGTGAACACTTATTTGAACACTTCTTTGAACACATGTCTGGTACGGGCATAAAGTTATGGCCTTGAGTGTTGGCAAAAATTGTTAAACATTTATGACCTTGATTGTTGTGTTGGACTGTCAAAAATCTGGCGTTTGCCCGCCCAATGGACCCTGCTTGAGGCACACTCTTTTCTTATTACGTTATGCTGTGTTGAATTTTATATGTTGTAATTCCTGTATTAAATACATTACTAGAAATGGGCATATTTTTTCGTCTCAAAGGTTCACATATTCACTATTTGTTCATGTTTACTAATGTATTCAATATTGCTGAGGCTTCTGTAATAATTTTTACACATCTTACTGTAACTTGAGTGTGACAAGACATTATTTGTCTTTGGTAGTACCTACCTACGATATATCTTCAATTGTGGCGTTATCCGTAATGGCTTTAGAAATCTTCTCGGTTGTTTCAAATTAATGAACAGTGGATTGGTTACATTTTTCTTTCGTTCAACTTCTCGTTGTTTCAAATTAATGAGCAGTGGATTGGTTACACTTTTCTATTTATAACATCAACATAATCATTAATAGAAAAATCAAAATCAGGCACTTCGAATGCGCCAATGATACTATTTGCTTCCTTTGCCGGGCTTTCAATGTAATTTTCAGCGCCAACTCTCTTACATAACAATTTCTGTTATCGGCTAACATGGCAAACAATATGTTTTTGTGAGGCTTTAAAAACCCGAATCCTTGCAATTAAGTATACTATTTTAATAAGTATTCTTTGAAAGCATAACACAGCTTGATAAAAGTTGCATACGAGTATATCTACCAATCTACCTAATCTACCCAATAACTATCCCGACACCAAGTTGGTTGAAATACCCAACAATGGAACCGCCACGGGCTCAACACTCGGTCCTGGTCCCACATTGTGATAATTACACTCCATTGTCTTATATTCCGCGGTCCCCATATCACATGACCATCATAGAACAGGCAAAGACACTCCAATATCTTTAATTGTAGGAATAATAGTTCTCACAAAGGAAGGTTTTTACTTTGTGATGATATAATTATTAAAAATTAAAAATTAAAAATTAAAAATCAGAAAAAGATACAGTCGTATCTAGAAAGGTTAAATATTACAGATATGATATTACAATTTGACATTTTACTCATTAAGTTAAAATAAAAATGAATCAAAGACAAATTATTTTTAATTTTCCTAATTTACCCTTTATAGGAACATTCAAGAATTTCGGGTTTTTCAATATGGTTAATATTATTACCGAGAAGTATTTTTTTCAATATTTGTTCTATTTTATCGGTTTATAAATGTAAATTTATACCTGCAAAATTCATGGTTTAACACAAATTTATTGTATCTTTAATTTCATACTGCATTCGAATGGCATAAAATAAAAATCGCTTACAATAAAGCTTATCGCTACTTTTCCGCCTACCGAGATAATGCAGTGCTACGGAAATGTTGTTGGAGGGACGAGTGCACACTTTCCGAGCACTTCTCTGCCACCGCATGGGAAGTTTATGGCGCAGACTGCGCCAATCGAGGAATGCGATCATCACCGCCGTGATTGCATGGATGGGGTCCCCCCTGATGGCCCTCGGGAGACGGGAGACGGTGAAATACCTTCTGTAAAAAGCTGCTTGCATTCGTTTTAGTGTTAAATTTTTTTTTTCAGTTTCATTTCTGATGTTTTGCACGCTCATTCGTTTTTATTTTATATACTTGGTGTTAATTACTTTTTACGTTATTTGTCTTTCTTTTGTTATTTCGAAATATGGAATGTATTGCATTGCACTACCGCTGCATACATTCTGCAATAAACTATTATTATCATTATTTTGCGTTCATGAGCCATAAATACTTGGATAAAATCGTAAAAATAAAAACTAACTTACAAGTTAGAAGATTGAGGGAAGTACAAGAATAAAAAAATTCAAAATGGAAATGATTCGGTTTTAGTTTTTAATAGACAGAACATCTTTTCCAACTCGGCCGATTTCGAAATTCTGAAAAGAAATTCTCTTTACCTATAGGTACATACATTTCAAGCTTTTTTTATATAGGATGGATTAAAAGTTGGAAACAACAAAAGCATACACAATCACGTTGCGATTAACATTTTATGAAGGATCGGTCAAACAGCAAGAAAGTTTCACTTTAATGAGGGTCCGTAAAGGATAACGCGTGCGTGGAAGATAAAACATCTCATGGTCCGACCGCCGAAAATTCCTTCATTACCTCTCTTTCAATTACACAGTTCGCTTATGAAGAAAAGGGAGAGGTTACAATGGATCTATCACCGGCATGGATTTACGATAATATTTTACTTGTCCATATTGAGTTTACGCATTTAACATTTAATCGATTTCAAGGACGTGCCGGTACATTTATATTGTCTTAATGTTTCAAATCAAGCGAAACTTTTTTTAGCACTTTCCTTTTGGGAAGGAGGAAAGATTTTAAATTAATTTTTTTTAATGTATTTATCTGTATTAAAAAAAAGGTATTGTTACATCATTTACAAAAAAGGAGCAATGTATAGTAATAATGTTATAATAATTAATTACTCTAATAATCAAATTACTCTAATACAGAGGCGGCTCTGGGGGTCCAGAAGTGGAATGTCATTTAAAAAAATGATATTTTGATACAATATCAAATTAAATACGATAATAATCATTTGTAATTACTTCAAGAGTCAAATAACATTTAATATATTAAATTATTTTATGCGACAAGCCTACAATATGCAAAATCAACCTACGTTTATAAAACCATTTCTTTCAGATGCATAATATTCATCATGCTTTCTCTCGTTCACGGCCATGACCCAAACTGTCTTCAGAATCCGAAAACATTTCTTCTAGCTGGTATAGTGCCATCTCGTTTATTGTTTGGTGCGTAAAGAGACAGACGACATGATATTGGGACATTTGAAAAATTGACTGAGCCAATCATAGTGCGTGGGAAAGAAAGCTTCCATTTAAGACGTTAGATGTCACTGCTTGCCTCCGACGGATATCTGGCGGTGCATTTCAAATACATTAGAATAATAACAGTTGTTTTGATTAGCATCATATTTCACAATGTTTTATTGTCATCTCATAATTTTGGGAAGTTTTTGACCAATTGACCTGAAGGAAGAACCGCCACTGCTCCAATGGTAATAACTAAATGTTGCAGAAAATCCTTTATAAAAAATGGCTTTCGTCACAGTTCTTATATTATTACCAGCACTATAAATAAAAATAAATTTGTGTCGAAGAAAGAAAATACTTTGTGATGTGACATTATGCATTAAATGAAAGAACACACTTTGTAAAACGTAACTTTGTGGAACGTTAACATAAGAATTAAAGAACATCTAAGATGTTAATGATAATGCTTTTTTAGAATTTGCGAACCATCTAGTAGAAACTAACACTCATTCGATAAAACTTCCGGGACAAAAATGTTACATAAAAATGGAATGGGAAATATAGGTTAAACAATCTAGAAGCCCTCGAAATTAAAAAAAAAAGTCGTCAATTATAAATCAAACATAATTAATAACCAAATCAATTTAACTGAGAGTCCCATATTTAATTTATTTCGGAAACCTCTGCTGAAACTGTTTCCTCCCACCCCTCCCTCCTACATTTCCTGTATTAATGTTTTCTCCCTCTTTTTTATTTGTATCTTTTCTGGAACCAATAGAGTGTCGTCGATTCTATTTCAATCTCTTTCACTCATTATTTTATTTTGTTTTATATATGTAGTCTGTATGCAATTATCTTTAGTTGATATAATAAGCTTTGACAAAGCTTGGGCTAAGCGAAACCTGGTTGCCTGTTAAATATTAATTCAAGTAAAAAGTGGTGTTTTACAAAGTGTGTTTTTTCATTTCATAAAAATAAAATTATCTATCCTTACAACTTGAACAATAAACCTTTATAATTTATGTCTATATAAAGACCTAGGGGTTTACTTAGACACTAAATGAATAATTTTTCGAAGAAAACTTCTTCGGAAAGGCTTTCACTTTGTGATGGCATTATTTATTTTAATAAAAAGACAAATAACTTTGTTTACATCACTTTTATTGGTACACAATCAACATGTTTCGTAAACAATGTTTACTTCATCAGGATCAAACGTATACGTTTGATCCTGATATTTGTCTTTTTATTAAAACTAAATGAATTTTTGAAAAGCATAAGATGCTAGATTTCTATTAAGAATGTGTGTTTTAAAAAGTGCTCTAGAAATGTTGTTTTTGTTCATTAGTCAGTCCTGGACTATGCCTGCTGGAGTATGCTTCCAAAATATGGAATTCTCAATGTAAGGCATACATAGATTTAGTAGAAAGTATATAAAAGAAATTTTCGAAAAAGTTACTCAAGAAGTATATTAAAATTGCACTAAGCCTTTTGGTATCCAGCTATGGACCAAGGTCTTTCTCAGATTCTTATCTAATGATGACATTTGTTTCTTTTGCCAGACAGATTTAGTAGAAATTTTCGAAAAAAGTTACTAAAGAATTAAATTAAAATTACACTAAGTCTTTTGGTATGCAGCTTTGGACCTAGGCCTTTCTCAGATGTCACCAGTTTTGCAGATTTTTACCTTTCTTATCTAAGGATGACATTTGTTTCTTTTTCCAGATAGATTTAGTAGAAAGTATACAGAATAAATTTTCGAAAAAGTAACTCAAGAAGAATATTAAAATTACACTAAATCTTTTAGTATGCAGCTTTGGACCCAGGTCTTTCTCAGATGTCACCAGTTTTGCAGATTTTTGCCTTTCTTATCTAAGGATGACATTTGTTTCTTTTCCCAGATAGATTTAGTAGAAAGTATACAGAATAAATTTTCGAAGAAGTAACTCAAGAAGTATATTAAAATTACACTAAATCTTTTGGTATGCAGCTTTCGACCTAGGTCTTTCTTAGATGTCACCAGTTTTGCAGATTTTTGCCTTTCTTATCTATGGATAATTTTTGTAACCTTTCCCAACCAACGACGCCATCCAATGATATTAACATTCCAACGTTTGTAAGTGGCAGGCAGTATCTTACGAGTATATAGGAGTGATGTACCTATTTCAATGCTTACCCAAATGATGTTATATCAACGGAAAGCATGAATATTGATGAAAAGCAGGAACAAGTTACAAGTTACAAGGCACCACCAGTTACAGGGGTGATTTGCATAAACTAACATAATTTAGTAACCTGCCAGTTCAAAACTCATCAAATAACAAGAACTTATAATGTTCCATGTGGCAGGAGTAAGTACTTAACCTACTCACGTATCACCAACATTATATAGCGAATAGGTACACTTCTAAACCTACGTGTAATAAATAGTATTTAGCTATTTCGCTAAAATAGTGTCTTTCTAAGGGAAAATGCAAAAAAAAATAAAAAAATACATATATATATATATTTTTTTTTTTTACATTAACTCCACACATTTCCTCGGGGCCTCCCCTCAGGGCCTGTGTCATCTTTGGGGGTGCTAATGGTGATGCTGTGTGGAGAGTCTTTTTAGGAAAGGAAGGAGAGGAGGAGGGTACGGGGATGGATAGGAATCTGGAGGTCAGTGTGTCCAGGAGTGACGGATGTATGAATCCATCCCTCCCACTGCGGTGCAAGGCGATATTCCGGGAGAGTACAGCTTGAAAAGTTAAAGGGGTTCTCTCAACCATTATCTCTCGATCCGGCTTGCCATGCAGCTGGTAGGCAGATGCATCCGCCGCCAAAATTCGGACAAACCTAACCCTATGAACCCGGGCACCCCTGCTAAGTCCCCAAACGTAGCGAACCACTTGGGGTGACCTGTGGCAGAGGTGTTGGTTATCCAATAAATGCGGTTCTCATACCCATACCCGCCTCCCAAATTGATAGGCGGGTATGTGTACAATATATATTTTTTAAAGTTTTCTTTATTCATTATAATATGCTAAAGTAAATGTAGCAAGCCGAGTTTTTGTAAAGAGCTGTCAACTTTTTTGGCTGAAAAACGAGAAAACCATCGATTTATAGATTTTTTAAAACATCAACACAAAATTTACAAAACCTCCTTTTCCTAATAATACATCCATAAATCTTTAAAAAGTAAACGTGAAGGTGACGTTAAACAAAACACAAATCTGAAAAAAAATTGGAAATAACCTAAAAATATTACTTCTTATCTAAAACAAACATTTTACTGTTTTCACAACCATTCACTTTGTCTTTTGTTATTCGGCAAACACCCATAAATTATTTCCGTCGCGTATTTTTACAAAAATTGTACATTTTGTTCAGAACTAATTGGGACAGCTTTAGTACAGTAAATTTATTTAATTGCCAGTCGCCA
This sequence comes from Limnephilus lunatus, assembly GCA_917563855.2. Classification (NCBI taxonomy): domain Eukaryota; kingdom Metazoa; phylum Arthropoda; class Insecta; order Trichoptera; family Limnephilidae; genus Limnephilus; species Limnephilus lunatus. The sequence continues at coordinate 14,070,455 of OU830601.1, read as the reverse complement.
AAGAACAAATAGAAAAGGACCCTGGAATGTAAATTGGAAAGAAAACAACAGTCTGTTCTTTCGCAAATTAGGAGTTCTTTTGCCTTTATTAAAATTCCCCGGTTGTTCGACAAACTCGGAAATACTTTTAATTTGCAAATACTTTAGCATCGGTTCCTGGCTGTTTTTTTTGTAAGATTGAGAAAATAGTTTGGAAGATTCGAAATTAATGCTGTTTCAATTACGTAGATTAATGATTCAATTACGTTTGTACGTAAACATTAAAATAATATCTTCCTTGCTTATAGCTAAATAATTGCTATTAACGCGTTCGTATATTAAAATATTGATATTACAACTCAGAATCAATAACTGTTGTTTTAACTGCGAACTATCTAATGTGAACTAAACTATGCAATTTGACTGTCCTAAAATGGAAAAACTCCTTGTTGGACAGTTAAAGTTTTCTTATAATCTATCTGTATATTTATGTTCAAATAAATAAACTTATTAGCTGAATTAAAGTCAGTTTTTTATTAAGCTAAAAATAACACAACGAAGCAATAATCGGTGCGCAACTGTCCATGATTTTTTTGTTAGTAAGATGGCGTTGTGTACGGATTTATATTTTTTTGTGATTTTCTTACTTTTCCACTTACTTACGGAATTGCGTTTCATTTGATTTATACACGTGAGGGAGATTTATTATAATCATTGTATTTTTCCTTTGGAGAGGTGCAGACATACATTTTTTTTTATTTTTTATTTTTTTTTATTTATTCTTAGTATATTTACATTACAAAGGTATAGTATATTGTCCTCTACACTACGAGTTCACCTGTATTGTAGAGGACGTTTTTCAGTTGTAAATTATAAAATGTAAGTACATAGTAAATTACAGTAAATTATTCTATAAATTATATCATATTATTATTAATATTAATACTAACAAATTATTATATTCAGCAAGTTATTAAATGTAAGTAGTAAAGGACATTTTACAGTTGTAAATTATAAATTATAAAATGTAAGTAGTAAAACAAAAACAAACAGTAGTCTTAGTTAATATAAAGAAGAAACAATAAAAAATCAAATTATACAGAAACAATAAAATTAAAATATAAAATCGACTTCTATACGACAAAATTATAAATTAAAAGTTAAAAGGATTGTAGCCAGTTCCATATGTTTTTTTTGTATTCAATAATATAAGTTGTTTTATATTGTGTTGGAAGTGAATTGTATAGTTTAATGGCCTGGTATCTGTAGTGTTTTTGTCCAAAGGATGTGTTTGTTTTTGGTATTTTCTAGTTGGTGTGCATGTCTTGTTCTAGTATTGCGAGAATTTTGTGAAGTATTGAATGTGTTTAAGTTCTTGTAAAGGAAAGTTAGTATTTGTTTGGAATATAATTTTTGAATTTTCAGCACTGGGAATTTTTCGAATATGATTGAAGTGGGTGTTAGTATTGGTAATTTAAGTATTACTTTTATTAGGGTTTTCTGAGCTTTAAACAGTGTATTAATGTATTTTTTACTGGCAGAGCCCCAGGCAATAATGCCGTATTCCATTAAGGATTGTGCTAGTGCGAGGTATATATTTTTTATATCATATATGTTAAGAATATTTCTCACGTTTTTAAAGAAGTAAATCAACTTGTTTATTTTTCCTATTACTGAATCTATATGTCTATCCCATTTTATATAACGGTCGAAGTATATGCCCAGATATTTAATATTTTCCGTTTGTGTAATTGGGGGACTATCGCATATGGTGTGTGTTGATTGACAAGAATGTATTTTAAGATGGATGTTATTGGATGGTTGGCCTCTTGAGTTTATGCTAAAAGTTATGAATTTCGTTTTATCTATATTTAAAGTTAATATGTTAGAGTCGAGCCATTTTTTAGTAATATTTAAACCAAGTTCTGCTTTTGTGATAAGTGTTTTCCAGTCATTTGCCTTAAATAGTAACACAGTATCATCAGCGAAACTTATAATTTCCCCGTCTATTTGGAGGTGACACAGGTCATTAATATATATAAGGAATAGGATCGGACCAAGCACGCTGCCTTGGAGTACTCCGTAGGTTACTTGTTCCTTGTCACTACATGTGTTTTCTATTGAGGTATACTGTGTGCGATTTCCCATATAGCTTTCGATTAATTTGAGTTCTGTTCCCTTGATTCCGATGTTTTTAAGTTTATTGAATAGGTTTTGATGGTGAATTGTGTCAAACGCTTTAGCCAGATCTAGGAATATTCCAGGAAATCTGTTACTGAGGCTACTGCATGTGAGGTACTCATATTTTCCCTGAATCCAAATTAATTGGGTGATAGTATATTATTTTTGTTGAGAAAAGTTAACAAATTGTTTTTGATATGTTTCTCGAGAATTTTAGAAAGTGTGTTCAGTATTGTAATTGGTCTGTAGTTATTTACTTCTTCCTTGTTTCCATTTTTGTGGATTGGAATCACTTTGCCCGTTTTTAAAATTGTTGGGAAAATGCCTTCTTTAATGGACCGATTTATCAGTATAGTTAGCGGGATATGAAGTGCGGAGTTTAATATTTTTAGTGTTATCGGTGATATTCTGTCACTGCCTTGAGAGTTTGTATTTTTTAGGTCATTTATAAGTTTAAGTGTTTCTTTTTGGGTAATGTATGGTATTTTAAATGGAGAAATTCGGGTGTGTGTATGGTGGTTTGCGGATTCAGGGGTATCGACTTTTGTCGTGATTTTACTTGCCAAAACCTTGCCTAAATTCGCGAAATAATTATTAACATATTTACATACTTTCTGTGGTTGATCTGATGTTTTAATAATTTCGTTACCTATTTTAATCGCAGTTATGGCATCGCTTTTCTTTGTAGTTGTGTGGGATATTTCTTTTAGAATTTGCCATATTTTTTTGGGGTCCTTGTTGCATTTAACTAATTTATTTTTATAATACATTTCTTTCAATATACGTGCAAGCCGTGTGCAGAAGTTTCAATATCGTTTATAGAAATTTATGAGATAGATATCACATGGGTTTGATTTACATTGTGTGTGAAGTGTGTCTCTTTTACTGAAACTTGTTACAAGTCCTTTTGATATCCACGGTTTTAGAAATTTAAGTTTAGTTGGAGAATTTTTTTCGGTAGCGACAGTATTATTATTAAGTTCGTCTTTAATACATTGTATAAAAAGTGTCCATGCTTTATTAAGAGTAATATTTACTGTAAGTTCTTCCCATAGTTTTATTGTATATTTTTGCGGTATTGGAATGTTTTACTTGTGAATTATTTGTGGTGTTTATTTTCAGGATAAGTGTGTAATGGTCAGTGATTGTTGAGTGATGGATTATGGATTGGTATGATCTTTTTGTTTTTAACATAATGTGGTCAATACATGTTTGGGTAGGTAATAGGTTGATTTGATTGAGGTTGACTCTCGTGGGTTCATTTATGGTGCTAATAAGTCCATGAAACAACAAAAGGTTTAAGTAGTCGTTACATTGAGGATGCTTTTTATATTCTAAAATGTTTATATTAATATCTCCTATTAAGCAGATATTTTTTAGTTTTTTCAATTTGTTGAGTTGATTGTCTAGGGACCTCAGAAAGGGAAATATGTTTTTTATAGAAGGTGATCTGTACATAGCTAAAATACATATGTCATTATTTATGATTATTTCTACGCCATTTGAGTATGTGATATCTATCTCCGTTATTGTTAAATGTAAATGTTTTTTGCAGTAAATTACGATTCCGTCATTTTGATTTTTAATGTTTTTTGAATGAAAGACCTCATAATTAGGTATTTGTGTAGGTGTGAAGGATCCGTATAGCCAACATTCGGTGAAGATTATCACGTCAAAATCTGTATCCAATTGTTGAAGTATGACAGTGAAGTTGTCAAAATTTTTTGAGATGCTGCGTATGTTTTGATGTATTATTTTTAACTGTGGAGCCATGGTGAGTGTTATTTATCGCTTGGGTGTGTACGGCTATTAGATAGTAATTTCACCGTTTGTTTCATTTTAGACTTCTAATATTTAGTGTGTAAGAAAGAGGGTCAGTGTATGTTTAAGAACAAAAGGAAACAATCAGCGCATTGACATTTGACTTTTTGAATTTTTGGAATTCACTCACTATTCAATATTATACTTATCACAATATTGCTGCAGCTCTTTCAAAAGATGAGAATACTTTCCATACAAAATGTATGGGGAAAAGAATTTTCTTCATAATTTTTTTTCGTGAATTTTTGCGAAGTTTTAATAGCTATTCTGCTATTCGTGGCAATGAAAAATCCAACAAATCACAAAAATCGGTCAAACCGTTGAGTTATAAATGGTGTAACTAACCCGACTTGGTTTTATATATTAAGATTATAATATATTAAATATAATAAAATATCCCAATAATTGCAGATGACGTAGTCCCACTGGCTCTGGAATTCGGACCTAAGTGCGGTATTAACATAACAAAATCATAGTATAATAAGCTTTAGAAATCTTCCACTATCAGATAGACTGCTTTAGTCACCAAGCTATTGCAATAACTTTCAAACTCGCCGTGTGCCTTCAATAACTCGGGTGTTTGCAGTAATTAGTACTGTTCATTGTTTTGAAACTTATCTGGTTGAGTCATCCACCTTCGTAATATACATACATATTGTACATATACACATTCTACGGGGGTAAAGTGCTGTAACTTCGTGTACGTGATAGTAAAAGTAAAAAAAGATAACTTTCGAAATTCCATTTTTTCCATACAAAAATATACAGTATAAGTATATGTATATATAAAAGGCGTTAATGGATGTACTTGACTATCTTTAACAAGTGATTACTTAAATTATTTGGAGTAAAAAATGAAAATTTTTGCAAAAAACGAAATTTTTGTCTTCGGTGACTTTTTCGACGACAATTTTTTTCAATTATTTTTTCTCCAAAAAAACAAAAAAAATTCTTCCACCTGTCCTTCTTCTCTCAGTCGAGTATCTGCCCAACCCCTCACCCCTAACTACGCCTCTAACTAATAATAATAATAATATTTGGACGATTTATATAGCGCCGTTTTTGTGAAAGATCACCTGAAGGGCCCTGTACAAACTTACCATACATGCCTAAAATCTAGAAAGACTACAAGCTAGACAAACAATTAAAAACAACTTATGGCTAAAAATTGCAAACGCCGGTTCATTGATCACCGATACGAAAATATATGTACAATATTTTGACCAATGAACGCAATGCTGCCTGAAAATGATTTAATACAGGACCATACTTACCTGGGAGGTCGCTTGAGATTAACACTGTTTATTGTCTATTTAAAGAAATTTAGATAGAGTTCGCACGCAGATGACATAATTGTGAACACATGTTGTTTAATCCTGAAAATATTTTAATATTAATACGTAATATATTCTTTAATGAGTGTATTTTGGAAAGTAAAAGCCACATTTAATGGTGGGTGGTGCAGTAGTACAAGGATTTGATCTTCCGTGAGACAGATTGATGTGCAAGGATTCGAGTAATTTTAATTCAGTAAGAAAAGTGTGATTAAGACATATCATAGGCAATACAAGTATGATACTCTCAGATAGGTATATTTAAATTAAGTAAAGGGTATGAGAGCCCGAAAAGGTAGGTTTTTAGTTTGGACCTAAACTCTGTTGGGCTTTTTATGCATCTTAATTCCGGAGGGAGTCTATTCCAAGCCTTAGGCCCAGATACTCCGAAAGCACGATCTCTGAACTGTCCAATATCTGCTGATTTTTAAAGTTTTTGGTTGAACAAAAACATCGAAATTATCACCGGAATTCAAAATCTCATTTACATTTTTTACTCCGAATAATGTCAGGAATCACTAGTTAAAGTAAGTCAAGTAGGCATATCTCTTAAAACCATATTTAAAGTAAGTCAAGTAGGCATATCTCTTAAAACCATATTTAAAAAAAGTTTTTATTCTTGCTAAGTAAAGGCAATCCCGACGTAATAATAACTCATGACCACGGCTCAGCATCACTATTTGTATTTAGGTGTAAGATGGTACAATATATTATAGTCCAAAAACAAAATTAGTATAATCGAAGCGTTGAAATACGAACAATTTAAAAATAAAATTAAGTCCCTGAAATTGGATAATGATATATTGTACCCTTTATTTAATTTACCCTTACATAAACTTTAATATTTAATTAAAAAAATAAATATATTGTTACAGTTATTTTATAACAATTTTTTTCTAAATTATATAGATACCTAGGTCAAATAATGTTTTTATTTTAGTGGTAAGTTTTTTGATTTTTGTTTAAACATTTCATTGAAACACTATTATTTCTTTTTTGCATGTAAATACTCCTCCCATAAACACGAACTCCTAGAGCTAAACTTATGGAGTAGTAGAATAAAAAAAGCATTATTGTATAACCTTGCATATGCAATCATTTGTAATGTAAAAACAAAATTCTTGAAATAAAGAAAAAAAATCATTTTAGGACTGGAGGAACGTTCAATACGTGAGTAGGAGGTAACAGGTACAATTTTACATGGGTATTTTGATGTCAAAATATAAGTTTTACATACAATACAATTCAATTTTACATGGGTATTTTGATGTCAAAATATAAGTTTTACATACAATACAATTCTGTAGAAGATTTTTTTTCCATTCAAACAATTTAACTCTTTTCCCTGAAAACTGTCAATTCCTGTTGGAATTGTGAATTATTATGTTTTTTGAAGTGAAAAGTTCTTTGGCACCGTTGTGATTTAAAACTCGATGAAATGAAAAATAGCGACACTAAAAAGAGACAAACACATACATCGATGGGATTTAGCCTGCGAGAGAATGAGATAGAGTATCGGTCTCCTCTTTGTGCGGTGCCTCGTAGCTCGTAGCCTCCCCACTCTTGTCCACTTTATTTTTCTGAAGGTTTCACTTTTACCGCGTGTGAACAGTATTTTTTTATTTATCGACCTCTCGATGTTAGTGAACTATATCTTAGGACATCCTTATAGTTCCATGCCAACTCAGAATGAAACCAACTCAGAACCACCTCAGAAACGTCATTAAAAGCTATGAAAAAATAATTTTAAAATAGTCGGTAGGTAACCCTAACCTAACTTAACCTATTTAACTTTTTAAAATATTTTTTTATCATCAGTCTTAATGACCTTTCTGAGGTGGTACTGAGTTGGTTTCATTCTGAGTTGGCCGGTCACCCATCCTTATATTGACATGTCTTAATAAATTATGAATTTTTATTTAATATTTCATTTTTTTGGTCATGCTCAATCCAACTCGAGTGGAAATACTTTCTTCTAAGTAAAAACTCATCTATTAAGTTCTCATAGTTATTTGAGATTGGAAGTTTTTCTATTTTGTTTTTTTAGATTTTTCTTGTCACCTCAAATCCCTCTAATAAATAAGGCCATTGTTTTATCCCTAGTCTTGCACAAAAACCTGTTATTTTATTTACAGTCTCGCTACGGTCTGGCCACTTTCGGTTTGCGTTTCACACTTGGAAGAACGCAAACTCTCGGTCAGAGAATAGACCATCCAACGTAACCTAACTTCAGCTAGAGTATAGCAACTACAACCGGGAACGTTACAAACACGTAACACGTGAACGTAGTAGGTACCTTTTCTAGCATTTTGGGGGCTACGAATCTAAGCGGGCCATTAATATCTACTCTGAATATTATATACATTTAGGGGATCCAGAGTGGAAGATACTCTCAGTATCGCCATGATGAAAAAAATACCATTTGGAATCGATTTGTTACTTGGAATGCCTTTAGCCGTGTCGGATGACTAGAAATGAATAGCCAATTACTTCTCCGCCTTCCTCTTTGCCATTTACTTCCTTTCCCCACTGCTTGGAAGCAATTGTAACTATTTTGTGGTATTCTCATAAAATAAATAATTACATATTGGGCAAGAGGTAAAAACACAATGTTTGGATTTAATTGCTGGTAGAAAATTTTAAACATAGGATAAAATTAATGTAACTCTAGAAGTGCCTTCGTACAAATTTGAATGGAAACCAATGTTCCATTTAGCCCAACCGCCCAGCGCTCCGTCTCACTTACACTCACCTAAAATAGTAGATCTCCATCCCAATTTAATTTCGAAAACACTGTTTTGTTTGGAAATGTACGCCCAAATTAACTAAATATTTGGATCACAAAACACGCCCACAAATCACTTTTTGTGTAATTTCTTTATTCTATGGTTTTTACCGTTGGAAATGTACCTGCGGTATATGTACGTGATTTTGTGTTATACTATAGGTATTATAACTAAAATAGTCAGTTCGTGCTTTACCTTCTGAGGCGTCTTATTTGAAAACGAAAAACACAGAAGATACCAGAATGATACCAGAATGTACGATCTCCCTCTCTCTAGGAGTTGTACAATGTACATTCTAATTACGATGGTTACTCACAAATAATTGCCTAAGTTGCCTCCAAAATCATGAAACACTAAAATCTTTAATGACCTACATCTTATAATTTAAAGCTAAAATAAATATAGTAGCTCATATCCGTACTAGATATTTGATATACCTTTTGATTACAAAAATAATTTTTCAGTTTGGTTGGGTATTTTGATCTCAAATCCAAATCTAAGATTTGTATGAAACGCGCCGAAATTGGTCGCGCATAGGTTTTTAACCAACAATACTTTTCACAAAGGAATTTACCTCGAATTGAAGTTTTCTAAAATGTATAATTATAGTAGGTTGGCTTTATCGCAATCCACATTGCCTTTAAATTATTTAATCTTAGATTCAACATTATCTCGGATAAGAAGACAATTTAATTTCCTCCAATTGCCAATTGCCCGTTCCGCTAAGCTAAAGTTCCTAAATTGCATTTTAATTGCACTTCAGATAACAATTGAAAATGCATCGTAAATGGGACGCTGGCGATTTGGGAATTGGTCCACCATTTAGAAAGGGAGTGCAATTGACAGTGAATTCATAAAGTTATCCGGAAAACAAATAACCTTCATCTCTTTTGAACATTTTACCAAATTTAAAGGATAGTAAATAGTTCCACCATTCCCGAAGTTTAATTTTAATGTGATATGTAAGTTAGATTCGCCTTTATGTAAATTGGGTTTCAAAATTATGCGATGAGGAGGGTGTATTTTATATGAAGTGACTGAGTTAAAAGATATAGCGCCATTGATCCTTTCGGTACAGGTTGTCTTTACGACACGTTCCTCTTGTACTCAACGATTCTGCTAGCTTTTGCAGTAGCATGCATTGTATAGTACTTGCACTTTAAAATTAAGCATTAGAAATCATAAGTACTTGTTAAATTTATCATATAGGTTAACATAATACCTACCTATTAATTATTATTTAATTTTTTGTGATCCTAAGAGGATTTCGAACTTTTTAAAACGGTTTATATGTTATATTTAAAACTTTTTTGGTATCTTTTAATGATATCTTATATTTCTACATTTTAATTTTCATTCTTTTACTTCTTACCTATAACTTTTTATTTTTACTTTTTGCTTTATACTTTGTACTTGCGCTTAAAATAAACGCTTATTTGAAGTCCTAAAAGATCGCCAAAGCAGGTAATGCTGACTTGGAAATACGATTAACCGAGATGAAATCCAAACCAAGAACCAAAAATAAATCAAAAGTACAAGTGTGCAGTTCACACGCGGTAGAACTGAAACCTTCAGAAAACTAAAGTAGACAAGAGTGGGAAGGCTAGGAAACATCGCACAAGGAGGAGACCGATAGGCTAGGAGCACCGCACAAAGAGCAGACCGATTTATCTATCGCATTCTGTCGCAGGCTAAATCCTATAGATGTACGTGTTTGTTTCTTTTTAGTGTCACTTTTTCGTTTCATCTAATTTCAAATCACAACGGTGCTAAAAAGTTTTTACTTCAAAAATATACGTGTAAAATCAATTTGTAAGGAGCATGTGATCAAATCTGGAAAACTGGTGTCCTTTATGATATTGAAAGTGAGTGAAATCAAGCCATTTTGCGCTAAATTTGTAAGGATCATTTTCATGTTACGATTATTCCCTCATAGCAGCTTGAACCCGGAACAGAGCTAAAACCCGATATATTGCTAACTTAGAAACAGGCGACATCTGGTAATGTAACCTTGTACTTCATGCCTTAACTACAAAATCCTACAAGACAACATGGAAATGCATAAATTCCTTTTTGCATACAGATTTTGAATTTGCACAAGTCCCGTAGTTTGGCCAGTGTCCAGATGGAATTGTCGGGGGGTTGTGTTGTTTGTAAAATTTTCGTTTGGTCATGATTGGATATCGGTATCATAGCTTTGTAGTCTCGTTGCAAGTTGATATCTTGTTTGTATTTGAGATACAACTGTGCTGTACGAGCCACACCGTGATAAGAATGTAAAGTAGCTCTAAAGCACGAGTATGTTTTTAGCCAAATTGTTTTTGAGCTGACTCGTACTCTGACAACATGGTCAAATATCGTTTTTACGATTTACGTAATATTCATAACGAAAATTGGTTGGTTTTTTTTGTTTTCGGGGAAGTGTTATTAGGTTATTATCCTAAAAGGGTTGAACTATTGAATCAAAGAGAGGCTTGTTACCTTCTCATTTCTTCATTTCGACTATTGCCCAAAAGTAATGTTTTTCTTATTATTATTTTTTGTTTTATTTGATTTTCTAGAGAATTATTACAGTCACGAAAAAGTTACAAAAGCGTATAATATACAAGACATTTTAGTTTGAAAGAAAATAGCGACGTCGATTCTCGAAACGACGAAAAGACGAACGAGTTTTATCCAGTGACCGTTTTTATGATTTCTACGCTTGCAGCACGGCGAAGCCACAAAGAAGGCAATAAACGTACGTTCCTAATCATAATAATTCTGCAGTTCTTTCTAATACTGAATGTGTTTAATAGTGAGACAAAGAATGGACGGATCTCTGCTTCCTCCAGAGGTAAAAAATAATAATTTTCTTGCATCTCCTTCACTCACATGAGATGCCGCAAGCCGTTTTCGACGCCCGTGCCGTTGCCGTGGGAATTATAAAAGCAGCTAATTAATATATATGCTTAAATATTTCTCTGTCTTCCTTTATCAAATATGAGGGAAACTGCTGATTTCACCTCATATTTGGAGTCGATTTTGTTGTGCTAACTTTTTTTGATGCGAGTTTTCGTTTAAAAAAAAAAAGTCGCTAGGAGGTTAATATCAGCTGTATTACATCTTTTGAAATGTGTCAAAGCGTTGACTCGACTCCATTTATTTTACCCTCTAGTACCCAAATAATTGAAAAAGTTTAAAAAATTCAAATGCTCAGATCGAACAAAATATTTTTTTAGGTTCTCTATGTCTATGTGATGGAGTTCATCATTTTCCCGATTTATAATAATAATATTTGGATGACTTGTATAGCGCCGTTTTTGTGAAAAATCACCTCAAGGGCGCTGTACAAATTTACAATACATTTCTACAATCTTACTTCTAGCTACAAACTAGACAAACCACTATGATAACTTATGGTTAAAAATTGCACCCACCGGCTCATCGATCACCGATAGGTAAAAAACATAAAAAAAATAAAAAATAATATGTTCTTTTTTAAACGACTTCGAAAAGGAGGAGGTTATCAATTCGACGTTTTTTTTATATTTTTTATTTTATTTTTTTGTTTTTTTTTTTTATGTTTGTTACCTCAGAACTTTCGATTGGCTGAACCGATATTGATGATTCTTTTTTATTAGAAAGCTGGTGCTTCCTGTGTGTTCCCATTTTATTTTGATTCAGTTCTGACAGTGGAATCCATGAGAAAACCATAAATGTCTTAAAAATGGACGAATAACTCAATATTACGCCAACAGATTTCGATGATTCTTTTTTTTAAGTAAAACTTCTTTACGCACGCTCGTCACTAAAAATCAAAAAATAAACAAAAATTTTAACAAAACAAAAAAACAACTTAAAAAAATGCACAAAAAAAAAAAAAAAATTCGTACGATTGTTATTTTTGGAGTCGGTGTCAGCCAAGATCTCCACATCTCACCTATAACTTCCTTTGTATGTAGTTACCTTGGCTGACACCGACTCCAAAAATAACAATCGAACGAAATTATTTTTTCACTTTTTAGTGCATTTTTTAAGTCGTTTTTTGTTTTGTTAAAATTTTTGTTTCTTAATTAGCGTATTTTGAAAACAAAGGCAAATTTTATGATGGGCCGTACAACCCAACCCAACCGATTGTACCCATAGTGTACGTATGTTTATATATATAAATGTATTTTTCACTTGTTAGCAATTTCATTCGCCTGGCCGGTCCTTGGAATCTCAGTGTTGTTAACAAGGAGTATGCCAATTTCTGTAGAAATATAAATATTGACATTGCGAGTGGGAGTAACAAACATACTCTTAAGATATTTGTGGTAGAAATATGAGAATAGCCGAACAGTTCTTATGATATATTATGTAACTGAAATTATTTCGCCATTACATTTGGGAAGTTTAGGGTCGGCTAAAGTTTTGCCGAAATAATATTATCATTTCGCTGTTGGAAAGAAAATGACCGCCCTTTGTTATATTCTCGGAATAAAAATATAAGTTTGATAACATTTCCAAAATTGAATTTAAATCCACTCTGTTAAGGTGTTCTGTAAAGGTGCCCATTATATATTTTGCACGTCGCTTTAAAGTTTGTTTACTACAAACAAACTTTATATAAAAATAATAATATTTGGACTATTTGTGTAGCGCCGTTTTTGTTAAAAAAAATCGCCCCAAGAGCGTATAAGTAGGTAATAACAAACTTTCCAGTTTTTTTTGACATATTGTTATTATTATCATTATGTTTAACTAATTTACCGTCACGCCGTTTCCATGAAGGGGTAGGCAGAGAGGACGGACCGCCAGACAATTCGGCCGTGGCACACATTCCTTGCCTCATTCAAATTCATACTGTTTCACTGTTCTATTATTCTGAATCTTGACACGGCCCCACTCAAGTATCTGATTCACTTTATCACGATGTGTCTTCCTCGGGCGACCCCGACTTGTTCTACTATTCACATTTGCGTCACATATTCTTACACTCCTTTTTTTGTTCATTAACTCGACATGCCCAAACCATCTGAGGGTTCCTTTTTTAATCTTACTCATTAGAGGCGATTCATAAATTACGTCACACGAATTTCATGATTTTTGACCCCTCCCGTCCCGTCATATTTTTAAGACCCCCTCCCCCTAGTGTGACCTAAAAATAATCAAAACAGTAGTTCAATTTTTTTTACATGGGACGTCACACCATGTCACACTTCTCTACACCCACCTTAAGGTGTGACTTAATTTATGGATGGTCCCTTACGCTAACATCAGCTTTGAATTCCTTGGATTATTTTGACCTAGTATGCGCCTACTTTGGTGGGTCATAAGTAAAATAAATAAATAAATTTCTACAAAAATACACAAAGTTAGTAAACCTGATTAGAGCCTCACCATTCTTTTTACAAAATTCGAACCTCAATCATAAAAATACATCCAATAAGTGCTCAGGGCTCACGCTAAGATTTAGGTTTAAAACAGGCAAAATTTGGAATAAATATATTTTTTCTTTATAAAAAAGACGAGGTAAATTCCTTCAGTACCGTCCTGCTGAAGGACCACCATTCAGAATCTTAGCATTACTTAACATTATTTGCGTTCTGTGACCAGATCTGAAAAACTAGGTACCTATCACTCAACCTTTCTCACCTCACTTTACTTTACTTTTCATTTTCTTTAGCCCCTCAACCTGACCTAATTGGTGATGACGTAGTCAGTTTGATTTAAAAAAAATTGTATCTGATATGTATAAATCAAGTCAGACAAGCGAAAAAGTAGTTAACTACCAAAATTATTTCATTAGTTAATAATTGTACATTTGAAATGTGTAGGTACCTAGTTGTATTTTTGTTTAAATATTTCATAGATGAATAGATTGAATAAACATTCCTGAGATATTGCGCGTGGTTTCACTGAACTATGTCCAGTATAGTATATAATTAGTATTTTTATAATGTCACGTGCCGACCCGCCAAACGTTGTTCTGCAATATAAATTATTTATAGGGACACCCTAATTACCTAGCGGTATGAAAAATAATTTACGACCTATTCTCATTCCTACCAAATATACATAAAAAATCATAAAAATCGGTCTAGCCGTTTCGGAGGAGTGCGACCACAAACACTGTGATACGAGATTTTTATACACAGGGTATCCGGGGGTAAAGTGCATCAACTTTGGGATGTGATTCTACATAATAGTATAAGTTTAAAAGAAAAATAACTTTTTACGAAATTCCAACTTTTAGGGGTAGTTTCGTGGTAAACAGATAAAATTAGACAGGCGTGTGCGGGCCACATTATTATAAATTATTACCAAGTAACGTTGGAAAAATCACGCCCAGCAACTTTATCGAGTAATTTGTGCCTTACACTAAGGATTTTTAGTAGGTATGTCTTTTTGTATGGGAAAAAAAGTTGGAATTTCAGAAAAAGTTATTTATTAATCTTTTTAACTCCTACCATAATGTAGGATCACCTCTCGAAGTTAATGCACTTTACCCCCGGACACCCTGTGTATAATAAGTATATTGAATAGAATTAATATTTTTTTTAAATTTCCAAATACTTTGAAAAGTAAATCTGTTCTTTTGATAGGCGATCGTAAGGCAAATATTTTGACACACGACAAATTAAAAAAGACACCACCTTGAACTGGAACGTAACGTTACAGACAAATGCCTAACAGTCTAATCAAATTGGGATTTCGCTAAGCTCAGTCAATGATGGTTCGAAATGTTGAAATTTTCGAAACTCGCTGACGGGGAATCATTATATTTTTTACTCCAAATAATGTCAGGAATTACTAGTTAAAACAAATAACACCCTGTTTATAATCCTTAACCCAGTTTCTGAGCATTCGAACGATGACAATGTCAATTATTTTAGACATTCATTCCATTGTAGAAAACTTGTCTTAGTGTAATAAGCTCTGCTTATAACATGGAAACTAACCTCACGAGTACGTACAGGTTAAAGGTGAGTCAAGAATGGTGCTACTGACAAGTGTCTGTCTTTTATTTATTTTTTTCGAATAGGTAGTGCACATATAAATTTTATTTGATTAAAAATAATAATAATAATATGGTCTTTATTCGGGGGATATATGTGGGGAGGTGAGTGCAATCCCACAAATCCCATACAGAGCATAAGAACATTAAAAGTAATGATAAAAAAATATAAAAAATGCTTAAATAGGTTTCCTTAGGTTAGGGTAAGGGCTATTTTAAATTTTTTTTTCATAGCTTTTAATCACTTTTCAAAGGGTTGTTGAGTTGACTTGTTTCTAAGTTGGTACGGAACATGGGTACCGCTGCCTGGAGAATCATTTATTGGATAACCTCTGAATGAACACCTCTGACGTAGGTCATCCTAAGTCCTTCGCTACATTTGGTGACTTAGCAGGGTGCCTGGGTTCATGGGGTAAAGTTTGTCCAGGTCTTGGAGGTGGAGCGTCTGCCCACCTTCTGTGTGGCTTTTAAACGGCAAAGCAATAAGTAATAAAACTTATACGTTCAGATTCACCGTTAATTTTAAATTTATATTGACAGATTCAGGAGGTCCTTATCACATCGCTATTATGATGTCCCTAAACATCACTACTGATTGTCTATGGTCTCCATTCTAAAAAGGTCTTATCATCAAGAGTCGTCTACTACACTATAAAGAGGTAATATTTGTTTGTTTGCATCGAATAGGCTCCGAAACTACTGAACCGATTTGAAAAATTCTTTCGCTCTTGGGAAGCTACACTATCCCTGGGTGACATAGGCTATATTATATATTTTTTTAAAATAGGTATCCTTACTAAAACTTCAATAATGTAACCCAGGGTGTAAAAAAATGACCTAAAATATTCTTTAAATCGCGTGCGCTGCGAAAACTATTGATCATAGAATAAAATAATGTACTACGACTTTATAGAACACATCATTATTTACAAAAAAAGTCGTTACAGCATATGTCTAACTATTATGGTTATGCCACAATAAGTATTCTTTTATTTTAAAAATTTAATTAAAATGTCGCCGCTTGAAAAGGCTCTTTATTTGTATCTTGGTTTTAATCCTTATCAAAATAAATTACTTCATATTCAAGACAGCTTCAATACCTTTATTTAAATTTTTGAATTTTTCAATTCGGATGTTTAATTAGGAAGATATCACGAGTTTAAAATTGTTAGTATTAGAAAAAAGTTTCGGCTACGGGCCGGGCGGGAGAGGAGTCAAGAGATGCAGTGCCAGGGGGGTTGGCGGGACGGGGGAGCGGGAGAGTGGTGGCGGGGAAGGTGGAAGTGGAACGATGGAGGGGAACGCACGGGAAAGGACATGTAAGGAGTAACATTTTATTTATTTGAATATGGCATATATTATAAAAGAAAGTCCAAAAAAACGTGCAGCTCGCAAAAACTCAGAAACGAGTCCCGGTTCGATCAAGGGAGTTTTATGGTGTGGTAGATCTCTATCCCCCCTAGGGAATAAGGGTATCCGTTTTTACCTAAAGGGCGTGCTTTTAAAGATATAAGGGCTGAAAGTTTCGCCCTCTTGAAATTTCTAGAACAGTCTTCCGGAAAGTTCTAGAAGGTTCCATAGAGCTGTAGAAAGTTGTGGAAGGAGTGGCGGAGTATGTCGTAGAATGATCAGAAATAGGGAATCGGGAACATCATTGTGCAACATTCCAGAACACTATCTTATTGTCCTGAGCGAAGCCGGGTAACCCAGCTAGTTATAAATAAAGGTCTAATCTTTACTAAGTATAACATGAAGTCGCTCACGCTGTATGTGCGCTTAGATCTTTTAAACTACGCAACGGATTTTCATGCGGCTTTCACCAATAGATAGAGTGATTCATGAGGAAGGTTTTTAGGTATATAATTTGTCAAGGTTTTGTGTAAATTGGTTTAAATACATAATATATCTGGCCAAGCGACAGCGGGCAGCGTGGTGTGGATTTGATTTAACAGATGTCGTTGGTTATAAAGGTTTCGTTAGCCACATCAACCTGTGGCCGGGTCTGTTAGTAATATATAAATCAAGTAAAACAGTGTTTCCTTATCATCCAAGTCGATTAATTAATAATACAGCCCTGAGGAAAACGATTTCCCTCGGTACGAGGTAATCTTTGCTAATGCCGAGCAAACGCATCCGCCGCAAAGACCTAGACGTCCTAGACCAACCCTTGAACCCATGTTTATTGATCAATACGAATATATATTTTTTTAACCATAATATTTTTTTGCGATAATATATTTCATTGTAGTTCCTTATTCCTTATTCAAAATTTTGAAACGGTACCATGATTCACATACCTAGGTTCCCTGATAACAAACGAGAATAATACCACAGAGGAGATCCAGAAGCGCATAGTGAACGCATATCGCCATTATTACCGCCTACAAGATCAAATAAAATCCACACTGCTGTCCAGAAACACCAAGATATTAGTATACAAAACACTTATCAGACTGGTACTCACATACGCAGCTGAGACTTGCACTGGATGTTTTTTAAACGAGCACTGGATGTTTTTTAAAGGAAAATTTTGAGCCGTATCTTCGGACCGGTACCAGAAAATGGATTTTGGCGCAGACGTTATAACAATGCGCTATATACTCTGTTTAAGGATCTAAACGTCACAAAATTTATAAAACTGGGAAGACTTCGGTGGCTGGGTCATGTAAAGAGAATGACTGAGCATCAAGCACCAAAGTCCCTGCTGAACTCAAGACCGACAGGGCGAAGGAAACTGGGAAGACTATATTTAAGATGGAGCGACAACGTCCTCAAACATTTATCCACCTTGGAAATTGTAAACTGGAGAGAGCTGTCACAAAACCGCAATGAGTGGTGGAAGACTCTTGAGGAGGCCAAGACCCACCAGGGATTGTAGAGACAGGAGTGGTGATAATGAGATCCTTATTCGCATTCATTGACATCATAGCCATTTGAGTACCTACTTTAAATGCCCTCAGCACAAATTCTAACAACTTTTTTGACTCACGACAAATTTGTATTACATGACTTATTCGGTATTCTTTGTACTTGGAAAAACGTATCACTAGTTATTCCTTATTTCGGTGGCGATATTCGTGCCTCACACTGTACATGCAAATACACGACAAAGGTTGAACTTTGTCTACTTGCATTTGGTTGATGTAGTGAGCGGAATCGAAATTAAAACAGGACCGAATTTAAAACTTATGCCATCAAGATGTACGTGATAATTTTCATATTTAAGATTAACCATTGGTTAAAATTGATGCTTATTGAGTAGGTACTTGTTCTATGGGCAATTACTTCTAGGCAAGTACCTACCTAATTTTATTATTTTCTTTTTTGTTCCATTATTCAAATAGTTCTATAGAAGAACAAAGGAAGGTAGCTTCCATTCTTACGTAAAAAAAATGTGTTCCAACAAGCTGATCACAATATAAATCTTATAAAAAATCAGGATTATGTAAATAAAAGAATAATAAATTATGACCAGACAAACAAACACAAAACAAGCGTTTGATTTACAAAAGTGAGTACCACAGAAAACCTCCACCTGAAATCAAACAAGAGCGTAAAAAGCGCCATATGGTCCTTCGAGCCGGATGAAAACCAGCTCATCCAGCCAGCCGTCCGGTCTACATCATTCTTATTCATCATTACATATTCCTAAGGTATTAAGAGGGCATTACCAGTGGCCGAAAATTCAAATTTCATCAAAAGACGGCCTCACGATCGGAAGTTTTTTAGAACGAGATAGAAATACCACATTCGCTCCGCCGCAAGCAGCATGTCCCACTCAACTGGCGATATCTATAGGATGGTTCAGACGACATCGATATTGAATTCTCGGTTCCAGCTTTTTCCGAATAAGTAGTTATTTGTAATTTGTTTACCGAAGTGCATAAACATAAATAGATACAAGTGAAATGCGTAAAAATAGTGGGTATAAAATAGGTACTTACGTAATATACAAATTTCTTGATTTTTGAAATGTTTTTACGAGTATTCTGTTGTTGTTTTTTAATTGTATTTCTACTGAGTGATATTCAGTTTGATTGTAAGAAATATCTCATTTTTACATATTTATTCTTCTCACAATAGGTATTATCAGTAATTTGGGAGGCGGGTATGGGTACTACTGCCCGGGAACCAGGGAGATTATTGTTGGTAATCTAAATTAAATTGAATTTCAAAAACCTCACCCCATGTACCTGGGTTCATTTATTTGTCCGGATCTTGGCGACGGATGCACCTGCCCACCAACTGCATGGCAGGCCGGATCAGGAGAGACTGGTTGGACCTGGGAGATCTTTTACCTACCCAGCAGCACTCTCCAAAACATCTCCTTACAGTGGGAGGGATAGATTTTTTCATGTCCGTCACTCTTGGACTGACCCCCAGATTCCTACATGCCCCTGATACCTTTTTTCTTCCCAGAATCCCGAACCCAATTTGGGAAACGGAACTCAATTTGGACCCCTAGGTTCCTACCACTCCTGGTACCTTTTTCCTTCCCAGAATCCAGAACCCAATTTGGGAGGCGGGTATGGGTACCGCCGCCCAGGAAACCATTTATTGGATAACCAACACCTCTGCCATAGGTCACCCCAAGGGGTTCGTTTCGCTTGGTGACTTACTTGCCCGGGTTCAAGGGATAAGGTTTGTTCGAATCTTGGCGGCGGATGCGTCTGCCCACCAACTGTGTGGCAGGCCGGATCGGAAGAGACTGGTTGAGGGAGATTTTTTGACCTCTCCTGCAGGATTCTCTTGGAAGCCTTGCACTGCAGTGGTGAGGATAGACTCATACATCCTCTTGGATACACCGATCCCAGATTCCTACCCACCCCTCATACCTTTTTTCCTTTCAAGAACTTCCTCTCCTTCCTTTTTCTAAAAAGACCTTCGACACAACATCCCCAAAGATGACATATTTATTCTTATTATGAAATATTTTCCTGTAAGGAGCTAATGTCAAAAAAAGTAAAATGTATTTTTAACATTTATATTTTTACCAAAATTATGTAATTCAACTATAAATAAAAATAACCAAAAAAACAGCAGCATTATAATAAAAAATATGTAAAATATAGCAACAAGCATATATTTTAGTATAGTCTACATAATATATGTACAGAACTTGAAAATATAAAAACAGTAGGACTGTTAGTAGTTGTACAGTGAAAACTGACCGCAATACAATAATGTGAAGGTTGTCCAAGAATTAACTACCTTTGCTCGTTTTTTCTCAAAATACGATGGCACTAGCGTTAGCTCAGACTTTCCCAAAAAACCGAGCGGTGATCCGGCTTGGTAGCTGATTCAGTGCGATCTTTGCGTTCGTTTGAGAAAGACGCTCCGTTGTCGAATCCCACCCCCTGCGAGGTGCGCTCAATTATTCGCTTTTTCAATTTAGAGGGAGTTAGCCCTGTTGAAGTTCATAAGCTTGCAGTTTTAATCCCAGATGTCAGTAAGTCTACCACACAAATGATTTTGAGGGAAAAATGGAGTTTGCAAATTAATGCTCGTTGCGCAAATGCGCTCGGATCTCTTCGAACTGTTTTTCCAACCAAGGCGAAACTTTTTTGGGTTGAAAAATGGGTTCACCACCTAACCCTACCAAAAAGGCAATGAATGACATGAATTACACCTCTTTCGACATTACTCTTTACACATGGACGAAAAATCTTTGGAGACCGACCAGGATGCGGAGGGAGAGTTGATTGCATTTTTGACGGCGGAGTTGAACGATAAGGGAATGAAGACCTGGTTCCACGGCTCACCTAGTGCATTGATCGTAACAGGGACTATGTCTCTATGGCATTATTAATAGAATAAAACTGAAAATAATATAAAATATACTGAATATACTAATATATTAGAGACTTGGTCATTATAACAGAAATTATTAACAAAAACACGATTTGAATTACACAATCACAAATTAAAACCATAATTTTTACGGTAAATTCACTCGCATGGTGCATGCATATGTCTAGCCTCTCTTTCACAGCCAGTTAAAGACATTTTTTATTAGTAATAGTTCAAAACAGAAATTGTACAGTATTTATTAAATGTGTTACTAAAACACTGTTTAACAGAAAGTAACTTCTAACCAGAGAAAGTTTAAGTTCTTTTAACAGAAAGTAACTTCTAAAGAGCGTTTTAATTTTTTTTAAATATTGATTTGGATTCACCAGTCGTTCTTAATATAAAACACGATCCATAACCATTCAAAGACACAGTATCAAATTTCTTTATAATATATTTTTTTGACAAATTAGAGAGGCGTCAGAAATTTACATTTCGAATGAACGTCGTTAGTAAGCTCAAAAATCATCTGTCAAAAAATTAAATAAAGCGAGTACACATTTCTAATATATAATTATTACCGAAATTAGTGTGTTAAATTAATCTAAGGGTAAAAAAAGAAACAACCTACCGGAGAGCTAAAGAAAAATAGAAAATGACAAATGAATGCTTGCTAAAAGCAAATAAAGATCTTATAAAAATAAAATGTGAATGGATGTGGGTAAACTTTCGAAATCACTGGAAAACGATAATAGGAATATTTGTCTCATTTTCCACGCTGATGTGCACATTTAGTCCAGTCAAGGAAGGAGGTGTAGAGTGCGTGAGCAGGACCCTAAGCGATTCCTCCAGAAACTTGTTTAGGGTGCTTAGGGTCTGAACATACTAAAAGTACTGACGTCTAGGTGTGAGCTAGCGGGGGGAGGGGGAGAAGGTCCCAATGTTCGGATTTCCGCTTATATCTCGAAAACGGTGCGTCACAGAGAAATTTTTCTTAAAACAAGTAAAATTTTGTAAAATTATCTACAACTTTTGTTTTATACGTAATTCTCGAAATTTAAGCCGTTTTTAAGTTACACGCTCCACAAATGTAGACATTTTCGAAAAAATCATTTAACCTTACATTTTTCATCAAACATTCCTTCATATCGTCTAAAATATTCATCAAAGAAATACATTTATTTTAAGGAAGTTATAAAGAATTTAATTCCCTTTTAGAATATATATATATACAAATGCAAATTAATCTCAAACCGGTCAACATTTACAGCAATTTTAAGTTTTTTCGTAAAATTTTGTCATGAGATAATTATAATTTTCATTATAAAATACAATTTAAAATTTTTCAAGTGATATTATTTTTTTCTACTTTCTTTAAAAATTGGCTTTAAACTGTGGTCACACGTATTATTAGGCGAACGGACAAAATGTGTGTCAGTAATGTGATAAAAACAGCTTTGTCTGAAAATGATATTTTACGAAAAAACTTAAAATTGTTGTAAATATTTACTGGTTGGAGATTAATTTGCATCTAAATATATATAATTATATTATAAAAGTAAATTAAATTCTTTACAACTTCTTTAATATAAATTTATTTTCTTTGTTGAATATTTTAGACGACATGAAGGAATGTTTGAT
Source organism: Limnephilus lunatus (assembly GCA_917563855.2). Classification (NCBI taxonomy): domain Eukaryota; kingdom Metazoa; phylum Arthropoda; class Insecta; order Trichoptera; family Limnephilidae; genus Limnephilus; species Limnephilus lunatus. The sequence goes on along the minus strand of OU830601.1, from coordinate 14,047,941 downwards.
GAAAAATGTGAGGTAAAATGATTTTTTTCAAAAATATCTACGTTTGTAGAACGTGTAACTCAAAAACGGCTGGGATTTCGAAAATTACATAAAGAATAAAAGTTGGAGATGATTTTATGAGCTTTTACTTAATTTCAGAAAATTTTCCTCTGCAACGCACCGTTTTCGAGATATAAGCGGAAACCTGAAAATTGGGACCTCCCCCCCACCCCTTAACTCACCACCTAGACGTCAGGACTTTTAGTATGTTTACACCCTAAGCACCCTAAACAATTTTTTGAAGGAATCGCTTAGGTTCCTGCTCACGCACCCTAAAACCTTTTGGATCATTCATTGACTGGACGAACTTGTCTTAAGCAAAGTAGATTCAGAATCAAATTGAATTTGAGGACGATTTACGCAGATTATTGTTTATAAATTAATATGTTCGTAAAAAGAAAAATAAATAAGTTAAAAATAGAAGAAAAAGTATGGTAAAAAGCTTCTGTTCCCGTGGTGAAATTTGAGTCCTCAGTTTTCCGCTTCTACCACGAATTTCCTGACACCGTGTGTACAAGGTAATGTTGCATGTCTATAATTTGCGCAACGTTGGGTATTAATGCTAGTAAATTATTGTTCATAATTAGGTCACCGTAATGTACCACGGGTTTCCCGCCACCGTGTATATGTCGCAGGCAAACCGTAAAATCAGGCCGTTCTTGATGCGTCTGAGGCACTTCACGATCTGCTGCCAGGCACTTCACGAAGTAACTAGGCGCACCATGATCTGCCTGATTTTACTATCGACCGCCGACATATATAAGGCAATAAAGTATGCGTGTAACTCGCGCAACGCCGGGTATGCAAGTAAATTATTGTTTATAATTACCATGGTAATAACAATGAACCTGTCACCGTAATGTACCACGTATTTTTCGACACCTTGTATATTATGTCGCAGGCCAATCGTAAAAACAGGCAGATCACGATGCGCCTCAGGCACATCACGATCTGCCGCCATTTCACGATGCAGCAGATCATGATGTGGCTAGGCGCAACATGATCTGCCTGATTTTACGATCGGCCTACGACATACATATGCAAGGTAATGTTTCGAGCGTATAATTCGCACAACGCCGGGTAATTAGTGTTAGTGAATTATTGTTTATAATTACGTCACCGGAATGTACCACCGGTTTCCCGCCACCGTGTATATAAGGCAATGTTGCTTGCGTGTATTAATGCTAGTAAATTATCGTTTATAATTACCGCGGTAATTACAATTGAATCGGTCACCGTAATGTACCACGTATTTCCCGACACCGTGTACCTATACACGGTAAGGCTGGGTAGTATTGCTAGTTTATAATTTCCGCGGTATAAACGGATAAATCGGTCACCGTAATATCCATGAATCACAATGTATTGAAGTTATTACCCATTTTCATTGATCAAATATACTTTGTCGAAGCCCATTTACGCGTACATAATAATATATATATTATAAAAATTTTAATTGCACATACCGATGAAACTTTACAGTCATTATTTACTTTAGAATGTTGATTCTTTTCTCTAAAAATTAAACAACATGTTATAAAAAATACACAATAAATCTGACAGATTCGTTCCAACGACCCTGTAGCATATAAGGTATGTACAACGTTAATTGATAATTAAATATTACTAATCATTGTTTTTTCTCGTTATATTTCTCCCAGTTATGTTTTTGGTGTGGTAATTTTGATTTTTTTATGAAAGTTCTCTCTTTATTGATTTTTCTCCCCATTTTAAGCGGACGAATAAATTTAAAATGTTATGAACTGGACCGGCGCGGACAGCACGACCGCTCGCTGCCGTGAATCGACAGATACTAAGAGTTTTGTTTAGCGCCGTGCGCGTCAAAATACAGAATAAAATATTCACAAAAGCGTGTCGCAAATTCAACAGAATTATATACTCGAGAAAATATTTTTGGTTAAAAATTATTTCTAATATTTCAATAACGTCTTAAGTTAAATTTCTGTGTTAAAAATTCCGAGAGAAATCAATTTGTAAGTGTGTAATAAATAAGTCAAGTTGTAGTATTTTCGGCACAAAACGGGTGCTTGGATTTTTATTTTAATGATTTTATTTGAAATTAAATTAAAATTCTAAATTATATTTTGCCTAGATAATGAACAGTTTTATAATACTGTATTACTATTTGGTATGATATATGTATTGTATAATAACTTTACTCGTTTGAAAATTAACAAATATTGCCATCGACCAACAGTAAAACTATTTTTTTATTAAAAAAATGTTAACTTTTTCAAAATTTAAAATATAAGTTTACCACATAAAATAACGATCTTTCGAAATCAATTTATTGTTTTTCTGTAAAAAGCTTCGACACGTCTATGAGCTCATTCAAAAATGTCATTTTTCAGCTTTGTCTGGTTATTAACTCTTAAGGCATTATAATATAACTTGTAAAATCACGCGAAGAATTCGCCACCAAGAGCCACTCTTTTTGCGTGATATTATAATCAACAAGATAAAATATTGTCAACCTAATATAATTTAACCAGTAGGTAGATTCCAAATAATTTACTCTATGATTACCACTGATTATTAAATAATATAATTTATTTTATTGTAATCTATTTATTATTCGCTCCCGCAAAGGTGGAACAAACAAAAGTTTATTTTTAAATAATTTAATGTGTATGTTTGTGTAAAAAATTCTGCATTATGCCACAAACATTAAAATCACTGGTGAAGAAGCGCGGTGAATTGAAGGCACAATTAACAAGATTTAAGAATTACCTATTAAGTGATTCAGTTGATGTAATAGAAACGGAAACAAGATTGGAGGAGGTAAACACACTGTTAAATCGCTTTAAGAATATACAATCTCAGATCGAAGAGTTTGATAGTAACTCAGATGAAGAGGATAGCCCACTTGAGTGTTTTGAATTGCAATATTATCAAGTAGTGACGTTAGCAAAAAAATCCATAAAAAGCATTGAAAAAATTGATGATACTAACAATATTAAGATCCAATTACCTACATTTTCGCTCCCAGAATTTAGTGGTGATTATTCGAAATGGTTATCTTTTAAGGATGCTTTCGTCACGATAGTGGGTAATAATAAATCATTAAATAATTTTCAGAAACATTACTATTTGCGTGATTGTTTAAAAGGAAAGGCATCACAAATATTAAACGCACTTGAAATTACCCAAGACAATTTCGAAATAGCTTGGCAGGTTTTATCAAATAGATTTGAAAATAAGCGTGTAATAGCTAATCAACATTTAAATTCATTGTTTAAGCTCAAGGAATTAAAACAAGAAAATCACGTCGCCTTGAGAAGTTTATTAGATCAAACACAATTACATTTGAATTCATTGAAAAACATAGGTCTACCCACGGAGTATTGGGATGTAATAATAATTTATATTTTGGCCAACAAATTAGATTCCAATACCCGGATCTATTGGGAACAATATCCAACTAAAGAAAAAATACCGACATTGCAAGAATTTTTAAAATGTTTAACAGATCGAGCGATAGTCTTGGAAGCATCGGAAGCAACATGTTCCACAGCCAAACCAATATTCGCGCATCATAAACCGTCAAGTTACAAAAAGGAATCTTCAGTTTCATTATTGTCGCAAAGGTTGAAATGCATTGTTTGTAAGGAAAATCATAAGATTTATTTCTGTAAACAGTTTTTGAAACTAAACCAACATGAACGGTTTGAAAAAATCAAGCAATTACACGCTTGCATCAAGTGTTTAAATGTAGGTCATTCAACTAAAGAATGCAGGAGTAAGAATAATTGTAGAACTTGCGATAAAGCAGGACACAACACATTACTCCATATTTTCCCTAAAGAGGATCAAAACACTGAGAATGGCATGGATCAAGTACCAGTCTCAAACCATTCCACTTTTGGAGAAGCAGAAAAAACAATTTTGTTATCAACGGCAATGGTGAACGTTAAGGACAGTAATGGAATTATTCATTCAGCGAGAGTATTGTTGGATAATGGTTCTCAGGTGAATTTCATAACTGAACGATTTGCTAAAAAATTAAACATAAAATACAAGTCATTAAATATGCCGGTCTCTGGGTTACATAATAATATAACAAATGTAAAGAAGAGCCTCTCGTTTGAATTGTCATCAATAAACTCTAATTACAAAAAACTTGTTACTTGCTTGGTATTACAAGAAATCACCAGCAAGTTACCGCAGACCTCTTTTCCAAAAAGGGAGGCAAACATACCACCAGGATTGAAATTGGCCGATCCTGAATTTTCCACTTCCGGTCATGTGGATATATTACTCGGCTCCGAACTATTTTGGGAAATGCTGACCACTGATCAATTGAGATTAGGAACAACTGGACCTACGCTGCAACGCACTGAACTTGGATGGATATTATCCGGGCCAATTAGAATGTGCACTACAAAAAAAGAGCAAGAATCATCCTCGTGTCACTTATCTTTAAATATGATTCACAATCAAATTGAAAGATTTTGGAAACAAGAGGAATTGGTGTCCATCAAGCACCAAAATTATGAAGAAAAGGCATGTGAAGAGAGCTTCAAGTCAACCCAAAAAAGGGATGAAAATGGGCGTTTCGAAGTAAGCTTACCATTCCGACCTTGTATAGATCAAATAGGTACTTCCTTGCCTATGGCAGAAAAAAGATTTTTAAACTTGGAAAAGAAATTATCTTCTAATATGGATTTGAAACTTCAATACATTAAATTCATGGAAGAATATGAAAACTTAGGTCATATGACAAAATTTGAACCAGTTTCAAATGAAGAAAAATCTTACTATTTACCTCATCATGCAATCAAGAAGGAAACCAGCAGCACTACCAAACTAAGAGTGGTGTTCGACGGCTCCGCAAAAACCTCCAGCGGGATATCAATAAACGACGCGTTAATGGTTGGTCCAATAATACAAAATGATTTATATACCCATTTGTTAAATTTTAGAAAATATCAAGTGGCATTGACGGCTGACATAGAGAAAATGTACAGGCAGGTCAACATTAGAGAGGAGGACCGCGTCTTCCAAAAAATACTTTGGCGAGCATCTCCAGAAGAGGAAATGGGCCATTTCAAGTTAAATACGATAACTTATGGTATGGGACCGTCATCTTTCTTAGCCACGCGTTGCTTGAAGCAGCTGAGTATGGAAAACGCTCAGTTATATCCTGAAACTAGTCTCATTTTAGAGAGAGATTTTTACATAGATGATCTAATTACAGGTGCAGACAATGTGGAATCCTGTAATTTGTTAAAAGAACAGTTAATCTCCATAATGAATTCGGCCGGTATGAACTTAAGAAAAAGGCGGTCTAATTCTTCTGATTTGTCATCGGAGGCCGATCAGGCCACTGATATGGTAATTTTGGACAAACCAGAAGGAGAGAAAATTCTAGGCTTAGCTTGGAATTGCGAAAAAGATAGTTTTTTATATCACGTGGAACTACCGTCACATCCTATTTATAATAAACGGAATATTTTGTCACTGATTGCTAGTATTTTCGATCCATTAGGTTTGCTAGGACCAGTAACCGTGAATGCTAAACTTATTATGCAGAAATTATGGCAAGAAAAGATATCTTGGGATGAAGAAATACCTATAGAAATTCTGAAGCTTTGGAAAAAATATTTAGAAGATTTAAAAGGTGTAAATTCTTTTCAAATACCTAGAAAAATTATATGTAATCAAACCGTAAATATACAATTGCACGGATTTTGTGACGCATCTCAAAAAGCATACGCTGCTTGCGTATATATGCTATCCACAGACCAATCAGGAAAACGGCATTCTCAATTAATCACAGCTAAATCAAGAGTAGCTCCATTAAAAACGATTTCTTTGCCTAAATTGGAATTATGTGGTGCTGTTCTGTTAACAAAAGTTGTTGAAAAAGTAAAGGAATCCCTAGGTATACCTTTGGATAAAACATTTTATTGGTGTGATTCCACTATAACTCTATGCTGGATAGGAAATCAACCAGCGCGATGGAATACATTTGTTGCAAACAGAGTTGCAGAAATACAGGAAAGAAGCGAAACCAGTCAATGGAAGCATGTCAACTCCGAAGATAATGCTGCGGATATTTTATCAAGAGGAACCAGTGCTAAAAGTCTATTTTCTTCAGAAATCTGGTGGAGAGGTCCTAATTGGTTAACTCAAGATGAAGTAACTTGGCCGAACTATAAGGAAATTTGCATCGATCCACCGGAATTAAAAAGCAAAATAAATTTAACCGTCAGTATGAATAAAGATTGGGAATTGTTTTATCGTTTTTCTTCTCTCACGCGTTTACAAAGAGTAACTGCTTATATCCTACGTTTCATTAATAATACAAGAAAAAAACATACATTTAGCGGACAACTTTCAATAATAGAATTAAACAAGTCGTTACATTCATTAATAACGGTCACTCAATCTTATTCATTTTCAAAAGAAATTAAAACATTAAAGGCGGGAAAAAACTTAGATAAAACCAGTCATCTCAAATCATTAAACCCATTTATACATATGGATTTATTGCATGTAGGTGGGAGATTGTCCAGAGGAAAACTAATACATGAAGCACAAAAACATCCGATATTACTACCTCACGATCACCCTCTAACAAAGTTAATCATTAAACATTTTCATTATACAAATTTGCATGTAGGTACTCAAACGTTACTAGCACTTATTAGACTAAAATATTGGCCTATAATGGCAAAAAATGCTATTAAAAAAAAATACTTAAAAATTGCATTGTGTGCTTTAAATGCAGTCCAAAAACAAGTCATCAAATAATGTCTGACCTTCCAGAGGATAGAGTGTCACCATGTAGACCGTTCTCTGTTACAGGACTGGATTACGCAGGGCCAATCTTAATAAAGTCTGGAATCAGTAGGAGATCCAATTCAGTCAAGTCTTATATTTGTTTATTTATATGCTTCTCTACTAAGGCAGTTCATTTAGAACTGGTCACCGCTCTGACTACAGATGCATTTCTTAATTGTTTAAAGCGTTTCATTTCCAGACGTGGAAAACCTAGTAAATTGTATTCTGATAATGCTACTACATTTGTTGGAGCGAATAATGAATTGAAAAATATGTATAATTTATATGTCTCTCAAAAGGAAATAGCTAATTACTTAACTAATATGTCTATTCAGTGGGTTTTTATCCCACCTAAAGGTCCTCATCATGGAGGTCTTTGGGAATCTAACATAAAAAGTGTGAAATATCACGTAAAAAGAGTGGCAAACGTCTCTTCATTAACATATGAAGAGATGTGTACGTTATTATACCAAATAGAGTCCTGCATAAATTCTAGGCCTTTAATTCCACTATCCAACGATCCCCTCGACCTCTTCGCACTTACTCCAGGTCACTTTCTTATTGGTGATAACCTGTCAGCTGTAGCTGAACCTGACCTACAACAGATTCCCATAAACAGGCTTAATAATTTCCAAAAACTAAGCCAGCTAAGACAGAGCTTCTGGTCAAGATGGAGAATTGAATATCTGGGAGAGCTGCAGCAAAGGACTAAATGGACGGATGGGAACCGGCGACAACTAAAGATTGGGGACTTAGTTATCATCAAAGACGACAACGCACCACCAAATTTATGGAGGATGGGACGTGTCATCGCCACTCACCCTGGACAAGATGGGATAACCCGTATAGTCACCTTGAAGACGCAGCAAGGGTCTATGAAAAGGCCCATTACCAAATTGTGTCTTCTACCAATGGACGATGCTATCACATCTTAGAAGAACTGGATCAAAATAAACTACTAACATCTAAGAAGAGCAGTATAAAAAATAAGTCATCTTTACTAAGGCCAAGGATCAAAAAGAAGCCATCTTTCTTGAAGACAAGAACTGCAGAGGCTATCGATCGAGGATCAAGAAGATGAACATTTTATAATTTAGTGTTATTTTTTTTTCTTACGCATATCTTCTAATGATTTACTTCAATTTATTATATTATTGTTTCTAAACTAACTACAACAATCAATGGATGATTACGATATGTGTAATAGCTAGTTTCACCTGTCTTTTTTATTTTTTAAAAATAATTTATCTCACAAATAATAATAATCAATTTTAACTATTATAGGGTTCTAAAAAGAACTTTCATTTAATTTCAGCCCTTTTTGTCGGGGAGCTATGGTTAAAATTGATGCTTATTGAGTAGGTACTTGTTCTATGGGCAATTACTTCTAGGCAAGTACCTACCTAATTTTATTATTTTCTTTTTTGTTCCATTATTCAAATAGTTCTATAGAAGAACAAAGGAAGGTAGCTTCCATTCTTACGTAAAAAAAATGTGTTCCAACAAGCTGATCACAATATAAATCTTATAAAAAATCAGGATTATGTAAATAAAAGAATAATAAATTATGACCAGACAAACAAACACAAAACAAGCGTTTGATTTACAAAAGTGAGTACCACAGAAAACCTCCACCTGAAATCAAACAAGAGCGTAAAAAGCGCCAACCATTTAAAAATATTTAGTATAGGTGCCTACATAGATAGAATTATTTGACGTCCTCCATGAAAAAGTTTATAGCATGACAGAAAACAATTAAAAAAGCGATTCCTGAGCATGTTTAAAGAAAAATTATGATAAAGTATGATTGACCTGATTTTACATTTTCCTGTGAAATAATATATAAATGTATCTATTTTCTAATGTAATTAAGTACTTGTAATAACATTATTTCTGTACCTACTCGTATTTTACAATGTCACTACTCCAAAATTCAAACACGAGAAATATCTTCTCCATTGAGTTGGGTAGTTTCATTAAAAATAAATTAATGTATTGTAGATAAGTTTTTAGATTTTCACGGCCAAAAGCATTTTCGTTGTTAGTTTTTGGGGTGTTATGCCGTGTTGCGCTACCTCCTACTATAGCCTATACTACTATAGGCTATAGGCTATAGTAGGAGGTAGCGCAACACGACATAACACCCCAAAAACTAACAACGATAATGTATTGTAATTAGTTTTAATAACCATATGTTTTACTTTAAATCTGTATATGTATGTATTTTTTTTAATTTTTGCCGTCCGATAACATTTTTTTTTTCAATTTTCATTAAAAATATTTTTCCATCACGTGTCGCAACTGAGTAGTCAAGAGAGTAGCGCGTTTATAACCTAGCGGGTCACTCGATAAGCGTTGCGACTCGTTCTAGCTGTATAGCAACAAATGAAACAGTGCACGAAAGAGCGCTTAAAGCCGTCGCGACTTACAGGGACGGGATAAGTAGCGACGTGTGATTTTTTTTTTTTATCACAAAAAATATATCATCACAAAGTATTTTTATATTTTTTACTTCTTGCTTAGGAATCGCTGGTTAAAATCCTTCGGGTGTTGATACACCCTGTATATTTATGAAAATTTCAGCCGTAGTCGTCACCAAGACTTTCTCGATATACCATTCAGAAGAACAGATATTCGACGAATGCTGCTTTTAATTAGATTTCAAAAACAGAAGACATATTTAGTCACTCTTTAAATAATTGAATACATTTTTTTTGTATTGCTGTTCCCAATTGTTAGGAAAATAAAATAAGAAATCTTATACTTTAAATGAACATTTAATCTGCCGTACAATAATAAAAAAAAGTATTATCATATCTACGGAGGAGATCGCATAACTTAAGAAGAGTACAAATGCCAAAAATGTATATATTCTTAGTGTGCTTTATGTCACCACGAATACAGGTAATAGTAATAAAAACCGCTTGGCAAACGTAGTCCAGAAACGCTCGACTTTAGCGCAAGAGTGGTTTTTATATGTTATTTTTATAAGAAAGAAAACAGTTAATCAATGGAAAGAGCCACAAATAATTTTTGACATAATATCGCATATTTTAAAAAATGTTTCATATACGCTTTCACACTTGTCTAATGAAAAAAAATATTAGTTGTTGACACATATATTTTATTTTGTGTAGTAGTTTAATTTTTTTATAAGTTTACTCCACCAAAACGAAAGCAAAATCTTTAATTTATCCAAAAAAATTTTTTTTTTTGGATTCATAATACAATTCGTAGAATAGATTGATTGAAAATAGTAATATTAAATTAAATTTCTAGTGGCTCTATCTTGGAAAGGAAGCTCTCAACTTATTATTATTATCGTAAAAGCATATTAGTACTTAATAACTTATGTATAAACAAAACCTATGAATATGCTTGCATAGCTAACGGTGGAGGCCATTTTTTTTTATATTAAGAGGACGTTGATGAGGAGTTTAGACTTTGGTGATAAAAAGCTAATGTTGTTAAATTAATTGTTGCCCTCACCACGAGCCGTCCCTGGTTTCTCCAGGTGAAGTTAATCCCCGTGATGAGATCAGTACCTCCGTGTGATGTGATGTGTTTCGCCACTGCCATTGTTCTGGAAGGAAGCCGCCATAGCAGAAAACAGAGAATCAGAACAGTGTCATATTTGCTGCTACTTCTACGTGCTACTTGCCCGCATTGTGGAAAACCTTTGATTAACTTAATGAAATTATTAAAGGAAAGTTTGTGTTTATTTTAGCCATATTGCAAGTAGAGCTGGGTTCTTACATGTAGATACCTTGACAAACAAGGCAATAAATAATTTTGTGAAAATGAGTTCATAATATTCTAACGGAGAATGGTAATTCTGGTCATCCTAATATTTAAAAAAAAAAAATAATGAATGGTAATTCTGGTCATCCTAATTATTTGAAAAAAAATAAACGTAAAGAGAATTGACAAGTATACATTATTGTTAGGCATTTTTATTTTGCAGCTTCATAAATCCTACTAATCGGATTTGTGCTAGTAATGTACTATTTTATAAACATTTCATAAATAAGGTTTGTAATATTCAGAAAACAGGTTATTTACTTCATTTAAATATTATAACACCAAACCAAGCTTAACCCAACCAATAAAAAAAATAAACTAATTGACGGTCCCTTCTCTATCTTTCTGTACAAATTTTATATTAACTAACGTATTTCATATTTTCATGAATATTATTTTTGAAGTGAAACTTCTTTAGCCCTGATTGGATTTGAAATTCGGATGAAACGAAAATGACGCATACACCACCTGCGAAGCATCAAACTGCGCTCATTGGTCGCCTTGATAATGGTGTCACTTTTTTAAGGTACCTATTGGTTGATATATGAAACGGAAATGACGCTAGGTCATTTGATTATGACTACACTTTTCAAGGCTCCCATTGGTTGAGAATTTTTTTGAAAGTTGATATTTTTTTCAAGATTTTCTCAAAATACTATCTTTTTTTTATAATTACAGTTTTTTAATTTACGTATTCGCGAAACGTTATATATTTTAAATCATGTACGGTAGGAAATATATCACAAATTTGATTATTTTATATTTATAATTTCTTTTAATATCCTTAAATCTGATGATGTAATCAATGCACAACAATACGACCTACAAAAACACGGCACAAGTTCTCCTAGTGAGGTCTTTACGAAATACCATTATATTTAAATTATTTAGGGCCAGTTGTTTCACGGAATTTAAACCATTCATAAAAGTTTCAAGTTCTGTTATTATATAATTGTGGACCTGTTGTTTCAACAAACTGCAATAATAACATAACTTGATTAGAACTTTCACAGAACTTTATAAGTAAAAATTTTCAAAATTTTAAGCAACCCCCGACAAAAAAAAGAGCTGATGACCTTGAAACGCCTGAACAGATTTTCATGAATTGTAGCTAAAAACCATCTCGATCGCGTCAGCTTTTAAACCCATACGATGCCACAGACAGACAGACAGACAAAAAGAAAGTCATACTTATAACACCGCTCCTTGCTTCGTACCTCAGGGGTTAAAAATGAACTTCGAAATTTGATGAATTGAATTCTGCAAAACCACTGGTCCTTTTTCTTTTAATACATTTAATTTACATTACACAAAATTCTTACTGTAACATTAGGTATATAAAATCTTTGTACATATATTGATAAAAAGTACCTCAACATTTACTGCACTGCTAAACGAAAATAATCCGGTTAATATCATTTTCATCGCTAGTTTTCATATGAGTTTTTTCTTTGTCTTTAAAAATAATGTATCAATTCAAAATAATGCATTCTTACTCTTTTTAGTAGTTCTTTCATGTAGCAACAAAATCAGTGTGAAAATTGTTTATATCAGTATTCACTATTTTTATTATACGTTACCTCCTTTGACTGTAACTCACGTTTCTTTAACTCTCTCTAAGAACAAATTATATATCTACATAAATAATACATTCAGTACAAGTTTTTATTTGAGTATTACCGCCAGCTACAATACACTCACACTAAGTTTAATTATAATAACTAATATTTATCAAAATAATTCATTCTTACTTTCATTAATAGCTTTCTCTAGTAACAGCAAAATTATTATAAAAATTACAAATCTTACAATTAAAAATTCTAACCATACTCTTCCTCTAATCAACAAAAATCACGCTGTTTTAGTATTCTTTAAGATAATATCAGTTTACTGTGCAAATATTATTCTTCCAGCATGTTCTCGTAGGAATCAAAATCAAAAAAAAAATATTTATTGTACAAATAAAAATCAGAGTATTAATATCTTATTTACTCACTATATGATGCTCATATTTTCTGTAATAATCTTTTTGTTTTGGTTAACTATTATTATATTCACTTGTATTTACAGAATTTACATTAACTTCAAATGCTCGAGCTCTGTCAAAATAATGTTTTTTTATTTCTCAAAAACCATTACTACTATTAGTACTGCATTATTATGTACTGGGTTCTGTTCGATTTACTTATACAAGTCAGAAATGCGAGTGGTACATCTACTTTGTATTTAATTATTCGCTCGTTGAAGTGCGGTATTACATTCAATTCTTGGGCATTTAAGAGGCAGTTCATAATTCTCATCAGAATATTATATATTGAAGGTAATATATTCTATATTCAGTTTTCGACATCCATGATTAGCACATTTAATTTAACTTTAGGATACTACAGACGTATACCTACTGTTTATATATCTGGGAAAAAATCCCGTTACAAATGCCCACGCACATTTTTAATCATACTTTTGCATTTTTCACATGTTACTGTATTTAATTATTGTTTTTTATCACACCTATCAATTACAAGCAGAAGCATTATACACTATATTATGCATTTTACTGTTAAAATATATTTTAAGTTGGAATACTTTGTATCAACATTATCATTCACGTTATATAATGTACTCTCATTATCTCATAATAATGCAATCTCTCTATTATTGGTATTAATTGTATTGATTGTTCTTTGTTGTTGTTTTATGAGGCATGCCAACACCTCAAACATTCTTTTTTATACGCATAATAATGTATTTTTCGTTCTTCAATCAAACTCATATGAACTTATCACAAGCAGCGATAGTATTTGTAAGATGATGTTCCCAGCAAATCTATATAAATCTGGAAAAAATCTTAATTTACATAAATATGTCCTAGTATTGGTTCTACTTTTGCATTTTTCGCATGTCATGGTATTCAATTATTGTTTTTTGGCATTTTTTTTCGCATCAACTTCTCTACAAGAACAGCACATACTATGCATCTGGCCATTTTATTGATTTTATTGTTTTTATATTTACTGAATTTACAGCCTTCATGACAGATACTTACATAATCATCACCTGCTTAGAGTGCTTCTTTACGAAACATACCAACAACATCATCTTTTATAACATCTTTTATATCTATAATAATTCACTTTTCTCATATTTTTCTCTTCTATGTGCTCGTAGCGGAATCAATCTTCATCTCGAAGAAAAATACGCATCATACTATCAGAACTCACAATCTCCTATACAATATATTAATAAAATACTGATGAACAACACCGTAATTTACACTTTCTATTTTTACTATTTGTTTGCTGACTTTTCGCACAAGAACTACGGGTTAACCACTACACATCATAATAAATTTAAACATAATTATGTTTCAGTTACCTTCGGATAATTGCAATGATTCTGGTATTAGCGTTAATATGAATATAATTCGAGATCTGGAGAATTTAAACAACTATAACTGGGACTCATATAGCCTAAAAATCATACACCAGAATATTAGAAGCATATCGAATCTCGACGACTTTACAATTTTTCTTGATCTATTTAATTCCTCTTTTGATGTTATAATATTAACTGAATGCTGGTTAAACAAATACTACACCGTAAAATCAATCCACGATTACACTGAATATCACACCACAACCAACCTCAACAAATCTAGTGGAATTGTTATCTACATCAAGGACGGAATTAAAGCTCATGTAGAGGAAATTCCTTTAGCACAATCAAACTGTATGAAAAAAGTATTGAATAATAACATATGCATATTTGCCATTTACAGATCTCCTTCCTTCATCAATATTGACCCCTTCCTGTTTTCATTGCAATAAATTTTAAACAATGCTAAAAAATTTGAACAGCAAATTATTATGGGAGATTTAAACATTAAGAGTGAATAACCAGCACATGACAACTTCGATTCCGACACTAGCGCTAACACATCAGGGCTCGCGAGCGGGCGTTTTCAGAACTAAATTTCGTTCCGCGGCAATCCGAGTTTTGAGGGTTTTGTTCACGCGAGCTAGGGCTACCCGCTACTATTACTACTTTATATTACTATTCTCGCTTCCAGATTTTTAATTAGTAGTAGTTATTTGTAATTTGTATATTGAAGTGCATAAACATAAATATATACAAGTGAAATGCGTAAACACAGTAGGTATTAAGTAGATACCTACATGAATAAACAATTTGTTATATTCTTTTTAATATTTTAGTTTTTTGTTTTTTAATTTTATTTTACGGCCATTAGAGCGAAAGATATCTCAGTATCGCCCTGGTGTAAGACCACCATTAAGATTTGAAACGTTGCTTGAAATGTCTTTAGCCGTGTTTGGTGACCAGATCTGAATAGCCAGGTACTTCCCCACCTTCCTCTTCCCTATATTTTTACCCTCCCCACTACCTTCAGTCTTACAACATACCCCAATTGGGGATGCCATAGTCCCACTGGCTCCAGACAGGAGCAGTTGGGACTCTTGTGCGGTATATTTATGAAAAAAGTGTAATATTCAGTTGGATTGTAAAAAATGTCTCATTTTGAAATATTTATTCGTATGCACAATTTTTTATTTTATATTTATCTGAATACCGCACAAGAGACCCAAATGCTCCTACTGGAGCCAGTGAGACTATGACGTGACTATGGGGTATATTGCGAGGCTGAAGGTGGTGGGGGAAGAGGAAGGCGAGGAATTACCTGGCTATTCAGATCTGGTCAATAAACAACGTTTCAATTCTGAATGGTGGTCTTACACCAGGGCGATACTGAAAGTATCTTTTACTCTAAAACGTGACGCAAATATATTATTTTTAAATTAAATAATTGTGAAATATCCCAAATTAATCAAATAAAATTTATTTGCCTATGCCGGGATTCGATCCCACGACCTTCAGATTGCTAGTCAAGAGCCTTACCCCTTGACCACGCCGGCCGTCAATAGGTGGTATCAGTAATTTGGAAGGTACATCCACCAACTACATGGAAGGCCGGATCGGGAGAGACCGTTTTTTTTACACTCGCTCGACACACTGCTTATCTCTTCTTTGGGAATGCTGTGTGGAGGGTCATTTTAGGGAAAGGAAGAAGAGGAAATTCGGAGAAGGAAAGGGATATTAGGGGTGAGTAGAAATCTGGGGGTCAGCGTGTCCAGGAGTGCGGATGTATGAATCCATCCCTCCCACTGCGGTGCAAGGCGATGTTCCGAGAGAGTAAGGCTGGAGAAGTCAAAGGGACTCCCTTAACTTTTCCAGATCCGACCTGCCATGCAGCTGGTGGGCAGACGCATCCGCTGCCAAGACCTAAACAAACCTCACCCCCTTAAACCTAGGCACCCCTGCTAGTCACCAAATGTTACGAACCACTTGGGATGACCTATGGCAGACGTGTTGGTTATCTAATAATTGGTTCCCGGGGCGGTGGTACCCATACCCGATTCTCGTGTTTATTATTTTTCCATCAAAATTATTTATGATTTGTCAATAATGTCTTAGTAAAATAAGTATGTAATAAAATCTGAAATATATTAGTTTGTAAGTGTGCAAATAAATAAACAAACGGACCAATTTTCGTCAAGAAACACATGTACGTATATATTTTTAAATAATTTAATTTATCTATTTATTTACGCAAAAATAGTCTATTAACAATAAAACGAATAACAAGCGTGCGTAAAGGCACGACCCACCTAGCAATCGATCACCGTTCGCATCGATTACCGTTCGAGGGAAATTTTTCGTAACAATCACCACTTTTCGTAACACATTTACCAGCTTACCCCCCAAGTGTCGAGCGTGCGTTTTACTTGAAAATAAATATTTTGGAGCAGTTGGGACTCTTGTGCGGTATTCACATAAGAATAATTTACAATAAAAAAAATTTCAAAATTATAAAAATTTTATCATAAAAATATTCAATGAACATGAAATTTTGCGTTGGGGCAACCCTATAAATTTTACAAACATGAAATCCTATTTATTTTGCTTCGTTATTCGTTTGAAAATGTTGCGATGTAGAGCGCCGCGAAGACAACCGCCAGTGGCCGCAGTTGCGGTCTGAATGAGCGCTCTCGATTCGTGTTGTCGTCGATAAGAAAAATTGTGAAACGCGAAGCTGTAAATTAATTAATATTAAATACACCCTAAAATTATTTTTCCATTAAAATTATTTATGATTTGTCAATAATGTCTTAGCAAAGTAAGTATGTAAAAAAATCTGAAATATATTAGTTAGTAAGTGCGCAAATAAATAAACAAACGGACCAATTTTCGTCAAGAAACACATGTACGTATATATTTTTTAATAATTTTATTTAAACTTAAATTAAAATTCTGACAAATAATTTTACCAGATAATGTATTGATTTATTTTACTGCATGATTATATGATTTGAAATTGGTGTTGTATAATACATGTACTTTTTTGAAAATATAACAAATCTGCCAACGACCTATGGTATAACCTTATTATACTTAAAATAAACATTTTTTCTCAAAATTTTATCCATACCTTTACTAGATAAAAGAACAATCTTTCAAAATCAATTTATAATTTTTTGTGGAAACGAGTCAATAAGTCTAAATACTGATTTAAAAATGACATATTTCTGGTTTCTCTGGTAATGTCCTCTTAATACTATCCCTGATTACCACCGTCAATCAATCGATTATCTATGTCTACTTGCGGAAAATGGTTTCACACAGACTATTAACAGCTTTACCCGTGAACAGGGCTCGAATAAATCCTGTCTTGATCACATCAATGTGAAAAATATTAACTTTATTGACACTTATGTTATACACTCAACTATTTCAGACCACTATACAACATCTCTTTGTCTTAAAAACAAGCCTCCCATTTCTTCGAAAATTAAATACGTTGCTAAAACTAATTTCAATAATTTAATTAGCCCAGAAAACTGGCTAAATGTTCTAGATCAATCAGACACTGACTTAGCAATGAAAGAATTTATTACCAAACTACACGAGTACATATTAAAACACACAAGTAATATAACCATATCTAATAAACAAACTAAATTCACACCATGGATCACCCTGGGTCTAGTTAAATCGATTCACAGAAGAAATCATCTTCATGAAAAGGCAAAAACATATCCTGAGAATTTGGTATTACAATGTTATTATAAAAATTATAGGAATTTGTGTAAGAAATTAATTACATCGGCGAAAGAAAATTATTATAAGAAACTCATTTACGAAAACAACTGCAATCCAAAACGTTTTTGGGATACCTTTCGCAACATAACCAAATCCAAAATCAATAAATCTTCAGAAATTAAATCGCTATACATTAACACATCAAACTCTGAAGTTCCCAAAGATATGGCAAACTTTGAAAACTGTTACTTTTCATCTTTGGGAGACACACTTGCGAAAAAAATTCTCGATAAGTGTAAGAAATCAGAAACCGCTCTCGCCAATTTAACTATCCCTAATATCGGTCACAAAATAGACTCAATCACAACGTCATCTAACGAAGTCATGAAGATAATTGACGACCTTAAGTCATCAAAAGCATGTGGTCCCGATAAGATTTCATCGAATCTTCTAAAAATCATTAAAGTATACATAGCATTACCGATTGCGTTCATTGCGAATCTAAGCTTTAAATCAGGGAAATTCCCTAACCATTTAAAGCAGTCAATCGTCATTTTACTGCATAAAAGTGGGGACAAATCACTGATACATAACTACCGGCCGGTTTCTCTGCTCAACTCGGTCTCAAAAATTTTGGAGAAAATTGTAAAGAACCGTCTCACCCATTATCTAGAAAATAACAACATCCTTTCTAGTAGACAATTCGGCTTTCGCAAAGGTTTAAGCACAGAAAACGCCATCGCTCATTTGACAAAAATCATCTCCAATAACCTAGATAAAGGTAGTAAATGCATTGCACTTTTTTTAGATCTAGCTAAAGCATTTGACACTATCTCGCACAAAATTCTGCTGAATAAACTACAGCGAATTGGGATACAGGGTCAAATTTTCAAGTGGTTGGTTAGTTACCTAGAAAACAGGAGCCAAAGAGTGGATATTAACGGTACTCTAAGTGATCCAGCCAATATTAAATATGGCGTACCGCAAGGAAGTACTCTAGGTCCCATACTGTTTAATGTTTATATAAATGACTTATGTAATACTTCCTTTGCAGACCACATAATTACATTTGCTGACGATACAGTACTTTTATTTGAAGGCAAAACCTGGAATGAGTCTTGCAGTAAAGCTGAATTCGGCATAAACAAAGTTAAACAGTGGCTAGATAGTAATCTCCTCACTCTAAACTCGGATAAAACGAAATTCATCTGTTTCAGTTCAACTCAAGCGGGTCAACCACAAGAAATCCTTAACATTAGAATACACCATTGCAACGACATTATTACATGTAAATGCAATACCTTAGAATGTGTGGACAATATAAGATACCTAGGAATTATCATTGATAAATTTCTGAGATGGGACAAATATATAGCCTTAACTTCCACAAAGGTCAGGAAACTTACACATCTGTTCATAGCAATAAGAAATATTCTATGCGTAAATGATTTGAAACGAATTTACTTTGCAATGTGTAATTCCATATTAGACTATGCTTCCTTAGGTTGGGGCGGTTGTGCTAAAACTATACTCGATCCCTTAGCTAAATCCCAGAAATCGCTTATAAGAGTCATACTGAAAAAACCTTTCAGGTACCCCAGCGATTCATTGTTCGCAGAGTTTCGTGTTCTTGATGTAAGACAATTATACATAAGGAAAATCATATTACACACTCAAAAACAGAGGCACCACTACGCTTCCGTAAACCACTGTCATAATACAAGACATGCAAAAAAAAACCCAATAGTTCCGCCTACCACCTCCTCATCTTTAGTACAGAGACAATTCTCATACCTAGGCCCTAAATTGCTCAATCTCATACCTGATGCATGGAAGGCAATGAGTACTAATATTCTGCGTATGCAGGTTACTAATTGGCTTCTGGTCTTGGGGAGAGCTGAATGCGAGAATATGCTAAACAACAGTAATTGAATTGTAATTTTTGTTTTTCTTTACATTTTAATTTATATTGGTATTATATTAGCATTACAGTAACTGTATTTTTACATAAAGTAACTTCGAAAATTGCTCAATTCTTCGTGATATTTTTCCTTAAAGGAAAAGTTCCTTCTTTACTTTCATTTTTATTTTTCATTTTCTTGTTTTATCTATTAACATCTCTTTAGTTTATTATGTCAGCTAAACAATAGCAAAAAAATGTCGTGATATAACTGAAAGTATACTAGATTATGAATATATACATATATGTATTATTTTACCAACAGAATTACTTCATTCATTTTCATTTTCAAATTCATTTTTCTTGTTTTATCTATTAATATTTCTTTAGTTTATTATGTCAGCTAAACAATAGTAAAAAATGTCGTGGTATAACTGAAAGTATTCTAGAATATGAATATACATATGTATTATTTTACCAACAGAATAGTCAACACTATAATTTACTATAATTTACATGTAAAAACATTATCATACTGGAATGTCCTAAAACGGGCAATTGCCTAGTTGGACATTTTAAGTTCACTATATTGTATTATGTAATATTTTCAAACAATAAATAAATAAATAAAATAAATAAAAATAAAATAAAATATGTACAACAAATAAACATAAATAAAAAAAAAACTTTTTAGTAATTCCAGCTTTAAAACCTTGACAACTCAGCGATGGAGGCTGTCAAAAATAAAGAAAAATGGAGCTAATTTTCTTGTATTTTATTATATTTATTTAGTAAGAGATTATATATTTATGTGCCTACATTATTTATGAAATGTATTGACTGCCCAACTAGGAGGATTCCCGTTTTAGGACAGTCAAATTAGGATAAGTATGAACATATGGAACATGGTTTGTACAAAAAAGGAGGGAAATTGAGGAAATAAAAAAGAAGAGAAAAAAAATTAAAACATAGTAACCTTCCTTTGTTTAGCATAGTTATTAAAATAATATTAATTAAAAAAAGGTATTTATGTGTACATAGGTACTAAATAACAGAGGATTAAAACATATAGGTTATTTGCGAACGCCTTGCATATTATAATCCTACAAACATGTGTTGTATAAAATAAGAAAAAAGAGAAGAGAAAGAATAAATATAAATAAAAATAACCAATTAATACATAAAAGATAACCGCGGTTTGTTTAGCATGGTTATTTAAATGATCATAAAAGTAATATATACCTATACTTAAAAGTAAATGATTATAACATAAAGGTATCAGGTGTTTGCATTTCAAATAATTATATTATAGATCTACATACACATTTTGTATAAATGAGAACTAGAAAGAGAACAGAGATAATAAAATAAATCCAACAAATAATACATGATTATTACTGTTGTTTGTTTAGCATGGTATTAAAATAATACTAAAATAATCGGTATATATACTTTTAACTGGTGTTTGCATTAGATTTTATAAGCCTACATACATATTTTGTATAAATATTAATAAAAAATAGAAGAGATAGAATAAAAGAAAATATCCAAATAAACATAAGATTAGTATATTAAAACAGAATTAACATTTTAAAAAGTAATACACGCATTTGAAAATAAATAAATGAAGTGTTCATTAGTAATAGATTTCGCGTGAAATAAAGTTTTGTGTTATTATGAGTTGAAATCGGAAAACCAAATAATGGTAATATTTCTGATATCGAATCAGGTAGCAAATGTAGAACCATCCTCCGGGTGTCATTCCGATCTCACCAGATGATTTCAGCTGCACGGCTGCTGCAGGGGAACTCTCCTTTAGGCCCAGATCACGTCTGGTACAGATCGACCTATCAAAGAGTACCGCCATGCGCCCATATAATGCGGGCGTGTCTCGGGATGAAAGTCTGGAAACTGAAGAACTGGAAGTAAAAGACTCAAGAACATGTACGTGTATGTTTATTTATGTGCTTTAAACAGGATCAGGTTCAAGAATCTATGACATTTGTTTACTCATATATATTTTATTATTTTATGTAAATATACAATACAATGAGCTCAAAATCCTTTGGAATTGTTCATCGGCTGTGTTTCCTTAATATCCAGGGTTCATGCTTCCTTTCTTTGAAGTCCCTCCACTCAGCATCTCAAAGAAGACACAGGCTACGAATAAAGCCTCAGGGCATCATGATCGGGGTGAAAATAAAATATAAAAATATTAAGTATGCTAGAAATATTATTTTATATATGTTTCGCAAAAGACGGTTTTCTTGTTTATAATGCGGTCCGTTTTTTGCTGACACTGCGCAACATGAAATTAATGCAAAATTGTATTTTTAATCGGCTTTAGGAATTCAGCAATGTAAGAATTGTTCTTGACTGATAAGAAGATTCAGAGAAACCTCACGTAGTTTTCTCTATTCAAGGAAACTACGTGAGGTTATGGAAAATCAGCGTTCATTATCCGTCAGGTACGGTGATATGTTTGGATTGATCCATGAACTATTTAAGATGCGATGAACGGGAACTGGAGGTATTCTAAGACAGTCAGCTCCGCAAGATGGTGATCTTTAGGAAAAGTGGGCTCTCTTGCCTTGTAGCACTTTTACTCCTGCAGGTAAGCTCTTTTATTAATTGAAATTTTGCATTGTGATAATTTCTGCATTTATTTTTCGGTTTTTGACCTTTTAATACAAAATTGTGTGAAATATTTATTTCAAAAATAGGTACTTACCATAAATTCCCGTTTTTATTCAGGATGCTTATTCAGCTTGCATAAGATGTCAATCACCACTGCCAGCTCCATGCAATCCTCTACCACCACCACCATGCAACCTGCAGCCCGCTCCATGCAATCCTCCACCACCACCACCATGTAACCCGCAGCCCACTCCATGCAATCCTCCACCACCACCACCATGTAACCCGCAGCCCGCTCCATGCAATCCTCCACCACCACCACCACCATGCAACCCGCAGCCCGCTCCATGCAATCCACCACCACCACCACCATGTAACCCGCAGCCCGCTCCATGCAATCCTCCATCACCACCACTATGCAACCCGCAGCCCGCTCCATGCAATCCTCCACCACCACCACCATGCAACCCGCAGCCCGCTCCATGCAATTCTCCACCACCACCACCATGCAACCCGCAGCCCGCTCCATGCAATCCTCCACCATCACCACCATGCAACCCGCAGCCCGCTCCATGCAATCCTCCACCACCACCACCATGCAACCCGCAGCCCGCTCCATGCAAGTCTCCACCACCACCACCACCATGCAACCCGCAGCCCGCTCCATGTAATCCTCCACCACCACCACCACCACCATGCAACCCGCAGCCCGCTCCATGCAATTCTCCACCACCACCACCATGCAACCCGCAGCCCGCTCCATGCAATCCTCCACCATCACCACCATGCAACCCGCAGCCCGCTCCATGCAATTCTCCACCACCACCACCATGCGACCCGCAGCCTGCTCCATGCAATCCTCCACCACAACCACCATGCAACCCGCAGCCCGCTCCATGCAATCCTCCACCACCACCACCACCATGCAACCCGCAGCCCGCTCCATGCAATCCACCACCACCACCACCATGCAACCCGCAGCCCGCTCCATGCAATCCACCACCACCACCACCATGCAACCCGCAGCCCGCTCCATGCAATCCACCACCACCACCACCACCATGCAACCCGCAGCCCTCTCCATGCAATCCTCCACCACCACCACCATGCATTCCGTGCGCTTGTTAATTTCATTCAGTGACATTCTCATTATCGATAATTTTAAATGTTAATGTTTTTTGTGTAAACTTTAATGTTGTTAATAACATGCATTTTGTAAAATAGAATCGTCGTCAGGAAATATAATAAAAATCTATTCATTACAATTTCGTGCACGCCAGTTTATTTAATGTTAGGCCGTGTAGTTAACAATTTACGCATTAGTTACAATTTAAGTATTATCTACGCATTTACAAAAAAAAAATCAGAGTGTGTAATTCACACGCGGTAGAAGTGAATCTAGAAAGTCGCTAGATGTCGCTTTCTTTTCTTTTGCTTGTTTCTTAAAGTGGTTTGAAGATTGGATATTGATTTCACAATTTGTTTTTTTTCAATTTCGTAGGATTCGAACCCCCGTTCACTTGATGTCTGTCTCTCTGGCCGCTAAGACTTGTCAGACACTTTGCCCACTACGCTATGGAAGACATGCGCCAAGGCGCGAATTTACTGCACTATATTAGAACTGAGTATTTGTGTAGAACTGAGTTTTGACGCGCCACACGTAAGGCCCTGAGGAAAATAATTCCCCTCAGGGCCTATGTCATCTTTGGGGATGCTGTGTAAAGGGTGTTTTAAGGTAAGGAAGGAGAGGAAATTCTGGAAATTAAAATTTGAGGGGTAGGTAGGAATCTGGAATCTGGGGATCAGTGTGTCCAGGAGTGACGGATGTATGAATCCACCCCTCCCACTGCGGTGCAAGGCGATATTCCGAGAGAGTACGACTAGAGAAAGAGACTCACTCAACCATTCTCTTTTGATCTGGCTTATCATGCAGCTGGTGGGCAGATGCATCCGCCGCCAAGACCCGAAAAAACCTCCCCGATGAACCCTGCTAAGTCACCAAACGTAGCAAACCACTTGGGGTGACCTATGACAGAGGTATTGGTTATCCAATAAATGGTTCCCAGGGCGGCTGTACCAATACCCGCCTCCCAAATTTGCCCCCCGCCTCACAAATGTGTCCATTATGGAAGAACTGCGGATCCACAATAGGCTCTCAAAGTTCTGCCTACAAAGTATTTTAAGACGCTTTGGACACATTGCTTGCCAAACTGAGGACACACCCTTGGAGAAACTCATAGTCAATGGCAAAGCGGAAGGCAGAATAAGCAGAAGAAAGTCACCGATGCGCTGGAGTGACCAAGTACCAATGGAATCCGGTACGTCGATATTTGCAGTTCTGCAAGAGACGCAGAACCGCGAAGAGTGGAGGAGCCTTGCCCACCATGAAAATTGAAGTAGGAGTCACCATCTTCAGCAATGAGAAATCGACTTAAGTAGAATTCAAAATCTATCTATATACAGGATGCGGAAAATCAGACAGTGCAGTTTTGAAAGGCAATTAAAAAACAAAGGCCCCACTTACAGAAATAGGTTTTTTTTAAATTTTATTCGGTACATCACATCGTTCCGTTTTATGCATCAAGTCCTGAAGATGACATCAGAAAGATGAAGGCATGTAATTTTCGACTGTATTTTGGCACATCTCGATGAGCATACCGGCTATTTCCTCCAGAATTCGATCCTTGAATTCTTCCAAGGTGTGAGGCAGATGTTTGAAAACTTTTCCCTTCAGATAGTCCCAAAGGAAGAAGTCGCAAATGCTTAAATTAGGTGAGCGCACAGGCAACCCCTCAGAGAGGCGAGGCGCGCAGGGAAACATTCGTCATTGAAACTCGAGCAGTATGAGCCGTAGCACCGTCCAATTGAAACCAGATGTCTCCCAGATCTGTTTCCTCCGTTAGTTCTTCCAATTAAGGTTCAATTTTTTTTTTCTAATATGGATACATGAAGTTGAGCGTGTGACAGTCACAGTTCATCCATTCTCCTCGAAAAAATTCGGCCCAATCACCTCAAATTTGGAAATCGCACACCACACGGTCACTTTTGGGGAGAGAAGAGGTCTCTCGTCAAGTTGCCTAGTATTTACAGACCAGTACCGAAAATTTATTTTATTCACCGCTCCAAAGAGATGGATGTGGGCATTTTCAAGATACGTGCGGACAAAAAGCCCGGGTGTTGTCCGAACCAAAACATGGCAACTAATAAAAACGGCATGACCCTCCCGACACAATGAGACCACTCCCACCACACGGGATTCATCGGCCTTTCAAAACTGCACTGTTTGTTTTGCCACACCTTGTATATATATAAATCAATTGGTTTTCGTTTGTCTCGCTAAAACACGAGAACAACTGGGCTGGTTTAGCTGATTTTGGTTTATAAATGTTTGTCGTAGTCCAATGAAGGTTTAAACAGTGAGAAAATATGGGAAAATTGCGAGGAAGATAGTAAAAACAACAATTTCATTTTCCCATATAAACTGTTCAGAATAACAAAATCGAGCTACGAGTATTGCAAACGTCAGAAGAAAAGCAAACAAATTGTTGTTTTGAATTAGGCAATTCACCCTAAAAAGAGTGCTTTGTTGGCGTCGTAGTTAATATCTATCTCTAAAAATGAATCGCCGGAATGCATGTATGCGCTTAATTTCCGAACGACTGCACCAAATTGTAGAATTGTTTTTTTGTTCGTTATAATGTATAAAACTAATGTTGAGTTCTGGCATTATGAAATTTGAACAAAAAATTGTAATAGGTGTCAAGCGAGCAGTTTGAAATTGAATGTACCTGGAATGAATGTGTGGAACATGAGAGGTGGGAGGGGGAGGAGGAGGGGGAGGGGGAGTGAGATGGAGGGGGGGTAGTGGGGGGGAGTGGAATGGGGAGAGGGAAGGTGGAGGGGAACTCGGGATGGGGATCCGCAGGAGGGGGGAGGCGAATACGGGACGGATACTCGGCGGGGGGTTCAGGGGATGGGGGAAGGGAGGGGGGGGCTATTTGAAAACTGAATGTATCGGGAATAAATGTATGGAATGCAGAAGGGGGGAGGGGAACCCGGGAGGGATATCCGCGGGAGGGGGGAGGGGAACTCAGGACGGGGTTCGCGGGATGGGGGAAGGGGGGGGGGGAGCAGAGTGAGGAGAGGGAAGGTGGAGGAGGAGGAGTGGGAACGCGAGAGGGGAAGGGGACGCGGAGGAGGATGAGGAAGGGGAGGAGGAAGGTGAACGGGACGAATGGGAAACGCACGCCGGGTGCCGGGTACCAGCTAGTAATCTAATATAAAAAAAATCCTAATAAGATTAATTAAATAAAGCAAGTCTAATTACAAAAAAAATGTAATACTATTTATTTAGTGTAAACAAATGTAATTTTACTTTTGCGAATCGTAATGCGCGTGTTCGGGTAACAACATAATATGTAGAATAAAGTCCACAAGAAATGGCATGTGGACGTGTTTTGTGATCCAAAATTTGACCAATCGCGCCTTAAACTTCCAATAGAAAACTGTGTTTCACCTTGATTACGAATATCATATGGGAAGAAGATCTACGATTTCAGGCGAGTGTAAGTGAGACAGAGCGCGTGCTAAATGAGGTAAAAGGAACATTTGTTTTCATTCAAATTTGTACGCAAGGTACTTCTAGTTTTCTACTCTATTCCATGCATTTCAAATGGAACAAGGGAACAGCTGGCCGAGCGCGGGTATAAAACAATTATAAAGTTTTTTTGAAGCTTCTTTAGCCTCGTTGTGATTTGGAATTCGGATAAAACGGAAATGACGCATCACAGCACCTGCAAAGCATCTAACGGCGCTCATTGATTATAACCACACTTTTAGAGGCTCTTATTGGTTGAAATTGTTTTTGGTAAAGTTTCGCCTTGGGTCAACACAAAAGTCAATATTTTTTGCAAAGTTTTTCACCCCTTAAAGTTTTGCGGTGTAAACACGGAACACGACGTGAATATATATGCGTACCGCACCACCCATGTGGCGATCACAATTATTATCGAGGTATGTTGGAGAGTGGGTTAGGGAAAGAAGATATGGAGGAGGAAGGTTGAGAAATTCCTAGCTAGTCAGATCTGGTCATCAAATACTACTAACACGATTTCAAGCAACGTTTTGATTTTCAATGGTGGTATTTTATCAGGGTGATACTGAGAGTATCTGAAACTTTGTTATAACATACAAATCCGATTATCACGTTCCAGGATAACAAGAAAATTACAAAAATATCAAGTTTCAGTTTTAATTGACTAACAATTTTAGTTAGGAAAAATAAAATTATCGGAACGAATCACACGACCCTCGTTAATTAATCGCTTTTAAACATTAATCCTAAGCTGCTTTGCGGTGTTATTTTGTTAAAATACCGCCACAAAAAGGGTTAATTTAACGTCAAAATTAACGCGACGATTTGACGAAGTATTTATTAACCTAATCCAACTTAGCCATAATCCTTTCATTTTGTAAATCTAAACAAATTATTAAAGAACGACAAAATAATTATGCATATTTTTCTAACTGATCGAGCGTAGCGTAGTTCAGTGTTAATTCGACCATTTGGCATTTATCTGTCTGTAAATTTGTTTGTTACATTCCGGTTCCGGTTCAGGATGGTGGCCGTGTTGGAAAACACATTTTTATCCCGCCAGAGTTAGCATGGTCGTGGCATGAAGAACGTTTAAAAATTTTTTCACTGAGATGGTGTCATTTCTTTCGATCAATTATATAATACAAAATAAGTTACATAAAATTTTCGTGGTTTATAAATAGGTAGGTATTTAAGAATCTATTAAAAATATCTTATAGAGCAAGAGCCCGTGACGATCAGACCTTCGTTATTTTTTAAAACCTGAAAGTTTCTCTGTGTTTGTCCCTAATACAGGTAAAGACGATCCCCGACTATGAAGTTTGGATCACGGTGGCCCTGAAAGATAGGTAGTAGTTTGCACTAAATCTCGCACTATTTAACTTCCACCCGCCTGCATGTATATATCGCGCTCGCACCTACGGAAGACTTTTAATGTGTCTAACAAGGTGAAGGATCCATCGAAACTGTCTGATTACTGAGAAAACATATGTTGATAGTTCCTCAAGTAACATATATAAAATTCAGCTTTTATACTTTGACATAAGTACAATTAATTAATATAATATCTTAAGCCACCGTGATCCAAACTTCATAGTCGGGGATCGTCTTTACCTGTATTAGAGACATACACAGAGAAACTTTCAGGTTTTATAAAATACCGAAGGTCTGATCGTCACGGGCTCTTGGATTATTATAATTTCTGAGGAAATATTGGTTTTAATTTATCAAGTAAGAGAAAATTTGAAGCCTGAAGAGGTCTACTATTCACAGAATGACTAGTTAATTTTATTTGAATAATAATACTGGTCAGTATTTATTATTTATATCACAATGAAAGCGTGTAAAGCTTTAAAAAAATTCTTAGGGGGAAACCAGTCAGTGCCAAGTGTCCATAGAAATTTATTTCCCAATTTACTCTCTGGATTTTGACGCTATTGCTAATTTTATATCGACCACTAGCGTGTCGGTACTTTTTGCTTTTTTTGATAAAATACTTCTCATGGGAGTAGAGGCACTCCAAAAATCGTTAAGCCAACTATATAGACATAGAGTATTTTCTTTTAATACAATTAGTAAAAAAATCTTAAACCGATCCAGTTTTGGAGGTGAAAAATGGGATACACAAAACTTCGATTTTGATGATTTTATTTAGGTATTATCAGCCTGAGGTGCGATTGTTCCTTGCGCTTAGTATTCGGGGGAGTAAGAGCGACAGTGACAGCAACAGTTTGTTAAAATACCTATTGTTCAAATTTCTCAGCTCCCTGGTTTCCTCTTAATCCGTATTTCGTCCAATGAGAAAGATTAATTACTCTCCATACCAGCTTTTCAAATAACAACTCAATATTAAGATAAACAAATAAATAAATAAAAAATATCGATTTTATTTAATTCAAAATTTGCTTTCATTTGTACCTATATTCAAAAATGCTGAAAGGCGCGATGATAAAACTATTAAAATTGTGTAGTTTTTGTAATTATCTTTTGATCATAAGTATTTAAAATTTTTCAAAAATGTCTAAGCAAAATAAGAATGAGAAAAAATATCTTAAATATATTAGTTTGTAAGACCGTAAATAAATAGACAAATTGAAGTATTTTCGTCACAAAATACATGTTCGGATCCTTTTTTAAATGATTTTATTTAAACAAAAATTAAAATTCCGAAACATGGCTTTACCAGATAATTTATTGATTTATTTGACTGCATTGAAATGTGTGTTGCATAATACAAAATGTTGTTTTAAAAAATTTAACAAATCTGGAAAAGACCTACGGTAAAACCTTATTGTACTAAAAATAAACATATTTTCTCCAAATTTAAAACATAGCTTTACTAGATAAAAGAACAGTCTTTCGAAATCAATTTATAATTTTTGTGGAAAAGAGTGAATACGTCTAATTTGATTTAAAAATGACGTATTTCCGGTTTTGTCTGGTTATTCCGTCTTAGATATTATTCCAAGACTTTATTAAATTGAAAAATAAAATAGATTATTTATAGAAAACCCCTGCTTTTTAGTTCGGTTAGAATTTCCAATTTCGCACATGTCATTGGTGCCATTTTTGGAAACTAAAAAAAAGTTTATAATTATTGATTAGAAATACTAGATTGATAAAAAAGGCGGTCGGGAAATGGGTTTTTTTCTTAATTAAAAAATAAATTATATTTTAAATGTTATATATTTAAATTGAAGTCCTTTCACGGCTAGATGGCAGTTTGTTAACGGGTTTTTATTATAATCTGCTTTATATTTTAAAACTTGGAATCTACTCATATATATGTATTTATATATAGTTATTTAGCAATATTCATTTATTCAGCACAGCTAGCCGGAGCATCCTCCCAGGAAGAGGAAGATTGTGGGTTCGAGTCTCGGTAAATTTTTTTTTTCACTTCTGTATTCATGATTTTCTCCAGTAAGTACTTACGTAAGTAGGTACTAATTTTACGAGAATTCTGCAATACCAACTGCTCCCAACTGTGCGGAGCCAGTGGGCTATTGCATTCCCAATTCGGAAATTTGTAAGCCTGAAAGCAGTGGGGAAATGGAAGGACATGGGTAAGAGGTAGGTTGGGAATTACCTGCCTAGTCAGATTTGGTCACAAAATAATAATAATAATAACATTTGGATGACTTGTGTAGCTCCGCTTTTGTGAAAAATCACCTCAAGTGCGCTGTACAAACTTACAGGGTTAAGGCCATTTCAAGCAATGTTTCAATTCTGAACGACGCGGTCTTTCAACAGAGTAGTACTGAGAGTATCCACAACTATGGAACATCTGATAATTTTGAGATAAATTTTTCAAAATTAAAAAATTTTCAAAATTAAAAAACAAATAAATTTTAATTTTTATTATTCAATGTATTAGAAGCTCGTCTGTTTTTCTGATTGAAATGAAAAAGTCTGTTTTTGGCAGGATTGGAACATTTGTGAGTTGCCCGCTTTTGGCAGATCTGAAAAATTCCAGTGGCGTACACTCCCAAGGGGCGGGGAGAGGGTCATCAACTTCCGGTTCGTGAGCGCTAACGAGACTCCCTAATCCGTCTGGCTCATCACCATTGTGGATTGTGGGCCTCCCGCAGGTAATCTTTATAACGTGTAAATTGAAATAATTATTTCCGCATGATACTCGAGGGCCCGAACGCAAAAAAGTGATTAAATGATTTGAAATATTAATTGGAAAATGTGTATGTGAGAATTCACATAAAATACATAAATGCATGAAAACATCATATTTGGCACATTTTTTTCTGTGTTAAAATGGTTTTTATTTTGTTATCATGACTACGGGAATACACGACAAATAGAAGTAGGTACATGCTAAGAGCATTACGGTTCTTGCAGCAAAACATATTAATATCTTAATTTTCTTAAAACTCTTTTCTTATGGAAAATTTGGAACGAACAGTCTTTTTTTATGACGATTATATGGATCAATCCAAGAGCCATAGCTCACGAAGTAGGTAACACACTAATCTGAAAATATTTTCAGTGACTTAGCTGGAGAATCCAGTTTATCTTATCTTATTCTTATATACGCGGCATGTTCAGAAAGTAAGAGTACTGTTTTTTTTTTTGAGAAAGTGTATTAGAAAAAAAAATAAAGGTTGATACACTTGTTTAGTATTTTTCCAAATAATCGCCATCCCGTTCAATCAATGCATGTAGTGAATCGTGGCACAAGTTTCTTTATGCCCTCCTCGAAAAATTCTCCCGCCAGCTTCTTCCCCCACTTCAAAACCACTTTCTGCACCTGCTCGTCGGTTGAAAATTTATTTTCATTATGACTTCAGGAAGGTGAAAAGATGATTATCTGAAGACGCCAAGTCAGGGGAATATGGGGGGTGGTTAAAAACATCCCAACCAAATGAGTACAAGAGCGTATTGGTGGTGAAGGCTGTGTGAGGACGGACGTTGTTGTGAAACAAGCACACTTCTCTGGTCAGCATTCTCTACATTTTGTTTTGAATGCTCCTTTTGAGTTTTTTAGGGTATTACCGTATTGTTGTGCATTAATGGTCTCAACCTGAGGCAGAAATTCGTCACCCACTATCATTTCCAGTCACAATATAGCTCAGAAATTCTCATCATTTTTTCTTGTAGGTGTTATTTCTTCCGTGAGTAAAAAGCGGTTTACAGCACTTGGCGGGATTTTTTGCCGACATCTTTCACGCAACTGGATACTACAACGTGTGTTTACGTTCTACAATGTTCCTGCGATGCTCGCTCTGGTCAGGAGATACCCCTCTACCATTCAATGTTGTCAACCCTCAAAAAACTACTACACTTACTTTATGAACATGCTAAGTATATATAAAAATCAAAATATGTTTGGGGATTAGTGAGATGCCTATGTATTGCTGTATTAAGGAGAGGAAATATTTGAAACTTTCAAAATACCTTTTTTAAACCCCCGCGAAGGTTTCTGGATTGTTACAACCACATGTCAATACATCTAAAAAGTTTTTCAATCATTACAAAAATTCTAGCGATACTGTCAAAATTTGGGAAAGACATTTTGCAAAACAATGAATATTAAATCAAAATTCAATTTTCAAAACTCTTTAAATTTAATTAATTTGAAGTACTCACATCATAATTTTAATCGAATCAAGACTTATATATCTTTTAAATATGTACTCATGTTAGGTACCCAATTCGATTGATTATTCTTACAATATACAAAAATGAATATTTGTAATACATGAAAAATTAATATTTTAATAAAAAAATTGTAATAGGTGGCACGCGAGCTGTTTGAAAACTGAATGTACTGGGACTGAATATATGTAACGCGAGAGGGGAGTTGGTGGGACGGGGGAGGGGGAGAGGGGAAAGGGAAGGCGGGGAAGGTGGAAGGGGAACGCGGTAGAGGAAAGGAACGCGGGAGGGGAATGGGGACGCACGGGAAAGGACAATTAGGGAGATTTTTTTTATTTATTTTAACATGGAATTGCAACGCATGCCGGGAACCAGCTTGTACATTCATAATTTGCCTATATGTACCTAATACTGAACGCTTTTCAGTGACATTTGTTTCGCCTGTAATTTCCTTATTTATTAATAATTGCTTTTATAAGTTAAACGTTGTGGACATTGATTGATTTAACCACTTGAACCAGCTGTTTGTAATAGCAGAATATATCAAACAAAGTACGTACTAGATTCTATATGTGAGATATCGTACACTATTGTACATTGTTTCTTTTACTACGCCCACTAGATTCCAGTTAACTCTAGATTGATCTCACATTTCATGTGTTTTGCAGCGAACGCCTATGGACCGAAAGGTCGATGGTTCGAATATCAGCGTCGGCGGATATCATGTTAAATCTATCTTTATGGTATTTGTATGTGGGTGATATGACTTCGCCTTTTGTATTGTGGGAATAATATATTGTTGTTTTATGTATGAAAGACAATACGTCCGAGATAAATGTAATTAATTTTAAAAATTACTAAAAGAAGATTAATTAGAAACTCAACAGTTAAATTTATTGTTATTAGTTTTTCCTCTAGGTATCTATTTTTTTATATGAATACAGCACAAGAGTCCGACAGCTCCCTCCTGAAGCCAGTGTGACTATGGCATCCCCAATTGGGGTATGTTGTAAGGCTGAAGGTAGTGGGGAGGAGAAGGAGATAGGGAAGAGAAAGGTAGGAAGTACCTGGCTATTCAGATCTGGTCACCAAACACGGCTAATGCCATTTCAAGCGACGTTTCAATTCTGAATGGTGGTCTTACACCAGGGCGATCTAGATCTCATGGTCAAAAACATATCAAACAATTAACTACTAACACAACATTTGGGCAAAAAAGCTTCTTGTATTATGGTATTAAACTTTACAATTAAATACCACTCTCACTTAAAAACCTCAACAGTATAACATTTAAATCTCAAATAAAAAGCTGGATACTAAATATAGGGAGAACAGAAATAGAAAATATACTGACATCAAATACAGACTAAAACCGAATCTACTGAACTGAATTATAAAAAAAAACACAATTTTATTTAATTTTTAATTATTTAAAAAAATACTACATGATACCTATATGTTTATAACTATTTCATATTAATTTCTTATAATTAAATTATAATATGTAAATGAAATCCTCAGCAAGGGAAATCCCAGTGAGGATATCATTATCTTTAGATGTTTGTAAAGAAAGGAAGACAATAAATCATTATTATTATTATTTTTAAAGGCAACAAGTTTTTCTCGACTCAACAAACTGATGTTGGACTTTAAATCGTTTGGTTATGAATTTTATGATCTATACGTAATTTTGAACAACATTTCTTAACGTTATTCATACATACTAGGTAATAATATCATATTGAATATTAGATTTATACACTAATATATATAATTAATATATATATATATATATATATATATATATATATATATATATATATTTTTTTTACACTAAATCCACACAGGAGGCCCTGAGAAAAATAAATAAGAAGTGCGTTATGTACCTAGAAGTGTAACAGCACATACCCGAAGGATTCCTGGCCATATTTGGAGTAAAAAACGCAAATTTCATTTTGATGTTCGATTATATATATTTTTTTCAATTAAAACCAAAAAAATATGATTCCACCACACCTTGCCACTGATCATACTGCTACGGGATCACGTGATACGCATTCTCTCTCCTCTGTTTACCGCGTTGCTGGAATGCAAAGCACTGCGTATCACGTAACCCCATATTTTCCATCATTAATTTATAACAAAAAAAATTATCGGACAGCAAAATGACATCTACGTTTTTTACACCAAATATGCTCAGGAAAAATCCTTCGGGAACATGCTCTTACACCCTGCATACATTATTTATATTGTTAACGTTATGCCATTTTCAAAAACAATCTTATCAATTGAGTTTGAACATAACAAATTTCATCTGACACAATTCATAGGTATTAGGAGAGGCTATTTATTAATATATTTTTAAAATAAAATCATCTAAGTTTTGCTAATACACATTGGCAAACAATCGAACCATAGAGGGAGATATGCAAATGGCGTCCGGTGTCACAATGGCCGCATTTCGGCAGCTTTGGCGGGAAAACCGCATTAATAGAGAATAACGCTCCATCGACACAACATAATAGGATTATGATATCAGGGATTTTAGAGTTTAGAGCCCGTGGCTGATGTACCCAAGTGTAAGGCCGCAGTGCCAGTGTTCTGGCACGCCACTGGATAAACCTTTTGAGTATATTAGTGCGCCTACAGGGTCACGATGAACATATTTTTTTATTTTATTTAATAATGCTAGGGATTTTTTTTAAATGTGTTTGGTTTTGAAATGAGAATATTTTTAGTTCTTATGGAGGTGTCATTTACCCAGTTCCTACCACTCCCTAACCATCACCTTGTTGGAAAACTGTTTGAAATTTGGAACGATGGTAAGAAAATAGTGCAATTTCGAGTGCATTCGTTTTGGAAATAGATGACACCTCATTAATTAATTAGAAATGAATAACCCGACTTCATTTTCGTGATCCTAAACTCACTCCTAAGACTACTCAAAAATCGGTTGTTACCAATGCGATAGCTGGCAGTTTATTTTTAAATCTAAACCTGTTGGACTATTTTGGAAGCAAGTTGTTATTGTTATTCTTGTACATGATTATTATTCTGACGGCCGGCGTAGCGTAGTGGATAAGACGCTTGATTCGCGCACCGAAGGTCGCGGGATCGAATCCCGGCGTGGCAAATAAATTTTATTTGATTAATTTGTGTTATTTCACAATTTATTCATTTAAAATAATATATAGTATATTTGCGGCACGTTCCAGAGTGGAAGATACTCTCAGTATCGCCCTGGTGTAAGACCACCATTCAGAATTGAAACGTTGCTTGAAATGGCATTAGCCGTGTTGGGTGACCAGATCTGAATAGCCAGGTACTTCCCCACCTTCCTCTTCCCTATCTCCTTTCCCTCCCCACTACCCTCAGCCTCACAACATACCCCAATCGGGGTGCCATAGTCTCACTGGCTTCAGACGGGAGCAGTTGGGACTCTTGTGCGGTATACATATAAAAAAAAGAACATAATCTCGTATTTAAGTAAAAGAAGGAATTTTACTATCTTGGAACTACACAAATCATTTTATGTTCTTCCAAGGTGCTTATCGCATGTTATTGTGAACAGCTGCTTACGAATTACTGCTTCAGAAACACCTGTAATAGTCTGTAAATACTTTAAACGACTAAACAAAAAGGTTTTTGCTGCAATTGAGTGGTAAAATATGTAGGAAAGTACAAGACAAGGAAGGAAAATGGAATGGCGAATCATTTTCCAATGTATCTCTGCGGAAGAAGCACACAACCACGATTCCTAGAGATAATTATCGTCACGATAAAAATAATGAAAGCTTAAAATGATTTTAAAATGACGATAGTTACTTCTAGGCATCGCGGTTGTGTGCTTCTTCCGCAGAGATACACTGGAAAGTGATTCGTCATTCCATTTTCCTTCCTTGTTCTTTCCTACACATTTTATCCCTCAATTGCAGCAAAAACCTTTTCGTTTAGTCGTTTAAAGTATTTACAGACTATTACAGGTGCTTCTGAAGCAGTAATTGGTAAGCTGTTCACAATAATATATAGTTAAGGAAAAATACATTCAGCCTATCATTTGGCATTACCGTAGCGTTTTTACATATCATTCAAGAGTGAAAGATACTCCAAGCTCCAAACTCCGAGACTGCCAATTAGAAGCGAAAAGTTGCTAAATGGGGATACCATAGCCCCACCAGCTCCGGCAGGAAGCTGGGATAAATCGATATAATGATCGAAAAAGTATTTAATAATCATGTTCTGATCAAAAAGTTTTTTCCTAAAATTATTTTTAATAAGAAAAAGCCAACCAACCGAAAAGAATCTACCACGATAATAAGCCTACCATATTGTAAATCTTTTACGTCAACATGAAATGGTGTAAATTAACCCAGTTGTTACCTACAACGATATCAAAGCAAAGTATCACGTAAGTTCATCTTGTTAATATTCTTATCAGCAAATTTTACAAAACGAAACTGACTACGCTAATCATTTGATTTATACATACCTACTACATAGATATATGAAAAATCATTCACATCACACCTTTCACATCACATTTTGTTCGAGGAATTATTAAAATTATTTTTTGAACTGTTAAACCTGTACATATTTTTAATTTGCAAAAAAATCTTTTAAATTTAAATGTAGATTTGATAAAATAGCAAGCAGCTTTAGAATGAAACAATGCGGCCTTAGTGATGGAAGGGTGGAGATTGAATCGCTATTATGAAATATGTGCGTTTGTCAAATTGAGATTAAGCATTATACCTACTCGTAAATTATTATAATATTGAACGTCAATGGCTTGGCAATCTTGGCATAGGTTCAAAAGTTTCAAAGAATTTTCAAAATCTGTCGTAGTTCAAATCTCAATTTAATACGATAATAGTTTTTGTATGGCGCAAACTGCATTCATGTTGCCCTATTTTTTAAATCATTCGAATATGATTATTTTTATTATGTGATTGCCGCAAAAGAGTCCCAACTGCTCCCATTTGGGGCCAGTGAGACAATTGGGGTTATTGTGAAGCTGAAGGTAGTGGAGAAGGGAAGGAGATGAAAAGATGAAGGTGGGAAAGTACCGGGTTATTCAGAGATGGACACTATAGCCATTTCAAACAACGTTTCAATTTGGAATGCTGGCCTTGCACCAAGGCGATACTATGAGTATCTTTCACTCTGGAACATGCCGCAAAAATAAAATATATTATTTTTAATTAATAAATTGTGAAATAACACACTTAATCCCTATTGCTGGTCGAGATTAAAAATTACGATACATGATATTATATTATATTTTCTTTGAATTGATGTTATCTTGTATTCGAGTTTTAATAATAAGATTTACTTTGAATTCCGATTTACATTATTAATTTATCTTATTTTCTATTATTTATTTATATTGTATTAAACCGTGTGTGTTGAATTAGGGATTTGATTTAATTTTGTTATGTAATTTAATTTTTGTATTTATTTTATCCTAATTTTACTTAATTTTTATTTTATTTTGTTTTTTTTTTTTACATATTGGAGGCACTGCTGAAAAGCAGCTGTATTCCAGGAGAAATCCTGAATTGTAGCTGAGCAGTGACCTTTTTCATCAATAGACTCAATGATAAATGAACAAAATGTACAATACTGTAAAAAATCTATTGATGAATAAACGTTTTTATTATTATTATTAGGTATTACGACAGATATTTGAAATTTGGTTGTGGTGGTTTTGTTGTTGATGTTGAGATTGTTTTTTTTATGAATTAACATTAGGGGATTACCTCCATTGGGTTCAGGGGTCAAAACGCTGGTTATCTTGGAAACATTTATTTACTGAGATCGTCTGAAAGAAGGCTTTTGTGAAGGTTATATATTTGTTCCTAACTTCCGCAATCACGGTGTCTGAAATCTACAGAATTTTGAAAACAAATTAAGGATTTTACATTATTGCAGCATTTTTCCACATTGCCAAAACACAGAAAAACTAGAATTTTGTAGCACTTTTGTCTTTAGTTTGTAGAACTGTATATAATTTGAAAAATATGTATTTTAATTAAATCCAATAATTTTATTATGAACTTCTGCAACTATTTTTTAATTTTTTATTATTGTTATAGCTGTTTCGGCTTAAAAAAAGTTTATACCGCTTCCACTACTTCCTACAACTCGTACAAGATTGTTACTTGGCGCTTTGAACACCAGCGAACAAAAACCTAATCATAATTAGTTGCGTTGACATTTTACTGGAACCTGATACACACTATACGCTATAAAACACTGTCATTTTATAATTGCAATTTAATTTTAATTAATAATCTGAAATAGTCGTTCCTTCGTGCACCTTCGCACCAATTCATACCAAACCTCCATCCTTTCTAGTTTGCGGCATGTAAAATAAAACCTTCATTAAAAATGGTTCCACTTGTCTTATGATCTAATTTTAATTTTATGTAGATGCGGTGGTCATTTTGATGAATGCTCTGGTAAACTTAACAATTATAATTGTATCCGTGGGGCCTTACAGATCGCTGTCAGTTCAGCTGTCATCAAATGGATGCAGTTAATGCCTGAGGAAGAAATTTTCAAATTGGTTTGTAATCATGCAATTAATGAGAGTGGTCGGGCAACTGTTAAATGGTACAACTTAATGACGAACATAACAATAAATGTAAGAATGCAAGTAAGCTTTTTGCCGACTTATAATAGGTACCTAACTACGAATGTCGCCCGGTAAGAGAAGTGATCAGAAAGTTGATTCCCCGACAGTTAGTTAATTTCAAACTTAAAATCGTCTTCAAAAATACCTTTAACAAAAAGTTAGTACGGATATCAAACGAATTTATTTACAGTGTAGATTTTTATACTTATCCGTTGGTATATACAGTATACAGGGTGTTAAGAGACGTACTTGACTTACTTTAACTAGTGATTCCAGACACTATTTGGAGTAAAAAATGTAAAAGAAATTTTGGTCTCTGGTGACTATTGCAGTAAAAAAATGTAACTGAAGACCACAATCTCATTTACATTTTCTATTACAAATAATATCAGGAATCGCTGGTTAAAGTAAGTCAAGTACGTCCCTTAACACCCTGTATAGACAAGTAGTTTTATCCTTGATGTATTTGAATGAAAATGTGATACTTTTACTATTGTTATTCGGCGGTACATCTTCTATGCACACCCCTTCGGGGACACTTAGTTATACATATTTTGTGTAAGTAGGTATACCGTATTTTTCCTAAACTGACTGTATATCTGTATATTGCATGTATACCGGGGGTGGGGGGGGGGGCAATTAAGGGGGGATCAACTGTCATGGAATCGGTAAGAGATCACAGCTCGAAATTGATGTTGCGTTGCTTGAAATAGTTTTAGCTGTAGGTATTTAGTAACAAGCTTTGAAAAATTAATATTTTTCTCAACCATTTTTTCATTGCCTCTTTCAATCAAAAGCATGCTATAAAGTATGTGTGTAATGCCGTCTTTATATATTATGTACTAGCTGGGTTACCCGGCTTCGCTCAGGACAATAAGATAGTGTTCTGGAATGTTGCACAATGATGTTCCCGATTCCCTATTCCTGATCATTCCACGACATACTCCGCCACTCCTTCCACAACTTTCTACAGCTCTATGGAACCTTCAAGAACTTTCCGGAAGACTGTTCTAGAAATTTCAAAAGGGCGAAACTTTCAGCCCTTATATCTTTAAAAGCACGCCCGTTAGGTAAAAACGGATATTCTTATTCCCTAGGGGGGATAGAGATCTACCACACCATATAACTCCCTTGATCGAACCGGGACTCGTTTCTGAGTTTTTGCGTATTTTGAATATATGCCATATTCAAATAAATAAAATGTTACTCCTTACATGTCCTTTTCCGTGCGTTCCCCTCCAGCGTTCCACTTCCACCTTCCCCACCAGCGCTCTCCCGCTCCCCCGTCCCGCCAACCCCCCTGGCACTGCATTTCTTGACTCCTCTCCCGCCCGGCCCGTAGCCGAAACTTTTGTCTAATACTAACAATTTTAAACTCGTGATATCTTTCTAATTAAATATCCGAATTGAAAAATTCAAAAAGTTAAATAAAGATATTGAAGCTGTCTTGAATATGAAGTAATTTATTTTGATAAGGATTAAAACCAAGATACAAATAAAGAGCCTTTTCAAGCGGCGACATTTAAATTAAATTTTTAAACTAAAAGAATACTTATTGTGGCATAACCATAATAGTTAGACATATGCTGTCGCGACCTTTTTTGTACGTAGTACATTATTTTATTCTGTCATCAATAGTTTTCGCAGCGCACGCGATTTAAAGAATATTTTAGGTAATTTTTTTACACCCTGGGTTACATTATTGAAGTTTTAGTAAGGATGCCTATTTAAAAAAAATATATAATGTTGCCTATGTCACCCAGGGATAGTGTAGCTTCCCAACAGCAAAAGAATTTTTCAAATCGGTTCAGTAGTTTCGGAGCCTATTCGATGCAAACAAACTAACACACAAACAAACAAATATTACCTCTTTATATAGTGTATGTAGTAGATAGTAGATGTAGTAGATATAGTGTAGTAGATATAAAAAATGTTTGTATGTCCGCTATGCGTTGCTAAACCATTCATCCTATTGCGATGAAAATTTGGGGATTTGATGTGTGCATGCCCGCGATGGTTCCTATATATAATACTGAGTTCTGGCATTATGAAATTTGTATAAAAAATTGCAATAGTTGGCACGCGAGCTTTTTGAAAATTGAATGTATCGGAACTGTATGTATGGAATAAGGGAGGGGCGAGGGGAAAGGGAGTGAGGAGAGGGAAGGCGGGGAAGGCAGAGTGGGAACGGAAGAGGGGAAGGGGAGGCGGAAGGGAATGGGACGAATGGGAAAAGACACGCAGAGAGAAACAATTTCCCTATCGAGTGGCATAGCAACGCATGCCGGGAACTCGATAGTAATATAAAATAAAATACCTAATCAGCCTACAATCCTTCTCAACAAGAATTTTTTTTTAAAGTTAAAAAAAAAAAAATTCTAACTTTCCAAATCTGTAGAAAACCACTCACTGTTTCAAAACAATTTAAGTAAGTAGATACCTATCTAAGTAAATCGTTTTTAGAAGCTTTGATGTTTAATGTAAATCAATTTAAACTTAGCTGAAGTGTTTTATTTTTTGAAAACAAGCCATATTATTTAATCAAGTTTGAATTTCGATTAAATAATCAATTTTGTTGATCCTTCAATTCCCAACAGTAACAGGTCGAGATTTTAGTTTTCGTGGAAGAGCGATAAATGTAATAATAATAATAATCAATTATAAATATTTATAAGATAAAATATTTTATTCCAAACTTGACGATAAACAAAATATTATTTCGAATAATAATAATCCGTTGCCATCTGAATCAGATATGCGCGATTTTTGGACAAATATTTGGAGTAAAGATATAAAACATAATGAGTCAGGTCCGTGGATAGAAAATGAAGAACTCAATTGTTCTGACATTGAACAAATGAGTTTTTCTGATTTATCGGTTGAATTGTTAGCCAAAATTATAAAAAATACTCATAATTGGAAAGCCACGGGTTTCGATTGGATACATAATTTTTGGTATAAACGTCTGACTACTTTACATCCCCTTTTGGCAAAAAATCTTTCAAAATTTGTCAGAGAACCTCAAAATTTTCCAAATTTTCTAACTAAGGGCATTACTTATATGTTGCCTAAAAGCGAACATATTAATAATCCCTCTCAGTATAGACCCATTACATGTTTACCGACAATATATAAAATTTTAACCTCTTGCTTGACAGATTTAATATACACTCATTTAGATGAAAAAAATGTTTTATCTGAACAATAAAAAGGTTGTCGCAGAAAACATATGGGATGTAAAGAACAATTAGTTATTGATTCTGTAATTCTAAAACAGATTCAAACCCAAAAACGTAATTTACATATTTGTTATATAGATTACCAAAAAGCTTATGATAGTGTCCCGCACTCGTGGCTGATAAAAGTTTTAAATATATACAAAATTAACCCAATTATTATTAGCTTTTTGGAAAAAATTATGGCATTTTGGAATACCGATTTGCTTTTGAATTTGAAAGATAAGAAAATTATAGTACCGGGCATTTCAATAAAAAGAGGGATTTTTCAAGGAGACTCATTGAGTCCTCTTTGGTTTTGCTTAGCATTAAATCCTCTATCTAAAATGTTAATTAAAAGCAAGTTTGGAATAAAAATTAAAGGTAATACTAGAGAGAGAAATATAATTTCTCATTTATTATTTATGGATGATTTAAAATTATATTCGAATTCTGAACCAAATTTAGAGAAAATGATTAAAGTAGTTAAAAATTTTTCAGATGATATTAAAATGACTTTTGGTTTAGATAAATGTAGAACGATCCATATAGAGAAAGGTAAAATTGTAGATGGAGACGAGGGTATATTTAGAAATTTCAAAATTGAAAGTATGAAAGGGGGTGAGGTTTATAAATATTTAGGATATCCGCAATCAAATAGATTAGATCATACTAGTATTAAAAATGATATTAGGATTAAATTTAAAACTAGGATCAGAAAAATTTTGAAATGCAATCTATCTGCTAAAAATTTAGTAAAGGCGATAAATACTTGGGCAATACCTCTATTAACTTACTCATTTGGCATAATTAAATGGTCTAATACAGATTTAGATAGCTTAGAACGATTAATTAGAACTACATTAACAAAATTTCATTGTCATCATCCAAATTCAGCTATAGAACGTATTAATTTACCCAGAAATTTAGGAGGTAGAGGTATAGTCAAAATAACATCTTTAAAACATAATCAGGTAGAAATGCTAAGAAATTTTTTCCATAGAAAAGCTGATAGTTCAGAAATGCACAAAATAATATGCAAGGCAGATAGAAATATTTCACCATTAAATTTATACGACGAGAATGCCAGCATTCTTATAAATACCAACCAGGAATTATTAGATTCCTGGTCAAATAAAATTCTTCACGCAAAACACTTCAATTATCTCAACCAAACATATGTTGACAAATTTTCGTCAAACAAATGGTTGAGTATTGGAGAGTTGAGCGCAGAAATAGAAGGCTTTATGCT
Organism: Limnephilus lunatus; assembly: GCA_917563855.2. NCBI lineage: Eukaryota > Metazoa > Arthropoda > Insecta > Trichoptera > Limnephilidae > Limnephilus > Limnephilus lunatus. The sequence continues at coordinate 14,004,333 of OU830601.1, read as the reverse complement.
TGCCATACAAGATAGAGTCATTAATACTAAAAATTATAGGAAGCATATCATCAAAGATGCAAATCAAATTGATGATTTATGTAGGAAATGTTTGGCTTTTCCGGAAACTATAGAACATATTATATCGGGATGTTCTGTATTAGCGCCGTCCGAGTATACATTTAGGCACAATCAAGTTTTAAAAATAATTCACCAAAGTTTGGTAATTAAACATAACTTGATTGACTGCCGTAATGTACCATATTATGAATATGAACCAAATTCATTTTTAGAAAATGAATTTTATAAAATTTATTATGATAAAACTATTCTGACAGATAGAACAATTAGTCATAATAGACCCGATATAGTTTTACATGACAAAATTAAGAAAATAACTTATATCATTGATGTCGCTATTCCAAATACTTGTAATATTCAGAAAACTGTTTCTGAAAAAATAAGAAAATATACAGATTTAGGAAATGAAATTAAAAGAATTTGGCATTCTCAGACTATAAAAATATTACCATTTGTTATTTCGGCTACTGGCATTATACCTAGCTCTCTCATTCAAAATTTAGGCGTATTAGATTTGTCAAAAAATTTGTACATAAAAATGCAAAAGTCGGTCATTTTAAATACATGTAGGATTACGAAAGATTTTTTAAATATTTATATTGAGGGATCAGTAGGATTTATCGGACCAGTTAGGATTTCATCAGAGCCGAACCCTCTGATATGAAAATATCTGGAGTCGGTGAAATATTTTCCCATTATGTTTCTGGTGGATTGACGTATTGTTCTTGTATTGTTTTATTCTTATATAGTGCACTTACATTGCATTAATTTACTAGATATTCATTTGTGGAAAAGTGTGTGGAAGGGTTTGGTCTTTCATTTGGGAAAGATTCAACCCGGACATAAAATCTGGAGCACCGTAAGAATATGATACTTTATTATGCACAACAAATGTTAATCGTAACACACATGTGAGTCAACGGTTGCTTCGTTACTTTACCATAATTCGTAGTTCGGTTTGTAGTGTACGACTCGCATGTGTGTTCGTATTGTATCCTCAAAATCTAAATCACAACAATTTATCAAGTAACGATAACTCTATATATAGCGACGGCCTCCGTGGTCGAGGGGTAAGGCTCTCTGAAGGTCGCGAGATCGAATCCCGGCACGCGCAAATAAATTTTATTTGATTAATTTGTGTTATTTCATAATTAATTAATTAAAAATAATATATAGTATATTTGCGGCACGTTCCAGAGTGGAAGATTTTTTTTGGCCTTGACTGTGTCAAGACAGACTAGTTTACAAATATTTTATAAATATTATGTAGGTACATTTTTCAATATAGCAAAAATATTAGACAAAAATTTTCAGGTTGGTAGGTAGTGGTAACAATAATGAGACAGAGGATTATATTTGGGTGAGGTGACTAATTATTGCACGAGCTTTTTCGATGACCCATTGTTTGATCAGGATTCTGTATTTGTTAATATTATTCGTATATTCTTAGTATCGCCATGGTGTAAGACAAACCATTCAAAATTGAAACGTTGCTTGAAATGGCTTTAGCCGTATTTGGTGTCCAGATCTGAATAGCTAGGTACTTCCCCACCTTTCTCTTTCCCTTCTCCTTCCCCTTCCCAACTACCTAACTAGATAACATACCCCAATTGGAGATGCCGTAGTGTCACTGGCTCCAGACGGGGGCAGTTGGGACTCTTGTGCGATATTCACATAAAAAGCACAATGATTGTATTGGTACGAGAGAGAGGTCAGATGAGACTGCATCATTACATCATCACATCTTCTGTCTTTTCGTGTTCTTACAAAATGTATGAGAAGGAAGATTTTTTATGTGAAAGTGCTAGAAAGATCGTCGATGACTTCACGCAATACCTCTTTCTGGGACTTCTTCTCATTAAACCTTTAAGTATTTCACAAATAAGTACCTAAGTATTTCACAAATTACAATAACAAGGCTACCAGAACATTTTAAACCATAGCAAATATACGGTGTAAATCAGCGGTCGTCACACTTTTCTGGTCAAGGGCCACTGTGATAGGACAATATGAGGTATCACCGCGGGCCGCACACTTATAAAGTAATATTAAAGTTTACTTTGCTTTATTAGTACGTGATTAGCGTGTTTTTTTGTCTTTTTTATACCATATTTTTCCTCACTGCGCCATCTCAACGCCCCCTATTTTTTCTGGGTCTTCTACTGCCCCCATCTGAAAGTCTCAAACGCCCACAAGGGGGCTTTATGACCTATGACGTACACTATACGCGCATTCAAAATCGACTTAGGATGTGTTCAAAAAACAACTGGGCATTTTAAAATCAAATGTCAATCAATTAAAATCAACGTTTTAAAATAATATATTAAATACAAAATATTTGAAAAAAAAATAAAAAGCAGGTTAATATAATTGTACATGAAAAAAAATGTATTTAAAAAAAGCGGCTGATATTTGTGCGGACCACACAAATAACTGCCGCGGGCCGCAATTTGACGACCACGGGTGTAAATGGTTAAAAAGCAAATAAGTTTGTCATTCTTCTTTCTTTTTTTATTCCCCCGTATTTATTAAAGGTTTTAAAATATTTCGTCTCCAAGTTCCGTGAGACGGACGAAAGTAAAAGTTTCCGATTTTTATCGCAGCGTTGCAATTCTAAAAATTGCCAACTAACCCCTATGCAATTTAAAGTACGAGACAATATCGCAACATCCGGCGGATTGCCGTCTGCCGAGGCCATTAGAGGCTTTGTAAATAAACTGGCGGAAACGGAACAAGGACTTGGATACGATCTTTAGGTAGTGAATTCCTCGAGATGTAACCAATTACTACAATCTACAGTCTGGAGGGCGAATAAACTACTTCATTAGTAACGTCACGAAGGACAATATGATAATAAAAGCTAGGGTTAGTGACCGGTACACTCTTTAGTGATACGAGTACATCTGAAAAAGTTTCTTAAAGGTAATTCCATTGTGACCTCTGTTTCTTAGGCCTGGGCGCGCGACGAATTACAAAGTGTTGTCGTAAGTACACTGATTAAAAATCTTAACTATCGCTCAACAATCACCGCCATTTGCAAATTTTCGTTGCTCGATGCACGCTGACTTGATCACGTAACACTTACCTAATCGAAATTACTTTCTCCCAACCAGTGTTGCCATGTCCCAAAAATGAAAAACCATTTTTCAGGGATGAAAAAACCACGTTTTACCATGGATAAAAAAACCACGTTTTCCATAAGCTTTTTATTGAGAATATAAATAACGGTATCTAAGTAAAGAATGTATAATGCTTTGTTAAAAACAAACATTTTCTAATTTTTCTTTGTTTTTCTTCCAAGTTCTGTAAGTATTTTAGAATGTATTTTTGTTACAGCTGTTTCGACTTACAATATCATTAGATGACCTTTATACTTAAATATAGTATTTTGTTCTAATATTACCCACGCTCAGGCAGTGCCTTAGCGGGTTTTCATTTCTTGTTTATACTATATGTTATTATGTTTTATGTTATAATATGCTATTATACATTATATGTACAAAGAAATGAGAAAAAATAAAGTTAAAAAAAAAAAGTCGAGACAGCTGTAACAAAAATACAAACTAAAATGCTTGCAAAACTTGTTAAAATTATTAAATTTAATTTTTATTAATTAAAAAAAAAGAATTAAATGGAGCGCTACGAATTAAACACAAAAACAATTAATAGGAAAAAATATTATACAAAAAAAAAAAACAACGTAGGTACCAACAAATAAAAATTTATTTTTTCATGAAAGAGTTTTTACTTTAAAAAAGCGTTATAAATCATTTTCAAGTTTAATTAGAAGTACTTATTAAAATGTAAATAAGTTTTTTCAGGTCGATGAGATGAGGGAGAAAAAATTCCCGTACAACTCAAATAATATTTCTTTCTACATTTTCCAGTAGCTAGTGCAGGTACCATACTAAAAAAACGCATCACACTCAAAAGTACACTTTCTGTCTTGTTTGATATGGTTTTATGAAAAAAAATTGCCCAATTGGTAGAAATGGCCCAATTGCAAACGTGGTAAAAATCATACAAATGGCAACACTGCTCCCGACGCATGTTATAGAAGTAGAGTATTCACGACTAGGAATAGAGGATGGAAAGCGATGTTATATTGGCATTTTATACAACCATATTTATTTTATCGACTATTAACAATGCTTGACTTAAGGCGTGTTCTATTCAATTGACCTGTTGATACAGAATGTTGATTCTTGCGAACAAGTAAAAATTGTTATCGTTACTCTTTATGCATCTTATCTGTTCACTTAAGTTGAAGAACTACGAATCAATGCAAAATCATGTGTTTTTGGTTTGAAAATTTGATCGCTTAGCCAAAATATTTTAGATGCTTAAATTAATAGGTACTGCAAGCAGAACACACCTTTGAAATAATTAAGTATTTATTTGACAATTTTTTTTGTAAGCCAAAATTTTGTTATCTGAGATACATCAATAAAAATTTCATCAATGATAATAAGGCATAACAATAATAAATTCCAATACTCCTTAAGGATAATGGAATCGTGTTTTTCATTGGTATCCGACAGGAAGAATGTAGCAATTTCATTTATCTGAGTACCCGAGGACATCAGAATTGTGTTCTGCACTCATGAAACATGTTTTTTTTAATCCACGAACTGCAATTAATACATGAATGCAGTTCTTGCCTACGTGTGAGCATTTGAAGCTCTTGAACGAAATAAGTGATTCTGAACGTAACTCCTTTCATTATATGTTAAAAAACATATGTGTGAAAAACCCACCTATTTTGAATATTGTTGAAACCCAAGACGGTTGATCTCCCGACAGATGGCTCCCCGAAATTACAATTATTACACAATTATAACTATTTGTGCTTTAGCAATTTAAGATATGTTTAGATATTTTATCCAGAAGGTTTGACAGTTTACAGGCCTTGCCACGTCTGTAAACTGGATGCGTGTGTTGTGGAGGTTTTCAATAATAACTCTTGATTACCGCAAGTCAAATATATTTACATTGAAAATATATGTTACAATAAGTTGGCACAAATTTAACAACTATCTCGCTTAGAAGAAAAGCAGGCGGACGGGACGAACGCTGAAACCGGAAGAAGTTTGCATCGTCATGCACTAGACCGGAGAGCGTTGCCCGGTGATACCAGTCTATAAAATCGAATTTGAATAATCTTTTTAAGGTTGTTCGTTGCCCGGCTACAGTGCATTATTTACCTAAATATGCTTCGAAAATACATTCCATAGACTCTTTGACCTCCAGTTCTGGATACACTGACCCCAAGATTCCCTAACCCACCCCTAATACCCTTTTCCTTCCCAGAACGTTCCCTCATTCCTTTCATTAAAAAGACCCTCCACATTGCATACCTAAATATGTCGTAGGCATTGATGGAAATTAGTTTTCTCAAGGCCTCCTATGTGGAGCTAATGTATAAAAGCTATTATTTTCAACCTGGTTTTTTTAAAGTTCGTATATTGATGAAAAAATATTTATATAAAAATAACTGCAAGAATCATTGCAGCTTATAATATTATTACACCTCTTCAGATCATTGTGCAATATTATGTTTCAACTTCCTCCTCATTAATTTGTAAGTTGTAAGGCGGATTAGATTGCGAAGTAAATTTATTTGTTGTACTTGTTATTTACCCAACACTTCAGATACTGTTAAGGCGTCAGTCTCTTCAACGCGATACTCAAAGCTATGCAAAATTGCAAAAGATAAGGACTTGGGGAGTGCTGAGCCGACGAGAAAAGTTGCTAGTTTAAAATTTAAATGAAGATAGTAATGCGCAACTTGGTAAAAAGAGGTTTTCTTCCTTTGGCATTGACATAAATTATTCAACGTTACATTCGCACATGATGTTGAAATGCCTCGTTTGTATTCTATGGTTATTTTCTTGTTGAACCTCAACTTCCAGGAATGAAAGTTGAATCTATTTGATCGAATGCTTGTTACACTCGTATCAACATTTTGTGTTTTTGCTAGAATGTGTTGTTCAATTAATAGAGGCGTAGAGTTATGAATCATTGAAGTGATGAGTTTTCTTTGTAGTAACTGTTACATGAATTTACATACCATCACTAAAAGGAACAACGTTTAACCTGTACAAATTCGAGTTACATCAACGTGTGCGTGTACTGTAAATGGTAATTTTCTTTTGTGTTACTTCTCCGAGTATGTAACAAATTTAGTTATTATTTATTTGCGGTACAATACCATCAGAAAAGAATAAAACGTTTTTTTATCATAAAGGATTACAAAACAAATATACAGGGTAAACATATGATTTAAATTACAATTTTGGAAGCAAAATGCAAACTAATAACTGTGTAAAAAATATGTGTAATGCTTTTTTGTAAGTTCTTCCAGTGCTATTGAAAATATCTGATATTTCTGCATTTTGGTTACTTGTGTATGCGTATATAAGAAGGTTCATAAACGAATTGGTATTGACATAGGTTTTTTAGATTTTCACGGCCAAAAGCATTTTCGTTGTTAGTTTTTGGGGTGTTATGCCGTGTTGCGCTACCTCCTTCTTTAGCCAACGTTTCGGACAGCGTTGCAGTGCCCATCATAAGGGCAAATCCAGCAGATCCGACAGATGATGGTATTGACATGATTGTTGCAGTGAAAGATATTTTTACTTCGCATAACTCTATGTATAATGAAATCAATGGGGTATTTCCACGAACGAGGGATTCTGTTGAAAATGTACGGAATATTTAAAGATCATTTTTCTGATTTTAATCATCCTACTAAAAATGTTCATTTTTTATGTTTTCATTCAATATTGTTGATTTTTAAAACGCTCTAAACTGACAAAATCAAAACGGCCGGTTGTTGCAAATGGGTTTGTGACGTCACAAGTGTAGCTCAGCTAAACCAGCATAAATAAACACTGTCAGTGAGCGTCCGCACTCATGACGTCACACGATAGCCACGCCCTAAAATATCGTTTTAGAGGTAATTCAAAAATGGGAAACTTTAACTCGCTGTAGAAAATATATTCGTCAACATAAAAATAAAATGAAAAACATGTTATGATTAAATCATCATAACTTTTTACTTAATTATGTTAGCATTAAAAAAAATTAAAATACCACATTAAAATGATGTAGGGCTGTCAATGGGGGAATTCATGATTTTAAAAAGAAATACAGTTAAGTAATTTTAGATTTTCGTTAGACAGTTATAGTTTATATTTTCAATAGGATTATATTTTATGTTAACGGTGCTCCAGATTTTATGTCCGGGTTAAATATTTCCCAAATGAAAGACTAAACCCTTCCACACACTTTTCCACAAAAGATTATCTAGTAAATCCACGCAATGTAAGTGCACTATATAAGTATAATAAATACAAAACAATACAAGAACAATACGTCAATCCACCAGAAACATAATGGGAAAATATTTCACCGACTCCAGATATTTTCATATCAGAGGGTTCGGCTCTGATGAAATCCTAACTGGACCGATAAATCCTACTGATCCTTCAATATAAATATTTAAAAAATCTTTCGTAATCCTACATGTATTTAAAATGACTGACTTTTGAATTTTTATGCATAAATTATTTGACAAATCTAATACGCCTAAATTTTGAATGAGAGAGCTAGGTATAATGCCAGTAGCCAAAATAACAAATGGTAATATTTTTATATTCTGAGAATGCCAAATTCTTTTAATCTCATTTGCCAAATCTGTATATTTTTTCAGCAACAGTTTTCTGAATTTGGAATAGCTACATCAATGATATAAGTTATTTTTTTAATTATGTCATGTAAAACTATATCGGGTCTATTATGACTAATTGTTCTGTCTGGTAGAATAGTTTTACAATCAAGTTATGTTTAATCACCAAACTTTGGTGAATTATTTTTAAAACTTGATTGTGCCTAAATGTATACTCGGACGGCGCTAATACAGAACATCCCGATATAATATGTTCTATAGTTTCCGGAAAAGTCAAACAATTTCTACATAAATCATCAATTTGATTTGTATCTTTTATGATATGCTTCCTATAATTTTTAGTATTAATGACTCTATCTTGAATGGCAAGCATAAATCCTTATATTTCTGCGCTCAACTCTCCAATACTCAACCATTTGTTTGATGAAAGTTTGTCAACATATGTTTGGTTTAGATAGTTGAAGTGTTTTGCGTGAAGAATTTTATTTGACCAGGAATCTAATAATTCCTGGTTGGTATTTATAAGAATGCTGGCATTCTCATCGTATAAATTTAATGGTGAAATATTTGTAATGGTCTATGGGTCGGAATGAGAAGGATGACCATACTTTTCGGAAATCTGATTGTCTCTGCCTGTTTAATACTCTTTTCTACATCACTTATTACCAACTATTGTTTAATAATGAGTTCATTTTAGTTCTAGGTGCAATTAGATACGGCGTTATAATATAACACATAAAATAAATATAAATCCATATAAAAAAAACATAGAATTCGCTAAAAAGCCACATACTTTACACAACATCATGATATACATTTAAACACCATTCATACACGAACTGTCAAGCAATCTACTAAATTCGAGGGGAGCCATTTCACTTCCATGATTCCAGGTCTTGAAGTTTTCGAGGTTGAGATCATGTTCAGGTCCTCTTTCATGGTCAAACTTTTGACCACCGCTTATTTATATAAAAAGCATATTTTTGGTGTAAATTTTGTATTTTTTTGGCAATCCTGCAAATCTAAGTGATTAAATATTGTTGAAAGCCTGCGGGATTGTGGGATGCTCGATTGCAAACTCTATTTTTAACACTATTAATAGCTTTTTTACCATCAAGTTTCACGACAGATGAGATGGCTTGCAGCTCGCTATCTGCTTCATGTATGGGAAATAAATTATTCCGAACATCACCGTGTAAAATGTTGTCTCTCTTGTCAAACATATTCTTAGATCCGAGTCGCTGGCGGCATCGGAGCACCTGCATTGGACAAGTGACGTGTTTCAGATAACCTACGATGGAATGACGTAGAAATAAGAGGAGATTTGCATAGTAATACTGGAATGGGTAATACGCGAGATGGTTAAATGATTAAATACAAATTAATTTGCGATGTTAGTAGAAACTTGTAACTATTTGGAATAATTGATTAGGTTAGTTAGATAACTAACCAAATCAATTATTATAATTATACAGTTCAACCAAATGTCGAATTTCATTTATAAAATTATTGTAAAAAGGTAATAATAAGGTTAATTATTTAATATAAAATATTAATTCACAGTCAAAAGGAATATATTTTTGAGACTATCCTATTAGTTATACGCTTATTTATTCTTAGTAGGTATATCGATATACTTGGTGTAACTCTACATAAGTAAACAGCTCAGGTACGGGGGCTCCATCGAAACCAGAGTTAAGTTAGCCTCTCAGAAACTGGGCGTACTGTACAGGGCCCGCAGATACCTTAATAGTACACAACTGCTAACCCTGTACGAATCACTAGTGTGCCCTGCTGTTGAATTTGGCAGCCACCTCTGGTCTGGAGCTCCAAAATACCAAAAAAACCTTGACTCTGTACAGAAACGGGCGATCCGTTTGATAGATTCTCCCATCATAACAGACGGATTGCAATCTTTAGAGAACAGGCGTCAGGTTGAAATGCTGTCCTTGTTCTACCGGTATTACAATGGAAGTTGCTCCGAGGAACTAGCGTCATTGATCCCCTCGGCACCGGTGCATAGTCGGGAAAAACGCCAAACACGCACCCAACATTTGTACACGGTTGACATTAGTCACATGAGAACGGGTAGTTTCTACGACTCGTTCTTGAGTTCAACAACTCGGCTGTGGAACGATTTGCCGGCCTCTGTGTTTCCTCCCTCCTACAACATGGGTCTTTTCAAGACCTATGTCCACGTCTTCCTTTCCTCAGAAAGACCCTCCACACAGCATCTCCAAAAAAAAAAAAGGAAATTATTTCCCTCAGGGCCTCCTGTGTGGAGTTAATGTAAAAAAATGTATTATTTCTATGTATTAGTTCATTTTTGGGAAGGGAGTCTGTTCAATGGAGTGACTCCAAGGATGGGTTGTTTCACAGATTTTGAAAAATTCTTCCAACATCAAAGATAATATATTGAAGTTATATGAAAGTCCTATTCAAGTTCTGTTATTATCCAACCGGCAATCCAATAAAACAATCGGTTAATGATGAAATAATAACTGAACTTGAATAGTTAAATGAGACAATTTTAATTTTTTTAAAACCTTTGCCCTTATGATGGACTCTGTAATGCTGTTCTAAACGTTGGCTAAAGAGTTAGGTAGAGCAACACGGCGTGATATCCCAAAAACAAATCAACGATAAAACTTTTAGACGTGAAAATCTCAAATCATATCTTGTATGAAATTTAATAATAATCGATAATCGATAATAAATAATCGAAATTTACAAAACATTAGAAGACATGTCAATAAAACAACTTTATGCCAAATCTGCTCTGCTACACCTCCTCCAAAACAAACTCCATATTCCAATGCAACCGAAAACAATAAAAAAAACAAGGTCCTTAACAAATGTAACCCTGAACATACCGATAACACACACCACACACGGACAAAGACATTTTCAGTATTACGCAACCAAACTTTTTAATTATATGCCCATTACTCTAAAACAACTACTAACTACACATACATACACAAACATTCACAAAAAACATATCACAGCCTGGATCAAAAATCAAGATATTCACTTTATACAAAATTTCCTAATCCCTAACCAAACATAACAAAACTATAAAAAAAGTAAAATAAATAAACAAATCTTGCAAGAATTAAACAACTATTCATATATACATATATATTTATAAATACTTTATATATATATATTTTTCATCTAAATAATCCATTACCATTAAAATGTAAAAAAAAAAAAACAACACTCTACTACAACACATAAATACCTGTACTTGTCACACTGAATCATAAACACGTAAACACCTCAGCACAGGTTCTCCTAGTGAGGTGTTCACGAAACATACAACATTATAAACCAACAGTTTCACCTTCTCAAACCTACCTTACACCCAACATAATACAATGTTATATTAACTAATATGTAAAAATGTTTTCCAAAATATATTATGTTAAAATATTAAATATATAAGGTAAAAACTGTAATATATAGAAATAAATAAATAAATAAATTTTAACTTAGAAATTTGAAGCTACTTATTTGACCTTGAAGCTACCCAAGTTATAAGAAAGAGGAAACTCAGAGAGTTGTTGGGAATGCTTGGAGTCGTAAAAACAACACATTTTCTGTTCTCAGGTCCAAATTTCATCCGTGTTGGGCCGGCATTCGGCGTATCTTTCGAATACTGAACGGATCATGACCTTCTATAGAATTACCGGTAGAACAAACACAACATTCCCAACTGACTTATATAAGATGATGAATAGAAATACCATCACTTAATGAACTTGATCATATTGCATAGAGGTACGAATACACACACATTGTGTATTATAAATAGCAGTTACAAAATTAAATCATTTGATATTTACAACCTTCCCAACTAAAGACTAACTTCCAAATATTGCAACCCATCCATTATAAAAAATAAAGGAAACAATCAAACGGACTCTCCGTTTTTAATACAGAGTCAATAGATTTTTAGCTGTCTCTAGGGTCTCGACTAGAAGCACTTAGTTGTAAAAATACTGAAAGAAAACAAAATCCATATAGAATCCGGTATTTATAGTACAAGTGTTGTTAAGTCCTTTTGAACATCGCAGTAAGTAAGAACTGAACGCTTGCATTAAGGGCCATTAACCAGTCAGCGGCTGAGAATTCATATATCGTCGAAATATGTTCTTACGATCGTACAGAGCGGTTCCAATGAGAAAGATTAATTATTTTCCGTACCAGATTTTTCAAATAATAACTCAATATCGATTTTATTTCATTCCAAATTTGCTTTGATTCAAAAATGCTCAAACTCGTGATGATAAAACTATTAAAATTATGTAATTTTTGTAATTATTTTTTGATCATAAATGTGGTGAACGTATGTCTTGCGGTATGAAAGAGACATGCGTGTATGAGTGAGACAACATGAGGAACGTATAAAAGGGTGTGGTTGTTGTCCATTCGTCCTCTTACCATCAGACTTCCTTAATAGAACCACTGTACATAATCCCGGAATAAACATCAACAGACTACCTACGCCTTATTATTGCTATCACCCTTTATAACCGGCCACGGTCATCACAATAAGTATTAATATTTTTTCAATAATGTCAAAGCAAAATAAGAATATAATTTTGATTTTGTCACAAAACAAGGGCGCGGATATTTTTTTAATGATTTTATTTGAACTAAAATTAAAATTCTGAATCATAACTTTCCCAGATAATTTATTAATTTATTTTACTGCATGATTATATGATTTGAAATGAGTAATGTATAATACAAAATTTGGTTTGAAAATTTAACAAATCTGCCAAAGACTACGGTAAAACCTTACTGTACCTATTAAAAATAAATATATTTTCTCAAAATTTAAAACATAGCTTTACTAAATAAAATAACTTTGCTAAGGAAAAAAATCAATATGTCTAAAATTTGATTTAAAAATGACATATTTCCGGTTTTGTCTGGTTATTCCCCCTTAACGCTATGGTCCTTAGAGCTGGACCACAGCCATTACGTGCCTCGTATGTCTTCTGAATTCGATTCGCGTACTTGTAATAAAATCTTCTCAATCTTGTTTCGGTGGGAGACGTGCCTTAACTGCTGATAACATCGCTGCGATTGGATCGTAAAAGATTAATTACGGTTTAATGTTATCAATCAAATTTGGCATTCCGGGTGGTGGATAAAATATAAAATCCCTGCGAACGATTAAAGCATTCGGGCAAAAAGTGACCGATTTGTGTATTATTTATTGGGACGTATTCAATCTTAATGGCGGACATCTTAGCTTTTCTCTAAGACCTAATTAATTCTGTGTGACGGCCCTAAAGCCTGTCTAAAGATATTGTATCCAGATCTTTTTTGTGCGATCAGTTTCGAATCTTTTCGAAAATTTTGGTTTAATTTTTTTTTGCATATCTTTTTCGCATTCAAGTCTTGTTAGTCCTGAAAGTTTTTAGTGATACAGAGTATACAGATCTGTTTCATACATCTACATAGGTATTGTATTTGCTCCAAATTTTATTACGATATTACGCTCTACGATATTATATTTGGCCAATGAAGGAAACTTCGACAAACCAGAAATTATGCAAAACCGAAAAGTGAGAAGAATACTAAGGTGGGTCACGGCTGTATGAAAGGATATGTAGGAAAAAAATCCTGTTTTGATTTGTCTAATAGTGATAAAAGGGTGTTAAATTAAGGTATAAAATCACATATTTTTTTAATAATATTTGGATATCATCTTCTTCCTCCGGACTGACTTTGAAATTTCACATAATAGAGAAAAACCCACCCTTGTTAAATCTTAAAAAAATGTCAGATACACAATTAAAAATGAAATATTTTTCAATAAAACACCAATTAGAAGGAATATTTTGATTTATTCATTAAAAAAATATATGAATATAATTCAAATTATATCATGGCAGTATATGTATAATACCAGCAAAATCCTTTTTACTCTCAAATTTCAGCATTATTTTGCGAGACTCAATCTTGGGACTTTTTGTAAATGATTTCGTAAAAATACTACATTTGCTATGAAAGATTACAAAAAATACCGTTTGAAGTATTCATAGTGAATTTTATATACACTAGAAATAACCCCTGTAAATTTTCAAAACTTTGAAGTGAATCCGGAGGAAGAAGGTCGTATCAGAAATATGAAAAAATTTAAGCACGTTGTTTTATCGGTCTTAGAATTTAAAAATAATATTTTTTTAAAATGTCCCACCTTAAAATATACTAAAGAACGGCAAATATGCAAAAAAAATCAAATGAAAGAAGCGCTAAATTGGATTACAATAAAAAATAGTCTGCTATACAGGGTTACTTTAACCAGTGATTCCTGCTCTTATTTGGAGTAAAAAATATTAATATTTTGCTCTCCGGTGACTTTTTTTTCTCTTCAAATTCAAACAAAAACAAAACTTCAACGTAAATCCTTTCATCGGATTCACAATTAACCATTAATCATGGATCAGGTGGATGAATTCGTGTATTTAGGATTTTAGGAAGTATGTTTACGAGAGATGGGAAAGCTGATAGAGATATTGAAAGAAGGATTCAGGTAAGTCTATTAATGGAGGACTGAACGCCGTTGGCGCCAATAATTTTTTTTACAAAGAAGCGAAGCTAGCCGTCCATAATGGAGTACTGGTACCCATCCTGATGTATGGCAGTGAGGCATGGAACTGGCAGAGGAAGGATGAAAGTAGACTGAATGCTGTAGAAAAGAGATCCCTGAAGCGGATGTGTGGCAAAATCATATACGATCGTGTGAGAAACGTGGAGATCCGCAAAGAATGCAATGCTGATGTAAGCGTAATGAGTAAGATGAAGAAAGGATCGCTCAGATGGTTTGGGCATGTAGAGCGAAAGAACGAGGAAAGGAGTGTAAGGAGAATATATGACGCAAATCTGAATGGTAGAAGAAGTCGAGGACGCCCGAGAAAGACAAGGCACGACCATGTGAATCAAACACTTGAGTCGGGTCGTGTCAAGAGTCAGAATAATAGAAGGCGAGGAGTGGGTGCCATGACCCAGTTGTTTGGCGGTATGTCCTCTCTGCCTACCCCTGCGGCGAAACGGCGTGATGGTTAGTTAGTTAGATAACGATAAATCATAGTAAAAAATCTTATAACCTCCTTCGCTGCAAAAAACACGCCTACTTAGACCATACTTATAAAGATAACACATGATAACATGTAATTATCACATTATTTTCTCATCATAAATGAACCCATAAAACATCCCCCGAGGGTAAATATGATTAGAAGACCCCTAAAATAATATTTAAAGAAGGTAAGAACAATTTGTAATTTCACCGTTTAAAAAAATAGACTATTCTATAAATACCTGGGTAGGTTTTTTTAAGGGTTGAATTGTTTGGTTAAACCTCGATGACTACAGACATGTTCTGTTAAGAGTTGTATTGCCTTCTTTGTAAATGTTGGCATAAAATATACGAAACTCAAAACCACATTATCTGAGTCATCTCCCTATCCTCCTATCCATCAAATACACTGTTATCTTTAGGACTAAATAACTGTGGAGGATGCAGGGGACTTAAATCTTACAATAACTAGGTACCCGAAAACGACAGAGCATATAAATAAATATAAAAAATATATTTGGAAATACACTATTACATATTTGTACATACACTTATTTTGTTATTATATCGATTCATTTGACAAAAGGGTCACTGATCCGCTGTGCATTCCGGGAAGGAATCCGGATTGTATAGCAGTACCGTTTTGTCAATCGAATCAATGTAATAAAAAAATATTTACATATATGTAGATAACAATCTATTGTCAAATTCTTTATTTTTTTAAATTTTATGAGCTGTCAAACTAGCTGCAAACTGTTTCGGGTAGTTTAGATTGTAAGATTCAGTCATGTGCATATAGTTTCGTAATATTTTATGAAAACATTAAAATTAGGCAATAGTCTTCTAGTCAACTTGTCTTAAATAATATAAATTAAAAATTATAACAAATAACCAAAATTCAAAGAAGCAATTTAAATTTTAACTCTAATTAAATAATACAATCACAAACACACACATAATGAAAGGAATATCTACAAAAGTAGGTATTCCTTTAATTATAAATTTAATCAATTATGATGTTGTGCGTTAACTGAGTAGTCAGCAATCATTCTGGTCTCTGTCATGTACTGTGTGAACTAGAGTCACGGGACCACTGCAGTCTATCAAACAGATAGGCAGGAACCTTCGATTTCATCACATCGATCATTTGATGTAACTTCTTTCCGTTCGAAATATTTAGTATCCGATACCGATATAGATAAGGCGAGATATGCTCGCATCTCGGGACAATTTAGCATTATCGGACACGTATATATTGAACACGTTGCTTTTCTTTTTGTTTTGATAAATAGGTACTTACCTACGTACGCCGTGTCTTCATAGTCTATTATTGAGCGAACAAGACTATCGGTAAAAATCTTACGTGATTTTATTGATATACAATCACTAATATTGTACAACAGACGAGGCCCCGAATAGCATCACTGCGGCCTTTTTTTAACATGTTCCTCAAGCCTTATCTACCGTCAACTATTATTCTAAGGTTGTGCGCAGCATTAAAAAATGGAACAGTGGTTTCATGTATTCTTACAACATCGCCATATCACTGATATTAACTAAATTATTAGCCAAACAGTTAATCCGGTCAAGGTTTGCCATTTTTTTACAACTAGTAATATATAAAACGCAAAAAAATTAGTGGCAATAACCTTTTTCAATACGTTCGAATAATTAAATATGTTTTTAATTTTGCATATACATAGTGGTAAATGCAGTTTGTAAAAAAAATCATCGGTAAACGAATAAAAAAAAGTTAAACAATGTTTTCGATCAAATATTTTAATGGTTTTAATTACGTATGTCTAATTGTAAAATAAATATCTGAAAGAGTCTTTCATATGCTTTCGAAAAAAAGGATTACATTTTGGGATACCTTAAAAAAACAGCGAATCTGTTTGAAATTGATTGTCCAGCTTGAGGAAAATATAATGATATTTTTATTTATTGTTATCAAGTTTAATTTGTAGAACTCCATTTTAATTTTTATTTATTTTATATATTCAATAATTTTATTATTAAATTAATAAAAACAGTTTATTTATAAACAAGTTCTGCTGGTAATTATTATAACTGTCAGTTTGATAATGCCCTCAGAAGGCGAAACAGCTGTCACGCGTAATAATAATTACCAGCAGAACTTGTTTATAAATAAACTGTTTTTATTAATTTAATAATAAAATTATTGAATATATAAAATAAATAAAAATTAAAATGATTTTTTTATTTTTTTTATTTTCAACTTTATGAGTAAAATCTCAAATTATAATATTTAATTAAATGAAGAAAATATTAGCGAAACTCAATCGAAAATCTGAAGACAGAAGAATCAGAAAAAAATATTGGTTCCACTGGGACTCGAACCCAGGGCCCTTTGTTGACTCGACAAGAGCTCAACCAACTGAGCTATGGAACCCATTTCTAATTCAGTCACTTTTAACTGTAATATACTTCGACTAAGAACTACCAATATTATCTTCATTTTCTTAACCCACATATTAGATCCAGATTTTCGATTGAGTTTCGCTAATATTGTCTTCATTTAATTAAACATGATATTATTTTTATTCATGAGGGGCTAATTTTACGAAAATTAGTGAAATTTCAATCATGAATAATATAATATGCAATCTATTTATATAAAGAAGAGTATCGTGGATTTGATTTTTTTATGCAAATCAGTAGTAATAAATACGTTTTCTTCCTAGATTGATAAAATTTTGCAAACTTGACTCCTTTAAAATAGGAGGAATGTCGCTGTCTGTATGAGATTTAAAAAACACCCCTACCTTCGTTGATACTTCGTGATGACATTTTGCCCACTCGATGTTCAATATAAGAGGAAAATTTATGAACCTACCTAGTGATAAATTGAGAATGGTCACTAAAAATTGGTAAAAAAAAATGCTGACTTTCTAGGAGGACAAGAGAATATAGATACGACATCTTCTAAATATCATTTTCCATTACGTTATCCTCATGATATTATTTATATGCCTTACATTATTATATATCTCGTTATAAATAAGAATCACCTCGGTTGCTGTGCCTCCGTAAAAATAAACAAAGGGCAACGGAGCCAGTAATACGAAAGGACTGAGGACTGAGGATCGGGAGACCGGGGCAGGCTGAAACCAGCGGGAACCCGCAGTTTAAAGGGTATTAAGGAGGAGGCCGCCGCCAGCGATTTACAGGGAGCATTCGCCAACACAACCTTACTGCTTACTGCTTGCCACTGCCTCGCACTAGAGTTATGAGCAGAGTTTCCAGCCTGCATTTTACAATATATTATGGCAGAGGTGAGAAAGCTGTGGTGGTGAAAAGTTGGTGGATTGATGGTTCCTGCATAATTTTTTTTATGTAGCTGTTCGTTATAAGCGTTTAAAAAGAAGAAGAAAATGGTTTGAAAGGGAGAAGAAATTTCGGAAAAAATTATTTATTTTTAATTTTCCATCATATAGAATCATTTCCAAGTTAGTGCATTTTACCTCCGGACACAATGTATACTCGGTATCAACTCAACTCAAGACCTTTTTTTTAAAAGTTATATTAAAAGCTTTGAAAACAATAATTAAAAAATAGACCATAACCTAAGCTAAAGTAACCTATTTAACTATTTTTTTCATCACTCTTATTTTCAAAGAAGGTTTTATTTTTATTTTTTATATGAATACCGCACAAGAGTCCCAACTGCTCCCGTCTGAAGCCAGTGTGACTATGGCATGCCCAATTGGGGTATGTTGTGAGGCTGAGGGTAGTGGGGAGGGGAAGGAGATAGGGAAGAGGAAGGTGGGGAAGAACCTGGCTATTCAGATCTGGTCACCAAACACGGCTAATGCCATTTAAAGCAACGTTTTAATTCTGAATGGTGGTCTTACACCAGGGCGATACTGAGAGTATCTTCCACTCTGGAACGTGCCGCAAATATACTATATATTATTTTAAATGAATAAATTGTGAAATAACACAAATTAAAACAATAAAATTTATTTGCCACGCCGGGATTCGATCCTGCGACCTTCGGTGTGCGATTCAAGCGCCTACCGCTGCGCTACGCGCGCCGGCCGTCAAAGATGTTGAGTTGAGGTCAAAGAAATTAGAAACCCGTTGAGGTGTTTCTTAGTTGTCCGGTCGGTTCCATGACAACTCAGAACCAACCAAATTCAATTAAATTCTCGCCCATTTAAAAGTCATTAAAAGCTATGAGTAACAATTATTATTATAATAAATAATTATTAGCTGGAAACACTCATCTACACCGAAAAAATCTCATGAGAAAAGATACATGCCGCCGACGGAACTTGAACCCGCATCCTTCTGATTTCCGATCAAATGCTCTGACCACCGAGCTACGTCGGCTTATCTCCTACCCGCCAAATAATTCAATATATGCTAGTGTTTCATTCAACAATTACTGCTTATTACATTTTTCCACCTGCAAACAACCAACTTTTATTTGTATGAAAAAGGCAATGTAAGTGCTAAATCCTTTAATAGGTGGCGTCGAGACAAATTATGTCCACATTTATTGGTGAAATACTGGACGCGGGTTCAAGTCCCGTCGGCGGCATGTATTTTTTCTCTGGAGATTTTTTATTTGTGCTACTCGTATGCATAAAAAAATATTGTCTTAAACATTAGTTTACCAATTAAAAATAATAAAAGCTGTGAGCTTGAAAAATAGCCCCTGCAACATCCTATATCTGGAAACCAACGGTACTGTATAGATTGAAATGTTGTTACAACTATGTAGTGTTCGGTTGTTTCCTCTGATGTACTTCTCCAATGATCGGGAGTTTTGTTGATACTCGGTTAGTCAGGTTACGAGTCGTGTTTATTATCGTTTTATTTACAACGAATACTCAACTGGACTTAACGTCCGTTCTAATAGATGCTATATGTTTTTCTGAGGCAGGAGAACTCGTCACTGAAGTTGCCCAGCTATCATCGGCTATTTCCGTAACCGTTCGGGTATTAGACCCGAATGACCAAGAGCTGACTTTCATAAAGTACAACTTTAACTGACCTCTGTTGAGACACCTCAAATCTATATATAACTACCTATACTAACGATATCTGTTGAAAAATATATGAACTACATACATATTCATATTCACTACAAGTATGTTTTCATGACCAGAAATAATCTTAAGATATAAAAAAGCTAATGTAAACAAAATTATAGAATATGGAAGAATTCGAATATTACAATCCATTCAAATTTGTAAAATTGACTCAGGGTTTCGCAAGGCAAAGGTTGAGGACCCCATATTAAAGATATTTTGTATTTAGTAAATCATTTTTATATCTCTTGACTGCAGGGAACTTTTAGAATATTATGTTTCATTATTCTAGGAAATATAAAAATAAGTACACTGTAACATGAAGCGCGTACATACCTACTCTTCGCATCTTTGAAAACATCGGATGAAAACTTTCTAAGTACCTACGCGTGTAACAACAGATGAATTAGGTTTGTTTTGTTTCACATTATTTAATCAATTTTGTAAGGACTCGTAAGGAACACTATAGGATTAATTTTAAGATTATTATAATTAAGCGCATTTGAAGTGAAATATCACAAAACTGTGCTATATAAATACTATTTTACGGTGCTCCAGATTTTATGTCCGGGTTAAATCTTTCCCAAATGAAAGACTAAACCCTTCCACACACTTTTCCACAAATGAATATCTAGTAAATTCACGCAATGTAAGTGCACTATATAAGTATAATAAATACAAAACAATACAAGAACAACACGTCAATCCACCAGAAACATAATGGGAAAATATGTCACCGACTCCAGATATTTTCATATCAGAGGGTTCGGCTCTGATGAAATCCTAACTGGTCCGATAAATCCTACTGATCCCTCAATATAAATATTTAAAAAAATCTTTCGTAATCCCACGTGTATTTAAAATGACCGACTTTTGCATTTTTATGTACAAATTTTTTGACAAATCTAATACGCCTAAGTTTTGAATGAGAGAGCTAGGTATATTGCCAGTAGCCGAAATAACAAATGGTAATATTTTTATAGTTATTATTATCTGATAAAATTTGCAGTGACAACTCAAATTTTGAAAATAGATACTTTGCCGACCCGAATAATTAATGATTCAAGGTAGAGAAGATGACAGATGAGATGAGATTATTCTCTCAATGTAATAATTCGGCAGGGAGTTACGCAGGGTTTTTACGACCTTCAGAAGAATTGTAATTAATTTTCTGCCTTTTTATCAAATATACGGTTGTATCATAAATATACTAATCCCTAGATCGATATTTTCGGGCCTTCTCCATATTTGAATTGTGTCATCAACTTAACCACGGATGAACCCATAAAATGAAACGAAATGGCGTAAATAGACAAAAGACCGAGGAAGTTTATTTGTCTACCATAGACAATATATGAATTCCGAAAAGCGATTCAGTATCTAGGTGCCTACCTACCTGTAATCATAAGGTAATTATGTATTTATTTAATTCATAGTTCTATCTTTTAATGTCTATTTTTTTAATTTAGTTTATAATTTTAAATGGTAATCTTTCGAAAGACCTTTTAACAAAAAAAAGTGTTTTACAATTTTTTTTTATTAAATTTAATTGACGATATTCCTATTTGAAAGTTACCCAATGATAGGCCATTATAAGTACTTTCAACTTCACAATACGTACATTTGAAGAGCATTTTTACGAAGCAATATCTATCTCAAATGACCCCAAAAAGTTTTTTTTTTTTTTATTCTTATTCTATATGTATCCAATTTCAAATGTACATGAAATGGTTAATAGGCCACTTGCGGCACATTTAAAAAAAAATTCGGTTTAGGCAAATATTCTAAGACATTCTGTATTTTTTTCTGTATAAAAAGAGAAACAATATTTTTACGCGCCTAAAAGTCCATTAAAACATTTTTTCATTAACAATATTCAGATAAATATATTTTGCACTATGTCATTGCCACATATGGAATACTAACTTGGGGAAGTGCTATAAACATAGCAATTGACCCAATTTTAAAAAATTCAAAAGGCGATAATTAAACTCATCTTGCAAGTACCATTCTACACCGATTCAAGCGAAATTTACAAAAACTTATGTATAAAGCAAATGAAATTAGATTCGTTGACAAACCCACAGAGAAATTTGTTACCTTTTTTACAAATTGCGACTTGCTTACGGCTTCGGATGAAATATAAGAAATATATATCACAAAACATCACAAATAGATATACATATTTTGATTTATTAGAAACATCCGAAAACAGTAGTCTCAGAACTACGAATAAACTTACACTTACAACTTACAAGTGTGGAAAAGTAATAACGTTTAACGATGTTTAATTACAAATAGATTTTAAAAGTACTTTAGAAGAGTGATCATTAAAAAAACTTTTTTCCTCCCTTGAAACCTCCCGTGTGGAGTTAATATTTATAAAAAGCTCGGAGTTACTGTAGGACTTTAAAGTTTTAATCCGAGGTAAAGCTTTTTGCAATTAGATTCCTATCATAGAAAATTTCGGAAATTTTAATACGAGGAATGGGAAAAGTGCATTTATTTATAACTTTCAGCAAAAAGCCTTGCACCTATTTATTCTGGATGAGTACCTATTTTTAACTAGACTATTTTTCAGGTAACTAACCAACCATTACACCTTTCTTCTGCAGGGTTTGGATGTTCGGTTATTTGTGATTTGATTTCAAATATTCAATGATCTTTTAATTTTAGAAATTGGAACTGATTGTGGGAACAATTCAGACGAGCGATAAAGTAGATATCAAAATTATTTTAATATAATAAATTCATAATGCCATGTTTGAAATGTGTGTTTCTTTTGGTCAATTTTTTGACAGATGCTTTGTCAATTTTATTAATGGTGTTCTTTCGAAAGGTAAACATCTGACGCCTATCTAATATGCGAAAAAAAATCAAGCACATTATAAAGAGAATTGTATTTTTGTTTTTTTAAGGGCAATGATCCTTGGGCAAATATTTTACAAGTACTTTAAGCTTCGTAAATCCTGCAATTACAATATCCCGAGAATATTCACGAGTTAGCGCTACCGTATTAAAAAAAGCATTAACTAAACAGCAATATTCCGGTTATATTTTTTACATTAGGTAACTCCACACGGGGTGCCCTGAGGAAAACAATCCCTCGAGGCTTAAGTCATCTTTAGTGATGCTGTGTGGAGATTATTTTAAGGGAAATAAAAGAGAGGAAGTTCAGAGAAGTAAAAGGTGTGATGGGTGGGTAGGAATCTGACGGTAAATGTGTTCAGGAGTGACGGACGTATGAATCCATCCCTCCCACTGTGGTGTAAGGCGAGGTGTCGAGAGAGTCCGGATGGAAAGGTCTAGGTTAGGTCTCCCGTAACCAGTCTCTCCCGCCACGCTATAGGTCAGCAAACGCATCTGCCGCCATACCTAGACAAATCTCACCTGTAATTAATAAGTGAAACCAACATTATTAACTACAATACTAGGAAATTAAAATTTGGATAAAACGCTATTAAAAATCGATCAGTTTCTCATACGATTCCTTTATATAAATTAACTCACACATTTTCCAGTTAATCCGCTCCCCAGATAATGCGGAATAACGGGAACGTCCAGTAAATAAATTCAGGAACTTTGGCCCGGTCGGAAGCTCCGAAAAAAGTTCGGCTAGTGCCGCTTTTCCCAGCTTTTATTTAATGCCCCCAGTGTGAGATGCTTTATTACGTTATTTCATTAACCCGACACTGAGCTGTTGCTTATGAATAATATGTGGGAGGTCGGCCACCTTATTAATTAGACCAAAAGTTGTTTAGTAATCACATGAAAGTTATAATTAATTTTACGAGAGATTGTAAAAATCATTTTCATATAAAATGTCTTCAAATATTATAAACGTTATTTTTATTTTCAGCAGGTGTTGTCATTTTATATGACAGCATAAATATACCAAACCACCCACTATGGCAGTTATATGGAAGAATGTATGATACTATTCGATAAGTTAAAACATTATTTAGGTGGAATTATTTATTTATCATATTATATAATATTATTAAGGGAGAGTGGTATAAATATTGTTTGAAATTATTATTATTTTGGATTTTGAATCGAAATCAATATTAACAGAAACCGAAGCACCGAACTGATAATAGTAGGGAAGCTCAAGCGGGGATTTCGGGATTTACCCAATCCAATTGGTCCCCACAACGCTCGAGTAACTACCAATTTAGCCTCTTGGACTCCGTTACTATAAGATCGCGCAATCAGCTGTACGTCTCGCGCCATTTTGAAATTCGGAGTTCGAAGGATTCTCCCTAGAAGTAGCATTACTATTTTTTTGTTCAGTAGTTTTTGAATATTTTCAATAAAAGATAGAGATAAACTATTAAGAGATAACACTATTTTTGAAACTGAATTACTTAGGCCTAAATAATTTTTCAATAAACACAACAACTAAATCTCTATAAACAGTTTGTAAATAAACGAAAAAGATGAAATATTGTTAATACGATGGCTTGTGTCATACCTACATTCCCATACAATGACTTTACGGTGATTAGTGAAGTTGCCACTAAACATTTTAATAATACTAACTTGATGGCGTGTTTCAATGACACGATTAAAAATGCACTTTTAATATATTTTTTAAATCTCGCGTTTAATATTATTTAATAAAACGTGTATATTCAGAATCAGCGTTTATTAATCTATATGAACATATTTTTACAAGGTCATAATATTTTTCACTGGAGTTCCTTATTGTGGGATTTGTGAAGCTGAAAGTATTTAAAAATATTTGCTTAAGGATCATTGCAAATCAAAAAAATAAACAAGAAAACGATCGGAAATACCATTCGAACGCAATGTAAACTATAAAATTTTTAAGTAGGTAATTCAGATTTAGATCTGTCAAATATTTAGACAATTGAATTACAATTTTCAAATATAGAATTTTTATTAAAATATAATAATTTTGGTATTTTTTTTTTTTTTAGATCCCACAAGCAGTTCTAATTTTCCAAATTTAAAGTTCATTGACGTGAATAATTTTACGCTTTACATTACGCTAGAATATTTCACATCGTCACAGACAACCGAAATTAGTATGTTTTATGAGATGCACGGTGTATGGAAACTCGTAGCATAAACGGGATTCTGGTGAATCTTCATCACAGAGAACCCAAAATTAAAAATAAAACACATTTTTTATACAACTATAGGGTTAAAAAGCTTTCGGTTCTACGCCTCGACGTATTTTAAAGGACGTTAAACAGCTTATACAATCCCCCTAGTGTCTGATTTTTTTCAAATTTGACCTAAAAATTCAAGCTTCGAACCCTATTTATTTGAAAGCGAGAGCTTCCAGACACATATGAAAATTGATGTTTTATTTATTGAAATATTTCCCTTTTTGTATGACATAAATCAATCTAACCAATATGTTCTTCCTTACCATCTACCTATCTACGATAACTATTTATTTTACCTCCATAACCTACAAATATTTACGAGGCGGATACTGCAGTAGGTACCACCACCCCAGGAACTTTTTATCGGATAACCAACACCCCTGCCATAGGTCACCCCAAGTGGGTCGCTACGTTTGATGACTTATTAGGGGTGCTCGGATTCATGGGGTGAAGTTTGTCTAGGTCTTCGCGGCGGAATGCGTTTGCCCACCTATTGCGTGGCGGGCCAGAATGGGAGAGACCGATTGAGGGAGACCTAAGACCTCTCCAGCCGTACTATCTGGACCCATCACCTTGCACCGCAGTGGGAGGGATCAATTCAGCACTCCTCATACCTTTTCCATTCCAGAACTTTCCCTACTTCCTTTCCCTAAAAAGACCCTCCACACAGCATCCCCAAAGATTATAATAATAAGATTCATAAGGAAGGGATTTTTTTTTCCTCAGGGCCTCTTATGTGGAAATAATGTAAAATAAATAAATAATCTACCAAACCTATTAAATAAGGGTAGACAATAGTGTGTTTTTAAATAACTATCTCTTTTGCACTTATTTCAATGGTTTATTTAATTTCCACCCGGTACCGCTCAGATTTCTACAAGTTTTTATTTTTATTTTCTGAACTACCTATTGAAAAATAATAAGACAATTTTTGTAATATTTTTAGAAGGTTAAATTCATATTTTAAAACACCATAGCTCATTGTGAAATTGACGTAACCCCTTACTACTTTGATCTAGGAATTCGAAACAGGAACATTTTTGTAAGTTACATGACACTAGAACTGTTCGTTCACGATATTGTACAGGATTAATAGTATCTTGAATACATTATATCTTTTATCTTTTATCTTTTATCTTTTATCTTTTATCTTTTATCTTTTATCTTTTATCTTTTATCTTTTATCTTTTATCTTTTATCTTTTATCTTTTATTTGTTTTTGTTTTTGTTTTTAGCGCTCGAGGGGAAAATATCTGAATTTGATTTTAAGATATCATTATTTGTCTTCTTTTTCTTATGAGTACAAAATTATATACTGTTAGGAATACATAATTAACACCTTTTACTGCTATAAATAACATGTTATGTTAGTAAACAATGTAATATGAATTTAAATTTGTCAATTTGACTGGCCTAAAACAGGATCCATTCCTAGTTGGCTAGTCAAAGTTTCCACATATGTTTTATTGTTCAATTTTATGTGAAATAAAGTTATTATTATTATTATTATTATTTTAGTAAACCTAATAACTTTTTTCTATCATTGACAGACCCTACCGTTAATGTCTCCTGGCCAATAAATCCATACATAAAATAAACCCCCGTTTCCCTTAGTCACACTATAACTTCAGAGCGACTTTACATATTTCATTATTTAAAAAAAAAGTTTTTTAATGCTTTGTAGAAGGTTCTTACGGAAAGAAACATTAAGGAAATTAAATAATTTCAGAAAACTTTGACTATTTTAACTTCGCACGTTTGATAATTCGCGCGTTTGATGAAATTAAATTTAGCAGGCAGCAGTTTTTTGTGTGTATTAAAAGAATTGTCTATGGATTTTTAAAATTATACATTTTTTAAATGGGTATCTACTTATGTTAGGCACCAAATTTGATTGATTATTCTTATAATGTACAAAAAGGAATATTTTTTATATACGAAAAATGAAAATTTGACTAAAAAAATTGTAATAGGTGGCACGCGAGCTGTTTGAAAAGTGAACGTACTGGGACTGAATATATGGAACGCGGAAGGGGGATTTGAGCGAGAGAGGGGAGAGGGTGGGCGGGGAAGGTGAAAGGGGAACGTGGGAGGGAAGGGGATGCGGGAGGGGAACGGGGACGCACGGGAAAGGACATGCAGGGAGAAATAATTTATTTCTTTGAATATGGCATTGCAACGCATACCGAGAACCAGTTAGTTTATTATAATAGCTACACATTTACATTCATTATCCCTTTCAATTTATTCTTTTCCAGTTTGTATAAGTCGTGGTGATGTTTTATCTTATAGATATTATAAAGGCGAAAGTTTGTATGGATGAGTGTTATTCTTTCACGCAATAAACACCGAATACAATTTAAAAATTCTATCACTAATCGAAAGCTACATTATTTGCAAGTAACATAGGCTATATATATTGGTAAGTTCTGGCGTTATGAATAAGCTGTAGCGTTATGCAATTATTTTTCATACGTTTTATGTCCCTAACAAAATCGAGTTATTGCAAACGTCAAACAAATTGTTACTTTGGATACAATGTTTTTTTTTTTTTAATTAGGCAATTCACCCTAAAAATAGTGCTTTGTTGGCGTTGTTCACGCATTATTATTGCATTCGCAGATTTTATCCCACCTACCTACTATTCCCATCCCAAAAATGTCACCATTAAAAAGGCAATTGCAAGAAAAAGTGTTGACAGTATTTGAAGCTCAGTACATGACTGGTTGATTTATGCTCAGTACAAAATAACATCTCAGACTCATAACTTTTTCAAAAATAATATTGCTAGTTACGAAGCGTATAGTGAAGTGCACAGCCAGTGAGGCCCCATCTGCAACTGGTGAGTTTTTCCGTTCTGGGCTTATCTTATTGTCCAATAGCCCAGATCTGAACCATCGACTGACTATCCATCAGGTTTTGCGAGTGTATGCTATCTAATCGTCCCATGTAACATAGCGACCACGTAGTTATCGGGACTGGTTCTTCGAGGGTTGCGTTGGGGCTTTGCTCTGCAGCACAACCGCCAATTTATAGTGGAGTCGCAGTTTCGCGACACCAGGCATCATAGTTAATATCTACCTATCTTTAAAAATGTTTATTGTCCGGACGAAAAGCTAGCGTTGCTATGTAATTATTTGACGTGGGCTGTCATTTTGTTATTTCTTTAGGTTACTCTGGATTCAAATATGAATAAAATACTAATTCCTACTTGAGGCGAAATCATCAGAATAAATTAGGGGTACTTAAAATAAATTTCTATTATTTAAATATTTTCTAAAATAGAATTTTTATTTGTGAAATGTCATTCTCAAATTTTGATATTATATTATATATTTTGACAAAAAAGCAAGAATAATAACAATTATGCCAATAATTATGCCAGTAATTTCCCACTAATACCATGCGAGCGAAGCCGCGGGTAAAAGCTAGTTCCTTAATAACGACTAAATTGAAAAGATAAATTCATCGTAGTTGCTTAAGGCTCAAAGAGACGATATGGAGAGATACGAAATTATGAATGTTAAAGGAGAGCGCTACCATTTACAGCGCCAAAATCGATGCAAAAACTGCGAAAATCTTTAATAAAACACGACTCGTTTAAAAAAGAGCAAAAATCTCTTGGGGGCTGTCTAAAATAGTATTTAATGAAACACTGTGAATTTTTTCATACATTCATATAACTTGTAAAATAACGGAGACAGACTTGATAATAAAAAAAATTGTAGCATACTTTGTGATTTTTTTCTCTCGAGGGAATTTCATATAATTTGCGTTTCG
The DNA here is from genome assembly GCA_917563855.2 of Limnephilus lunatus. Lineage (NCBI taxonomy): Eukaryota > Metazoa > Arthropoda > Insecta > Trichoptera > Limnephilidae > Limnephilus > Limnephilus lunatus. The sequence goes on along the minus strand of OU830601.1, from coordinate 13,975,506 downwards.
GCGTGGGGAATGTATAGACATTATCTTCAAAAATAACATATATTTTTTCAGGAGCTTAAAAACTTCAAATGTTTAAGGGAGGTTTGCAAGAAATCGGTAGAAATTCGGAGAGCGGCATCTTAATAGTAATTATGTGTTTATTAGGGAGAAATAAGGACACAAGGGATTAATAATAGTGACGTCACACTTGAGCAAGTCACGTGACAGAGTGTCGTAATAATTGGGTGGCTTCCTCACGCGTGAACATTTTTGGAGTTTATTGAGTGGCATGAAGGGGGTGACTGTGATTTGTTTGAATGATAATTTATAAAACCGTCTGACGAGGGTACTTTTGTCATCCGATCAAGTGGGTAGCTACCGGTTATTTTTTGTGGTTTATCATTTATCAGGATTACGCCAGGGCATATTTTTGTGCGAGTAGTCAGTCACAAGCATGATTGGCACATAATTTAATGATTTCGACTTGTGACCTGAATTTTTGTTATCTTTCTTAAGATAATTTATTTTAATTTTTTTTGTTTATTTGAATACAGTTCAAGAGTACCAACTGCTCCAGTCTGGAGCCAGTGAGACTATGGCATCCCCAAATTGGGGTATGTTGTGAGGCTGAAGGTAGTGGGGATGGGAAGGAGTTAGAGAAGAGGAAGGTGGAGAAGTACCTTGGCTATTCAAATCTGGTCACCAAACGTTTCAATTCTGAATGGTGGTCTTACACCAGGGCTATAATATTATCTTCATTGTCAATTACCGCGGAAAAGTTGTAAGTTTTTTGAAAAATACTAATGATTAATTCTAATTTACCTCTGTGAATTTTTGAAGCTTTTTGAAGTCATCTTACAAAAAATTATTCATTTAGAAACTTGAACAATAAAAAATCAAATTTTAAGCAACCTCCGACCCGAAAGAGAGCTAATTACCTTGAAATGCCACAACAGATTTTCATGAATTGTAGCTAATAACCAACTCGATCACGTCAGCTTTCAAACCAAAAAAACACATCATAATCGGTCCATTCATTTAGGAGCTACGATGCCAGAGACAGACACACCCACAGACAGACAGATATACAGAAAGTCAAACTTATAACACCGCTCCGTGCGTCGGGGGTTGAAAACAAACATACAAACAAAACAAACATGCACACCTTCAAAAATCAACAAAATGAACTAATTCTTTCCGTATTCAAACTATACTGTTAACCAATACTACTGCATACCTGCGTAAAAAATGTATCTTCTTCAAGCTTAAACTATCTAACAAAACAGTGTTTCTTTGAAGTGGCCTGCCAGGTAAGTATGTTTTCTGTGTATGTTTGTACATAAATACAGTCTAAGTAGTTAAATTTGCACAGAGACCCTGAGGTGAAGATTCCCGAAAACGGCGCTATACAAATTACCCAATTATTTTTATTATTGAATTTAGGACCACAGTGCGAGGGTTCACAATTCCACGAAAGGAAATAAACACAATGCATGTTAATTTTACAAGCATGTAAATTTATATTAAAACAAAGCTTATTTATTTTTGGATCGATCAAGTATGGAAGACATTGCTTCGGTATGAGATCTCTCTTTCAATATCAAAAATGTGAGATACAAAACCGTCCACATAAAAAACGACTATTATAACGCATCCATTGTTTGAGAACTGTATTCCCAGTAATTCAGATATTACAAGATGGTTCTTGGTGCAGTTAACTGCTGAATCGTTTGTTTTTTTAATAACTGATATTAAAGCTGAACCCACACCGCAATGGTTAAATAATTGCTTAATAACTGGCCTGGGAGGAGATTAAGATATTACTTCAGTTTAGGCGAAGCATGTTGAGACTCAGTCTTAGACTTCTTATTATAAAGGGCAATAAGGAATTATAAATATTTATTTAAGCTTTTGTACAACAGTGTTGTTGTGGAATTCCACGATAAAGATATTATTTATTAATACCCTTGTGGTGCATGCCTAAGGAAGAGTGGGAACGATCAAGAGAACCGATGTATTTTTACAGGTCGTAGGTTGTGTGAGGAGGGAAATTGGTTTTAAAGGAAGCACATGGCGCTGATGTTCAATATTTTTTCCAATCAGTATACTTGACTCAAATTGATGAGATATTTACCTAACCAACCATCACGCCATTTCGCCGCAGGTGTAGGCAGATAAGATAGGTATCTATTTGAAATATATTTCGAATATTAACATGACCCGGCTCAAGTATTTGATTCGCTTGATTAGGTTATGTCTTGTTAATATCGTTTTTATTCTAATCTCATCTATCCAGCAAAATTATCCAAACCACCAAAGCTTTTCTGTCTAGAGCTTTTTTATTATGCTTATATCGTTCTTACCCTATTTTTTAACACCATTAATTAGTTTTGTCCCACTTACGTCTCATGGTTAGAGCCATGAGACTCTACTGCGTTCAGTTTAGTATACTTTCTCTGCCAGTTACATACCTCACTGACATAATAGTAATGAAAACATAACACTCTTAATAGCCTTCTAAAAACCGTCAAGGAAGTCTCAAGTCTTGGCGCTTTTTATTATAATTTTATAATGCGTTTATCATAAAACAACCACCTACACAAAATCTCTTTCCTATCAAACCGTTTCTAGAATCGTCTTTCGACCATTCGACATTCAATCTATTCTATCTGACGGTCTGAAATATTCCAATTTGGATGGGATTATTTTTTCTTTCCTTTCTTCCACTCTCGGCAACCGATGTAAAGGGTGAAATCTGAATGTTATGTACATTAAAAAAAACAAACTTATAGTGCTTAGGTATGCAACCCTTTCTAACTATTTTTATTGAAAACCGTGGCGTTGTGGCTTGAATACAGAGCGTTTTAATTAGTCATAGGGCTAACGAAAATTATAATTCTACTATCCAAATTATCAATGAAAAATTATTATCTGAATACATAAATGATTTTTTTCGACTATATGTAAGTATAGAAAAGTTAAGAGAAAGACGCCTCAATCCTCTAGGCTAGGGGAAGGGGGAGGGGTAAGGGAAAAGATTTTCCTTCTGTTTAGGAAATCAGTATGCTAAAAGCAAACAAATTCAAGTGAAAAAATAAAAATGGTTATAATATTGCCCGAGTAAAATCCTAGAGAGGATCGTGACAATGTTTTTAAACACACAAAAAACTAAACGAAAACTTATTACAACGACTTTATAAAATTTATTGCGAAAATTCTAACGCCTTAAAGGGGTAGTTTTATGTAAATTAACCATTAAAAAGCTGCTGAATAAAGTGAGTGTACGATGAATAAAGACAAATACTGAAAAACAGCTGCAAATACGAGTATTTTGTATAAAAAAGAGAGTTTCGTGACGTTTTTAGCGGAGCTCTTAAAATATTGACAACATTAAAGGGGTTTGAGTTCAGGGATGAGACTGCAGAGGAGGAAGGGTTGAAGAGGAGATATAAATGACTTGGTGACAAGAAAATGCTTCTAGGATCAGTCCTAAGGCGGCTGACATAGAATAGAGGCTGAAGGAAATGATTGGTATCCAGGGAAGGCTTTTAAGCCCGACGAAAGTGATTCGTAAGAATAAGGGATGATAAACGCTCAAAAAGAATACAACGTAGTAAATAAAAAGTAATAATGGTAAACAGTAATATACATTTTTCAATAAACGAGGTTGGTATTTGGAATTAGAATCATAAATATGTTTTTATTCCACGAATGTGATCAATCCCAAACGAGTACTCTTTGAAATAAGAAAAACAAAGTTACTTTAGTAGTTCTTTAAATATATTAATAGAAATTCACATAATTCACGTTCTCCGTGGTTGAGAGGTGAGGTCCTCGACTACGAATCTGGGGGAAGCGAGTTCCAATTCCGCGGCGTGCACAAGATTTTTTTTATTTAATTAAATTGTATTATTTGAATTTAATTATTCAAAAGTAATTTGTGGTATAACGAAATGTAAGACATTTAAAATAATTTTCGCATGTTCCAGAGTAGTACAAACTCCGCCCTGGTGAAAGACCACCATTAAGAATTGAAAAGTTGCTTAAAAAGGTTTTAGCCATGTTTCGTGACCAGATCAGAAGGGTGATTCTGTATCTTTTGTGTTATCTTTTATGTTAAGTCAGAGTTATGCGTTTTTGAAAGGCGTCCGTCGTGCGTTATCGGCTGTCAAATTTCTGTGATTTTCTATGCCTGTCCAGTGTTAATGAATTAATTATTATTATTTATAATTTCACAGGAGACCCCGAGGATTTTTTTTACCTTAGGGCCTATGTCATCTTAGGGAATGCTGTGAGGAGGCTCTTTTTAAGGAAAGGAAGTTCTGGGAAGGAAAAAGGGTGGGTAGGAATCTGGGGGTCAGTGCGTTCATCAGAGACAGACGTATGAATCCATTACTCCAACTGTGGTGCAAGGCGATGGGTCGAAAATCAAAATCAAAAGGTTTTCTTCAACCAATCTCATCCGATCCGGCCCGCCATGCAATAGGTGGGCAAATGGATCCGCCCCCAACCTAGAAAATCTCACCCTATGGTGAGGGAACCTGGGCACCCCTGCTAAGTCACCAAACGTAGTGAACCACTTGGGGTAACCTATGGCAGAGATGTTGGCTATTGTTATTTTAACACATGCCCGATATTTAGATCGTTAATGCGAACGGAATACCGCATTTAGAGAACTGTCAAAATGTGTCGTAGTGTACGGCCGATTAAACCAAATCGCCTTACATCTAGGAGGTTTTGATTTAACACGCGTTAGGCTATCGCAAAAGATACGGAATCACCCAAGCCAGGTACTTCCCTACCTTCCCCTCCCCCATATCTTTCTTCTTCTCACCCCTTTAGTCTCACAACCTGCCCCAATTTATGAATACCCATAGTCCCGTTGGCTCCGGGCAATAGGACTTTTGCTCCATGTTTTCATAAAACGAAACAAAAAAGTAGGTACGCTATTTTATAATTAAGTCTAGGTATATTTCTTGTTGTGCTCTTAGAATTTCTCTAGAAGATGAAGTCAATAATGACATTCCACAAATCGTTCCACCTTCACCTTTAACGTTCAGGCAAATAATTTAAAAGAGGACACGTTTGAATATGTTAGTGTTCACCAAATGTTACAAAAACGATTTTTGAAATTGTTTGGAACACCCGCCCGCAGTCCCCTCTTACCCCAGAAATACCCAAAGATATTGCAGGGGGGAGCAGACATGTTTCGAAATCAATTGTTCAAATTTTAGTTTATCGAAAGACTAATTTTTCTCAAGACTATTTGTTCGAACAGCAATTGGCCGAAAGACATATTTTTCGAATTTGTTAATCAACTTTTAATATATTTCGCTTGCTTATGACTAACGAGATACTGTTAGGTTAGTTTAGGTTAGGTTAGGTTTGGTTAGTTCATATTGTCCATCCTATAATAAAATACTCTTGTACGTACTGTACCTATATACATACTTTATTATATCAATTCGAAAAACTAGTGTTTCGGTCAATTGATGATGGAAAAATTGCATTTCGTACAATTGAATTCAAAAAATTGATTTCGAAAAACTGCAATTCGGTAAATTTACCTTTATACATAATGTAAATTACAATTATATATTCCGTTTAAATTTTGTCTTGCGATTCAATTCGAGAATGTTCTTTTTGTGTTTTATGTTTGTTTCATTAAATTATTTGTTAACTCAAAACTACACTAGTCTGGGTACACGGGTCTGTTTAACACGATTTACCTGTACACCCACTCTTAAAAAAAACGTATTTGTTCATTCTTAATTATCTACATTGGATCTTATTATATTTTCCATTCTTTGAATCTTGACATTGTATCCCAAATATCTGAACTTTTAATGGCACGTTTTTCGAAGAAATCTATAAATACGCATACATATAATAGGATAATAAACAAAAAAAATAATACATAGGACAAACGTCACGCAATGTAGAAACTAGAATTAAAGAACATTTAAGATGCCTAACAAGTTCAGGTTTTTCGGAATTCGCAGAACATTTAATTAATAAAGATCACACGTTTAACCGGGATACGGGTATTAAAGTGCTACACAAAAATGGGATAGGCTTAAGATTAAATAATTTAGAGGCGTTGGAAATTAAAAAATCGGTTAATTCAAAGGCCGACATCATCAATAATCAACTTAATTTAACATTCAGCCCTATTATAAGTATGTTTCCCGTTATCCCACACTCTCCTCCCCCACTTCCCTCCCATAACTGACGCACTGTCCCACTCTAATTTACTGTCTCTTTCTTTCTTAACAATTTATATATATTATAAGTAAGTTTCCCGCTATCCCACACTCCCCTCCCCCGCACGACTGTCGCACTGTCCCGCTCTAATTTACTGTCTCTTTCTTTCCCAAACAATTTTGTATATATATATGTATATTACTCTGTACTTGTTAGTATTTTTATAACAGTCCTGAGGATGGTACGGAGGTACCGAAACCGGTAGACTATAAAATATCAATAAAGTGACCTAAAACAAAGTATTTTCTTTTTATTTATTTAAAATGTCAAGTCACAATGTGTTTGCTTCTTTTGAAAAAAAAAAAAAAAAATAATAATTTAGAAAAAGCACGGAGAGGAAAAAAAACAAGAGGTTAGAGCCATATAATTAAAAAAATATAACGAGAAACTGCAACGATTTTAGGCTTCCTAAAACAAATTTATCGGCAACACAAAATAATATTTATCATAAAGGTTTTAAAATGTTCAATGAACTCCCTGTAAATGTTAAGGAGGCTAAAAGTCTTGCAGTTTTTCGTGGATTATGTCTTAATGTTGTAAAGTCCAAATTTTAGTCAGTAGGTAGTAAATAATATTGTAGTAGTCATAGAAAAGAAAACATTAGATATAAGATGTCAAATTTTATATCTAAATAAAATACACAATAATAATAATAATTGAGCATGAATTCACTCACCAAACACAAGAGCCTTGTCTCTTTATGGCGAGGAAAGGCTTTTATTATATTCATATTATAAATCTGTTTAATATGTTTAAAAAAAAATTGATTTTTGTAAAAACATAAATATTAAATAAAAAAATAGAAAAAAGAGTGCTACATCGAATGTTATTCGTAATCTTACGTTTGCAAGTTGGGTGCGTTATTTATTTTAGTTCATAAAACAGCCATGATGCCCAAAAATTTACAAACATAAATGATTTAAATACAATTACGCCACCTCGCTGTCATCCTATTGTGGGATAAATATTAGCATTATTATTTTTAATGTGAATACCGAATAAGAAACTCAACTTTTTTTTGTCGTTATTTATTTTTAGGGCGTTAGGCCGTGTTGCGCTATCTCCTTTTTTAACCAACGTTTCGGACAGCGTTTCTAGGTCCATCATCAGGGTAGATGTTTGATGACACTGTAACGCTGTCCGAAACGTTGGCTAAAGAAGAAGATACATAACAAGGCATAACACCCCAAAAATAAACAACTAAAATACTTTTGGTCGTGATAGTCTAAAATCGTATCTAAGAATCTCAACTGCTTCCAGGTCAAATAACGATAAAATGGTCAAAAAACGTAAGAAAATAAAACTGTATAAAAAACGTAAAAAAATTAAAAAAACATGGCAAAACGCCAAAATCGCCCAAAAACATAAACAACACGTCATCGGAGGCTAATCGTAATAATACTAGTGTGGTGGTACCTACAATCGGCAAAAATTAACAGCCATAAAAGATATTTTCTAAGAGAGCAACACCGAATAATGTGAAACGCCGGTGACTTGTCAATTTTCCACGAGCTCGATTTTTATTCCCACTGGTGGTCTGTCTTCGGTCGGTTGTTTCGTGTAGCTCTTAATTATTGTTAATTCATCTTTAAATAATTGTCGCAAATTTAGATAAATATATTACGAATTTAATACAGCACAATAATAATTACTTTTTATTACCTCCTGTGATTGAGAGTCAAATAACAATATCCCTGGAATGGCGGAGGTAAGTATGCAGAACCAGCCATCCAGTATAAATGATATACTAGTAATATCAAAATCTTCCAAAACCGTCAAAGATTGCAAAAAAAAAACGCCAAATTAACGGTCGTTAATATTAATGAATTCCGATTAATATTTACGTTTTTTAACCTCTGAAGATTTTTGTTCATATATACAATATGATTTTTGATAGTATCTTATCTAATCAAACACTTTTCCGAGAAAGTTTGACTGTGCGTAACTCGATACGATATTTTCTGCTCCTTGACTTAGCATTTCACATATTTTATAGTACTTTATTAATTTAATTTGGGGTATTAATTTGATATTGAATTATTATTATTTGGGGTATTAATTAATACTGGCGTGTTAATTTCAACAACATCCACGGTAACTTCATAATAATGCAAGTTCCAATGTTTAGTTAATATAATAACAATAATAAACCAGAATGACTTCTGTTAGGTATACTAAATATGTTCTTGTTTGTTATAATATATCCCGAAGCTCATTTTACCTCTTGGCATAGGCCTCCTCTAACATTTTCCAATGGGACCTGTCACGCGCTACTCTTCTCCATTGATTTCCAGCCGTGAGTTTTAGGTCGTCTTTCCATCTTATTTGTTGAGTTCAATTAATATTAATATCTTAATACATATTTGAGGTAAGCTCTGCTGCTTGTAATTTTATGAAGACAGCAGGAGCAGAGTGAATAGTAATTAAATTTTAAACAAAGAAAGAGAAAAATACATTTATATTAATCACTAAATTTGCACTGCTTTACTTTAAAAAGTACCAAGCACTCTATCGATAGTAAAAAGCTCTTCAATAAATCGCCCTTCACCGGTCTTGAGTCAAACTGGGTGGCAAGAAATAAGTGGCATTCTTTTGAAGCGTTACCTGTGGAGCCTGTCGCTACCGGGGGCCACAAGTTCCCCAGTAGCCAGGTACCGGGGGAGGGGGGCAGGGGGCGCATCGCGTGCGGAAATGATTTCAGCTTTTAGCTATTTCTGATTTGATTATCGTGACGTGCCACTCCGTACTTAGCCCGGGCCCGAGGATACGCATACTCACAGAGGAAACCCCATGACAAGGGATATTGATGACTGATAAATTAGCAGATAGAGAAGGGTTTTGAGTTTTAGCGTGTTATAGATAAAATGTGCGCGGATAATTTTGTTGATGTTATCGGAGGTTAGGATTTATAAATAAAAGATTGAACCATATACAGGATGGAGCAAATGTAATCATCCGATGTTCTTTGGCTGTATTTTTTTTAATGAAAAACTTTGGTTCTTCTTGTGAAATTTGTTTATTGAATCCATAAGAATTTATTCCATCAAGTCGAGAAAATGATATCGGCCAAGTGGCCGCCACCAGAGTTGATGACCATACGGGCCCGTTTTATGGAATTTTCCATCACTCTTGCCAGAGCTTCGGGCGGCAGGTTCTCGCATTCCTGGCGAATATTCTACTTAGGGCTTCAAGAGTCTGATGCTTGTTGACTTAAATCCGCGACTTCAAAAAACCCCATAAAAAGAAGTCTGGAACGTTTAAATCAGGTGATCTGGCCGGCCAGTGCAAATCACCAAAACGAGAGATTAAGCGACCCGGAAATGCTTCCTTCAGAATATCGGTTGTGGCTCGAGCAGTGTGCGCCGTTGCACCATCAATAATAATAATAATAATAATTGGACAATATGTAGAGCGCCGTTTTTGGGAAAAATCACCTCAAGGGCGCTTTACAATTCATTACGAATTCCTAGGTTCTATTTAATTTTATTATTTACAGATATATACAAAAACATACTTACCTGCAGGTCACTTCCGAAAAACAAACTTTATTAAAAAGTTTATCTATTGGAACCACATGTTCTCCAGACCCAATTCATCCAATTGAGGAAGAAAAAAATCGGTGTTCATGGCTCTATAGCGCGCGCCGTCCACAGTCGTCGTTTGGCCCGCGGTGTTCTAAAAAAAATGGCCCGATGACTCCTTCAGCGTAAACAGCTCACCACGCAGTAACTTTGAGAGGGTGTAATGGCTCTTCGTTGGTGATACACAAATTTTCAAGTAGAATAAATAATAATCTATTTGTGTTGTTAATAAAATATGCACAGAAGACATGTAATTAAAAAAAACGAGTGTGCTTTAGACCACACGACCTATGACCTTGGGGTGACCTATGATCTTGAGGTGACCTATGACCTTGGGGTGACCTATGATCTTGAGGTGACCTATGACCTTGGGGTGACCTATGACTTTAGGGTGACCTATGAACTTGTGGTGACCAATGGAATGGTTATTCAATAAATGATTCCTTCTGCTGGCACCTTTCTCTCTTGCCCCTACAGTAATATACGAAACGTAACTCTCTCTCTTTCTATCTTCACTAACTTATATCTCCCTCTCACCTTCTGTTCGCCCCGCCCGATCACACTTTTTGTAACGCTCTCGTCACGCATTCACCAGCTTACTCCCCAAGTCAAGCGTGCGTAAAGAAGTTTTACTTCTATAATATCCAAACCTAACTAATAGAACAATGCAAACTTCAATGTACTACTACTAATTATATAGATCATTTATGTTCTCAACGTGAACGATAACGCGCACGATAGCGGGGCGGTAGAAGACCAAGGAAAAATTGAGAGGCGTTTCATACTTTCAGGGGGGGGGGGGGGGCGGTAGGAGACCCAGAAAAACCCATTCCACCCCGTCCTATTATCTATCTTGCCCCGTCTCATCCCATCAGGGGCAATATTTTCCCTATTCCATTACGCCCCCTCCGTTGCGATAAATGTAACCCTGGTATCCCATTACGCCCCTTCCGTTCGGATTCACGAGCTAGGGGGCGCTAGTTATAATAATATTCTCAAAGTGGGCGGTGAGCATAAAAAGGTTGAGAATCTACAGTATAGAATATAGACAATAACCAAAAGAGCGATTTTTTAAGTTCAGGTAAAAGAAAATTACGGAATGGTCATTTCTAATTTTTTTTAATGTGAATACTTCACAAGAGTCCAAGCTGCTCCTAACTGGAGCCAGAGAGACTTTGGAATCCCCAATTGGGGTATGTTGTGAGGCCGAAGGTAGTGGGGAGGAGAAGGGGATGAAGATAAAGAAGTATCTGGGAATTCAGATCTGGTCACCAAACATGGCTAAAGCCATTTCAAGCAACGTTTTAATACTGGATAGTGGTCTTACACCAGGTCGACACTGATAGTATCTTCCACTCTGGAACGTGCCGCAAATATTCTAGATATATGTATATTATTTTAAATGAATTAATTGTGAAATAACACAAATTAATCAAATAAAATTTATTTGCCCATGCCGGGATTCGATCCCGTGATCTTCAGATGTCGAGTCAAGAGCCTTACACCTCGACTACGCCGGTCAAAATATTATCATTTTGTCTCTTTAAAAGATTGCATCAGGGATTGCTTTCCTTCTTCCACCGGTATTCTAATAGAAGATGCTTCCAGTAACTAGCGTCAATGCGCTCTTCGGCACCATTGCATAGTCCAGAAACTCTCCAAATGCGCGTCCAACATTTGTACACACATTGTTGATATTTGTCACATAAGAACGGATCATTTCCACGACTCATTTTTGACTTCAACATAGTAGGATGTGGAACGATGTGCCGGTCTTTGTGTTTCCTTCCTCCTACAACATTGATTTTTTAAAGACCCATCTTCACTCATTTCTTTCCTCAAAAATACCCTCCACACAGAATCACCAAAGATGACAGGCTTCGTGTGCGAAGTTGATGTTAAAAAATCTTCCACCGATTTTTGTGGCCGGCTGAATAAATGGGCGTATACGAAAGCATACTGTGTAAAAAATATATATTATTATTTTTCTCTTTTTAGGGCAGGCACAGCTTTTCAGCGTTTATGGACTGCACATCACTGGCAGGGTTTAGTTTCCTACTTCTAATATAAATCTTAATACATCAAATAAAGTCGGGTTATTTACACCATTTATAACTCGAGAACGGCTGCACCGATTTTTATGATATTTGATTTGTTGTATTTGTCTCCGCCCCGAATGGCAGAATAGCTATTAAAACACCGGAAAAATTCACGAAAAAATAAATTATAAAGAAAATTATTTTCCTCACACATTTTGTATGGAACGAATTCTAATATTTTGAAGAGCTGCAGGAATATTGTGATAAGTATTATATTGAGTAGTGAGTGAATTCCAAAAATTCAAAAATGTCAAATGTCAATGCGCTGATTGTTTTGATTTTGTTCTTCAACATATAATACTGCCCCTCTCATACTAAATGTCAATAGTCGAAAATGAGTCAAACTGTGAACGTATGTCTGCACCCCCCCAAAGGAAAAATACAATATTTATAATAAATCTCCATCACACGTGTAAAGAAAATAAAACGCAATTCCGGTAAGTAAGTAAAAAAAAAGTAAGAAAATCACAAATATTATAAATCCGTACAGAGTGGCGGACTAAGCCCGCCAGAGGCCCGGGGCGGCAAGGCTGAATGAGCCCCCACCCCCTAGTTTAAAAAGTTGATTTACTTTTACAAGATTTTTATTCAGTTCACACGGGCCTCTGGTCCTGGGGGGCCTCCAAACGCCTACATGCTCCCTTGATCAAATCCTAAACAAGGCTTTGAGGCACCAGGGCACTGTAAAAAAAATTGTAATTTTTTTCTATTTCATTTTCTTAAAGATGCATTTGTTAATAACGCTTTCACCTAGTGTTTTAAGGAAATTCTAAGAAAATTAAAAAAGTTTTAAACAGTTTATGTAGAATTATCCCTCAGCAAAACTTTGAACGCATTTTTCTCGAAACTACGTTTTTCAACCTGGTTGACAACATATTAAAAAAAAACTATACATCCAATTTGCATGTACCATGCACCAAGTCTTAAACTGTTCAAAAATCCAGTTACTATGGCCAGGGCCGTATTATCCATAAGGCGGTGAAGGCCACTGCCTAGGGGCCCCGCCTCGTGTTGGGGCCCCTAGGGTAAAGGGGCCCCGACATCTTTAATCAGGCCCTGACTATGACACTACGTAGGGATTGTTTTATAAAGGGCCCCCTTCTATTTTTTTTATTTTTATGAACGATGAAAATTTACCATAAAAAATCGAAAATAAAGTTCATTAAAAAATAAAACGCATTCAAAGTTTTGATGAAGGATAATTCAACATACAAACTGTTTCAAACAGTTTCACATAAAATTTTGTATCTCCGTCAATTTTTCGAGTTTCGTTAAAAAAAATTGGTGAGAGCATTCCTAACAAGTGCATCTAACAAAAAAATTAATATTTTTATTTTATTTTTTGTAGTGGTACGAGTACCTTATAGCCTTGGTTAGACTTTGATCAATAGAACATGGAGGCGTTTAGGGGCCCCCCAGGAACGGGGGCCCTGGGCGGTCCGCCCCCCCTTAGTCCGTCACTGACCGTACTCAACGCCATATCTGATACTGACAAAAAACAAAACATGGCCAGTTGCGCATCAATAATTGCTACATTGTGTAATTTTTAACTTAATAAAAAAACTGAATTTAATTCAGCTACTAAGTTTACACAACAGTTATTGATTCTGAGGTGGTACGAAGTACGCCGGGTCAAATAGTTTAATATAATTTAAAATTTAACCTAAATTGTGGTGAAACACATTTTTCAGAATTTCCATATTTATAAGTACAACAAGAGTATTTTGTTCCGGAGGTTGAAATATCGACTTAAACAAAAACACGTTTTTAATTACTTCTTTTGGACAAAGAAGATATAAATACTACCTACTCCATTAACCTCTATGCATCACTTTTATTAACAATAAAGAACACACAATGGAAATTAATTTATAAAAGAAATAAAAGTCAGACAAAGTAATTAAGGAAGAGAAATTACATAGGATTTAAAGAAAATTAATTCGGAATAACAGATCACTCAGCACGTGTAGTTTTAAGGACTATGTTGACAAACAAATATGATTTATTTTATTTTTTATTTTTTAAACAACTTATATTTATATTTATACGGTGAAAAATTACAAGTGTAAGTTTTTTGAATCTCAAAATGTTATCAATTACCCCAAGTGGTTGGCTAGGCTACGTTTGGTGCCTTAACAAGGGTTCATGGGGTGAGGTTTGTCTAGGTCCTAGCAGCGGATTTGAATTACTTTTATTTACTCAATAATTATTAATTATAATATTTCACCATTTCAGAACCTTTTTTATATGAATACCTCGCAAGAGTCCCAGCTGTTCCCCTCTTGCCAGTGATACTATGGCATCCCCAATTGGGGTATGTTGTGAGGCTGAAAGTAGTGGGGAGGGGGAGGAGTTGGGGAGAGGAGGATGAGGAAGTACCTGGCTATTCAGATCCGGTCACCAAACACGGCTAGAGCCATTTCAAGCAGCGTTTCAATTTTGAATGGTGGTCTTACACCAGGGCGATACTGAGAGTATTCTCCAGTATGGAACGTGCCGCAAAAATGAATAAATTGAGAAATAACACAAATTAAGCAAATAAATTTTATTTGCCCACACCGGGATTCAATCCCGCGTTCTTCGAATTGCGAGTCAAGAGTTTTACCCCTCGACCATGGCGGCCGTCAACTTACTTTCAAGCAAGTAATTCTGCGCAAGCAATGGTCATCAAGTTTAATTGCGTACGTTGAAATTATTTCTTACAAATCCTTAAAGTAATAAAAACGTGTTGACGTTAGAGACATTTTGGCGTTTTGCCCTCGGGGTTTACGTATGCGCTCCGTCAAGACTTACTGAACGATTCCGTTTTATGTTCCCGTGCAATTATCCTCACACAAAATTTGTAATTTTTGTCCATTGGAATGGCCGTGATGAGATTTTAATTGAGTCACTCGAAAGGCAAATGGGTAAATGACTTATTCTTCGCATTCCTCTGCGGCACCCGTCACGCGGAATGATTGAATCAATAAATCAGCATTATTTATCTTCCAAAACTCCCTCAAAGTTAATGTCAATCTCGATGACGCTTGCGAAAGGTGCCGTGATGGATGGGATTATTTTTAACGACAAACTAACAACATTTTCATGTTCACTTGAAAAAAAATAATTTGGATTTTTCGTGTCCCAGTTGCAACCGTTACATTTTTTTTCAAGTCTTGTTGAAGTAAAACTTCGAGAAGTGACCGTGACGAGAGCGTTACGAAAAGTGTGATCGGGCTAGGCGAACGGAAGTTGAGAGGGAGATATAAATTAGTGAAGATAGAAAGAGAGAGAGAGTTACGTTTCGTATAGTAAGAGAGAGAGGTGCGAGCACACATTTTCTTTCTTTCTTTCTCTCATAAGACACAGTGCAAACCTATTGTCTGTATCACACTGTAGGAGCAAGAGAGAGCAGTGCGCGCGCACGTTTTCTTTCACTCTTCTTTTATAAGTTAGTGAAGTTTTATTTCAGTCGGCGGTCTAAAGCACACTCGTTTTTTATTCTTCATATTTTCGTTTAGATTTATTAGTATTGTCTTCGTATCAATGATTGATTTTTTTTTTTAAATATAAATTATCCATGCGTTTGTAGCAGCTTGCCACCGCAGCTAAATACCTTTGCAGGATGCTGACCTCAAAACCATAAAATCAACACGAGCGGGAATGCGAAGAAAGCTGAATCAACAATCAGACAGCAATTCATTACGAAACACTAATTTAAATATCGATCAATGACACCCGAGACGAAAACCGCTGATCAGGCAAAGGCATTGCAAAATATTCATTCAATGATGACCCGGTAGACGAAATACTGTACTCGTGCTAAAATAATAAATAAAATGACACCGTCAGCGATCCTGCGGGTTCGAGGTCCAGACGCTTTACCCCCACCATGGAAACGAGAACAAAGGGATCATCACCTATATAAACGGAGGAAGATTACTCACTCACTCACTCTCTCCGACAAGACACACTCTCTCCGACAAGACACTCTCTCTCCGACACGACCGACTCGCTCCCTCGCGAACACGCTGTACTGAATCTTATCGACTTTACATTTTACACGTATTTAATTTGTTTCACCATTAAATATATTTAAACCTTCTGCTGAGTTTGCTGTCCATCCTCTCCGGCGTAGTATCCGAATACCTACAGTGGTGACCCCCGACGAACACACGCAACATCGCCTTCAGAACCAACCAATTAAGCCAACGAGAGGTCCAGTGACAGCACCAGCAACGAAGTAAAGACAGCGCCAAAATGCAGCAGCCAAAACCGAGTGGAAACGCGGCTGCCGAAATTAACAGAGTGGCGGTGAGGATTCCGCCGTTCTGCCCAGACGACCCGGAGATGTGGTTCTGCATGGCAGAGAGGAGTTTTGAAGCATCAGGCATCGTCGCAGACCAGACCAAATTTGGCTACATCCTGGGAGCCTTGGAGCCAAGATACGCTGCCGAGGTACGAGAGATCATACTCAAACCACCTGAAACCGGTGCCTACCTCCTGCTGAAGACTGAACTGACCCGCCGGTTAAGTTCAACACAGGAACAGAAGACGCGCCGGCTCCTAGAACACGAAGAAATTGGGGATAGAAAGCCGTCTCAATTCCTGCGCCACCTACGCACCCTAGCGGGTGTAGCAGTACCAGACGAGGTACTCCGAACGCTGTGGATGGGCCGTCTTCCTCACACCATGCAGATGGTACTGACGACACAGAAGGACGTTATCCTGGACAAGGTGGCTGACTTGGCAGACGCAATTGCAGACTCCACAAGCAGAGCTCACATCGCAGAGATAACGCCCGGACTTGATGCGCAGTTAGAAGACCGACTGCATAAGCTGACAATAACATTAAAATCGGAGATACAAGACCTACGGGCTACGCTAAGGAACGAGATCCAAGGCGTCAATGCTCCCGAGACAACATACGGCAGACGCGTCCGCGAAACCCTTCGCAATCGGGATCGGGTTAGGACACGCTCGAAGAGCAGAGGCGAAGGCTATCGCCCACGTTCTCAAAGCAGGAGCGGAGAAAGAGAGGAGGACATGTGCTGGTACCATCGTACTTTCGGAGAAGCCGCTCAAAAGTGCAGAGTCCCCTGCACATTCCGCTCGGGAAACGACCAGGGCAAGCACTGATGACGGCCAGTAGCTCATGCCCGACTTCCAGCCGTTTATTTATTACCGACAAAAATACCAAAATACAATACCTGATCGACACCGGCGCAGACCTCTGCGTCTTCCCCAGGAATAAACTCTGTGGACGTTATGACAAGCAACCGTACGAACTATCAGCGGCCAATGGAACCGTCATTTCTACATACGGGAATCTTACATTGACCTTGAACATTGGACTCAGGCGAGACTTCACCTGGAGATTCGTCATCGCTGATGTCTCCAAACCCATCATTGGCGTCGATTTTTTAGCCCATTTTGAGCTGTTGGTTGACGTCAAAAATCGCCGCTTGCGAGACCAGACCACAAAACTATCAACTCAAGGACGTAACAGCACTTGCGAAGTTGCTTCTGTAAAAACCGTAAGAGGATCGACTACCTACCACCAACTACTACAAAAATTCCCTGACCTAACTCGCCCCGATGGACAGATGAGAGAGACCCGGCACGCAACCAAACACCATATTCGAACGACTCCAGGACCCCCCGTCAGCGGAAGACCCAGGCGGCTCGCACCAGAGAGATTCCGCGCCGCAAAGAAGGAGTTCGAGACCATGATGCGAATGGGAATCGCCAGACCTTCCGAAAGCTGCTGGTCATCACCACTCCACATGGTTCCTAAAACCAACGACCAGTGGAGACCCTGTGGTGACTATCGGGGTTTGAATGCTAGAACAATACCAGACAGGTACCCTGTTCGCCACATCCAGGACTTCGCCCAATCACTCCGGGGCAGGAAAATTTTTTCTACAATTGACCTGGTCCGGGCGTATAACCAAATTCCGGTAGCGCAGGAAGACATCGCAAAAACAGCAATTACCACTCCATTCGGACTGTTCGAATTTCCTTACATGTCTTTTGGACTCCGGAACGCCGCACAAACATTCCAACGCTTTATCGACGAAGTTTTGCAAGGACTGGAATTCTGCTATGCTTATATTGACGACATACTTATTGCATCCACTTCGGAAGAAGAACATCTGCAGCACCTAGAAATCCTTTTCCGCCGCTTACAGGATTATGGAGTAGTCGTCAACGCTGCAAAATGTAACTTCGGAGAATCAAGTGTCAAATTCCTAGGATACTTGGTCTCCAGCGAAGGTACGCGACCGCTACCCGACAAAGTAGAGGCAATCCAACAATACACACGGCCGGCAACCACAAAGGACCTGAGACGTTTTTTGGGTATATTGAACTTTTACAGACGGTTCATACCTAAAGCCGCAGAGTCTCAAGCACCGCTCAACGAATTTCTACAAGGAAACGCTAAGGGCAAAACGCCAGTGCCCTGGACACCTGACACCATCAAGGCTTTTGAAGAATGCCGAGAAACTTTGGCGCAAGCGACATTGCTGGCACACCCGGAGAGCGATGCCCAACTAGCCATCATAAGTGATGCCTCCGATACCACTGCCGGGGCGGGCAGCATTGCAACAGCTAGTGGATGGCCAGTGGGAGCCCTTGGCATTCTTCTCGAAAAAACTAAGCCCAGCAGAGAGAAAGTACGGAGCGTATGACCGAGAGCTACTTGCTATTTATTTAGCGGTCAAGTATTTTCGCCATATGGTTGAAGCAAGGACATTCACGATATACACAGACCACAAACCAATCACGTATGCTTTCGCGCAAAAAGCAGAAAAATGCAGTCCACGTCAGTTCCGACACCTCGACTTTATCGGCCAGTTTACAACGGATATACAACACGTATCCGGCAAGGATAATATAGTTGCTGACGCATTATCCAGAATTGACGCCATCGAGACACCTATTAACTATGCCAAGTTGGCAAACGATCAAGAAACCGACGAAGAGGTGAAAGATTATCTTCAGGAAGGATCGTCCCTACGACTGGAAAAGGTCATAATTCCTGACACGAACACATCTTTATACTGTGACGTGTCAACTGGAAAATCGAGACCATTTGTTACGACAAGATTCCGAAGAGCCGCATTCGACACGATACATAACCTTTCTCACCCGGGAATAAAAGCCACTACCAAACTCATAACACAGCGTTATGTCTGGCCTTCCATTAAAGCAGATTGCAACAAATGGAAAAAAAACTGCCTACCTTGTCAACTTAACAAAGTAACGCGACACGTAAACGCTCCACAAGGCAACTTCCCACTGAATTCGGCAAGATTCGAACACGTCCACATCGATATCGTTATTATGCCAATGTCAGAAGGACATAGGTATTGCTTGACGTGTGTGGACCGATTCACAAGATGGCCTGAAGCTTTCCCCATCAAAGATCAAGAAGCGGAAACGGTCGCCCGCACATTCTATGAAGGATGGATTACTCGTTTTGGTGCACCAATCCGGATAACTACCGACCAAGGAAAACAATTCGAATCTAAATTATTCAAACAACTTAACCACTTGGCCGGGACGAAACAAATTCACACGACGGCCTATCATCCAGCGGCAAACGGGATGGTAGAGAGGTTACATCGCCAGATGAAAGCAGCTATCAAATGCCACCAGACTAACCGATGGACAGAGACATTACCAACAGTGCTAATGGGAATACGAGCTGCTTGGCGAGAAGACTTGAAATGCACATCAGCAGACCTTGTATATGGAGAGCCGCTTCGCCTTCCAGGAGAATTCTTGAACGCGAGATCTTCCGATAAGGATGACTTAACTGGTTTTGTGAAAATCCTAAGTCAACAAATGCAAAATCTCCGACCAGTAGAAGGAACACAACATAACAGTAGACGAACCTTCATATTCAAAGATCTTCATTCGACCACCCACGTTCTGTTACGAGACGACACTATTCGTGGACCACTACAACAATCGTATAGCGGTCCATACGAGGTTATAAAACGCAATGGGAGAACATACGTCATTCTCATAAAAGGGAAAGAAAAAACAGTTACCATAGACCGAATCAAACCAGCATACATTATCGAGGGAGGAAAATCAACTATAATCCCTTCAACAACGCCATCAGCCGTGTCAGTACCAGATAAGAACACAGCGGTAAAGATAACGGACCAAGAATCAAGTTCAAGGATAACAAGGAGTGGAAGACGCGTCAGATTTCCCGAAAAATATCAAGCATAATATATTATCGTGGAAAGAATAACAGAGTTTAAAATCAAATACAATGCAGAAATATTGTTATGAATAAACGATTGCGTAAGCGAAACCCGAAACAAAACATAATAGTAAAAACAGCTGACCGACGACACAATGGCAAGTTCATTCACCAAGTATTACGACACCGGCAACGTAAACAATCGCGATAACGAAATGACGCACACAGCTGTTTTAAACAAAACCTCAAAAGGAGGGCACATACAAGATTATTCCGTCAGCAAAATTTTAATAAAATTATTTCGAAACAATCGTATTATAAAAGGAGCTACAAATCAAAAATTAGTCGACAACCAGCATACCTTCATTATGGGACAAGCATCAAGCAAAGAAGAAGTCATCATCGCCCAGACAGGAGACATCCATGTGGAAACAAACCGATTGCAATGGACGACTCTTATCATACTGTCAGTAGCAGTGCTACTGGCGGGCATATACTACACTTGGAGGAGATGTCGGAAGCATTACAGAAGTCAAGCATTGGAGGAACTGAGGGTCAGCGGCGGACCGACGCAACCCTAACGAATCGTGAGGCTCCACCTCACTGGGGGCGGACCCTGTAGCAGCTTGCCACCGCAGCTAAATACCTTTGCAGGATGCTGACCTCAAAACCATAAAATCAACACGAGCGGGAATGCGAAGAAAGCTGAATCAACAATCAGACAGCAATTCATTACGAAACACTAATTTAAATATCGATCAATGACACCCGAGACGAAAACCGCTGATCAGGCAAAGGCATTGCAAAATATTCATTCAATGATGACCCGGTAGACGAAATACTGTACTCGTGCTAAAATAATAAATAAAATGACACCGTCAGCGATCCTGCGGGTTCGAGGTCCAGACGCTTTACCCCCACCATGGAAACGAGAACAAAGGGATCATCACCTATATAAACGGAGGAAGATTACTCACTCACTCCACTGATGTGATGTCTAGGGAAATTTCCCTAGATCTAGGGGAGAAAAATATTTTTTAGGGAAAAGGGAAATCAGCACAAAATCTAGGGAAATTTCGCACTCTAGTAAAAATTTTTTTATTAAATATATGACAATATTACTGGTATTGCTAGTCGTATTTTTTTGGAATTCCCGTGAGTCTTAAATATTGTTGATGTACTTACATTCAAGCAATGTTGTTTTAAAAACACCGACAAGTTAAAATGATATTATGTACCTAAAAAGATAAATGAGGACTTCTAAAAAATAATTTTATTTAAGTTTCAAGTTGCGTTTTTATCTGTTTATTACAAGAAACTTTCTTCAGTTTCAGTGATTGCGTTTGATTTTTATTTTGCAAACTGATTTTTATTAGGAATTCCGTTTCTTATTTAGTGGCAAAGTACATAGTTTCAAATTATGGTAAGTTTTCAATCGAACTGGCACATATATGAATATTTATTAGTAAATATAAAAAACGTTTTTTTAATAATAAGAAAATATTTGTGGAAAAAACCCTCAGATTCGCCTTAATGACTAAAAAAGGCAACTTTTTGCACTAGGGGCGATGGGAAAATGAAATTTTACTTCGTATACAGATTTTGCGGGTATTTATGGTTGCTGTCATTTCGTTCTGCAGGGTAGGCGACTTCATACGGATAACAAGGGCGGATCCAGGGGGGGGAGGGAGGGTCATAGAGGTCATGGTCCCCCTGGGCTGGGTCCAGGACCTAGGTGGACCGCTAAATAAAATCGTTAAACTTAATTTATTTTTTTCACAATAAAGATTTTATTTACCTAAGTACTTAATAAAATACCTATTTTTTATAATATTCTTCCAACGAAGAAAGGGTGCTTCTGAAACCGGTAGATTATTTATAAAATAAATGTGGTGTACAACAAATTTATATGTGTTTTCATTGTTTTTACTTGAATCTATTATTATCAACATTAAATTAGAACTTCTTGGGGGCCGTGCAAGTATTACGTAACACACTTAGGGGGGGTCTTGTAAAACGTTACAGGGGGATGGGGGGGGGGGTTTCGAACAACGCTTTACGTAACATGTTCTTTTTTTAAATAAAAAATAAGGAATTAGGAACTAAATGCACATTCTTAAGGCTATGTCAATGTTTGGGTAAATTGATTTGTTCTATTTCTATGTTCTAAGTTATTTCTTAGAATCTAAAACGTTAAATCACTTATTTTCGGGGCAGTTCTCCATCTCAAGCTTTCGTTGTTAAATAAGATTGTAGATGGATACATTAATCAAAAAAGCACTTTTCTAAACCTCCAAAATTATGTCTTTACTAACAAACTTACTGGCACTATTTTGAACTTCTTCAGTGTTTACATTTTGATGGAATAAAATTTTTCTGATAATGGTTTTTCTCCACTGTGAGTAAATATATGATTTTTTAGTTATCCCTCTGTAATACATGAAGAGTTGCAGTCAGAACACGAAAAAGGTTACTCTCCACTGTGAATGAGCGAGTGCGTTCTTGGACATCCCTTTTGAGAACATGATTAGTTGCAGTCGGGACACGAAAAAGGTTTTTGT
The DNA here is from genome assembly GCA_917563855.2 of Limnephilus lunatus. Taxonomy (NCBI): domain Eukaryota; kingdom Metazoa; phylum Arthropoda; class Insecta; order Trichoptera; family Limnephilidae; genus Limnephilus; species Limnephilus lunatus. Next base: position 13,952,822 of record OU830601.1, on the reverse strand, counting down.
CAACTGTGGGTTAACGCGTGATTTTTTAGATGTCCCTTGCGATAACATGAATAGTGGCAATAAGGACATGAAAAAGATTCTCATCTGTGGCTAAATATGTGATGTTTTATTTGTTGTTTTGTAGAATATGTATATTTGCAGCCGGGTCACGAAAAAGGTTTTTATCCACTATGGGAAAATATGCGATTATTTTAGATTTCTCTTTGTTTACGCATAGTTACACTCAGAACATGAAAAAGGTTTTTTGCTCCACTATGAATCGCGATGTGATTTTTATATCTCCCTGTCAAGAACTTAATTGCATTCGAGACACGAAAATGGTTTTGTCCGCTGTGGATGAACGTGCATTTTTCTTGGTGCCTCTATGAAAAACTTGAATACTCGCAGTAGACGCATGTAAAAGGTTTTATGTCATTGTGAGTCAGCAAATGATTTCCAAGAAGTTCCTTTGTACAAAGTGAATAATTGCAGTCGGGACATGAAAAGGGTTTCTTTCCACTTTGGGAAAACGTGTGCATTTTTAGATACCGTTTTGTAACGCACGAATAGTCGCAGTCATGAAATGAAAAAGGTTTTTCATCAATGTGAGTCAGTAAGCGTCGTTTTAGGTTTTTTTCTTCGAGAAAAAGCATAGTTGCAGTTAGGACATGAAATAGGTTTTTCTTCACTGGGTAAACATGTGATTTTTATATTTTCGTTTACTGAGTAGTACAGGAATAGTTGTAATTACTTCGTAGTACATGAATAGTTGCAGTCGGAACTTTAAAAAGATTTTTCTCCACTATGAATCAGCAAGTGACTTCTTAGTATCCCTTTCGGGAACACGAATAGTTGCAGTCAGGACATGAAAAAGGGTTTTGTCTTCTGTGAATCATACTGTGGATTTTTAAATCTTTCTTTTAAGAACTTGTATAACTGCTTTCGGAATATGAGGAAAGACAGTGTTAAACTGTGGATATCCGGAAGGAATACAAGGCCGATAAAAATTATAATAATTTCCAATTTTTTTATAAATAGCAACATGAATAAATAAATTAAAATATATGCGCATTTTTCGCGAGTTAGAAATCTCTTGTTTTATTTATGACTTTCAGGTAAGAATTGTCACTTGGGCATTACGTAACGTTTATGGGGCGCGGGGGGGGGGGGGAGTTTTTGTAGAAGAAAAAACGTTACGGCGCGTTATGGGGGGGAGGAGGGGTCAAAAATTTTCAAAAATTGTGTTACGTAATACTTGAACGCCCCCTTGTGACTTGACCACAAATATGTGACCCCCCCCCCTGGCGCCAAAGCTGGATCCGCCCTTGACGGATCCAGCCCCCCCCCCCCCGACGCGGTTTTTGATTTGCCAAGGTAGTACCCCCGAAATCTAGGGAAATTCTAGGGAAATTTCACCTCGAAATCTGGGGAAATAATTTTTTTGGGCATCACATCCCTGACTCACTCACTCTCTCCGACAAGACACACTCTCTCCGACAAGACACTCTCTCTCCGACACGACCGACTCGCTCCCTCGCGAACACGCTGTACTGAATCTTATCGACTTTACATTTTACACGTATTTAATTTGTTTCACCATTAAATATATTTAAACCTTCTGCTGAGTTTGCTGTCCATCCTCTCCGGCGTAGTATCCGAATACCTACACGTTATTTAAGGTGAATTAATTACGCTTTAAAAAAATTATCACATTTTTTTTTAAAATTAGCTCCACACAGGAGGCCCTGAGATAAATAAAATTCCCCTTAGGGCTTTAGTCATATTTGGGGATGCTGCATGGAGGATCTTTATAAGAAAAGAAGGAGAGGAAGTTCTGGTCTGGGGTCAGTGTTCAGGACGCATGAATATATTCATCCCTGCGGCGCAAAACAGATGAATTCGCCGCCTAGACCCGGACAAACCTCACCACATGAATACCCGCAAACCTCTGCTAAGTCACCAAACGTAGCGAATGACTTAGGGTGATCTATTGCAGGGCTGTTGGTTATCCAATAAATGGTTCCCGGGCTCGGCTGTACTCATCCCCGCCTCCCAAATTGCTCAATATAATTATATTACAAATAATGTACCAAATTTTTTGGCGTGATCGAGTTTTGAACTTGAATCATTTATCGACGCAATCTCCGTGCTTCGCCATGTATTAAAATTCTTATTTCCCAACAGCATCCAGCAGCGGCCGGCGTAGCGCAGCGGTAAGACGCTTGACTCGCGCACCGAAGGTCGCGGGATCGAATCCCGGCGTGGAAAATAAATTTTATTTGATTAATTTGTGTTATTTCACAATTTATTCATTTAAAATAATATCTAGTATATTTGCGGCACGTTCCAGAGTGGAAGATACTCTCTGTATCGCCCTGGTGTAAGACCACCATTCAGAATTGAAACGTTGCTTGAAACGGCATTAGCCGTGTTTGGTGACCAGATCTGAATAGCCAGGTACTTCCCCACCTTCCTCTTCCCTATCTCCTTCCCCTCCCCACTACCCTCAGCCTCACAACATACCCCAATTGGGGATGCCATAGTCTCACTGGCTTCAGACGGGAGCAGTTGGGACTCTTGTGAGGTATTCATGTAAAAAAAAAAAAAAGCATCCGTCTTTCTGTAACTACTGCAAGCTTTGATATTGAGATGGTTCCTACCCTTTTTGCGGCAAGTCACAATAAAGAAAAGCTTCTGCAAAAAAAAACAACATCAGAATTAAGAATAAATCCTCATACAATATATTACAGATTGAGATAACAGACTTCCCGTTTGCTATTGAATCCATTTATCCATTCACATAACGGTGTGAAATAACTCCCTTCCCAAATACTATTTCATACAATATTGAAGTATCCCCATTTAGTCCAATATTTACCTGGTCTTCTAAAAAAAAGCTTTACAATCCATTGTAGTCCCCTCCCTACTTATACACCTTTTAAACTGTTTAAAAACATTGCACAATACCGTGAAATATTCAACACATGCGGCGGTTTGAGGTATAAATACTATAAATAATGCACGCTGACAATGCAAAGTACCTACCTACTAACAACATACTGCATTTTTTCAGGCAACCCTCGGCACAGGGAATAAGGCACGAGGGACAAGGGATAACTTTCTTGCCCCAAGTTTGAATAACGAGCTTTGGCGGAAACGGCCGACGTATTCCGGAGACTACGAAAGTTGTGGCACGTTGTTTCCAGAATCAAAACCAGTCGAGTTTTGGCCGTCGCTGCCGCTGGCTGTCGGTCGCTCTCCCCCGGAAAGTCGTCTCAACTATCGAGTCGTAAATCTCGCTACAAGAAACTACACGTAATTGTCAAATTATTTGACTTTTGACCGTGTGTCACGTGTTTTAAATCATTTCGAAATTAATCAATTTTGATCCGAGTTTTTTCAAAGTGTTTGTGCTTTTTAAAATTTTTGAATTTTTCGCACTTTTTTTTATGAATTGTTGCGCAAAAACAAAGTGATTAGTGTAACCCCAATAGACCTACCCCCGGTTGAATAGCCTCTCAGTGATTGATGAGAGTCTTGGGTCGGCCCGCAAGGGAGGATATGAATGTGACGTGTTTTTCAAAGGGATTATCGGGAGTTGCTGTCGCAGCATGCGCTAATCACTGCCCCGATTGGGAAATGTTCTGACCATTTTACAAAACAAATATTACCGACTAACTTATTTAGATTTTTTGGCGAAATATTTTTTTTAAATTTAAGTGCTTTATAATGAGGTAAAATGTAAGATGGATTTGAAACAAAAGTTCGTACGGTTTCTCGGGAATAAAATAAACACCTGCAGGCAGAGAGGACTCGCGCTGTCCTAGTGTGGCTTTATAAGTAGCAAGTAACTACCCCGAAGTGTTTTTGTACTCGTTCGCTCGTACCACGTTCCACGGTAAAGAGCTCATTAAAAGCTGTCTAGGGGAGATTCGCTCCGATGTATGGCCGCGGGTTACTTGCGCCATAGCCCACCCATCCAGCCAGCCCCCCGCCCTGGGGGAACATCGGCAATTAAATTTGGTTAAACCGAGGACAGTGGATAAAGGGGAAACTAACAGATAGAAAAATGGATCCTAATTCGCTGGAGGCCACCCCACCGGGGAAGAAACCAACAAAACAAAACCACAAAGAGACAATCAAAACCAAAATGCAATCGTTCACTTTGGGATCCAATTATTGCGAAGCAACGGATAAAAGCAAAACGCAGTCCAATCTTTTATTATGCGGATTGTGTTTCTTTAGTTTAGCTATCAGCATTTATTCCACTTACAGAGGAAATCTCCTCGAGGGGAAGGTGTTTGACATGGAGAATAGGTTTGTGCTGCTGCAGAGGTCAGTGTCTGAGCCCTCGGAGGCTCTGCTCGTGCGACTCCGGAGGGAAGTGGAGGGGAAGCTGCAGCACAGGATGACCAGGGAGGCTGTATCCACCGGAAGGAGGCTTCTCGCTGCGGAGCTGGAGTCGGATCAACCCAGGAGCGGACTGGTCTCCTTGCTAAGGAAGATCAGAGATGTGCCTGATTGCAACTGTCCCGCAGGTAAGATAAAATTGTCGCGAATATATCGCTTAAACAATGTCGAAATTTTCATTACCTACTTTGCGAAAGTCGCTTATACATACATAAAGTTATTATTTCCTGCCCTGATGAAACTTGGGGCATCATGGAAACTTTAAATCTAAAAAAAATATTTCACTAAGTGGCTTTATAAAAAGTTTTTTTTCATCCAAGTACATTGTCAAACCCAATAACCCAATGTAATAGTATAGGTCTTCATTGTTTTCAAACGACAAATTGTACAAAGTCCGTCCTCATAAATAATTTATTACGGAAAGCATAATATATTCAATTTGAGGCTTTGCTCAAAGCCTTGTGTGCAAATAATCCTGTTGTAAAATCGAACGGTAGTGCCTACCCGAAACGTTTGTGCATGCCTAAGTATCCTTTTATCGTCAACTGATCACCACCACACTGTGCAGTTTGTGCATCTACCAATGAATTCTATTTTGGGGTTATTTCAGATTTGTCCATACCACCTAAATTACATTACCTTTATTACACTACATATCTATAATATTTGTGTTTTGTTTATAAAAAAGGTACATTAAAATACAGATTTCGATAATTCGTATAAAATTTAAAGTACAACTGGCATGACGGTTAAAAATGAAAGAGGCTCTCTTTCACGCAAACAGGTATTTTATATACCTTACGTTTGCGTCGTTCATTCATCAGAGACATATTTTCTCTATTATTCCAAAGCCTCCGACCTACGTTCATTACACTACCCAAAGTTTCTTTCTCCACTACCTACACTTCCCAATTTTCTACCAATACTACTTAAAGTTTCTACCTATTATTATTATTATTAAAGTACCAACAATGCCTAAAGTTTCTACCTCCACTACCTCAAGTACCTACACTACCTAAAGTTTCTATACTACCTATACTACTTAAAGTTTCAACCTTCACTACCTAAAGTACCTTCCTACTACCTACACTACATAAAATTTCTACCTCCATCACCTAAAGTACCAACGTACACTAGGTACTAAAGTTACACCTCTAATACCTAAAGTTATTTTTTTTTTACTTCGTGTGTGTGGCCCTGAGGAAAATTAGTAACTAACTTTGTCATCTTTGAAGATGCTGTGTGGAGGGTCTTTTTTAGGAGAGGAAGGAATGCTCATGGATCTTGAAGAGGTCCTTGTTTTGGGAGGGAGGAAACACAGCGGTCAAATAGTTCCACAGGCTGTGGAACGTAGGTCTTTTCAGGTTTTTCTTAGGTGGCTTTACCAAAAAGTACCTATCTACATTACCCAAAGTTCCTACCAAATTACCTATAGTAGGCACCTATCTACCTACACTACCTACCTAAAATACCTGCCTGCACTACATATACACCTAGAATATATTTTATTAACACTAAACAATCTAAACATGTTGTCTCAACTGCTTACTAACAATTTATTGATTGTTTTCCTTGGTCCGTGGTTGATAAGAAATTTGAAACTGAATCCAAAAAATTTAATACTATGTATCTCGTATAAAATACATTGTATCTTTTCTTTTTTTCACCAGTCAATACATGCAGCCGTACTGCTTTATATTTTAACCCCTGATGCGACAGTTCGAATGAATTATTTCTGTTACGACAACAAAATAATATACTTAAAATTCTTCACTACAAAATCCAAAAGTTATAGCCCCCACCTTTTTATAACAAAACCAGCGCAGACCCGTAAACAATCAAGGGATTTAAAAATGTAGAAAATAAAGTTTTTTTTTTAAATAAAAGTTGAAAATAGGACGTATTTGTTTTATTTTATTTGGTACAAAAATTTATATTTTAAATATTTTTTTGATAATGTGGTCCTTATTGGGTGTGCTGAGATCCCCGTTTTAAAATACAAAATTCAATAAGATATGAAGTTAAACATTTTAATAAAATTCACGAAGGCGGTAATGAAAAAAAAATCGGCAAATATTATTATTTAAATACGATTGTATATAATGATATGTGCTTTATAATGGTATTGAGTATTACGTATATATGATTTATTTTGTTATTATAATTTTTTTGCAATATTGCCTGTTATGTTCTTTAATCCGCCTTTAAATTGTTTATTATTTTTTTTGTTTCTCTCATTTTTTGTATCAAGAGATTGTTGAATACTTTTGTTGCCTGGTTTTTGTCATGTTTTTGTCCAAAGCTTGTGTTTACCGTGGGAGTTTTTATGTTTTTTTTGTACGCTTGTCTAGCTGGTCTATTAGTGATAGTTTGGGTGTATTGAAATTTGTTTTTTTTTTATTGGATGCCCTGAGGATAATAATTTCCCTCAGGGCCTATGTCATCTTTGAAGATGCTGTGTGGAGGGTCTTTTTGAGGAAAGGAAGGAGTGAACATGGGTCTTGAAGAGACCCATTTTGTGGGAGGGAGGAAACACAGAGGCCGGCAAATCGTTCCACAACCGAGCTGTTGAACTGAAGAACGAGAAACGCCCTGTTCTCATGTGACTAATGTCAACCGTGTACAAATGTTGGGCGCATGTTTGGCGTGTTTCCCGACTATGCACCGGTGCTGAGGGGATCAATGACGCTAGTTCCTTGGAGCATCTTTCATTGTAATACCGGTAGAACTAGGGCAGCATTCCCACCTGACGCCTGTGCTCTAAAGATTGCAATCCGTCTGTTAAGTTGGGAGAACCTATCAAACGGACCGCCCGTTTCTGCACAGAGTCAAGGTTTTTTTTTTTTAGGTATTTTGGAGCTCCAGACCAGAGGTGGCTGCCAAATTCAACCGTGGGATGCACTTGCGATTTGTACAGGGTTAGCAGTTGTGTACTATTAAAGTATCTGCGGGCCCTGTGCAGTACGCCCAGTTTCTGAGAGGCTTACTTAACTCTGGTTTCGATGGAGCCCCCGTACCTGAGCTGGTCACTTAGAGTTACACCAAGCATATCGATGGAAGTCCTGATCGGAAGATTGCTTCCGTTGAAGGAGACCAGATTATCATTTCGATCCCTTTTAGACGTTATCAAACATGATTGGGTCTTTGAAACATTAAATTCGACGGGGTTATTCTTACCCCAAAAGAAAACATTCTCGAGGTAACCGTCCATTTTTTGCTTCAAAGCCCTCCGAGCTATTGAGGTTTGTGTGCTCTTTGGAGGCTTGTCAAACAAAAAGCTATCATGAACTGTACTGTCATTCGCGTAACAATAAATCGGTGCAATTGATTTTAAATTAGATGAAACGCACGCGAATCGAACCTCCGTCAACCAACCGTATGAAATTTTTTATGCTTACTGAAAATAATAAGAATTATGTTTTTTTCAGTTTTAGAATGTTACGTGCCTACACCACAGCTAATTTTATACGGCTTAATAGCGAAGACCGGTGAAAAATCTTGGGAAATTATAATTGCAGGATTTGTGAAGCTGAAAGTTTATGTAAAGAACACATCAGAAAGAAGACAATTGCTGCAGAATGGTCAAGAAAAATATTGACTGCAGCAATTATATAATAACAAAATCTAAGTTACAAAATTATTTCCGAATTATTTGTTTTAAGTGCCAATTTTGAAAATTACAATCAAAATATTTTTTATGTTAAAATATTATTTTGAAGGCAGTATACACAGGTGTAAAATATTATATTATAGGCGCCTACTCTATCGCTTGTCTGAATTCTTGACACAATCAGTTCCAATTATGAAAATGATATTTAATTTCAAAACATATCCGAGTTCATTGATGAATTTCATTGAACAATTTGCAATCACTCTCAGACAGACACACAACCGGAATTAGTATGATTGATGATGTTATAATATAATTTCGTAGTCGAAATTGTGAAAAATCAAATTCAAATATAGTGGTATTAGTTTATGGTTATACATATATTTTGATTACACATACAATTCACAATTTCATCGCTCAAACAATACGTAAGAATCACGATTACTCTTTTTTTATTATTTTTTACATAAACTCCACACACGAAAACGCGAGGAAAATAATTTCCCTCAGGGCCTGCGTCATCTTTCGGGATGGTGTGTGGAGGGTTTTTTTGGGGAGAGGAAGATGAATGTTGTAGGAGGAAGGGAACATAAAGGCAGATAATATCTAGTTTCATAGATATTAATTACAGAAAACACTCATGGTTAGCTCTGGCTTCATGAAATTTGCAAAACCAAACTTTTTTGATCGCACAACTTAATATTCTACCATGCACAATAGAACATTGAAATATTTTATTTTATTGTCAAAAAACTGAGACAAGGTCATAAATAAATAATAATTTCCATTTCTTTCTGTTGTTAAATACGTTTTTTTGAACTCTGGTGATCCCGGGTGGTAAAAGCAGAATTTTTAAAATAACTTAAATTAGCTAGCAACGGTGACACTAACTGTCGCTTCCATTTGTGTTTTATTTGTAGAAAAATACCTCTGGATGTCAAACAAAACAGAAGAAACAAAACATGCACCAGACAAGCTCTTACTATAAATTTGTTTTTAAATAAGGACACATATAGAAAGGTAAATTCTTGAAAATGAAACATTAGCGGGTCGCAGAAGGTTTTTATTGCTACCAACTATAAACAAAAAATGACTAAACATATTTCCTTTTATAGCAGCCGACAGACATTCTTCACCATAAGTAAATAAACAACGCTTAATCTAAACATTTTCCCATCGTTTCAACTCATCTTTACAATTGCTGAATGTGAACAATTTTATTGTTCCTTCCCAGATTTTTCATAAAATTCAACATTTGAAATCCAATGACCAAACAATATGACGTCAAGTCTTATTTTCTGATGACAGATGTTTCAATAAGACGGATCCAGTAAATAAGACAAAGTTATCTATTGAAAAAAAAGGATTTCTTTATTGAATCGTGTTATTTGGCACTTGGCAATCAACACCTTGATCAAAAAGTTTTAGAACTTTATTCATAAAATCGAAAATACAAGTTTATTCATCAAAATCGATATGGTCCCCTTCAAAGTACTCCCCGTAAACTGCAGCACACTTACGCCAATGCTTGATCTAATCCTTGAAATACCGCCCCTACTCAATTTTCAGTAATTATGTCTATCAGAGCCGTTTTCGATTTTTTCATATCATTCTCTCGGGTGCTGTAACGCGTTCCGCGAAGCGGTTTTTTAAAGTCGATTGAACAGGAAAAAGTCGCAGGGAGCCAGATTAGGCGAATTCAAAGGCTGCTGGATAGTATTCGTGTTGTTTTTGGTCAAAAACTCACAGACAAGGATCGCATTTTGCGGCTGTGCGTTATTGTGGTTAAAAATTGATGCCATTTTCAGACTTGTAAAAAATCGAAAACACGCACAAAGGTAGAGGTATTCGGTACAGCGTAACTTTTACAAACGTCAAGCTATGATGTTAAAATTTATAGGAAAGTATCAATGACAGATGTGGTAACCTAAAAAAAAAAAATTCCAATCGGGTGCCTGACAGCCTTATGCGGTGGCCAGTCCTAAAACTTTTTGATCAAGCTGGTATGTGTGAAAGATAATATCGTCTTTCTTCGCCAAGGCTTCGGTGGCACAGTTTTACTCGATGGTCAAAAATTTTGATGACATCTGACAAAAAATTTGGTGCATAATTGCTTCTCGATCTCACCAATTTGCCTTATGAGGTTGTGTAGATGCAAAGGCAGCAATCTCCCACTTTTGTGTTTTTGAGAAAAAGGCAAAAAACTTGTACATATTAAATGGGATTTCACAGAACGCTGAAAAAATTACATTAAATAGCAGTTTGATATCATAGATTATTTGCATAATCCGATTTTGTTTAATGCACGCCTATAAAAAGATAAATAACTTTTTAATCCGGAGATTGCTGCTTTTGCTACCAAGTGTTGGAGATTGCTGCTTTTGCTTCATTCAACATTGGAGATTGCTGTGTTTGCTACAAACCTTCCCAAAAAAACGCCATCTTTGTTTTGTGTTGACTGGCTTCAAGGAATACTTTATAACTCAATAAGGGGTAATTGCAAAAAAAACTTTTTGAAGATATTATTGAAATTTTTTTTCTAGAAAACAGGTGTTATTATGCGTGGAGCAAAAAATATGAGAAAAGATGATACATAATATTCTGAATAATTAAAATTCAGAAAGTGAAGCAAAAATATGAGAAAAAAAAGAATAGAAAATGAGGAAAATAAAAACTAGCCTGAAAAACTATTTTAATATTATTGTGTCAAAATATATATTTTTAATTTTTTTATATAAATTACGCACAAGAGTCACCAACTGCTCCCGTCTGGAGCCAGTGAGACTATGGCATCCCCAATTGGGTTATGTTGTGAGGCTGAAGTTAGTGGAGAGGGGAAGGAGATGGGGGAAGGAAGATGGGGAAGTACCTGGCTATTGGTCACCAAACACGGCTAAAGTCATTTGAAGCAACGTTTCAATTCTGAATGGTGGTCTTACACCAGGGCGATAGTGAGGGTATCTTCCAGTCTTGAGCGTGCCGCAAATATTTAGGGAGGCGGGAATGGGTACCGCCGCCCCGGAAACCTTTATTGGATAACCAACACCTCTGTCATGGGTCACCCCAAGTGGTTCGCTACGTTTGGTGATTTAGCAGGTTCATGGGGTGAGATTTGTCTAAGTCATGCAGGCCGAAGACCAAGACACACTGAACCCCAGATTCCTACCCACCCCTTAAACCCTTTTCCTTCCCAGAACTCCCTTTTCCTTCCCAGAACTCCCTTTTCCTTCCCAAAACTCCCTTTTCTTCTTTTCCTTAAAAAAGCCCTCCACACACCATTTCCAAAGATGTTATAGGCCCTGAGGAAAAGGCCTCCTGTGTGGAGCTCATATAAAAAATATATACACACTACATATTATTAAAAAGTGAATTAATTATTTAAATACCACAAATTAATCAAATAAAATTTATTTGCGCACGCCGGGTTCGAACTCGCGACCTTCAGATTGTGAGTGTTACCTCGGGACCATAGAGGCCGTTAAAACATCAAACATGAAGAAAAGATGTCAAATTGTCTGATTTTTAATGAAATGGCTACTAAAATACATTATTTTCCATTTCCGGAAACAAAAATACTTATTTCTCATTATTATCTAACTGATACTAGGTATTTTTGAAATAAAAAAGTGCAAAAGTGAAAAATAAATAGATTATCTTAAATATTTTTGTGAGTTATAATGCTTTCCTCCAAGCCAAAATGAAATGTGACAGGAACATTTCTCGATATTTTTGTAACATTTCGTTTCCAATTTTCAGACTTAATAATAGGTTTGCGGGCGTCTTTTGATAATGCTGGGGTCGGGTGACAATCCACCTTTAATAATTATCGTAAATATTTATTCCAAACACACTTTTACATACTTCAAAACATCAAAAACTCACATAGAAAAATCAGCACCAAATGATACTTTAGTATGGAGCGGCCATCTTGTCACGTGACACTTCCTGTGAATTTAATTGGCCGAAATGGAGAATGCTATGTTTGCTTTGAAAATAACGTGGAGATTGCTGCCTTTGCTTTTAATACGTATTTTCAAACTCGGATTTTGATGGGAATAAGTTGAGTTTGTAACTAACCAATGAACTTATTAGATGCACAATTTGAATCTCTATGGAACTGCATTCATAACTTTTTTTCGATATTTTGGAGATTGCTGCCTTTGCATCTACACACCTCTTATTATCTTAGCGTTTTGCTATTAATAATAATAATAATAACGTAATATTTTTATAGCACAGTTATGTGTCATTTCACTTCAAGTGCGCTTAACTATAATAAATTTAAAAATAATCCTACAGTGTTCCCTGCGAGATCATTACAAAATATTTATAAAATAATACCTATGAAATAAAGAATATACAGTATTTACAAAACAATGACAAGAGAACAAAGATTAACAAAACAGTGCTGTTATAGCACAGAGGAAAATAATAATATACAATAACAGTGTTATTGTATATTATTATTGTATATTATTGTATATTGCTCCTCGATCTCACGTATTTGCCTTATTATCTTAGCGTTTAGCTATTGAATTGTTGCTTGAGATAAATCCAAAGAATGTCCAATATATAATATACTTAGTCGTATATAACTTGGACTTAAAACTTAAAGGCATGAAATGGTACGATCTTAGTGGCCAGTTCATTCCGCTGTTTCGAGAGATGTTGTATGAGATGTTGTTGTAATATCTCAATCAATAAACGCTTCAATAACTTTAACACTCGTTCGATTTTTAATCTTTCCATGGTTGAAATTTCCGAAGTCTGAACTTGTCAAATGCCAAAACCTGCCGAGTGATTCTATATCTTTTGTGGGATCGTAATGAGATAACGGACGTGATCTCCTGTCAGATTTGTGTGATTTATTTGCTTTTTCTATGTACGTTGTACATTACTCGTAAATGAATAAATAATCATGCATACTTGCAGGAATTCGTGTTTAAAACGATCTAAACTAAAATATGTGACAGTAAATATGTAAAAATTACACAAATCTGACAGGAAACCACGTTCGTTATCTCGATAACGATCCCATAAAAGATATAGAATCGCTATGCTATGTTAAAAACATTGACCTTTAAGCCTGATTACCATTTAACATGGGTCCAAGCCACTGGGACACACTTGATTTAATTTAACTCGTGATTCCTAACATTATTTGGAGTAAAAAATATAAAATAAAATTTGATCTGCGTTGGCTTTTTTAGGTTCTTTTTTCAATTTTTTTTTGAAAACTAACCACAACAAAAAATCTTTCACAAGACATCACTGGTCTCTCTATCCAATACCTACTGATTTTTTAAAGTTTTAAGTTGAAAAACAAATAAAACAACAAAAACGTCACCGGAGACCAAATTTCATTCAATTTTTGTACTCCAAATAATATCAGGAATCACTGGTTTAAAGTAAGTCTAGTACCTTCCTTAACACCCTATATGTATTTTTATGAAGCTCGTAGTGAAAATTACGCTTCAACCTTACATGTTTGTGTTAATCTAGTGATGCCAGATAGAAAAAAAAACTGTGTATATTTCATGACGCTAATTAGCGCCGTTGGCGAGATTTTTTAGTGAAAAATGAACATATTTCTGTATTGTATATAAGAGTTACTTAATATTCGCATAACGTAACCAAAACCTTGACAAATTTTAAATGTAAACAACCTACCCTGCGAATCTACATAACTGAAATTAACAATGTTTCTAGTATTCACTGATATACGTAAAAATTTTTTGACCATTTTTGTTTTTAAATTTTATATTATTACCAAAAAAGACCAGATTACTACTATTCACTTCTTTGTATGCAAATGTAATGAATTTGGGAGGCGGGTAAAGCCTCCCAGCGAATCATTTATTGGATAACAAACACCTCTGCCTCCCCAAGTGGTTCGCTACGTTTGGCTACTTAGCAGGGGTGCCTAAGTTCATCGGATGAGTGGTTTATCGGTATGTTTAGATCTTGGCGGCGGAAACGCCTGCTCGCCAGCTGCGTAGCGGGCCAATTTGATAGTGGTCGGTTGAGGGCGACCCCCTGACCACTCCGGCTGCTCTCCCTCGACCCAATTCCTTGCACCACAGTTGGAGGGATGGATTCATACGTCCGTCACTGCTAAACACACTGATATAATAATCCTAACCTTCCCTTATACCTTTTTCCTTCCCAGAACTTCCTCTCCTTCCGATCCTTAAAAAGACCCCTCATACAGAATCCCTTAAGATGACACAGCTGATTCAATGGTCTGAGACATGGACGTACAAATAGATGGACCTGCCCTAAGTGATAAAAGCTTATTATTTCCCCCTCCCATTGGAACCATTCCATTGGAACCGGCTGGGCTCTAGTGTAGCTTCGCGTACTAATACGTAAGCTTATTAATACGCATAATATGAAAACACATACTTTCACATCGAAATACATGGCGACGCGAAACACAAAGCCGTTGTTTACTGGGGTACGTTAATTATGAAACATTTGTAAAAGTGTCTTAGCTAAAATACGGTAACAAAATATTCGACCATTAAAATACGCGAACCTTACTTTGTCGTATGTGGACTTCTCACATTTGTTCATAACGTGGCATGCAATTCGCGCTCCCATATAAAAAGGTCTATTCATTCAAAAGCAGATTTTACTTTCAAGAACTAAATGATGATATTATAGTGCGAGGTGCCTATATACTGTTAGATTGATTTATTGGCGAATCACAGTCATTTTTCCTCTCTTCGTCCCGCCGTAGTTGGTTTTTACCCCTCATCTGTAAGTTCTCGTCTATCTATTTGTATGTCTATAGTCCGAGATGATTTTTCAAATTTTCTTGTAACACCTTATAGAAACATAATGTTATATAATCCAAATTTATTTGATATCGAACAATCATGTTCAGTCAATAGAATCCGTATATTTAATTGAAGTAATTAATTCAGCGTCAATCTCATCGAGCCGACCTTTCAACTGGCTGTCGTAAAACTTTCCTATAAACCAACAAATAATGTCAATTAATTGCGTCACAAAAATTGACTTCAAATTTCGTGAAGGAATCTTTGAGTATCACACCATATTAATTTAGGTGTGTTTTATACTACCCACATTACAATCAATATTAACTTTTATCCTTAATTAATATTCCAAATCTCGTTCGCCGACCCGTCCAAAATTTTTAATTCCTTCAATCAAGTCGGATCGTTAGCCATTATGCTAAATATCATTTTTTTATACTCGACTTGAAGCTATTTGAAGATTAGTATTGATCGTTTAATACAGCGATGCGCAACCTTTTTAGCCGGAAGAAAATATTATAATTTTCAATATTTTCGCGGCTCGCAACTTTGTAATCTTTGATGTCACCAGCGTACAATAACTCAATGCTAAATCCTTAAATGCCACATCAAAATTTATTTAGAAAAATATAATTCATATTTCAAGGTTTTTAAATAAAATTCGGCAGGGTCACTTTTTGTGGTTTGTAAAACGGTAACCATTTAATAAAGCAATCACAAAAAGCGCAAAAAAGCGCCGCAGACGTTTTTTTTTTTACTTCAAGGTAAAACGAAAATTAAAGAAAGTGTTAAAATTACTTGTTGTTTTGGGTGTCTGATTTAAAATATTAAAGACACACAAGTTTGTTGCGATGCCCTTTCGTATTTTGTAAAATTTAACGGGAACCATTAAATATTTTAATCATAGCACCCGGAAAGCCGAACTATTAAGGAATAATAATAAGAAAAATCAATACTCCCTTCCATTTGTTCTATGTTTTCAAAAGCTTTTAAAAATTTCAATCAGCGCAGAAATAAAGCACAGAAAAAAAATTGGGCTCAAGGTAAAACCAATAACTAGATGAATGGTATCGATTTTTAATTATTTTATTTAGCCGCACAAAAGGGCCCGCGGACCGCCCATTGTCTATCACTGGTTTAATTCAACTCTTAACAATTTTTGTTATAATTAATAGCTTTGTTTTGATGGGCTTAGAGGAAAGTGATAATATTAGGTTTACCTATCATTTGTGGTTTTTAATGTTCATTTGTTTATAGTTGTTCAACGAAATACACCATAAAGATATTAAGACTTTATGTGATTATATTCTCAGAATTGTTCGTGATAATTAAGTGCGTTAGAAATATATTTTGTTTTAATGTAGGTACATTACAACAGGCAGCTTCAATTTGATTTTTGCCGCGTCTAAACACTCTCGTTGAATAATTGAAAACTATGAAACAAGCAATAAAGCGGTGTGTCTAATATTTAAAATCTTTACAGCTCATGATGGAAATCACGAAGCGAGCTGAACAACGGTTCGTTCTCATGCCGCAAATATCGACAGTGTATAAATCTTGTGCAAGCCTTTTGTGTCTCCAGGCGACAGGGATTTTATTTATTTACAGGCGCTTTACAATTTACATACATAAGTATATTTGTTGGAAATATCTATACTATAAATAAATAACAATGAATCGCCGAAATGTACCTCCAAACGACTGCACCAAATTGGATTTTTTTTTTGTGTTCGTTATTGTCAGGACAAGGTTTGTATAAAATGAGCGGTGAGCTCTGGCCTAATGATATTTGTATTAAAAAAAAATGCAATAGTTGGCACGCGAGCTGTTTGAAAACTGAATGTACAGCGACTGAATGTATGGAATTCGGGAGGAGGGAGGGGATGCGGAAGAGGAAGGGGAGACGGAAGGAGAACGGGACGAATGGAAAAGGCCGCAGGGAGAAACAATTTCTTTATTAAGTGGCAAAGCAACGCATGCCGGGAACTCGCTAGTTTGGAATATTTACTATTCATCTCTTTTCGGAAAATTAATATATTTTTTTTAATGTGGAAGATAAAACACATTTATGGATGACGCCCAT
This sequence comes from Limnephilus lunatus, assembly GCA_917563855.2. Taxonomy (NCBI): domain Eukaryota; kingdom Metazoa; phylum Arthropoda; class Insecta; order Trichoptera; family Limnephilidae; genus Limnephilus; species Limnephilus lunatus. Next base: position 13,935,958 of record OU830601.1, on the reverse strand, counting down.
TGTAATCGCAGATACGTTGATTGAAAATGAAAGGACTGTAATTAACAATAAATATGGGTTTTCAAAGTGACACAATTGTGGGAATATCTTGGTGAACAGTGGACACTGAGAAGGAATTTGACTTTAGCTTAATTTCACACCGAACGTTATTGTTAGGTTCGATATTAAGGCGTCGAGGGATCAGGGGTTGAGCCCTGCTCAAGTGTCCTTAAGAATAGAACTTAAAGTGACCGAGATACCAGAGAAGGTGATAATTGCACGGATTCTTCAATAGATACCAATCAAACACACTGGGAGATCACTAGATTGGTGATCATTGCACAGAGGTTTCTTTAACATATTAGATAATAAAGAACTGAGAGATCAATATAGTAGTTCGACAGTGGCTTCAATAGACTGATTAATTCCTCTGATTTATTACTTTGTTAATACAACTTGTCAGATAGGATAGATATGGAAAATAGGTTGGAAGGAGGAATGCAGATGTACATAGTTGCGTTAACATCGCTTTTTAGAACTTTTCATTGAAATATCGATAGAAAAAAAACACGTCACTCCCAACTGTTTATTATCTAAAGTTTGCTATTCGACCGTTATAATACCGCATTAAAAGAACTCTTAAAACATTTTGCAGATTATCAACAAAAAAAACACGTGCATTTATTTTATTAATGTTTGATAAAATCAGTGATGGTCGGCAGAGTTGGTTTATCAGAAGGAGATCTTATCTAGAACAAAACGTCACTCAGCTATTATAATCTGGTCTTATTTCTGTTCAACTGGGCCAGACGGAATGCATTCACAATTCATATTCGTACGTACCTCATTATCTTCTGCGTTCGCTGTGATATATAGTTAGAAGTTTTGTAGACTTGCAGACGAATTCTCAGTCTAAAACTAGGAGATTTCTAATTGGAGTGAGAAATCGACTGAATTTATCTATGAGGTTTAACTGATTCTTCATAATGCTTTCAAAAGACATCCTGCTCTTTGATTATACCCAGACACGTACCGACAGTCAAGTGCATGTATGATAGAGGTGTATATAGGTACTCTCAGTATCTGCCTGGTGAAGGACCACCATCCAGAATCGAAACCTTGCTTAAATTTGGAAGGGCACTATTTATTGGATAATCAACACAACTGCTATAGATTACCCAAAGAGTTTCAATAAGTTTTGTGACTTATCAGGGATGCCTGGACTTGGCGGCGGATGCGTTTGCCCAACTATTGCGTGGCGGGCTGGTTCGGGAGAGACTGGTTGAGGGGAACATTTCGATCTCTCCAGCCGGACTCATTCATACTATCCATCCCTCATACCTTTTTCCTTCCCAGAATTTCCTCTCCTTCCTTTCATTAAAAATGCCCTCCACACGACATAGCTCCACACGGCTACCTGTGTGGAGCTAATATAAGTGGTATTCGGTGACCAGATCTAAATAACCAGGTAGGTAGTTTCCAACATTATTTTTCCCCGTCTCCACATCATACCCTGCTTGGTTATGCCAAGGTCCCATTGGCCCCGGGTAGTCGGGACGCTTATGCAGTTTTAAAATTAAGCGATGTTTTATTAATATTAATTTGCGTTCCACCCAGCGTTCTCTTAATTCTTTCCAAAATATTTGCACAGGTTCCGCGCAGTTGAAACTAGTGCGTTAATCATCATTGCTATGGCAATGACATAATTTTTTTGTTATTGTAAGTAAGTGTGTTCTAACGCACCATGTCCACATGTGTTGTGTCTGGCATTCCACGGATTTACGTCCGTCACTCACCCGACAGTTGCTCCAAATTGCGACACTCTGATATCCAAAAATATGTAAAGTTTTTATGTTTCTGCGCCAAAGTGTATTATGACGGATGGTGACGCAAAATTACCGCAGTACGTTTTTCCGACGATTTTATTTTGCTTTGTTTTTCGAGTAATCAATTTTAGTTTTGAATGGCTGTGTTTTAAAAATTCGTTTTTACGTGAATTTCAATTTGGAGATAATTCACATGCTGTAAAAGTGAAGCCATCAGAAAACTAAAGTAGACAAGAGTGGGAACACTACGAAACACTTTTTTTTATCAATGTGAAGGATGATTTTTTCCATATTTTTGTCGTCGAATTCCAGTGCACCTTTTCCTATAAATTTGGTCATCTCATTAGTAGGTACCTATGTGTGATCTTCTTCGGAGTCGCTAAATGTCGCTTTCTTTTGTGTTTTCTTTTGCCTGTTCATTTTGAAGTAGTTTGAAGATTGGGTATTGATATTACAAAAAAAAAAAATATTTATTATATATTTTTTGATTTTGTAGGATTCGATCCTTGGTCCACAGAGGTTCGTCAGGCGCTTTATACCACTACACCAAAGGAGACTTGCGTGGGACTGTCGATTTATCTATTACTAGTTGGTACCCGGCATGCGTTGCAATGCCATTCAAAGAAATAAATTGACTCTCCCTGCATGTTCTTTACCGTGCGTCCCCGTTCCCTTCCACCTTCCCCACCTTCCCCTCCCTCGTCTCTTTCCTCTCCGCACCGCACCTTAAAATATATTAAATACATACATTTTCATTTGTACAAATTTTATAACGTCAGAGCTTACCATTATATACAGCCTATGTTACTCGCTTATAATGTAGCTTTCTATTGGCGAAAGCATTTTAAAAATTGGTTTAGTGGTTTAGGCGTGAAAGAGTAACAAACAAACACACGCACTTTCGCATTTATAATATTAGTATGGATATTGGAATACCTGTGAATTACATAAATATTTTATTGCTGTCTTATTCTCTCGCAGGCTTTAGATGTATGTTTTTGTCTCTTTTTAGTGTCGCTCGTTTCCGTTTCATCGAGTTTCAAAAGACAACGGTGCTAAAGAAGTTTTCACTTTAAAATAGATTTTTTATCACTGTTTATTTATTGGTTTATGTTAATACACGCCTAAAGGGCCTTTTTCAAACTTGTGATATACGAAATAATTTTGTAGAACTCCAATAAAAATATGCTAATTAAATTATTTAGAACCCACGCAGAAGAGTAGCAGGTATTATGCTGACATTGATCATTATTGTAGAGGAATGTTATTATAGATCCCTGAGGCGAATGTGTGGTAAAACCATGTACGATCGTGAGAGAAACGTGGATATCCGCAAAGAATGCAAGGCTGATGTAAGCGTGATGTGTAAGATTAAGAAAGGGACTCTCCGATGGTTTGGGCATGTAGAGCGAATGAACGAGGAAAGGAGTGTAAGGAGAATATATGATGCAAATGTGAATGGTAGAAGAAGTCGGGGACGCCCGAGGAAGACATGGCACGACCAAGTGAATCAGTTACTTGAGTCGGGCCATGTGAAGAGTCGGAATAATAGAAGAGCATGTATGAGACGATGTATGAATGTGAATGAGGCAAAGAGTGTGTGCCAAGATCGAGTTGTGTGGCGGTCCGTCCTCTCTGCCTACCCCTGCGTGGAAACGGCGTGATGGTTAGTTAGTTAGTTATGTTATTATAGGCCCTTTGTAACTATTTTTCTTGCAGTTGAACACATGTACTACTTCTGAGAAAGTATTGCCTACTGCATGCAATCTAGGTACAAGCGAGTATGTAAATGACTCATTCTTGATATTGTTGTTGAAACTAACAAGCATTTTAGATCGAGTAGTTCTTGCTGATAAATAGAAGGTACTTAATAATTCAGGGCTGTCCATAATACCATTAATAATTTAAAAAAAAAAAAATAATAATTTATCGGTCCTCATGATACTATGAATGGCAGTGAGGTGGATTAAAACAATGAACTTGCATTAGTGTAGATTTTTCATGCTGTTATGATCTTTAGAAACTTATTGACAATGTCAACTCTCCGTACTGCCTAAATTAAACGTATTAGTTTCGGTACGGTATTATTGTGGGCCTGTTTGTGAGTGATTGTAACTCTGATTTGATGAACTCGGATTTATCTTGAATTAAGTGACGTTATTAAATTTTGAAACTGATCGTGTCAACAATTCAGACAAACGATAATGTACCTACCTATAAATTTTAAATAATGTATCAAGAACTTAGATATAATTTGATAACTTATATTCCAAAAAATATTCATGAAAAATATTGTAATTAAAGTGTTGCTGTTGTAAACATTTTTCCTGAGCTTTCTACATCAATTGTTCTCATTAAGTATTCTTTACATAAACTTTCAACTTCACAAATACTACAAATATAATATCCCGTGATTTTCTACGTATCTGTGCTAGTAGATAATTCATGGAAATATGTAACGGATATGTAAAATTAAAAATGAAAAAGATTTTTTATTTATTATTTGGAAAATCAACAGATTATTTACATTCTTAAGAATACAATTAAAAACATACATAAAATCCAATAAAAGATTTTTACATAACTTAAAAATTATAATTATAAATTATATTATTCTTCAGATCATTGCGCAATATACTAAAAAAATACACTGAGAACAGTATACTTTTCCCTGTATCAATCAATTTTATCGTACGGTATAATTGTCTGGGGAGGATGCTCTAAACTGTATTAGATCCATTAATAAAAGCCCAAAGATTGATAATTATGACTATTTACAAAGTATATTATATACACCCCACAAAAGACCTATTTAAAGACTTCAAAGTTCTTAATATAAAATCCATATACGTAAAAAATATTACCTCTTATTTTAAATCCAAATTTACAAAAAAATATTTTATTAATTCAAAATACAACACAAGATATTCAAACCAATAGAATTATATTATTCCAACAAGAAAAACTTTAATGGCACAGTCCCAGTTTAACTTTCTTGCACCTAAAGTTTTTAATAACTTATCAATTGAAATAAAGTCTAAAGCCAAATATCTCACTTTCAGAAAGGCGCTCACTGACCTTCTGATGAGTGACTATGACAGTGTTTACAACTTGTTTCACATACTCAGATAGAGATATAAATTTTCAACATCATTACATACTAGTACCATTATTTTATTTACATGTTTATTTTACGCACTTATTTTTCTCTTTTCTATTTTTTATTATAACTTTACCAATTTTACTATGTGTTTACACTAGACTACACTCAAAGTAACTATCCGTAATTAATCACCATGAAACAGGCAGCCGCCTAGTATGGTGAATTAATAAATCTTATCTATTTAATGTCTAATATATGTAACATGTATTTTATAAATAAATAAAATAATAAAAATCTAAGGGTCCTGTGTCCTGTATTTTTTAAACTAGGTATATGGAAGGTAATTAAGCTTAATAAATCAGGACTGAGTTTAAAAAATACAAAATTGAGAATAATAAAGAATAAAGAACATGAAAATAAGAACATGAACAATGTAATTAAAAATAGCCATCGAAATTCCGCTTCGAAGACGTTCAGAATGGACCGCTTATGGTAAACTTAGCCACATACATAGATCAATGGCCACATATCGTAACTTCCGAAATTCCTCCCTCCCCCCTTTTTACCTCTGAACAGGGGTATTAAATAAATACGTAGGTACTCGCATTTGGAGTGCAAACATGGATTTTCACTAGGAAGCTTGTGACAAAAAAGGTAGTAACCCTATAACATAAAGAACCTACCTTGGTATCTCCTTTTAAAATATATTCAAGAGTTCTCGGTATAGGTAGTGGTAACCAACATTACACCCTTATTCGGGTGTTGTGGGATCGGTCTTAAAATAGGATATTGAAAAACCACAGAATTTCTGCATTCTGGAATCTACCAAAGTAATGTTAGGTGATTGTTATTCAATTAAATATCGTCAAAATTGTTTTAGTACGCTGATAATAAACACACCAAGACAATGCAATAGCACGGAAGTGAATTTTTAAAATGCAAAAAAATGAATTGTGGATTTGTTACATTTTTAGTATTATTTCACCCCCCTTGCTAAGGGTGTGCCTGTAGTATGGCGTGTGAAGAGTACGGATTGAAATTATACAAAATATTTTGCTTGATAATAATAACTATTAGATTATACAATTCAGTTTAAGTTATACATATTTTATATCACGATTAAAATAGAAAATTGGATCGGGAATGTGGGAAATGTATGAAGGAAGATGAGGTGGTTTAAGGATCCAAAGCGTTATGTTTGTTTTGAAAGTAAGGAGTTGGAATTCGGTTTTAGGAACTAAGTAGATGAATTGTCTTTGTGCTGACGTAGTATGTAGTTTAGATTACATTGTAGTGTCGGTTGGTTATAGTTCTTGGTTGTTGGTTCTAGATTGTGTTGTAAGAGTATTTTTTTGGTGTAGATATTTATACAAATTTATTGTAAATTAGAAGCTCGATGTAGATAATTTTTTTTGGAAGCGCACTTACATAAAACATACGCGTTAATAGTCTATACAGAATGCAGACAATCACTTTCACGCTGCAATAACGTCAGAGCATGTTTATAAGAATGTCCAATAACAATAATTTGATGATTTCATAGCGCCGTTTTGTGAAAAATCGCTTCTCCTATTCTCTATCACACAATTTCATCTCATTAAGCTGTAATTTAAAAACAATGGAAATTCCTGAATTTTAAATCAATGTTTACCGACTACCTAAATCCATATTATGATAATAATTATCCGCCTACGTTAGGTATTATTTTATTTTTGGTTCATATCGTGTACCTACGCATGACGCGATCACTAAATGGAGATGTTCCATAATAATGCGTGGAGATTTCACTAAAATCCTATACGTTTTACTCCTACATAATATGTAGTTAGAATTATTCAGTGGAGTAATGATTGCACGCGCATCTCGAGCAGTAACGGGGAACGTGTTACAAAGATATAGCCGCAAGATAAATGACGCTAAAAAAAACTGAAATTGCAAAATATCTGCATTCACCCTATAGCCGTTTGATTCATTATTTCGATATATGTTTTATGCTGTTCCCCAATACCAGCTCTAATGCATTTATACCTCTACCTTTAGTAATAGAAATGGGATAATTTTGGCCAATGCCGCTGCCTTTATCGTTAGAATGCACTTTCCTTCAGAACGGTGAATTAATCCTCATTTAGCGAATTACCAACTCTAAAACATCACCATTGTAACCGGTTGCAGTAATGGCGAACATTTGAACACATTTTAAAGTCATTGGAAAGAAAGTCTCAGCATTTCTTGGTTTGGCTTCGATTAAGGCAATAAGTAAAAAAAATATTGCCTGTGGCGCACTCACATCACCATAATACCCGTGGAGAAACATACTAGAAACATATTCAGACCGGTCAGTGGTTGAGTGGGCATAGCGCTCGGGTCGCACCCGGGCGTCGCGTGTTCGATTCCTCGGCTGGCTAAGTCCTCCATCACACACAAGCAACATTTTCGGCTTTCTGTGGTGGTAGTAAGAGATTTTCAAACATTGTTGGGTTATTCGTAACCCGAGAATGTTTGTCTTTCTTTAAAAAAAAAAATCACTTACTGTGGTGAACGTATGTCTTGCGGTATGAAAGAGACATGCGTGTATGAGTGAGACAACATGAGGAACGTATAAAAGGGTGAGGTTCTTGTCCATTCGTCCTCTTACCATCAGACTTCCTAAGAAATAACATTGTACCTTATCCCGGAATAAACATCACGAGACTACCTACGTCTTCTTATTGTAGTAACACCCTGTACTTAGAGTATCATATACAGAGGAATCTGGATTCATAGAAAGGAGTCCAGAAATATATGGGATAACCGGCCACGGTCATCACACTTACCTTAGCTTTATTAATTTTAATTTTAACGACACGGTTTTAAAACCTTAATTTAATCGAAAATAGATTCATGTTATGAATGCATTATTTTTTAGGCAGACGATAATTTAAATTAATATTTTTCATTATATTTGGAAGATTGTTGGATCACCTGCAAACATTACATTGAAATTAGCTTGTCAAAATAAAATTATAACTTAATTGTATTCTTGTTTAAGATTCTAAGATTGCCCTGGGGCACGAGTGTTATTCATAACGTTACGCCATACAATATTATTATGGTTGAGCGATTAGAGTAAAATAAGATTGACATATTAATAGAGACAACATTGATGGAGTACGTTGAACTCTCAATAAAGCCCATCGCAGACTATATGCTATATCTGATGTAGGTAACCTAATGTTGTTATCAATAGAGGATGTGTTACAGTTACCGATAAAGGGTTTGCTGTTTCAAAATATATTAAAAAATTACACTATTTATTTACAATGAAACTGAAACTTTATTGTTTCTCGACAGTGTGATCTAGCGTCCTGATGCGTACCTTTTGGTATTAAATATCGTAATCTATGAAGGTTTGAAATTTTTATTAACTTTCAAAATTTATATCAAGATGCAAAACTTAGGCAAAAACGGAGAGTGAAAAATATACCTACGTGATTTTAAGGTACGAAAGAGAAAGGTTTTATTTTTATTCAGACGGTGGTTCATGGTGTGAAAAACTTCTAGGAGTTACGATCTGAATAAAAAATAATTTAATTTATTTTCTCTACTGATGCAGCAAATTTAAAAACATTTCACAATTCTTCGCCGTTGAGGTGATTTTTCACAAAAACAGTGCTCTCGACAATATTTTTATTTTTTTTATTTTTTTTTATATATCCATTTGTATTATCATTATTATTAAACCGACTAAAAAGGTTGATAATATTTACCTATTTTTATATAAACATGAATAACTTATTCCTTGAGGCTTTTAGAATTACCCCAACAAAAGATGATTTTTTATTTAATTCATGATCAATTCCTTTATTATCATGTCTCAAAAAAACATACACAGGCCCTGCGGGAAATAATTTCTCTCAGGGACTTGAGGAGAGGAAGGAGTGAACATGGGAAATAAAGAAGCCGGCAAATCATTCCACAACCGAGCTATCGAACTCAAGAACGGGTCGTAGAAGCGACCCTTTCTCATGGGACAAATGTCAACCGTGTACGTATGTTGGTCGCACATTTGACGTGTTTCCCGACTTTGCACCGATGTCGAAGGGATTAATGACGTTTGTTCGTCGATGCTTATTCCATTATTTATTTATTTATTTATTTATTTATTTATATAATTTGTACATATATTTATAACAATTTACAGGCAATATAGCCTAAGACGTTATAATTGTACCATTTATAATACCGGTACAAGAAGGAAAGCATACCTACCTACCGCCTGTGCTCTAAATATTGTTTTTCCAGGTATTTTGGGACTTTCGACCTGAGTAGAGGTGACGACATGAATTTTTTGTAATTTTAAAACACAAATATACATACCACACGGCATGAACCACCATCTGCAAGGTCCAAGTCAAAAGTGGCGTCATGTCAAATAACCATTTTTTTAAATACATGTATAAATTACGTCATCTTAGAGTGGTAAATCGTTTTAACTCCAAATGCTGTCTTTTCGACCTGTCATATTCTGCATATAGTAGAGTTGTGCAGTGATCATAGTTTTATACCATAGAGTTTCAAGTATGAATTTATTGTGCATTGAAATCATGAAAATGACCTTTTTGTTTATGTTCTTTCGCTGACGTAAGGCCAAATGAATAAAAGAAATTACTTTTTCGTTACCAAATTATATTTGATATAAATTTTTTGCCCTTTTTTTATTTTTATGAAACCGTCAAATCAATAAAAAAATCCATAATTAAGCTGCATCAACATTAGTGATGTAATCCGCGGAAAGCACACATTGAAGTGCTACGGATGGGCCCGACGGACGTGTGAGGCTGGTTATGCGGTCATTGTGGACCTCATCATCTGTCAACAGTCAATTATTGTCTATTCCACCCGGGTGAGAGGCCTTCCCACTCTCCCGTGTCGCTGGTCACCGATCACTGGACTGGTCGACTGGTGAGCCCAATAAAACTACAGGCGTGGCGAACATTTTGGCCAATGGTTGATAATGGATTTTATTCGATGTTTGCACTTCATTCAATCCCTTCTCCTTAATCTCTCTTTTTTTTATTCAATCGAGAATTGTAAAAGATTACCGTTTGTCCCATTTCCGACTGTTTTATTTTAGTTAATTAGGGAAACAAACAGTTATACATATTATAAGGTAATTACATATTACATGGTTGCATTAACCAGTGAAGTTTCCGCAAAAAAATAGTATAAAAACATAGATTAAAACATTAAAGAAAACATAAAGTGGTAGAAAAAAAAGAAAAAAAATATATGTTCGTATACAAAAGAAATGAAAAAGTACAAATTAAAGCATGTGGGATAGAAAAAAAATGAAGTTTAACCGTGAACCTATGTAAAATTAATACATTTTCACATCATAAGATAACGTTCAAAGATGAATGATTATCCATTTGCCAGCCCCCCCTGAGAGGATTTTTCTCAAAAAAAACGGCGCTATATAACTCATCAAAATATTATTATTATTATAAAAAGAAGGAAAAACAACACAGTGGGAATGAAAATATAACATACAGCAGGGGTGGAAGGTTCGTAATTAACAAATTGTTTTAATCTTTTCAATTATGAATATAATAAATTAGCATGAGGACAAATGGAAAATATAAGCTTCGTAAAACATACCATTGTATTTTGTGCACGTCCCACTGTTGACATATAGTGTGTAAGAAAGAGAGGTAGCATTATATGTTTAAGAACAAAAGCAAAACAATTGGTGCATTGACATATGACGTTTTTGAATTTTTGGAATTCCCTCACTACCAATATTATACTTATCACAATATTTCTGCAGCTCTTTCAAAGTATTAGAATTCGTTCCCTACAATAATATATATGAGGAAAATAATTTTCTTCATAATTTTTTTTCGTGATTTTTTCCGATGTTTTAATAGCTATTCTGCTATTCGTGGCGGAGACAAATCCAACAAATCAAAGATCATAGAAATCGGTCCAGCCGTTCTCGAATTATAAATGGTGTAACTAACCCGACTTTGTTTTATATATTAAGATTTAAAAAAAAATTAACTAGGTACCTACTATTTTTAAACATTTCTTACCTATATATGTTACTTGTTTGTAATAATACATTTTATGAAAATAAGATTTTCTTAATTAATTTTGTGTATTATATAAAACTACTTAAACTAATAGTTTTTATATCGCAACTTGATTTTCCCACACTTGATGTGATTTTTCGCAGAAAACTGGCGCTATAAAAATAAACAATTATTTTCATTATTATTTCGAATTGGGATGAAGTATCCGGTAATGAAATTAAATCATAACTAAAGCTTTTAGGATTTCGATATATTCATTGATTCGGGTAGTACTTTTAGTAGAACATTGAAAGGCTGTTTTCCTATAAAAAATTATATTATTGAAATTTAATCATTATTTTTAAACATTGTTTCTTTTTAAATTAATGTAAAAATATTTGTAAAATCTGCTGCTAATATTAATCTGTAACAAATAGTTGAAACGCAGGCGAGTTTTCCAATAATCGTTTTATATTGTCTCAATTTAAAGTCTGTATCTTTAAAAAATACACTTGATAAATTTATGTAGTACTAGCTGGGTTACCCGGCTTCGCTCAGGAAAATAAGATAGTGTTCTGGAATGTTGCACAATGATGTTCCCGATTTCCTATTCCTGATCATTCCACGACATACTCCGCCACTTCTTCCACAACTTTCTACAGCTCTATGGAACCTTCTAGAACTTTCCGGAAGACTGTTCTAGAAATTTCAAGAGGGCGAAATTTTCAGCCCTTATATCTTTAAAAGCACGGCCTTTAGGTAAAAACGCATACCCTTATTCCCTAGGGGGGATAGAGATCTACCACACTATATAACTCCCTTGATCGAACCGGGACTCGTTTCTGAGTTTTTGCGAGCTGCACGTTTTTTTGGACTTTCTTTTATAATACATGCCATATTCAAATAAATAAAATGTTACTCCTTACATGTCCTTTCCCGTGCGTTCCCCTCCAGCGTTCCACTTCCACCTTCCCCGCCACCGCTCTCCCGCTCCCCCGTCCCGCAAACCCCCCTGGCACTGCATTTCTTGACTCCTCTCCCGCGCGGCCCGTAGCCGAAACTTTTTTCTAATACTAACATTTTTAAACTCGTGATATCTTTCTAATTAAATATCCGAATTGAAAAATTCAAAAAGTTGAATAAAGGTTTTGAAGCTGTCTTGAATATGAAGTAATTTTTTTTGATAAGGATTAAAACCAAGATACAAATAAAGAGCCTTTAGAAGCGGCGACATTTAATTAAAATTTTAAAATAAAAGAATACTTATTGTGGCATAACCATAATAGTTAGACATATGCTGTGGCGACCTTTTTTGTAAATAATGATGTGTTCTATAAAGTCGTAGTACATTATTTTATTCTATCATCAATAGTTTTCGCAGCGCACGCGATTTAAAGAATATTTTAGGTAATTTTTTTACACCCTGGGTTACATTATTGAAGTTTTAGTAAGGATGCCTATTTTTTTTAAAAATATAATATAGCCTATGTCACCCAGGGATAGTGTAGCTTCCCAACAGCGAAAGAATTTTTCAAATCGGTTCAGTAGTTTCGGAGCCTATTCGATGCAAACAAACATACAAACAAACAAACAAACAAACAAACAAACAAATATTACCTCTTTATATAGTGTGTTAGATTAGATTTACCGTTCAACCATGAATAAATAAAGATAACCGAAGACCGAACAAAACATTAAAAATGCAATATTTGTATCCTCAAACCGCTGGTTTTCGATTCCTGGTACACTTGTTCCCATATTCCCATGGCTATCATATCCCTGAGGACTGGATGAAGTCCCCACTCCCGAATATACTTAACACGTGATTAGTGTCCCGTTATATCATCACGCATGTCAAAGATGACCAATGATCGAAAATTATGGAGGATGTGTTATCCTTTAAACCTTTTACCCACATAATCATTAGGAATTTAAGTATATGTGTTTTTATTAGGCATTTCGTTTGAATTCTTACTTTGCTTAGATTTTGACACTGATTCTAATGCCACTTTGTTAATTTTAAAATGAATTCCACAGTATTTCCTTTATTTTTATCTTTTTTTATTTAGACGCCCACCGGGCTTTTACTTAGTTTACAATAATATATATAAAAGTTTAAGTACGTAATGAAAATAACCATATGACATATAGTAAATTTGTACATGAATACAATTATTATTTAGTTGTTAATAAATAACCATGTGATATATAAAGTAACTAAATATGTATATGAATACAAAGAACGAGTGTGCTTTAGACCACACCACTGAAGTAAAACTTCACATTAAATATATGGAGTTTCACATTAAATATTTTTTTTTTATTTTTTTTATTTAATATAGATATATAAGTGTACAAAGGTGTTACATAAATTACATATCGGTACAGAAATTATTTAAAATTGCAATCTCATCAAAGAAGAAGCTAGTTCTTGTGCTTGATGAGCGAGTTACACTAATTATAACAGAAATAGAATAACATTATGCAAAAGGTAAGTATATAATACGAACAATTGAGCCTTCTGGATCATCAATATGTGTAGGTGTACATACATAGGATACGGTACGAAATTCGAAAAATCTAAATAAAATAGAGATGAATATAATTTATAATAAATGGAAAGAAAGAGAAAAACAGGTAATTATTTAGTTTTAATTATTCCTGATGAAGTGTAGCTTCAGTTTGAGTTTCAGTTTATTGATGTCTTTGGTTTTTTTTTATTTCAATTGGAAGGTTGTTGAAATACTTTATTCCTAAGTAGATATAATTGTTTTGCATTAGTTTGGTATTAAATTTTGGAATTTTGATGTTGTCTTGATATCTTATTGATTGGTAGGTTTCAAATTTTTTGATGATATTATCTTTGTAAATTTGGATAATTGCATTTTTTTTGAAGATATTCTCTACTCGAGGCACCGTAAAATCTGCGAAAAGCGTTTCTGTTGGATATGTGGAGGGTTTCTTTAGGATTACTTTAATGATTAGCTTCTGGATCACTTTGATCGGGTTTAGAATATTGTTGTAAGACCCCCCCCATCCAATAATTCCATATTGAATTAATGACTGGATTAGTGCATAGTATACTCTTTTTAGATTGTTGAGTTTTAAAATATTTCTTAATCTTATGAATATATATATACACTTTCTGATACGCTTAACCAATTTACAGATATGGCTCTTCCACTTCATATGTTGTTCTATTATCACTCCATAGAGTTTCATGCGTTTCATAGCGTTTCACATTAAATATATGGTTCTTTTTCGTAACGCATTCATCATTTTACTCCCAAGTGTCGAGCATGCGTAAAGAAGTTTTACTTCAATAATTATTTAGCGATAACCTATCTCTAAATAAATACCATCTCTTTTGTCAAGCTTCATAGTTGCCTACCCTTTGTTCAAAATATAATCTATTATAAGTCTGAATTTGACTCCAATCTTCGATATAATTATGAAATTTCCCCAATTATATATAATTAATACATAAATTCACTTTTCCTCTCATCTTTATTTAAATTTATACCCTAGTGAAACATATTTGAAGGATGAAAGCCAGAAACATAGAAAATAAAAGTAGTACAACAAAAGAAGCTACATTTTTAGATGGTTGTACATAAGTATAGAATAAATGAGAATGCATGGGATGCCATGTGGGCGTGTTTCATGATACAAATATGTGTACGTACGGTCTAAAATTTCCAAAACAAAACTGTGTTTACGAAATTCAAATGGGATGGATATCTACGATGTCAGGCGAGTGTAAGTGAGACAGGGCGCTGGGTTAGTGGGCTAAATGGAACTCTTGTTTCCATGCAAATTTGTAAAGAAGGTACTTCTAGTTTTCTTATTTATTCTACGGATGTAAGAGTTTTTCATTTGTTGTCAGGTTATTCGAAACCCGTGGTTGTTACATTTCTTTAAAAAAAACACTATTTTCTGTATGTTTGGGATATCATGAAGTTGTCCTCCACCATTGTATGGTCTTAGACCCTTTTGTACCACACTTGTCAAAGATGTTGATGGATAAAATACGATTACCTTTTTAATTCCGTCAAGTGCCCTTCTCCTGTCATCTCCTCCGTAACTCCGTTCCGCACCTCTTTGTGGGCCAATGCGAGAAGAAAGAGACCGTTGATTCAATAAGCCGTGTAAGATTAGTCATGTATGGAAATTTAGGGCACTTGTAGCTTATACCATACTTCTTATGCATTAATGCGTAGGCATAACTTTATATTTATTTGAAAATTATGATGGTGATAAATTTGTGGTATTGACATTAATACATATTGGATTATAACAGAAGAGAATTATAAAAAAGCACGCATTTTAATAATTTTTCTTTTATAAATTACTAATAAAAGTTAGTTTTTATGTGAATTCCGCACAAAACTCACAACTGGTCACAACTATCCGGAACCAGTGGGACTACAACATCCCCATATTATTATTTATTTATTTATTTAACGCCCAGAGTTACATGTTTGGTTGTGCAATTAATTCATAACAGATGATTTTTAAACACATAAAAATATAATAAAATTAGATAAAAAAATTCACACAAGTCATAAAAATACACAGTTACAGCAATTTGATAGGTTTACAAAAATAGAGATATGTTTAGGAATAGTTTTGGAATAAATTTTTTACAAGATCCACAAAATTCGCCAAGTTTATGTTAAATATGTCAATATCGCAAGTACTGATTTCCCACAGTGTGAAATCGTTGTATCAATGCAATGTAGTTCCGCTTATGAATGCTGCAG
This sequence comes from Limnephilus lunatus, assembly GCA_917563855.2. Classification (NCBI taxonomy): domain Eukaryota; kingdom Metazoa; phylum Arthropoda; class Insecta; order Trichoptera; family Limnephilidae; genus Limnephilus; species Limnephilus lunatus. Next base: position 13,920,237 of record OU830601.1, on the reverse strand, counting down.
TAGAATAGTGTATTTTGTCGTGTAGTTACTGTCGGTATTTATAGTATTGGTACTATTTTGGGTATATTTTGAGGCTGAAGGAGGTTGGGAGGGAAGGACATAGGGTAGAGAAAGTACTTGAAGAGTTCGATCTGGTCACCAAACCCCGCTAAAGTAATTTATTTTTGAATTAAAACTTCTTTAGGCACGCTCGACACTTGATGGGTAAAATGATGAATACGTTACGAAAAAATATGAAACGTTACGAAAAAATATGAAACGCTAGTCAATGTGAAACGCTAATCGATGTGAAACGCTAATCGATATGAAACACTAATCTGAAAGACCTGTTAGGAATGGAATGGATGTTTAATTTCATCCAGGCGATATTGGAAGTATCTAACACTCTGAAAGTACCGCAAGTATTCTAAATAAAATTATTAAAATTTAAATCTGAAAATACACATGTGATTGTGAATTGATAACTGTGATTTAGATGGAATATTAGATCACATTTTTTTTAGTTGTCCCTCTCTAAATAAATTTATTTATAACCCTCTTCTATCAAGCGTTATCTAAAATATCCTCCCCTCCATTAAACATATCATATCTTCTACGTTTGAACTCGACTCCAATCTTCCATATAATTCTGAAATTTGCATATTTAAATAAAATAAATATACAATTTCACCTTTCCTTTCTCTGTAATTTTAAATGATGGCCTAGAACACTCTTGAAGGGGGAAAGCCAGAAATAATTGAGAGAAAAAAAAACATTTTTTATTACAACAACTCTCTTTTTATAACTTTTGAAGGTTATTCCCTTCAATATATCACTGAAGAAGAAAATAACACTCATAATCTAAACGAGAATATGAAACAGAACAAAACATAGAAAAAAAAAATCATTTTTCTGTATTTTGTTCTCTTTTATAATATTTTCGTTAGTGTTATCTTCGCCTTATTTTGAACCAGCTGGATTCGCAAATGTTAAAAGCTCAACCACGGACGATATCTTGCTTTACCGCATAGTCTCCATTATTAAAAAAAAGTACAGTTGAAACAAACGTGTTCGCTTTCCTTCGAATGACGGTGCATTTAAAAATTATGCACGTATTTTATTGTAGTTACTTTATTCATAATTTATTTCCCTAGCGGCTCCTCGCCTTGTCTTCGAGTTTCTGAACATTGTGAATCGTGGTCTGCATTCTTATAGCTGGGGTCAAACCGTAAGGAGACCTTGCAGGTCTAAAAATCATACATGTTTATTGAAGTGAAAACTTATTTTGCACCGTTGTGATTTGAAACTCGATGAAAATAAAAATAGCGACACTAAAAAGAAACAAACACATACTTCTATAGGATTTAGCCTGTGAGAGAATGAGATAGTATAATCGGTCTCCTCTTTGTGCGCTGCTTCGAAGCCTATCGATTTCCTATTTTTGCGGTGTTTCTTAGCCTTTGTACTCTTGTCTACTTTAGTTTTCTGAAGGTTTCACGTTCACCGCTTGTGAAATGCAGACTTTGATTTTTTTTTAAAAAGAGGGCTAAAATAAGGTCTCCAAGGTGCTGCGGTCGAAAGTAAAAATTTTAAGCGAGATCCGGGAAAACTGGCTTGTAGCCTGGTTTCCCTACGCCAAATCCCCACAAAGCTGCACTCTCTGCGATCCTTAGTCTCGGCGGGGCAGCCGTTCGCGATGAAGCTTCCGCTCGCCGCACCCTCCAGTTGTGAATTACGCTCCATAGTTAGATTTTTTGTGCGAAGAACCAAACCCCGGTAGAAATTCATTCTCAGCTATTTGAAGTATACGGAAAACCCCAGAGACAAAGGAACAATCCCAGTGACATCATTCAGATTAGCCGAAGTAAAGTTTAAAAATAAATTACAGAGCGTAACTCACACCTGGCGGGTGCGGGTTAAGCTAATTGCGAATGGTTGCCACGCATGCATGGTAAGCTCCATCGCGAATGGTTGCCACGCCGAGACTAAGCGCCACAGAGGGTGCAAAGTGGTGGGGATTTGACAAGGGGAAACCAGGCTACACGCCAGTGTTGCAGGATTACGCGTAAAATCATTCCTCGCGACCGCAGCGCCTTGGACACCTTATTTTAGGAACAGCCCTAGTAACATGAGTTGTAAGTCAAATCTTAATATTTAATCATTGAAGATAAAACATATTTGTTGCAAACGAAACGGAAAATTCGACCCTATCCATTTCCGTCATATTTAACTGTACCATAAGTTTTTTTATTATTTTTTTTTATTATTATTTAGGAGAAAATACAGATACAGATGTCAATTGACAAGAATATACAAAACAATAACTAGAGAACTCACCTGCACCCAAACTATTTCTCACGAATTAACATTAACAGCAGATAAAATAAAAAAAATATACAAATATTTTTACTTATAAATATGGAAAAGACGTATGTAAATATGAGAAAATTATTTTACAAATAGAGAGATGAAAAAAGTGCGCAATAACCCTATAAAAGTTTACAAATTATCTTTGGAAAAATTTTGATGGTAAGTCCAAAAACATATATATTGATAAAAAATAATATTATACAGAAATTTAAAAAAATGAAAAGTAGTTAAAATTATAAGCCAAGTAATGTCTAAGTTATTATACTTTGTAGCAAAACAGCCTTCAATTTTCTACTAAAAGTACTGCGTGTATCGAAAAATAAGTCGGAGTCCTTGAGGTTTTGATTTCGATTAAACAATTCGCACATTCTTCTGATTGGATCTCTGACACCAGCATTTGTACGCGTCCGGCTAATGTGGAATAAGTCGTTAAGCCTTGTTACTCTGGGTGGTATTTTGAAGTTTATTAGTTTCAGTAGGTCAGGACAGTCAATAACGTTGTTGCAGATTTTATATAGAGTCATGAGGTCAAGGTATGTTCGCCGGTTAGATAGAGTAGAGACGTTATAATTCGAGAGCATATTTATGTACCCCCGTTTAGGTGCGCTCATTCTGTAAATGAGGCATTGCAAAAATTTCTTTTGAATACTTTCAATATTGTCTTTATAGATACCGTAAAGTGGAGTCCATATGGAGGAGCAGTATTCAAGTTGAGAACGGACCAGCGTGTAGTAAAGAAGATAGGTTTCAGGTTTTCGAAATTCGCGGCTGTTTCTGATGACAAATCCTAGCATGCAGTAAGCTTTATTCACAATATTCTCAATGTGCGCATCGAAATGTAGTTTGGAATCAAAAAGTACGCCTAGATCTCTTATACAGTAAACGCGCTCGAGTAAATAGTTACCTTTTTTTTTTTTTTTTTTTCTTTTTTTTTTTTTTTTTTTTATTATTATTTTTTTTTTTTTTAATTTATTTTATATATTCAATAATTTTATTATTAAATTAATAAAAACAGATTATTTAATAATAAAATTATTGAATATATAAAATAAATAAAAAATAAAATGGAGTTCTACAAATTAAACTTGATAACAATAAATAAATAGTTACCAATACAATAATTGTGTATGAAGCGTTGTGATTTTTAGTAAAGCTTATTTGTTTACATTTGTTGTAACTTAGGTAAATTTTGTTTTCATTGCAAAATGCTTCGAACCTTACTAAAGAAAAAATTAGACTAGTCACTAGTCGAATTAAGAAAAAATATACGTTAATAAAATGAAGATTGTGTTGGTGGTTCTTAGTCTAAGTATGATACAGTTAAATTTGAGCAAAGGAGATAGGGACGAATTAGCTCATTGGTTAAAGCAGAGCCCCGGCAAGACTTAGGTCCTGGGTTTAATACTTAGTTTGAACCGTATGTTTTTATGTTTTCCTGATTTTCTATTTAATTTTTTTTAAGAGTCGGTAACATTGTCTACATATTTCGAAGGGAAATTATCGTACATTACCTACCATTTATTTTATTATTTTACTTTTTTTTGCCCGCAAAGAAGACGCCTGACATTAAACAAGGTTTGTTTTGAAATAATATGCATAATTTAAATTATTTATTTTGTAAGTTCAATAACCAAATTATTAAAGGCTACATACCTAAATTACCTAAGTGTCAATTTATTTCGCAATTTAAAAAAAAATTCGGATTTTTTATAATGACTTAAGGCACCAAAACAAGCAATTAGTCGCAAACGAATAAGTATATCGAGCTGAAACGAGTTGCGTCGACTTCTTAAAAAAAAATCTTTGCAAAATTTCATGAGCTCACAGTTCTAGGACTCTTATGGCCATAAACACACAGATCTTTTATTCCTTTATTAGCTATCCACGTAAAACTATTGCTCTGGGTAGACCTTTAGATATATTCATAAACATGATGTGGATATTAATATATAGAATAGGCAGTTTTGAAATCGCCTTAAAATTGGATAATTTTTGTGTAACCGAACACTACTGAATAGATTTGGTAATTCCTCGGAGCTGTTTCGTAACGCCGAATGAGATCCTGTCAGGTTTTTCCTGCTTCATCAATAGCATGGCAAGAAATCAAATCTACTGTTTTAATTCGCACATTGGGTACCTACCTATAACTATTTCTGCGTTATTGGCCCGCCACCAATCAGCCGGTTTAGTTTTGGAAGTTCAACCATTCTCATCGATAACGTTACATTATGCAAATTACTCCATAGCTGCCTTATCGCCATTTACTAATGTGATTTTTCTTATCGTGATTATAAATTCCTTCTAAATAATACACTATCTGACTCGATCGATCGTATCGCCGCTGTGAGAGTGAATCGTAACAATAACAACTATTGAATAAGAATGTAAATACTACTGTTAAAGGAAGAGCGCTAATATTAAAAACGATAACAATAAAGTGAAAATTGGAAAAAAATTGATAAAACACGACTTGTTTAAAATAATCGAAAATCTCGTGGGAAATGTCTCAAGTAGCATTATTAAAACACTTCGAATTTTTTCGTACATACCTATAAGTTGTAAATAACAAAAAAACGTGTTTATAACAATTTCCGGAGCTTTGCAATTTTTTTCTATCTATGGAATTTCATTTAATTACCGTTTACCGGCGAAACATGGATATTATCTTCAAGAACAACACAATTTTTTTAAGAGCTTAAATACTTTAAAAGTGTTCAAGGAAACTATGTTATAAATTGGTGGAAATTCGGGATGCCAAGTACTAACGAGTGGACATAATATTGAAATTTGCAAATGTCGACACGAAGAATTCCAAAACTGAAGAAGCATAAACTACAGTGAGTACCTTTTGTGAAGTACCGTACTATTTGGTTTATGTAGACATACCACATCAAGATCTATAGTTCCCACTCTAACCGCTGTAAGGTGGTAACACAGCCCGACTACCTAATAGTCACCAATACCGATTTGAATGAAATCGTCATCAATTTTAAGACAATTCGACTCCTGTGCCTCCAGTGAAATTGATTATTACCGGTGAAAGAATAATTTAATTATCTTAAAAAGTTTGATGAATTTTAACCAAATTAAGGAAAAATCGAGATTATTTCTGGCACACGGGCACGCCCACAACATATTCCTATCCTTGAGTGCCGAAGACATAAACTCTCAGATAACAAGTTAGTATGATAATAAGATAATCAAATTTGTCAAATATTTATGCTTTCATGCCAATAAGTTCGAATAAATTTGATAGGAATGGCTTAGGCATACCTTGTTAAAAGTGGAAACTTCTTTTTATTGGGCTGTAAAATCATCATGAATACTGACCTTAAATGTTTCTCAATAAGTTAAAATTATGATGATTATAACTATGACAAATTTTTACGAGCCTGTTTTTAATAGAATTTTAATAAAATTAAGAATGCAGGTGACTATCTAGTAAAAGCATACACGAGACTAGACTGTTAACTGATTAGATTATAATTTGATCATTAATTTCAAGTAAAAAGTAAAGATAATTTCGTCTGCAAAATATATGGATTTAAACAAAAATTATGTCATCCTGGGATAGGTTGGTACCAAATTTTAATATAAAAAAAACATAGTCGGGTTGGTTACACCGTTTATAACTCGAGAACGGCTGGACCGAATAATACAAATAAGATAATCACAAAAAATATAAATCCGTACTCAACGCCATCTCTGATACTGATTAAAACAAAACATCGATAATTGCTTCATTGTGTAATTTTTTAAATTTAATTCAGCTAATAAGTTAACACAACAGTTATTGATTCTGAGGCTGCACAAAGTTCTCCGGGTCAGCTAGTGATTAAATAAAAATCTCTTTCAAATTGGATACAAGGATTTATCAGAAACGATTCATTATATCGATCATGGAAATTTGAAATACTGTAAAGGACAAAATGTTCATTTAAAAAAAAGTTCATTATTTAGGAGAGTGAAAAGTAAGTTTTTATATTTTTTTAAATATCATATCACTTGTTTTTTTAGACCTATAATAATTATGAATTTTTATTTTAAAATAACTTTGAACAGATCGTTCAAAAAACTTAATATTTTTTGTAAATTTCTTTAATAACAGTGTTTAATATATTTTTCATTTAAAGGATAAAAATCCTCTTATGCATGTCCTAACTGTCGAAACGCTGTATAGATCATAATGTAAAAACAAATCTCGAGCTGAAGGAAAGTAAAAAAACAAACTGTGTACCGCGGTTTTAACAGTTTTTTTTCTAAAATTTCTAAGTTAACCCCACTATTTTTTATCATGGGCTATGGATCTTTGTTATATTAATTTTACTATACCGTTATATTTTTATTTAAAAAATAACATAATACAAAAATGTACATATTTAAAAAAAATGCTTAACTTGATCAAAGCTGTGAAATTTCGTAATCAAAGTTCGTAAAATAGGGAATACCTATATTTATTTAGTAGGAGGAAATAATAATATAATTCAACGTAGATAATAATATATTATTTATCTCCTCCATTCAGTGATTATTCTGAGGGGACTGGATGTTTGCCAGAATAAGCTTTTAATATTATTAGGTGCCACAACCATTCTTCACACTGTCTAGAAATAAGATCGTATAATTGCGAAGGATTCAGATACTTTTAATTTAACAAAATATTAGAGTGCAATTCACATGCGGTAGAATTGAAACCTTGATTTGAAGAAAAACTTCCCACGTAATTAATAGGTATGCCCCCTTTGAAGTTTGGATATTGGTTTTTTAAAAAAAAATATTTTTTTTTGGATATCGTAGGATTCGATCCTTAGTTCGCTAAATGTCTGACCACTGAGATTCGTCAGGCGCTTTATACCATTACATGAACCGAGTACACGTGAATTAAATAAATATTTAATGTCATCTCATTCTCTCGCCGGCTAAATCTTATAGATGTATGTGTTTGTCTGTTTTTAGTGTCGCTCGTTTCCTTTTCATCGAGTTTCAAATTACAACGGCGCTAAAGAAGTTTTCACTCCAAAAACAATCGAAATTTAAAGCTTTTTAAAACGAATTTTAAATCTTGCAGTGTCATGAATTTTCAATGGCAGTTTCATCGATGGTCCGATTTTAAACATTGTTTTGAGTTTCCTTGGGAATTTTTGAAAAGATCTCAGTATTCTTGCTAACCAGATGATCTTGCAAAATCGATTGAAAACGTTTTCTTTGTAAAATGAAAAGCTTACAAATATAATATTGTTTGTTTTCTTACTAAATTCTTTAGCATTACTTAAAACAAGTTTAACAGTATGACATTATTTAACAAAGGTATTATTAGTAGTTACCTACTAGGGAGCAAGTTTTATAAGTAGCTCGAAAGTTGTAAATAGTTAAAAAGTATTTTTTAAAATCTGAATAAGATTGTGTGTGTAGAGTGGATTAATGTTTGTGTAAAGAATGACTGACGAAGGACCTTGATTTTGTATTACTGTCACTGCTTGAAATGAGAAAAACATATGCTGCATAGAAAGGAAAGGACTCACCGGAAGGATAAAGAACTCTCATGCTGCCAATGCACTTGTCTGCTTTCTCCCCCATCCAATAGGCACAGACAGTAATAGGCGTGGGTTTCGTTTACTTGATAGACACGGCGGAATTGTGATGATGGCGATTCACAGATAGCGGGAGCACAATGGCTATATGATATGTTGCGGCGCGGGCGGTTAATTACAGACTGGAGCACGTGCTGATAGTAGCTAAAGGTGCGGATTTTGGAGCAAGGTAGGTCAGGAATTTGCAACATTATTAATACCAATCCAAGCAGTAACAGTATGTATGCGTGCTATGTAGGTATGTGTATGTGTAGGTATGTGTTTTGGCGTAACCAAAATCAGTTATTATTTATTATTATTGCAGAAATTGTTTATTTATTTATCTATTTTACTTTATTTATATTACAAAAGTATCTTATTAAAAAAAAAAATATTCAGTGGTTGACATACAGTAAGATTTATTTTTCATCAGTCACTCATATTAAATACACCTTTTCGGTCACTGTATGCGAGCCTGGGGTGTCTATATATTTTGACATTTTATTTAAGCTTAGAAGCTTAATACTCAAAATACTCGTATATGATTATGAAATCTACTTGCGCGGACAATGTATCACAAAGAATAGCAATCCGACAAAATCTCAAGGGAAAAAACAGTTTCACCAACCTTGTATGTAGTTCTTTGCAGCTTGTAGGCCTCCGTAATTTCATCTACTTAAAATCCAGATCAGTACAATCCTTTTGTGACTTTGAAACATGCACAAGTAGTTAGTTGTCAATCTTACACAACATTAGTTTTCACAATGAAAAAATATTTAAAAAAAAACAGATTATGACAGTCTTCACTTGTTCGGATACTAGATTTAAAAATAATCCATTTGGGAGTCTCTGCTAAATCAAAAGAGTGCGTAATCACCATTCTTGATATATATTAATGTATTTAATTATTTTTTTGAACGCACAAAACAAACATATTATAATGCCTGACCAGTCACTCTCATTGCAGGCAGTTTTATATTTTTTTTACGTTTCGTCATTTCATCCAAAATGTACTTAATCGCATTTGAAAACTAAACTTTAATTTTTTTTAAAAAAATCTTAAAATTGTATGTTTTCACTTCCTTCAAAGAACTGCAATGTTCTCAAAGATCTGTAATGTTCGACGTTAATATTATATTGTGGAATAGAAAAAAATTCTTTACTACATACGATACGATACAATTGTACTACCCCAGCCAGGAGCACTCCTGTCTCGGTGAAACCGGTACACCAGGGTGCACTGATTGGTTAGGACTTGGAAAAAGTGCTCTGATGATAGGGGTATGGAGTTTAATCCACCGGTATACATGGCAACCTAATAAGTCAATATTGGAATTTAGGATAGGCGGGAATAATGGAATGGATTGAGCGTTAATTTTTTTCCCTTTATTTAAGTCTTCCTTATTCTTGCCTTTTTTTCGGCTCTACTCGGATCTTTTCGTCTCTTCTTGACTGTACTTGTGTATTGTCCTTCTTCGCTCTATTGCTTCTACTTGGATCTTCTCATCTCTTCTTGGACATTTGTGTTACTACATGATTACAAATTCCGTTCTCAAAAAGCAGTGCAATTTTTATGACGCCGATCATTTTCATGGATCGTCAAATATCACTTACTATTCATATTTTTGGCTTGAAAAGCAAGGTACTTCCCAACCTTTCTCTCAGCCTTCTCCTCGTCCACTTCCATCAGTCTCACAATTTTTACAATAAAGCAAATGGCAATAACGTCACATTTCCAATATCTCCGGGCAGTTGGAACTCTTGTTATGTACCACTCTACAAAAAATCAGAAAACTCTACAATTACGTGAATATGCACAACAACAACCCTTCAACACCATAGAAAGCTGTTGTAGTATATTTAGAAAAGCCATATTTCACAAAATGTAACTGCCCTAAGCGATGTAATAACTAAACCTTGGTAGGTATATAAAATTGTCAAAAATACATTATTTTTATAATTCATTATTCGTAACACATCCAATAATTATTTCACACCAACTCTGGCACATTACACCTAGGACAGATAGTGTTAATCAGACAAACGCAATTTACTCCAATGGAAAATATCCGCTAATCTACTCTGTTGGTCTCTCTACGAATCCAACCCGTTTAGGATAAAATGATTATCTCCTTCGAATTATGTACCCCGGGCGGTGTTGACTGGATCGATTAACGTAAAGAACCTTTTGGATTTAATTAACTTGGTTACATAAGGATATGGTTAGGAAGGTGCCATTTGTTTTGAAGTTGAATGTATGTCCTTGTGATTATGGCGTGGCTTTAATGTCTTAATTATTGTAACAATAACAAACAAAAATCAAAACAACATTTCCAGCGCTCAGTGTAACAAAGCCGACAACGCGTAGCAACTACCGCCCCTCTCCGACACAGGTAACATGCAAAAAACAATAATAAAAACCAAACCTCATCTTCCAACCCGGCTGGTCACCGTGGAAGATCAAGACCTAAACCCTCTGAAGAAGAAATTCTAAACTTCCTCAAAAATACGAGCAGTGACACAAACACAAGAAATAATTAACCCTTCGAACAAAACAAGAGATAAATGGAAATTTTTAGAGGAGGCCGTCACCTTCGCCTGAAAAAGGGGTTCTTGCTTATATGAATAATTTGAGATACCTATATACTTTATTACATTTTTCAAAAATAGCATTAATTATACTTTTTTATATTTTTTATATCTCTGTAACATACCTATTTGCAAGAAATAGAAGGCTTTTTATTTTATTTATTTATTGAAGTAAAACTTCTTTACGCACGCTCGACAATTGGGGGTAAAATGATGAATACGTTATGAAACGTTACGAAAAAATAGGAAACGTTACGAAAAAATGTGACACGCTAATCAATATGAAACGTTATCAATGTGAAACGCTGATCAACGATACGAGTTGAGTTGAGATGAGTTGAGAGCTGAGAGCTGAGAGCTGAGAGCTGAGAGCTGAGAGCTGAGAGTTGAGAGCTGAGAGCTGAGAGCTGAGAGCTGAGAGCTGAGAGCTGAGAGTTGAGAGTTGAGAGTTGAATTGATGGGGATGTTGAGGGGATGGGGATATTTTTATTCCTGATATTGTAATATTGTTATTTATAAAAATTGTAATATTGTTAATGGACGGCATAAGTTAGTGAAGTTTTACTTCAGTCGTGTGGTCTAAAGCACACACGTTTTTTTGAAATTATAAATATATTTACCAGTATGTCTATTGTATGTGGTATTTTAACCTCGTGTTTTAAAAGCCGTTTCTTTCTTACAAATAAAGACATATATCCCTATTTATATAAGTTATCCCTAATTTGAAATTGGATTGGAAAAATAGTAGGCTATAAAGATGTGATAACTGAGCTGAGTTAAATTAATTTTAATTAATGTTTGAATTCACATTTATTTATTTATTGCTTCTTCACAATTTAAATACATTTTTAGCATTTAATTATTAACCCCACTATGGTTCGCCTATATCGGTTAACATTCTGTGAGTATCTTTCACTATTTTCAGCTGTAATAAAATCTGAATAAATTACCCATGTAATTAAAATTCTTGCAATCTGACCGTATAGTGGCGTATGCGTATTTTAATCCATTTACAGTAATTTTATTAATATCAGCCACGCGCTAGTCGACACTCCACAACAAAATTGTTGAATTATTAGGTAGGTGCTATTAATTTTAACCCCCAGGTTAATTTGTTCGCTTTTCGGAACAACTCATATAGGCCTCATAGAAATCGTCGTGTATCTCTTACTATCATGGTTAGAAATATAATCCAAACGGTGATCGAAAGAAGAAAAAAAAACTTGCTTTCTATTAAAATCTAAAGTTTAACCGCAAAATAATTAAAATGTACCTACACCTTTATGAATCCAAAGTTTCCGACCAATTAAAAAAAATAATTTAACTATGGAAATTTTTTAGTAATTATTTTTACAAAACGACAAAAAAGCGAGTTGTCGACAAAGTTTATAATACGTTTGCCTAAAATAATAATATGTGTATGTGTTTTTTTTTTCGTCATCAGTAATTTTAGTTAGAAAAAACGTGAGATGAGCTGTTTTTAACCACTGTCTGTCTGTGTGTGTGTGTCTTTGGCATCGTAGCTCCTAATGAACCAATTATGATGTGTTTTTGTTTGTTTGAAAGCTGACCTAATCGAGATGTTTCCTAGCTACAATTCATGAAAATCTGCTCAGACAATTCAAGGTCATCAGATATTTTAAAATTTTGTTTAAAATTTTGAAAAATTTATTTATTAGAACTGTTTTATGCTAGCATAAAAAAATTTACATTAAAAAAATATGTTTATTTCGAATTATAAAATTTGAAAGCGTATTTCACCATTTTTTAAAAACAGTTTTCGGATGCGTTCAGAAATATTCCATGTATTTGGATTTTATTGCAAATATTTTGACCTATCGACAAACAATATGTTTTTGATATTTTTATTTGTAAATAAAACAAGATAATAACAAATCGTTGTGAGCTTCTGAGGTTGCACATGAAATCAAATACGTCCACACATGCATCATAAATACCAATTAATAACGCGACACTGCAGTTGCAATATAATAACGTTATGTTGCATCGCCCTTTATACGGCCGGACAAAAGTGCAGTGCTATCCCATAAATACTATTTACCCCGAATTTATTCCCGAACAGGCTTTCACAGTGCCATGCGTTATGTTTCCTGCTGGAAAGGGGATTTGCACTTTTGTTATAGATTTCTGTATGTCGTTGGAAGGTGTTGTTGCACAGCATTGTAGACTTCGCGTGTATATACTAAAGCCTGTTTTTTTAAACTATCTTCAAACAAAGGAAAGGAATGATAGGAAGTTCTGGAAATGTAAAAGGCAAAAGGGATGGGTAAGGAAGGATTCGGAGGCCAATGTGTTTAGGAGTGTCAAACGTAATATCCATCCCTCCCACTGGGGTGAAAAGCGAGAGAGTCCAGCTAGAGAGGTCAAAAGGTATCCCTAAACCAGTCTCTTCCAATTCTCCAATTCGGCCCGCCACGCAGAAGGTGGGCAAAAGACCAAGATTAACCTCTTCCCATGAACCCCTGATGAGTCACCAAACGTAGCGAACCTAAGCAAGGGCGATCTAAGGCAGGGGTGTTGTTTATCCGATAAATGATTCTGGGGGCGGCGCGGGCGGTACAAAAAGAGACTAAAAAAATGTGTGCAGTTCAGAAAACTAAACTTCGAGAGAATGAGACGAATACGGAGTATCGGGAGTACGATAATTGTTGGATTTATTTATTATAATATTGTAACCAAGTTTAAAAATTATTTTACATTTTATTAAACGAAGCGCTGCACAAAGAAAACACCGATTAATCTATCTCATTATTTCGTTGGCTAAATCCTTTAGAATCTATAGGATTTAGCCAAAAGCCAAACGAGACAAACACATATCTATAGTATAGATGGTGTTTGTCTCTTTTTAGTGTCGCTCGCTTTCGTTTCATCGAATTTCAAATCAAAACGGTGCTAAAGAAGTTTTAACTTCAAAATACTAAAAAAATTACACTTTAAATTATTGTGTCTGCAAAGGTTACAGTTACAACTCCCAGATGAGTACGCGACTAGATTTACTCAATTTATATTTATATTGCCAGTGTGAGAAACGCGGAGATCCGCAAAGAATGCAAGGCTGATGTAAGCGTGATGAGTAAGATCAAGAAAGGAACGCTCCGATGGTTCGGGCATGTAGAGAGAATGAACGAGGAAATGAGTGTAAGGAGAATATATGACGCAAATGTGAATGGTAGAAGAAGTCGGGGACGCCCGAGAAAGACATGGCACGACCAAGTGAATCAGATAGTTGAGTCGGGCGATGTCAAGAGTCAGAATAATAGAAGAGCATGTATGAGACGATGTATGAATGTTAACGAGGCAGGGAGTGTGTGCCAAGGCCGAGTTGTTTGGTGGTCCTCTCTGCCTACCCCTGCGGGGAAATGGCGTGATGGTTAGTTAGTTAGTTATATTGCCAGTTCGCCAAAAGTAGATATCGAAAAAGTTACAACACAACAATAAATAAGAGCTTTGCAATATTCTACTCAAAATGTTTACCATTTTTATTAATATAATCATTATTTGTATTGGAAAACCTGTACCTAACTTTATTTATTAAACACTGTAAGTTATAACTCACTCGTGCACACCTGTAGGTGTTAGTATTGTTTACTTTTGTAATAGAAACACTTGTGGGTATCCCTTTCAACAGCATTTTAACAAGCACTTCAAAGGTGTGGTTTTCGCAGTTGGTTATTCGAATGAGTGCATAATAATAGGTGAATAAAAATCCGTACCTAAATTTACATTATAAATGTTGACTCGTGCGTTATAGGTACCTAACACCTCGTTTATTTTATGTTCTCACAATATTATGTATGTAGTATTTGTTTGACCGGTCAGTGGTTGAGTGGGCATCACGTTTGGGTCTCACCCGGACGTTCCGTGTTCGAATCCTCGGCTGGCTAAGTCCTCCATCACAACACAAGCAACATTTTCGGCTTTCTGTGGTGGTAGTAGGAGATTTTCAAACATTGTTGGGTTATTCGTAACCCGGGAATGTTTGTCTTTCTTTATTTAAAAAAAAAAGAAAAATTGTATACATATTTGATCAGTGTTGCCATTTCTGTATATTTCAGTGCGTTAGGTCCACTAATTGGGAACTGAGTTGTTTGAACCATTTGACCATATGGTCTTAAACAAGTTCCATGTACTCGCAAGATGATTAATGGGAAGTTTATTATACTAGACAACGCGAGGCACAACATAATTTTGAAAAATCAACACCATTATGAAATACGCATTGTGTTGTACGTTGTAGGTACTGAATATAGTGCTTGCAGATTTATGAGTGTCTACTGGAAAAATATAACTAAAATGTTAATAAATTGCAACATTTTAATATGTGTTTTCCAATTGTTGCCTGTTCGTTATGGTCATTATATTATATTAGGTATTATTTTTCATTTATCTTTCTGTCAAAATTTATATGCATACCTTTTCCTTTCAAAATTATGTCTACCGAAATAACTCCTATATCTAATAATAATAATTGGTTAGTTTTATTTACTTTATAAATAAAATAATTATTATCTCCTATTATGTAGACATTATTTGAGAAAATTATGAAAAGAAAAACCCGAAGAACTATGGTAGCAATAATTTTATTTTATTTATAATATAGATAGATACAGAACGCACAGAGGGACAGCACAGAAAAAATTATAAGTACTAACCGTCCAATAACAAACTGTACAAGAAAATATAAGAATGAATCAATAAGAATGTACAATGGCCTTACTAATGAGATTGTTTAAAATTTTATACACTGATAAACAATCATGAACGTAGAGTAAAAAGTTGTTCATCAGTTGTGTAAAATTTAAAACATGTTTCTTTTAAGGGGGTTCATATGTAAAACAACAACAAAAAAGTGACAGTTTTTAATTCAAAATTAATAGATTTATTTGTTTTTACCACTTTTATTGTTCACAAAAAAAACGACATGTTTTCACACAAAAACGAAACTCAGGGTTTTCAAAACTAATTATAACAATAGACTTAAAGGTGTCAATGGAAAGGTAGGAGTGGGAAGGGGGGCAATTGAGGGCACATTAAACAATATAAGTGGTAAAAACAAAGAAATCTATTAATTTTGAATTAAAATGTTGCCACAAAATAAATTTGCTGTTTTTGAAAAAATAAAGTTTTGTTCAAGAGATTCGAAAATTTTTGTAAGTTCTCTAGGCTGCTAATACAGTGCATATCGGTACCATGCCAACTCAGAATGAAACCAACTCAGAAACACCTCAGAAAGGTCTGGGAAAGGCCTGAGTTGGTTTAATTCTGAGTTGGCCGGTCACCGTGCATATCACATCGAGCGTTTGAAAAAGAGGTTGGGAGAAGGTTAAGTCGGTTCTTTGGAAAGGAATATGGTAAGTTTCGGGGTTTCTTAGGAGTCGCTGATTGATATTCATTTTGATTTTGGAAAGAAGAAATGAAATGAGGAAGGGGAGAAGAAATATGCCAAATCGTCGCCTTAGTTCTTATTTGTCCAACAGCCCATTTTAGTTTTTGTTCAAACTCCACTTTAAACTTAAAAATAAGGTATAAAAAATTATAGTTAATCACTTATCTAAGAATTATTTAAAACAATGAGACCTTTACCTTCACGGAAATGGCTTTATCTTACACCTTTTCTAATGGCCTATTGGACAAAATACGAACTAAGGCGACGAAATTCCAAGTAGTTATCTGTCTAAAGTACCTACAACAGATGTAGGCGCAATAGAAATATCAACATAGTTTCATGTTTTCCCAAATATTGAGAATATTTTTTAATTTATGTAGATCGACGCGAAGAGGTCTCCAACAACCTATGTCAATTTACTAAAAATACTTATTTTAAAAATCTCGTTCCCTTCCCCAAAGGATTTATGGTCAATTCAGACCAAATAAGTACCTATATTCAATAAATTACACAAAAACAGTAAAAAATAGTAAAAAAGCCTACATTCCTACCCTAAAATGTACAATTCTAGCCAAAATTACCACACATTCCACATTTTTGCATGGACTTCAGTCAGGCGTTCACCGCTACCAGCAGTTACCAGACTGCATAGCCAACAGTATGGGCAATATATCACAGCGCGCAGCAATTCAATATCTGGATTTCAGAGTCACAGAAGTAGCCTGACCACCGAAACACTTGAGAATATAACATTCTGCTTTGAAAAATTCCGGGCTTTTTATACCAGCATTATTATATGCACCTTCCTTCTTTTGTTCGGAAGTCCACCCACACTAAAGGAACTTGCGCATACACGGATATATTAATGTTATTACCGTATGTGGGCGCCATTAATTCAATTCATAAGTGGAATGCAGTGAGCGCTTTTTTTAGTTATTTTTATGTGGATAAAAAAGGAAGTGAGCAGCTCCCGGTGAATGTTTTTTAATGCGAAACACGTGTGTGATTTGACGGAGATTTCTTTTCGTGTAAATAGTAAATAAATATGTTGTTATGTTAAGCACTCGCGAACAGGCGTGGAGAATTTTTATTTGTTTCATTAGTTCATTATCGTCGCCTCCGTTCTTAATTGTCCAAACGACCATTTTAGTTTTTGTTCAATCTCCACTTTAAAATAAAAAATTATGTATAAAAAATGATATTTAATCACTAAGAATTATTTAATGAGGCCTTTAACTTTACGGAAATAGCTTTTTCTTAACACCTATCATAATTTTTCATTGAAATAATGAAAAAAAAACCTTATCTTCCTATAAAATTTTCTAATAGTCGTTTGGACAATAATTGAGAACTAAGGCGACGATATTACAAAATTATTACATAACATTTATAATACGCTAGCGAGTTCCCGGCATGCGTTGCTAAGGCCACTAACAAAGAAATTGTTTCTCCCTGAGTGTCTTCTCCCATTCGTCCCGTTCCCCTTCTGTCCCCTTCTTCCCGTGTTTCCCCTCCACCTTCCCCGCCTTCCCTCTCCACTCACCCGCAAACCATCCTGCCGCGATCCCCTCCCTTCCCCCGCGTTCAATATATTCAGTCCCGGTACATTCAGATTTTCAAACAGCTCGCGTGCCACCTATTGCAATTTTTTTTATATATTTTTTTTTATTTTTTTACATGTTACAAACATTAATTTTTGTATATTATAAGAAAAATCAATAAAATTTGGTACCTAACATACCTAGGTACCTATTTAAAATTATATAATTTTCAATTAGATTCAAAGTATTCGATTTTGATTAGTACCATAAGTGAGTACTTCGATTAATTAGTTATTTAAGAAGTTTATTCGAATATTGAATTTTGATTGAACAATCGATGTTTGAAAAAGGTCATTTTCAAATTATGACATTTTTGTAAGAGTTTTTGTAATGATAAAAAAACTTTTCAGATGTATTGTCATGTGGTTTTAATAATCCAGAAACCTTCGCGAGGGTAGAAAAAGGGTATTTTGAAAGTTTGAAACATTTCCTATGCTTAATATAGCAACGCACATCGGACATACATACAAACATTTTTAGATTTTTATTTTTATTTTTATTTTCTAGATAGATTACTCCCAATGAGTATAATTTTATTTCGAGAAAGACAACATTATACAACTAAAAGAAAATTATTTTTACACAAGAACACGAATTTAAAGGGGAGTTCAATGAACAGTACATACATTTTAAAACGAACTATACACACTTGATGCAGTTACCTTTACTTTCATATACTTCCTTCTAAAACATTACCAGACATTCCATTATATATTTTTTGTTTTATTTTTGAGCTTCAACAATCCTATAGATCTTAAAATTTTGTCACCTAACCGGTATCTGTATGTAGCCCGAAACATAGTATTATTATGTTTGCATTTGCATAACAAAATAACATAACATTATGTCATCTCTTCAAAGTGCCTTTACAAAAATTTTGAATCTTTAGATTTAGTTTTTCACATTTGAACCAATTGAAGGTTGGTAACCTCTCTATTATTTTTTGTCTCACTTCGCAATAGTTCAACTTATTTTCAAATATTGTCAGGTTATTCGTAAGTAACGGAGTTAATCAACACTGTGTGAATTGCAGTTCAAATGAATCACATTTGAATGTAACATTTCAAAAAATGTCTTACTTTGAAACTCGTTATGACACCTCTGTTTATGGGTGTATCGTATGTTGTGATAATTTAAACTGAAATAATATATGGTTGTTAGGTTGAGATCTCCAGTAATTTATGGCCGCATTTTGTGTATACTTGTACATAAATCATTCCTTAGTGATTAACATCATCTTGTTTCACCTCAATCATATGACTCGTATAATATTCTACTCATTACACCTTTATTGCACATTTCATACACGTCTTTCATTCTATGACCACCAGTTTTACCTTCCCACAGCTTTCACATATGCAATATCAACATCTTGTTTACTTTTATTACCTGTGCTATTATTATTTGCTTCCTTATAATTTTTTACTATAATTAGCAATGCGAAAAATAAGAGATTTAGTTTGTGCAGAATAAAAATTAAAATGATGCATTTCAAATAAAGAATAAAAATAATAGTCTTGTAAAATATGTATATTATAGGTATCTACCTATATCGCTTAAGAAAGGTCTATATAAAATTTTATGATTTTCACCACACTTTAATAATTTGTTCTAATTTTGACAATGTTACAGACGTAAGTACGGCAAAGGAAAATATACTGTACTGTCGCAGACCCTTGAAATATTACGGGATATTATAATTCTAATTTCGTAAAAGTCAATTGATATAATTTTCTGTCAACATATTACACAAACTTATCGCTTGTATGATTATTCTTCATGCAAGCAGTTCCAATTTTTAAAACGGCATTTTAATTCAAAGCAAATTTGATTTCATTGAACCAGATTTTACGCGGGAGATTTCACTGGAATAAATAACTCACGTCACAAACAACCAAAATTAGTATGTTTGATTAATGAGTAGCTCGTCAGATGTACAATATCAATTTAGTTCGTACTTTCCAATGAAAAAAACTGAGAATTTGGTAAAAACAGACAGTTTGGTAAAAAAGGTAAAGTTCATAAAATTATAACATTTTTAGGACAAATTAACAGGACCAAAAGGCTACATTCTTTCTACAAAATTTTGTCAATGTGTTTCCCACTTTCCCAAAATCGTCCAAAAATAAAGCTTAAGATTGTAAATTGAGCTAAACTTTTCTTTATTATGTTTTTAACAATAAAACTAGACTACAATATCGAACTTTTATTTTTTAAAGATAAATTTTTAGACGAATTTTTAACAAGACTTTTAAGATATTGAAGTTGATGCCAAATATTGATGATTTTCTTATAAAGAATTTGTTCAACTTTTGATTAAAAATCAAAGCTTCTGAAAATTTATTAAAAATATTTTAACCGACCTCATTCAAGAACTTATAAATTAATGGTAATAGTTTCAAAAGCAGGGTACGGGTGGTTTGAAAAGCTAACAAAACTAATGAATATAATTATACCAAAGTGGATAAAATGTGCTTTGTCTTAACCTTAACAATCTAAATATATCACATTCTATGTAGTTAAAAGCTTGCATACTATTTCAACTCAGTATATCCACAAACAAACCTTACCCTGTGAACGGTGATTGGTTCTTTATGCGTAATATTTAAGGATATATTATGGAAGTCAAATTAAAAAAATCTCAAATTACTTCTGGACGCTAACGATAATTGATAACGAAATAATATATCTATCTATGTATATATATGTATAAAAATCAAAGTATGCTTGCTTGGGTATATGTATTTATACGAGTATATTAGTATATTAGTATATTAGTATATGAGTATATGAGATGTCTATGTATTGCTATATTCAGCATAGGAAATGTTTGAAACTTTCAAAATACCTTCTTTCCATCTTCTCGAAGGTTTCTGAATGATTACAACCACATCTGAAAAGTTTTTATAGGCCGCAGCAACCCGAATTTCTACCGATATTTCCCCTAAACAGTTTTTAAGCTCTTAAAAAATATATATGTTATTTTTTAAGATAATATTATCTAGACGCGTTCCACGCCGAAACACAATTTATATGAAATTCCCTCGATAGAAAAAAATCGCAAAGTATGCTACGAAAATTGTTATAAACACGTTTGTTTCAGTTATATTAAAAGTTATAGTTGTGAAAAAATTCACAATGTTTCTTTAAATGATACTTAAGACGCCTTCCACGAGATTTTTGCTGTATTTTAAACGAGTCGTGTTTTATTATTTTTAAATTGTGTTGGAAGTGAATTGTATAGTTTTATAGCCTGAATCCTTAAGGTTTTTCCAAAGGATGTGTTTTAGGCATTTGTAGTTTAATATCGTTTGGCAAATTATTGTATTGTTTGTATATTATGTATAATTCTAAAGATTTCTGTCCATATAAATTTGAGTGTTCATTTCACACTGATTCCCAGTTACTCTACAGGTAGGTTCTACATGTTAACGAATGAGACAATAGAGAGCGGAGCAAGCGCTCGTATCTCATATGGAGTGATAGAATTCAGTTGTAGGAACATAAATATCCTTCACCCAACAAACAACACGTTGCGAAATACAAAGCATCGAAACTCGCGAGATTTAATTCAAACAATTCCTTCGTTATTTGCACGAGGTGTTTCCGTGTTGGCGTTCACATTAAAAGTTATTTTCGTCGTGCATTATTATGACAAAAGTAATTTAAATTATAATGCAGCGAAATGTTATGTTTTGACAAAGTTCAACGGTGAAGGCATTTTTTAATTTGTGATTTTTCAAATAATTACATATATCGTTGAAGAAAGATATACATATCTTTAGGGAATGTTTAATTGGTTGTACTGCTTGCTTACCCCAGCATTTTATTGTTTCTTAGTAGATTTAAACTTTTTTCTTTTCTGATTTAACTATTGAAAGTATTTTACAAAAACCCTTAAATACCCAAGCAAGCATACTTTGATAAAAGATTTTATTGCGAGATAAAAATATTTCTGCTGACCTACTTACTAAGACAGAAAAATGTGTGCAGTTCAAGAGTTTTTACTGTTTCAAATGCTTAGTTTTTTTTGCATAGAAGAAAGAAGAACCATATCTTCGGTGGCTTCCGGCCTGTTATCATTACATTTGTGTTCACAATCCAAGTTAATACATGGAGCCGATTGATAATGTAAAAAAAACGGATTTTCAGGAGTTATTTAATTTCGGTCGAAGCGTAAAAAAATTTTGTGAACGGATTTTAGCTTCTGAACGCCTACACGTTGCGGGTGTTTTTCGTACGAAAGTGAAATTGATTAATTTAATTCCTACATAAACGAATATATTAGTATAATAATATTACGCATTTGAATGTTAAAAGTGGTTTCCGCAATAGTGGGTTTTACCTTTTTAATTTTTCACGTTTTATATAATCTGAAGGTAATGGAATTGAACAAAATTAACGGTTTACATTGAAATTATAAGAAAACACTTTTAGTTATTTATGTGTTTTTTTAATAATTCAAACCACTCATTGAAAAAAATTCATATTTATTTCAATGGTAGATACTGTCTTACATCTTTATTAAACATGTTTACATTTGTATTACTGTCTTAATTATAAGCGTCGGTTTCCATGAATATATTATTATTATTCTATTTCTGTTTATTTTCAATAACAATCAGATGCTATCTGTACCATTATTTATTTGTTTATTTAGCAGTAGATATCTGTGAACAGATGTATATTTTTTTGCAACACTGTGTGCATATTTGTTGGTAAGATCCCTGTCACACACATCTTCATCATCATCGCACGCTAAATAACGCTCTCCAAACAATCCCCTCAGACCTGTCACACCGAAGCGGTTTATGCGCAGATCAACCATAGACAATACAGATCCTACGCCGTAACCGCTCTTGATGGGATATGTGAAAAGTTATGCGACCCCCTCTCCTCCGAAAACAAGAGAGGGGGTCATTTTAATTACGGAGCTGCCTAAATGGGCGGATAACAGCTGTCAGGTAGATAGATTCATTACAAAGAAATGGAATTTCGTGGCGCTCCCTAATTTATCTGACCCCCTCTCCTACTATTGGAAGAAATATTTTATAGCATCGTGTGACGGTAAAACACATAAGCGCTCGCGGTTCAACAGATATCTGCTCGCTAGCTGCTTTTGTAGCTGTGTGTTTCAGGTGCCTAAATCTCCAACGAAAGATTATTTTGATACGGACAGAATAAAAAACGTCAATCAATTTGCCATACTGTATCGGTGCAGAACTGGTTGTTACGTCTGGTGGGAAGTTACGAGAGGTGCACTCTAAAAGATATCACCCTTGAAATATATTTTGATGAGGAAAATTAATGAATGCAAAATATTTCAATATGTTCTATTAAATTCGGTAGATGATAGATACTATCTACTTGATTATCGATTGTGGAAGATCGAAAAGCTAAGCATCATGGTGTCGCTGGTCGAAAAATTGTGTTTTTCACACATAAAAGTATAGGGACTTTGTAAAATAAACTCCCAGTATCGCTCTGGTGAGAAAGTTCCCCTAACCCTCCCCATTTTAATACTTTCACTGCCTCACAATTTATCCATTTCGTTATTTTTTTTACTTAAAAGAAAAACAAACATGGGTTGCGAATAACCTGATATATTTGAAAATCTCTTACTTCCACCACAGTGAGAGGAAAATATTGTTTATGTTTTGATCGAGGGCTTAGTCAGCCGAGGAATTGAACTCACGACACGACGCAGTGGCGGTCCGTGAGTTTTCAGTGAGCTATAGCGCTAAGATTGCAAAACATGACGTTATTGGCGTTGTTATAGCTGAAAATGTTTTTTTTTTTCATATTTTTAACTTTTTGTACCAAGGTCTTAAGAATTCTTTAAATCCAAAAGATCTTCATACAAAAAGTTGATCGTATTTCTCAATCTCTGCTGACCGGATGCGGGCTACTGAGGAGGACACTGATAATGAGGGTTATGAGGCATGCCATTGTTTTAATATTTTATATACCTTTGATTAAACCATCATTTCTAAAAACTTATGTCTCTAGAATGCATGCTGGAATGGGTGACCGGACAACTCAACAACGTATAACTTCATCACTCCTTTGAAAAGTCATTAAAAGGGATGAAAAAAACTTGGTAAATTTGGTGTCTTTAGGTTAGGTTGTAAGCTATTTAAAAAAAATGTGTGCAGTTCACACGCGGCATAAGTGAAAATACGGGAGGCTGCGAAGTACCGCACAAAGAGGAGACCGATTATTTTACCTCATTCCCTCGCAGACTAAATCCTATAGATGTATATTTCATCTCTTTTTAGTGTCACTTTTCGTTTCATCGAGTTTCAAACCACAACTGTGCTAAAGAAGTTTTCACTTCAAAAATTTAATTACTTATCATGATTTTCCAAAGGGCTGTTGAAATGTCACTTGCTCTTAGTCAAAATATACAGATACAAATTTTTTAACACAAAAGACTGTATACAAATTTTTGTACACCAATCTAAAGTATAGTTTGCGGTGTACGCCGCTTTCGACAGAACACTCGAAATTGCTACTCGGCGGTTGACAGCGATTAAGCCATACGTTTCATTAAAAAAAAGTGTATTTAGAAACTTGACATATAGGTTTATAGCACCACGTAGGGAAATTTTGATTTCTAAAAAAAAATAGCGGACCAGCGAATTTTAATTCCGGTTTTAATGGAAAATTTTCATCTTAAAAAAAATACAAGGGGGCCATTTACAAAAAAAAAATCCATGATGGTGCCATAGAGACTGGATTTTCGTACAGTTTAAGACTTGGCGCATGCAAATCGGATATATAGTGTTTTTTAAATATGTTGTCAACCAGGCTGAAAAACGTTGTTTCGAGAAAAGCGCGTTCAAAGTTTTGCTGAAGTTAAATGCCACTTTTCTGGAACCGCTAGAAACAAAAACCTCTACACAGCGTCCCCAAAGATGACTCCTATGCAAAATAAATTTAAAAATATATAAATAACATACACCAGTACCTAATGAAGCAAGTGCAGTACGGATGAGCATACATAATTAATTAAACAAATGTTACCTACTTAACAATTATAAAATTCTTGGATTGCACCCATCTCGATTGATATAAGAGCATTATTTTATATGTTCCCTTACCTGAGTCCAATGGCAGATTGTTGAGAGGTAAAAAACAAAGTGATTCTATGCAGCGTAGATTTAAGATTTATTTGTCTCGAGAGCTACCATACAAATTATCTTTCAACCCTTTCGCACCCAGAATTAAAATAATTATAAATATCAACAGCTTTTATTTATTACTAACCATAATATTGGAATATAAAATTCCTTTAAGAATTAACAAATTGAAACTACTTAAGTATTTTGCAGTGCCTTTGGGGTGATTTTTCACAAAAACCAAATTATCCAATTATTATTATTATTATTAAGCGTGTTCTTTTAATATCGAAGCATAAAAAATGTTTAAATCAATCCAACACTTTGTTTTTTTTTTACCCCTAATTAATTTATTGATGAATAAATTTAAATAAATGACTTAATATAAAATTTATTGGTTTAATAAATTTAAATAAATTAGTGGAAATAAACAAAGTAATAAAATATCAAACTACAGAGTGGTTGCTTTCTATGAAAACATAATAAAAATTAGAATAAATTATAAAGCAGAAAAACTGTTTTCGAGCAGCAAACCTTATGAGTGATGGGAGTCACCTAGTTTACAATTAATTTTCTGTGTAAGTCGACGAAACTTTCTTCAGCTTGTAACTCGTTATTTTCTTTAACTACATTGCTTTGAAATCTCGTATTTATTTTTAAAATATTAGGCGAAATGCGGTATTGTTGATTTTATATTTTTAATTCAAGTGTTGCGCTAAACCGGGTAGGCAGTAAAGTTATTATTGTGTACAAAGAAAAAGCCAGCCTTAAATAGCCATATTTAATAAATGATGACTATTTAAACACAAACAATAGTAAACAAAACATCTAGAAATTGTTACGTAATTAATGCCCAAGAAATAATACAAAAAACGAAGAATAGTATTATTCATACTCCTCCTCACTGAGGATTCCTGACCCGAAGCTGACTGTAAGTATTGTGTTGGTGACACATCATGATTTCCTCATCTTCGTGTTTGTTGATTTCTTCATCTTCGTGTTTGTTTATTTCATCATCTTCATGTTTGTTGATTTCCTCATCTTTATGTTTGATGACTGTATGTTGTATTTGTGTTTTGTCTTCTTCTGAATGTTTTGTTTTGCTCAGTTCAATCCAGTTCTCCGAAATAACAGAAAAAGTACGTTACGTATAATTACTCGTATTAATTTTGCAAAAGTCACTAGCCGAACTGCAAAGAAATACCAAAAAAATTAACATGTTCAGTTTACGAATTCGTAATTTTCATTTTATGACGATGTTCACAATCAAACATAAAAATATCGGATGCTGTGAAGGGTTGATATACAATGCAACATCATACTAATTTCTACTCTGATAATAATAGTTATCTCGAGTTTCTCATTACCATTACTATAATTCTATCAGCGTGCCGTGCATCAGCTCTTTGTCGGTACATTTTGCTTTGGTAGATTAGGTCCAATACCAATGCGATGGAAGATAACGACTTTCGGACGCGGCTCTTGTCAAATTAAAACCATATATTTTTATAGCAGACTTTTGTTTATGCGAACACATTGATTATTTATTGTTTCATGTTTCAATTGATATTGTTACTGTTCCGAGAACCTGATTTTGCCGTATAATCAGTGGAAATTATTAATTCAATGTAGATATTATGTTCTTCTATAATTAATCCCTTACCCGGAATAACGTTGTATCCAACAGTATTATTGTTTTGAGATAAATGATAAAAACAAAACCTTTTATCTTCTTCTATTTAAAAAATAAAATTCGATTGTTTAATATTTCTATTTTTGAAACTGATAATTCGTGGGGGAAGTCCATTATAATAGATTATAATAAAACAAATAAAAAACTTTATTCCACTTAATTTTATTTGATCGTAACCGGTTTCAGCTCGTCAGAGCCATCTTCAGACTGCTACAAATAATTCTTAGCCTACGGTTTATATACATAACATATGGGGGAGGGGGAGAGGGGTAGTCTACAAGGATTTTAATGAATTATTATTATTATTTTATTTTTTTTGTTACTAAGTCGTTTTAGACTGTCGAATTTCTAAGTATTTTGGTAATTCCAGTGGGCTAATTACTTTGGGTTTGTAGCTCACTTCAATATCTATTGATTAGGGAAAAACCTTACAAGTAATGTGAATTATCAATGGACTAATTTAATTGTCAAATCGTTATTATACATATCTATGATCAATGGGATTTTTTAATTGCTTTTTGAAGAGATGCATGTTTACATTGGAGTGGGAATGGTCAAACCTAAATACATATTTTAATTTCAAAATTATTATGAAAATTATACCGGATAAAAACCTGGTGTTTCAGTAAATGATTCTAATAGCTTATTAATTACAAAGTTACTTTTTGAAGGGAAGCATGTTTACATTAGATTAGGAATGGCTTAAACTAAATACATATTTTAAATTTCGAAATTATTATGAAAATTACAATGGATACAAAAGCGGAGACTTAGCAAATGATTCTAATTGTTTATTCATTACAAAGTTAGGGTCTATTTTTTTAGTTAAGCGAGTAATTTCTAAAGATTCTAGTCTATCTAGTTTATGACCTTTATTGCAAGTATGAAGAACTTTAACATCTCTGTCTTTATCAAACGAGTGTTTATTTTCTAATAAATGTGATGCTACATTCGACAATTCTCCTATGTCATTCACCCAGTTTGTAAAGTGTTCTTTAATTCGGGTTTTGAATGATCTCCCTGTTTGACCAACGTAATACGATGGGCAGTCAGCGCAGTTCACTTGGTAAACGCCTGAGTTTTCAAGTTTTTCTCTCTTATCTTTTTATTGATTAAAATTCTCCCTAGAGAATTCACATTATAAAAAGCTGTTTTGCATTTATCATTATTAGCACGGACGTACAAAATATATGGACTTGCCCTTACGTGATAAAAGCGTGTTATTTCCCCCTCCCATTGGAACCATTTTTCGGAACCGGCTGGGCTTGCGAGAGCCTCGCGTTAATCTAAAAAATGTGACGTCATCATTCTTGTCCGGACCAGTGTCGAGCTCTTATCGTACATTTTACGCACGGACGTTGTATGTCTATGGAACACATACTATGACATCGAGATACATGGCGATGCGAAACACAAAGCCGCTGTTTACTGGGGTAAGTAAATCATGAAATATTTGTAAAAGTGTCTACGGAAACAAAATATTCGACTATGAAAATACTCAGAACCTTACTTTGCGAATTTGGACGCATCTGTTCATAACGTGGCATGCAATTCGCGCTCCCATATAAAAAGGTCTATTCATTCAAATGCAGATTTTACTTTCAAGAACTAAGTGGTGATATTATAGTTCGAGGTGCCTATATACTGTTAGATTGATTTATTGGCGAATCACAAGTCTCTTTCCTCTCTTCGTCCCGCCATAGTTGGTTTTTACCCCTCATCTGTAAGTTCTCGTCTAGCTATTTGTATGTCTATGATTATTAGTTAATCTGGATATTTTTGTTGATATTTCGCCAATATAAGGAATTTTAACCCATTGTTTCGGGTTATCTTTTTCATTTTTAAGGCCTTGTGAAATAATTGTTAATGTCAGTTTTTTATCCTTTTTCTTTAGTAAGCTATCAATAGTTTCGCTTTTATATCCATTGTTCTTTGCTATGGTTTTTATTATATTTAATTCATTATTATAATTTATATAATTCAAAGGCACATGTAAAAGTCTGTGAATGAGTGAATAGAATACTGATAATTTATCTGAAATATGGTGTCTAGATGTATTGTGTATGATGTTATCGCTATATGTTGGTTTTCTATAGATTGAAAATTCTAATTTTTTATTAATGATTTCAATACCTATGTCGAGAAAGTTAATCTTATTTCCCCCCATTTCCATTGTAAACTGGATGGATTTGTTAATTTTATTAATTTCATTTAGAAAAATATCTAATTGTCTGTTTGTGCCTGTCCAGATGATTAGAACGTCATCTACATATCTACGATAGAAGGCAACTTTTTTAAACGATTTTAATTTTTCGATGGATTCTTCGATATAATCCATGAAGAACTATTATATTACTAAATATACAAAAATAAAAATGGTATTTTGATTTTGCATTGTGCATATTATAGGCATATCAAGAGTTTTTAGTGCATATTTGCATGCATATTTTGGCACTTTGTTAGTGCATATAATCCGATGTCTAGTTATAAGTTATAAGCTATATTTGTGTAATGGTAAGCTATGAAATTTTTATAAATGAAAATGTGTGTATTTCATATATTTTAGCGGCAGATAGTAAAGGGTTCGCTGGAGGGGTGACGAGGGAGGAGGAAGGTGGGAAAGGTAGAAGGGGAACGCGGGAAGGGAAGGTGACTTGATGGGTGAACGGGGCCGCACGGGAAAGAACATGCTAGTAGAATCTTTGAAAGTTTATATCTTTGATAGGTATTGCAACGCATGCCGGGTATTATATGCGTACTAATATATTTCATAATATTTTATATTTAAAATACAATAAACTTTCAGTTCTTGAGAGGTATAAGGCAATTAAATCAATATTTATTACAAGAATTTACGCTAACTTGGTGGAAAAATGTTGTATGTATGTGAAAATTTCACACCCTGCACTATTCCACAAAATGTTGTTTAAACAATTATTTCTTTCTACATTATTTTTTTTCGACCTGTGTGTTAAAACCATAATTAAGGTAGATGGGGCATTAACCAATATAAGGATGAATCCGAGTGTCAACAACATCTTTCACACGTATATTAACACACCAAACGCATATTTTTAAATGCTTATCCGTTTTGATATTCCGTGCCGTTTGGTCATAGCTTTGTGGTAATCGGCACATAAGTAAAGTACGCCATATCTCCAGTTGTTTCTATAATCTACGGTTATTGCGTTTTATTGATCCCTCTTTATTTACTTATATAATATGATGCACTTGATTGCGCTATGTCTTGGGGCGTCCTCAAACATTTTTACATTAATTTACATTACTTATTATTTATTTATTTATTCTACATTACTTATTATTTTTACATTATTTTTACATTAATTTACATTACTTATTATTATTTATTTATTCTACATTACTTATTATTTATTATAATCTATTACATTGCGTTCTCCATCCATCCGCTTTGCATGTAGATTTAAACCATTCAAATATCTCTATCATAATCATGTTCATTTCGCTTACGGATCTCTTCATATTTTTTTTTTCAAAGTGAAAACTTCTTTAGCACCGTTGTGATTTGAAACACGAAGAACCGAAAAATAGCGACACTAAAAGAGACGAATAAATTTATGCTTATGATTTAGCCTGCGAGAGAATGAGATAGTATAATCGGTCTCCTCTTTGTGCAGTGCTTCGTGGCCTTCCCACTCTTGTCTACTTAAGATTTCTGAAGATTTCACTTCTATCGCGTGCGAATTGCCCACACTGTTTCTTTATTTCTGGTTAATTATTTTTTTTGTTAATAATTGTTAATTCATTCCGACCCCTTGGGCAGTGACCTAAAAGTTAATGACTAAACTATGCAAGTACGACATCACACCTATCTTATGAACACGACATTTTTTATTGTTTTTTCAAAGTACAATCCTGTTAAACTGCAATTAAGCAGTTTGTCAACATGATGTTAATCTTCAATTACATTTTAAATACACATACATTATATTATTACTATAACTATACAAATTGTCACAACTAACACACAGACTTAATATGACCATCTCTATTTAGTAACCATATTTTCAGCATGTATCTCAATCTATTTGTAGAATCGCAATTTTTTATATTACTTGGTAACATGTTAAATATTTTGGGGACATTATATTCCAGGGTTCGCCGTCCTTAGTTATTTTTATATTTTAGAACAAGCATTCCTTCATTCTTTGTGAACCTAGTATTGTGTTCATGTTCCACTTTTCTCTTATATTCAGACTCAGATTTATTTATTTCAAATAAAATAAATCATAATACCATAATAAGGCCTGCACAGGTAAGATAGATTGAAAAATGGTACTTAAGTTAAGAGGTGAATATTCATAAAATTAGAAAAAATGGATAGAAGTTCCTAATTTTAAGACTTTCCAAGGGGGGTATCCATTTACGTGAGCAGAAACGGGGGAGGGCGGGGGGGGGGGGTCCAGCAAAAAACTAACGTTACTTGAAAAAAATATACGAATTGGCCCAAATTTATCTCACCGAGGGGGAGGAGGGGGTCTAGATTGGAAGAAAAACTGCTCACGTAATTAATGGATGCCCCCTAAATGCGCATCTTCTTGTGTCCTAATTGTCGTTCTCACAGGATCTTTAGTTTTTTATATAAAGAAACAAGTTCTGTTGGATCTTCAATACTTAATAAGTATTACCTACGTGTGAACACAAAACAGGTCCGCCTAATATATGTTTTTTAATGAGCAACATGCATTTTGCCATTTAAAATTAATTTGAACGAATGCGTAACTAAATTAGCATAGCAACACAATCTAAATTTAATATAATCTGATAATCTGCATTTCAAATATCACGTATTCGTCCTTGAACGTGTAATATCTAACAAGATTTCTTCTTGGTTCGTTGATCTTAATATTTTATTATAAAAATGATCGTTATTTAAGAACTGTCCGGAACAATAATTTATTACAATTCATTCATTATTAATGCAATTTATAATAATGACTGATGACGTTACGGTCGATCACCGTCGTTAATCGATTGGAAGAATTGCCTCTTCGTCTCGTCCCGATGGGTAGCAATTTTAATACAGATAATAACCGAAGTAAATATTTAATTCGCATGATTTATATTAGAAAATTATGCAAAGAATTTGAATTAATATTGAAGATAAAATTAGGAATGGGTTATTTAGTGGTTTTATTTCAAATACTTGTAGGCGAAACTTTTATTTTTATTTTAGGTACCTACCAGAAACCTGGTTGGCTGTCAAATGATTGTTGATTCAAGTAAAGTGGTGTTTTACAAAGTGTGTTTTTTAATTGTTTTTAATTGTTTGTCTAGCTTGTAGTCTTTCTAGATTTTAGGCATGTATAGTAAGTTTGTACAGCGCCCTTGAGGTGATTTTTCACAAAAACGGCGCTATATAAATCGTCCAAATATTATTATTATTATTACCAAATAGGTTTAAGGGGAACGTATGCGCGGCCCATTTCGGCGCGTTTCATATAAATCTTAGATTTGGATTAGAGATCAAAATATCCAACTAAACTGAAAAATTATTTTTGTATTCAAAAGATATATCAAATATCTAGTAAGGATGTGAGCTACCTAATTTATTTTTGCTTTAAATTATAAGATATTGGCTATTAAAGCTTTTAATGTTACTGGATTTTAGAGGCGATTTGGGCAATTATTTGTTAGTAAATGAAAAACAAAAACAAAAAATTTAACTTTTTATATTTATCATATAAATACGATAAAATATAAAATAAAGAATAAAATAAATTTACTATAATATTTTTTAATGTTTTTCGTTTAAATCATGAAAAACTAAAATCTTTAATGGCCTATATCTTAAAGCAAAAATAAATAAAGTAGCTCATATCCGTACTAGATATTGGATATACCTTTTGATTACAAAAATAATTTTTCAGTTTGATTGGGTATTTTGATCTCAAATCCAAATCTAAGATTTGTATGAAACGCGCCGAAATGTTCCGCGCATACGTTCTCCTTAAAAATTTTTTTGCTTTCATTAGACAGACATCTAATTATTAGATTTTTTTAAAATATATGTAGGTACCTTGTACTGAATTGTGGCTTCATCTGAAATATCTGGTAGAAATCTGTTTATTTGAAAAAATACACTCTCAGCGTCATGAATTTCAAGTTTCCAGGCAGCATTTTTCTCAGAATATAAAATCATTTTAAAAATGGGATTGTTCTAACTTGAGATGGAACATAATTATTTGCAGAAGGAATACTGTTTTTGTCTGTACGAATTTCAGTTGAAGGTGAACCATAAAATCTAGCATAGATTTATTATTATTTTTTCAGAGTATTTTTCTCACTGTTTCCAACCGCCTGGAGCAAGTGAGACTTTGGCATGCCCAATTTAGGTATTTTATAAGGATGAAGATAGTGGGGAGGGAAAAGAGATGTAAAATTTGGATTATACCTAATAAGATCTGGGAGCGGAAGGTGATGTGAAATTTGTCTTATAATTGGAATTGGTCACTAGACGCAAAAAAATACGGGTAAAAACGTTTCAAGTAATGATTTGAATAGTGTTTTTCACCAGGGCATTACTGATACCCACCGTTACGCAAATAAAGTATCTACCACCTATAATGCCGCAAAAATACTATGAATATTCTTTTAAATGAATAAATGGTGAAATTCTATAAATAAACATAATAATATGTATCTTTAAATATCTTAATATAGCTGCCTACATATCTTGTTATTAGGCAGGTATATTGAAATATCTTATATATTTATAGATGTAAGTTAAATTATCTAATATTACTATGTGATCTATTCTAATGTTTCCTTAAAACTATAAATGTATTTACAAATATTTTCTTAGATATTATATTAAGAATGTTTAAATTGTTAGAACCTGCAGACAAGCTGCCATATGACAGCTTTGTGGGTCTACTCAAATTGTTGTACAAAATGTATTTTGTTATTTAATAAATAAAATTATAAAAAAGAAAAATGCCAAATGCCAACCAAATAAAATTTATCATCGAAGAAAAATATAATACTAATAAATCTAAACAAATCGTGAAACCAAACAAGACAAATAAAAATAAAAATGTAACGGTCGCAACTGGGAATCGAACCAACGATCTCTGTCTTAAATATGAGATCGACAAAATGGGACAGTGGCCAAGGTGGTAGAGGCGTTGTCCTGGTAGCGTATTTCCAAAACCTATACCGGTTCAGCGACAATTTCCTTTTTAAACATAAAAATTAAAATATTTGGAAATAAAATTATTAATTTCTAATATTATACACATTGGAAAGACTATTTTATTTAGTTTAAAAAAAAATTGTTTTTGCAAAATGATAAAAAAATAACCGCCATATAGGTGTATTTAAAATGTAAACGTAAAAAACCGGTATAGGTTTTGGAAATATGCGTTTCGGTATTAAGATGAAGAACCTCTCCTTCATTGATATAATAGATAATAATATTTGGATGATTTGTATAGTGCCATTTTTGTAAAAAAAAACACGTCAAGGGCGCTTTACAAACTTATAATATACTTTTAACTACCAACTAGACATACAATTAAAAACAACTCATGCCTAAAAATTGCATCTATCGGTTCATCGATCACTGATACGAAAATATATGTACAATGATTTGACCAATGAACGCGATGCTGCGTAAAAATGTTCAAATTCTGTATAGACAGAAAATGTACATGACCATACTTACCTGGAAGGTCACTCAAGGAAGAACTTGAGATTAACAATTACAATAATGGTTAACAATTACAATAAGTTATTCGAGATTTGACCCCACGACCTTTGGGATCGAAACCTATCGAGACCGTCGAATTTTGGTTTTTCTGTATGTACTATTTCTAAGTACTTAATCATTAATTTTATGCATTTCTCTTCTGTTTCAGGTATGAACTCTCTTTCAAATTCGTCTCCATCACCCAATGATGGTCGTTTTTTAACGCTGTGTAAATGAGGCAACATTTATTTGGTAAGTTAAACTTTCAAATAGTATTGCACTTGCCTACTGGCAAGTACCCGATGTACAGTCGGGTGACATATCAACGGGTTCCAAACATTTGACACTTTCCGCATAATTTTGTCGTAGACGCATTTTTGTAGTTTTACGAAAATTTACGGCCTGTTAGTTTCCTTCTTCCTAAAACATCGGTCTCTTCAAGGCCCAGCTTTATTCCTTCCTTTCAAAAGACCGCTCAGTGAACATCACATTCAACATAATTGTTTTTAAGGTTTTTTTTTCAGTTTCGAATATATTAATTAATTAATTTTATCGATGCTTATATTAATCGCAGGCATAATAAACCGCACTGTCGTAAAACATCTCGTCGACAGACAGATCTTTTCGTTTTACAGTCTGTAGTGATACAAGATTTCCAGTAACATGCTCGTATTTAGCCTTACTAGTATATTCTTTGAGTCGTATTCCTTGCATATACGTAGTAGGTATTACCTTCAGAGACGTACCTTTACGGTTTACGAGTACGTAGTTACGCCTATGGAGACGTATGTATGGCGTACTTTCAGTGACATAGTCTTATCTACCTACGCTTTGGGTTTTCTATCTTTCTTAGAGTTAAAAATGAATCGGAATTATTTCAGCGTTTATTAAGTTCGTTGGGTTTTTATGTTTATACTAGGGGGATAGAAATAGGTGTAGTGTAGGCCTTCAAATATTTATGTGTAACAATACTTCTCTC
The DNA here is from genome assembly GCA_917563855.2 of Limnephilus lunatus. Taxonomy (NCBI): domain Eukaryota; kingdom Metazoa; phylum Arthropoda; class Insecta; order Trichoptera; family Limnephilidae; genus Limnephilus; species Limnephilus lunatus. The sequence goes on along the minus strand of OU830601.1, from coordinate 13,885,199 downwards.
ACAAAAATAAAGTTGGTTGTTTTCAGTTGGAAAAATGTAATAATAAGTAATTGTCGAATGAAACACTAGTATATATTGAATTATTTGGCGGGTATTAGATAAGCCGCCATAGTTCAGTGGTCAGAGCTCCTGACCGGCAATCAGAGGGACACGGGTTCAATTCCCGTTGGTGGTCAGTATCTTTTCTTGGAAGATTTTTTCAATGTAGATGAGTGTTTCAGGCTGATAAATATTGATTATAATATTTGTTATCTACCCTTTGTGCTATGCATAAAAATCTTGTTTAAACGTTAGTTTATCAATAAAAAATAATAATTAATATTTATGTGCATTTATATTCCCTAAAAATGGCTATTACGTGCTTACATCCACGAAACATATACACAAAATGCGGTTTTTCAAATATTGAAGATAATTTTTGCGAGGTAATTATTTAGTTATAATCTGAAAACGACAACTTCTTAATGCTGTTTAGTAAGTTATTGAATATAGATACATTTGGTGACACCATTGAGATGACAACGGCGCTATAAAAATGATTCAAACATTATTATTTTATTTATTTATTTATCTATGCATATAAAGTATGTTAACATTGGGTTTTTCGATTTCTGTTCTCACTAGGATATACATTATTACGTTATTTTTGGAAATCAAGAGCTCTATATATACAAGCCGATTTTCGACTACAAAGTTGCTACTGCTGTCTGAAATCGAGAAAAAATCCATGTAAAAGGATTTCAATCTCGGTTTTGACTAACGATTGATTCTGCGCTAGAGTCCCCAAATAATAGTTATCACGTTGTATACACGTTGAATCTGCGACTCGTTATTTAATTTATCAAAACCAGTTTGTATGCGGTGAATTTAAATTACACTCAGAACATGAAATTTGTTTCTGGCAACAAATAAATAGTCTGCAACTAGAATTTTTCAACTGCACACCGAATAAGAGAATTTTTTCCTTCGAAATGTGTCAGCAGATGAATCCAAGTGGAATTTTGCATTCTGAACACCAAACTGGTTTAAATTAAATCTGTAACTCAGAACATGAAAATGGTTTTTCTTTGATTCTGGCAGCACATACACAGTCTGCAACTAGAATTTTGTAACTGCATTTCGAATAAGATAATGTTTTCATTCGAAATATGTCAGCAGATGAATCCACAACTGGAAATTTATATTCTCAACAAAAAATTGGTTTAAATTAAGTCTGTATGCGGCGAATTAAAAGTGGTTATATTCAGAACGTGAAAATGGTTTTTCTTTGATTCTGGCAGCGTATACAGAGTCTGCAACTAGAATTTTATTAACTGCACTTCGAATAAGATAATGTTTTCCTTCAAATTGTGTTAGCAGATGAATCCACAATTGAAATTTTACATTCCAAAAACTGGTTTAACCTCTCGGATAATAAGAAAAAAATATCTATTAACTTTTGCCTGTAAAGGTTTTCGCACAAAATTCCCGGTTATTCTTCATTTTAAATGTTCCTTTTGTATTGGATATTTTATTTATCCTTTTGCAAAAAACAAAATTGTTCTAAAATATATATATAAAACTAATTTTTCCGACGTGGTTATTAGAATATTTATGTTTCTAAATGTTCTTATTTGAAATTTAAATTGGCCCAAAAGAATAGAATACACCTGCGAATAATCGAATTAAAGTACTTAAAATAGAATATACTTAAACTTTTAAACCAGAAACCCTTTCTTAAAAAAAAAATTGTAATAAAACTTCTCTTCACTTTTATGGCATTCATACAATTTTATTTTAAAATTAAATGTATGGGACAATTTGCGTCTCCTGTGCTTAGACGGGTTAAATATTAAAACTAAACTCAGAACATGAAAATGGTTTACATTCTGGCATAATTGCTAAATTGTTATGGACGGAATTGTTAAATGACGGTCCACATTCTGGCAAAATTGCCGCCCCCCTTAAAAGTGCCGCCTGGGGCGGGCCGCCCCCCCCCCCGCCCCCCCACGCTACGCCACTGGTACCGCTTGATTATTTTCAGTAAGCATCGACTAGTTATTGACATTAAGAATTAATTTCAATTGCTTTATAATTAATAAGTTTCTATGATTAACATTCTTGGTTACAAATAACGTGTCGATGTTTGAAAAACTGGTAGTACCATCATTTCAAGCGGAAGATGTTGCTTGTGGAATGATGGAGGAAGTAGCTAGCATATGAATTGAACTCATGCCGCATCTGTCAACTCAGTCACTAATCAGTCTTCAAACTAATTTGACTCTTGGGTTCGGTGCAAATTTATTTTTTAGTTTTTTTTTCCATTTGCTCCAAATTTTCCCAGATGATAAAATAAAATGACTAATATGATTTCTTCGAAATAACTTACCACATAATACAATTTAAAATAGCGTTTACACAAGAATATAAAATAATAGAAAAAAAGAATCTACGAGCGCTAGACAAAACAAGTACAAACACAATCATGTTGTGCACTGAAGAGATTAAGTGTGTGGTGGACTGAAGGTAGATGTCGAAGGTAGTGTCCACTTGTCCGAAATAAGCCAATTTTTTTCCTAGTGAAATTGATGAAAAGAAAATTAAAATTTGGAAATTCTGCCACAAGTCACCGTTGTTTACTGGGCAGTACTTATGTACTAACTTCTGTAACTTGGAGACGGTGCACACCTCTATATGTGTTGTTAAAATTTCCTCAAAGAGACGAGAGCTCTCTAAAATATCCCAACTATCTAATACACAAGCCCAGGATTCCTTAGAGATTTTTTCCCGGAGAAGTACCGAAGAAAAACCTACATTTTGTGACAGAACAGGACTCACTATCACTTCTGGACACACTGATATACTCATACCCTTTTCATTCCCGGAACTTGTACACCTTTTTCTCTCTTAAAAAATCCTCCAAACATCATCCCAAAATAAGACGTAGACCCTTTTGTCGGGCCTCCTGTTTGGAGTTAATATAAAAAATCTATTTCATTGCCCTCTCTGAAACCTGTCGAAAAGACTTTGGTAGATTATCTTATGGTATTATTATTGGTAGTTTTCTTTTAAATGCGTATGGATGACAGTTGTTGTAGGTATCATCTTTGAGCGCTAATAACATGGTTGTTGCTACAACGTCTCGGAATCTTCAAGAACCTAACAAGTCGAGAATTCCCGATGATTTCAGACTGGGCACCCTGTGGTGAGTTCCATTCATTCCCGCTTTCATTCAGTACACACTAGTACAGTACACAGTGGAGCAATTCTCCAGCGGCCGGCAATTGCAATTGCGTAATGGGTTCGCATCAGCGGCGGTGCCTCCTAAGTGGTTAATACGAAAATGACGCTCGTCGGCCCATTGTCAATCAGCCGTCCATGTAGAACCGGCTGCTATGGGACCTGACTCCTCCACCAAATCACACCGTTATTAAAAAGTACCCGATAATGTGGGATAGACGGTAAGTTCCACTAGGTTCGGCTGTTTTGAACACTGATTCAATCAGTTATGACTATGAAATCAGGAACTGAATCGCGAGAAGAATGTTTTTGTTAAAGAAATATATTGATTTAAACCACTATTAACGGTGCCTACACTGCCTACTTATTAATTACTGAGAATACTGCCGGATAAGAGCCGTTTAGTCGAGTAGAGAGTATATTAGTAACTAAACGCGTCCGAACATAAAAATTTTAGTAGAGTAGTTAAGTCGGCTCTTTAATAGAGTCAATCCATTTCATTCTATTTAGGTATTCTAGGCGCTCAGATTGTCGTGCCGTGGAGCGAATATGCTACTCTAAAATTCTTTATTTTAAGCTGCTATTAATCTCTTTTCGTGTCCATAGTTTATTTATTTTCATCTCACAAAATTATTTTTCCACCCCTTCTAAAATAAGCATTAAAATCAACTTAATTAGCGTATTTACTTTATGTATAGCCGGCCGTCATCTTGCAACGGGCGGCAAGCACTACGTACGCATCACTGTACTTGAAAGTAATGCGAACCGTTTTCGGCGAGTCAAGTGGCAAGTATACTTGCTACTTGACTCACTACTTGTTTAATTTTTTACTTTTAATGTTTAACTTTTATCTATTACCACCTGTTTTTACGCCGTATGAATTATTTGCCTACATTTATTCAACGAGTGGTTACTCAATGGTTTACTCAGATGGGGTAGAAATGGAAAATCCATGTTTGCTGCATTTTTTCTGGTACCTACTCTATTTTCATTTGACAGGAAGTACTATTTTTAGTTTTGGATAGAATTATGTACTTCAAATCTAGTGCTGGAAATGATTTGCGAGCTTTTCGAGCTAAGTTGTTCTAAAAAATTGTGTTTTGAAAAAAAGTGTCAAAATTTAATCAGGCCATAGCTCACAATTTATGAGTCGGTGAATAAAGTTTAGCTGAAGGTCTTTTTTCCTTTCCTGCTCTTTGAAATATCAGTTCTGCCATTATTTTTCTCAATAACTTTGACATGGGAATAATCTATAAGCCGTATATTTGTTGAACCTATTTTATAGTCTAGTAGTCCAGAATTTTTACGCCCATCATCTAATTATAAGTAACTAATTGCAACTTGCATTATTTAGAAAAGGATATGAACGTTTACAAAATACGTTTACGTTTAGATGGCCCTAATGATAGCAAATTTTCGTTTGGATAATGCACGAGAAAAATAAGAATCTATAATTGAATATGTAAAACTTGACTTGCAAAGCATGAAAGGATTGGACCAAGTGCACCTGGGTGCAATCCTTGGATCGCACCGTTGCAAAACTGGTTTGTTTGTTTATATAAAATTACCTCTGCAAATGAGTTCCCGAGGGCAGAGACCAGGTGACGCAGCAATTCAACCCCGGAAACAAGTAGATAATCGAGTGTTATAACTCTGTAACCGCTTTATTATGGAGGCTATAAATTTGATCGATTTATTGCAATTGAGGATTCAAATGCATTATTTGTAGAAACGAGATCAAAGAAAATCTGCTTGCATAGTTTGTCCATGGAAAACCAATGCATTAAACACTATTACAGTTACTACCCGGTTTTGCCCGGGTTTTTACATGTTTATACCAAAGTCTTTCTCACTGAAAATGATTGGAAAATTTGTAACAATAATTTTTACTTGATATTTAAAATCTCCATAGCTTCTGATGAAAATGACAAAGCAGGCTGAAAATAGTTGCGATAACCTGGTCATGTAGCATGATTCCATGATAGTTGATCCGCCGATAATTGGTCTCCCGGCATAGTGATGTACACTACGCAGTCGATTTAGGGAGAATACTGTATACAAAATTACAAAAAATATAACTTAGTGACCCCAAAGGAATATGCAGAGAAGATGTACCACCGAATAACAGAGTATAAAACATATTTTCATTGAAATGCATCAAAGAAAAATCTGCTTGTCTACATACTGTGTATTTGTCTACATATTGTGTATCCTTGATGCATTGCTACACGACGCACGATGTTAATTGTGAACAAAACAAAAAGTTTTCAGAGAATTATCTTAATTTTTTTTATTATGATAGAAAAATCTATGACAATTATGTGTGAAACAAAATATCGGCCAAATGCTCGCCACGGGTTCGGTGGCATACCTCTATCCGATGGTCCATATTTTCAATGACGCTGAGGCATAATTGAGGTTCAATGTCATTAATGCGCCGAATTATCTCATCCTTTAGCTCTCTTCACGAAGTGCACGAAATGCATTTTGATTTCAACGTCCATTTTCATAAAACGCTTCAATTGTGTACCTCTCCATGGTTGAATTTGTCAAAGACTGAAACAAAGAAATGTCAAATTTTATACCAACTTATTAAGCCATACTAGATAATGCAAAATCATACAAAATCATATGTTTTTGTTTTGAAAATTTGATCGCTTAGAAGTATTAAAGATGCTTCAATTAAATTCTGCGTGTAGAACATATCTTGGCCCTTAGAAATATCGGTCATTTTTTTATAAGTCTTTTCTTAAGCCTAGAAAAAAATAAAAGGTCCATAAAAAAAAATTTCAAGCCCAAACTTTCTTATTTATAAACCCTTTTTCGGCTATGGTTTTATTGTGTAATGTGGCAAATTCAGTTTATTTTGTAATAATTGCAAAAAAAAAATTATATTTACGCCCAAACTTCATAAAATGAAATAAAACATAAATTTTGGCGATGTTTTTTCCCAGGGCATTAAAAGAGGCGTTACACAATTGCGAATATAATCCCTACGCCATCTGCAGAAGGGTCGATAGCGTGTAGTAAATTCACAGTCAGTTGCCGCCCGGATTTTGGGCCGAAAAGACGTTGCTACTTTCTCCGCGTCGCTTCGTTCTGTAAAATTGTCTTCGTTGCGGACTGTTGTTGGCTACTGTTGTTGTTGCGTCAACGCCCCTAAGTCCTTTACCCTCCCCCATTCCGAATGGGTTCCGTACTAGGGGATCGCCTTAAGGGTATTTTTGAAATCAAAATGGGTAAATAATGCACATAAAATTAAAATTTTATGGTAAAAAACATTCCCGGGGGGGCAATTGTCGGCGCGACGGATCAACTGTTGGGTCATCATGTAGCATATTATTTCCAAATTTAATTTTGCCAGAGCTTACTGTCCAACAGCATTCATACTATTCATAGTAAGAGAACTTTTAGCGACCTACCTACAACAATAATTATATTATTGGTAAATAATTAGCATTGTTAGTTATACCAGAATTTCATAATAACAGAAATCACTGTTTCGAATATTCTTGCCACTTAAGGGCGTTTAATCAGCCAGCGGCCGAAAATCCACATTTCGTCGAAAGATGTTCTTACGATCGTACAGGGCGGTTCCAATGAGAAAGATTAATTATTCTCCGTACCAGCTCTTTAAAATTATAACTCAATATCGATTTTATTTCATTCCAAATTTGCTTTTATTTATACCTACACCCAAAAATTCTGAAAGGCGTGATGATAAAATTATTAAAATTATATACTTTTTGTAATTATTTTTTTTATCATAAGAATTTATCATTTTTCAATAATGTCTAAGCAAAATAAAAATGCTAAAATATCTGAAATATATTAGTTTGTGAGTGCGCAAATAAATACATTAGCCGACGAATTTTCGTCAAGAAACACACGTACCTACGTATATATTTTTTAAAGATTTTATTTAAACTAAAATTAAACTTCTGAAATATGCGTTTCCCAGATAATGTATTGATTTATTTTACTGCATGATTATATTATGATTTGAAATGGGTATTGTATAATACAAGTATTGTTTGAAAATTTCACAAATCTGCCAACGACCTATGGTATAACCGTATTATACTAAAAATAAACATTTTTCTCAAAATTAAAACACTACTTTTACTAGATAAAAGAACAATCTTTCGAAACAATATTTTTTTTTGGGGAAAAGAGTACAATACTTCTAAAATCTGATTTAAAAATGACATATTTTTGGTTATCGCTGTTTATACCCTCTTAAGAATAACAGATTTCTGCCCTGCTAGATATCCCGTTCATAATATATTATTACGCCGAATTTACGATCGTGAAAACATCATAAAAGCGGTTAATTAATCTCTTGTATGAATACAATAACAACTTGTAAATTAGCCCGAGCTCCATGAAGCTTAATTTACATCACAGAAGGTAGGTACTATTTTTAAGCCGCGCTATGTAAATTTTGATACATATTTCCACGTTGGATTTAACTGTGTAGCTTTCACAGACACGATATTTAATGACTCGTTTTCGTTTGAATTGTATGAAGAGTATTCAGACGAAACTAAAAATAGTCTACTGGTATAAAGTTTAATTTATAGAGTTATATTTCAATTGAAAACACCATTGAATAAGTTCAAAGGTTTCGTTATTAAGATGAAGCCATACTAAATAATGCAAAATCATACAAAATCGTATGTTTTAGTTTTGAAAATTTGACCGCTTAGAAGTATTATAGATGCTTCAATTAAATACTGCATGTAGAACATACCTTGGCCCTTAAAAATATCGGTCATTTTTTTTAATAAGTCTTTTAATAAGCTTAGAAAAAAATAAAGTATTAGGTCTATAAAAAACATTTTTAACTGAAAACTCTCCTACTTATAAACACTTTTTCGGATATGGTTTTATTGCATAATGTGGCAAATTCAGTTTCTTATAGAATTATCGCGAAAAAAAATGATATTTACGCCCGGACCTCACAAAATAAAATATAATATGCATTTTTGCGTTGGTATTTTTGACATCACGGCGACAATACGGCAGTCGACGAATTTGTTATATCAAAGTGAACCTTATACCGTCCACCGAAGAACGACTGGCAGCCGCCCCCGATTTTCTGTCATTACTCCTCCGAACGGAGCGGAGAGAAGACGCGTTATGCTCCGCGCCGCTTATTTTCGTGAAATCAATTTTAAAATTCCGTTTTATTACAATAAACAATGTATAAAAAAGGAATTAATGTTTTTTACAGGCCTTTACGAAATCGACATGTAAAAAAAAAATCTCAAATATCTTTCCAACCTTTCCAAAAGGTTTTTCTCAAGTATTTTTAAACTCCTCCCATAAAAGGGCGTGAATTCCGATTTCGATTTTTTCCTGTACTAGTGGATCGCTTTAATGGCATTATAGACTGTTAATACTCAATATCTATTACTCTGAGATGTTAAGAGTGGTAATTACTCTATGTATCGCCCTGTAAAAGACCGCCTTTTGGAAGTGAAACATTGTTTGAAATTGCTTTCATTTTGTGTTATAACCGAATCTAGCCACGTATTTTCCAACCTCAACTTCAATCCCATCTCATTCAGCCTCACAACATAGCCATAATCCCACTTGCTTCGGATGGTTGCGAGAAGCTATAACTCTTGTGCGGTATTCAGATTTCTTTTGGCAAGAATCATTTTTTTTTTTTTTTTTAATCGACTTATTTATTGTTCCTCAAAAGAAGTATTCCGTTTCACTATAACTAAGCAGTTTGTCAACAGAAAAAAAAAATAAAAAATCGTCGTAACGTTCACCTAAAAAAAGGTCGTAAAAGGTATAATATGAATTTGTTTTATCAAAATTATTATACTTAATCTCTTAACCACTCGAGTGAAGGAGATTTATCCTTTTGGGGATGCTGTGTGGAGGGAAGAGATAAAATTCTGGGAAGGATAAAGGTATGAGGGGTGGTAAGCAATCAGGGGGTCAATGTTTCCAGGAGTGACGTGCGTATCAAACCATCCCTTCCACTGCGGTGCAAGTTAATGGGTCAAGAGAGTCCGGCTGGAGAGGTCTAGGTTAGGTCTCCCTCAAGTGGGCAAAAGCATTCGACGCCAAACCTAAACAAACCTTACCCCGGGTACCGCTGTTATGTCACCAAACGTAGCGTACCACTTACCTATGGCAGGAGTTTTGGTTATCCAATAAATGGTTACCGGGGCGGCGGTACCCGTATCCACCCCCAAAATTGAAAATTTTGGGGTGGGATATAACATAATATGAAATAAAACACTCTCTTTATGTGAAACATTAATTTATGATGCATTTTTGTCGCCTACCGATTTCGCTTATTCCAAAGCTACAGGACAGTACAATATCAATAAATTATTTTGTTCACACGAACTTAATGTTTTATATCATATTTATTTAAATTTATGAATGATTTAAGCATGTTTTATTTGACGATTATTTCTCATCACCCGCCGCAAAATTTACATAAAAATGTGTGAGCGCCATTTGCTTGGATATTTACATTATTATTTACGGTCTGCGGTTGAGAGATATAATATGACGAATTGTAGGTAATTTATCAGAGGCCTCGTAACATCAATTAAAGGAGTTAATTTGTTTCACACTGCCATTAAAAAGTGGCCGATATTGTGCGATTGTTGGTGACATTAGTGGAATAGAGGTTTTAAATGCTTGATTAATGGATGGAACTAATTGTAGCAGGGATGGAAATGGAAACTTATGTATGTATATATAATTTAAATAAATTTTTAATGGAAATAATCTATTTATCTTGAAACAAGTTAAATATTTATTTTTTAAATATATTTTTCATTAATCATAATTTTGAAACAAATATTTATTATTTATTTATTAACTCCATTTTTGGGGGCTTTTACACATGAATAATAATAAATATACAGTATTTATTGAACATAACTGAATTGTCTCAGTAACATATTGCTGTATTTGTATAGTTCTACTATTCTGGGTAAAGAGGAATAGGTAAATTTGTTAGCTAATCCCAGAATTTGTGCACTGAAATAAATACCGAGTATTAAATAGTGCAATCCGAAAGCTTATGCAAGCAGTTCTGTACTATTAATATATAATACATATACGTTTCGTGAACTGGTTCACATGTTTTTGAAATATTTAGTAAGAATATCATAAAATATTAAAAGACATATAAAGTTACAGATTGATGATGTGTACATATAGGATATAGGTACTGTAAATGATTTATACTTATATTATATTGTTTCGCGAACACCTCACCAGGAGAACCTGTGTTGAGGTGTTCACGTGTTTTTTTTTAAACAGTTACACAGTAATAATTAATACATTATAGTGTTTTGGGAAAGTCTTAAAAAAGAAGACGGTAAAATATGATAGGAAATACGTGAAATAAGTAAACAAAAAAATTGTTTCATAACGTTAAATAAAGTTAATGAATGTTTGCAAAGTTACGTAGCTACACAATAAGTGAAAATATACAAAAAAAATACTGTGGTACTTATTCGAAGATGGTGGTTGCTAATAAAGATATTGGTCAATACTGGTAGTAGGAATTTGAAAGCTTTTGATTTGGTAGCCTTTGATTTTTTGGTGACAACATATTATATTTAGCATCACAATAATATTTTTATTTTATTTATAAAATACATGATACATAATTGAGTAATTAACATAGTGTAGATATATTGGATCACCGTACTAAGCGGCTGCTTGTTTCATGGTGACCAATGGAGTATTATTACTTTTTATGAAATATGCAGTCTATTGTAAACATATGGATTTATTATAGGTGATGTTAAAAATTGTAAAAATTATAATAAAAATTAGAAAATAGAAAATAGAAAGGGGAATGAAGTAAATATCCAATGAATTAGTCAATTGGTTATTTATACGTCCAGCTTTATCAGGTTTACATCCAATCCGATTAACCTCGAGTAAAAAAAAACTGCTTGAAAGATATAGTTATTGTTTCATTTTATATATTTGATTTTTCACAATTATCAATATATAGATATTATTGAAATAAAATATTTTTTTATCATTGAAGACGACATTAACGACTCTCAAACGAAAATTTGAAACAGAACAATCATAAAAAGATGCTTAGCATCTAGGAATTGAACCCAGGACCGCCTTGCCGGGGCTCTGCTCTTACCACTGAGCTAATTCGACCCCATTCCCTTCGGTCAAATTTAACTATACTTCGACTAAGAACTACCAACATTATCTTAATTTTTAACGCATATTTGTATTGGCTGCTATCTTTATGTGTGATAACAAGATTTTTCATCGTTTAGAGCAGAGACCTGGCAAGGCTAAGGTCTTGGGTTCAATTCCTAGACGCTACCGTATCTTTTTCTGATTTTTCTGTTCCAAATTTTCGTTTAAAAGTCGCTAACATTGTCTTCAATGACTAAATATTACAATTTGAGGTTGCACTCATTAAGTTATTTCAAAATTTAAAAAAAAACATAAATATTTAAAAACATCGAAAGTTTTCAAGATAACACATTTTTTGGCAATTGGAAACATTTTTAGAAAACCCCTCTCAGGTTTTTATTTAATCATTGGAATATCTATAGATCTGTAAGGACAGAGTTTTTGTGTATTGAAATTTCGAAGTGTAACATTTTATACCACATAACTTATTTGATAAAATATCATTATCATGCACCCGTGCACCGACCTTTTAAAATTCAATAGCGCTTAAGGTTTCAAATTTAAGTTTTTTTTGATACTGTGATAACTGTCAATGTTAATCATATTTCTGTCACAGAAGCCTAGAATTTTGTCAGAATATCAGGTTACACTATTAGAAATGAATTTATTGAATATGACTGTAACATTGTCACATACGATTAGGATCTTATTATTACGCTCTCCGTTTAACGTTTCACCCACCTATCTCAAATCTCATTCATAAAACAGGTAAGTCAATACGAATGGGATGGAACCGGAACGCAGAATATGCATTCCATTTCCATCTCTGATCCATTATTGCAAGATGGGACTATGTATAACCCATTATATTTGATATAAAGCTACCATAATCTGTAGGTACATGTCAACGTTTGATATTTAGTCAGGCATCTTCAACCTTTAGATTTTCTTAAACGATCTGTTCAATAAGGAACTCTAGTCCAAATTTTTTAATGAATAATGACCGTCTAACTTAGATAACTACATATGTTCTTTTTTTTGAGTTAGTTTTAATAGTTAAAATAATTGTCAAAGTTTTAATTTTTCAAGATCTCCCGAAAACCACCGTATGTGTAGTGAATCGTGTGACGTCATTTTTTATTTTCAACAGGTGTTGTCATTTTATATGACAGCATAAATATACTAAACCACCAACTATGACAGTTATATGGAAGAAAGTATGATACTATTCGATATGTTAAAACATTATTTAGGTGAAATTATTTATTTATTATGTTATATTTATTTTATTTTTCAATATTATTACGAGAGAGTGCTATAAAAATTGTTTGAAATAATTATTTTTTTGGCTTTTAAGAATCGAAATCAATATTAATGGAAACCGAAGCACCGAACTGATAATAGTAGGGGAGCCCAAGCGGGGATTTTGGGATTTACTCAATCCAATAGGTCCCCACAACGCTTGAGTAACTAACTACCCATTTAGCCTCTTGGGCTCCCCTACTATAAGACGACTTGCGCTATTTTGAAATTCGGAGTTCGAAGGATTCTTCCTAGAAGTAGCATTACTATTTTTTTGTAAAGAGTAACTTTTGAATATTTTCAATAATAGAGATAAACTAACAAGAGATACCTTTATTTTTTAATCTGAATTATTTAGACCTAAATAATGTTTCAGTAAATAAAACAACTAAATCGCTATAAACAGTATGTAAACAAACGATTAAGATGAAATGTTGTTAATACGATGGCTTGTGTCATACCTACATTCCCAAACAATGACTTAAGGTGAGCATTGACGTCACCACTAAACATTAATACCAACTTGATGGTGTGTTCTAATGACACGATTAAAAATGGATCTTTTAATAATTTTTTAAAAATTCTTCGTTTAATATTATTTAATAAAACTTATATATTCAGAATCAGCGTTTATTGGTCTGTAGTACCTACATATGAACATATTTTTTAAAGCCATAATATTTTTCGCTAGAGTTCCTTATTCCGGCAGCGGATTTGTTTTGATAAAAAAATCTATAGAATTCAGAGCAAAAATTAAAATGAATCTCAATGAATATCAATAAAATTTTTAGTAAATTAGGTAAAATCTTTATTTTAAAGTTAAGTGGTAGTTTTAGAATTCCTTGTTTTGTTTAATGTCACATGTAATTTTTTTAATTTTTAGAATTTGGGAGGCGGGTATGGGTACCTCCGTCCCGGGAACCATTTATTGGATAACCGACACGAGTGTTTCGGTATGTTTGGAGACTTTGCAGGGGCGCCCGGGTTCATGGGGAGAGCGAAGTAGTAGATAAATAATAAATGCTGTTAGTTTCAACCAAAAATCTTATATTGCATCAGAGCCCACACACAAGAAAAATACTATCTTTTGACAGACACTTCCTGTCAATTGATTGTTACCAACACAACTTCTTACTACAATACATCGGTGTTACCAAATGTATGTTTTACATTGCCATTTGATAACAGAGAGGTTTGTCTAGGTTTTGTGTTTGGCTTACCTATTGAGTGGCGGGCCGGATCGGGAGAGACTGGTTGAGAGAGATCTTTTGATCTTTCCAGCTTGACTCTCTCGACCCATAGCCTTGCGCCGCAGTAGGAGGAATGGATTCATGCGTCTGTCACTCCTGTACACACTAACTCCCAGATTCCTATCCACCCTCATACTTTTTCCTTCCCAGAGCATCTTCTCTATCCTTACCTTAAAAATACCCTACACACAACATCCCCAAAGATAACATAGGCTCTGAGTGAAATTATTTTCCTCACGGCCTCCTGTGTGAAGTTATCGTAAAAAAAAACAAGAAGTGCAGCGACGTTCATTATATTCGTCGATTAACCTAATTGCGTGTCGCCTTAGTTCGTATTTATCCAACGGACCATTAGAAAATTTTACAGGAGGAGAAGCTTTTCCCTCATTATTTTAATAAAACATTATGATTTTAAACATATTTTAGGTGTTTAAGATAAAGCTATTTTCATAAAGGTAGAGGTCTCATTACGAGTAGTTAAAATAATTCCTAGTTAAGTGATTAACTATCGTTTTTTATACTTTATTTTTAATTTTAAAGTGGAGATTGAACAACTAAAATGGTCTGTTACACAAATCAGAACTGAGGCGACGAACTGTTAACAAATGTTGACGAACTCTTAACAACTGTTGTTGATCTCTGCTATATGTGTTGTCATCTCTCTGTCGCGTGATAAAATGCATTACGTACAGAAATATCCCCGCATTCGGTAGACTGTTCCTTCTCCAGTACTACCTACTTATCTACCACCGTCTACTAATTCAGTTCAACTGAGATAGAAATACAAAGGGTCATAAACATTATTTTAGAAGCGTAACTACTTACGTCTGAATAGTTAGTTGTAATGTAATGATGTCTCAATTGTTGTCGTTCTCAATGGAGGTGACATTATTAGGGGCTTCCGTTGTGGGATAAGGACACTTATGTACATCAAAGGGATTTTGAATGACACATTTAAGTACTCAACGAAACAGGTTGAGCAGAAGTTGGATGACCCTTTTTTTTAATAGAAATTAAAAAAGAAAACTTAACTATTTTTTTAGACATGCCACGATTAGCGATTTTGTCGAATACCGAATATTCGGCTAGGCTTTCGGCCGAATACCGAATATTCGGCGATAATTAGTACGATTTCGCGGGTGACAGGTTCCGACACTCATCATTGAAGTGCGTATGTTGTTTAATTTGCGAGTAGATCGTGACACAACCATTGACACAACACTGTTTGTTGATTGTTACATCAAATTGTGTTTACTGAAGACTTGGCTTACTGAAAGAATTAATTTGTATTAGCTTACATATTATTCTAAAGACTTTAAAATTGTTACTTATGTTTTCGTAATTTACCGTTTCTATATTTCTGTAAAATTTTAAATTTATTTTATTGTAAAAATGTAACTATTAACTCACTATTATAAGATATTTTGTAAAGAACCCGTTAGACGTACTGCTAAAAAGTAGTTTATTGGGACTTTTTTGTCTTATATTTGTAAAGTGTGTAAAATAAAATAAATTTAAAAACAACTTGTGGTGTGTAAGACGTCTATTTGTTCCGCGAAAAGCTTTACGCAATGCCACTATTTAATAAAAAATCACCTATTTGGGAATATTATGAAATTTGTAGTGAAGAAAATAAATATTAAATATTGAATTTGTACGCATTTTTTTCAAGATCGGTATTCGGTATTCGGCCGAATGGTTTGCAATATTCGGCCGAATACCGTATAGTAAAAAAAAGTAGCCGAATAGGCCGACGAATAGTAGCCGAGTATTCGTGGAATCTCTAATTTTTTAGTGTAATTATTGTGGATTGCCGACTTGAGAGAACCCTGTCGAACAAGAAAATTATTTTATTAAAATTAAGTTAATTATTGGTCTTTTTTTACATTAGTTCCACACAGGGGGCCCCGATGAAAATAATTCCCCTCAGGGCCTATGTCAGCTTTGGGGATGCTGTGCAGGGGTTACTTTTAGGGAAATGAAGGAAAGGAAGTAGTTGGAAGGAAAAAGGTATGATGGGTGGGTAGGGTCGGTGTGTCCAGGAGTGACGAACGTATGAATCAATCCCTCCCACTGCTGGTAAGGCGATGTTCCGAAAGAGTCCTAGTACTGTAGAGGTCTACATGTCTCTCTCAACCAGTCTCTCCCGATCCGGCCTACCATGCAACTGGTGAGCAGACCAAACGTAGCGAACCACTTGGGGTGACCTATGGCAGAGGTGTTTTTAATCGAATAAATGGTTCCCGAGGCGGCGGTACTTATACCCGCCTCCCAAATTATTGTATATTGGTATTTAAGTGAATACTTCTTTAGCACCGTTGTGATTTGAAACTCGATTAAACGAAAGAGCCTCACTAAAACGAGGCAGACAGATACATCTATAGGATTTAGCCTGCGAGAGAATGAGATATAATAATCGGTCTCCTCTTTGTGCGGTGCTTCGTAGCCTGCCCACTCTTGTCTACTTAAGTTTTCTGAAGGATTCACTTTTATCGCGTGTGAACTCTGAACACTTGTAATTTTTGTTAATTTTCATTTTATTCTGACAAAGAAACCACTGGTTTTGAAACATGTTGATAATTTTGATTTAATAAGTGGTGTATGCAAAGTGATTTTTTGTTTTCATTTAACTAAAATGACGCCACAAAGTGAATTTCGGTTATAGAAGAATTAATTAAATTATGTTTAAATTACTGAAATATTCACAAATAATATAACTAATCACGTAGGTAATATCAAAAACCGGTAAATGAGCAATTACGCCAAGGATTAGTGTGTTTTTGACGGTTCCATGAAAGTTGATCCGCTGACAGTTGGACCCCGGCATTATTATTTGCAATATGCAGTCGGTTTAGGGAAAATACGGTATATCTACTTACACAAAACATAGCCCCGTTACGGGGTCGCACCACCCCGACGTCTGCAGAGAGAATGTACCGCCGAATGACAAAAGTATAAATCATATTTTCATTCGAATGCATCAAGGATAAAACTACTTGTCTGTATACTGTATAGTTGTATAGGTATACCAGCGTGTAAGTACAAAAAATCGACACTCTGTATAAATTCGTTTGATATTCATATACCAAATTATTATTAAAGGTATTTTTGAAGCCGATTTTATGTTTGAAATTGGTAAATAATGCGCAAAAAAAATAGTTTTAAAATACCTATTGTTGTATATGTCTATCGTTCGTTGCCGGCGCCACTTCGAATTCTAATCACTTCTAATCTAAGAGCTCCCGAATAGTTACACGTTACCAACAACTAGTAATTCCGCTGTAATTCAATTAATAAATAAATTGATGTTCTGTATTAGCGCCGTCCGAGTATACATTTAGGCACAATCAAGTTTTAAAAATAATTCACCAAAGTTTGGTAATTAAACATAACTTGATTGACTGCCGTAATGTACCATATTATGAATATGAACCAAATTCATTTTTAGAAAATGAATTTTATAAAATTTATTATGATAAAACTATTCTGACAGACAGAACAATTAGTCATAATAGACCCGATATAGTTTTACATGACAAAATTAAGAAAATAACTTATATAATTGATGTCGCTATTCCAAATTCTTGTAATATTCAGAAAACTGTTTCTGAAAAAATAAGAAAATATACAGATTTAGGAAATGAAATTAAAAGAATTTGGCATTCTCAGACTATAAAAATATTACCATTTGTTATTTCGGCTACTGGCATTATACCTAGCTCTCTCATTCAAAATTTAGGCGTATTAGATTTGTCAAAAAATTTGTACATAAAAATGCAAAAGTCGGTCATTTTAAATACATGTAGGATTACGAAAGATTTTTTAAATATTTATATTGAGGGATCAGTAGGATTTATCGGACCAGTTAGGATTTCATCAGAGCCGAACCCTCTGATATGAAAATATCTGGAGTCGGTGAAATATTTTCCCATTATGTTTCTGGTGGATTGACGTATTGTTCTTGTATTGTTTTATTCTTATATAGTGCACTTACATTGCGTTAATTTACTAGATATTCATTTGTGGAAAAGTGTGTGGAAGGGTTTAGTCTTTCATTTGGGAAAGATTCAACCCGGACATAAAATCTGGAGCACCGTCAAAATTATACAAGACGAACTTGCGTTGTAATTAATTGTGGGCTAGTGAGCCACAATAGTCTATTAAAGAATATTACACCTATATATATTATTTCGGTGGGCAATTGTCGGCGCATCAACTGTCGGGTGTTTTGACATGTCCCACGATTTTTATTGGCTTTTTCATAGTTACGTATTGTAGAATATTGGAAACATGCATATTTTAAACAGGAAAATTTATTAATTTACTTTTTTTGTCAGTATATTTCAACCTTCGAACTGTTGAATATTTTAAATCAATTATTTGGATCGAAAGGTAGTGTGGTACCTCTACATTCAATTAAACTTATATTTTATTGTTTGATTTAGAGCCAATTCTGCCAATATGGATAAATTGAATTGAATATTCCATTCATATAGCCGGGACATAATATATTATTATTTCTATCATTATTATATTACATATTTTTAATGCATTCATGGAATTTATTAAGACTTGTTTAGTGTTTGTAGAAGCCTTAAGGGCGTAATTAAATACATAAACATAGTCTGATCTCGTAATTAGTTTTAGGTGTGTAATATTATTTTTTTGGTGTTCTTAATAGTTTTTATTTTATTTTTATTATAACGACTATATAAAATATTGTACATACAAAATATATGATAGAAATGAACAACAACATAAACGAAATGAGAAAAATAAATTTCACAGTTCTAAATTTCCACAATATTCGATGTATTTTACACTTTACAACGGGCTGAAATTTTTTTATTTTGCATTTTAAATATCTTGACCTCCGTGGTGCGTAAATAAATTTTAGTTGATTGAATTGTTTTATTTTATAAATAATTAATTTAAAAAAATATATAGTGTATTTGCTGCTTGTTCCAGAGTGGAAGATACTCTCAGTATTGTCCTAGTATAATATCACCATTCAGAATTGAAACGTCGCTTGAAATGGTTTTAGACATGTTTGGTGACCATATTTGAATAACCAATTACTTCCCCACTTTCCTCTACCCTATCTCCTTCCCCTCCCCACTACCTTCAGCCTCACAAGATACCCCGATTGGGGATGGCGTAGTCTCACTGGCTCCAAACGGGAGCAGTTGGGACCCTTGCGCGGTATACACATAAAAAATATGTGTATATATACTTGCAGAAATTATAATCTACTTTGTTTTTTTTAATTATCTTTGCATAATTAAGTTCACTTCGTGTAGTATCTTTAAATTGTTGCATTATTATGATGTACTTTAACCGCTACCCACCTTTATTTAATTTTATTTATTAATTTATTTTATACACTTTACAAATATAATACAAAAAAGTAAGGATAAACTGCTTTTTAGCATTATGATTTTTAATTGATAAACTAATTAACTAGTTGGTGAAAAACTAATAAACTAGTTGGTAGAGCAGTTGACCGGATATCAGAAGGACGCGGGTTCAGGTCCCGTCGGCGGCATTTATCTTTTCTCGGGAGATTTTTTCAATGTTGATGAGTGTTTCAGCCTTATAATTATTGCTTATAATAATTGTTACTTTTTAGCAGTTTGTCTAACGGTTTCTTTACATTAAAGATTTTATTATAGTTATTTAATAGTTACATTTTTACAAATATATAAAATAAAATAAATATTTTTACAGTAATATAGATAAAAGAAAAATTATGAAAACATAACTAACAATTTTAAAGTCTTTAGAATAATGTCATTGTAAGCTAATACAAATTAATTCTTTCCGTAAACCAAATCTTCAGTAATTTCACCAATTGTTTGTTTTGGACACAGTTTTTAATTTCAGCTGGTAACATATTTAAATAACTGGGAATCATGTAATTAACGTTATTTGTCCATATTTATTTGTATGTTTAGGTACAATTAGTCCTTCATTAAAGTTAAAACGAGTATTATGGTTGTGTTCCACTCTGTGTTCCAGCCTAATAGTACAATATACTGATTTTGCGGTTCGTCCGCAGTATCTGCAACACAACTAATACATGCGAAACCTCAGCAAAGGTTTTCCTTATGTTCGCAAAATACTACTACTTAACTTACCCACACAATTACTGACTATTACTTTTTTTATATAACTGTTATCATGTGACAGACATTATGCGTATAATCATGACAAAAAAGCACAAGTCGAAACAAAAATTATGGGAAAAGAAACGAAGCAACCAAAGCGCGACGTGTCCCTTGCGGTTGTGTCAATCCTTCCCATAATTCGTGGTTCGGCTCGCGTCTTCATTCTCAAACCTATACTCAGCATTATGTTGTTTTGTGAATAGATTTAATCATTTTATAGTTCAAAATGTTTTGTTTTGCTTTGGCATTTATAAAAAAGTATATAAATGTTTCTTCTTTTGGTGTGGAATAATTTTAGTTGATGTATGAAATTTTATGGCTTATGTAGGCAAATAAGATGTAATGTAAGAAGAAGACAAAGAAAACGAGTGCGACGGAAGCAACTTTTTTTTGTTTGAAAAAATAAAGTTCGATATTTTTCAGGGAGGCTTTATTAATTAAAGCCTCAAAGTTTGAGTTTATTTCTACCCGAGGAGATAGCATATTTGAGAAGTTGAAATAGTTACAAAGTTCTATGTACATATTATTTAAAATGGTGATTGGTTTATTTATTATCGTTTGAAGTATTGGAAAATGAAAATTATTTTATCTCATATAAAAAGTTAATTTTTAAAAGAAGTTAATAATAAAAGGAAGAACTTTTAAGTCTTATTTAATCATCTTCCAATGCTAAGTGATAAGCTTGCAGTTGGCAATATTTTCGCAGAAATAGCAGATGTTATTCAACTTCTGGGAAAACAGTAACAAGAAGGCCATAATAACGTACCTCAATCTTAGCTTCATACTATTATTCTGCATTGGTTGCATATAATTTAAAAATATAGCATATTTTCCTTTTTTACTACTGTTCCACTAAATTATTATAATATTTTATTCACCACTTCACTAAAATATTATTATATTTTAGAGACACTAGGGTTGTCATCAAAGATATTAGAAACCCGAGATATGCTATAGGCAGTTTGAACCCTTTAGAACTGCGTTACCTCGTGTCGCCGATATTGCTAACCAATATTCTTACACACCTTCGCTTACTCTAAAGTATCCGCCCCTTTTCGAACTCACACTTGAAACTTGTCGTTTTCGTTGGCACTAATACTTAGAACAGATTTCTATGCGTACACGTCTCGACTGCATTCGCAATTAGCAATACATTCAAATGACAACGAATAAAGATTGCAACAATATAAATCGATAGCAATCGGTATTTTAATTTTAAAATTATTCCAGTTGAAATTTGGATGAAACATTCTTATTCTCAGAACCAAAAAATCGGAATAAGTGTGATCTATTCTCAGAACCGATAAAAAGGAATAAGTGTGTCCAAATCGTAACGTGTCCCATTCGTAACAAATCCACATCAATTGTTTCTATTCTATTTAGAATTTTAACAGTTTTTGGTTTTGTTCAATAATGTTAATCACAATAACACTCAAATTGTGCTTTTGTTGTAAAAATCCATAAAAAGAAATTCTAATTTTTTACTAATGTTAATTTATTTTGTATTAGAGTACTTCACAAGAGTCCCATGCATCTGTGTACCATCCCACTCTGAATGCTGTCTAGCAGCCATCTCATCTTAAATATGCTTTGTAAAAACTAAATAGAAAACACATCGAATCATAGTATGACTGGTCAGTGGTTGAGGGGGCATCGCGTTTGGGTCCCACCCAGGCGTTCCGTGTTCGATTCCTCGGCTGGCTAAGTCCTCCATCACGACTCAAGCAACATTTTCTGCTTACTGAGGTGGTGGTAGGAGATTTTCAAATATTTTCGGGTTATTCGTTACCCGGGAATGTTTGTCTGTCATTTAAAAAAACAACGAGTGTGCTTTAGACCACACGACTGAAGTAAAACTTCACTAACTTATAAAAGAACACATGACATTGGGGTGACATTGACATTGACATTGAGGTGACTTATAACATTGGGGTGACATATGACTATGGGGTGACCTGTGACCCTGGGGTGACCAAAAAATGTAGGGTGACCTATGACCTTGGGGTGACCTACTACCTCGGGGTGACCTACGACCTTGGGGAGACCTACGACCTTGGGTTAACCTATGGCATGGTTATTCAACAAATGATTCCTTGTGCTCGCACCTCTCCATAACACTTCGTAACGCATTTACCAGCTTACTCCCTAAGTCAAGCGTGCATCAAGGCCCGACCGTTCACCTCGCCCTATCACCGTTCGCATCGATTACCGTTCGCATCACACTTTTCGTAACATCACTCTTTTCGTAACGCATTCACCAGCTTACCCCCCAAGTCGAGTTTGCGTAAAGAAGTTTTACTTCAACTTCTTGGGGAGTAAGCTGGCGAATGCGTTATGAAAAATGTTATGGAGAGGTGTTAGCAAAATGAATCATTTGTTGACTAACCATGCCATAGGTAACCCCAAGGTCATAGGTCACCCCACGGTCGTAGGTCACATCAGGGTCATAGGTCACCCCATGGTCATATGTCACCCCAATGTCATATGTCACCCCAATGTCTTTTTTTTTATGCTTCTCCCCGTCCCGCGAACCCCCCCCCCCCTTCATCCCTCTCTCACCCCTGCCAACCCCCCCCCCCTTCGTTTCTCTCCCCCACCCCCGTTATCCTCTCCCTATTGGATCAGTCGTTCCGGATTCCCTTCCCCTTCTCCTTCCCTTCCTGCCGCTTAACTTTATGAATTGCACACATTTTTCAAACTGATCACGCGTCAAAAAATATACAAATTTCATAACGCCAGAGGTTACCATTAAATGTATATAAACCTTCACGGACGTGCCCACACCAAAATACCAAAGTTTCATCCCATTCGGATGTATGGTAAAGGAAACAATTTCATAATGCTAGAGCCCACCGTTATACTCGTATATATAGAAACCTCCGCGGGCTCGGGCACAAAAAATCAGCAAAGTTTCATTGAAAATCGGATAAATGGTATACATGCGGAAGAAACAATTAATTTTTTTATAAAAAATAAAGATTTGAAAAGAAAAGCATGGCATTTTTTTCTACCACAAATCAGCATTGACGCCAATAATTATCTACAAAAAAAATTCAAAAGAAATAATATGTTTGTATATTTATATATATATTTTTTTTAAATAGCCCTGCTAATTTTACGAAATATCGATAGTCGGTTTTTAAAAGAATTCGCGTGTTTGTATAGGCCCTTATTTTATAGGTGCATAATATTTAAATAAATAATGCTTTATCTGATATTTAGTAAAAAATTCAAATAATGGCTTACAAAAAAATATATTTTAGGTAATCTAACATCGTATTTTGTGTAATTAATGTCGTAAATAACATTAATAATAAGAGATTATTACGTTATTATAAATAAAATTTATTGTTTTAAGTTATTTTGTCGAGAGGTAGGTACGCTGGGTACGTCGACCAATTCATCGATGATTAGATAATATAAGGCGAGGGATTAAGAGTTAATAACCAGACAAAGCTGAAAAATGACATTTTTGAATCAGCTCATAGACGTGTCGAAGCTTTTTACAGAAAAACGATCAATTGATTTCGAAAGATCGTTATTTTATGTGGTAAACTTATATTTTAAATTTTGAAAAAGTTAACATTTTTTTAATAAAAAAATAGTTTTACTGTTGGTCGATGGCAATATTTGTTAATTTTCAAACGAGTAAAGTTATTATACAATACATATATCATACCAAATAGTAATACAGTATTATAAAACTGTTCATTATCTAGGCAAAATATGATTTAGAATTTTAATTTAATTTCAAATAAAATCATTAAAATAAAAATCCAAGCACCCGTTTTGTGCCGAAAATACTACAACTTGACTTATTTATTAGACACTTACAAATTGATTTCTCTCGGAATTTTTAACACAGAAATTTAACTTAAGACGTTATTGAAATATTAGAAATAATTTTTAACCAAAAATATTTTCTCGAGTATATAATTCTGTTGAATTTGCGACACGCTTTTGTGAATATTTTATTCTGTATTTTGACGCGCACGGCGCTAACCAAAACTCTTTGTATCTGTCGATTCACGGCAGCGAGCGGTTGTGTTGTCCGCGCCGGTCCAGTTCATAACATTTTTAATTTATTCGTCCGCTTAAAATGGGGAGAAAAATCAATAAAGACAGAACTTTCATAAAAAAATCAAAATTACCACACCAAAAACATAACTGGGAGAAATATAACGAGAAAAAACAAAGATTAGTAATATTTAATTATCAATTTACGTTGTACATACCTTATATGCTACAGGGTCGTTGGAACGAATCTGTCAGATTTATTGTGTATTTTTTATAACATGTTGTTTAATTTTTAGAGAAAAGAATCAACATTCTAAAGTAAATAATGACTGTAAAGTTTCATCGGTATGTGCAATTCAAATTTTTATTATATATATATTATTATGTACGCGTAAATGGGCTTCGACAAAGTATATTTGATCAATGAAAATGGGTAATAACTTCAATACATTGTGATTCATGGATATTACGGTGACCGATTTATTCGTTTATACCGCGGAAATTATAAACTAGCAATACTACCCAGCCTTACCGTGTATAGGTACACGGTGTCGGGAAATACGTGGTACATTACGGTGACCGATTCAATTGTAATTACCGCGGTAATTATAAACGATAATTTACTAGCATTAATACACGCAAGCAACATTGCCTTATATACACGGTGGCGGGAAACCGGTGGTACATTCCGGTGACGTAATTATAAACAATAATTCACTAACACTAATACCCGGCGTTGTGCGAATTATACGCTCGAAACATTACCTTGCATATGTATGTCGTAGGCCGATCGTAAAATCAGGCAGATCATGTTGCGCCTAGCCACATCATGATCTGCTGCATCGTGAAATGGCGGCAGATCGTGATGTGCCTGTTTTTACGATTGGCCTGCGACATATACAAGGTGTCGAAAAATACGTGGTACATTACGGTGACAGGTTCATTGTTATTACCGTGGTAATTATAAACAATAATTTACTTGCATACCCGGCGTTGCGCGAGTTACACGCATACTTCATTGCCTTATATATGTCGGCGGTCGATCGTAAAATCAGGCAGATCATGGTGCGCCTAGTTACTTCGTGAAGTGCCTGGCAGCAGATCGTGAAGTGCCTCAGACGCATCAAGAACGGCCTGATTTTACGGTTTGCCTGCGACATATACACGGTGGCGGGAAACCCGTGGTACATTACGGTGACCTAATTATGAACAATAATTTACTAGCATTAATACCCAACGTTGGGCAAATTATAGACATGCAACATTACCTTGTACACACGGTGTCAGGAAATTCGTGGTAGAAGCGGAAAACTGAGGACTCAAATTTCACCGCGGGAACAGAAGCTTTTTACCATACTTTTTCTTCTATTTTTAACTTATTTTTTTTTTTTTTTACGAACATATTAATTTATAAACAATAATCTGCGTAAATCGTCCTCAAATTCAATTTGATTCTGAATATACTTTGCTTAAGACAAGTTCGTCCAGTCAATGAATGATCCAAAAGGTTTTAGGGTGCGTGAGCAGGAACCTAAGCGATTCCTTCAAAAAATTGTTTAGGGTGCTTAGGGTGTAAACATACTAAAAGTCCTGACGTCTAGGTGGTGAGTTAAGGGGTGGGGGGGAGGTCCCAATTTTCAGGTTTCCGCTTATATCTCGAAAACGGTGCGTTGCAGAGGAAAATTTTTTGAAATTAAGTAAAAGCTCATAAAATCATCTCCAACTTTTATTCTTTATGTAATTTTCGAAATCCCAGCCGTTTTTGAGTTACACGTTCTACAAACGTAGATATTTTTGAAAAAAATCATTTTACCTCACATTTTTCATCAAACATTCCTTCATGTCGTCTAAAATATTCAACAAAGAAAATAAATTTATATTAAAGAAGTTGTAAAGAATTTAATTTACTTTTATAATATAATTATATATATATATATATATATATATTTAGATGCAAATTAATCTCCAACCAGTAAATATTTACAACAATTTTAAGTTTTTTCGTAAAATATCATTTTCAGACAAAGCTGTTTTTATCTCATTACTGACACACATTTTGTTCGTTCGCATAATAATACGTGTGACCACAGTTTAAAGCCAATTTTTGAAGAACGTAGAAAAAAATAATATCACTTGAAAAATTTTAAATTGTATTTTATAATGAAAATTATAATTATCTCATGACAAAATTTTACGAAAAAACTTAAAATTGCTGTAAATGTTGACCGGTTTGAGATTAATTTGCATTTGTATATATATATATATTCTAAAAGGGAATTAAATTCTTTATAACTTCCTTAAAATAAATGTATTTCTTTGATGAATATTTTAGACGATATGAAGGAATGTTTGATGAAAAATGTAAGGTTAAATGATTTTTTCGAAAATGTCTACATTTGTGGAGCGTGTAACTTAAAAACAGCTTAAATTTCGAGAATTACGTATAAAACAAAAGTTGTAGATAATTTTACAAGCTTTTACTTATTTTAAGAAAAATTTCTCTGTGACGCACCGTTTTCGAGATATAGGCGGAAATCCGAACATTGGGACCTTCTCCCCCTCCTCCCGCTAGCTCACACCTAGACGTCACTACTTTTAGTATGTTTAGACCCTAAGCACCCTAAACAAGTTTCTGGAGGAATCGCTTAGGGTCCTGCTCACGCACTCTACACCTTCTTCCTTGACTGGACTAAATGTGCACATCAGCGTGGAAAATGAGACAAATATTCCTATTATCGTTTTCCAGTGATTTCGAAAGTTTACCCACATCCATTCACATTTTATTTTTTTAAGATCTTTATTTGCTTTTAGCAAGCATTCATTTGTCATTTTCTATTTTTCTTTAGCTCTCCGGTAGGTTGTTTCTTTTTTTACCCTTAGATTAATTTAACACACTAATTTCGGTAATAATTATATATTAGAAATGTGTACTCGCTTTATTTAATTTTTTGACAGATGATTTTTGAGGTTACTAACGACGTTCAATCGAAATGTAAATTTCTGACGCCTCTCTAATTTGTCAAAAAAATATATTATAAAGAAATTTGATACTGTGTCTTTGAATGGTTATGGATCGTGTTTTATATTAAGAACTACTGGTGAATCCAAATCAATATTTAAAAAAAATTAAAACGCTCTTTAGAAGTTACTTTCTGTTAAAAGAACTTAAACTTTCTCTGGTTAGAAGTTACTTTCTGTTAAACAGTGTTTTAGTAACACATTTAATAAATACTGTACAATTTCTGTTTTGAACTATTACTAATAAAAAATGTCTTTAACTGGCTACGAAAGAGAGGCTAGACATATGCATGCACCATGCGCGTGAATTTCCCGTAAAAATTATGGTTTTAATTTATGATTGTGTAATTCAAATCGTGTTTTTGTTAATAATTTCTGTTATAATGACCAAGTCTCTAATATATTAGTATATTCAGTATATTTTATATTATTTTCAGTTTTATTCTATTAATAATGCCATAGAGACATAGTCCCTGTTACGATCAATGCACTAGGTGAGCCGTGGAACCAGGTCTTCATTCCCTTATCGTTCAACTCCGCCGTCAAAAATGCAATCAACTCTCCCTCCGCATCCTGGTCGGTCTCCAAAGATTTTTCGTCCATGTGTTGCTTCAGGTGAAGAAAGAGGTGTAATTCATGTCATTCATTGCCTTTTTGGTAGGGTTAGGTGGTGAACCCATTTTTCAACCCAAAAAAGTTTCGCCTTGGTTGGAAAAACAGTTCGAAGAGATCCGAGCGCATTTGCGCAACGAGCCTCAAAATCATTTGTGTGGTAGACTTACTGACATCTGGGATTAAAATTGCAAGCTTATGAACTTCAACAGGGCTAACTCCCTCTAAATTGAAAAAGCGAATAATTGAGCGCACCTCGCAGGGGGTGGGATTCGACAACGGAGCGTCTTTCTCAAACGAACGCAAAGATCGCACTGAAGCAGCTACCAAGCCGGATCACCGCTCGGTTTTTTGGGAAAGTCTGAGCTAACGCTAGTGCCACCATATTTTGAGAAACAACGAGCAAAGGTAGTTAATTCTTGGACAACCTTCACATTATTGTATTGCGGTCTGTTTTCACTGTACAACTACTAACAGTCCTACTGTTTTTATATTTTCAAGTTCTGTACATATATTATGTAGACTATACTAAAATATATGCTTGTTGCTATATTTTACATATTTTTTATTATAATGCTGCTGTTTTTTTGGTTATCTTTATTTATAGTTGAATTACATAATTTTGGTAAAAATATAAATGTTAAAAATACATTTTACTTTTTTTGACATTAGCTCCATACAGGAAAATATTTCATAATAAGAATAAATATGTCATCTTTGGGGATGTTGTGTCGAAGGTCTTTTTAGAAAAAGGAAGGAGAGGAAGTTCTTGGAAGGAAAAAAGGTATGAGGGGTGGGTAGGAATCTGGGATCGGTGTATCCAAGAGGATGTATGAGTCTATCCTCACCACTGCAGTGCAAGGCTTCCGAGAGAATCCTGCAGGAGAGGTCAAAAAATCTCCCTCAACCAGTCTCTTCCGATCCGGCCTGCCACACAGTTGGTGGGCAGACGCATCCGCCGCCAAGATTCGAACAAACCTTATCCCTTGAACCCGGGCAAGTAAGTCACCAAGCGAAACGAACCCCTTGGGGTGACCTATGGCAGAGGTGTTGGTTATCCAATAAATGGTTTCCTGGGCGGCGGTACCCATACCCGCCTCCCAAATTGGGTTCTGGATTCTGGGAAGGAAAAAGGTACCAGGAGTGGTAGGAACCTAGGGGTCCAAATTGAGTTCCGTTTCCCAAATTGGGTTCGGGATTCTGGGAAGAAAAAAGGTATCAGGGGCATGTAGGAATCTGGGGGTCAGTCCAAGAGTGACGGACATGAAAAAATCTATCCCTCCCACTGTAAGGAGATGTTTCGGAGAGTGCTGCTGGGTAAGTAAAAGATCTCCCAGGTCCAACCAGTCTCTCTTGATCCGGCCTGCCATGCAGTTGGTGGGCAGGTGCATCCGTCGCCAAGATCCGGACAAATAAATGAACCCAGGTACATGGGGTGAGGTTTTTGAAATTCAATTTAATTTAGATTACCAACAATAATCTCCCTGGTTCCCGGGCGGTAGTACCCATACCCGCCTCCCAAATTACTGATAATACCTATTGTGAGAAGAATAAATATGTAAAAATGAGATATTTCTTACAATCAAACTGATATCACTCAGTAGAAATACAATTAAAAAACAACAACAGAATACTCGTAAAAACATTTCAAAAATCAAGAAATTTATATATTACGTAAGTACCTATTTTATACCCACTATTTTTACGCATTTCACTTGTATCTATTTATGTTTATGCACTTCGGTAAACAAATTACAAATAACTACTTATTCGGAAAAAGCTGGAACCGAGAATTCAATATCGATGTCGTCTGAACCATCCTATAGATATCGCCAGTTGAGTGGGACATGCTGCTTGCGGCGGAGCGAATGTGGTATTTCTATCTCGTTCTAAAAAACTTCCGATCGTGAGGCCGTCTTTTGATGAAATTTGAATTTTCGGCCGCTGGTAATGCCCTCTTAAGAGGAACGACTGCGCAGCCTTTTTCATTCAAAACTTGATTTTAGATTTGAGACCAAAATACTTTATTTTTAAATCTGAAGGTTTAGTGAATGAATATCTAGTTTTATTTATTTGCGTATTAAATAATAATATACGCCATTTAATAATTTGATTTTTCAAGATTTTAGAGGCATCTTTGGAAATTATTTGTCAGTTAATGGTAATAATTATAAATAAAAAAGCAAAATAAAATATCTCACATCCGTAATAGATATTTGCTTCATCATTTGTTAAATATTTTTAAAAATTTGTTTGGATAGGTATTTATTGTTATTTTTATTTTATTTAATTTGTGAAACTCCATTTTAATTTCTTATAATTATTCAATAATGTTATTATTTTATTCAACTATGTAGTTTATTTGGAAACAAATTCTGTTATGCAATATTATTTTGCATGGCAGCTGTTTCGCTTTCCGAAAGCATTATCAAACACTAAAGTAATAACATTAAAATAAAATAGTTTTTAGCTACGAGTAACCTACATAGAAATAATATAAATAGCATAGACATACAAATAACTAGACGAGAACTTACAGATGAGGGGTAAAAACCAACTATGGCGGGGCGAAGAGAGGAAAGAGACTTGTGATTCGCCAAGTCTTCTAAGTATGTGTTTCATAGACATACAGCGTCCGCGCGTAAAATGTACGACGAGAGCACGACATTGGTCCGGACACGCCCAGCCGGTTCCGAAAAATGGTTCCAATGGGAGGGGGAAATAACACGTTTTTTAACACGTAAGGGCATGTCCATATTTTTTGTACGTCCGTGATAAATACATATTTTGTAAGTGGCCTAACCGCAGTATGATAATACCTTCAGAAGGCGAAACAGCTGTCACACGTAATAATTACGTAGCAGAACTTGTTTTTGAATAATCTATTTTTATAAATTAAATAATAATATTATTGAATATATTTAAAAAAAATCAGAGTGTGCAAATCACACAGGATAGAAGTGTGAATTGCACAGAAATCTTCAGAAAACTAACGCACAAAGAGGAGACCGATAGGCTATGAAGCACCGCACAAGGAGGAGACGATTATACTATCTCATTCTCTCGCAGGCTTAAATCCTATAGATGTATGTGTTTGTCTCTTTTTAAGGTTCCTATTTTTCGTTTCATTGAGTTTAAAATCACAAGGGTGCTAAAGAAGTTTTTACTTCAAAAAATTTTTGTATTAAAAAAGTCCTCGGAGCCGCTCCTCTTAACCTTGCAATGCCTTGCATGAATAAATAATTAATGATTTGCTACGGTTCCTTATTCTAACGCCTTCGATTTAAAATCATTAACATTCCTTTAAGCAATATTTTTTTGTTTTTATGTCTTCAATCTTCACCATAGATTAAAGAAGTATTTATTATACGGTCTTCACACTGCTGGTATCCAAAACTATGATGTTTGTATGTTATAATGGTTTATAATATATATATATATATATATACATGTACACTTTCAGGTGATTAGTTTTTACGTTATTGTGAATACTTTTTTTATTGCAAGTAACATTAATTTCATAAAAAACGATATTTTAAATAATCAGTACCTACCGATTATGGATATATATATATCTTTTAAAAAGGACCTCAATTTTGAAAGATTCACAGGGCTTTTAAATATATAACTTCAATATTTGAAAAATGTTGTAGTTCTTCTAATAGATGTAGCAATTTTAATAAAAATTATATTCTAATTCAATAACAACTCAATTAAAAAAGAACTCTCGAATCCGTAATAACTAATAACCAATTTGTGAAATTATTTCCCCAGAATTTTCTTTAGGTAATAGACATCGGATGAGAATGCTTTATTTGTTCTACAGGTATTTTAATGAAAGTATATTATTATAATTATACAATATTCAAATTAATTTATGAGTAAATCATTGTAAGAAAGCAATTCATAATGAAGAACGATATTTAAGAATTCAGTTTTATCGCTACCTAGGTTCAAACAAAGCATGCTGACCTTTACCGACAACATTTTAAAATTTAATTTTTTTATGTGAATACAGCACAAGAGTCCAAACTGCTCTCAACTGTCTGGAGCCAGTGAGACTAAGACTTCCCCAACAAGAGTATGTCGTGAAGCTGAAGTATGAGGTAATGGGAAGGAGATGAGGAAATAGCTGGCTGTTCAGATCTGGTCACCAAACACGAGTGAATCCATTTCAACCAAAGTTTAATTTCTGAAATTTGGTCTTACACATTAAATATGTTTTTTAGCCATTATGTATTTTTATGAGTCACTTTTTTTTTTTTTTTTTTAAAGAAAGACAAACATTCCCGGGTTACGAATAACCCAACATTGTTTGAAAATCTCCTACTACCACCGCAGAAAGCCGAAAATGTTGCTTGTGTTGTGATGGAGGACTTAGCCAGCCGAGGAATCGAGCACGCGATGCTCGGGTGTTCGAGCAGCGGTAAAGATTTTCTATACTGAATAGCGAATGACCAGAACTGAATAGCGGCTACTTCCCCACTTTCCTCTTCCCCATATCCTTCCCTTCCCCTTACATTTCAGCCTCACAACATACTCCAATCGTGGATGCCATAGTTTCACTGGCTCCAGACGGGAGAGTTTGGGACTCTTGCGCAGTTTTTACATTTAAAAAAAAAATTGAAATACAGACCCCTTTAGAGACCTAAGAGATGAAAACCTCCACAGGTAGCTATCGAAAAAAATGGCTCTCATTGCGATTCTCATTATGATCCACAAAACACCGCCCAACATCTATAAAAAAGATTCAGTAAAAGAAATTTACTTCAGATGCAATTATTTTTTTAAGCACGCACTTAAGTTTTGTTTAGTTTGGCTTTTGCCGTAAAATATTTTATGGCAGATTAGGCCAGAATTACACATTATGAGTTCGGTACAAAAGCAGGACAAAGGAGAAGGCTTTATACGTTATACGAATGCCATTACGCCTCGATGGTTTTCTCTGCATCATGAGAATAGGATCTTTGTTATTCCCCCACTTATTGGCTTTGCCCTTTGGACTTTGGGTTTGAGGCCGACCGTTGTTTTCAATCAATTCTGAAGTAGGTGTCCTGTCTGAGGTTCGAGATCATGATGATGAGTTTCGAGGGGCAACACTTTTTAAAGCTACTTAAGCTGATGCTGGAAATTACTTAGTCGTGATTAAAAAAATCTTTTTAAAAAATCTGTATAAATTTCAAGATTTTTGATGCTCATCGAGTTTTTACTGCCATTCGTAGATGTCTTGCATGCAGAATTTAATCATTAATATTGATATAATCGTTATGAATTTTTTAGGTGTTATGCCGTGTTGTGCTATATCCTTAAGTAACGCTGCCCAAAACGTTAAACTAACCATTCAAAAGTAAATAACAATAATACTTTTGACGGTGAAAATCTAAAATCAGATACATTAAATCATACGTTTTTAGTCATTTTTAAAAATAATTAATGTTATCTATTTCTTTCAAGTATCAAAATCAAAATAAACATTCCACATCATCTCACAACACAGAGACAGACACCACAATTATTATGATCAAAAGTATATACACCATCTCGATATATTTTTGCGTCACTTTCGACTGACAAAAAACAAAAGCGAAAATAGGGTATGTAATTAAAAATAGCTCGGATGTCTTATATAATCGGAATAAATTAATAAATGCGACTAACTGAGGTGTTTTTTTACGAAAAAGGCGCTATACAAATCAGTCAAGTATTATTATTATTATTAGAACATATCCATTGCAATAAAGCTAAAATACAAGCTACTGAGAATTCCTACTTCGATGCTAAAATCCAGTTAAGAGAAAATAAAATATATATTGTTGAAGGAAGATGCATCCTCTAAGGTAGCGTAGGAACTTAAATCTTGTAATAAAAGCGTAATGATATATTATTTTACGACCCTATTCGCTGCAGTTTGCAATGACTCAAGGTAAATTCGCTCTGGAGATAATTGAAAACAAAATTGTTGTAATTCTCTTCGTGAAGGTTCTATGGCAGGCGTGTCCAATAAACAGAAATTAGTAATGTGATATTCAAAATATAAGAATGGTTCACGATAAAACATACTAATAAGTTAAAAATTAATGTGCCTTGTGTGCATGCCATTGTTTTTGGCATTTGTAAGCTACCTTTTAATGTTTTTAATTGTTTTTGTGTTTAATTCGTAGAAATCCATTTATTTAAAAAAAAAAAAAAATTAAATTTGGTAATGTTATTATCAAATTCTGCAGGTATTTTTGTTACAGCTGTTTCGATTTACAAGACAATTTTTGAACTGGGGTTGAACCACTTTGAGACGACGTATTTATACGTAATAAATCAATTAAGACACCTTCATAAATTGACATTTAGATTTGTAAAAAAATGTCATCTCAAAGTGGTTTAACCACAGTTTGAAAATGGTCTCGTAAACCGAAACAGCTGTAACAAAAATACATACTAAAATACTTGCAGAACTTGATAATAACATTCTCAAATTTAATTTTAATTAAATTTAAAAAAAAAAAAACTTTTTGAAGGATAAAGCAGAGTGGTAGAGACCACCATTCAGAATCGAAACATTGCTATCATGTTTGATGCTTCTCCTTCACCTTCACCTTACCTATCTCTATTCCTCCTCATTTCCTTCAGTCTCACGACATAAACCGATTGGCGATAGTAATAATAATTATACATTTAAAAAAATAAATTTCTTATACGTTACAAACTTTAAATTTAATACATTTAAGAAATTACACATATCATTGGCAAAAAAGGGATTTACAAATACCACTGGGAGAATTTGGGGCATTTGTGTGGTATTCGCAAATCAAAAAAATATCTGTCAGCTATTTATTTTAAAGAATGATGCTCATAATCTTGAGAAGTCACTGGGAAATGCAACCACTTCCTTCCAAACAGATATTGACGCATTAGTTTCACTGTTCAATATTATTTCACTAGTTTTATGTTGCCTTTTTCCTACTAATAAAAAATATTTTATTAATTTAAAAGATTAAAACTATGGACAGTTTCTGTTCACTTTAATATAACCAAGAGAAGAAAAATGTTGAACACCCATGTTATCTATAGTCTATGTCTATAGAATCTACAGCGTGCAGCTGCTCTAAGGAAATCGAATGAACATAATTTCTATTGTATGTCGATGAATTCCTTTTTATTTTAATCTTGTTATTTTGTATCTTGTGTTCAATTTTGTTAATCCACCATATAACTATATTATTTTAGAGCTCACATAGTTTATTTAATTTTATTTATTATTAATTAAATAAACTGGTCTGATTTGTTTGTGTTATGGTTGTAACAGTGGAAAAAATGGTGGAGTCGTGTAGATCTAACGGAGACACGGATATTTATGACACTTAACATTTTATTATTATTTCTTTTGTTTTCCTTTTACTACTATTAGCTTATTATCTTTTTTTTTTTTTTGTTTCGTGTACATTCATATCCACCTTCTTTTTCTTTTTTTTTCCTTTCAAATACTTTATACTTTGTACATGTATGTTTATATTATACCCTTATGGAATGTGTGGGATTGCACTCTCCTCCCCACATACTGGAATAAACACTTATTTATTTATTTATTTATTTATTTAGGGCGTTTATAACGCTTAACATTCATCGCGATTTATTTTTGGGATATTATGCCGCGTTACGCTACCTCCTTCTCTAGCCAACGTTTTGGATCGCGTTACAGCGTGCATCATAAGGGCAGGTAGGTATGTGTGTTCTTACACATCTGCTCTGATGTTGGACACTGCGAACTGCAACGCAACTTGCTTCCCAATACATCTGCAACTAAAGAATGATGTAGAGCGACACGGCATTATATCCCAAAATTAAATCACGATAGTTTAAAAATATCTTTCTCCAGACAGAAAGGAGTGGTATTTTTTGATAAAACTTTAATGTGTGTAGCAGATGTCATTTATAGATTGTCTTAATCTAAATTGAACTACATCTACTGTCTTTGTATTTTAATTTTCTTTACATAAAAGTCTAAATAAAAGACCTGATGCATATTCTAGCTGCGTTCTCACAAGGGAACAGTAAATGAGTGTCATTGCTAATTACTCTTACATACTATAATAATGATACGTAGTTTTCGGGTTAAGTCTTAAGCGCGGTATACCCGTTTAAAAAGAAAATGGAGAGATATGTAAATACGAATTCTAGAGAGAGCATGCTAATGTTAAAATCGATAATATTTAAGCGAAAATAGTTAATAAAAAAAATAAATGTTTAATAACAAAACGACTCATTTAAAATAGAGCAAAAAATCTCGTGGTGGTTGACTCAAACAACATTTAAAGAACCTCTGTGAGTTTTTTCATTCTATAACTTGTAAAATAACAGAAACAAACGATTTTAAAATTATATTCTGAGCATACTTTGCGATTTCTTTCAATCGAGGGAATTTCACATAATTTGCATTTCTGTGTGTGGGGAATGTATAGATATTATATTCAAGAATAACATTTTTTTAAGAGCTTTTATACTTAAAGAAATGGGTATATCGCGGCTTAAAGTCAACAAAAACATCTCAATGCTTCGATGGCTTAAAATCAAACAACGTACATTTCAGTATTGCTGTCCACTATGTTCGTCAGTTTGTCGGGTTTTAAACTTTTTTTTAAATGTAAAATAGTATCCATTATATTTAAATCGAAAGTATACAACAACTATTAAACCAACGCCGTATCACATGCTACGCATTTGATTTGTCCTCCTCCAAAAATGTTTTCCACGAGCGTCTCTATTCTCTAACCCAGTTTCTCTCTCCAGTTCTCAGACCTCCCCATCCCATTTCAACATTTTTCCACGCAGTCAGTTCAACTCAGAGTCAGTTCAGACTCTCACAATAGTTGTACCCTCAAAAGAGTTCACGATATACTAGAGTAGGCTGAAAAGTAATGCACACATGCTTGTAAAACACGAACAAAAACAAATACCAAGATCGAGCAAAAAGTACATTAAACTTCGATTCTTAAGCTTCAAAATCATACATTTATTTTTTAACATAGTCACTGTTAAGGCTAGCGTATTTCTCCCAACATGTAACAGGTTTTTTCATTATGTAACTGAAAAAATCTTCCGACATTTCTCAAATCCAGGACTTAACAGGTGCCTTCACCTCATCGTCCGAGGTATAATGATTACCCTTAAGGTGTCTTTTGAGTAGAGGAAAACATAAAAAGATCGGGGGAGTGAGAAGGGTGAGGAATGGGTTCAAACTTCAGGTTTTGCAGAGGCTCTAATCGACGCTATTTGTTCTCGTTTGTGAAACGGCGTGGTACCCATCGTCCACAGATTTTACGGTATCTTAATTGTTCAACAATGACGCCGACAAGATCCTTGGATATTCAAAATGGTTTGTGATACGCTTTTGAGTGATTTGCCGGTCATTTTGAATCAAATCGTGGACAAGTTTAAATTGTTTATCGTCTGTATCAAAATCGGACGTCCGCTGTATGTTTCATCGACAATTATTGCTTTTTCAGTATTACAATCTTCAAATTTTACTACCCATCGATTTACAGTAGACCTATCAACAGCATCGTAACTATAAACATCCTTTAAACGGCGATGAATATCAGTAGGAGTCACTTTTTCATCGGTTAAAAATTCGATAACAGCGCTCTGTTTACCTTGCGTTGACATAACACTAAAACACGTCTCTATAATTCCGCTTCTCAAAATACACTGGACGAATTCAACGACCTCAAACTTGCGCGTAAGTATAGAGGAGGAATGTCACTTCCATATTCCACTTGGCGCGCTTCTGAAGGTCATTTTGTTTGCGCTGTACAAGCATGTGTGCATTACTTTTCAGCCTACCCTAGTAATATACTTGGCCTAAGCCTAAGTATAGCATTGCACATTCTAAATTTATTTTCAATCATTGGTCCTGAAATAGCACAAAAGAAGGATGTTTACGTCATGTAAATACTAGATATAACTGTACGAGTATTTTTAGTTTTAAAAAGAACGCCTAAATAGCTTTTTTAAGTAAATTTGTTATATTTATAGGTTCTCATGATAATTTTTTTAGAATACGACGGCTTTGGAATAAACTATGACCGTATGATATTAATACAGTTTGACAGTAATATTTTTGGGTTTATAGGGCTCTCAAGCATATTACATGTTTTTATGTTAACTACACGTCTGGGTATTAGTTCTAACTTTTAACATTGCTGAAATGTTTAATATCATCTATTTGGATGGTGTGCCTAAGGTCTTTTATTGTATTGCTTGAAAAAGAGGTTGTTTTTGGAACCACAAATTAACGTCAAGCTTTTATGGTTTATCGGGGAATACTCAGGTACTAATGAGATCTATAACGCATGATCTGAAAACTGAAATTCTAGTAAAACAGACCTAAAAAGCTTCATCTTCTATATTCCAATGATTCTAGGTAATAGATACGTCAATGAGGGTATTATTAAGGAATTTTAATTCTGTTTGTATGTCTGAATTTAAAAACAAACTCTCAGCCGATGAGCTATAAGTTATGTCAACTTTTCGATCAGAAGTTTCCAGGATAGACTAACTTTTTTCAGTTTGCAATATCATTTCCACCATGAGCTTGAAAAATATAACTTTTTGCAATCTAGGAAAAGAGCTTTAGAATTCAGGCGAAACGAGATAGTAATTAAAAGTTTAAAAACAAAGCGAAATAATCAGGTTATTTCCGTCTCAGACTGGACCGAATGATAATAAATTGGCTGCCGTCATTAAACACTTCCAATGAAGAGATCATCTTTCGTTTACCTTCCGAGATTGGTTTATGACTGAGGTTTTGTTTTATGAGGCTGTGGTCAGCAGTCAGAAGTTATTCGTGTTAAAAGCTTCTGCAGGAAAGCACAAATAAAACAGACGATGGACTTATTATAAGGAACGGACTGAATGTTTCTCCTCTGGAGCATGAGCAGCAACTCGTCGAGTGTCGGCGAATCCGCGTGGATATGCTGGTAATTCACCGCACTTGCCTCGATTTTATATTTTGAACCTTAAAGGTAATAACCGAATAGAATCGGAAATATGTCATTTTTAAATAAAATTCTAGACTTATTAACTTTTTTCCACAAAAAAGTATAAATCAACTTCGCAAGATTGTTCTTTTTATCTATAAAAGGTACATATGTTTTAAATTTTGAGAAAAAATAAACTATTTCAAGTTCCTATAATAAGGTTATACTCGTACATTAGGTCGTTGGCAGATTTGTTAAATTTTTAAACAAAATTTTGTGTTATACAACACTCATTTCAAATCATATAATCATGCAGTAAAATAAATCAATAAATTTTCTAGGAAAGCTTCTTTTAAGAATTTTAATTTTAGTTCAAATAAAATCTTAAAAAAAAGATCCGAGCACGTGTTTTGTGACGAAAATACTTCAGTTTGTCATTTATTTACGGTCTTAAAAGCTAACATGTAAATTTTTTTTACTTCTATATTTTGCTTAGACATTATTGAAAAATTATAAATACATCAAAAAAAATTCAAAAACTATATAATTTTAATAGTTTTATCATCACACGTTTGAGCATTTTGGAATATAGGTTATGAATATTATTGAAATAAATCCGATATTGAGTCATTATTTAAAAATGCTGGTACGGAGAATAATTAATCTTTCTCATCGGGACCGCCCTGTACAGTTGCAAGGGTACAATTGCAAGACCGTCTTTCGACGAAATTTGAATTTTCGGCCGCTGGTTAATAGCATACTAAAATATGTTTATTCGCTTTGCAAGGAAATAATGTATTTTAATAGTATTCTAGCTTGTCGTTTTGTCACACGAAAATGTAATTATTTTTCTGTAAAAAAGCGCGTCGCAAAACTCCTTGTCAAATAAAGTCATAATTCCGATTTTCAAAAGTCGTAGTACTATATTCATTTGACTTATTTTTATTGTGAAGAACGCTTATTTAGCCGGAAAAAATATGGGGGAAAGGGTGAGTACCTTTTTTCATATATCTCTTCTAGATTCTATGACGTAGTGGGATGCTGATCTTTGTACACGGGCGCCTATAAAATATGGAATACCCTAAAAACGATCATAAAAATGTGAAACAATATGCCCCTTTTTATTTTACGATTTTACGCACTACTAACGTAAAAACCCACCGTAAACTCAAACTATAAACCCAGCACAGATGCAAAATATGAAAAAGCTCTCGTTTTGCATAGATCATTTTAATAGATATTTTACATCCCGTATCTAATATTCAATTTATGCGGCTCACATAATCTATAGGTACCGTATTAAGTACGATCTGTCAAAAGGGATTTTGCATTTTGATTCCTGATTTTAATAAATGATTTCTTAAATCAAGTTCTGTTTTAAAGGTCAAAAGTAATTTCGAAACATTTAATATAAAATTGTCCAGTCCAAATTTCATTTTAGATTCTGCGTGTTGTAATACCAAAATATATATAAAAAACTCGGAAATTTGCATCATTCCAAATTTAGCTTTCTACATTGTAAAAAAATACCTTTGTAATTTTAAGAGATATTAATTAGATTAATCAATTTTGAAGTATATATCACGACCCGTTAAATAAATCCAACGCCCCAATTTTTAGGCTTGCTTTTGAATTTGAATTGAAAATAATGACTTTAAAGTACATGAAAATACGAATAAGTAGGTACTTGTATTGCACCTTTTTCAAAATATATTTTTCTGCTTCAATCATGCTAGAAAATGCCGTAAGCATTTCAACATGTCGCAGTACCTACACTGCACACAACTTGGAATTCAATTTGTTTTAGGTCAACAACGCATTTTGAATGCATTGCTTTGTTTGTCAGTGTAGGGCAAATAGTACTTCGTATTACTAAGGCCATGTTCAAAGTACTACCTATGTATACCCTATGCCATACAGGTTCTGATGTACTTTCTTATTTAGGTAGTCATTATTCTTACGCTAGATGAGCTTTTCATTGAAGTTGAACCTTTACGTACCTGGATGTATAAAACACAGACAACTCTCTGACTAAACTAATATTCTGTCTCTTGACATGGCCGACTGCAGTATTTTATTCACTTGATCGTGACATGTCTTCCTTGGGCGTTCCCGACTTCTTTTACTGTCATTTTCCTGAAAAATCTTTTCTCCGTTCATCCGATTTAAAATAAATAAACCATCTATGCTTATCTTTCTTAATATTCTTGACTTTATCTAAAATACAAACATTCTCGATTATTTTATTTTGCATGTGCCTTAATGAGATAATTTCGGCCTTTTCCGGAACATAATGTAGGTAGCTCACAAGTGTTTCCTAATTAGTATTATTTATGACTTCACAAAGCTGAACATGCCAATCTTATATTAAATTATCACATGTAAAGGTGGAATTGGCTGCTATACTATGAGAAGTAAAACGTTTTTCACTTTCCACTTAAAACTTTTTTCTCGGATTGTTCGGGAATTTTTGGATATAATTTTAAATTTTCCGGTCACATTGAAAAAATCATACCTCCCAGTTTTAATATGGAGACATACAAACTGATTACAGTTCTAAACAGCCATTGAATTCACCTATCTTTTGTCGATTATCACTTATTCGTAGGATTTATAAAAATAATATTTAAAAATCGTAAACTTCTACTTAATTACTTACAAATAAGGGAAAATTTTCCAAAATTGGCAGCAAAGCAATCCGAGGTATTTTAAATAGTGCCATATTGTGGCAAAAAGCGCTCCAGTGGCTAAAGAGAATCATCCAAAAGTAAGGTAGACTTGACTTATAGGTACAAATCTAACGTTTCACCGCGCACCGCTTTCCTAAAAATGTTCAATTTTTTATAAGAAAAACTCTCTTTTTATAACTTTTGAAGGTTATTCCCATCAATGTAATATATCACTGAAGAAGAAGATAACAATAGTAAACTAAATGAAGATATATACAAGAGAACAAGACAAAGAGAAACAGAAAAAGGTAATAATAACAACTGGGACTCGAACCCAGGACCTCTCGTCTAACTGGGACGTTAGAAAAAGAGAATTTTTCTTACAAAAAATGTCCTATAAAATATTCATAAAAAGTCAGTAGTCCATGTAAATAAAATCGGATATATTTATCCGTGACGTTATCCAGGTTATAAACCAATTCTTAGAATGATTGTCTCCAACAAAAAGGGTAGTTGCCTATAATAAGGATAAAAATTTGTTGAAGAAAATATTGTTAATTTTAAATTTGAAATACGAGATTGACTAATATGACGATTTGACTGGGGGTGGCAATGACGGAATTGGTAAATAAGGAATTGTCCTTAAACTTAAAATGAACGACTTTTTCGTTAACTGCAATTCCAGTTCTCTCGAAAAAGTCGTTCATTTTAAGGTTAAGGACAATTCCTTATCCAGAACCGGAATCGCCACTCTAGTTCCATGATGTATCGTCCCAGGTAACTGAGCCTTGTTCCCATCAGGACGGGACATTGTCACCATAACCATAGGTGAATTAGAATCTCTTCATCCTCTCATTTTCTGCAACTACCAATGATGTTTTCCACTCCCATTGTAAGATTGTGTCTCCTAAGCTACTAGTTTGTGGTACTACCAGTTTCCTCAGTGAGTTTCTGTATTTTTTTCATTAGCTCCACAGGGGAGGCCCTGATAAAAATAATTCTCTTCAGGGATTTTGTCATCTTTGTGTGGAAGGTATTTTTAGGAAAGGAAGGATAGGAAGTTCTGGGAAGAAAAAAATGGTGGGTATGAATATGGGGGTCAGTGTGTCCAGGAGTGACGGACGTGTAAATCATCTCTCCCACTGCATTTTCAAAGGGTATCTCTCAACCGGCCTTTCCCAATCCAGCCCGCCACGTGATTGGTGGACAGACGCATTCGCCGTCAAGACCCGGATAAACCTAACCCCACGAACTCGGGTACATCTGCTAAGTCACCAAACGTAGCGAACCACTTGGGGTGACCTACGGCAGAGGTTTTGATTATCCAATAAATGGTTCCTGAGGTGACAGTACCCATATTTATCTCTATATTATGGAGTAGTTGCATGGGATGTCTAGTCTGGGGTTTCGTCCGTGTGATTATATAATTAAATATTGTAAATTACAGTTGTGCCTGAGGAAGGTATTTCAGATTTTAGGCCTTAGGGGAAAACCATTATTCAGAATTGATACGTTATTTGAAATGGCAATAGCTAAAGAATAAATAATACAACACCCATATTTTATGGTAATTGCCATGTTTGGTGACCAGATTTGAATCTTTTTCTGTTAAAAAAAATTATAGGTAGATACTTTACAGTTTTCAAATTTTGAAAGTTCATTTAACTGGAATAACAAAAATATTTTTCACATTAATAAATTATAAGCGCGTTGATAATACTTGCACATATATTTTTTTAATAACTGGAAAGAATTTGGGTTGTATTTGGAAAATAATACAGCTTTATTCTACCAAAAATAAAATGATTATAAAGTGTTAGTAATTATAATAATACAATTTAAAACCCACGTAATATTAAGTCATCAAGGAATTGGAAATGAGTATTAATTTACTAATTCTAAAAAGCAATTTAAATACCAAGCCTCCCCTTTTCAAATCAAATAACAAAGTATCGATTGTCATGCTTTTTTAAATATATTTATCACACAAATGTTTTAAATTTGTCGAAAATTCCCACAATAACTATCAATACAAGAACTTAATTTCTATGGGCGGAATTAAATAGCAATAAATATCGTTTTATTCTTTACACGCCGTATATATTTTTGTTTTTAAACTCTTATTTATTTTATCTTTATTCAAATTTACTGCATTGAAATCTTTATTTATTGCAATGGAAATATTTTTAAAAAAAAGCTGTTTGTTTCTGTTTTGCAAGTATTTCAGTATTTTTAAACGACTTCGAAAAGGAGGAGGTTATCAATTTCACGGTATTTTTTTTATTTTTATTTTTATTTTTTTTTATGTTTGTTACCTCAGAACTTTGATGGGTGAACCGATATTGATGATTCTTTTTTTATTAGAAAGCTGGTGCTTCCCGTGTGGTCCCATTTTAGTTTTGGAATCCATGAGAAAACCATATATGTCTTAAATTTGCAATAAGTATATGCGCGACAAATGGAAGAATAACTCAATATTACGCCAACAGATTTCGATGATTCTTTTTTTTAAGTAAAACTTCTTTACGCACGCTCGTCACTAAAAATCAAAAAATAAACAAAAATTTTGACAAAACATAAAACGACTTAAAAAAATGCACTAACAAGTAAAATAATAATTTCGTACGATTGCTATTTTTGGAGTCGGTGTCAGCCAAGATCTCCACATCTCACCTATAACCACCTATGTATGTAGTTACCGCTATTCTGGCATTCAAAACCATTTTCAAACTGTGGTAAGACCACGTTGAGACGACTTATTTATATTATTTTATCTAACCCCGCCCAATTTCAATGTTTATGATTCCTTTGGCATGGCGGGGTAAGCCATTGACCTGGTGGGGGTAAATTGAATTATATACATAAGTCGTCTCAAAGGCTTGACCTGGGTTTGAAAATGGCCTTGAACGCCGAAACAGCTTTCACAATAATAATAAAAAAAAAAACAATGAAATGCTTGCAAAACTTAAAAAT
This sequence comes from Limnephilus lunatus, assembly GCA_917563855.2. Classification (NCBI taxonomy): domain Eukaryota; kingdom Metazoa; phylum Arthropoda; class Insecta; order Trichoptera; family Limnephilidae; genus Limnephilus; species Limnephilus lunatus. Next base: position 13,840,845 of record OU830601.1, on the reverse strand, counting down.
AACATTTACATCTAGTTAAAAAAAATAAATGGAGTTATTTTCTTTATTTATTTATTAAATAACATGTATGCACACAAAATATATAACATTTAGATACAAGCATAGACAGTTTACATATATAAATACTTAGAATTTTAAGAACACAATACATAAACATAAAAATTTATTTACAACAATTTTTTTTCGCTTTGACGTAGGACCAATGGGTTAAGAAATATCGAAAATTCTGTATGTATATTGGCAGTTCAGTGTAATCACACTAGCTGTGAATGATATGTGTAGTTATGGTGGAGTCGAGTAGATTTAATAGGGACAGGGATTTTAATAAAACTTAAGATTTGACAGTAGCTCAAGATTTCTTATAAAACTTATGCGATTTTTTAATAATTTAAAAAGTACAAGAATGACAATAATTTATGGTTTTCTGGGTAGAAAGTAGCGGTAGTTTTAGATTACATATTTATTAAATGGTTATCTCAATTAGTATTGAATATATGTAAGAAACTTCCTTTATACTTTCTCCAAGCGGTGTAAGTTACAAGTCTATAGGAGACCATACAGGAGATGTATATTCTATGTGCCTTCTTACAAGATCTCACTAAAAGTCCTTCTATTACGTATTACAAAACCTAAAATTTGCACGGTCTTAGTGTAAATTATTTCGTAGAGACGATCAAAGTTAAGTTTCCTGTCGAAAATAACTCCACAGTCTTTTATGAATGATACTAAACGGGAATTAAATACATAAAACAATTAATAAGTGTTATGTTTCATTACATATTCTATTTCCTCATGCGAATTCAGGTCAGTATCAGTAATAATATACATAATTTGGCACCTATACATCTGACAAATCCGATTAACATTAATAATGAGGGACTGCACGGTGCAGATTGTGATTATTGCTGGTGCATTTCGGGGTACTATTATAAATGTTGTATTAATAATTACAAATGCCCATCGTAATAATTAATATCTAAAATCTATCACAATTTATTAGCTTCAACTCCCAGCTCTGTATTATTCGAGTATTTTTAAAAATTATTTTTATGCGAGTACAGAACAAGAGTTACGACCGTTATGTCTGGAGGCAATGAGACTATGGCATCCCCATTTAGGGTATGTAGTGCGTCTGAAGATAGTAGGGAGAGGAAGGAGATGGGGTGTGGATTTTGGTTAAGTACCTATCTCGATATTCAAATCTAGTAATCAAATACGGTTAAAGCCATTTCAAGTTTAGATTCTGAATTATGGTCTTTCATCACGGTGATACTAAAAGAATCTTCTGTTTTGGGACGTGTCGCAAAAGCACTATTTTTTATTTTCAATAAATTGTGAAATAACACAAATTATTCAATAAAATTAACTTGCGCACGCCGGGATTTGAATCCGATGCCTCCGGATTCGTAGCCCAGGATCGTAACCACTCAACATCGGAGGCCGTCAGATTATTGTAGTACACCTATGTATCTATTTTGTTCGTAGTAAAAAGTTCATGTAAGTATAAAAAAATTCGACGCCGAGCGTTATGACTTGAGAGTGGTATTGCTTCGAGCATACTTTTCATTCTGATGTTTGCGATTTGAGTATTCACAATTTTCTACAAGGAGAAGAGTGAAGCGGACCAAATTCCATTTTTAATTACCTTTCAACTTTAATTCGATAAAAAGTTTGCAGGTCTTCAGACCCCGCATTCCGGATTTACAACGACATAATAACATATTCCCTTGAACGCTTTAAGTTTTTAAGCTCCTAGGACCGGTGTATCAGTTGATTTTATGTTCGGATTGGTTGTAACATCGAGCTTAGCACGGCTTGGAACATAATCCGTCTACATGTCGCAATCCCAGATATCAAAAGAATTACACGGATCGTCTGTGATTTTAATAGAGAAAGGTTTTTCTATTTTTTTTTGAATACCCAAACTACTGTCTACGTGAGTACTTTATCTGTGCTTTCTACTGTCATTGGGAGATAGCGATCTTTGAATGTGTTATCGACAGCAATTTATTTCATGAACCTAAAATATTATCAAGCGGGTTGATTTTTTACGAGTTGATTTTTGATCAAGTTCTCCAATTCAATCAGCATAGTGCTACAAGCAGAGGAAACTAATTTTAAATGTATTTGTTTGCTGGAGTTGTAAACTATTCATGAAATTAATCGCTGAAAACAAAACGTCCTGACATTAAACTTTAAAAATCCCTTACCAGCCTGTTTTTTTGATTATTCTATTTATTTAATATATATATATATATATATATATATATATATACATATATACAATGTACATTTATATGATATAATAAGTTAAGTAGATATGTTCAAATATTTTAATACCACTCGTCCATGGAAGCATTAGCTTGTATCTGGAAGAGTAGTGTACATTTTTAATGCTTTATTGTAAGTAAATTACATGTGAAGGTAAAAAAACAATAAGTTGTAAATTTGGTGTTATGTAATTAAAGTATCTACTATAAAAAAATTTTACTCTGTATATGAATAATGTGTCTAGAAATATTGTTTAAAAACAAAACAAAATTTATCGTTGATGTTTCTAATTTTTCCAGTAGTTGATTGAAAAAAAGTCTTCCTTGGTAAGTATAATAATATTTTGCAAAGGAAGTGTTTAATTTTGGGCATGGAAAAATATATTTATGACTAGTACGGTTTTCAGTTATAAATTGATACTTGTCTTTTTCTTTTATAATTTGAATCACAGCATTTTTATTGAATAGATCTTTAAATGAAGGTACTTGGAATCCTTTAAATAGTCGATCCGTTGGGTAGTCAGAAGGTATTTTAATTTGATTTTAATTATTAGCATTTGTACAGATCCCCAGCTTATGATAGCATATTGTAAAGTTGATTGAACCAAAGTGTAATATATTAAATATAAGTTTTTTACAGATAAAAAATGTCTTATTCTTAAAAATACAAAAATCAATTTTCTAATTTATTTTACAACTTGATAAATTTGTTCCTTCCATTTCAAATTTTTATCGATAATTACTCCTAAATGTTTGATTGTGTTTGTTGTTTTTAATATTGTGCAGTTTGGGGTACAATAATTTTTATTATGTGTTTTGGAATTATCATGAATGATGATTTCAAAGTTTTTAGGGGTATCGTTTTTGTGTATTGCAAATGGAACAACAAATGCTTTATCAATTAATAACATCATCATTCCTCGTCTCTCGATGAATATAATAATCAATAAGTACTTATAAAATTAGGCAATTTACGTACATTTCGGTGATATGAAAGTATCAATATTATTTACATAGATGTCAGTTTTTTATAGTGCGCTCCCTCTAACATTCGGTATTTACATAGCTCACTTTCAAACCACCTTCAGTAATCTTCTGCTTTTTTTGATTGTTTACTATGTAACCTTAACTGATTCTGAAAACAGCTATGTTATTTCTGTTCTGCTGTGCTTGCAATCATTCTATTTAAACTGCATTAAATCTTCTATTCTTCCCTTTCTACTCCGAAGTATCACAAAGGAATACAAATGTCAATGTCTATTGAATCTACCTATACGATAGTTGAATACGACATCTCTTTGAATTATTATTAATCCTACCAACACTGCGATGTGCCGGTACTTGTAAAGAAAACAAAATTAAAGCGACAAGTAATGGGCGAACAACAATAATTGTTTTAATCTCGTCAGTCGAGATATCCGATTAGTCTTTGAGACGTTTGATGGTCTCCGGAGACTTGTTATGGCCGTTAAAGCGTGAAATAATTAATACAAAATTCCTAAAGGCTTCTACACTTTCATCTGAAGATTTTAACGGATAAATGGGGTGTGAATTGGAGGTGATTGGGGGAGCGGGGTACTACACGTAATGAAATCCCCCAGAGAAATAACCAAGTTTCTCGAACAAGTAGTCTCGCATCTTGCCAAGCTTTAGATGAAAATATGGTCGTGTTTTCAATTTTAAGGAGCATCTTCCGACAGACTTCTAAAAGGGAGTAAATTGGAAAGTTCTTTGGTAAGTCTTCTCCTTGGATTGATTTGTCGTTAATTGCGTAAAACGAATGAAATTATTTATGGAAGGTTTATTTATTTGTCAGCTGGGTCGCTTCCCACGTTCGATTTAATTATTCAGTGCACATGGTTTATTCAAAATCATTGAATATGTCAAACGACTTTCGGGCTTTGTGTTTTGATTTTCATTTGTGTTAAATAGAGCCCACATTGTAAAAACACTGTAGGATTGTAACATGATTCAATTTCGCATTCTCTATTACACAAATAAGAAGTGAAAACATCTATATATTTAAATTAAAATTTTGATTTTATTTTCTTGAATGAATGCAATTGGAAGCGAAAATAAACCCACTTCCTGACATCCTATCAAACTGAAACTCAACAGAAAGACTTGTTATAGGTGACGATGAATTCTATCCACTTTTGGTGTTACTTACAACACACACGCTCACACATACATTTCTCTGAAATTGGCTACTGGAAATGTATTATAGTAAAAAAACTGTTTTTACAGGTTGATTTAAAAAAAAATTATTTCGTACTACTCGACCTCGGGTTTATGTCGGTGACGTAATTTTTCCCATTTGAGTTGTTAAAACTTTCAGTTTTTTTTATAATCTAGCTCCGTGGGGCTCTACTTTAAGACATTAATTAATATGGACTATTTTATGTTATCGAACATTATTAATACCGTAGTGTCTGCGTGGTTGAATTTAAAAATCCGACTTCGAACGCATGTCTGCCGCTGCGCCTTACCCGTCGCACCATATAAACATCCGTATACGTGAATTTTTAGACAAAGCTACCGTTGTAATTCGGTTTCTAATTCAAGAATTCGTCTCAAGATGTCAACACTTTTGTCGGCAAGACGTATAGGGACGTGCCCTTCATAGGTATAAGTTCGAGAATAAAATGTTGGGATTTATAGGAACTTAAAGTAAGTTCAGTTTTTAAATATTCACAAACATTAAAGATTCTCTACATAACTTATTTCAGAAGCCACCTAGAGTATGCTTCAACAGTATGGAACCCTCATTGTTCTATTTATAAAACAAATCTAAAAAGAGTTCAGAAAAAGTTTATGAAATATATCTCTTGAACCTTAAATATCTTGATCAACGCCGAGATATCAAAGACCTAGTAATGCTCTGTAAGATAATTCATAACTTTATTGATAGCACATACCTACTACAAAATATTCATTTCAGATTTCCATTAAAGAGTTACTCGATGTCCGGACACATTTTATATTCCTAAGAACCTTACAAATTACCTTAAAAATGTATTTATACGAAGAAGCTGTAGCACTTTTTAAATTATGCGCAGACATCGATATGTGTTTAACACGAGCATCACTAAATTCACAATATTTATAAAAAATAACATTCAATCGAATATGCTTAACCGAAAACTTAATATTTTAATGATTTTTTTTAGCTCAACACATTTCCTCTTTTGATTTCAGCAGTTCGAATTTGAATAAAATCACTTCCTTAAAGATATTATTAATACACATTCCAATTTAAATGTAAACATTGGAAATATTTCACAAAACACTTTTCGTAGATTCATAAGACTAATAAAAAAATAAAAATTAAGTAGGTAGGTACATAACACAAAAGTTTTCGTATAAAGACTTTATACTCATTAAATATCTTCACATCTTCAAGAAAAGACGGTCCTTGCCCGTCGGCATTATAATAAATGGTTTTCTTTATGCTTAATTGATTATATTCTCTCAGAGATACAAGATTGATTCTTGCAATAACGTGCAATTATGGGATGCAATATTATTCAATAAATTATTTCCTGGCATTACAACGTAATCACAGCGTATCCTCTCATCATGAAAGGATTGTGATCGGTGCTAAAGTTGCTGTGACCTTTGAAAATTCTTTATTAAAAGGAAATGAAAGGCTTATGCATTTGTATCTATATTGTTTTTCATGTGGATATTCACGTCGAATTAATATTTGAATCAACTATTTTATCAATTAGTTCCGATAATGATCTCATTCCAACAATTCGTTCCACATAACTTCAGCAACAATTTATGCAAGTTTTTATATTAACGCTGTCAAATATGGTATATGTGTAATATCACGGGTATTAATTATTAATAATTTATTTTAAAAAATTTATTTGCTATACTTGGTTTACTTCTTTGAAGCTTGTTTATTTCCTGATTATTTGATAAAGTCAAAGTTTAAAAATAACCAGCAGTGTCAAGAAAGGTTCTAAGTTTCAACGCAATGAATCAGAAGTTTTGAGGTAAAAAATTCCAAAAGAAAAAGAGTCGTCCGTTTCCCGGGACAAAAGAAAAATTATCACGAAAACTTTCAAGTTTTAATCATTCTCCTTTAATAAAGTTTGCCGTCAGAATTAAAATGTCGTTTCAAAATTTGGGAGCTAAATTTATGTGAATAATCATTATTCGTGATTAAGGGCTTCATTTAAATGGGAAAGTCGGAAAGATGTTCATTGGCTGGACGACTTTTTCTTCAAAGAGGAAATAATTCGTTTTTTGGTTCGTTACATTTAACGTAGAAGACGTAGAACTGTTTCTGGGTAAGGATTAGCTCACTGAAGCGGTTTGACTTGAAATAAATAATTGAGTGATCATTATTTTAGTACAGTTCAAATGGAAAGAATTCTGTTCCGTTTTGCTATAAATAAGGGTCCAGCAATTTGTAGCTACATGGATTTGTTGGGTGCGGGACCAATTAGAAGAACCCTTCACAGTGAAGTAGTTAGCAGATGAGCATTGGATAGGATTCAATGATCATATAAATTTTAGATAATCATAATAGGTGCCGGGTGGCTACTTATTTTTGAAATCAAATACTCATTTGTGGTTTGTGGTATGGTCGTTAGTGGTCCAAAGAGAAAATAGAACATCGAAGAAAAGTTAAAAAAAGGAACAAACAGAACTAATTAGGTAATCAATTTAATTCTTTTATATTGTTCCGTTTTGTCACTGTTTTGTTTTATCCGGTCACCTGTTGTTAGTATATTATCAGTACAAACTATTATATTGTACCTAGCTACACCTATCTGATAATATTGTTTTCATGAATCAATAATCTAGCAAATACCGATATATATATACTGAAAAACTGGTTCGATAACCATTTCTTCTCCTTAAATACTGAAATAACTAAATTTATCCCATTCTCTATCAATAAATTTCATTCAAAACCAGAATTAAAAATTAGATTACACCAAAGTTAAAGTAGCAGAACTTATTGCAATCAAGCATGTTCTATGCTTAGTCAAACTTCCAATTATTAAATATCTTGGTTTATACGAGTATACAGAACAAAATTGGAAAACACATATTTGGTATCTAGTCAAAAGATTTAGGAAATGCACTAATATACCTATAATATCCATAAGACTTATAAATATTCAAAACCTAAAAAGAGTGTACTATGCAATAGTTCAATCGACATTACAATATGGCATTATTGGCTGGGGAGGAACGTATGATAATATTTTAAATCCACTTAAAAATTTTCATAGACTAATAAATTAAGAAAAACCCATCTTCATTTTCTACTGAAATTATCTTTTCAATATTAAATGTACTTAAAATAGACAAAATATAGTAAAAAAAAATTCAATACTACAATTTGTTGAAGAAAATAGAAAGTTAATTTGATAGAAATAGTTAATTAACTTATAATTCAATATATCAGCAAGATATCAGAATAATATTTAAATACAAATTTTAATACACAGTACACAAAAATACCTATTTTGAACTATAACTTATTTTAACTCTACCAAATAAAAAACTTATAATAATCAATTATTATAGCGTAACAAAAAACCTTTAACATAGCGACAATTTATAGAATGCCAGTATCCGTGTTTTATAGCATTTATAAAGTTAAATCAAACACGATATCATTATACGAAACTAATCGTAGTGGATTCAAAATTACTTTCATGGTTCATCTTGTTGTTTATATCCCAATGTCTTATTCTTTCTTTAATCATTTCGTTCTCCAATAAATTTTCGACGACTAATTGAAGACTTCAAACGATTTGTTTTATTCAAAATTTTAATCGTCAATGCTGTATAGTATACAGTGACTTCAAAATAAATTGAACGGGAAAGGTTAAGTCCGCAAAGAGAATTTTTTGTAAACGATGAAATTTGATTTCCTCATTTTTATGGAACGAGAAAAACTATTCAGAACTTTTTTATAAAACTTAATATTGATTATTATTCATTGAATGTTTCGTCTTGGATATACATTTAAATTATTAAGCTGTTCATAAATCCAAATATTTTATTTATTTTATAACAAAAAATTACCTACTAAAATATTAATCCTATCCTGCGGGGAAATGGCGTGATAGTTAATTGGTTAACCAAGACATAATTACTGCAATTTTACATCATATAAATTTATTAAGTAACTGGAAATTTGCAGAAGGTCGTATCCAATATGAACGTAAGGTGGAATTTAAAAAATGTCATGCTTACATCCATTTTAGAGTGATTAATGACTCTGCAAACTCTGATGTTCATGTTCCACTAAATAAAAATTTTAAATAAAGGAAATGGTTTACATAAAACTAGATGAAATTTATTTTTACGTCGTATTTTCGATTTTTACTATGTCTTGGCATGCATGCAACCAAAAAAGTTCAATATAGCACCAATTTAAAAAAAAAATCTATTCAAAAACCAAAAAAGACAAATGATACACTGAAATTAATTCGGTCAACTGCTCTACCAACTGAGCTACGTCGGCTTATCTCCCACCCGCCAAATAATTCAATATATCGCCGCGGGTTCAAGTCCCGTTGGCGGCATTTATCTTTTCTCGGGAGATTTTTTCAATGTTGATGAGTGTTTCAGGCTAATAATTATTGCTTATAATAATTGTTACCCTTTGTGCTATGCATAAAATCTTGTCTTAAACATTAGTTTACGAATTAAAAATAATAATTGAAATTAATTCTTTTTTATCATATATATTGCGATTTGCCATTTATTTCATTGAAGAAAATGGAATTTCCACAACTCTAATTGGCATATTCACATGGCTTCATTCATTCATTATCTCATATTATTTTTAGTTAGATTTTTTTAAAAGAAATACAAACATTCCCGCGTTACAAATAACCTGACACCTTGAAATCTCCTATTACCACCACACTAAGGCGGAAAATGTTGCTTGTGTCGTGATGGAGGATTTTGCCAGCCGAGGAATTGAACAAACGACTCTAGGGTGGGACCCAAATGCGATGCCGATTCAGCAACTGACCGGTCAAATAACTATTAAAATACATAGTATATTATTTATTTATTAATGACTACGAAAACACATAGCATAATAAATAATCACAGTCCTCCGTAACTCCGTACTAGATTTCTGTTCTAGGAAGGACTGTAGGTTGTTGTGTTGGTGATACATGATGATTTTCTAATTTTCATGTTTGTTAAAGTCTTCATGTTTATTGGTTTTCCTATCTTCTTGTTTGTAGACTAGGATGCTATTTATTTTCATGTTTGCTAGTTTCGCCGTCTTCGTATTTATTGGTTTCCCCATCTTCTTGTTTGTAGACAAGGATGCTATTTATTTTCATGATTGAAATTTCGCCGTCTTCATGTTTATTGGTTTCCCCATCTTCTTGTTTGTAGACTAGGATGCTATTTATTTTCATGTTTGCTAATTTCGCCGTCTTCATGTTTATTGGTTCCCCCATCTCCTTATTTGTAGACTAGGATGCTATTTATTTTCATGTCTGCTAATTTCCTTGCCTTCATGTTTGTTGACTGTAGGTTGTTTTGATATTAATTAATAATGTTTATGATTTCCTCATCCTAATCTTGACTTAGCCATATTTATATATTCAACTTTTTTATCGCCCTGGTATTTAAAAGAACATTTGTTTACGTTTATCATTTTTTAGTATGGAATTATGGGTTTTCTGGCCAAACGACGTATTAAATTTTGGAATTTTTGTCCATGTAGTAGAGGTGTGCTTATTTGTAAGGTATTCAAATCAATACCTGCTCAATTTCATTTAAATTTAAGTATATCCCATGTCCTTTGTTTTCCTGTAGGTCACTGTCCACTTCTTTCATATATTTGCGTATGACGTTATGTTTCTTTTCAAACTCCTTTATCCATTCAACTATTTGACTTCACTGACCGAATAACTACTGAATTTTTATGACATCTTGATATCTAATATAAATATAATCCATCTAATAAAAAGCCTACTTTTACTACTAAAGCGACTCACCGAAACGGAGTAGACTTTCTTCGTCAATAAACAATCCGCTGAAATTTCGGTCATTGGTTTCAGACCATTAATCAATCCGAACATTTGCCTGTTAATGGTGTGTTTCGTGACTAACTAGTTTAGTTTTTCTATTAAACTTTACTAATTTGTGTTATTACTCGTTCAATAATTCAGTATTATGATAATTATTGGTTTTGATGGGTTAATATGCGTCTCATGCTAGTAGCGAATGATTGATTTTTGATGAACCACCTTAATCATTATTATATTTTAATAATCATGCTTGACGAGATTCAAAGAATGTTCGTTTTCCATAATCATTTAAAAAAAATAGTCAAAAAGAAGCATATTACAAAAATTTAAAGAAGTATTTGATTTTCCAGCTACAATTTTATTTCCATTTTTGTACGGTCACAGAGTAATTTCTATAAATAATTTAATCATTAAAAGCATATCATGACGATATTTTACTATTTTTTGGTGCGTATACACGTTTTCGTGAAATTTTTTTATTTATTTAAAATTGGTAATTTACCTACCAGAGCAACATGATGCTCTCTGCGAAACGGTTTGCAATATTTTTTGAAGTGAAACTTTTTTAGCCCCGTTAGTGATTTGAAGTTTGGATGAAACGAAAATGAGTTACTACAATTTATGAAATGGGTCCTCAGTTCTAATATAATGCGGTAAATTCTCAACTCCGTACGAGCGTCCGGTGGCGTAGCGGTATAGCGCGTCGCAAATCTGAGCGGCCAGAGGGGGTTCGAATTCTATGAAATCCAAAAAAAAAACTTTTTTATTTTTATACATCAATATCCAATCTTCAAACCACTTAAAAATAAACAGGCAAAAGAAAAGAAAGTGACATCTAGCGACTTTCTAGTTTCACTTCTACCGCGTGTGAATTACACACTCTGATTTTTTTTTTTTTTTTTTTTAAATATTAACTATAATGGAGACAATCCTTGAGCTGAAGTAGCAAGTACTCTATTGACCTAAGAGCGCTGGTATCAGGTAATTTGGACAGTTTTTCCTGTTAAAAATCAGCAAGATAACGCTTTCTTTAATACTTCTACCAAAAAACGTCAATTCCAGTTAAGAATTCAAGAATTTGAATTAAAATCACATTTTTTACTTCTTCAACATTGTTTCGCTTTTCTGATAGTTTAATTCTATGGGATATTCTCCAAATAAGGAAAGAAATAAACAAACAAATGGGCAAACTCGCGAAATGTTCCATTGACCGCTATTATTCATTATAATCATTTAACAGCCTCTCATTGAAGCCAAATTCTCTGTTAAATATATTACATCCGATAATATGCTGGATTTTCCCATTACGTACGGAGGATCTAAGTATTATTTGAGTTATTAGGCGTCTCATTTTCGCGTTAAAATGACCCATTTTTTAAAACTTATCGTTTTCGTTTACGCGACATGAATTTAAGATAGCCTTTATTGTGCGAATTTTTCCCATTTTCCGCAAAATTCTTATAAGAGGTCACTCCGAGTGAAGAGGACCAAATAACAAGTGACAAATTGATAGTGCTGATGAAAAATGACCCTACACGACCGGCCCCATACTATACATTCTACATACTGGATTACTATGGCATTGAAGTAATAAGTTATCGAGGATGTGTTGCAGTTTATTTTCGTGAGGAAAAACATGAAATCAAATTTAAATGTAGTCTTAATTTTTTTTTTTTTTTTTTTTTTTTCTTTATTCATTATATAATTTGTGTACAGTTTTACAGTGATTCGACTACTAAACTAGGCACAAGCCCGTATTATGGTAGTCGAATAACTATGTGCTTGATCGTGGAATATGAACTACGTATATGAAGCATAAATTTTATTGAATGACGTAGTAAAAACTATCAAAACGGTGACCGCTGGCATGAAGAAATTTGTTAGTATAAACTATTTATTTTCTGAATTTTTAGCTTATCTCAACTGTTAATTGAACAACATCGTTTATGCCATGAGTATGGAGTTCTGAAATAAATATTTATATGTAAAAAATAAGAATAAGGTAGAGTTATTTCGTTCTGCCCTTAAGCTGTGATTTTTCGTAATGAATATAGGCGTTCAGAGGAAAAATATTCTTAGTGGCACCCTGTTGAGAAACTGCAGTTTAAAAGCGAAACTTCTCTTGAAATGCATTTATTTACACTTCGTAACAAGTCTAAAAGCTAGTTACGTGCCAACCAACCCCTTACCCATCTACCGCTCCTTCTCTCTACCTGCTTCAGTTTAAAAAATCCTCAAACTTAAGATTCCAGCGTTCAATCGGCTCTAGGTGTGTATTTAACTTTATCACATATTCCTAACTCTCTATTTATTTATCAAAAAATTATAAATTATGTATACATTATATTCATGTATACATTTACACATAAAATAAAATAATTTAGGAACTTAGCTAGATTTTTGCAATAAATTTGGGAGGCTGGTTTAGGTAACGCCGACCGGGAATCATTTATTGGATAACCAAAACCTCCACCACAGGTCACCCCAAATAGTTCGCTATGATTGGTGACTTTGCAGCGGTACCTGGCTTCATCAGGTGAGGTGTGTTCAGGTCTGCGGATGCACCTGCCTACTAGCTGCGTGGCGGGCCAGATGGGAGAGGCCGGTTTGGGGAGAACTTTGACCTCTCCAGCTAGTCTCTCTCGACCCATCTATTGACCCATTATCGTGCACTGTAGCGGGATGGATGGATTCATACGTCCGTCACTCCTGGACACACTGACCCATAAGTTAATTCCCAACCCCTAAATTTTTACCTAATTTTTTCCATCCCCGAACTCCCAAAGATGTCATAGACCTGGGGAAAATAATTTCCTTCAGGACTTATAGGAATGCTGTGTGTGTATGCCGAGTCTTTTTTAGAAAAGGAAGCAGAGGAAGACCCTGAGGAATTCCCTCGGGCCCCTCTGTGTGGGGTTACCATAAAAAATATCAAAGTGGTTAGTTGGTAAGTTTTGTTAGATTGTTATATGAAAATAAAAATATGTAAATAAGAAGGAAAAAAACGGAAAACCAAAATTAGAAGATGGGTACAGTTAAGGGTAAACGTAGGTCTTTTTTTGCAACTTAGTTCATTGGAGGGGACCCCACCATTTTCCCAACTACGTTATAAGGAAACATATGGTTTCCTCATTCACCGCACACGTCAAGACTCTATTTTATTGAACGAAGCTACTTTTATTTGAACGACTCTAGACCCTCCAATGTCCATGCATACGGGAATAGAAAGCAGTATGCAAGTACTTACATTAACATAATACAAAAGAATAATAAATGTTGCAGCCCGTGGAATAATTCTTCTGAAATCTATAGAGAAAAATATATACAGATAAAAGTTGCAACTTAGTTTAGCGTCCTCTATCAAGCTTCATAAAACAACTCAATCTTTCTACTATACGACATAAGGTTTGGATATTTGGGGAAACTTCATTTATCCCCGCCAGCTTCCGGCAGCCCGGCCCTGCCCGGGGTAATAAATAACGATAGACACGTGTATAGTCTTACGTGGTGTCGGATTACCAGAGGCAGCCGGGAAATGGGCCCAATTTGGATATATCGCAAGCGTCGATGAACATTGCGAGTGGGGAGAGCCTATGAAGTGCGGCCCCACCCTTAGGTGTTTGGTCCTACCACTGAACAATTTATCTCTGGAAGTGTGATCCCAACTTTATTAATTTTTAATTATGGTAATTATGTTAATAAATTAATTAAGTAGACAGGTCTGGATTTGAATACATTATTTTTGTAATTTAATAATTTTCACAACATCAGTTCCGATTTTTAAATGTGGGATACGTGCGTACAAGAATATATATTTATGGTTCAATATTTGCCTGATAGTACCTAAGTGATAGATATTCTCAGTATCGCCCTGGTGAAACATCTTTATATTGATAATTCGGAATGAAAATGTTATTTGATAGGGCAAAAGCCGTGTTTAGTAACCAGATTATAATAGCCAGGTACTTCCAAACCTTCCCATTTCCTTTCTATTCTCACTCCTTAAGGCTAACAACATATTGGAGTTGTCATAGTTCCACTTCCTCTGTGCAGATGGTACTGTTGTGTGGTATTCACGTAAAAAATACCAATTCTAGAGAAAATAGTTATCGCCAATTTAAAAATACTGCCAGGAGATCTTTATAATATCGAATCGATAGGCGTAACTGGCGATGAATTCATTACGATATCCCTAGCACGATTTCACCGTTGACAGCCGAACCGACACTGACAGGTTATAAATAAGAAATCGATATACGCTGGCAACACTGAAGGTATTTTCCATGAATTAACACCACGAAATGTCAAACGCCAAGCAATGACGCAAAAATATTAATAAATTGTCAATTTTGAATTGAAATATAATCTAAATATGCACTGGCAGTCCGCATTTTCTTTTTGACACTAAACGGGAGTTAATTAGTTAATCAGGTCTTAGGTATATTTCAACTACTGATTATCAGATGATTATTAAAGTCCTTGGATCTCATATATGACTCCTTTCAATTCCAAAAGCTTCGTTAGTTGAAGTCCGTTCATTAATAAGTCAGTATTTTTTACGAACGACATTATCCAAATAAAAGCGTATATTGATAGATAACCGACAATTATCTGATACCACGGAGTCCGGGCTAAAGTTTATCAATTGTCGGTCGGAAAATCTCTTACCAATTATTGATCGTTATCGTAAATATTGATAACTGTCAATATCGTATTGATGTAGTGTTCTATCGATCGACCATGCAAGACCTTCAGCCATCATAGATGCCGATAATGCCAATGAAATCGATTTTCCGTTTAATAAACAAATCGATATTTCAAAATGTTTTGATGATTTCACCAGAAGTAAGGCCAAATAATCTAGCTAGCTTTGGGCTTGTGGACATGCCCTCCATACACTTCTGTCGGTGTGTGTCTTCAGTGGTCTCTCCCTTATGGGAGAAAGACCTCTGTTAAGGGTGGATAGGATGGATGTTCTTGGAAATTCTGTAGCAATTTAAGGTTCTTCGGTAACGCTTTTTTGTAATCGGAGAATTTGTGGCTAACTTTGGACGTCACGTCGTATAAATTATTTCTTGACTTTATATAAAAACCTCTACTTTCTGTCGTGTGTCGGCGTTATGGATGGTTTAGAGAAATTTTGGTGTAACATACGTATGCATCCAATTTTATATATTCTTATAAGAAATATTATTTCACGAATCTGTAAATATAGTTCGTAGCCCTTGAAGAAGTTGTTCTCTAAAACGAAGTGACATTAAATTTTGTTAGGTGTTTCTTATCCTTTGGTGGTCATCTGCTTGGATTAGCGGCAATATGATTGGCATTTTCATTGATCCATTCATTGAAACACATGGTGACTTGCAAGGACTTAGGAATTGTGTATGACGCTCGCTTAACATTTCATGCTCACATTGAAAAGATCTGTAAATCAGTCACAAAGATGTTGGGTTTTGTCATACACAATTTAAAGGAATTGACCAACCTCACAGTTATAAGGCTGCTTTACTTTAGCTTGGTGCGTAGCATTCTCGAGAGTGGATCTCAGATATGGGGGCCAGAGGACATCGTGTATGTACTAATGGTCGAGAAAATACAAAAGACATTTTTACGATACCTCTATATGAGAGAGTTTTTACCCATGGCTGTTTCCAACGGCATTTATCTCGGGAATGCTGGGTATCTGCAGCCTTAGTTTCAGAAGAGATGTCGCATTACTGCTGATGGCTTATAAGCTTCTAAATGGTTTTGTATCGGAACCAGATATTCTGGCTGAAATAGGATTCTATGTCCCGGATAATTTCACGCGAGGCCGCCAACACAGGCTTTTGATTCTTCCTAGGTGCAGAACTAACTTACCAATAGTGATGCCCCTGGGACGACTCACTAGGTTAATTAACTGCCTCGCAGGAAATGTGGATATATTCCACATTTCCTACAACGATTTTAAGCGTGAAATAGCACTTATGTTTTAATGAAATGTATTACTTTAACTGTAAATGTATTTATTATGTATCTTTTCTTACCGCTCTTGCAATGTATTGGTTTTATGCTGTTTTTGCAAACAAATAAATAAATAAATAAATTTAAGAACGCAAGCACTCATAGTTCGAGAGCTTTTTTGGTTTAATTTAATAGCTTTTCTCTTCAGTTTTTTTTATGTTGTCAATTTGAGTGGCGGAGTATGGGTGATAGGTATGGAGACTGGAGACCCTTTGATCTCTCCTGCTTGACTCTCTCAGAACATCGCCTTATACCGCAGTGGGAATTATAGATTCTTACATCTTACACGGTTGAATTTGGCAGGTACCTGTGGTCTGGAGCTCCAAAATACCTAAAAAAAACCCTTGACTCTGTACAGAAACGGACGTGTCCGTTTGATAGATTCACCATCTTAACAAACGGATTGCAATCTTTAGAGCACAGGCGTCAGGTGGGAATGCTGTCCTTGTTCTACCGGTATTACAGTGAAAGATTCTCCGAGGAACTAGCGTCATTGATCCCCTGGCACCGGTGCGTAGTCGGGAAACACGCCAAACACGCGTCCAACATTTGTACACGGTTCACATCAGTCACATGAGAACGGATCGTTTTTACGACTCGTTCTTGAGTTCAACAGCTCGGCTGTGAAACCATTTGCCGGCCTCTGTGTTTCCTCCCTCCTACAACACGGGTCTCTTCAAGACCCATGTTCACTCCTTCCTTTCATCAAAAAGACCCTCCACACAGCATCTTCAAAGAAGACATAGACCCTGACGAAAATTATTTTCCTCAGGGCCTCCTGTGTGGAGTTAAGGTAAAAAAAGGATCACTTATTGTAGATTAGAGTAAGATTAGGTAAATTGTTGTTGGGTATTGTTATTGTTCTGTATTTATCTCTTATGGTCCTAAATCTTAATATCGTTATTTTGTTGATCAATGGCATAGGTAAGTATTCGTATCACTGTCATATATGAATTTGTAAAGACTGTTTATAACGCTAGTAAATAAAATTAAAATTAAATAAAAAATTATAGTCGCAGAAATCTTCTTCGAAAAATCCCCATCGTTATTGACGATCATTCTTTCCCTGGATATTTACGGGTTAAAAGACCCGTCAATCTTTTATGCATACAATAGCCTACCTACACTTGTTTCCTCATACAATGCAAAGTTATCGTAACTTTCCCCTCACAAAAGCGTCTTTAAATTCTCTCAATCTCCATATTGTAGTCGTGTTTAAGAAAAATATCTATATTTCCGTATTCCTCGTCGTGAATGGCATCTGATCTGATGAAAAATGATTCCTTTTTGTTTGTGCTAGTAAAAACGCGAGAAAAAACAAATCAGATGGTTCGCAGAATTAAAGAAATACGGGAAAAGCCATATCAAATACTGCAAAGGTGATTTTTTAGAAATATCACATTCTATTTTGCGAATGAACTCTGAACTCTTCACGCACATGTTTATAATATGTATGATGTGGTAATGTAAAAAAATGAATATATCGTTCGCGATCTGAGAGAAAACCTTTATCTACTTCTTAGAAATATTTCTTGATTTTGCTCGTATTATGTTGTAAAGAAGCTGAATTTTGTAATAACTTCATAGTAGATGCTTTTATATGTTAGTATAAATCACTATATCTCTTGGTTTCTCACAGCGCGCTCCCGAATGTTAGTCGCGCACTCTCTCTCCACTCCACCCACAGGGAAACTGTACACTGTAACAGCCATTTTTTAATTAATTATTAACTAAAAAAATATATATTAAAAACAGTTATTAATTGGATAATTTTATTATCAAGTTCTGCAAGTATTTTATTTTTATTTTTGTTACAGCGGTTTCGGCCTACACAGCCATGTTCAAACGGTGGTTAAACCACTTTGAGACGACTTATTGACGAATCTAAATTTCAATTTTTTAAGGTGTTCTAAATTGATTTATTACCGGTTAGACAAATTTGATGAGAAATTAAATGATACAATATGAAAATAATTACTTAAAAACAGTATTACTTATATTATGACTTATATCTTGCAAGTTTCAATTTTTTTCAGCGTTTTTGAGTGAAATTTAAAGCAGGATGAAACTAATTCGTTCATTATTTAAGTCTCGGCGGCGTGGGATAAAAACTGCTCCCAGCGAGAGCTCGTACGGATATTATCGATGATCTTTTTCATTCTTATGCTGAAGAAAGATTGAAAATAAATTAGATATAATTGAGATAGTGACGTTTCTTTAGAAATTTTTTAATTTTTTTACATTGAATAATATTGTATATAATTAGGTGAGTTAATAATAATTTTAGCACCTACTTACAATTATAAGATGTACTTCTGTTCACAGAACTGCTAGTATAATAGTTATGAATAAGGTATGTATATTATAATATAACATGTAAAAAATTGTAAATTTTTGGTTGAAAATTCACGACATAATAATTCATACACGAGTTTGCATCTCGAGATCCGAGTTTAGACTAAAAGGATCACAAGAGAAGTTATACCTCTGAGAAATCCAACAATAAAAGCGAGACACATCCAAATGGAACTGTCTCCCAGAGTTACTGTGGAGATGTATGGACCATCGGTATCAACTTCTACCACAGACTGTATTTTATTATTCTGTATGCCGGTCTTATTATATTCAAGTTACTTTCTGGATTTGGTGCATGGAAATTATAAAAGTTTTTTTATTATAATATTAACTCCACCTAGGAGTAAAATAATAAGTATAAAGATATTCAATATTACAAACTTTCAAAGAAATACAGCTAAATAACTTACATTCCAATATATCAGCAAGATATCAGAATAATATTCAAATCCCAAAATTTATTACCAAGCACATTCAAAATACTTATCTGAGTCTAGGTATAACTTATTTTAACAACCTCCTGTTAAATCTAAAAATTATTTAAAATAATAATCATGAATTCCAACTTAAATTGAAAAATTACCTGAAACTAATGTAAGAGTTCATATCTATTAGTAACTATTATTTTTTTTAAATATTTAAATTTTCCTTATGTTTTGAGTTTTTCTTACTTATCTCTTTGTTATTATTTGAAATATTTTAAGGGGTCAGTCAAAAGTAATGCCTCCTAATTTTTTCTCCTTTAATTGTCAAGACATAAATGCAAATATATGGTTTGAAAACCACACTATTGAAGATTAATTTGTTATTTTTCAATATAATCTTCGTCCATTTCCACAGTTTTGGTCCATCTTTTAACAAGAACATGTATCAGTGTTGTAAAAAGCACGTTCACATCCAGAACACCATCGCCATAACTTTTCCCGCCGATCATAATTTTTGATTTTTTTTTTGTCCTTTGTGAGTTTGTGTGATGCCATTCCATTGACTGCCTCTTTGTATCAGGTTCAAAAAAATTAACACATTCGTCTCCGGTCACAATTATAAAAGAAACTATGCGCTGCGAGTGTTGTGAGGCTATTGTTTTCCTTGTTTCTTTATTCTGGCCGGTTAACTTTCTTGGTACCCACCTTGCACAAACTTTTGTTGAATAATCGGTTGTCGAATGATCACATCACACTGCCTTTACTGAGGGAGATAATGCCACATCTGTAGTTATCTGGGGTCACCACGAATGGTGTCATTAACTCGCTCAATGTTGCGTGCAATCACTTGCGTCACTGCAATCAACGGCGTGCGCCGCTCCGTCTTTCGTCAGCCAGCGGTTTTTGTCTTTCAGCTTCGTTACAGCGACGAACCCATCGTCTAGTAGTGCTGACATCCACTGTTGCATCATGGTACACAATTTTCAGTCATTCGTGAATGCGAATGGGCGTTTCACCTTCTACAGTCAAGAATCAATCACAGAACGCTGTCTAATACGAATATCGATGTCGGCCATTTTGCAAGTGACTGCAGTACTGCCACCTGTTGACGCAAAAAGTTACTACTGTTACTAGTAGAAGAAGGTTTGAGGAATATCACCAATTTCGAATTTTTCACTTAACCAACTTTTTTTAGAAAAAAATAGGAGGCATTACTTTTTAACTGACCCTCGTATAAATACTTACATGATTACATATAATTAATAATATATTTTTTATATACAGTGTTGCAAATGAATATAAAAATTATATATTTAAAAAAATTAAAAAAAACATAAAAGCCCAATGTGGGGGGAATTTGGTATCGGTATTATTGGGTATCGTCTGAAATATTGTTTTTAGAAAACAGTTTAACGTATTTCTGAAAATCGGAATTTTCGAGGGTTGAATACATAATAAGAAATGAAAAATATAAATATTAATAATATAATGGTGAAGTGTCTTTCGAGTTTGGGTTTTTTGGAGTTTTTACTGTATGTACGTTAATCCTCGTGTGAAATTTTGGGAGTGCACTTGGATCTGTTCGACTATAGTCCTGGAGTCAGTTTGACTAATGGATACTGGTGGTTGTAGTCAGTTGGAAAGGCTGAGGAAACGAGAATGGAGTACTTCAAATATTGATTATGTTAATCGATTTCAAGAAACCATTTCAAGCGACTTCTAAGTATATTGCTTAGCTGTCATTCTTTGTGAATACTGTTATTTGTAGTTTGCTGAGTATTTATTTATACAAATTTATTTCGTTTAATCTCTGCAAAATGTCGGAAGTTAAAATGCGGACATAACCAACAATAAACTCTCCAGGGACGCCGTCATTTGCACGATGATCGTTTTGATTTATATGTGGAAGGGTATCCCGCCCCGACCAATTGCCAGCCCCGTGAAAGACCCAAAACCGTCAACCCCTTCGGAACTTCGGACCGCAGTAATCTTTTCAGGACAAACTGGTTGTCATTCTGGACGGCAAACTGTCCGGTTCCAGCCATTTGCGAAATTGAAAAGAATAAGCATACACATTTCCCGGATGTGATGTCATTCGGACGCGGTTATATCGGACACTCCCCGTATAAGGAAATGTCACAGTTGGAAAAGTTTCATTCGATTCAAACTATTCGAACGAAATGAATAGAAATATCAAGTAGTTTTAGAAGGTAGGTATGTAGTTTTATTTATAAAAAAATTAGAGGAATAAAATTGTCAATTACTGTTGAACTCATTCTTTTGAGTGTTTGCTAATCAAAATAATGAATTCAACAATATAGTTCAACAACTCGTAAATCACTAATTTAGATTAATCTTTATGTTTCCGGCATGTGTTGCTATGCCACTTAATAAATAAATCGTTGCTCCCTACGTGTCTTTTCCCACTCGTCCCGATCCCCTTCCGCCTCCCCATCCTCTACCACGTTCCCACTCCGCCTTCCCTCTCCCCACTCCCCTTTCCCGCTTCCCCCGTCCCTCGAAACCCTCTTCCGAGTTCCCCTGCCCTCTCCCGCATTCCATACATTCAGTCCTGGTACATTCAGTTTTCAAACAGCTTGCGTGCACCTATTGCAATTTTTATACAAATTTCATAATGCCAGAGCTCACCAGTATATGTAGAAACCTTCGCGGGCGTGCTCACAACAACTCGCCAACGTTTCCTCGCAACGACTTAGCAAGGCATTTTCATGAAGCCAGAGCTCACTTTTATAGTTAGAAACCATCGAGGGCATGCACATATAAAGTTCCCAAAGTTTTATCGCAATCCGATGAACGGTTAACAATGCATAATTTCATAATGCCAGAACTCACTATTGTATATAGAAACAATCGCGGGAATGTGCAAATCAAATCCCCAAAATTTCATCGCAATTGGATGAATGGTTTAGCAACGCATATACATCTCATATACTCACATATATACATAGACAGAAGCATATTTTGATTTTTATATATAGGAATAAGATAAGATAAAAAAATATGCTTTGGATAAATTGAAGCTTTTCAATTGAGTAGAATTATATTTAAATTCTTAATTAAGAAGTACATTATCAATTATAGTTATGTTGACTCCTCCCACCGTTCTACCTCCAAAATAACCCCTCCCACTACCCCCACCTAATAAAATCTTGTGTGCTTGTGTTAGGTTAGACCCTTGATGGCTCCACCGTGGGTTAGAATGACCTTGCGGCCACTCTTGCTATAAACGCTTATGGACTTCGATACGATTTATGCCCGACTACCAAATAAGATACGGTATTCACAAGAAGTATGTAATACTCACTGTGGTGTTTTCTATCCATATCAAATCCAGCCCGCTGCCCGCTGCCCACTTAACACCCTGCTCCATTTATATATTATATATTTCAAGAAATTTACATAAAACCTTGACAAGTTTTATATCTAAACCTTCCTCATGAATCACTCTACCTATTGGTGAAAACCACCTGAAAATCCGTTGCGTAGTTTAAAAGATCTAAGCGTACAGACAGCGGGAGCGATTTGCTTTATAATATGTTAAGATACCAAAAATAACAGCGTGCAATTCACACGCGGTAGAAGTGAAAAACTTCAGAAAACTAAAGAAGACAAGAGTGGGGAGGCTACGAAGCACCGCACAAAGAGAAGACCGATGGGCTACGAAGCACTGAACAAAGAGATATACATGTGTCATAGGTATACATAAATCCTAATATGCAGTATGTGTTTGTCTCTTTTTAGTGTCGCTATCTTTCGTTTCATCGAGTTTTAAATCACAACGATGCTAAAGAAGCTTTGATTTTAAAAATATTTCTGAAATTATTGCCTTAGGAACCAAAATCAAAAAGATTTGATCCACCAAACAAATTAACAGAAGCGATACCTTTTATTTAATTACATCAGCTTATTATTCGCATGAAAATTTGCTCAAAAATCTATATTGTTTTGTTTATTGGCAACCACGGCTCAAATAGTTTCCAGAATAGCTCTCATAGTTCACGACTCAAAAAGTTTGTTCCAATATTGGAAAAGTTGGGAGATTTAATATAAGCTCCATGCACACAGCTTCGAAATATTATTAGAATCGCATTCCGTTTCCACTCCCTTAAAAAACAGTGGCGTGCCGTCCAAAATAACAAAAATGTGTACATTTTTTAGATCAAATACGTACAAAATCTTAGTGATATGATTTTTGTATGTCATTTTGAATTATAAAATACAGGTTACAGCTTCTAGGTCAAGTAATAAATTTCTTCATTATTAAATTTCTCTATCTTACTAATATTATAAATGCGAAAGTTTGTATGGATGGTTGGTTGGTTGGATGGTTGGTTGGATGGTCCTTACTGTTTCACGCAATAAATATCGAATGGAATTTAAAAATTCTTTCACTTATCGAAAGCTACATTATTTGCGAGTAACAACGCTTTATATATTGGTAAGCTCTGGCGTTATGAATGAGCTGTGGCGTTATGAAATTATATATCATACGTTTTCTGTCCCTAACAAAATCGAGTTATCGCAAACGTCAAATAAATTGTTACCTTGGAAACAATTTAAATTTTAGGCTTAAAAAGAGTGCTTTGTTGTGTTTAAAAAGAGTACTTTTTAGGCGTCGTAGTTAATATCTACATATCTCTAATGTTTA
Source organism: Limnephilus lunatus (assembly GCA_917563855.2). NCBI lineage: Eukaryota > Metazoa > Arthropoda > Insecta > Trichoptera > Limnephilidae > Limnephilus > Limnephilus lunatus. The sequence continues at coordinate 13,817,090 of OU830601.1, read as the reverse complement.
TTGTCCGAAGAAAAAGCATAACGTTGCTATAAAGCATAGCGTTTGAAGTGGACTATCATTTTCTTATTTTTTTAGGTTACTCTGGATTCAAATACAAATAAAATACTAATAAAGGGAGTAGGTACTTAAAATAAATGTCTATTTCTATAATTTTAATATTTTCTAAAATAGAATTTTTATTTGCGAAATGTCATTCTCAAATTTTAAAGAAGAAATATTAGAAAATAATAATTATTTTCTATTAGACAAAATAGCAAGAATAATAACAATTATGCCAGTAATTTCCCACTAATACTATGCGAGCGAAGCCGTATGTAAAAGCTAGTTAGAAATAAAAAAAAAAATCAAAAAAGAGAAATCTAAGTAGACAAGAGTGGGGAGGCTACAAAGCACCACACAGAGAGGACAGCAATTATTCTCTTGCAGGCTAAATCCTATAGATGTGTGTATGTTAAATAAGTTTCACTTCAATACGAGTATTTGTGTCTCTTTGGACACTAGCGCCATTTATGTGGCTTTAGGGGTGGCAACACTTCGAACTACTTTTTTTCAGATATTTTTTTTACAGATCTTCATTAGTGTGTTTTAAAGTCGCGTGAGGTTTGTACCATTCTTATTTAACACTCAGAATTGAAACGTTGCTTGAAATGGCGTTAGCCGTGTTTGCTGTGTTTTCTGCCATAGGTCACCCCAAGCGGTTCGCTACGTTTGGTGATTTAGCAGGGGTGCCCGGGTTCATGGGGTGAGGTTTGTATAAGTTCAATTTGGGAGGCGGGTATGGGTACTGCCGCCCGGGAACCTTCATTGGATAACTAACACCTCTGCCATAGGTCACCCCAAGTGGTTCGCTACGTTTAGTGATTTAGCAAGGGTGCCCGGTTTCATGGGGTGAGGTTTGTCTAGGTCTTGGAGGCGGATGGACAGGACACAATGAAGCCCAGATTCCTACCCACCCCTTAAACCCTTTTCCTTCCCAGTACTCTCCTCTCCTTCTTCCTAAAAAAAACCCTCCACACAGCATCCCCAAAGATGACATAGGCCCTGAGGGAAATTATTTTCTTCAAGGCCTCCTATGTGGAGCTCATGTAAAAAAAATCTGAATAGCCAGGTACTTCCCTACCTTCCTCTGCCGCATCTCCTTCCCTTCCCTACTACCTTCAGCCTCACAAGATACCCAAATTGGGGATGCAATAGACCCACTGGCTCCAGACTGGGAGTAGCTGGGACTCTTGTGAGTTATTCATAAAAAAAAATCCCTCGGGATCTATGTCATCTTGGGGGTTGCCGTGTGGGGGGTTCTTTTTAGGAAAGGGATGGAGAGGAACTTCTGAGAAGGAAAAGGTAAAAGGGGTGGTAGGTATCTGGAGGTCAGTGTGTCCAGGAGTGATGGACTTATGAAACTATTCCTTCTACTGCGATTCAAGGCGGTTATGAGTAGAGAGAGTCCGGCTGGAGACGTTAAAATGTCTCCCTCAACCAGTCACTCCCGATGTTGCCCGCCACGCAGAAGGTAGGCACACGCAATCGCCGCCAACATCTAGATAAACCTCACCCCGTGAACCCGGGCGCCCCGGTTAAGTCACCAAACGTAGCGGACCACGTGGGGTGACCTATGGCAGTGGTGCTGGCTATTCATTCAATAGTTCACGAGTTGGCGGTACCCATATCCGCCTCCCAAATTTTCTGTATAAGTTTCCACAAAAAAATATTATTTCATAGTCCTAGTCCTTCACACAAATTGACTCCAAAGCAACAGTAATAATTAAAGAGACCGTGCGCCACTGCTTGCAAAGCTTTTACAATTAGCAATTTGAACTCGAGGTCAAAACCAAATTAAACACAAGCCGTTATGGCATCCATTAGCCGTATCTCCTCATATTGCATTTAGCAAGAGGGTGAACTTACTGTCTGGTGGACATATACGTGGGTAGAGATGTGTACATATTATTATTTGATAATTTGTTTGCTTTTCAAGCACGCCTTATAATTCTAGAGTAGCGAGGTAAAATTGAAATATTTAATTTTAACTAGCTGGAAATCTGTTAAAGTTATTGAGAATCAAAAAGATTTAAACAACATGATAAAAACGGTTTACATGAATATTAAGTTTTGTAATATTTAATTAAATGAAAACAATATTAGCGAAACTCAATCGAAAATTTGGAAAAAAAAGATATGGGGCACACGATAATATTGTCTTCATTTCTTCTTCTTCATTGTGTGCCCTATCAGGTCTCCCTTACTTATCATGTTAAGAAATATGATCTAAATGGTGTTAGAAGGAGAAAACACCACGCTTCACATTCAAAACTTAAAATTAATCGCAAAATAATGAGAAAGTACACCTTTATGAATCGAAAGTATGCGACAGCAATTTGAAAAAAAAATATTATAAAATAAATTTTTTTCTGGTAATTTTGTATTAATTATTTTTACATGAAATGACGAAGTGAGTCACCGATAACGTTTATAATAAATTTGCCTAATAAAATATATGTGTTTTTTTTTTCGTTATAGGTAGATAATTTTAATTAGAAAAAACGTAAAGAGAGCCATTTTAAAAACTTATTCTTTGTATATATAAAAATCTAAAAATGTTTGTATGCATGTATGTATATCCGCTATGCGTTGCTAAACCATTCATCCGATTGCGATGAAACTTTGGAAATTTGATGTGTGCATGCCCGCGATGGTTTCTGTATACAATAGTGAGCTCTGGCATCATGAAATTACGCGTTGCTAAACCGTTTATCCGATTGCGATTAACTTTCGTGAGTTGTTAGGAGCACGTTAACAAAGGTTTCTATATGCATATATACTAGTGAGCTCTGACATTATGTAATTTGTATCAAATAATTGAAATAGGTGGCACGCGAGCTGTTTGAAAACTGAATGAAGATTTCCACCTTAAGAGGCCGTTCTCCGAATTTCTACCGATTTCTTGCAAACCTCCCTTAAACATTTGAAGTTTTTAAGCTCTTAAAAAAATATATGTTATTCTAGAAGATAATATCTAGACATTTGTCGTGCCGAAACGCAAATTATATGAAATTCCCTCGATAGAAAAAAATCGCAAAGTATGCTCCAAAAATTATTATTAACACGTTTGTTTCGGTTATTTTACAAGTATGAAAAAATTCACGGTATTTCTTTAAATAAAATTAAAACAGTCGTGTTTTATTAAAGATTTTCATGATTTTTGCATCAATTTTATTGCTGTAAATGTTAGCGCGCTGTTCTAACATTCGTAATTTCATATCTATCCATCTTCTTCTTTTTGGGGCGGGGAACGGAGCCTTAAACCATGCGATCGAAGCCGAGGATAAATGCTAGTGTTATATAATCGTATTTCGCCTTTCAAAAACAGTTTTATTTATTTATTTATTTATTACACGCCCTAGTGGGCTTTCCTTATAAATTTTTTTACAAACTATTTGTATCAAAGTAAATACTTAAAAAAATTAAACAATAAAGAAAAATATAAAGATAATGACAAAGAACGTTGAAACAAAACACAAAACAAAATACATAGATACAAATGTAAACAGAAACTAATAATCCTCACAATTGAATTTAAAAGATTCTACAAAACAAAATAGTAGCAGCATAGAAGTTATTTGGTAGTATGTACCTACCAGATAACTTCTATGCTATGGTCTACTTGTGTCTTAATGAATAAAAGTAATAAAATAAACAACATTTAAACTGATTAGTTTTGAGATGAAATATATCTCCCAGATCAGAATATTTATTTCCGAGACTGAAGTCTTGGAATCGGAGAATTTTGATAAGCTAGTGTCCTGGTGTTATTGAAGTAAAAGGGTAATAAATGTCGGCATGATTTTTTGGGAACATGAATATTGATAAATTGAAGTAATTCAGGAGAGTCAATTTTGTAATGCAGTATTTTATGTAATAGTATTAAATCTGTGCTTATTCTTCTTTCTGAAAGTTTCAATAGTGACATTTTATCCAGGAGGTAATTGTAATCAATGTTTTGTATAGGAATATGCTGCAAAACGGAAATATTTTGACCTTCCGACACAATAGGCCAGAGGCCCGACTGGATTAAACTCAGATAAGAAGATAAGAACCACACTTGTGCAACATTTAATTTAATTTGTGCACAATATACGACACCATTTAAAGATAACTTAGAAATAAGAATCCAATACACCCCAATGATTACCATTCTGAAGTAGGTACATTCTAGTAGCTGGTATTTGTAGAAGTTAAAACTAGTTGTATTGATGATCATCCTTGCACGGGGGCGCGAGCTATAAGGGGGTTAATTTGCATAACACAAGCATGTTGGGAGTTGGTTATTCTGTTGTATTGGGTTACACTGTAGCCCAGGGGTCGTCAACATTATTGTTTCTATCGAATGAATATATAAGATGATACATAATTATAAGAACTATTATTTCAATTTGGAAGGCGGGAATGGGTACCGCCGCGCCGCCCCGCGAACCTTTATTGGATAACCAACACCTCTGCCATAGGTTACCCCAATTGGTTCGCTACGTTTGGTGATTTAGCAGGGGTGCCCGGGTACATGGGGTGAGGTTTGTCTAGGTCTTGGAGGCGGATGACGAGGACACACTGAACCCCAGATTCCTGTACAACTGTACATAGAAGTTATTCCTGTTCCTGAACAAGAAAGCATGTACAACTTTTGCCAAGCGAACAAGTAGTGTGTGGTACTGTGCGAAATGCAACAAACCATATTGTCTGGAATGTCAATGTCAATATCACCACAAAGTAATATGTTATTTTATAAGTTAGTGAAGTTTTACTTCAGTCGTGTGGTCTAAAGCACACTCGTTTTTTTGTATAATTGAAATATAATATCTTCCAGTCTAATTTTTTTCACAGACAAATTCACATTTTTAGGGCGCCATAACTGATGTTTGAAAAGATGCTGAACGCACGAAATGGTTGTGTTAACCTAGAAAATTTAAGTCATATGAATCAGTGTAAATTTTAACAGTTCGAGAAGCTTTATTGTATTTTATTCTTCACTAACTAAAGTCCCCTGCGTTGCCCGGGTTTTATATGGAGTTTTTCGAAATTTGACATAGACAGTGACCGTTTTCTTGTTTTGAAGGTTAAGCGTGCAAAATTTCACTGCAGTTTTTGCACACAAATTAAATTCATGCCTCCCGCCCATTCGCAGACATTCTTCTTAATAATTATTTTATAACATCCGTAGAATGTCTTATTTTTAAACTACTAGTTATACGAAACTTCTAATTTAAAAAAATTAATCTGTAAAAATATCAATGTAATTAATAAGGAAACCTAAAAAACCGGAAGAAAATAATTTTATATCTTCACGGAAATGAAATTTATCATTCTCGTCTATCGGATATTCAATTTTAGACTCATATTAGATTCACAAAACATAAAAAACTTCTATTTTACATAAAAAGGAGAATGTATGCGTTCTGTGGCGGGCGGTATTTTTACAAAAATTTACAATTTATTCTGAGATTGATGAAATTCAGCACACTTGGGCTTCAAAACAAGACGAAGGAAAATACTTTTTTTTACATTAGCTTCATAAGGAGGTCTTGAGGAAAAAAATAATCCCTCAGGGCCTACGCCATCTTTGGGGATGGTTGTGGGGTTTTTTTAGGGAGAAGAAGGGGAGGAAGTTCTGGGAAGAAAAAAGGTATGAGTGGTGAATAGCGATCTGGGGGTCAGTGTTTCTAGGGTCAACGTGACGGATATACGAATCTATCCCTCCAGGTGCAAGGCGGTGGCGATGGGTCGAGAGATTCTTCTGGAGAGGTCTAGGGTAGGTGTCCACCTCCCGATCCGGCCCGCCACGCATTAGGTGGGCAGACGAATTGGCCGTCAAGACTTAGACAAGTCACCAAATGAAGCGAAGCACTTAAGGGTGGCCTACGGCAAGATTTTGGTTATCCATAAAAAAATGGTTCCCGGGGCGGCAGCACCCATTCCCGCCTCTCAAATTATTTGTTTGTTGACTACTATTTGTCTAAGTTCACCTGATTTAGAAAAACTCCGCGCAACGCCGTGGACTTCAGCTGAATGGACTGAAATGTTTTTTTTGTGAAAATGTTGTCGATGCCTGAGTTCCAGCCCGGTGCGCGGTGAAGTTGCGGTGTAGGGTATGCCTGCCTCGCTAAGTGCGTGGAACCGGTTCGATGCGTCACATTGTTGATTGTTCATTTAGGATGTTTTCTCAGCCGGCCGTGGCTCCGTGCTCTATCTCTATACTATACCTAACTCTATAATATATACCCTGTCTGTAAATGACAAAAGTGGTATTTACTTACCCAGTTGTTCTCGCGGGCGGAAGGTCGTGTGATGCAACCGTTTTAGGTAGTATTTGAGCTACATTTCATTCGTACAAATTTATTTTCCGTTTGGGAATGTCACTGTTAATCTAAAATCTAAATGAACAACGAATGAAAACAATCGAACCTATAAATGGGAAGTCTTTATTTGTATTTTTAAGCATTTTTTATAGTAAAAACCAACAACCTCGAGAGCGCTAATTAATATATATTTTTGATAATTTTATTGGCTTTATAAACTAATCTGGCAATCTCCGTGGTCGAAGTGTAAGGTTCTCGACTAGTAATCCGAAGGTTGCGGGTTTTCTGGCGTGCGTTATTTAATTGATTTGTATTTTTTCACAATTTAATTTTTTATAATAATATAAGGTACATTTGCGACACGTTCCAGAGTGGAAGATACTGTCGTTGCTTGAAATAGTTTTTGCTGTATTTTGTGACCAGATATGAATAGCCAAGTACTCTCCATCTTCCTCTTCCTCTTCCTCATCGTCTTCCACTCACCAATACCTTCAGTAGAGTAGATTAGTTGGGACCCGTGTTGCAATATTCACATTAAAAAAAAAAAAAACAATAAAAAAATTGATAATAAAATGGTTGGAATAATTTTTTCAACACTATTGAATCTGAATTTCATATACATAAATCAACACATTTTGATTTCACTGCAACAAGGCCTGTATGGTAGCACGTAGCTAAAATGATAGCTTACTACTAATACTAAAAGGTACTCTTTCACACGCGGACAGTGCCTTCCAATTAACTAAACTGTTTAATTGTAATTAAATCACTAAACACTGACCACGTTTCAACTGGCCTTAATACTCCACAAAGCTTTTAACATTGTTGAGAGGTGACACCATCCATCGCAATTCCACTTATAAAACAATGTTACAATTTCCCTGAGCATCACTCATATTGTAAATAAAGAAGGTACACGCTATGTTATTCAAAGTCAATCAAACCAAACGCTAGTAGACAATCTTTACAAAACACTGACCACGTGTTAATAGGTTTTAATACTCCACAAAGCTTTTAGCATTGTTGAGAGCTGACACCATCAATCGCAATTCCACTTATAAAACAATGTTACAATTTCCCTGAGCGTCGCGCGTCGCTCATATTGGAAATAAAGAAGGTACACGTTGTGGTATTCAAAGTCAATCAAACCAATCAAACCAATCAAGACAATCTTTACTAAACACTGACCCCGTGTTAACAGGTTTTAATACTCCACAAAGCTTGCAACATTGTTGAGAGCTGACGCCGTCAATTGCAATTCCACTTATAAAACAATGTTACAATTTCCCTGAGCGTCACTCATATTGGAAATAAAGAACGTATACGCTATGTTTTTCAAAGTCAATCAAACCAACCGCTAGTAGACAATCTTTACTAAACACTGACCGCGTGTTAACAGGTTTTAATACTCCACAAAGCTTGCAACATTGTTGAGAGCTGACGCCGTCAATTGCAATTCCACTTATAAAACAATGTTACAATTTCCCTGAGCGTCACTCATATTGGAAATAAAGAACGTATACGCTATGTTTTTCAAAGTCAATCAAACCAACTGCAACTAGACAATATTACTCACATGGCTATGAATCTTTTCAGTTATTTTACTTTTCATACACATTCTGGTTGCTTCACAAAAAATCTGACGTTATTAATAGTCTAGCGACTGTTCGGTTGAAATTTAAGAACCCGGCTTCGAATACATTTCTGACGTGAAGTTTGTTAAAATGCTGCTTTTATAATAGAACCGAATTCAAGCTAGTAGCATATAATGCAAAAAGTTGACGCAGCATCTCCCGGCAGGCGTAAATACTATTAGATTTGTAATTTCGCCAATCTCTCCGGGTATGATAATATTATTATTGTAACTGGAAGTTGTAAATAATAATCCCATGCGTCTATGTATAATGTATGACGTCATTGCCTGTCGCGGTTACTTTGTCCCGGTGACTAGCTATCACTGGATCGCCTGAGGTTATTTTTCTTAGGAACCAGCTATTTTTGGAACCAGTTCCTATCGGATTTATAAAATTGGGACAAAAAATTAACTGGGCGATGTCGAACCAAAAGCCGCCCACATGGTTTAGCAGCAAAAACCTGCGGAGCGAGTTTTTAACTGCTACTTGAATATGAGCATCGTTATAAAACAACAATACTGTAGTATTATTCTATAGGAAAAAAATGTTTAAAATAATAAATTGACAAATTAATGATATCTCAGATTTATCTGCCGTGGCAACTTGAACATACCTACTTACCTACAAACCTGTACTAACTTACTCCAATACATAATTATTTTAAAAATAACAAAAATCAATTATTTTAAGAGGTGTTTTCAGAGTTTTAAAATGTGTGCTCTATTTTATTTAATAAACTAGCTTTTCCTTTTTTAGTATTTTGGGTAAATTACTGTATATAAAATTATCCCACAGGAATGAAATGTTTTTTCCGGGATAAAAAGTAGCCTCTGTCATTTCCCAGTCCTCCAATTATCTCCTCTTAAAAAATCACGTCGATCGGTCGCTCCATTTATATTATTATTTAGGATTTTAGAGTAGGCGAAAAAATCGCTCTGCTTATCCTTTCCGGGGAGGAGATCTCGGAGGGGGTTCGCGGTGCAGGGCAAACGGGAGAAGGGAGTGGGGAGAGGGAAGGTGGAGTGGGAAAGAGTGAGGGGACGCGGGAGAGGAAAGAGAGGCGGAAGGGGAACGGGACGAATGGGAAAGGACACGCAGAGAGAAATAATTTCTTTATTAAGTTTAAGGCAAAGCAAAGCATGCAGGGAACTCGCTATATATATAAAGACCATCGCGGGCATGCACACATCAAATCCCCAAAGTTTCATCGCAATCGGATGAATGGTTTAGCAACGCATAGGCATCTCACATATATACAAAGCCAGAAGAAAGCATGTTTTGATTTTTATATATTATATAGATAATGGTGGCTCCACTTTAAATTACATACTTGTGTGTTTGTTGTTATTCTTACATTCAAATTCAAAATGAAAATGCAAATGTATTTGGGTTCTGCGGTAGGGGTGATTTTAAACCTTTTAAACCCTTTAAACAGGCGCATTGTTCAAATAAATAATGCAAATAATATGCACATACACAAAATGCCACACAATATATCTTTATGTGAATGGGTTAAAGACATTTTCAGATGCACTTAAAACTATAATACATATAAAGAAAATAGAGATAATCATTGAGTCGTAGATACTCCTGGTATCGCCCTGGTGAGAGACTACCATTCACAATCGAATGGCTTTAGACTTGTTTAGTGAACAGATCTGAATAGCTACCTGCAAAACTTTGTGATCCCAATATCATTCCTTTATCCACTTCTTTCTGCCTTACTTAACGTATTGTAAGGCATTCATTTTAAAAATTACTTACGATATTTTTGACAGCCCTGATTTACTAAGCCTTATTGCCTTCCACATACCAAATAGAAATACTCGATCTAAAATTATTTTTCATTGTAACACTAGTATCAGGACTGAGTTAGATACCCGTTTGTATATCTCGATTGCACGCAATTGGCATTATTGCCAATACATCCGGAGATATAGTAGATGTGTTCAACACGGAATATATACAAGGTGCAACAGCACGTACCCGAAGGATTTTAGCCACATCTGAGCGTAATTGGAGTAAAAACTGTAGATGTCATTTTGCTGTGCGATGATACAAATTTATTTTAAAACAAGAAAAATGTTTTTCCAGAGCGGTTTCAGCAGAGCGGTGACAGTGGAGAGAAAACGCGTAACAGGTGATCCCGTCGCCACGCGTAGCAGGGTGATCAGTGTCAAAAAAAACATCGGACGGCAAAATGATATTTTTTACTCCAAATATGCTCAGGTATATTTGGTTAAAATCCTTCGGATACATGCTGTTACACCCTGTATATGGAAGAATTAATTACTTACATGAAGGCTATAATAGCATACCTATTAAATAATTATTAATTAAAACATAATAATAACACCTCGAGGGCGCTAACAACATTTTTCTTATGTATCGGTCACAGGTTGTACATATTTGTTTTAGCTAAATTTACTCCATACCCTTAACCCCTTCAGTAGACAATCATTAAAAAATTAAAAAAATTAAAAAAACACGTTTTTACCAAATAAAAACGGTTCTATGACAACTCAGAATCATGCAATTTCAACACTCATCTGAAAAGTAATGTTTTTTTTAAATAGCCCATCACCTAACCTAACGTAACCTATTTAACCAATTTAAAAAAAAATCATCACTCTTAATTACTTTTCCAAGGAGGTGTTGAAGTTGCATGATTCTGAGCTGTCCTGTCACCCATGAAACGTATGTTTATAGATAAACTTAAACTAGACGACATTCTAATATTTCTTATTATGATTGTTTCAGGTAAGAGAAGTTTGTCAATCAACGAAGATAAATACAGACTAAAGCCCATGTAGGTAAGTACCAAGCAAAATTTATACATTCTATGATGTATAAAAAACTCTGACAGAATTTAGTAACACCTTCAAAGAATAAATTCCCCGTCCACGTTTTAAATGTGATTTAACCGCCATTTGAAGAGAACACACGCCGCCATTAAAGATCAATTTTCGTCGCCTTTGTCACATTATCCCCCCACATTATCTCCGCCGGGGTAAGCGGAGAGATGGAGTTAAAGTGGAGGTAGGAGGTACCAGGGTGACAGAAGTTCGCGGCGGGATTTCACGTGAAATATTTGTTTACTCGGAACAAACGATGAAAACGTCCAGACTATTCTTTAGTGTCCCGCGCATGGGAGCGTGATTCACCTGGTCAAATCGAGCGTGACAATATATGGGACAATTGCGAAGTGGTAAACACACAACTTTCTGTTTAAATCTTAAACGAAAACTTAAGACTTTTAAATTTTGCATATAAATTACTAGAATTCTTACGTCACTCTCTCTTTACTTCATCTTTCTTCTCTTCGCTTGACATTACGTAAGAACGCTCATCTTGTCGATAACGCACCCAAAATATTTTTAAAAAAATTTGATACTGACTGTCATTCGTGGTGGAATCCCATTATAATAATATAATAAAACACATATAAAAGTAATTTCCATTTAATTTATAACGTGGGTGGTAACGCCCCCTTGTGGGCGTTTGAGACTTTCAGGGGGGGTGGTAGAAGACCCAGAGAAAAGTAGGGGGCGTTAAGGAAAACTAGGAAGCGTTGAGATGGTACAGTGAGGGCGTGTGTAGGTAAAAAAATGGTCTAAAAAAGACAAAAAAAAACATGCTTATCAAGTACCTACTAAAAATCTTATTTGAATTATTATTAATAAGATTTGACAATATATATCACGAATTCAAGAAAGAAGGCGGTAGTAACCCGGTAATCGTGACAATAGCTGTTTCAGATTCGAGACAGATGGGTAAGTAAATAAAATTAAGGGGCGCTAGAAATTTTTTTTCTCAAAGTGGGCGGTGGGCAAAATAAGGTTGAGAACCTATGATTTATATAAATAACTAAAAATCCTAATTATTATTTTTAATTGATAATCTAATGTTTTTCAAGACAAGATTTTTATGCATAGCACAAACGGTAACAATTATTATAAGCAATAATTATCAGCCTGAAACATTCGTCTACATTGAAAAAATCTTCCAAGAAAAGATACTGGCCCCCAGTCCCGTTGGCGGCAAGTATCTTTTCTCGGAAGATTTTTTCAATGTAGATGAGTGTTTCAAGCTGATAATTGCTTATAATAATTATAATAACTAAAAATACAATAGTCGAAGACGACATGGCAGCAAATATGGAAAAATCATATATATTGAATAAAATCCTTGTAGAATACCCCCCCCTCCCTCTACCCCGTATGTTATGTATATGTTACTGTAAAAGCCCGAACTACGGTAAATCCTAAGATTTTCCGGTAAATCGTAAGATTTACCAACTCTTAATGGTAAAAGTCCGAACCGTTCTATAATCATCGTTCATTTACCTAACCTAACCTAACCTAACCTAACCTAACCTAACATGTACTAAATTCTAATGGTAAAAGCCCGAAAAAATCGTTTCTTATTTAAATATTCGTAACCTAACCTAACCTAACATGTACTAAATTCTAATAGTAAAACCCCAAAAAAATTGTTTCTTATTTAAATATTCGTAGAACGGTTCGGACTTTTACCAATAAGAGTTGGTAAATCTTAGGATTTACCGGAAAATCTTAGGATTTACCGTAGTTCGGGCTTTTACAGTAACATATATAAACTGTAGATTAAGAATTATTTGTGCCAGTTTAAAGATGGCTTTTACAGGCTGAAACCGGTAACGGTCAAAAATAAGTTAGAAGGAAATAAGTTTTTTATGTGTTTCATTATATTATCAAAAGATTAAAAAATTTGATAAATATGGGAAGCGGGCATGGGTTGCCCCATAAACCATTTTTCGGATAGTCCTCACGTCTGGCATAGGCCACCCAAGTCGTTTGCGATGTTTGGTGACTTAGCAGCAGTGCCCGGGTTCATGGGGTGAGGTTTGTCTGGGTCTTAACGGCGGATGTGTCTGCCTTTCTATTGCATGGCGAGGGGGACTGTTCGAGATTGAGAGAGACTGGTTGAGGGAGGCCTTTTGACCTCTCCAGGTGGAATCTTTAAAACCATCGCCTTGCACCGCGGTTGGAGGAATGGATTCATATGTCCATTACGCCTGAATACGCCGACCCTCAGATTCTTACCCACCCCTCTTTCCTATTTCCTTCCCAGGACTTCCTCCCCTTCCTTTCCTTAAAAAACCCCTTCACACAGCGTCCCCTAAGATGACATAGGTCCTGAGGGAAATTATTTTCCTCAGGGCCTCCTAAGTGGAGCTAATTTAAAAAAATAGTTTTTTATTCTTTCCGAGTATTCTAAGTCAATGAAATATTTTTAAACTAGCCAAGTTTGACCACCTCCGTAGTCCAGTGGCTAAGATTCTTGACTCATAATCCGGAGGTCGCGGGTTCGAACCCGGATTATGAGTCAAGAATCAATACAAATTAATCAATAAAATAAATTTTATTTGATTAATTTGTGTTATTTCACAATTAATTCATTTAAATAATATATAGTATATTTGCAGCACGTTCCAGAGTGGAAGATACTATCAGTATCGCCCTGGTGGGCAATGGTCGCAATGGTGTAAGACCACCATTCAGAATTGAAACGTTGCTTGAAAATGGCTTCAGCCGTGTTTGGTGACCAAATCTGAATAGCCAGGTACTTCCCAACCTTCCTCTTCCCCACCTCCTTCCCCTCCCCACTACTTTCAGCCTCACAACATACCCCAATTGGGGATGCCATAGTCTCACTGGCTCCAGACGGGAGCAGTTGAGATTCTTGTGCGGTAATCACTGTAAAAAAAAAAAAAAAAATTTGCTAATTGGAGATTTGAAATATTGTGTTACTCTACTGTTAGAGTAGATATAATACGGGTAGGTAGGTACTTGTTTTTCTATGTTCGATAAATTAAAAAAAGATTCCTCTTAAAGAGCCTTCACTCTTGGGTGTAACCGGTTAGTAATTACTTACTAGCTTATTTATAATTTTAAACCTTTCTTAATCACATCAAAAAAATTTGTTAATTTTTTTTTATTTTAGGCATTCTTCATATTATTATCTTAAATTTATTTATTTTTGTTTTATCTTTTCCAACCACTGTTCCAAAGAATTACTTTTAGCACTTTTGAAACTGTGGTCACTCCAAAAATATATTTTCATTTAAATACTTTCTCCATCCAAATTCCCACACATTGTAAATATAGTTGAAAGTAAGTTAGCGGACTGAAATACCCATGACCGAATTTAGAACAATAAATATAAACCGCGCCGCGTTCTGTGACTGCAACAAGAACTTTCTGAATGTGGCTTGGAGTAGCTACCAAATATCTACATATTCTACATACCTGTTAATACAGTTGGAAATAGATTTTGGAGATTCATGAGGTATCCCCATTTTACTCCAGAACTTGTATGAAAACTGTTTTTAAACTACTGTTTTATGTTAGTCGAATATGAGATGGAGATTCTGCTTCATCTTGTTGTATCGGATGTTGGCTATCATCAGAGTTGTAGTGGTGGCTAGTATTAGTATCGCCCTGGTGAAAAAACACTATCAAGAATTGAAAAGTTCCCTAAAATGGCTAAAGCCGTGTTTGGTGACCAGATCTGAATAGCTAGATACTTCCAAGCCTCCCTCTTCCCCATCTCCTTTCCTTCTCGCTACCTTTGTCCTTACAATGCGATTGAGGCATCACATAGATTTGCTCGCTGAAACGCGCTACAAAAGTCTTCAATCTAAGAGGAATGGGACCTTTACAGAAACAGATTTTAAAATTATAAATTATTACATTGACAGTCCATACCTCTTGGAATGCTACAAATTGTTCGTACCGAACAACTACCGCCAGGGTCGTCACCACGACTTGCTCTGTATTTCACATGACAGAACAGACGTTCTGGCCCAGCATAGCATGACAAGCAAGAGACAAGAGGTACGGTGCTACTAAATGATATCTCTAGGTTTCTTGACATATTCAACATTGACCTTGAAGGTTTCAAGAGCCATTTTAGGCAAATTATGTATTATTGTAAAATTTTTCATTTAAAATTGTGTATATATGCCATGTGTATTGTAATAGGATTACATAAATCTTTAACGCATATAAAAAATAAAAATAAAAAAACCAACAAAAAGACAAAGACAGTTGGGACTCTTGTGCGGCATTTAAATTTTAAAAAGGTTAACTTCTCTTTCTGCCACATATTGAATATTTTAAGAGAAATAATTAAAGGTCACAAATCACAACTACTCCGTCGTAAGTTTTGACCTCTCGTTATGTGATGTATCAGCGACATGTCTTCATATCATTTGTCTCATTAAACATCTTTTCTAATTAGTTATGAAATATTAAAAAATCGATCCACTTGAAGCTAAACTATGAATTCGTAAGAAATACCCAAACAGTATAGATCAGGGGTCACCAATTATTTTCATTAGGGGGCCGTTTTTTAAAATAACATCATCGTCGCGGTCCGGAAGGGAAAAAGCCTACCCCCCCCCCCCTCCCTCCGTCATAACAATTGAAATGATAAACTCTACTCTTTAAATATGTGTAGATACAATATCAATGAACAGATAAAACGAATGGGTTCCGGAACATTATTTTTTAATTAAAATAACTCTCTTTAAAAGATTTACCACCCTTCCAATCACCTTTCTGTTTTAATTCTATTCAAAGTGAAATGTATTTTACCTTAAATATCCTTGTAACTACAATATTCATTTATATACAGGTATACCCTAGTGCGACAGGCATATACATAAAACCAATGTAAATATATTTTATTATAGATAAATAAATAAAAAATAAAAAATTAAATAATAAACAAATGTTATGAATAAAAAGAAGTAACAAGGGTTTTTTACAATATTAATGAGAAAAATAACATTTTTCGCCTTGGACTATCCGTTCGATGTTTGGACTAAAATTTGTGCATTAAATCTTGGAGATGTTCACTGGTAAATCTGGTCCGGAATTTATTTTAATGATGTTCGTCTTGGAAAATGCTGCTTCACAAACATATGTTGATCCTAACAAAGTGAGAAGTTTCAAGGCAAATTCTTTTAATTCTCGCTATTTATTAACACAAACAAATTTTATCTAAAACTCTTGACAATAAACTTCCTGTTTTTAGGGTTTTGAAACTGTGTTTTCTTGGAAATCGATCTTTTCCATCTGAAGAGCAGCTGTATTACTCCCGAAAATATTTGCAGCTTCATTGCTTCATTCATCACCAGGATGCAGAGAGTAAATGTTACTGAGAATGTTGACAACATTCTCACTTTTCTTAAAATCTGTGAATCTGTTTTCAAATTCCGATTTAAGATCCTGTAGATATAATAAATATTTTGTATTGTTAACACAAGGTCCGCACAAAATAGGTCGGCGGTCCGGATCCGGACCGCGGTCCGCCATTTGGTGACCCCTGGTATTGATTATAGTGTGTTTTGTTCATCTCGTATAAACCATATATTATGTATTCCAGGCAAACAATCCTTTTTTTGGTGTAATCTTTTTTTTCGTTTGAAATTTTATTAACGGCGCGAATGCTAGCGATTGGTTGGCGTAATTTTCTCGTCTCACATATAATGCTTCAAGATATCTATGTTTCCGTTCTGTTTCTTTCATCATAGAGAATAAATTGGATAAATGAACCACAATCAATAAATAAAGGGATGTAATAATTCACAAATCTTTTTTTTAATGAAAGGCCTAAAACTAGAATCTTACGAACATCAATTAATAATCCTTATGTGAAACTTTTATGTGGAGGGTTTGTTGTTCGTTTTGATACTATCTTAACTATAAGGAAGAAGATGTTTGTTTGACGTCGGACGTAGTAAAAAATCTGGAATGGTGAGCACTGACATAACAAAATTTGAATAGCTTTTCTTTATCTGAAATTTGTAGACATTGTAAGCTAATCTATCAGATGTCGTTTGCTTTTATTTGATTTATTTATTTATTACCTACTAGCGATTTCCCGGCAAATTGATAGAAATTGATTGAAAAGAAATTGTTTCTCTCTGCGTGTCCTTCCGTATTCGTTCCGTTACCCTTCGGCCTCCCCTTTCTCCAACGTAACCCCCCCCCCCTTCCCGCGTTCCACTCCCCATTCCCATCGCGGGAATGCGAATTCAAATCCTCAAAGTTTCATCACAATCGGATAAATGGTTAGCAACGCATAATTTCACTACGCCAGAGCTCACTATTGTATACAGAAACCATCGCGGGCATGCGTACATGAAATCACCAAAGTTTCATCGCAATCGGATGAATGGTTTAGCAACGCATAGGCAACTCACATACATATCTACATAGAAGGAAACATATTTTGATATTTATATGTACCTATAGATTTTACCGACAGATTGTCCATTGAAAGTAATAACATCACACTAATGAAAAAAAACAGAGATGACGACAAAAGAAGAGCATATTATGTATGCATGGGTAGAGAAATGGCATAAATGCACATAAGAAAGATGATTTCAAATCAAAACCTGAACATTACCAAGGTTTATTAAATGGTCCAAGTGATCTCTATTAATAGAAAATATTCTTTAATAATTGAATAAAAAATAATATCAATAAATCTAAACATGAAGCTTATCAAGATAAAGAAAATAAAAAGGTAACGGTTTGCCTTACCGGGACCACGCCTCGAACAGCTCGGCCCTAGTGACTTGATTTTTTACGCCATTTTGTTGATCTTATTACATGTTAATTTCAAAATTAATAATATTATTATCATCTAATGTTTTTTGGTTGCCATCTTTTTGTATGCTAACAAAGATCTACATGAATTTATTATTAACCTATATCTAATAGGACACCTGAAATGACTACCGTTGCTTTTTTATTTTCTGTGTCTTGTTCTGTTCCATTTTTCGTTAAGATTTATTAGTATTAACTAACTAACTAACTAACTAACCATCACGCCGTTTCCCCGCAGGGGTAGGCAGAGAGGACGGACCGCCACACAACTCGATCTTGGCACACACTCTTTGCCTCGTTCACATTCATACATCGTCTCATACATGCTCTTCTATTATTCCGACTCTTCACATGGCCCGACTCAAGTATCTGATTCACTTGGTCGTGCCATGTCTTCCTCGGGCGTCCCCGACTTCTTCTACCATTCACATTTGCATCATATATTCTCCTTACACTCCTTTCCTCGTTCATTCGCTCTACATGCCCAAACCATCGGAGAGTCCCTTAGTATTAGCATTATCTTCTTCATTTATAATTAAATATCACCTTGGTGGGCATAACCTTCAAAAGTTATTGAAAAAAATATTATTCCAAGAGAAAGAAAGTATTATATTATTTTGAAAATTATTTTGACTCACACCATTAGACATCGTCAATGCTTACACCAATAAATTCAATGGCTTGATTTCGGTTGACAAGTCTCACAATTCTGCACAAAGGAAAATGGTATCCATAATAATTAGTAATGCTGATTGAGAAACAGCAAATCATTATTTCGGAGTCGACGGGAAGGAACGTTGATTTAAATTAGTCGTTAACAGAGGGTGGGTCAATGATACTTTTGTTGATTTTGAAAATGCAAAAATTTGATCAAATTTTTTTCTGCTTGTGTTCAATTTAATTATTTGTATTATGATACCGCATATCACTAATAAGCAGTGATGCCATGTCGCAAAAACAATAAAAAAACATGTTTTTAAAAAAATGTTTTGACGTATAAAAGAACTAAACGAAAATCACCTTTTTCGTAAGCTTTTTGAAGACAAATTATTTAAGAAAACAACCTTATGCTTTATAAAAAAAAACAATGATTTTATAGTTTTCTTTTTAATAATAGGAATAAAATAATGTTTTTGAACAAAAAAAACGCCTTTGCCAATTTTTCGGTAGTTAGTGTAGGCACCTGATTAAAGTTAAATGATATTATCTCTACATATCATAGATTAAAGTCCTCCGCCGCGTCTCTCTGTCTGTTCGCGATAAACTTAAAAACTACTGAACGGATTTTCATACCGTTTTCACCAACAGACGAGTGATTCCCGAGGAAGTTTAAGGTATATAATTTGTCAAGGTTTTGTGTAAATTGGGTGAAATATATAATAAAAGGAGAATGTCTTTATGTGGTGGACGAGCGGTCTGACATTTGGCAGTGGATTTGATGGGGTGAGCGGTGGATTTGATTTATATACAAATTAACAGATGGCGGTGTGAATTAAAAGGTTGGGTAACCATCAAGTAGATGGCGTTGTGTTTTGTTTGCCACAGCAATGCGTTGCCGGATCAGCTATTATTAATTTAATTTTATGAAGGTATTCATATTGTTTATTGAAAAAAAATTATAATTAGATAAAGAGAATAAAGTTGGTTGTTTTCAGTTGGAAAAATGTAATAATAAGTAATTGTCGAATGAAGCACTAGTATATTGAATTATTTGGCGGGTATTAGATAAGCCGCCATAGCTCAGTGGTCAGAGCTCCTGACCGGCAATCAGAGGGACACGGGTTCAATTCCCGTTGGCGGCCAGTATCTTTTCTCGGAAGATTTTTTCAATGTAGATGAGTGTTTCAGGCTGATAATTATTGGTTATAATATTTGTTAGATAAAGAGACATTGTGAACCCGTACTGAATAAAAAAAAATTACATTCCTCACTCAAAAGTTCACATTTTTGGGGTCTTGTTCGACATGGTTTTTTCAAAAGCGTCAGGTGTAAAAACTAAAAATGACCCAAAAAACCATGCAAACATGCTAAAAACCTAGTGTCTGAGGAATTATGTCGACGGTCCTAAAGAACAATTTCGTATTTGCTGAATATTGAAAATCGCTTTATTGCATTAATTTTAATTTTAATTTAATGATCTAAAAGTCCGTATTTTCAGTATTTTAAATGACATGCAAAATATCAAAAGAACACTAAAGGTATTGATCTCAAAAACAATAAAAATACAGAAACGAAACTTCAAATTGCTCTACTGCAAAAATGCAAAATCGCACATCTGACATTGTTCTTCGGGTTCGTCCATGTTATCCATGTTGAAGCGGGATATGGGAAGAGGATGATTGGTAGTGACCTGGTGGTTCAGAGCTGCCGACTAAATATAGCTGAAGTCATTCCAAACTTCGTTTCGATTCGGATTGGGGGATATCTCACCTGAACGACGAGAATTTTTCACTCTCAAGCTGAAAATAAACGTAATTATCGAAGCGAAACTTCTTAAGCACCATTGTGATTTGAAACTCGATGAAACGGAAACGACACTAAAACGAGACAACCACATATATAAATAGGATTTATCCTGCGAGAGAATGGGATAGAACGTATACTTGGTCGAAGGATAGAACGAAATCTTACCGCATTGGCCGCTTTGATTTTCAATGCGCCTATTGATTGAGATTGTCTGGGCGAAGGTTTCGCTTCTACCGCGTACTGACTGGACTCTTTTATTATGTGTTATTAAAAAAAAGGGATTTAAGTAGAATAAAATATTTAAGAGCTATGAGAACATGAGCAGGCATATTATATTTACTGGAGGCTAAGTAACTACCTACAGGCATTAACAAGAAAAAAAACAATCTTTAGAAAAGCCTGAAGAATACAAAAGTTATGTTAAATGGAAGATTACGATATGTTAAGTATATAAGTTAGGTATTACAAAAATTCATTTTTTATCACGAATATTGTCGATCAAAAAGCAAAAGCACCTCAACAATAGAGATTAGTGCCAGCATATCTGATACATCTTCCCATCTCCTCGCCTTATCTCGTATAACGAGTTCGTGTGACAAATGGCGTGGAATTGATGCGGCAGCCCACGGGTTTGTGCTTCGTTGGTTTCATCTCGACCGCGAAATATCAAATGTATAGAGGCATATGGAATCCAGCCGATATAAGGATTGAAAATAAATAAAGCGTTTGATCGTATTTAGGGCAAGGAAAGAAGGAACATTTGATGATGTGTCGGTTGGACGCTATAAGGACACGTTCGGTAATGTGAATGCTCACATCGTTTTGCTGAAAGGAAAACTTTGATGGTGTGAATGATTTGATCGTTTTGCGATAACGACAACTTTGTTAGTGTAAGTTTGTTTCGTTACAAGGATATTTTTGGTTGTGTGAATACTAGTCTATAGAGTCAGAATAGAGAACTCCAGTCCAATTTTTAAATTTTAAAAAATTAATATATACCTTCTTGCTTAAATAACTGCATTTTTATTTTTAGAGTTTGTTTTAATATTTAAAATAATTGTCAAAGTTTTAATTTTTCAAACTGAATTATTTAGGCCTAAATAATGGTTCAATAAAAACATTAACTTAATCTCTATAAACAGTATGTAAATAAATTAATAAGATGAAATGTTGTTGATACGATGGCTTACCTACATTCCCGTACAATGACTTTACGGTGACCAGTAACGTCACTACTAAACATTTTAGTAATATCAACTTGACGGCGTGTTTCAACGACAGTATTAAAAATGCACTTTTCAATAATTTTTTTAAAACTCTACGTTTAATATTATTAAATTAAACTTACATATTCAGAATCAGCGTTAATTGGTCTGTATGAACATGATTTTTTAAAGCCATAATATTTTTCACTGGAGTTACTTATTGTAACGATTTCAGAAAGGTACAAGGAGCATGTTTTTTATAGAATCATTTACTAGGTGTAGATACCTAACGATTTTTTCTAGGGATATACTTGTATGATGTTACAATATGAATGATTAAGAAAATTTTGGTGCCGATGCTTGGATCCATATTTTATATGCAAATAGGGTATGGTATTTTAGATTTTTCTAGCGTTTTAAGCTAAATTTATTTCATACTTAAGACGCTTGGTATTTAGGTATGGGTTCTATTTTTTCATAAAAATATCTATCGGGGGTCAAGACAGTTACTCATTGCTTCATCTAAATTTATATAAAGCTCTCGACTAACGATCAGGAAGTCACGGGTTCAAATACCGGCGTGCGCAAGAAAATCTTATTTAATTAATTTGTTATTACTTTTAATTGGTAAACTAATGTTTTAAGACAAGATTTTTATGCATAGCACAAAGGGTAACAATTATTAAAAGATTATTAAAAATCAATCAATTAAAATCTTTAAAAGATTTTTTCAATGTTGATGTGTGTTTCAGGCTAATAATTATTGCTTATAATAATTGCTTCCCTTTGTGCTATGCATAAAAATCTTGTCTTAAAAAATTTGTTTACCAATTAAAAGTAATAATTAATATTTGACAAGTTAAAGTATTTCACCAAAAAATGTAGACATAATTTGTCTCGACGCCATCTAGTGGGAGAGTTAGCACTTATAACGCCTTTCTCACAAAAAAATAAAGTTGGTTGTTTTCAGGTGAAAAATGTAATAAGCAGTAATTGTTGAATGAAACACTAGTATATATTGAATTATTTGGCGGGTGGGAGATAAGCCGACGTAGCTCAGTTGGTAGAGCAGTTGACCGGATATCAGAAGGACGCGGGTTCAAGTCCCGTCGGCGGCATTTATCTTTTCTCGGGAGATTTTTTCAATGTTGATGTGTGTTTCTGGCTAATAATTATTGCTTATAATAATTAATTTGTGTTATTTCACCTTAATGATTTCAAAATAACGTATAGTGCTTTTGGAAGAAACTTTCAGTATCGCCTTAGCGTAGCACTACCATCCAGATTGAAACGTTAATTAAAATGGCTTTGGCCGTGTTTAGTGACAAGATCTGAATACTCTTCCCTCATCCCTTCAGTCTTACAACATACCCCAATTGGGGATTCCACAGTCTCACTTGTTTCTGATGGTTGAGTGGGCATCGCGTTTGGGTCCCAGTCAGGCGCTCAGTGTTCGATTCCTCGGCTGGCTAAGTCCTCCATCAAGCAACATTTTCGACTTACTGTGGCGGTAGTAGGAGATTTTCAAATATTATAGGGTTATTCGTAACCCGGGAATGCTTGTCTTTCTTTTAAAAAAAATGGTACTCTTGGAGTGGTCGATACTCGTATAATCGCCCTGTCGATAGTCCAACATTCAGAAACGAAACGGTGCTTGGAATGGCTTTAAATGTGTTTGGTGCCAGATCTGAATAGCCACGTAGATACATAGCATCCTAACCCCTCAGATTTACAGTTTTTATTATTGCCATAGTCCCACTGGCTTCAGAAGGTTAAAAGCAGCTAAATGTTGTGCGGTATTCACAAAACAACATGTTATTCAAACTATATACATTAACCGAGTCAATAAGGTGGTTCACCATGATCGTGTCATGTCTATAGGTGACACATCATTGTCTCGAAATATCATTTCAGATCTCGGTACTTTAAAACCTTCCTCTACACTTTATCTTTATCTCCTTTCCACAGTATCACAATATTCCCAAAATTTGAGTGCCACGGTATCACTAGCTCTGGATTGGTAAGACTCTAAAATTTCGTATCACATCAAAAATAAAATTATCCAAAACTGACTGAAAATTATTTAATGTTCCGAAATGTTCCGTTCTTATGATAAACAGAAAAAAACGAAACCATTTATTACCTACGTCTCGTCAGTTCTGTACAGGAGAAGGTAAGGATGAGTAATTTGGTACTGGTTGGTAGTTGGTATGTTAGCTGCGTTGGACGAACATTCCTTTGCGTAATATCCAATTGTTCAACTAATGCCAAGATATTCATATTGTGTGGACGGTTACTACAAATATGTTGAATGTAGAATTTCCATAGTTATGTGTGGAGATGCGGACATAACATACGCAAGGCAGCGATTGCCAACTGAGAATTACGTAAATATTTAAGTCATTTTTGAGCTTTTAGGGAATTTAACATTTAGCTATTTCAGGGTTTTTTAATCTGCAGAAATAAATATCATTGAGCCAGTAAATAAATGTTGCCTTGGTAGAATATTTCGGGGTAGAATACGAGTAGTTGTACAGTTCAATTAAGAATGCCTAAAACATAATAAATATACTTGCGCGCACCATACGCCCTTCTGTCCCATTCAAAGTGGATCAATGTTAAATAACTGTAAACAAAATTCTTTCTTGAACAGACTGTGTAATAAATGGTGACCGGACTCCGAATGAAATCAACTGAACACCTCATTTGAATAGTCATTAAAGGTGATGAAAAAAAAATGGTTAAATAGGTTACGTTAAGATAGGCTACGGGCCGTTTTAAAATAATAAAAATCCATAGCTTTTAGGCGTAAATACATATTAAATATTTTGGTAGAAAGCATTAACTTTGTGGTTTGACATAATAATTGAAATAAAACAATCACTTTGATAATTTAATTTTTTCAATATCGACCGTTTTTTGCTTAACACAACTTTCTTCAGGGTAGTTTAATTTTATACACTGAAGATGCTTGTGTTTAAGCGAAACCGGTTGGTATTGAAAAAATAAATTATTAAAATCGTGATTACAAAGTGATTATTTTATTTCAATTAATATGTCAAACAACAAAGTTACTGTTTTCTACCAAAATATTTAATATTTATTTACGTCTATTAGGAAAGAAAACAGTTCGCAACACATTTATTTACATTTATTTTTTTATTTATATTTATTTTCGCCCTAGTGGGCTTTTACATGCATACAAGGAAATTTATACTCACAATAATAATTATGTGTGTTACTAAACCAATAAAACAGAATAAATAAGAATGCAATCATCATCGCAAGGTATAGAACATCATAACAGAGATTAAAAGAAATGAAATAGTGTGAGTAATACTTATAAAAAACTAATACAATTTAGCTTAAAATATATATACATATGCACATATAATCAGTAATAAGACTTGAAATAAAATAAAGTGGAATGTGTAAGAGCTAGTTAGTAGGTATAATTAAACAGTTGAATGCGTATATTATTGTAGGATGATAAAACAGAACTAAATAGAACAGAAAAATATAATAAAATAATCAATGACGTTATTGTCTTTGAAAATAATAATAACATTACTCATATAAAAACAGTCTAAGAAATAAAGACAAATATAGATATAAATTGAAACAAAAGTAGCGAAAATCATTTTGGTAAGTACGTATACAAATCATATTTTTTCCACATTTAGCGCGGTGACCAGACAACTTAACAATGCCCAACTTCATAATTCCTTTGTAAAGTTTAATTAAATTTATTTTTTTCCATCACTTTTAATGACTTTTCAAAGTCTGGAAATGCCACTTTGTTGAGTTATCGTGGAACCATTTAGCACATGTCCTACGAAAAGTGCCAAGATGGCATTAAAAAGGTTGGTTAAAAAAATATGGAACCAAAAATGTCTTAGTTTATTTTATTACTAGCTTTTGCCCCCGGCTTCGCTCGCATGGTATTTGGAGGTTGCCACACCGCCTCCTCCACCTTCCCTCTCGTCACTCCACTCTCCCCATACCCACCCCTACCCCCATCCCCCTCCCCTTCCCATACCCCCCCCCCACCCCCGCCCTTTCTTCCCTCCCCCCTCTACCACCACCCTCATTGCGTGAAAGAGTAACAAACATCCATACAAACTTTCGCCTTTATAATATTAGTAGGATTTTATCACTATTGAATAAACCTTCAAAAGTACATAATTCAATGACGTTTCGATTATCTGAACATTCCACAGAGAAAATTATACATTTCATGACGCCTGAGCTCACCATTCGAGTGAATAGGTTTTCTGCTATGTAAGTTTTATCTTTTTTAATGTTAGGACCGCGCAAGAATCCCAACTACTCTTTTCTAACCCGAGGTAATGAGAATATGGCATCCCCGACAGGGTATTCAGTTTTTTTTTTTGGAAAAAAATGGAGAGAAAATTGCGTTAATGAAAGAATTATTATATAATTTTTATATTGACGAATCAATTTTCTATCAATTTTTAAAGGTGGTCTTTCCCCAGGGCGTTCGTTACTGAGAGCAACTGCCACAAATCTAAAAAAAATTAAAAAAAAAAAAACAAATTTAATTTTGTAATAAAAACTTATAACTTTTATAACTTTTTGGAAGGTTGCGGACCATTGTCTTTTTCTGTTTTTTTGTGTCTTGTTCTTTTTCATATTTTCGTTTAGATTATTATTGTCAACTTCTTCTCCTATGATACAAACCAAATTTACTTGATTAGACATTTAATAATATTTTTACAGTGCTCGATACCCAAAGATAGCATACCACACTTAGGTCTATAATACGTACCGGGTACCTACCCATTCAACTCGCCGTTGGACGAGTACTTTGGTCCGCCTTTCCTTAAATTTTTCTCATTCCGGGCTTTTCAACGACGCTCTTCCGGCGGGAATTTTTTTATTGAAAAAGTTATGTCTTTTGTGGCGTTACTGTCAACTCCCCAAGCTGCTGCCGCGTCGCCCGAAAACAGACGGATTTTACTTTCTCGGAAACTGGACAGATATTATTAATAAATTTAACGCTGAAATGAAATAACGGTTTATTATGAGATTGAATTATTGTTTTTATTTTTGTTTTAAAATTAGGTATTCATCACTGGATCATTATAATTGTCAAATGTAACTATGTTGGCAATAATTTGACAAATCAATTCAAAGAACATGAAGATAGTTTCAATTTCATTATCCTTTACTGCCTTGAATCTTGTGGTTGGTACTTTGGTTTTGATAATAATCGATTCCAATTGGTTGGTGTTATTATTTATTCATTAATGGTATTTATAAACTTGTGAATGGTAAACGAAATTTATAGTCTATTACTAAAAAATAAATATTAAAAACTGATGGTCGTAGGATGGAACTTTATTTTTGAATTTAAGTATTGGTTTAATATGAGAGATTTCTTCTTCGATATTCTTTGTTTTTATGTCGAAATTACGGGGAATAAGATAATTTAAGTATTGCGATGGCTGAAATTTTGGAGAAATCTCCTTACAAGGAGGTAATTATGCGTTACGTCATAATATTAGAAGGAAATATGTTAGTAATGGTATAATTGTTGTCCTCATCTATCTGTTATCATATTACGAAAATTAATATTTAATTTAATGAAGACAATATTAGCGAAACTCAATCGAAAATCTGTAGACAGAAAAATCATAAAAATAAATTGGCACCTCTGGGACTCGAACCCAGGACCTTCGGCTTTCCGGGCCACTGCTCTGACCACTTAGCTAAGGTATCTCCATCCTATTCGGTCATTTTTAACTGTATCATACTTCGACTAAGAACTACCAACATTATCTTCATTTTCTTAATGCATGTTTTATTGATTGCTATATTTATGTATGATTTAACGATTCAAACCCGAACTAAATGCTATCTTCATAATGTCTGGATATTTTTTATCTATTTTATTTTTAATACGCGACATCTATTGACCTTTCTGCAAGTCTAGAATGAATATTTATTTTTATTTTCAACTTTTTTTTTGTGCATTACAGATTAATATAATCCTATAACAACGCGCGTAACATATATATAACTATAAACGAGATAATTTTTTTCAATAATACATATTTTAGAGTCCTTGCCAAAAATTATTTTTGAAACCTTCAAAACTAATGTTGAAAATGTAAAGAGACCTAGAAATATCATTTAGCAGCACTATACCTCTTGTCATGCTATGTTGGGCCAGAACGTCTGTTCTGCCACGTGGGATATAGAGCAAGTCTTGGTGGCGACCCTGGTAGTAGTTGTACGGTATGAACAATTTATAGCATTCTAAAAGGTATGGGCTGTCAATGTAGTAGTTTATAATTTTGAAAGCTGTTACTGTTAGGGTCCCATTCCTTCTAGATTGCATAAATTGCATAGATGATGCATAAATCGCGGGTATTCACCATGCATTCTCATATAAAGATACCTCAGAATTTTTTTTTTGGATTTGTTCTAATAAATCTATGTATTTTTGCTGGTATGGGGCCCAAACAGCAGAAGCGTATTCTAATTTTGATCGTATAATGCAGTTGAACACCGTTATATGAGTATAACCTCAAATTTTATTAATTAAACCTTTACTAAAGATAAAATAAATTGTAAATGACGGATGTCCCAGCAATTGTAGGACTTTTATGACAAAATGACATCTCTTTCCTTGCTATCATAACAACACGATTTTATAGAAATTTTAACATTTCTCTTATCGATTTACCAGTCATCAATTCGGTATTAATAAATATAAAATTTCCTCAAGCAATAATGATAAAAAAACCACTATAAAATTGTTAAATAATGCCTACATCTTTATCAGTTTTCCTCCCTGTTTAAGGTTCTAGGGGATGATTTAAAGAACCTCCCCAAGTATGTTCCTATCGGGGCTGACCAGGCTCCCCCCGGTCCATCCGTTAGCGTGAGATTAAGATGAAGCTAAGCTTCGCGATCTCGCGAAAAACCCCTCTTTTCCTTTTCTTATTTTCAAGAACCCCTGCAAATCTACCCCCTATCATGAGACGAAGTTTTATGAAAAGAGCTTGATTTAGGAAGTGAATCAAAATATGATTGATTATTTTAAGATATCATTTTTAAGCCTTAACCCTTCGTTGACAATCGTTGGAAAGGGTCGATATTATGAATTGGGTAGTTTATGTGGTTCCTTTTTGTAAATTCACGCATTTATAGGGTATTTTTGTAAGTTGTGGCTTCAAGGCTTCTTTCAGAAATCAAATCAGTGCAGAATGCGATTCCGTGACTTTTCATCCCGCGATAAAATATTCCCCGAAAAAAATATCCCCGACAAAATATCCTAACCTAACCTAACCCAACAAAACCTAACCTAACCGAACACAACCTAACCTAACCCAACCCAACAAAACCTTTCGACACCATTTTAAAATTTTAACCTAATCTAACTTTACCTAACCTAATCTAACCTAACGCAACAAAACGTTTTGGCGCCAAATTTAAAATTTAAATTGAAACTGTAAGTTCCTTGCTCTGTCTCCTTTCTTCCTTGTCGGGGGATGTTTTGTCCGTAGGATATTTTGTCCTTGGGATATTTTGTCGCGGGATGAAAATGTGAGGTACCGTGGTATACGTATAACTAAACGCCACACTGGTACGTTTGACGTATCAACATTTGAACAAACCCCAAACCTGTGGACAGGTAAGATCAATATTAAGTATAAGGTGTACTATCGCGTAAACTTTACAAATTAATGTTTTGTGTCTGAGTACGGTATATTATAGAAATATGTTTCATTAAAAATGAAGGTTTGGAGGGAAAGCGAAATTAAAAAAAAAATTTCTTTCAAACTTTGGGTTTTTTTGAGCGGAAAAATGGTTTAAATATATTTCCGGTATTCTGCGTAAACACTTTTTACATGAAAGGTATCTACAGTAGGAGAGGATTTAAATTCTGTAAGAGGCCTTGAGGATTTCCAGTCTTAAAAGGTCCAGGTACGTGTTTACCGGCCCTTCAACGCGGGTAGAAAATACTAATAAAAATCATAAAATATCTTGATGAAATGTTCAGGATTTGCAGTCCCGGTTCAGAGTCAAATGGCGCCTGAAGCAGTAAGAATTGTTGCGCCTTATTTCAACTAAACAGACAAATACTGTTTTTGATTTGCTCAATATGACCTAGATCCTAGACCGATCAGAAAGCATAACTAAATTGTTGCCTGGTTTGGGTTATAGTCCTGTACCAAAAGACGCACGAGTCTCTCGAATTTACCTGCATTTTGTAACATATTGAGGATATAACAGTTGTTCTCAAAATGTTATTGTCCTATTGCTAAGCGTAATAGATATATTTTTTTGTTTATTTTAAAAACAAACAGTACCTACAAAGATAAATAGTTTGCAAGGTTTCAGAAATTATTACAAGGGTCGGTACCAATGAAATATCTGGTGAGTAATAATTATCAACATCATTTTACCGGGTGGAGACATGCAAAGGAATAATTTGATTTTTATTTTATTAAAAGACAAATAACTTTGTTAACATAAATAATGTTAATAATTGTTGACATATATATAAATAATGAATAATTTGTGGTAAAGATAAAGATTTACGTTATAATATTAAACACGTATGTACTTATGTGTTATGCAGTGAAAAGTTGTGAGTGTGCAGTGATTAAGTTATGAGTAATGTTTTTTCTTAATTACGGTAAGGAATTTAAAAAAATATGTCTAGATGGAACGAAGATTATTGATGTTTGGAGACCAAGTGAAATTGGTGTTTGCTGCAGCAAATCAACATGTATTATTAGTAGTATTAATAATTATTAAAGAAAGTGTAGATACTTCAATATGCGTGCCGCAAAAACTCAGAAACGAGTCCCGGTACATTCAAGGAAGTTATGTAGCGTGGTAGCCCTCTATCCCCGTCCATGAAGAAGGTTCCCGTTTTTACCAAAAGATTTAAGGGCTGGAAGTTTTGCTCTCTAGAAATTTCTAGAACAGTCCAGAACATTTGAGAGTATTCGAGAGCATTGCACAACATTTCATAACATCCCTGAACATTCTGGAATGTTGTGGCATGCTTGGGAGTAGTCTGGAACGTTCGGGAACATCTCGGAGCATCCCAGTTCATTGGGAAACATTCCAGAACACTCTCAAATGTTGTTAAATGTTCTGAAACATTGTGGACCATTCGAAACCTTTTTTTGTATATGTGGGGATACACATTAGTAGGAGTATATAAAGCAAGATCCTTCGTGGTTCGTACGTCAGTTCAATCTCATATTAACTTCCTGAGCCAAGCCGGACACCTCAGCTATTATAAAAGAGGCGTTTCAGCGCTCGCTAGTACCGCCACTTCTTCGGTAATTGTCTCCATATCACAGTGTTCTTTGCATCTGACTTTGAGGAGTTTGAGTGTTCAATTCATAACATAATAACACGGCTTTTCATTTGATGTACAAGCACTGGGTGTATAAACTGCATATGAACAATGTATTTCACTTAAGAAATACGGCGCCTCAGCAAATTATTGCCCGTCTTGCTCCAATTGCACCTGCATACTAGCCCGGGCCTGCTTTTTTACAAGATTATTGTAAAGCATAAACGGGATCTTTCTTTTACTTAACGGCTAGGGTCTGGCCTCTCAGATAGGAGCCCCAATAAAGGCCCAAACGGCTCATGCTGCTACTAAACGATAGGAATGAAATTTATACCAAGAAAATCCCGATTTTCAAAGGAACATTCAAATGATTTCTTGTTATTACTTTTATTATATCCCATACCTGTAGGCTTTTCCCGAAAATCGCAACGCTTTATAAATTAAAATAATGTTTTTCTCTTCTAACAAATTCAATTCTCTTTTCGAATCTCAGTCACGCGATTGCTCTGGTTTTTGTGCTCATTAATGATTTTACGTATTTAACGTTGTTATTGTTTATTCATTTACTCTGACGACTTTTATTATGCATGAAGTTATTTTTATGCTTTATTTTACAAAATTCTCATTTTTCTTTCATTTCTTAAAATATATGTTTTAGATTATTTACGCCCTTAGGGTTTTACATGATTTTGTATCGACAGTTGTTCTGATTCCCGTCATAAAATGTTATCAATAGATAACTTTTAATTTCAGACCATTGAATCAGAAGTTCGAGTTATTTTTCTTAAAATTTGACAATTTGTTTAAAATCAAAGTAATATTTTAAATATTCTGATTTTTCTATTATTTTATGACTGTTAGACGATTTGGTGATGTATTTTTAGGTATCTTGATAAAAATAATGTGTTTCAATTTAGATCAATCTTCCGTTCTTGACGATATAATTTTTTTTTAATAACTTCTTGATAATCTTAATATATAAAACAAAGTCGAGTTCGTTACACCATTTATAACTCAAGAATGGCTAGACCGATTTTTATGATCTTTGATTGGTTGGATTTGTCTCCGCCCCGAATAGCAGAATAGCCATTAAAACATCGGAAAAATTCACGAAAAAAAATATTAACAAAATTCTTTTCCTCATTCATTTTATATGAAACGAACTCTCATTTTTTGAAAGAGCTGTGATAAATATAATATTGAATAGTGAGTGAATTCCAAAAATTCAAAAACGTCAAATGTCAATGCGCTGATCGTTTTATTTATGTTCTTAAACATGTAATGCTGCTTCTCTTTTTTACACACTAAATGAATAGTCGAAAATGGGACAAACGGTGAACGTATGTATACACCCCTTCAAAGGAAAAATACAATAATTATAATAAATCTCCCTCACACGTTTAAAGACAATTCCCGTAAGTAAGTGGAAAAGCAAAAAAATCCCAAAAAAAATAAATTCGCCGTCTCTGATACTGACAAAAACAAAACACGGACAGTTGCGCATCGATAATTACTTCATTGTGTAATTTTTAACTTACTAAAAAAACGTTATTTAACGCAGCTAAAGAGTTAACACAACAGTTATTGATTCTGAGGCGGTACGAAGTTCTTCGGGTCAGCTAGTATAATATATATTATGTCAATTCCACTTCAAGTTCTTTTTTATTTACTTCTGTCCGTAATAATATAAGAACAATTCTGGTTCTTAAATTAGTGTTTCGGAGACATTTTCCAACTTCTTCCACTTTCCGAATCGAAGAACGTCCCTAGAAAAATTTTGCACATTTTTTTTCACAAAAACATTTTTTCTTGTTTTTTTCCGCAAAATTGTATAGGTAATTAAAAAAAAAAAATAATTCCTTCTTCGATCTTTGCAAATTCACTTTGTGGCATCATTTTTAATTAAATCGATGTTAATCTTATCCTGACGAAAAAAACATTGGTTTCGAAACATGAAGATAATTTTGATTAAACAATGGTGTTATATAAAGTGATTTGTTTTCATTCACATAAATAATAATTCATCATAAAAACAAAAACATCTCCTACCATTCACTTCAACGCCATTCATTCTATTTACACCCCTTTTATCACATAGCCTAATTTATGCCACATTGTTACTGTTAAAAAACCATTAAACATTTTCTCGACTTTAATTCAACTCCTGTATACAAACAAAAGTGCGAGGAAATTAACTTAGATTTAGTGAAAAGTAATACCGTACCTAGTGAAAAGTGAAAGAGATCGTTCCTTTAGGGCTCCAACTGGACTTACTGCGGCGCACGTTACATTAAAATGGCCACCATCTTGAACCGGAACGTAGGAATCAAATGTACAGACAGATGACATGGGGCCAGATAAATCGGCCACCATCTTGAACCGGATCGTAACAAACAAATTAAAGAAAGATGAAATGCGAATGATCGCGCTAAAACAGGGCTCCGCTACACTTATACTACGTATATGTCACCCTAAAGTTAGTAGTAAAACATTTTTAGTTTCCAGTTTTTACCAGCAATTTTCAGATACCATGTACAAAATAGAGCTTCTTGTTCTTTCAACCAAAAGACATTGATTTAACGGATCTTTTTTATGCTCCCTCTGTCTTCGCGTCTGCTACAATAATTGTGCTCTTCAATTATGCAAATATCTCGTCTTCAGTATTATTCGTTTCATTTACTTTGTATTTTGGAAGGAGTTCAACAATAATGTACAAGACCCTAAGCCATTGGTACAGACAATACAGGGCGAACGTAAACAGTGATCTACATAGAGTGTACGTGTTCAAATGTTAAATCACTTATATTAAATTTGAGCGTCTAAGACATTTTAGAAATCAATGGCCCAATGAGTATACTACTCGGCTAGCAGTCTGACACTTTTAGTACAACTTACAAAACTATCTATTAGTAATAAGACTGGTAGATAATGATATAAAAAAAACTTTTGAAGTATTTACTGCCAGTCAGGCTCAGTGTCGGCCAGCCCTAAGGTGCGGCGGTGCAACGCACTCCCAAAATTTCTGCCAATCTATAAATTCCCGAACACCGAATAACTTACTATATTTCCGACACGCCTCATCACAAATCTCAATACATACACACTTCGGTTATAATTCGTACATAATATAGGTGTGTTTGTACAGGTACCCGCTCGCGTAACAGATAACAGAAGCAGAACGTTTTGTTCCTATTTTCATGGCAGAGGTGCGTTTGGCAAAGCGATCACAGAGAATACTTCCACAATTCTCCATGCGCCGAAACCGTAGGTAGGTATAATCCTTTGCAAATTTAGATAAATAGCGGACGGCGATCTGAAATTTTCCACCATGTCAGAAGGACCAGTTTGTTCAGTAGCATCTTAATCGGGGACGCGTTCGTGTCATTTTATTATTGATATTGTGTGTTTAAATTAAGATCTACCCTTTTCAGCCATTGTTCCGCTCAGCATCGATCATCTCTTATCTCTACAGCAATAACATAAACAATCAACAGTGAGACCCGTTGTGACAATTCGCAGGTCAATACTCCATTGTTATTCGTTTTATTTTTTTATATTCGAGTTCCATTATTAATGTTGATTTTATAAAAAAACAATGCGCTGAACTTTGAAAAAACGGTTAGAAATTAAAAGTAGTATTAATGGATTATCAGATGCTCTTTCAAAGTGTGTTAAATTGTTAAAAATCGTATGTACAATTCGAACGACGTCGGTGGAGAGTGAAGGGTGTTTTTTAACTTAATTCACGTCCGCCACGTTTTTTTACTTAGCAAGGGTGCCCGGGTTCATGCGGTAAGATTTTTCAACGTCTGGTGGCGGATGTGTTTGCCCACCTACTGGTGTGGTGGCCGGATCGGAAAATACTGGTTGAGGAAGTCTTTTTGACCTCTGCAGCAGGACTTTCTTGGAACAATGGGAGGAATAGATTCATACGTTCATCACTCGTGGATACACTGACCCCAGATTCCTACCGACCTCTCATACCTTTTTCCTTCCTATGACCTTCTATTCCCGAAAAATACCCTCTACACAGCATCCCCAAAGATGACATAGGCAAGACAAGAAGATAACTTTCCTCAGGGCCTCCGGTGTGGAGTGTAGAGTTCAGAGTTAATAAACGTACCTATATGGTAATGATTTATAAAAAAATTGAAATAATAATAAAAAATAATCAAACTAGTATTGTACATAGTTAAAAAAATGATAAAAAACTGTAATTTATAAGATTTTCTGAATTAAAAATTAAAAAAATGTTTAAAAAAATTGTCATATTTGGTATTGCTAGTGCAATCTTGTGTGTTTTAATTCAGTTCATAAAAAGTCCTGAAATAATATTATTACACCCTCCACTGACGTAATACCAAGAGGCGAGTAGGCCATCGTGAATTTAAACGGACAACATTATTTAAATATTCTTTATATTCGTATTTCAAAATTTTAATTCTAAAAGATCGTTTATCATTTTTGCCCATTAAAGTACATTGTGAGATGCAAACGGAATGTAGGAAGACTTATTTGAAATTTTAATTAAATGCAAATTTTGGAATCGATAAAGTTGAAGGAACGTAGACTTTTTACGACTCTTCAAGTTCTACCTAATTTTCTGCAAAATAACATTTTAACAGATTTTACAAAAAAACTATTTTGCAACCCTAGTGGGTGGCGTTAAACTTCGAGTCGCGGCACGCACAAATAAATTAAATTGAATTAATTTGTGTTATTTCATATTTTTTAAGAATGAAATGTTTTTTTTACATCAGCTCCACACAGGGGGCCCTGAGGAAAATCATTCCCCTCATCGTGTGGAGGGTCTTTTGAGGGAAGAAAGGAGAATGAGGAGTGGGTAGGAAATCTGGAAAGGAAAAAGGCATGAGGAGTGGGTAGGGATCTGAGGATCAGTGTGTCTAGGAGTAACGGACGTTTTATTTATCGTTCCCACTGCGGTGAAAGGCGATGTTCTGAGAGAGTATGGCTGTACTCAAGTCAAAGGGACCCCCCCCCCAATCTCTCCCGATCCGGCCTGCCAGGCAGCTGGTGAGCAGACGCATCCACCACTAAGACCCGGACAAACCAAGGTAATGTAAAAAAATACTCTTCTTTTCCGTGGGTTCTATAAAATTTAAAAAGTTTACTTTTAGTTCATATTTTACTTCATTGTTACTGTTCCACAAAATTTGTATGTGTATTATATATTTGTAAAAGCTCGTGTAGGCGTATAATATAAATAAATTACATAGAAGACATCCTAGAACGATTTTTTTTTACCTTTAATCGGTTGACGAAATACTTAAAATTTAATTTGTTGAATTAATATCTCCATAGATCGTTCCTTAGATTGCTATGAGGGCAGTGAAAACAACAGCCTTTTTATCTAGATTTCGTATCTAGATTTCCTCATTTAGAATGGCCATCCCACACAATCCAGATATGGAGCGTGCCACTAGGTATTACCAGTACACCATTGTTACTAACACGATGAACGATTTGAAGGACTTGTCATTTATATTGTTTTTAAAATAAGTAATTCCATACTAGCTAAAGTCCTCGGCGTCACGTCGACCGAGCTTTACTCAGATTTTTTCCAAATTTCAACTACATAGTGACCTTCCTAAAATATCCAATATAAACCAAAATCACACATTCGCGACATTCTTTCGGTTTAGTTACTTGAGGTTAAAAAATATGGGAATCACTTGAGGGTAATATTAGTAGGTAATTCGACGAGATCGACAAGAGACGGAAAATAATCAGATCTCAATGGCCGAGTGGTTAAAGGCTTTCTACCGGTAAGACAGAGATCCTAGAGTCGATTTTTAGTTACGAGGGTTACCTTTTTTATTTTTTGCGTTTTATTTTGTTCCATGTTTGGTTCAGATTTATTAATATTATTATATCCTTCTTCAATTATTAAATAATTATAATATTGGAAAACTTCAAAAGTTATATCAATAAATTAAATAAAAATAATTTTCCAGTTTTGCCTCCTTTTCACTTTTATGGTCCTCCACCATAACACGAAGGCGTTTCGCGATGTTTATCAAGCTGGTGATTCTACATTTTCTGTCCATTTAAACATTTAAATACATTCATGAATGAGAACGTGCCAGTATGAACATAAACTTACTGACATATTTTATTGTTTGTTGTCTAAGCCATTTGACTAGTTTTGTCTATGTTATTTACACACGATAGATGATAATACACGTAAGCGCTGGTAAAATATACATTTCTGACATACAAAACTTAGTATGGGTACAAATAATGGTGTAAATTTGCAAATAGGATAGAATTTCACGTAGCGGCT
This sequence comes from Limnephilus lunatus, assembly GCA_917563855.2. NCBI lineage: Eukaryota > Metazoa > Arthropoda > Insecta > Trichoptera > Limnephilidae > Limnephilus > Limnephilus lunatus. The sequence goes on along the minus strand of OU830601.1, from coordinate 13,780,123 downwards.
ATTATGATAGAGGTTATTCATAACAAATCGCTTAACAATATTATAATATCAACATCTTAGAAGACATATTTAGGTGGGTTTTGCACGTGTTTTATAACAAGTTACGTACGTTATTTGTGTTTTTACAAATCTTCGACATAAAAAATGTTTTTCCATGACCAAATTTAACGATGATTTTATCTAGAAAAACTTACAGTTCCATTAATTATTATCACCAATTTTTTTTGATTGTTGTATTTGTAAAAAAAAACAAAAACATTGGAAATTTCTGCAAAGTTATTAATGTTACTAATAACCTCAGTCACTGGGGTTACTCCAGAATTTGATTAACATTTTGCTCTCACGTTTTATAATTAGCAGAAGGAATAAAAAAATATTACAGTTTCTTTAGTCTGACTTCAAACAGAATCAGCCCAAAACACCGCAAGCTTTTTACTTGTAATTAAGTCTTAACAATCAAGAGAAAACAGTGTCAAAATTCTGTCACCTCTCGTCTAATAGGCTAAATTCCCTGGATCACAGACGTTTGTTTGTTTTTTGGCACCTCTTTAGAATGCCGACCGTTGTCTGTAGTGCGTCGCCTCTCGTCTCGCGACTTCGACGATCTTTCTGCCTCGCGCATATAAGTCTGGCACTTTGAAATGATTAATTATGTCTGATAACACCTGAGTCGCAATGCTAATTACTTTGAGGATAAGATTGTCTTGTTAGATCCTTTAGGAAACAATTAATAACATAGGTGCTCGTATGCAACAATTTTTCTCGTTAAATAATTATATTAGGTACTTAATGTACAATAACTACGAAAGTTTTGGAGGTTAACTATGTACATGACTAAATTATCTATATATATATATATAAATCTCGTGTCACGGTGTTTGTGGTCGCACTCCTCCGAAACGGCTAGACCGATGTTTTTTTATATATATTTGGTATGGATAAGAATAGGTCGTAAAGTTTATTTCATACCGCTAGGTGATTAGGGTGTCCTTATCCAGATTTTTTTTGTTGTATTTTTTTTTATTTGGCATCAAAATACTTATAACCCCAAATTTTCACCCATCTTCCCATTTGTTAATCCCGATTACAGTATTTTTATATGAACAAATTTAACGTCGTTCATATTTCTAACAGGACGAAATTATTTATGTTGTTGAATGACAGATGGCGCTACATCCGCCTCATCAAACTTTAATTTATATGGCAGAACAATTTTTCCGGGTCAGCTAGTTATCGATAAAAACCTTAGTGTTTTCTGAAATACTGTTTTTCTGGTTTCATCGTTTACCTATCAGTTCGATTATGTGAACGATTAGTTCGAAACTTTATTCGATTTTATCAGAATCGAATATTTTCATTGTGCCCATCTTTTTTTTAATTATGAATACCGCACAAGAGTCACCAACTGCTCCCGTCTAGAGCCAGTGAGACTATGGCATCCCCAATTGGGGTATGTTGTGAGGCTTGAGGTAGTGGGGTGGGGAAGGAGATGGGGAAGGGGAAGGTGGGGAAGTACCTGGATATTCAGATATGGTCACCAAACACGGCTAAAGCCCTTTCAAGCAACGTTTCAAGGTGTCTTACACCAGGGCGATGCTTAGAGTGTCTTCATCTCTACGGTGAAAGCGTCATATCATATTAAGTACATATTATTATGTACACGAAGATTTATGTAGAATTTTGAACTTCTCGACCTCAGCAATCTAAGCACGGTGTCGAAAAGTGTAGTTTTACTTTAATTTTAATGCGAGATAAGAAATGATTCAGATAACCCAAGATATATTATTTAGTAACTTTATTAAAATGATAAAATTGTTTTCTTTTCATTAACAATCATCTAACTTTATTGCCTTAAAAACCTTCCTTATAAACTTCGCAAATATAAACTTGATTATTAATTTAAAAAACCTTCTTAATTTGGTACTTTTCACGCTTTTGAAGAATGTTTTAGATTATCGTCAATATGCCGAAATATTTCAATAATTTATCAAAATAAACATAAAGTTCCCCGCTTTCTTGGTATATTCGAAGTTCCTCCCTTCAAGTAGGTTTATTGACCAATTTCCCAGAAATGTGGGGATGCCGTGTTTGCCTAGTATGAAGATAGTTTTGTTTTATTTAAATATAAGCAAAATAAAGATTATACCTGAAAGCTCAACAGTAACATATATTCTTTGGTATAATATTTGGCAGACTAACGACATCTGTGATAAGAGAATTTTTATTTTTAGCCTTTTAAGTACTTGCATTCTTCGAGCTTTGGCTGTAAGCATAAATAAACATTCTGTGAAATTAGAAACACTATTAATTTATTTATCCGAGCAAGTATTCAGAGGAGAGTCAATAAAAACATATTTTTAGGAGGTTAAAAATATCAAATAACTTTATTTTATTTTTATACCAGACCGTTTTAACGTCAATACAGGCACGGTCAGACAAGAAGATTAATTCAACTGTTGATTGAATTATATGTAATGCCCGGTTTCGCCCGATTAACGCTCTTTTTTATTTTTGAAAAAAATGCATACAGCATTATGAACATATATACCCACACAAAACAATGGAAATATTTCATAAAAATTTGCTTGCACATTTAAAAGCTCTACAGCTCATTATAGAAATGAGGTTATGAGTAAAATCTTATGAAGCCATTCCTCCCACTGCGTTACAAAGCAAAGTGAGTCGATAGAGTCCGGCTGGAGAAATAAAAAGGTTTCCTTCAACCAGTCTCTCCCGATCAGGTGGGCAAACGCATCCATCGCCAAAACCTAAACAAACCTCAACCCATGAACCCGGACACCCCTGCTAAGTCACCAAACGCAGTGAACCACTTGGGGTAACCTATGGCAGAGGTGTTCGTTATTCAATAAGTAGTTCCTGGGACCGCGTTTACCAATGAATTTAAGGTTAGGTATTATGTATGCTAACTGAGCAAAGATCTTCACTTCTAACCTCTGTAGTAAAGTTAACATTAAAATTTTATACCCAACAGTTTCTGCATACTTTATTGAAGTAATATTGTGAGACTTCAATATTATTATGATCACGCAGCAAAAGTTTATCAACTGTGAGATCTTCGCCGGTCGGGAATTTCAATACAAGCAATTCTCTAGAAGTTGCAGAACAAGAATAATTCTCTATTCCGCACGTATTGTTAGGAAATAAGTCATTTATTGCATTCGAGTGCTTAAATTCAAGAGAAGTTTATTTTATAAAATGTTCGAACACGCATAAATATGTACAGTATGATTAAAGCAACATAACAGCGCTTTTTCGTAGGCATTTTTTCACTTTATTTGTATATTTGTGACTATTATTTAAAAGAACACCTTTGCACGCGGTTTGGGGGCATCCATTAATTACGTGAGCAGTTTTTCTTCCAATCTAGACCCCCCCCCTCCCCCTCGGTGAGATAAATTTGGGCCAATTCGTATATTTTTTTCAAGTAACGTGAGATTTTGCTGGACCCCCCCCCCGTTTGTGCTCATATTATTAATGGATGCCCCCTTTCGGCACAGACGGTGCCTTCGTTATCACAGAACTAAAGAAAACTAAATCTAATGATCTAAAGTGACCTGCCAAATTCCAGATAAGAATTGTAATGTCTAATATTATTATTTACCTGTACGTAATTTAAATAATATGTACATTTTTATGCAACACCACGCTCATTGGTGATATATTAATTGTGAATGTTGTCTTTATCTTATTGAATGATGAGCTGGTGGGAGCAATCTGTTTGTCTTAAGTTGCATTATTAGATTGTCAGTGGTTAGTAGTAAAAATTGTACAGTTCCCTTCAAGTGGTTTTTCACAAAACGGCCTTATCCAATTCATCCAAATATTATTAGGTATTATTTTTATTTATTTGGTGTTTTTATTGTATGGTTGATGCCACGTTATTCCATCACAGCAAGTGTTTCATTTTTAGCTGTATGTCCCATGTCGCACTGTATTCTTCTCACAGTAACTTAGTCCCTTTAACAGGATTGCCATTGCATGCTTAGCAATGTTTCCTGGATCCGTAATATGGTTCCCAAATTAAGCGAGCCTCCATCCCATTATTACAGCAGAACTTGGCTGTGTAGAAGAATCATGTAGGTTTTTCCCAACATCTGCACATTTCTTCTCTCTATTCCACTCCCAACAGATGCATTTTCCTGAGGTAGCAATGTCTTCAAGTGCCATCACGTAAGTGGGTAAAGATTGAAAAATAAAGTGTAAAAAGTTCACATTACTTTCTTATCTTGCTTGAGTCATACAGTCTTTCTTGGCATACGAGAGGTGCGTAAAGCAATAATTCTATTTTTCAGAATCTTCTAAGGTGGTCTAGCTGATCGCCTAGTTGACCCAACTACGACCGTTGTTTCCATCTTTTCGATCGATCAATCTGAGCCACCGATCAGCTAGATCGTGATGTGATAAGAAACGCTCGATTTGCCTGTTGGTCGGAGAGTTGCGTTGGGAAGAGCGGTATTTAAACACTGGAGACTGGAGGAGTGTTGAACAAATATTTCGGGTCAATAGTTGTTCATTGGGATTGGGAACAACGGCCGTTAATAGTTAATCAATCTCTATAATTTCACACAAAATGATATAAAACTTCCAATAAATTATCATAAGAATCCGAGTGTTTAACTACGAGTGTGCCCCAGACCTGTTTGCCCTTATTCTTGACCATAGAACGCTTTTGGTTTAGGCGGGCGTTTGTCGGATTCCAGTCCTTTTTGGGGACCAGCCGGACTCAATGATACATATTCATAAGCTCCTGTTCTGCGGCTTTTTTGTGCAACCGGTCTTTGGATGTGCCCATAAAATTTACTGGTTCATTAGAGTTTTTTTGTCAAAGCTTTATTGTAATGCAAATCTTGCCCAGAAGATTTTATTATTAGATCAGATATAAAGAAAATATCAAGAGAATTAATTCGGCAGAGTAATATGTTTGAAATATGAAAAATCACTGCAAAGCGTAATGCATTTGAAAAGTGAACTTAATCATTTTTACAGAATGGTGTGTTATCCCATTTTTTAAGTTATTAATGAATATTTCAAATCATCTGATCTGATGGTGAACATAAACTTGCGAGTAGTTTAACCTCTTCCCGTATGACCTATCAATCAAGAAACAAATAAGCAAAATTTCATATGATGCGGTGCTAATTTCTAGCAGTATGGAAGATCTACAGTCTCTCGTGTCTAGGATGAACGAAGTATGTATGAAGAATGAGTTAATGATGAATGTAAGTAAGTCTAAAGTCATGGTGTTTGAAAGAGAGAGTACGAAAACAGTATGCAATATAGTTGTGAATGATGAATACTTGGAGCAGGTGGATGAGTTTGTGTATCTGGGTAGTATGTTTACGAAAGATGGGAAGGCTGATAGAGATATTGAAAGAAGGGTGAATGCCGGTAACTCCATTAATGGAGGACTGAATGCCGTTGGCGGTAATAAAAAACTGTCCAAAGACGCGAAACTAGCCGTCCATAATGGAGTGCTGGTACCTACCCTGATGTATGGCAGTGAGGCATGGAACTGGCAGAGGAAGGATGAAAGCAGACTGAATGCTGTAGAAATGAGATCCCTGAGGCGAATGTGTGGTAAAACCATGTACGATCGTGAGAGAAACGTGGATATCCGCAAAGAATGCAAGGCTGACGTAAGCGTGATGTGTAAGATTAAGAAAGGGACTCTCCGATGGTTTGGGCATGTAGAGCGAATGAACGAGGAAAGGAGTGTAAGGAGAATATATGATGCAAATGTGAATGGTAGAAGAAGTCGGGGACGCCCGAGGAAGACATGGCACGACCAAGTGAATCAGATACTTGAGTCGGGCCATGTGAAGAGTCGGAATAATAGAAGAGCATGTATGAGACGATGTATGAATGTGAACGAGGCAAAGAGTGTGTGCCAAGATCGAGTTGTGTGGCGGTCCGTCCTCTCTGCCTACCCCTGCGGGGAAACGGCGTGATGGTTAGTTAGTTAGTTAGTTAAAATTTCATATATTTTGCATTCTTGATATTATTGATTGTAATTTTTTTGCTTGTTTTAGAGTTTAGGATCGTGGCATCATACGCGTAGGTTAAGCATTATTGAACTATTATTTTATCATATTAGCTAACTATAAATTACATTCAGAACTTAACAAATATTTAACGAATAATTAAATACGTTATGTAGAAAAATACATTTTTTAATTTAAAAAAATTAAAACCTTGTATCATTTTAAAAATTAAATGACGGAATATAATTTGTATGGAAATTCTGTGTGAAATCAGGACATAGAGTTTTCCTTATTTTTTTTCACGCGCTTTGGTATTGGAATTCTGGCCCGAAGGGAAATTATTTCTCTCTTGGCATCTTTTGTATTAAAAAAATCATTTAATGCTAGATAAATTCTGGAATACAGAATTAAAAAAAACCTGTAAACCACAACTACCCTACTAGACTTAGAGAAGCACAAATGCTAAATTCAAAAATATCAAATAATAAATATCAAAATTTATACGGTGATAGAACAAAAAGGCATAAAATTCCGGAAATATTTAACGCAATACCTAAAAATACTAAAAATAAGACATCTTTTTCAAAAATCAAAACAAAAGATAAATCATTCTACCTCCGTAGAACATGAAAACAAATAATATTGTGTACAAATACCTTGATCGAATATTGATTCTCATTATATTCATAAACATTATAATAATTAGTATTTAAAAATTAAGTATTATACTTAGTAATTATTATGTAAAACTTAAAAGAATATAGTATTAATTAATTAGGAAAAATGAGAGATTACAATCAAACTGATTGATCAGTTTTGTAAGATTTGTAAAATAAAATATTGTAAAATTAAAACTGAATAAACATTCTTAAAAAAAAAGAAAACGAAAAATTCATGAAGATTTGTGAGGGATTGCTTGAGACTTTTACGATCTCTGTTCAGAGAAAAATAAAAAGCGGGAGCCAAAATAAAATTTTCAATTTCCTGACAACGGATGGTGCCGTCAAGCGGGAAGAGGTTTAAAAAAACAGATGCGTTGACTTAAAAAATAGATTATTCTATTCGCTGTCCTCGACAACTTAGTTATAGCAAGTTCGTTTTTGCACCGGTCGAGATTACTGACAATAAGAATGTCTGAGACAATAAAATACTCATTTGTAAAATTGCCAATCAAAAAGCTACACATTATTACATAACAAAATGCACGAATTCATGTCAGACAGCGTTGTTGACGAGAACCAAGACAAATATGTCGTCATAATACAGAACAAAAAACGCACGACAAGGGTGACATATTTTGTCTGTTCTTTATTATTTTATTTTGATTTCTTACAGCCGTTTTTTGTAGTAAGCTGGCTTTGTACGAGTGTTTGGTGACATTTAGTATTTGGTAAATTCCATAGATTCCTTGGGGGTTATTTTCAGCCTGCAACGATGTGTTTGATTAACGAGGGAACATTCTCAAGTCGGATGAGATTTTTCGAATGATGCTAAGATATTTTTTTAATTTGTTTTGCTTGGTGGCATACCATCACTTAGTTGAATAGTTTAAAAACACATGTTTGTATGTTGAATAAAAAATGTGCTTGGTTTAGGTGTACTTTTGTCGACCCTGTGAAGTGTATCGGATCAAATTCGTTGTCTATAAATCGATGGGCCCGAAGAACAATGTCGGATGTGCGATTTCATAGTTTTGCAGTATAGTTGTTTAAAGTTTCGTTTCTGCGTTTTTACTGCTTTTGAAATGAAGATAAAGAGAGTTTTTTTGATATTTTACATTTCATTAAAAAATGCCAAAATACAGTTTTTTAAATTAACAAAATAAACCAATAAATAAGCCAACAAAACTATTTTCAATATTTAGCAAATCCATCATTGAATGGAGGCAGCATTTCATTTTTTTATAAAACCCATGATATATGATATACAGACATTTAAGTAGAAAAGGTGTATTGAATAATACAATATAAGCATCATTTTGTTTTTAACACGATTCGAAACATGATTTCGTTTGATAGTTTAAAAGTTACATGGAAATTCTGCCAAAATTTCAACGAATGGTTCTCCGAAGAGTTCTCGCCATTGATTCCTTTGGCACCGGTGAATGTTGATTTCTAAAATAATTCATGATAAATTTTCTTCTGTTTCAGGTACGGATCCCTTTTCAAAAATACACCACCGTTAATATGGTCAATTTATTTTGGTAAGTGAAACATTCCAATAACATTTAAATATTTTTTTTGAATGGGGCATTATGTCATTTTGTGATTCCTCCTCCTTTAGCCACAGTTTGAGATAGCGTTACTGTGTCCATCATCAGGGCAGATTGTTTTTTCTTGACACCAACCACTCTGCTGAGTAATAAATTATCAAAATGTATTATTATCTTTTTATATTTTTTGGTAGAAAGTTTAGCGAAAATTACAATCGTTTAGTGAAAAATATTATATCATCAATGGCGCTTAATAAATTCTTTTTTCATTTATTTATTTAGAATTAAGTGCCATTTACATATCTACATGTTTTTTTTGACAGTCATAGTCAAATAAAGACAGAATAATGAAAAAAAAAGATTATACAAACAAAGGAAACAATAATGTACGAATATACATGATATTATTAGTACAAAGTTAATGAAAGCAGTGAAGAAGAAACAAAAACAATTACAAAAAACCTGTTATGCAGTGACCTCGTTAAAATATATACAGCTAAGGTATTTAATTAGTCCTGCTTTATAATTCAGTAGAGCCATATTAAAAACGTCAGTTAAGGACAGTAACACTAGCAAAAGAATTACCAATGGTATGTAAACTATTTCACCAGAATTGTATGTAACAGGAGACTGTAGTATGATTTGGAAAGACAATCGTTTCATCGGTTTGTTGAATCATAAGTTTTTTTTTTTACATTAGCTCCACACAGGAGGCCCTAAGGAAAAATATTCCCTCATGGCCTATGTCATCTTTGGGGAGGATCTGTGGAGGGTCTTTTTAGGGAAAGGAAGTTCTTGAAAGGAAAATGGTACAAGGGGTAGGTCCTTCATCCTTCCCACTTCGGTACAAGGCTTCGAGTTGAGAAAGTCCTGCTGAAGAGATCAAAAGGTTTCCCTCAACCAGTCTCTCCCAAATCTGGTCCCCCACGCAGCTGGTGGGTAGACACATCCGCCGACAAGACCTGGAATCTAGACAAACCTCACCCCATAAACCCGGCAATAAAATGTCCCGGTGCGGCGGTTCCCATTCCTCTGAAATTTCTACATTTCTTTAATAATAACTTTTATCATGCACCACGTGGTTTCTAGCGCAAAGATATATATATATATATTTTTTTTAAATATTTTTAAAAGAAAGACAAACTCTCTCAGGTTACAAATAACCCGACAATATCTGAAAATCTACTACCATCACAGTAAGCAGAAATTGCTTGTGTCGTGTCGTGAATGAGGACTTAGCCAGCCGAGGAATCGAACACGCTACGCCCGGGTGGGACCCAAACGCGATGCCAACTCAGCCACTGACCGATTGATGATTTCACGAAAGCCTTTAGGGACTCCTGCATGGTGTTGATATAAAAAAACAAATCTTCTTTAATTGACGACAATGCAATCAATGAACATATTTATAGTATTGTGGTGATAAGAATAGAATCGAAAATAGGGCCTCATTATTAATCAATGGTGACCATCCATTTATTAAATTCTAGAAGTAATTACTCCAACATCATGTGTCCATGTTGCTTCGTTCTAGGCCGGTCCCTTCTCATAACATAAAACAGTAGCCTATCTTTGCTTAACTCATCACATCCCCATCGAGCAGAGGAACCATATCATTAATTAATTTGACAGAGTAAAAAGGGCCGGTCCGCATTCCCAGATGTTACGAACGTCATTTCTTTGTCAGTTCTCCATTCATATCTGTCTCGCTGTGTATTATCTGTTGTTTGGTCCATGATCCGTCTTTGTTCTCGAAAATACACAGAACGCTGAACTCAAAGACAAACATTTTTTTCTAGTTTTCTACGACAGCTGTTCATAAAAATACGTATTTTTCTATGTGGATCCCAACTGCTCCAGAATGTCCGGGGGCAGTAAACGGCAACTCAGGTTTCACAACAAAACAGAAGAGTGACAAAAATATTTTTTTTGGATTCATAATTTTTCCGTAGTTTTTATAATAAATAGCATAATTGTGATAAGCGTGGATAGGAGATTGCATAATGAACGTAAAAGTGTGTCTCTGATTAATGTACAGATTTGACAGAAGGTTTAAATTAAATGTTCTGTAGCAGTGTTCAAGAGCTCCCTTCCATTTAACTACCATCCAAGTTGTAAAATTATATAATACTACTTTATATCGGAGCTTTTGTATTATTCTTTAATAGACTTAAAATTAAAATTAAATTATATTTTTTAAATTGCAGGCGCTTGCTTCATAATTTTTTTTTGTATTTTCCCGGGACTTTGGATGGAACCATTACAGTTTAGTTGACCCCGAGGTAACAGTGGCCTTGCAACGCATGCCGGGTACCCACTGTATATAATTTATTTATTTATTTACGAACAAATGGTCCATTAACAATATAACAATAACACGAATAGCAAGGGTGCGTAAAGGCCCGACCCGCCTAGCAATCGATCACCATTCGCATCGATTACCGTTCGCATGTCATTTTTCGTAACAATCACAACTTTTCGTAACGAATTCACCAGTTTACCCCCAAGTGTCGAGCGTGCGTAAAAAAGTTTTTCTTCAATAATGTTTTTATATGTTGTACACCAAGAAATCGAAAAATAATAAATAGCCTTTTCTGAAAATTTTACGCTTTCGACTTAGGCACTTCTATCATTAACCCCAAGATACATATTTTTACATACATGTATGATAGTTTAAATAATAATTTTACATGAAATGGGAACCCACAAAAGCGCTGCCTTTGTATGGGTAGTAATATAACTGAAAGTAATATAAATTCTATAAGTTACATAACATAACGAAAGTATACATTGAAAAATGAGAAAAAATATTTTAAAAAATACTTAACCTATTTTTTAAAATGTTTTTTGTCTTGTCACTATTTTGTTTTATCCGTTTAGCGGCCTCCCCAAACTTATTTCCACAAACGAGGGATTCTGTTGAAAATATACGTAATATTTAAAGATCATTTTTCTGATTTTATTAATAATAATATAAGTTTTCATTCAATATTATTGATTTTAAAAATGCTCCAAAAAAACAGCATAAATAAACAGACAAAATCAAAACGGCCAGTTTTTTGCGAATGGGTTTGTGACGTCACAAGCGTAGCTCAGCTGAACCAGCATAAATAAACACTATCATTTAACGTCCGCACTCATGACGTCACACGATAGCCACGCCCCAAAATATCTTTTTACCGGTAATTCAAAAATGGGAAATTTAACTCGCTTAAAATTTATTCGTTAACATAAAAATAAAATAAAAATGCTATAATCATCGTAATTTTTTGCTAAATGTATTTAAGCAATTAAAAAAACGTGGAAATATCCTATTGTGGTGTGTTGTGAGGCTGAAGGGAGTGTAGGAGGGAAAGAGATGGTTAAGAGAAAGGTTTGGAAGTACCTGACTTTTGTCATTAAACAAGTCTAAAGCCATTTCAAGCAAATTTTAGATTCTGAATAGTTGTCTTGCACCAGGATGATACTGAGAGTAACTACACCTTAATAATTATTATACCTTGAATACGTACAACTTGATTAATTTACTTGGGCAAAAAAACATGTTTTCAAATTCCACCGCGAAAATTACGCGATGAAAAAATTACATTTCATTTCATTTCCATTCTTTGATAATCTATAAGTCTGTAGTTATATCCTGACGTGTTTGTTTGTTTATTCTGGTCGTGTTTCCATGGCCCGGTTAGTTTTGTTCCGCTGTAATCTCCTTCCGTATCAGAATTATTATTATCCTTCGTCTCCCACCTCCTCTGTCCTCCTGTCCTCCCGTTCTGATCCCCTCCCCACCCGTCTATCACGTCTCAACTGCACTTAACTTTTGCTTATCTAAATGTGTAATATTCACGTGTATCCTTATTACACTTTACGACCGGTCGGGTAGGGTTGCCCCCGAAACGTAAATAAATTTTCCGACAAACTGGTGTACTTTAAATTTTAAAATATTCTAGCTGTTTAATAATTTCCTCCATTTACTGCAATTTGCATAATTTAAATTTAATATTTTTTCACTTTTTATGTTTTTATTTTACGTTACCTTCTACCTACAGTTAATTTGATAATGTTTACTAGTTTATGCTCCAAAATATAGAAAGTATTGCATTGCACTATCCCTGCATACATTCAGGAATCGATTCTTATTAATTTATAAATTTCCAGGAATAAAAAAAAAAATATATAAATAAAAATAAAATACTTTGTTTTAAGTCACTTTTATTGATATTTTTTAGTCTACCGGTTTCGGTACCTCCGTATCATCATCAGGACTTCTTTCTGAAAAAGGGAACGTGGTGGTTTTTCAAAATCTCGTGTAGATAAGTCACCTTCCTCTTATTACGTAAAATTTTATCAACTAATTTGTATAAAAAACAATCCTACTCACAGACGCTCTTCTGTACGGATATATTATACAATATATTTATATTTTTTTGTAAATACAATTCTTTTCTTGAATAAATATTTATATTCGTTAAATCATATTTAGATCTCTGGTTTCTATTCAATAACGAATAAATCTTTCGCCTTGTACTAAATATTTCCGTGGAGGGGAGCACTTTTAAACAATTTGGGAGGCGGATATAGGTACCGCCCCGGGAACCATTTATTGGATAACCAACACGTCTGCCATAGGTCACCCCAATGTTTGGTGACTTGGCAGGGGTGCCCGTGTTCATGTTTATCCAGGTCTCAGCGGATGCGTCCGCCCACCTGCTGCATGGCGGGCCTGATCAAGAGAGACTGGTTGAGGGAGGACTTTTGACCTTTCCAGCCGGACTCCCACCCATCGCCTTGCACCCCGGTTGGAAGGATAGATTGATATGTCCGTCACTCTTGGATACTGACCTCAGATTCCTACCCACCCTTCGTACCTTTTTCCTTCCCAGAACTTCCTATCCTTCCCTTCCTTAAAAATACCCTCCACACAGCATCCCCTAAGATAACATAGGCCATGAGGGAAATTATTATGCTCAGGGCCTCCTGTGTGGAGCTGATGTAAAAAAATCATATATCACATAAAATTTAGAAATCATGTCTCTCAATCAACCCTATCATACATATTGGGAAATTAATAATTAATAAAAAAAAAATTAAAACATAATTTGGATTCAGTATTATTAAATGGTTTTGACAACCCTGTCCCCGGGGAAACGAGCTATTATGGTGGTGATGTTCTAGCGCAGACTAGGTGCATTGTTTCCTAGTCCCACGCTCCCCGTGTTGAACTAATAAAAACTAAACGGGCCTGACTAAACTTTAATCAACTAATTTAATTATAACCAAACTCATGAAGCTCCATAATTTATAAATCAAAAGCAGTGCTCCCACCCGGGATATAAGGCGATGCAAATATTATAACGGTATCCTGAAAATGATTTCAAAAATATGCAATCGAGTACCTTTGTATATTAATAACCTTAATTTTTATATATATTTTAGCAATCTTTGTTTTTGTTTTGCGTGTACAATCTTGTATCAAATGAAATTTTACAACATTTTTAAAAATAATAATTACGATATCATTTTTTCCAGAATACTTAAAAAAAATTATTGCTTAGCATTGCACCTACTCTGTGTAGGCGGCTACTAAATGTATCCACTGGAGCGATTTTCGCCATATATTGGCGCCATTTTAAATGTCTTCTTGATTCGGCAAATTAAAAAAAAATGTATATTTGTTGCTGCCACGTTCGTTATTTTGGAATGTTAAAAATATATTTTTTAAATATTTTTTCTACACAGAATTTTTGATCAGCTGTTTACGGTTAAAATGAAGTCCCTTTTCCAGAGATATGCACCTTTCATTATTAAGTAAACCACAGAAAAAATACATAAATCGAAAATATTCTATGTTGACTCGAATAAGTACCCCTCACGGTAGTTTCAAACTAACAAACACGCAGGATTCGCGCGGTTATAAAATTTATGATTTTTTAATGTTTTTTTTATAAATCCTACAAATATGAGATAAAAGGAAAAATACAGCTTAATTCATTGGCTGTATAGTACTATAAAAAGTTTTTATGTCTCCTTGTTAAAATTCGAAGGTATGATTTTTCAATGTCGGCGAAAAATTTAAAAAATGATCTCTGGAAATCTCGAGCAATCGAGGAAAATTTATTTCTTTCGCATAGTCGGTCGAGTGGATGGATTTTAAAATTATGTCGGTACTTCGAAGTTCTGTACCAGCAGGCTTAGAGTGTGTGAAGGGAAATTTTAAATTATTTTATTTTTCAACTACGCTAGATTAACATTTTATTTTAAGCCTATTACAAAGTCGACACCTGCACTAATCTCTCTACTGTCAGGGACTTAGCGTGGACATTGTAGGTATGTTTTGTAGACAAACACCCATATTTTAAAAAAAATAGAGTGCGGTTCACACGCGATAGCAGCGAAACTTTACCAAAACAATCTCAACCAATAGGAGCCTTTAAAAGTGTGGCCATATTCAAAGCGGCTAATGAGCGCAGTTTGATGCTTCGTAGGTGCTGTAATGCGTTATTTCCGTTTCATCTGAATTCCAAATCACAACGAGGTTAAAGAACGTTCACTTCAAAAATTGGTCCGTTCGAATGTTAAGTATATAAAGATGTTTACATTAAAAATCGCAGTATCCCTTTATTTATTAGGTTAACTACTGGTCTTTCAATTTTAAAACTTTTTCAGTCCTCTTGGAACAAATTAAATTTTACAGTGTAACAAATATAATTATTTCGAGAGCATATTGACAAGTGTCAACGCTCGAATACTTTCCTTGTCTAGCATTGCTGTCTCTTAGAGACGAAGGATTCTATTGGCCAGAGGTTGCATCCCGCCGCTAGGGTTTTTTCACACATGAATCGACCCATAAAAGGTCGTGTGTGATCGCAAAATTTTAAGTTTACCCGCCGGGGTGTCCTGCGTAACTTCAGGTCTCCAGAGAGAGAATATACTCGCAAATCCTTTGTGTGCAAGGTGACGAGAAATTAAGGGACAATTAGTGTCCATTGGGGTTATTATTACAATAACAGCTACTTATTGTGATCGTACATATTTCATCAATTGATGAGTTACTTGTGAATATACTTAAACCAGTTTTTATTTATTATTTTTTTTAAATTGTATTTTTTTAAGGACAAAAATTCCCGGGTTACGAATGAAATCAAAATCAAAATACAAAAGTTGTAGCTTATGGGTAGACCCTATTTCTTCCAGCTAGTCACACACATGTTATATTGTAATGTTTATTCAAAGAAGAATATATTGTAATGTTTATTCAAAGAAGAATATTATAATGTTTACACAAAATAAGAAAGATACAAAATACAAATAAAAATACAAAAATCGGTTTTTTATTCATGTGAGGTATTCACTTAAGGTGTAATGACATTTGTTAAGACATTAAAACCAAACAATTACATGTTTGAGAAAATAAAAAACTAAAAATGAAAAAAAAAAAATTAAACAGAGATTGATTCGTTTTTAGATTTCACGGCCAAAAGCATTTTCATTGTTTGTTTTTGGGGTATTATGCCAAAAGCATTTTCATTGTTTATTTGGGTGGTGAGTGTGTGATTATTTACTTGGAAGTAACCTCACCACTAACAATTACACATCGTCGGATCTGCCGCATCTGCCCTGATGATGGACGTTAACGCAACACGGCATAACCCAAAAACAAACAATGAAAAAAAAAAAAAAAAAACAGATATTCATTTACATAAGGTATTCATTTGGGAGTATAATGACATTCGTTTAGAAGAAATGTTCTTAGTGACGATCTGAATTTGTGTGTATCTTGAATGTGTTTAATGTTATGTGGAAGGTTGTTGTATACTTTAACGGCCATGTAATATGGTCCTTTTTGGAATATTGTTTTGTTTGCTTTTGGTATTAATAAGTTTTCTGTGAACCTTGTAGCGTATTATTGACTGTAGATGATCGCACTAACATGCTTAACTCCATTATATATATATATGTCTGTGACTGTCAGAAGTTTCAGATTTTTAAACCCATGTCTACATGAATCCAGACAATTAGAGATTGTAATTTTTCTCATGCATCTTTTTTGGATGATAAAACATCTTTGGCGTTTACTGAGTTTACCCAAAAAATAATACAGTATTTTATTATTGAATATACATAACCATAGTATGCGGCTATTACTGATTAGATGTTCAACATTTTTCTCCTTGTAGGTACCTAGAGCAATAGAAAAGCTACTGATTTTTGCTATAATTTTTGATACATGTTCTTTCCAGTTTATATTTGTATCTAGTTGTACTCCCAGCAGTGATTGAGAAGGTTTGATAATATTATTATTAAAGTTTACATTTATGTTTATAGGTGTAGCTTGCACTGGACAAAACTTTAGAATTTGAGTTGTGTTTGTGTTGGGTGACAGATGTTGTGATAACAGCCAGTTTGCTATTAATTAGCAAGTTTCGTTAAAATGTTTGTTAAATTTGTTAACGTGTCCATTACATTCAAACAACAAAGCGGTGTTATCAGCAAACATTGAACATTCTGTGCCAGCAATAATTGGAAGTTCGTTTATGTAGATAAGGAAGAGGAGGGGCCCAAGGATGCTTCCTTGTGGCATACCCTTGTTAATTTTTCTCCATTTGGATTCTTTGTACTGAAACATTTTTTCGTCGATATTTGGAATTTGAACTTTCAGCTTACGGTTTTTTAGATATGATTCAAACCTGAAAATTCAATAAACTGACAATATTTGAAAATCTCCTATTACCATCACAGAAATCGGATAATGTTGCTTGTGTCATGATGGAGCACTTAGCCAGCTGAGGTGGGACCCAAACGCGTTGCCAACTCAGCCACCGATCGGTATGGTTTCAAATAGTTAAAAATACCGTAGTCGCTGATTGGTCGCTGATTAGTCACTTATTGGATAGGGTTTCATAGGTCCATGAGTGTAATTTCCAGTGCTTTGATTGGTCCGAGGGGGATAAGCGTAGACTATGTCCACTATTTATGGGATTCTGAAAAAAATGGCAAACAGTCGGTTTGGTGTCTTGCCGGGACGAAATGTCAAAGTTTTTTCGTTGTTGTTTTGCTAGGCATAAATCGGGCAGGCAATTTTAAGTATTCACTTTATTACCGCTATGGACCTTCTATAATCATTGTGTCGGAGATTTTTCTGTTTGGAATGAAATCGTTCAGAATAAATATCTTAGTTGGATTACTTTGTTATAGTTATATTATTCAACTAAATGAAAATAAATCACTTTGTAAAACATCAAAATTATTTACACGTTTCAAAACAAAATGTTTCTTCGTCAGGATTAACATTATATTATTCAGACCGAGATTATGACATTCCTTTGAAGAATTGTGGTATATGGAAGTAATCAAAGGAAATTAGAAGATAGGTAGTTAAGCTGCCGTTACCCGAATTTCTACCGATTTCTTACATATTAAACAGCTCTTAAAAAAAAAGTTATTTTTAAAGATAATATCTAAAGGTATATATTCCCCACGCCTCTAGGCAAATTATATCAAATTCCCTCTATAGAGAAAAAAATCGCAAAGTGTGCTCCGTAAATTATTATTTTCATGTCATTTTACATTCATGATTCAATTATTTTACAAGTTATATGAATGAAAAAATTCACAATTTCTTTAATTTTTGTTTTAGACAGCCTCAAAGAGATTTTTGCTCTATTTTAAACGTGTCCTGTTTTATTAACAAAATTCACAATTTTCCCTTTAATTTTACCGTTTTAAACATAAGTGCACTCTCTCTAACATTCGTAATTACATATCTCTCCATTTTCTTCTTTTTGAGCGGGGATACGGCGTCTTTAGATAAGTTGAGGACTAGGCTCTACTAGTTACCACTCTGTTGAAATAATAACCAAAGCCATTTGAAGAACAGTATGGAGACCAGGGTGATATTGGATGTATCTCCCGTTGTTCAACATAGTGTTCGATGTTATTATTTGCCAACATTGTATTCAGAAGACCAAACTTGGAACTTGGAACTATTCTCGTCGTTGCGTCCACACACTCGAGCGGGGCGCATCCCGTGTCGAGCAGCTCGTACAGCCCCACACGAGACGCTTCTCAGTCAGCTCAGATATCTTAATAGTAGGTATATATCTTAATTGCTATACATAATTAAAATTCGTAGGTTTTGCTAATATTAATACCTCCAGTAGTTACTTATCTGATAATTACTAAAAAATAGCATGATTGAAAAAAATCCATTATATTACTTTTCCAGAGATCATCTTATTCAAAATTTGGTATCGAAATGAAATGATGTCATCCTGTCTGGTTTTACTAAGAAGACACAGAAAAGCTTTATATTATATGGCGAAATTTTGAACTGAAGCTAAAACACTGCTTGGTATTTGGTTGGTAAGATTTGTTTATACGCAAGAGTAAACGGCTTTCAAAAGAAGCTTCTAGAGAAAATGTCTTTGCTGTTGGGCACAATAGAAAGGTCTGCTATAGAAAGGTCACATACAAATTGTGATCCAAGTAATCCAGGGGGTCAATAATGAGCAACCCTGGGCACGCTCAAGCATCCAAAAAATAGCAAAAAATGGTATAAGTAATTCTCAAGGGAATTAAGTATGAGATCGATAAAGTTATGGCAATCAACAAGGTCTGGGTAGATCAACTCTGACGCCAGTCCCGGATAATCTAAAGAATCTGAGTCACGTCTGTTTATTTTTTGCGTCTTTTCATTGTGAATTATGCGTGATATTATTATTTTCAATAACTAATATTACAATGGAGTGTAAAGCTGTAAGTTAATCAGATTTGAAAAAAAAAATAGATTAACAAACTTTGAATAGATAATGCACACTAGAAATGCCTTCTGTATTCTGTGCACTCTGCCTACGCGTATTAAAGTCGTTTTCTGCGCGTTGGATGCTCCCATCGAATGCGTATACTGCTTCAGGCAAAACTTAGTAGGCAGAACTAAACGCGCATGCGCAAATATCAAACTTTTTCTAACATCGTGGATGGGGAATGGAGCAGAGAATCCACTGTTGCTGGTATCGGTGCGTTTACACGACATTTGGCACACTAGCATCGAGTCGAGAATGGTGTTACGTATTTCGGTCGGTCCACGCGTCGGGTTTTGTTGTTTTTGGCCGCTGAGGTTGGGACGGTGTCGTTTTTTCGTAAGCTTTTTTTAATGCTGGATAAATAAATAACAATTATTTTTATATTTATTATACGCCTCAAAAGGAAGGGAAGCGCCGCATCCACAGAATGTATGGAGGGACCGCGCCTGGTCGCCACCGATTTTATTCCTTTTTTTTCTAGGCCATTTAGCACGCGCTCTGACTCTCCCACTTTCCTGAATTTCATGACGATGATATATTGTAAATTTCCAGACGTTTTGAATACGAAACACGCCTTCATTGCGTATCTTGTATTGTTCTTCTATTGCAGCAGAGTCGTTATATTGTTACTCTAATGATTTAAGGCTTTTTTTGTAATTATCCTGCAGCTTAAATTTTCGATCAAATCATAATTTATCCGCTAGTAGGTATTACGATAAATGTAAATACTCGTAAACAAGAAGATGGGATTGTCTATGATTCCAAAATCCTAGATTTCAACGCATTCAAATACAATACGATTCTTGCTCAGCTTTCATTCGAGCAAGAAATACAATTTGTAAACCTTGGATTTAAGTCCCTTCGAGTTTCGAGCTGTGAGCTTACACATGACGTGATAGGGAGCACTATAATACAATCCGTCTGATCCCAGTTCTTATCAGGGATCTTTCATTTGTTTTTCAATTAAACTTTCCTCTTCGCTCCGGGCTTTAACGTCGGCGTTGATTCGATTGCTAGAACACGACTTATCCAATTCCACTGAAGACACAGAGCTATAGGCTATATTATGTCTTGTGGGATACGTCCATGGACCGAAGTAAGCTCAATTATATCTTACTTCGGTCTATAGAAATTGATGATGTCACAGTTTTTGAAGTGAAATCTTCTTTAGCACCGTTGTGATTTGAAACTCGATGATACGGAAACAACACTAAAAAGGGATAAACACATACATTTATAGGATTAAGCCTGCGAGAGAATGAGATAGAATGAAACCTTACCGCATTGGCCGCTTTGATTATGAGATCACTTTTCAAGGCTCCTATTGGCATTCTAGAACAGATAATAAATTTCATTGGACTCCGGTGTCACAGGCCGTATTACGTAAATTGTTTTTTTTATTGTTTTCAAGGTACAATCCCGTTAAACCGCAATAAAGCAGTTTGTCAACAGGATGTTAATGTTCAATTACAATATAAACATACATACATAATATTATTACTATAACTATACGAATTTTCACAATTAACACACATTAATTAATATAAACTATCTCTATTTAGTAACCGTTGTTTCAGCATACATCTCAATCTATTTGTAGAGTCGCAATTTTTTATATTAATTGGTAACATGTTAAATATTTTTGGCACGTTAATTTCCAGGGTTCACCGTCCGTAGTTATTATTATATTTTGGAACAAGCATTCCTTCATTCTTTGGGAACCTTGTATTATGCTCATGTTCCACTTTCCTCTTATAATCAGACTCAGATAATAAGGCCTCCAACGGTAATATTGTTAAATTCCGATACAACAATGAAATGTTTCGTCTCTGTGAAAAAATATGTTTTTGAAGTAATAACTTAACCATAGATGTCAGCAGTTTTATTTTAAATCTGTTTGGATCACATTTCTATTAATTTTTCGTTCAGTGTCCAATCCAATGCTCAATCATTCATTCTTCACCATTAATACTTTGGTGATTGTTTACATTACTGTTTTAGTAGTACCGTTTCTCCTGTGTGAATAAGATTCTTATCAAAGTAGATGATTAATGATTGGTCTATGTTGATGGCAGGTCTATGGGTTTATATATTATTTAAAATATATTTAGAGCCCTTCGGAGGTTGAAATTGGTAGAATTTTGGTTTGACTTTGAATATTGTACATCTCAAATCTCAATATTGACAATTAAATAACGTTAAAACCTTGTGTGATTCCACATCCACAAGATTGTTCAATCAATCAATCAGAAAAAAATATACGGTTCTAATTTCATTACAAATATTCATTTACATTACATTATATTATAATAAATATCAATAGAAAATAAAAATAAAAAATAAAATAAATAAAGATTCAAACGTCCCACACTCCCATACTTCCTCCCTCATACCTTTTTTCCTTCTGAGAACCTCCTCTCCTTCCTTTAATAATAATAATAATAATATTTGGCTAATTTATATAGCGCCGTTTTCGTGAAAAATCACCTCAAGGGCGCTGTACAAATAAATACATAAAACATAATATTACTGGCTTACAACTAAGATTTACAATTATAACTAGTGATTTACATCTAAGTCTTATTGCTAGTGACTTATGACTAAGACATATAAAAGCTGACCTAAAACTGAGCTCAATGACATAGGTATATATTTACAATATGACTTAAAGTTAGAGATTTATAACTAACATATTTATTTACATTTAAAAATACTTGAAAACATCTTATAAATATCATACATTCGCCAGAATCACTCCACAGCGCCAGAAGAAGAAGGAAGTTTTCATTAAAAATATCCTCCACACAGCATCCCCAAAGAGGACACAGGCCCTGATGGATATTATTTTCTTCAGAGTCTCCTGTATAGAGTAAATGTATTAAAAATATGTATCGTGTTGTTAAATGTATGATAGTATAGCACCTTTATTGGATAACCAACACCTCTGCCATAGGTCTCCCCAAGTGCTTCGCTACGTTTGATTTAGCAGAGGTACCCGGGTTCATGGGGCTAGGTTTGTCTAGGTCTTGGAGGCGGATAACCAGAACACACTGAACCCCAGATTCCTACCCACCCTTTAAACCCTTTTCATTCCCAGAACTTTCCTCTCCTTCTTTTCATTAAAAAACCCTCCACCCAGCATCACCAAAGATGACATAGGCCCAGCGAGAAATTATTTTCCCCAGGGCCTCCTGCTTGAAAAGTTTTTTTTAATATTTTGATATTTTTTACCACTCAACACATTCCTTTATCAGTTCCAACTTTGAAAGTTAGTGTCACAGGTCACAGTTCGCACAAGGATATTAAAATGTTGGCTTATGTTCAGGCAAGAAATAATGAGGTTTATATTTTATTCAAATACATTATAAGTATTATTTTGTTTTGAAAAGTTTTGCTTTCCTTGTACTTAGATTTGTTACGTAAATTTCAACTTTTGTGCTACCGTTTCAACTCACCCATTCAGTCATTTACTGGCAAACTTAACTAAAAAATAAATAAATAAATAATTTTGTCAACAAAATTATAGTACCCTGTGAGTCACCCTTATTGAGAATGTTCCCATTTTATGTTGAATCCTCCCACCGTTCTCCCCCTCCCCCAAAATCACCCCTCCCACCACCCTCACCTAATAAAATATAATCATTTCTGTACTTCTATAAGTTGTTTTAAGTTTGCTAGTGAGTGAATCACACTGATTTGTCGAAACCGGTAGCAGAAAATTTAAAATTTAAGTAATAAATATACATTGAAAGTAAAACTCGTCAAACAAAATGTCTAGAAATTGTTACATAGTTAATACCCAAGAAATACATTACAGTACGTCGCTCTAAAATCAATTGACAATATTCGTCATCCCAAGTACAGACACACTTTACACGAGAGCACGAAAACATACGTTAAAACACCATACATACTCACTACGGTAAGCAATCCATTGTTTACGACAGGGGGCAATTTATATAATAATAATGAAAGTGAATGATTTTGTATTGCAATGTATGGTAATGTAAAATGTATTAATTTTGATTATTTCTAGTTAAATAAGTGAAAATGTAATTTTCCCTTTTGTAGAAACCCTTAAAAAATTTGGCATTTTTTTCAGATGGTCAAAATATTTTCGCTTTACAATAAAATGCAAATATTTGGAATATTTCTAAGCACATTCTAAAACTAAAAACTGTTTTAGAAAGGTGATGAAATACGCTTTCAAATTATATAATTCGAAATAAACCTTTTTTTTATATTTTAAAATTTTTGCATACAAACATAAAAAAGTTTTAAAAATGGCTCACCTTACGTTTTTTCTAACTAAAGTTAATAAAAGTAAAGATAATAAAAAAACACATACATATTTTATTAGACAAATATATAACAAAAATTGTGATTTCACTTTTTTGTCGCTCTATGTAAAAATAATTTATAAAAAATTCCCGAAGTTTCAATTTTTTTTTTCAATTTGCGATTCAAAACTTTGTATACATAATAGTGTACATTTTACTTTTTTGGTGGTGTTTTTTTAGATTGGAATATAAAGCGTGGTGTTTTACCTTTTTAACACCGTTTAGAACATATTTCTCACTATGATAGTAAGGGAGTCTCCTGCCATTCGACGTGTTAAATACTAAAATAATAATTAAAAGATTTACGACACGACATTGTATTCGATTTTTTTAAATCTAATAAATCATAAGTTGCTTAAAGTACAAGTATTAAACGTTTGTTTGTGTTCGTTTCTATGAATAAATTAGGATATAATATTACATAGAGATGCGGTAAGCGATACCCTACCACTAGCAGCCACATAGTTTCTAACAAGACAATAGAACAAAAGCAATCCCGGACGAGAAATAGTAGTATTGTTGATGAACCAGCTCTTTTACATTGTCTTTAGTACTCTCTCTCATTCCTGTTCTCCTGGTAGAGTTCCTGTGAGCTATCCGATAATCTTTTAGGAATTGAGGCTTATCCTTTATAGCAAGAGTAGATCTACTAGATACCCTAATGGAGTCTTTCACCATCCTCTTGATAGCTTATCCATAGGATAACGTATATTAATAAAAAAACAAATAAATACTAGCAATAGGTATAAATCGCGGCTAACTTAGCCCATATTACTAGGTTTGGTTATATATATAAATAAATATGTATATGTAGGTGTGGGCGTAATGTGTATTTTATTATTTTATTATTTTTATTTGAATACCTCACAAGAGTCCCAATTGCTCCCGTCTGAAGCCAGTGAGACTATTGCATCCCCAATTGGGGTATGTTGTGAGGCTGAAGGTAGTGGGGAGGGGAAGGAGATAGGGAAGAGGAAGGTGGGGAAGTACTTGGCTATTCAGAACTGGTCACCAAACACGGCTGATGCCATTTCAAGCAACGTTTCAATTCTGAATTGTGGTCTTACACCAGGGCGATACTGAGAGTATCTTCCACTCTGGAACGTGCCGCAAATATACTATATATTATTTTAAATGAATAAATTATGAAATAACACAAATTAATCAAATAAAATTTATTTATTTGCCACGCCGGGATTCGATCTCGCGACCTTCGGTGTGTGAGTCAAGAGCCTTACCGCTGGACTACGCCGGCCGTCAAAAATACTATTTATGTATGTGCAGGTATTTACACATGTACGCATACATACATATAAAACTGAAAAAAATTATATTATCTGTTCATTATGCATGTCTTTTTGTATTTTCTACTTTCTATTATAATTTTACCAATTCTCATTTTCATTTTTCTACTACAATTTTTTCAATTTTCAGCACGTTTATAAATTTAATCTATATACATATTTACACTATACTTCACAAAGTAACTACATTCGTATTCTATTGTAGATTTAATATATCATATATAAACTTTTTTACGTATTATCACGTAATTTATAAATAAAATAAAAAATTTCCGTTACCATTCAAATATTAATTTAAATTTTAGTTTTGGATTCACATTTTTCAATGGTTAACTACCAAAATGAAATTTCATCAAATACTTGGGGGTAGGTATATAGTTTTTTATTATTAAATTACGTTTATTTTCAAAGAAAGTTTTCATCCAATAATTATATATTATTTTCTGAGAGCTTTTACCGTATTATAAGATTTCCAAAGTACGGGTTTAATTAGCTTCCAATCAGCTATTATTCTCTACTACTCAGTACAGCTCAGTGTTTTAATTAATAATTTATAGAAATAATAATAAACCTTAATATTAAATCTTTTCGAGATGAAAGTTAACAGACGTATTCAGTTAGCGTTGATTTTTCCCTTTCGCTCGTGTAAAATTTCTGACAAAATTATGACTTTCAAAGTAATTTTTGGCATTTTTAGGGATTTGCTTCGTAGCTATGTCAACACCACCATATTTTCATTGCCAAAATAAACTCCACCGTTGACGGCTGCAGCTCGTTACGACCAAGTTAGCAAGAACTCCATCTCTGAACGGAAACATTACATTTATTAAACTAATATTTATTTTTTGCGTCAGCACTCGGAGGTCACTACGTGCAAAACAGTGACTGGTCAAGAGAGTGTAATTTTAGGAGACACCGATGAGATAAATTGGTAGTGGTTTGTTTGTCTATGTGTCCAAAGACACCTGTCAATTTTCCCTTTCTTTGGGTGAAATTTTCCAATGTCTAGGTACCGAATTTCTTGAATAAATAATCTTCAATGTTAACCAGATGACAATGCTCCTAGTATGTAGGTTTAGAACTATAAAATCTGTAGTTACCTAAAAATGTATATCCTTTTGTCTATAAAGATTATTTGATACAAAAATATTCTGGTTCATATCCTCAAAAAAGAAACAGAGACAAACACTTCACACAATCTTCCAACCAGGGCCAAACAATCAGACATACTAATTATAACTACCTTAGTGTAATTCTACCTTTGGACTAAAAAGTTATGAATTTTTAGCAGTAAAGTATAACAAACTCCAACGCAGTAAAAAATTAATTTTAACAAAAAATAGCTATATTGGACATCAAATCTTGGCTAAAGGAACTATCGGAAAAAGGATGGCAGGATACCCCAAAAATTTACAACTTCAACACCTCCTTTAAAAAAAAATCGTTTAACGTTAGGTTAGGTTTTGGGCAATTATTAATAATTTTTTTCTTAACTTTTAATGACAAAGGGGTGTTGAAATGTCGTTTTGTTCAGTTGTCGTGGAACCCGGAAAAGTACTTACTATTATTCTAAAATATAGTATAGTACATAAAAGTTTCTGAAAAAAACCTTTCCCAAATCATGAAGTTGTGCCTTAGAAGACGCTGAAAATTAACATAAATGTAAAATTAAAATATAGGAATTAAATAGAGAAATATTTTACAAATCTGTCGAGTGAATTTTATCACAGACATACTTCATGTATTCCATCACCAAGTCGACGTGATATTATCGGACATTACATACCTTGACCAGGTAACACACAGCGCAGGTACCTAATGACATTTGAAGACCATTTTTTGCCGCTATTAGCGTTAAGGTCTACCGAATCAACAGTTTTTTCTTGCCTTTTCTGTTGGCTAGATAAACGACTGTTATTATTTAATCTGGACAAATAGATATTGACATGGTAAAGCTTTTAGACTCTTAATATTCTTTTTGCTGCTATGTGATCCGCAGTAAAATGATTACCTATCAGAAATAAAATAAATGTTTCCAAGATCTTATCTGGTAGAGAATGAATAATCGTTGGTTTATTTTTTATTGAGTGCCATTCTTACTGGAGCCATTGGAAGGAAATATAAAGAAAGACCCGATTAAAGTATCAACTGGTTAACATAACCACATTTTGGGATGCGGGTATGGTAACCAACATCTCTGCCTGGTCACCACAAGTGGTTCGCTACGTTTCGGGACTTAGCGGGGGTAACCGGGTTTACGGGGTTAATATTCAGGCTGCCGATGCGTTTGCTCACCAACTGCGTGGCGGACCGGATTGGGAGAGGCTGCCCGATTGAGGGAATTTTTTTCACTAATCCATCCGGACTCTCGACCCATCGCATTGCACCGCAGTGGGAGGGATGGATTCATACTTCTGTCACTCCTGGACACAGTGACTTCAGATTCCTACCAACTCGTCATATCTTTTTGCTTCCCAGAACCTCCTCTTCTTAATTTTCTCTTAAGAGGAATATAAACGCTAGAAATATTTCGATTCTCACGCCTTCAAAATTTAAAATCGAGCGTCTTATTTGCACGAGGCAAGTAAGCGAAAAAGTGTTTTTTTATTTATTTTATGCATAATTTTATAAGAATGAAAAAAGTTAGTACATATAAAACCTGAAAAATAGTCGTAAACATAAAGGGGTATTTAAAAAAAAATGTTTCTAATATTACTTCATAGTTAAGTCATAAAAAAACATTTTTTTTGTAGTTTACGCTTATATTTTTTGTTATCTTAATAATATTTTTTTTGTAATTCCGATACATAGAAAAGCAAGTAAATGCTTCAATTTATCCGTAGCATATTTTTTGATGTTAATAATGTAAACCGATTCGTCGCAAAGATTAATCTAAATAGTATCTAATTGGGATTTCACGTACATCATCATCTTAAAGACCCTCCTCTTAGTATCTCCAAAAAAATCTTCTTAAGGACCTCCTTTGTGGAGCCAATGTAAAAAAAAAACAAATCAAAGTGATTTTAAGACTAAAGTCAATGTTTATGCTATGTAAATAAGCACAATTAATTATTCTTACGTATTAACATTATATTATACTTTTACGCATAATATGAACTTACAAATCAAAATTGAAATATAGATAGGTAGGTACCTAATGGTTCCATGATAGTTGATCTCCCGACAGTTGCCCCCCCAGCATGCTTAAATACAATTTGCATTATAAAAAATATGTACACTTGCTTACACAAAACACAAGTAAGTGTCCCCGAAGGGGTGTGCAGAAAACATGTATTTTCATTCAAATACATCAAGGAAAAAACTACTTGTCTATATACTATGTACACCAGCGTATGAGTACAAAAAATCGACACTCTAAATAAAGTCGTTTGATATCGATATCAACTAATTATTCACACGTTTAATCACAGGAGACCCACATTGTCCCAAAACATCAAATGCCGTTATAATAACAGAATACCCAAATTATCCCAAAGCGACCGTGCATTATTAAAAGTTAGATATCTCTCTTCCTGTCATACTAACATTTGTGTTTTTTTTTATGTTAGAAAGTGAAAGAAATAATGCTCCTTATTGCTTTAGGAATACACGAGCTATATGTTCAGATGTTTTACAAAACAGATCGTTTTACAATAAGATAAATCTTTTTGCGCCCCTAACCAAAACAACAAAGTTTAAAATAAAATTGTATGAATCTGATAAAAAGTGAAGTGACAGTTTTATATCATTAAATAAGAAGATAACACTAATATTATAAACTTTAAACGAAAATATGAAAGAGAACAAGACATAGAAAAAGATAAAACTGGGACACGACAGTTTTATTCCAAATTTACGAATAGGATCTGTATTTAAAATTTTAAGTTTCTTTTATTTAACGTTTTTCGGGGAATACAGCAGGTATGTAACTAACTAACCATCACGCCGTTTCCTCGCAGGGATAGGCAGAGAGGACGGACCGCTAAACAACTCAGTCTTGGCACACACTCTTTGCCCCACTCACATTCATTCTCTTCTATTATTCTGACTTTTGACATGGCCCGACTCAAGTATCTGATTCACTTGATTGTGCCATGTCTTCCTCGGGCGTCCCCGACTTATTCTACAATTAACATTTGCGTCGTATATTCTTCTTACACTACTTTCTTCGTTCATTCGCTCTACATGCCCAAATCATCTGAGGGTCCCTTTCTTAATCTTACTCATTATGCTTACATCAGCCTTACATTCTTTGTGGATATCCACATTTCTCACGCGATCATACATTGTTTTACTCACATACGCCTCAGGGATCTCGTATGTATTTTATACCAATTTACATTTTCAATATCAAAATTTGAATATTTAGAAACAAAATTATTAATTTCTAATATACAAATCGAAAAGATTATTTTATCAAGATGTTAGAACAATTTATATTTTTTCAAAGGGATGAAAAATAACTAATGTAGAGGTACATTTCCAATATATGGGAAGAATTGGTAATTTTAATATTATTCGAAGGGTTAAAGGTATTTTTGATGTTGATTTTAGGTTTAACATTGGTAAATTATGCTAAATAAAAAATATAAAAATTGTAATTTCGAGGGACCTAATGTTTTTTTTTGCTTCTATGCCTTTTTATTTTTAAGAATATACATAAAACCTGGTTTTACAACTGACCTCAATTATTTAGAATTATACTTATTTGTTTTCTGATGTCTTCGTTATAATGATAATCGCACATCTCTGCGGTGGGTCCCTACCTAAGTCTTCTTTGCTTATTTTTGCCATATTTTATGTCATTATATTCTGCAAATTACACACTCACTCCGTGTCTCCGATGCAGTGCGAATTCGTTGCAATTACGGTGCCTACCCGTAAACACGTTTGTGGAATATAACTTTTCATACTCGCGCGTATACATAGTTGGATTATTAACTTTGGATGAACAGAATTATAGTTATCATTGGAGGGAGTAATGTTATGCAAATTGTCGTGCTGCAAAAGTGAAGAAAATCACGTTCAGGCTGTTGATAAATCTTCTGATGGACTTATTTTAACTGCGCAAAATACATATAAAGCAATAAACTTTTACTTTTCAGAAGAACATTTAAACTCTTCGCTGTAATACATTGTATTTATTTAATGACTAGCACAGACCCAATTTGGGAGGCACGTATGGGTATCGCCGCCCCGGGAACTATTTATTGGATAACCACACCTCTGCTATAGTTCACCCCGAGTGGTTCGCTTCGATTGATGACTTGCAGGGGTGCCCGGTTCATGTGGTGAGGTTTGTGCGGGACTTAACGACGGATGCGTCTGCCCACCAGCTGCATGGCAGGACGGATCGGGAGAGAATGGTTGAGGGAGTTCCTCTGACTTCTCATGACGTACTCTCTCGGAACATCGCCTTACAACCGCAGTGGGAGGGATGGATTCATGCGTCAGTCACTCGTGGATACACTGACCCCGGATTCCTATCCACCCACTTTTCCTTCCCAGAATATCCTCTCTTTCTTTAAAAGAGCCTCTACACAGTATCCCCAAAGATCCCAGGGCCTCCTTTGTGGAGCTAATGTAAAAAATTACCAAATATAATAATTGTAGGATTTGTGAAGCTGAGAGTATTTATAAACAAATAATTGCCGAAGGATCATTACCTTCCAAAAGAAAAAAATACTTATCCAATGTTGCCAAAATTTGAAATAACTTATCGAAATTTGACATCTATCCGATGCCAAAGATACAAGAAACATAGGGACTAACTGAACAAAAAATGTAACACCGCTTATAAAAAACGGTAGCCATTCAAAGAATTTAATATATATTTATATGAACGGGTCGCTAAGTATGTCCACTGGACCTAGTTCAGTGAAACCACGCGCGTTATCTTAGTGACGTATCGTAACTCTCAAGCATTTGAACAAAAGAAATTCGCATTTCAAATCAAGAATTATTCATTCATAAAATAATGTTGATAAGTACCTACTTTATCGCTTATCTGATAATAATATTCCGACAAGTAACTAGTTCCAATTTTGGTAATCAAAAGTTCATTGAACTTTAATAATGTTACGCATTACGCAGGAATATTTCACGTTACTGCCTTACCCATGCATTAACAGCCGACATTAGTATCTCTGTTTTTTTGTGATAAATATTCAAGTGACTTTATTTTAACTTACATTGAATCTACATATTATTAGACATATACCTATTGCACATGTAGATTGTTAACTTGTTCGATTTTCGGAACAACTGGAAATCGTTGTGTACCCTTACTATCATGGTTAGAAATATGATCAAAACGGTAATAGAAAGAGAAAATACCACGTTTTATATTCAAATCAATAATTTAAATGTACAACTTTATGAATTCGAAGTTTCCGACGCGATTTGAAATAATATTTTGAAACTTTGTGATTTTTTATATTAATATTTTTTCATGAAACGAAAAAAGTGAGCTGACAATAATGTGTACAATAATAAATTTGCCTTATAAATTATGTATATGTTTTTTTTATTATTAGTAATTTTAGTTAAAAAAAACTTAAAGGGAGCCATTTTCAAAACTTTTTTTGTGTTTGCATGCAAAATTTTTATATTTAAAAAATGATGTTTATTTCGAATTGTTATTTGAAAGCGTGTTTCATTACCTTTCTAAAACAGTTTTTGTTTTCAGATACATTCAGAAATATATTGTACATTTATTTGGATTTTGTTGCAAAGCGGAAATATTTTGACCCTCTAATGAAAGACAGTCTAGGCCTGAGGGGTTACAGGAAAATGATAAGTACCTAAGAAAAATACTTTATTTTTGTTTTTGAAGTAAAATTTCTTTACGCACGCTCGACTTGGTGGGTAAGCTGATGAATGCGTTACGAAAAGTGTGATGCGAACGATAATCGATGCGAACGGTGATCGTGGTGAACGGTCGGGCCTTTACGCACGCTTGACTTGGTTTAAAGGGGAATTAAAGATTACGCAAAGAAAACACGTTCTGCCGGAGATGTTTTTGAATAAATATTAAGAATACAGTTTTAGAAACTTTTAAACTTGCGACATGTACCGCATGTTGTTCAAAATGTTTCACAATTTTGCATTAAATTTTACAATTATTATGATGTTTACCAAAATTACAGTTGCATCGACAATGCATAATTTTCCAGCCAGTTAATATGAACTCGAGGTAGGTACAGGCGTTCAAAATGCGAAGGAATTACATGAACAATATAAATAGTAGGTAACGCAGCATTCATATTAATATGAAGTTTTATGAAACCAAATCAGATGAGTACTTACGTAGGTACTTAATTCCATTGAAAATCAAATAAAACCATAGACATATGAATATTAATAGACCAGAACAGAAAGGTGAGGGGTAGAAACCAACTACAGCGGGACGAAGGGCAGGAAGACGGCTTTGGTGATACGTGATTCGTCAAAACTCAATCTGACAGTATATAGGCATCTCGCATTATAATATCACACTTTCGTTCTTAAAAGTAAACTCTGCTTTTGAATGAATATACCTTTTTACATGGGAGCGCGAATTGTTCGCCGCGTTATGAACACATTTGCGAAGTCCAAATATGCAAAGTAAGGTCGCCTATAAGGTCGAGTTCAATATTTTGTTGCTGTATTAAGTGAAGACACTTTTATAAATGTTTCATAATTTACTTACCCCAGTAAACAGGGACGGGCACACGCCATGTATCTCGAGTGATAATGTATGTTACAAAAATGATCATATTATGTGATCTGAATTGGCTTAAAATAGTGTAAAATAATGCTTGCCTATGGAATGTAATACGACAATTTTGTTTATTCTCTTTTTCACTTCTATTTTTACACGTTTTCAACACAAGCCACTATATTTACCGTTTTATTTCGTAAAATGAACCGATGAGTGCTCGACGCTGGCTTGCAGAAGAATGATGACGTCACATTTTTTAGATTAACGCGAAGCCATACACGATCCCAGCCGGTTCCAATGGAATGACCAATGGGAGGGGGAAATAATACGCTTTTATCGCTTAGGGCAGGTCTACTAATATTCATATGTCTATGAATAAAACGATAAAGATTTTAATTTAAAATAAAACAATAACTTTGTAAACACCACTTTTAAATAAAATTTTAATAAAAGTGGTGTTTACAAAGTTATTGTTTTATTTTAAATTATAATGTCACATCACAAAGTAACTGCTTCATATGAACAGATAAAGATTTTATAATGCTGGCGAACGATGATCGGGCGAGGCGAACGTTAGTGAAGTAAGTTAGTGAAGTTTTACTTCAGTCGTGTGGTCTAAAGCACACTCGTTTTTTTTTACTGAGATTTCTTACTTTGATGGTCATCATAATTCTGTACTGACAAAATCTACAAAACAACATAACTTATAGCATAACGTGTCGGACTGATTGCATTCTGATAGGAGTAATTTAAACCCTCACTACTCACTGCGTCCAGTTGAGAACGGACTAAGACAGAATATTACCTATGGTAAACCATCGTTATTGATTCCCATTTATCTATGTGTCATTAGATGTACCTGCAGAGGATGGGTAGCACTACTGTAAAATATTTCCTTAGATTCTGAGCGAAATTAACCTTCTACGATACAAACTACTGTAATTAATAAATTACTAATCTAGAACACAGAACTTGCGTTAGAAAACTAGAAAACCAGCTCTTAAATACATTAAGTACTATTGATAAACGCTGCACTCTATTCTCCCGTCGAAATAATTAATTTTGAAAAACAGGTATAGATTTAAATTGCATCGGTGAATGCGTTTCTAATATCTTAATGAAAATCTAAACTATTTCAAAGTCATGAAACTCGCGTTTTATGTTGTACAAGGAGTCAATATTATGTAGGTAAGAAGTTCACAACGCAACGATAAATTTAATTTTATATTACAGCATTTTAATACTAACCTGTTTATTTTTATTACGAGATAACAACTGAGCTATTTTACTCAATAATTAATTGCAAATTTAAGTGAATATCCGTGTTTAATAGTTTAGTTTATTATATACAGGTTGTAACAGCACACACCACAAAGATTTTAACCAGCGATTCCTGATAATATTTGAAGTAAAAGAAAAAATATGTGTCATTTTGCTGTCTGAGGATTATTTGTCGATTAAAAACAAAATTTAATTTTTCAACTCCACCGCACCTCTGATCACTCTCCTATACGTAGCGAAGGGATCACGTGATATGCCGCTGTTTCGTGTTACCGTTCTGTTGAAATGAGACGGAGTGCTTGCCACGTGACCCTCTAGGCCAGCGGTTGTCAACCCTTTTTAGCCTGCTTACCCCTTAACCCTTACTACAAATTTGTGGTACACCTTACCCTCTATCTATCTTGTGTGATAGACATGTTTCAATTGTAATTTCGAATTCTCATTATTACATGAATTTAACAAATACAATTAATGCAATTTTGTACAGAGTGCAAACTTCGGGTATTTTAACCATTGATTTTTCATCCGAAATTAAACAATTTTTTTTCCGTGTCTATTATTTCAACGAAAAATATATATTCTTCAAACATGACTCCAAACTCACAAAGTGTATTGAGAGGGTGAATTTTATTTAACCTCAAAAAAAGCCTCGAAAACTTTGAGTTGTAAAACCTACGTTCGTGCGAATATATTGCGAACCCCCAATTTTCGCTTCGCGTACCCGAAGGTGTACGCGTACCACAGGTTGAGAACCGCCGCTCTCGGCCATACCTAATTACTCAGTTTGTGACGTGTGAAGGAAAAATATTTGTAATGTTTTTATTTGAAAAAAAAAAACATAATCGGACAATAAAATGACGTCTGCATTTTTAGTTCAAATATGCCCAGGAATCACTGGTGAAAATCTTTCAGGTAAGAGCAGTTACAACCTGTAAATTGGTGTATTAAACACCAATCAAACGGTTCTTGCTAGCGTAAATGATCGCCTAATGGAGCTGTAAAAAATTTGTTATGTTAGTGTTTTGTATTTTTTTTAAATCCCTGAAGGTTAAAATTATATAATTTGTTAATCAACTGCCTGAACACAATAATGTTTCACAATATGTATGCAAAATTTAAATCAATAGTGGTGTAGTGATATTTGGAATTCAGAGGCCATTTCAAGTATTTTCTTTGAGAAAGCTTTAAAAAATATCTAGTGCAGTGGTAGAAGTGAAACAACACAATCTCAACCAATAGGAGCCTTGAAAAGTGAGCTCATAATTAAAGCGGCCAATGAGTGCAGCTTGACGTTTCGTAGGTAAGATTTAATTCTATATCATTCTCTCGCAGGCTAAATCCTATAGATATGTAAATTGGTTTATCTTTCTTTTAATGTCATTTTCGATACATTGATTTTCAAATCACAACGGTGCTAAAGAAGTTTCACTGCAATATAAAATATTCCATTTTTTTAATTTAATCTTTATGTTGTAATTTTTAATCTCTATAAAACGAAAAAGCGGCGGTGATTTTTCACAAAAACGGCGCTATATAAATCGTCCAAATATTATTTTTATTATTATTATTAAAGAAGAGACAAGCGCATACATCGAAAGGATTTAGCCTACGAGAGAATGAGACAATAATCGGTCTCCTCTTTGTGCGGTGCTTCGTAGCCTCCCCACTCTTGTCTTCTACTGGTTTTCTGAAGGTTTGACCTCTACCACGCGTGAATTGCACACTCTGATTTTTTTCCTCAATTTTAAGCCTTTTTACTTTTCTGTGTTTTTTTTTTAAATGAATACCGCACAAGAGTCCCAACTGCTCCCGTTAGAATCCATTGAGACTAGCATCCCCAATTGAGGTATGTTGTGCGGCTGAAGGTAGTTGGGAGGTGAAGGAGATAGGGAAGATGAAGGTGGGGAATACCTGGCTATTTAGATCTAAAATAACACAAATTAATCACAAATTTTATAATCAATAATTAGGCATAAATTTTATTTGCCACGCCGGGATTCGATCCCGCGACCTTAGTGCGCGAGTCAAGAGCCTTACCGCTGGACTACGCCGGCCGTCAAAATTGTCTAATTCTGTTTCATATTTCATTTAGATTTATTGTTAACATCTTCTTGTTCAATGATATAATATTTTTGTTTCAATAGAGTTCAGCTATCTATCCAGTTTTAAACAAAGAGAACAATATCGCCCCCCTCCTAGCTGGATAAAGTTATGAGGCGTATTAAAGAAAGTGCAGTGGGAAGGAATTTGTTAGTTTGTATCTTGAAGAGGTCCCAAATAAAAGGAGAAGCAAAAACGAATGTAGTTAGTTGATATCAAGTACATACCATTTTTAAACAAAAGAACGGGTCTCAGAAACTGACCATTCTTGTTCTGCCGATATCAATTGTGAACGGGTTTTTTCTATGGTGTTCAACGATCTATGTAGTAGACATTAGGCTTCAGATTTATATATATTTTTTGACATTATCTCCACACAGGAGGCCCTGAGGAAAAAAAATCAGGGACTATGTCAGTTTTTGGGACGCTGTGTGGAGGGTCTTTTTAAGGAAAGGAAGGAGAGGAAGTTCTGGGAACAAAAAGGTATGAGAAGTGTGTAGGAATGGTAAATCGGATCCGACATGAATCCGTCCCTCCCACTGCGGTGCAAAGCGATGGGTCGAGAGAGACCGGCTGGAGAGGTAAAAAAGTTTCTCACAACCAGTCTCTCCCGATCCGGCTCACCACGCAGTAGGTGGGTTATTGTACTCACCGCCAAGAACTATACAAACCACACCCCAGAACACGGGCACCCCTGCTGAGTTACTAAACTTAGCGAACAACTTGGGGTGACCTGTGGCTGGGGTGTTGGTTATCCAGTAAATGTTTGACCAATAACTTTTTTTTTACTTTAGCTCCATACAGGAGACCTTAAGGAAAGCAAAATTCCCCCAGGGCCTGTCATCTTTGGGAATGCTGTGTGGAGGGTCTTTTTATGGAAAGAAAAGAGAGGAGAAATTCTGGGAAGGAATAAGTTGTGAGGGGTAGGTAGGAATATGGGGTTGTTCAGGAATGACTGACGCATGAAGCATGATAGGTCGAGAGAGTTCGGCTAGAGAGGTCAAAAGGTGTCCCTCAACCAGTCTCTCCTGATCCGGCCCACCACGCAGAAGGTGGGCAAAAGCTTCCGCCCCCAAGAACTACACAAACCTCACCCCCATGAACCCGGGCACCCTTGCTAAGTCACTAAAGTAGCGAACAACTTGGGGTGACCTGTGGCAGGGGTGTTGGTTATCCAATAAATGTTTGACAGATAAAATAAAACATTTACAATTATTGTTGTCTGAATTTAAAACATATACCAATTATCGTAAATATTTATTTATTGAATGCTCTTATTTAAGGTGCTCCAGATTTTATGTCCGGGTTAAATCTTTCCCAAACGAAAGACTAAACCCTTCCACACACTTTTCCACAAATGAATATCTAGTAAATTCACGCAATGTAAGTGCACTATATAAGTATAATAAATACAAAACAATACAAGAACAATACATCAATCCACCTGAAACATAATGGGAAAATATTTCACCGACTCCAGATATTTTCATATCAGAGGGTTCGGCTCTGAAGAAATCCTAACTGGTCCGATAAATCCTACTGATCCCTCAATATAAATATTCAAAAAATCTTTCGTAATCCTACATGTATTTAAAATGACCGACTTTTGCATTTTTATGTATCTACAAATTTTTTGACAAATCTAATACGCCTAAATTTTGAATGAGAGAGCTAGGTATAATGCCAGTAGCCGAAATAACAAATGGTAATATTTTATAGTCTGAGAATGCCAAATTCTTTTAATCTCATTTCCTAAATCTGTATATTTTCTTATTTTTTCAGAAACAGTTTTCTGAATATTACAAGAATTCGGAATAGTTTAGAATAATAATAGTTTTAATGGTTTTTTTTTTTTGAATTTTTTAATAATATTTTTTATTATTTTTCCTAAATTGAAACTTCTTACTATTATTATAAACGCGAATTGTAACTCTTTCACGCCAAACCTACTGAATGTATTTTAATGAAACTTTACAATAATATAACTAATATTATAATCAATAATTATCAGCCTGAAACACTCATCTACATTGAAAAAATCTTCCGAGAAAAGATACTGGCTGCCAACGGGAACTCATTATTACATTTTTCCAACTGAAAACGTTGGCGGCCAGTATCTTTTCTCGGAAGATTTTTTCAATGTAGATGAGTGTTTCAGGCTGATAATTATTGATTATAATATTTGTTATCTACCTTTGTGCTATGCATAAAAATCTTGTTTAAACGTTAGTTTATCAATTAAAAATAATAATTAATAATATAACTCATATATCAGAATAACATATAATCTATAGATATAATTGGTTTTATTTTGGCTATACAAACATGTACAAACTGGAAAAATGTAAACTGTTGATTTTCCGAAAATAAAATAAATAAATAAATAATGGTTATATGGCGTTATGAAATTTGTATAAATGAAAATGTGTGTATTTCATATATTTTAGGGACAGGGAGGAAAGGCAGGGGGGAGGTCAGCGGGGGGGGGGGGGGGGGGGGTTCGCGGAGAGAAAAGAGACGAGGGAGGGGGAAGGCAGGGAAGACGCACGAGAAAGACATGCAGGGAGAATCAAATTATTTTTTTGAATGCCATTGCAACGCATGCCGGGGACCAGCTAGTTCAAAATATTTATTAAAAAAATCTCCTTACAGGATCCGAACTAAGAACTTTCTTTTGTTCTATTCGCGTTTTCCCCCTTGTTAATATCATTACAGTGGAAATAAAAATTGAACTTTGAACGAACGGCCTACGACTACGAACGAACTAATTGCGACTACGATCGACTTGCGACTACGAACGAACGACTTGCGACTACGAACGAAATAGTTACGGTAAATATTAGCCGCCTTACTCATAATCGCAGAATAAGATAATACCACGATAATACGAACGGATTAGGAGAAATTTGTACTGCAATTTCACCTAACCCGTTCGTATTAGCGTGGTATTATCTTATTCTGCGATTATGAGTAAGGCGGCTAATATTTACCGCAACTATAAAGCCACAATTTAAATCTTAAAAGCCACAATTTAAACAGTTTAAATCTTCACTTTACTTCTAAGACTGCCATCAGATGGTTGGAAAGTACGAAGATGCGTTAAATCTACTGTTATATCAATTTCGGGGATGAGGTAAATCGTTTTATCGCTTTTAATTTCATACTTAGGTATATGTTACAACTATCGCCTATTAGAAATAATAGCATTATTAAACAATACATAGTACATTCGGTAGCACCTTCGTTGCTTTACGTATGTAGGATACGTTACGATCGCAAACGTTGTAGGATTTTCTCATGGCAGGCGACGCATTCGCTAGGATACACAATTGATGCGAATATAATCTAACTACATTATAATACATTGGTTTTACATAAATAAATACTTTATTTTTGGGGGGAAGCGGACATCGTTCATTTTTTGTCTCACTACTATTTAGTGTGGTAGAAACAGATGCATCATAATGTGATAAAGAACGTACGTTTATGTTTTTTTGGGATGACTCACTAGGTTAATTAGCTGCCTCGTAGGAAATGTGGATTTTCCACATTTCCTACAACGATTTTAAGCATGAAATAGCACTTATGTTATAACTAAATGTATTACTTTAACTTTAAATGTATTTATTATGTATCTTTTC
Organism: Limnephilus lunatus; assembly: GCA_917563855.2. Taxonomy (NCBI): domain Eukaryota; kingdom Metazoa; phylum Arthropoda; class Insecta; order Trichoptera; family Limnephilidae; genus Limnephilus; species Limnephilus lunatus. Next base: position 13,740,742 of record OU830601.1, on the reverse strand, counting down.
TTACCACTTTTGCAATGAATTGGTTATACGCTGTTTTTGCGAATAAATTAACCAATTAATATTTGAAGATGATAGGTGGAGGGTCTTCTTGAGTAGAGAAAAGAGCTAACATGGGTCTTGAAGAGAAACACTCACAGTTGGAGAGAGGAAACACAGAAGCCGGCAAATCACTCCACAGAGGAACTGTTATACACAAGAACGACTTGTTAAAGCGACCCGTTCTCATTTGACAAATTTCAACCATGTGCATATGTTGGGCGTTATATATGTTTATTTCCCGACATGCACCAGTGCCGAAGGGATCAATGACGCTAGTATCTCGCAGCATCTTTCATTGTAATACCGGTAGAACAAGGACGGCATACCTATCTAACGCCTGTGCTCTAAGAATTGAAATCCGCTTGTTAAGATAGATGAATCTATCAACAGTCCATCCGTTTCTGCACAGTGTCAAGGGTTTTTTCAGGTAATTTGGAACTCCAGACCAAAGATGGCTGCCAAAATTCAATAGTGGGGCGTACTTGCGATTTGTGCAGGGTCAGTAGCTGTGTACAATTAAAGTATCTGCAGGCCCTGCATAGTACGCCCAGCTTCTGAGAGGCTAAATTGATTCTAGCTTCAATGGAGCCTCCGTGCCTGAAAGGGTCACTTAGAGGGTCACCAAGCATATCAACGGGATGCATGTTGGAAAGATTGCTTCCATTGAAGGAGATTAGATTGTTATATCGACACCTTTTGGCCGTAATCAGACATGATTGGTTCTTTGAAACATTACATTCGACTAGGTTATTCTTACCCCAAGAGGAGACCCCGAGGTAACCGTTCATTCTCTGCTTTAAAACCTTCTGAGCTTTTGGAATTCGTGCACCATTGTCACCCTTTGGGGTCTTGTCAAACAAAAAGCTATCATAATGCACTGTACCATCATCTGCGTAGCAATGAATCGCTGCACACGACAAAAGGTCTCTGATATAAAAAAAAGTCGGAGACAGAACCGATCTCTGCGGTACGCCAGCATTTATTAAAAGTGAAGAAGAGATTAAACTATTAGCAACCGTACGATTCAACTTCTCTCACAAAAAGTCAGCAATCAAAATACACAAGGGAAGTTCGTAAGAAGGCAGTTTTTTTGACAAGCCCTCAGTGCTAAACCTTACCTTGTACAATATTGTACATATTATATCTATGTATATACATTTTTTTGCGGGTTTGCGGTTCAGAGGTTTACTAAAGGATTTGTTTTACCGCCAGTATCTCTCCCAAAACGTCGGATTTATCAAAAATTATTCATTCTTTTAGCACAATTTTGCCAACTTTCACCCCAAGTCCGCGTTGTTCTTACCCTAATAATTTTACAATAACCACATCAACCCAGATTTAAACAGAATGAACTTTACTTTTCCTAAAAGTTTGTTCAGGAAAAAATAAGCACTCGAATTCGCGGTTTTAGGATTATAATTAAACATATTAATTTCAGCAGTCATCGGTGCTATGGGCAAGTTGGTTACTAATGTTAAATATTCCTGCGAAATGCGTAATATTATTGAAGTTAGATAAACTTTTAATTAAAATTTGGAACCACTCATCATGTCAAACAATTTCTGTATTTGAAATTTAAGCAAAGATTTGTCAGATTTTTGTATCACGAAGCATTTATTCTGTTCCTCTTTATTTTAAGGACAGGTTTTTTTTTTCATTCTATGGCAAAGGTTCACAACTGGTCGATCGCGGAAAACATGTTGAATAAAATAATTATTTCCATATTTTAAATATACAACCATGGACGAATAAAATTATAAGCTAGCCATAGGATAAATTAGTTTTGCTAGATTTTATAGCTGATAAAAGTAACAGCAAACATTCTTGTAAGATTCTCGTTCTTAATATTTTGTAAATTTAAATCCTTATTTGCTACTTCTTTTACTAGCGGAATATTTTTTTATTTACCGAGATTTCATTTTAAATATATGGAACAAGCAAGCCATAGCTCTCCATTCAAAAGCTGCATTGGACTGCTTTACATTTTAGACTAAACTTGTTTGATTAGCTTTTGATTGTATAAACTTGCTTTCTTCGATTGTATTAATTTGCGAGGCGGGTATGGGTACCGCTGCCATTAATTCTATAACCAACTCCCCTGCCATGGATAACCCCAAGTAGTTGGCTACGTTCGGTGGCAAGGGGCACCCTTGCCCTTCCCTTTACACCACTCAAACATTTTTCATTCCCAGAACTTCCTCTCTTTTCTTTCTTCAAAAGGATCCTTTACACAGCATTCCCAAAGATGAAATAGGCCCTGAAGGAAGTTTTTCATCAGAGTCAGTCTCCTGTGTGGCGATTTTCTGTCGTGTATTTGTCGTTTTTATTGTATTAGAGTCAGTCCTTTAATAATTAAGTTGAGGTTTTTGATTACGCAAATTCAATAACGAAAGTTACTTTTTGGTGTTTGTCACTGATCCTCGTTACGGATTGTATTCGATTGTTTCCTAAATTTGTTGTAAATAAATATCCTTTGGAAAAGCACCGCACGACTTTCTACTCATAAATGAAATTCGATTTTATAATTCCTTGTTCGGAGTTCTTTTTGGAGGTAGAGCGGGAATAGCGGGAGAATTGGTGAAAGAGGCTTAAAGCAGGGGCGGAGCGTCAATTTGGGCAATGCGTAGCGTACTACGCACACGGGCGGTCAATGTTAAGGGCGGCTACAGACAGCTTAACAATCTATTTAAAAAACATTCAAAACCATAAAAGGCTATACTATAATCCAAGTGATTTTTAATATTTCAACGAAAATACTTCAAACTATACGCACCTTAAAAGGTTAATGTTTTTAATTAAATTAACAATTAAATATTTTTGACGGCCTCCGGGGTTGAGGGGTAAGGCTCTCGACTAGAAATCCGAAGATCGCGGGTTAAAATCACGGCGTACGCAAGTAAATTTTATTTTCTTGATTTGTGTTATTTCACAGTTTAATCATTAAAAATAATTTAAGACATTTGCGGCACGTTCCAGAGTGAAAGATACCCTCAATATTGCCCTGGTGTAAGACAACCATTAAAAATTGAAAAGTTAGGTACTTGAAATGGCTTTAGTTGTGTTTGGTGTAGCCAGGTACTTCCTCTTCATCCACATAAAAAAAAACTTAACCTCACTTTAGCCAATGAAACCTTCAGAATATTATTAATTTTTTTTTTAATAAAACTAAATATTCCTGGGAAAATACTTATGGTAGATTATATCCTTTTTTTTTAAACTGATATTATTTAATAATATTAAACAAATTATTTGGTAGGACCGTACAATTTACAAAAAACACCATTATGCATAGAACATGTAAGTTATTATGAAAACAGAATTAGTAGACGCAGGACAGCAAAAATTACCATCTACAAACCAGAATTTAAACACAATGAGTGCGCCCGTAAGCCATATTGGATCTGCGTAATAACCTTAGCTGACTAGATTTAACGTATTTTCAAATAAAATCGGATACTGCAAATTTACACATTAACTTATGTAGATGCGAGATTTATTAGAGAATTACTTCACCTTAAAAAGAAAATTAATTTTATATTGGAAGATTGTTGATCACATGTTTCTATGTGATGATCACAGTAACAAAAAAGTGGCAGAGTGAGATTTTCCCCTTTCAACCCTTGAGGCGGTCCTGTTTAAGAGGTAAATGGAATCATACCGACAGTCAAAGGTAATCTCAGAGGCTGACCTTTTAAAGGTCGCGGTGCGGAAACGGCTTTAAGGACAGAATAATATAAAAACCTTTAATTGGATTTGGAGTAAAGTTGTTCAGGATTCAAAGGTTCTCCTCCTCGAGAGGAACGTTTAATTTAATAATATTATTTTCGACCGATTTCTGTAGAAGTAATCCAATGGAATTTTGGAATACAATAATATACGACAACCTTTTTGGAAATGATTTCGCGATGTAATTGAATTGTGATCGAGATTACAATTGAGTTTTCGGTTTGCAATTTCAAATACAGACATTATTGTGGTTTTAATAATATCATAATTTGCTTTCAATCTGAAATATTTACATAACCCTTCCTAAACAAATAATAAACAACAATTATTTTGTGTAGATTTTACGACACAGTAATTTCATTTAATAATATTTTTTTCTGCTAAAAGTTCTACTATGGCCACATTGTTCTAAATTTCATTTCGGATATTCGAGTTTTTCAACACGAAATATATATATAGGCTTAATATTTCAGTCGACTCGGATGACTATGAATTTAGAGAAATTCTAAATAAATTTAACTAGTGGGTCGTATAGATGTTGGATTTATTTATAAAGTGCTCCATAATCGGTTTTGAGAAGGACTTCGTTTTGCCATTCGATAAAATATTGTTACTTCGTCTAATTTAACTTCACCATTTTTTATTATTTTGTTAGTAATCCACAAAATTTCACAAGAAAACATTCACAAAAAGTGACAATAAGAAGCTTTTAAAAAATTATATTAGTTCCACACAGAAGGCCCTGAGTAAAATTATTAGAGAGCCTATGCCATCTTAGGGGATGCTGTGTGGATGGTCTTAAGAAAGGGAACGATAGGAATTTCTGAGAAAAAAGGTATTAGGGGTAGGTATCAAATCTGAGGGTCAGTGTGTCCAGGAGTGACGGACGTATGAATGTATCCCCGAGTGATGGGTTGGTATAGTCCAGCTGGAAAGGTCAAAAGGCCTTCCTCAACTAGTCTCTCTCCACCCCTGCTAAGTCACCAAACGTAGCGAACCACTTGAGGTGACCTATGACAGAGGTTGGTTATTTAATAAATGCTTCCTGGGGCGGCGGTGCCCATACCCGCCTCCCAAATGAGGCCCTAAAGTCTAGATGAGGCAAGAAGAGACAAGAAGGGGCAAGAAGAGACCAGAAGTAGCAAAAAGGGCCAAGAAACAAGGAAGAAACAAGTAGAACTGAAAAGAGACAAGAAGAAGCAAGAAGCAAATAATAGACAAGAAGATCCAATAAGATGCAAGAACAGCCAAAAATAGACGTAGATCTAAGAATAGCTGAAAAGAGACAAGAAGAAGGAAGACATAAAGAAAGAAGAAAAAAACTCTTATTCAATTCTTTTACTCGTGCTTATCATAAATTATAATATTGGCTTATTAGGTTGCCATGTATAAATGTATATCGTTCGCTTAATCTCTAACCTTCTTCCCATTCTCAGAGCACATGTTCCAAGTTTTAACAAATCAGCCCCCTGGTGTATCAGTCACACCGGAACAGGAGTGCTTCTGGTTGGTTTGGTACAATCGTATCGTATCATATTTTGTCAGTAATGCACTTACCATAATCTTGAGTACCAATGATGCTGTTAAAGAAGTATGTAGGTGTATACGAATATAGCCTACGTAAACAGGATTTAATAAAAGATTATCAATTATCTGTACGAAGCATGCCTTATTGAGATCGTGTACATGTACGCTGATGTTGATAATTAATCATACAGGATGTTGTACGTATAAAATTGTTTAAAAAATAATTAGATTGAAATATACTACAGCGGATCAAAGGTATAAATTCACCGTCGAAACACTTATTCGGAAGCATATATATACAAACCGCTATTGTTTATTTTGTCTCAAGTTCACCGAGTAAACTGAGAAGGTTGTTTCGCAAGCTAATATAATTAACTCAAAGGTTAACCCCAATTTCAACATTTTCCCAACGAAATGTAAATAAATTTAACTTTGCAGATATCTTGTTCTAGGCTTCTATTTATATGGGGCTGCCAATTACATATTACATCACTGATCATTTCAACTTCTTGCTAATGATTTTTCTTTTATAATTATAATTTTTTCGATTAAAAAAAATGTATCGTAATAAATTGTACGTACATAAGATGCTCTCAGATATCTACAGGCTATAAACTTATACAAAGTGGATGAAATAAAGCGGTAGAGAATAAATTCTCATCTAAATATTAGACGTTTTTTAAAGTGTTTTAATCTGTCACTTCTGGACAGAAAATAATACATTTTACTTCTATACTACGGAGTTAGTTTTAAGTCTAATATTTACATTATTAAATATTTATATCATTGCGGTATGCAAGGTTGTCAAAAGGTGGGACTAGGCGCGAAATTGAGTAATCTGAAATTATGTTGTTTGTTGTATGCTGATGATTTGGCGCTGATTTGTAACAATATGGAAGATCTACAGTCTCTCGTGTCTAGGGTGAACGTAAGTATGTGTGAAGAAAGAGTTAATGATGAATGTAAGTAAGTCTGAAGTCATGGTGTTTGAAAGAGAAAGCAGTGTACACTATAGTTGTGAATGATGATGATATTTGGAGCAGGTTGATGTATCTGGGAAGCGCGTTTACGAGAGATTGGAAGGCTGGTAGAGATATTAAAAGTAGGGTAAATGCAGGTAACTCCGATAATGTAGGACTGAAGGCCGTTGGCGCTAATAAAAAACTGCCCAAAGAAGCGAAGCTAGCAGTCCGCAATGGAGTGCTGGTACCTACCATGATATATGGCAGTGAGGCATGGAAATAGCAGGAGGAATGAGATCCCTGTGGCGTATATGTGTAGTAAAACCATGTATAATCGTGTGAAAAATGTAGAGATCCGCAAAGAATGCAAGGCTGATGTAAGCGTAATCAGATGGTTTAATCATGTAGAGCGATTGAACGAGGAAAATAGTATAAGGAGAATACATGACGCAAATGTGAATGGTAGAAGAAGTCGGGGACGCCCATGGAAGACATGGCACGATCAAGTGGATTAGATACTACGATATAGTCGGGCCACGTCAAGAGTCAGAATAATAGAAAAGTGTATATAATAATGTATAAGACGATGAGTGTGTGCCAAGACCGAGTTGTTTGGCGGTCCGTCCTCTGTATCTACCCGTGATGGTTAGTTAGTTAGTTAGTTTATATTATTATATTGAGATATAACTAATCGAGAATATAATCCGATCACCCTGTTTACTTAACTTAAAAAATTGATACATTAAAGCAGCGATTACGGTATGCTCTGTGTGTGGTCAAAGAAGCCTCCGTCCGTACATTATAAACGTTGTTTGACTACTTTATTAAATCCACATGCGTGGATGGATTACTTACTTCACATCCCAAGTACTTATTATAAAGAACCACGCTAATAATATTTTATGGCTTTTGATAATAGAGGTTATTTAATGAGTTCCGGTGCCGGATATTAAAATTGAACACTATCCCTTTATTTTATAGCTCGTTCATATGAGTATCATTTTGAACTATAAAATTGGTAGTTAAATCAATAAAATACTACTCATAACTCGAACTTATTGCGAAACTATTCAAAGCGCTTAATTTTATGTCTTAATAAAATCAAAAAATCGGTCGTTTTATCGATTTGTTTTAAATTTTTAAAACATGGTGGGCGTGTTATTTAAAAAAACATACATTTTTAAAGAATCTAAAAATAAATACACAAAATATTAATTCCTTAACACGGGAAATCCCAGCGGAGATAACATTGAATTTGAAAAAAATGATAGATTGGATTAATTTCTGAAGTCCTGGGAAGACCCAAAACGCATAGAGCACGCCGAATTCCAGAGGAAATTAAAATACACAAAAATCCATGCATATTTTTAAATACAACGCGACGGGGCTATTTTTGGTATATGGTAATTGATGACTACACCCAAACTAAACGTGGAAAACCATTCAAAATGTTAATGCAACACCAGCTCTTAGGGAGTTGGAGCTGGAAAAACTGTTTCGTATCTACATACGTAAAACACACGCTTCACCATAGTCTCCGATTACACATATGCCCTGATGATGGACACGGTTATGTTGTCTGAAACGTTGGCTAAAGAAGGAGGTTGCGCAACACGGCATTATAACCCAAAATCTTAAGTTATACCTTAAAAAATTTATGTTGTATCATAAATAAATATATTTGAAGACAGAGTTTTTGTTTTATAGTATACAATTGTTTATTTTATAGATTCCTGTTCTCCATTCGAAAGATATTTGTAAGCCTAAAGCTATAACAAATGTGCATTCTAAAATTTTGTGGAATAATATTTTTTTGTCAAATTCTTCCGAAAGGCAAAATTTGTTCCATTGTCGATTAATTTGTAACATAAGTGTCGAGCATGACGGGAAGGAATTCGAAACTAATGAGCCCGGAAAAATCGAAATCAAAATCGTCAAACAATACTAATTTCAGTTGTCTGTGATTGATGTAATGCATAAAATTATTGACGTTCAATAAAATTTTAATTTTCAAAGTCGGACTGATTGTAGTATCCAAGCTATAGAGTATGTACAAATTTTTTATTTATTAATAATAATCCTGTATTTCAAATTTGTATTTATTTTTTTGAAGATCCTAAACGTAAAAAAAAAAATGATAGATCTAATTGAAACTAATCTACACTGAACCACTAATGATTTTAATTTTTTTACTTAGGGTGTTTATTCAAATGAATTTTTCTGATCGTCTCTCTAATTATTTTAATGATAGGCAACGATCCTGACGCAAATATTTTATAAAAACGTTCATCTCCACAAATCCTACAATTATAAAATATCCCGCTATTTTTCACAGGTCTTCACTGGAACAATATAATTATTCTAATTAATTATACTAATCAGTCTAATAACTTTTGTATGGTCAGTTTGAGATGTTCTTTAAGTTTGTTAGTAGTTTTGACAATGAATGCTTGTTTACACACATAATACTTTTCTTGCAAAATACCACATCCGACCAATTCAAGTTATCCGTTGATTTTATTATTCAAATACTTGTCTGTTATTTGCAGGAGAAGTTCTACTAACAATGTTGATTGCGGTTCAATTATTATTTGCATAGATGTCTCATTCTTGCAATTAAAAATTAACCAGCGTTCTAGGGAATGCACAAAGTTGTACTTTAAACTTCCTGGTTGTGTACCGCGCAAAGGCGCTCAGTAGGTAGTCTTTCAAAGAACTATGCAGAAGAAGTGTACCCTTTGCAAAGATGAACTTTGAAAACTTTTTTTTAGATGTTCAAGTTTGCAAGGCCTGCAATTTTTATGTAAACCTTCTCTCAAAAGGTAATGTATGTATATTGTATACATTTCCTTCAAGGAAATGTACGAGTAATTCAAATTGCTAACTCCATAATCAAAAGAAGACTAAATATGGAATTTTTTAAAAGGTATAGGGTATAGGTACATAGCTACTAAGAACTCAGCAAGTCTGGCATCCAAAAAAGGATGTTTTTAATTTTCTCTTATTTAATTAATCAAAACCAAAATTTCTTCCGCAATCATAAGATTTGTAAGTAGGTACTTAAATACCCACCTACTTAAAAACCATATATCTTATGTAACGTTTTTTTTCAATATTTTTTTTCGTTTATTTTAAATAAAGAATTATACACTTTGTTCAAAGAAAATCTCAATGATAATTCCTTTCTCATAATCGCGAATAAGAAAGTCCAAATAAAAAAACGATTTCGCTTTTGAAAAAAATAATCTTTACTGAACTATTAAAATGTTCATCATATTGAACCGGAAACGGAACGAACGAAAAATGTACTGACAGATAAATGCAAAACAGTAAAATAAATTAATTATTTTCACCGCTAACCCATGCATAAAAAAAATTCATATAAGTCTTAATCCGGTCAGTGGCTGAGTTGGCATCGCATTTGGGTCCCACCCAGGCGTCCCGTGTTAGATTCCTTGGCTGGCATTTTTATGTAAACAACATATTAAAATTTTCTGCTTACCGTGGTGGTGGTAGGAGATTTTCAAATATTGTCAGGTTATTTGTAACCCGGGAATGTTTGTCTTTCTTTAAAAATATATATTGTATGTTGGCGCTCGTACACCGGCCGGTGCGGCAGCGGTGCGGGTATTTCCAATATACAAGGAAGCGGGTTTTTGTGGTTTCTAACTTTCAATAAATATGATTTTTTGGTTCTATGTATGAATGTATAATATTATTCACACTGCGTTCTCTAAACCAAAATTAAAAAAATCCACCTAAATATGTATTTGAAGATCTTCAGGTTTTTGTTACGATTCGGACCCTTGTAATAAGGAGAATATTTTATCCCCCGGAGATTAATCTTGATTGATGATAATTGAGAAGAGAATCAAGCAGCCCTCTAAAGTAACCACAATTTTATTACATCCATCACCAATTATTTTATTTTTACCGAAATTATCTTTTGAGGTCTACCTTGGTAGACCTACCTACAAGGGTTAAATTATTCTAGATTAACTTTTTTCTTTAACACTCGTTGGTATTTTGGTATAACTTTCTTTATTTCAATTTCTAAAGACAAGAATTATATTTTTCTAACTTAATCATTTTTTTTCTTTTGTTTCAGGTATGTACAGTTTCCAACTACTCATCCACCCATAGCAAGTAAAAAAATGGAGATGAAAAGGTACGTGTTTATTTGTTATAATATATGAAACAAAACCTTTGTTTTTAATCACATTAAAAAAAATATTCACAAACCTGGCTGAAACTTCCAAACTAAACAAAAATACATACGTAACGTGGACGTATATGATACATGTTTATAACCAATTCATATTAATTTCTTGTAATTAAATTAATTTAATATAATTAAATAATTAAATAAATTTCTTATAATTAAATTAATTTCATATAATTAAATTAATTTCATATAATTAAATTAATTTCACACAATTAAATTAATTTCATATAATCAAATTAATTTCATATAATTAAATTAATTTCATATTATTAAATTATAATATGCAAATGAAACCATCAGCACGGGAGATCCCAGTGAGTATATCATTATCTCTACATGTTACTAAGAAAGGAAGGCAATAAATCATTATTATTATTATTATATACAGGATATATGTAGAGCGAGACGGAATATAAAACATAATAATGGATTAGTGAGACAGAGATAAACTTAAATCCTAACAGAATGGTTGCTTTTATAATTCTCTGAGGTTACGGCACGGCAACGGCACAAAAAACTTAAATAGTACATTATTTATCACAATATTGCTACATCTCTTTCTTACAGTTTAAACAATAGCGAGACAGATGCTACACGTATGTCTGCTTCGTCCAAAGGAAAAATTAATCATATTCTTGCATCTTCCTCATTCCTATTAAAGAAATGAGAATGGGACAACATTATACATATATATAACATGCAAAAGAAAGAGACAGAAATTCAAGGGACTAACGAGAATTTTTGATTACTCATATTAAATTTCTGAGGCGGGTTTGGGTACCGCCGCCCCCGGAATATTTATTAACGTCTGCCATAGGTCATCCCAAGTGGTTCGCTACGTTTGGTGACGTAGAAGGGGTGCGGAATATTGCCTTGCACCGCAGTGGAAGGGATGGATAAAAAAATATGTTTGCGCTTTTAAATAAACATTTCGATTAAGGGCTTATTCATAAGGGAGTTAAGCTTTTGGCGCACATAGTATTTCGCACGAAAGTTGGCGCTTGGCCATTCTCAACGAGAGCTAGACGCATAAAAAACAGAAAAAAACGGAAGTAGACACTATGCAATGCTTGCGTTTTTAGCACGGGTTTTCAAGTAGACAAATAGTTGGAGTACCAAAATAATCAAAATGCATATTTATTTTCTTTCCTTTGCATTTTCTGGATGTATCAAATAAAATCTATTGAGTTTTTATGTAATCAATTGCAAGCCCATTTGGCTTTTACATTCGTAGATATAAAATATTTGACGAATAAAATAAGTACTAATAATCTTAATATTTTATGATATATATATATAAATCTACCTTGTCTAATCTTTTAATTTATCAAAACTATATATCCGAATCCATGTCTAATAAGTTACAAATTGATTCATCTATACCGATTTCAGCAAAGCATTCGACAGAGTTAATCATGAGCACTTGTTAAAAAAACTTCACAAATTAGGAATAGTGGGGTATTTATACGAGTGGTTTAAAAGTTATTTAAGCAACATGCAATTAGCCGTTAAAATCGACGGCTTTACTTCATATATATTTATCGCTACTAGCGGCGTTCCGCAAGGGTCACATTTGAGACCAATTTTATTTTTGATATTTGTAAATGATGTTCTTTCTATTTTCAACGATGTTCAAGTTTTAATGTTTGCGGACGATATGAAATATATAAAGCTATAAGAAATATTAATGACTGTCAAACATTGTCTAATAACTTGTTTAAGCTTTTTGTTTGGTGCCAAGAGAACTATCTACAACTAAATTTAAGTAAATGTCTTATTATGAGATTTCATAGAATAAAAAATCCAATAATTTATGAATACTCCATTAATGATGTAGTACTAACAGCTGTAACCGAGGTGAATGATTTAGGTGTAAACTTTGATCAAAAACTGAAATTTATAAATCATATTGAAATTACATCAAATAAAGCTTTGAAAATGCTGGGTTTTGTAATAAGAATTTGCAGCCAATTTAAAAATATTCAAACCATTAAAAAATTGTACATGTCATTGGTTAGGAGTCAAATCGAGTACAACTCGACAGTATGGGCACCTATTTATGCTAGTCATTCAATCACGATAGAAAGAATTCAAAAAAAATTCTTAAGATATATTAATTTCAGAATGGGTATTACAAGCGAATGTATCAACTATGATTATCTACTATGTCAACTTAATTTATTAAAATTATCCGAACGTAGAATAGTATATGACCTAACATGTTTACATAAAATCATAAATTCAATAATTGACAGCCCTGAACTTTTATACTTGATTTTTTTCCATATATCTCGCAATTCAACATCGAGGCACTATCTACCATTCTATTGTGACAACTCTAACACAGAATCACAATTGTATACCCCCGTTCGCCGTATACAAAATTTGGGTAATGACTATAAAGACGTTGTTGACATATTTAACACATCATCCACTAAATATAAACAAGCCATAGTAGATTTATATCAGAAAGAAGAACCACAAATTTCATTTATCCAACTGCATAGCTCTGCTTAGATTTATTTCACATATATTGCACTTTTCCCAGTTTACAGTTTTTCCATCTTGCATGGTGGTGTGTTTTGTTTTTATTTCAATTTGTTTTTTACTCTATTTTTGTTTTAGATTTGATTATGATTTTGATTTTTATATTGATATTGATTCTGATTATGATTTTGATTTTGATATTGATATTGATTCTGATTCTGATTCCGATTTTGATTTTGATTTTGATTTTGATTTCGATTTCGATTTCGATTTAGATTTTGATTTTGATTTTGATTTTGATTTTGATTTTGATTTGATTTTGATTTTGATTTTGATTTTGATTTTGATTTTGATTTTGATTTTGATTTTGATTTTGATTTTGATTTTGATTTTGATTTTGATTTTGATTTTGATTTTGATTTTGATTTTGATTTTGATTTTGTTTTTGTTTTGTTTTTGATTTTGTTTTTTTTTATTTTGTAATGTACATTTAGATTTAGATGTTCTTTGTTAAAAAAAAATGCATGTAAAAGCCCAGCCGGGCGTGAAATTACAAATAAATTCCAAATTCCAAATAATTTAAAAGTTATTTAAGTAACAGGAAATTAGCCGTTAAAATTGACGGCTTTACTTCATATATATTTATCGCTACCAGCGGCGTTCCACAAGGGTCACATTTGGGACCAATTTTATTTTTGTTATTTGTAAATGATGTTCTTTCTATTTTCAACGATGTCCAAGTCTTAATGTTTGCAGACGATATGAAAATATATAAAGCTATAAAAAGTATTAATGACTGTCAAACATTGTCCAATAACTTGTTTAAACTTTTTGTTTGGTGCCAAGAGAACCATCTACAACTAAATTTAAGTAAATGTTTTCTTATGAGATTTCATAGAATAAAAAATCCAATAATTTATGAATACTCCATTAATGATGTAGTTCTAACAACTGTAACCGAGGTGAATGATTTAGGTGTAAACTTTGATCAAAAACTGAAATTTATAAATCATATTGAAATTACATCAAATAAAGCTTTGAAAATGTTGGGTTTTGTGATAAGAATTTGCAGCCAATTTAAAAATATTCAAACCATTAAAAAATTGTACATGTCATTGGTTAGGAGTCAAATCGAGTACAACTCGACAGTATGGGGACCTAGTTATGCTAGTCATTCACTCACGATAGAAAGAATTCAAAATAAATTCTTAAGATATATTAATTTCAGAATGGGTATTACAAGGGAATGTATCAACTATGATTATCTACTATGTCAACTTAATTTATTAAAATTATCCGAACGTAGAATAGTGTATGACCTAACATGTTTACATAAAATCATAAATTCAATAATTGACAGCCCAGAACTATTATACTTGATTTCTTTCCATATACCTCGCAATTCAACATCCAGGCACTATCTACCATTCTATTGTGACAACTCCAACACAGAATCACAATTGTATACCCCTGTGCGCCGTATACAAAATTTGGCTAATGACTATAAAGATGTTGTTGACATATTCAGCACATCATTCACTAAATATAAACAAGTCATAGTAAAATTTATATCAGAAAGAAGAACCACAAATTTAATAATTCCAACTGCATAGCTCTGCTTCGAATTATTTCACATGTATTGCACTTTTCCCAGTCTACAGTTTTTCCATCTTGCATAGTGGAGTATTTTGTTTTTATTTCAGTTTGTTTTTTTACTCTATTTTTGTTTTAGATTTGGTTATGATTTTGATTTTGATATTGATTCTGATTTTAATTTTGATTTTGATTTTGATTCTGATTTTGATTTTGATATTGATTTTGATTTTGATTTGGATTTCGATCTCGATTTCGATTTCGATTTCGATTTCGATTTCGATTTCGATTTTGATTTTGTTTTTGTTTTGTTTATGATTTTGTTTTTTATTTTGTTATGCACGTTTAGATTTAGATGTTCTTTGTGTTAAAAATAATGTATGTAAAAGCCCAGCCGGGCGTGAAATTCCAAATAAATAAATAAATAAATAATAAATATTATTAATATATTTATTTAGTCAATTTATACTAATAATATATTTCGGCTACTGGCATTATACCAAGCTCTCTATATGAGAATATTTTTTATGCACGTTTAGATTTAGATGTTCTTTGTTTTAAAAATAATGTATGTAAAAGCCCAGCCGGGCGTGAAATTCCAAATAAATAAATAAATAAATAATAAATATTATTAATATATTTATTTAGTCAATTTATACTAATAATATATTTCGGCTACTGGCATTATACCTAGCTCTCTATATGAGAATATTTTTTTATCGTCTGCATGCAGGTAATTGGCATGTGAAAAACATTTATGAATATCATATACATAAACATTAAATAGTAATGGTCCTAAATAAAAATTTTATATGGCGATGGCGAAAATTGTAAAGGTCTAAAATACTCCTTTTCTAAATAAAACTTTCGTTTTATAAATATTTTTTTACCCCATGACAGGCTTACGTATTTAATCTTCTATGACAGCTGACAGCACCCTTAGTATATTTTATACAAAAAAATCGCATCTATACAAATCATCTAAATAAGACTATACACTACACTAAGCCACTGCTAGTATTCTGGTTATTCAGTAATAAATTTCTCAAATTGTATATTTTATCACTTAAAAGATAATATACAAACTTAAACAGATAATAAAAAATAAAAATAAATCAAATAGAAAAAAAATATTTATATAATTAGCAACAACCTGTAAATAATTGACAATTTTTATTTGTTTAAAGATAGGGCGGGATTCAAATTGGCCCTCTTATCCGAGTGCCAATTATTTCCATTGAAGAAGAAGCTAACACTAATAATATATTATGCAATGCAAAAATGGCGGCGGTTTCCAAGTTCAGTTTATATAATAAGTAATAAACATTATTTAAGAAGAAGAAAACTATAATAATCTAAACGAAAATATGAAAGAGAACAAGACACAGAAAAATAGAAAATGATAACAGTCGCAACTGGGACTCGAACACAGAACCTCTCGTCTAACCGGGACGGGCGATTTTACCAATTCGGCCATTGCCACCTTTCATCAAACCGTCATAATTGTCGATCTCATATTTCAAATTTTAGAATCAACAGTATTATCATCGACTAATTTTTCTATATTATAGGCAACTGCCCTTTTCATTGGAAACAATCGTTCTAAGAAGTGGTTTGTAACCTAGATAGTGTCTCGGATAAATAATATTAATATTCATTTAGACTTTTATAACAAAAGGTCAATATTCCATATAAAAAAATTGGATATATGTTGTTCTTATAAAAAAACCAACTTTTTCCTTTTACAAAAAGTCTAAAACTATTTTCTTTTAAAGCACTCAAGTATTTACACATCTTTTTTTAAATACACATTAATAAGCCATCTTAAATGAACAATGCACACTCAATTCGGTATCCACAATATTAAAAAAAAAACTGTGATAAAGACCCTACAGAGTTTTTTCATAGCACCTTTTCAAAGTGACCCAACTCATACATCCACAAGTGCAAACAACAAATACTTCAAATACGTATTTTGAGAGTCACTCTAACTCTAAATGAATATTAAAAAGTGTTGTTATAAGTGACAGCACATTAGCGGAATAAAAATACCAATAAGTAATGAGTGCATTCGAGATGCATCGGAGAATTCCACTAAATACTGGCGTTATTATTTGAGTTACACAAATAATATGTTGTTAAGTGTGAAATGTTTGTTTTTGATGGGATGCTAAAAGCAAACATGTCTGTTTATTCTGACATTAACACGTGTTTCTTTATGTATTTTTTAACATAATGGTGATTGATGTATGCTTTATTTGTTTTACCCATAACGAAGGTATGCTCAATAGACACGTTTAAAAAATATATTGGATTTTCGTACCCTTCTCATGTGGTCTTGCTAGTAACCTCTCTTTTTGTTGAAAGGGTCGGTTATGAAAATGAGGGAGAGATTAAAACGATACTTTCAGCGGTATGTCTTTAGTAGATACCTTCCTAAAGTGTAAATGAAATTCATGCTTATTGAAGTAAAAATTCTTTGGGCACGCTCGACTTGGGAGGTTAGCTGGTGAATGCGTTACGAAAAAGTGTTATGCCAACGGTAATCGATGCGAACGGTGATGGGGCCAGGCGAACGGTCGGGCCTTTACGCATGCTTGACTTGGGGAGTGATAAGGATGAGTATAAGGTCGTAGGTCACCCCACAGTCGTATGTCACCCCAGGGTCGTAGGTCACCCCATGGTTATATGTCACCCCAATATAAATGTCAATGTCACTGTCAATGTCAATGTCAATGTCAATGTCAATGTCAATGTCAATGTCAATGTCAATGTTAATTTCAATGTCAATGTCAGTGTCATATGTCACCCCAATGTCATAGGTCACCCCAAAATCGTAGGTCACCCCAAGGTCTTAGGTCACCCCACGATCGTAGGTCACCCCACGGTCGTAGGTCACCCCATGGTCGTATACTATGTGTTCTTTTATAAGTTAGTGAAGTTTGACTTCAGTCGTGTGGTCTAAAGCATACTCGTTTTTTTCATTTAATGTTACATGATTGGTTTAAAAGTTTATGCCTACTCAATAATTATCAGTAATTTGTACGCAAGGATCAATCACACGCGGTGGAGGTGGAAAAACGGGTCCAGGACACCAATTATTACATCACTTTTTCATTCTTTCATGTTAATTTAGTAGGGGGTCCAACAAGTATTTTATATTTTCGCTCAGTTGGATATTGACCTCAAACTATGCGATACAGCGAACTTATAAACTGTAAATTAGCTTCACGCTTCGTAGGTACTGAAATTAGTCTGAATAAATCGCATTATCTAGCAGACTAAATCCTATAAATGTATGTGTTTGTCTCTTTTTAGTGTAATTTTCGTCTCATTGATTTTCAAATCACAAGCGACGGTGCTAATAAATATGTTTCACTTCAATAAAATAGCTCAGATTCGTACCAGATATTTGCTATAACTTAAGATTTAAAAAAAAAACCCGTGTATCGTTTGGTCTCAAATCCAAAATTAAGTATTGGGTGGAAAAAGCCACGCAGCCGTTTGTCTTATCATTCAATTCTAGCCAAGTCAAGGGAGAACTTTGATTACATGAAAATAAATAGTTTTGCTTTGACTTTTCACGAATTACAGCTTGTACAATGTTAGGGTGCAATCACATTCACATGCAAAGCACAGTGTGATTTAACGTGCATACAGACCAGCCGGTGTCCCTCGCTACTCCTCCGTACGAATCACAGTGAAATCATTCCATCCCGACTTAATCTCTTTTTGAAATTACCATATCGCTTTGTTATCGGGGTACGCAACGTCGAGGGAGCATCCCGAATTTCATTACACGCGTGACAAGTACAACCATTGCGTTCTGCGTAGTACTTAGAATGTACAAGTTCTGATAAAGTTCTAGGAAACTTCATTCATCAAGTATCTTACGTCCTTTGTCTTTCCACATATCTTTCAGTCGTTTCTTAGTTTTCTACAATTGGGACTCTATGAGGAACGGCTGCGGGGCCGTTTTCATACAAAACTTATCTTTTGATTTCAGGGCAAATGTTTGTCATTAGCTCACAATTCTTATGGCTTGTCTATCTATTTTTTCTATTATATCATATTATATATGTATATATATAAATTAGGTTCCGTATGTTCGCATTCGCAAATCTCAGAAAGAAATGAATGGATTGAATCATTTTTTTTACAGAAAAGTGTTACTATATTTAATGGTAAGCTCTGGTATTATGAAATTTGTATGAAAAAAACAAAAACATAGATTCCGTACGTTTGGGTCCTCAAATCACGGAAAGTAATAGATGGTTGATTCAAAAAATTTACAGAACATTGCATTTTAGCAGAAGAGTGTTTCTATATACTAATGGTAAGCTCTGGCGTTATGAAATTTGTATATAAATAAAATTAGGTTCAGCACGTTTGGGTCCGCAAATCTCGGAAAGTAATCGTTGGATTGACCCAAAATTTTTACATAACATTGCATTTTAGCAGAAGAGTGTTCCTATATATGATGGTAAGCTCTGGCGTTATGAAATTTGTATTAAAAAAATTAATACAGGTGGTGCGCGAGTGGTTTGAAAATGTGTGTATTTCATATATTTTAGCGGCAGAGAGGTAAACAAGGAGGGGGAGGGTAAAGAAGGAGGTGGGGTTCGCGGGAAGGGTAATGAGGGAGGGGGAAGGCGGTAAAGATGGAAGGGGAACGCAGGGGGGGGAAAGGAACACATGAGAATGGACATTTATTTATTTATTAACGCAAGACATGTAGGGAGAAAAAAAATATTTTTTTAATGGCCTAGCAATGCATGCCGGGAAGCAGCTAGTATTTAATAATATAAAACACGAAAAAAATATATCACATCCGTACTAGATATTTGCTATACATTTTGATGAAAAAATATTCAGTTTATCAAATAGTCGCACAGCCGTTTCTGTAACGAGGAACATATAAAAAAAAACAATGATTTGTTTTTATGTGAGAAACGCACAAGAGTACCAACTGCTGCCAACCGTCTGGAGCCAGTGAGAATATGTCGTCCCCAATTGTGGTATGCTGTGAGGCTGCTTATCGTGGGTAGGGAAAGGAAACGGTAAAGAGAAAGACGGGGAAGTATTTGGTAATTCAGATCTGGTTACCGAATAACGCCAGTTCAAGCAAGTTTCAAACACAATATAAATTTATGATTAGGGTACTCACATCTTTCCATGAATAAAATGCTTAATTTGATAATTTAGATCTTTTATACATGCGTCGAAAAATAACCAACAATGTTCAATTTGGGAGGCGGTTATGGGCGTCACCGCCCCGGGAACCATTTATTGGATAACCAACACCTTTACCAAAGGTCACCCCTAGTTTGGTGATTTCGCAGGGGTGCCCGGGTTCGTCGGGTGAGGTTTGTCAAAGTTTTGACGGCCAATGCGTTTGCCCACCTGCTGCGTGGTGGGCCGGATCGGTAGAGATTGGTTAAAGGATACCTAAATTAGACCTCTCCAGCTGGACTTTCTCGACCCATCGACTTGCACCGCAGTGGGAGGATGGATTCGTAGTTGCGTCACTCCTGGACTCCCTAACCCCCAGATTCCTCGCAGAACTTCCCCTCCTTCCTTTCCCCAAAAAGACCCTCCACACAGCATCCCCAATGATGAAATAGGCCATGAGTGATTTTTTTCCTCAGGGCCTCTTGTGTGGAGTTAATGTATAAAAAACACATTTTTAAATAAAATTTTCATTTGACTTTCGAAATTATTCACCACGTTGGAGAAAATTTGTAACACCGGAACGAAATGGCTTTCGACCACATTCCGGAGTCCTGGAAATTAACTTTTTGCCCGGACAGAGGCTTTTCAAATCGATGGCGATGTCGTCCTATTTTAATCCTATTTATTAGTTTCCATTTTGTCGCATGGAGCCGCTGCACGTACTCAGTGCCCCAAATCAAATGGTTGTCGCGCCATGAATGCGAAATGCCCAAAAGACTGAGGTGAATGTAAAATTTATAGGTAGTTGGTATGCCATCTATGGTGAACTCTGGGAGGGTAAACAACCCCGTGACGTCATTAGGCGCCCCTGGCGTCCACCTGCATGAGATTACCTCGAATAATGTACGTGGGGGTTGATAATGTTCACTATCAACCGTGGAAAGGCAGAAGGGAAAAACCCACACATACTAGCTTTTACTGGACAGGTATTTCCTTTTTTTCGTTTTATTAATAATCTTAATATATAAAACAAAGTCGGGTTAGTTACACTATTTATAACTCGAGAACGGCCGGTCCGATTTTGATGATCTTTAATTTGTTGGATTTGTCTCCGCCCCGGAAAGGATAATAACCAATAAAACATCACAAAAATTAACGAAAAATATAGTTTTTAAGAAAAGTCTTTTCACCATACATTTTGTATGGAACGAATTCTCATATTTGAAAGAGCTGCGGGCATTTTGTGATAAGTACCTATAATATTGAGTAGTGAGTGAGTTCCAAAAATTCAAAAACCTCAAATGTCAATGCGCTGATTGTTTTGCATTTGTTCTTAATCGTGTAATGCTGCCCCTCTTTCTTACACACTAAATGTCAATAGCCGAAAATGAGACAAACGGTGGACGTATGTCTGCAGCCCCTCCAAAGGAAAATAAAAATAACGCTTTTTTTTACATAAGCTCCACACGTGAATCCCTGAGGAAAATAATTTGTCTCAGGACCTATGTTATCTTAGGGGATACTGTATGGACCATATTTTTAAGGAAGGGGAGGATAGAAAGTTCTGGGAAGGAAAAAGGAATGAGGGGTGAGTAGGAATCTGGGGGCAATAAGTCCGGGAATGACGGACGTATGAATCATCCCTCCAACTGCGGTGCAATCGCAGGTCCGGCTGAAAAGTTCAAAAGGCCTCCCTTAACCAGTGTCTCTCGATCCGTCCCGCCACGCAGCAGGTAGGCAGAAGCATCCGCCGCCAAGATCCGGAAAAACTTCACCCCATAATCCCGGGCACCCCTGCTAAATCACCAAACGTAGCGAACCACTTGGGGGGTGATCTATGGAAGGGGTACTGGTTATCCAATAAATGGTTCCCGGGGCGGCGGAACCCGTACCCGCCTACCGAATTCCCGTAATTAAGTGGAAAAGTAAGAAAAAATAAATAAAAATAACATCCGTACTGTACAACCCCTAAAAACACGGACAACTTGCGCATCTATAATTGATTCATTGTGTAATAGTTAATTTAGTAAAAAAACTGAATTTAATTCAACAGTTATTGATTCTGAGGCGGTACGAAGTTCGTCGGGTCAACTAGTTTTAAATATATTTTGTTGTGTTGGTTGAATTCTGTTAAGGCTTTTAGAATAAGCATTTTATATGGATGGATATTTCTACTCTCCTATCTGATAATTTGTCACCTCCATCCTCAATGTTTCATTCTGTTTGCGGAAATAAATATACTTCTTTGGTAACTGTTGAATTTGTCTGATTGAGAATCTGTTTTTAAAAGACTGATTGCTAATGCGAGGATCACACTGACCATGTAGATGGGCGAGACAGCGCTCTCGGCCGAGTGCTCGGTACGTGTAAACGCATCACCGAGTAAAAGGGCGAGATATTTACTCGGACCTTGTTCTACTTACTATGTGATGCACTTCCCCGCATTTACTCACTTGCCCACTCGGCAGGTATAGACATTCACTCGATGCCAACTCGCACTCGACACTTTTACGTCGCTCGCACCACGCTACCGTTTCCGTTTCGGTTTCAAATTAAAAATTACGTTTAAACACCCACTCGTCCATCCAACTCTCTTGGCCTAGTATCATTTTGTTGTCTCGCCCATCTATTCGGTCCGTGTGATCCACGCATATCTCATCGGCCAGGCTAGTATTTTAAGTCAGTATAGCAAACTACCAAAGATATTGAAATATAAGGAGATGTGCTATCCGCCGTTTTTACTAGGTGAGACTGCGCTTCCGGGTGTCGCCGGTGTTGTTTACCAATTAACGAATATACTAAACGAATGAATAATTAACGAATAAACTAAACGAACGCTAAACTAAATGAACAAATTCTTTCCGTATTCAAACTATATTGTTAACCAATAGTAATGCACACCTTCAAAAAATCAAGTAACTGAACAAATTCTTTTTGTATGCAAACTACGCGCATTAGGCCGTAGTTCGGCGACAGTCGCGCGGACATCATAGAATATCTCTTTGTATTTGAATACTATGCAAACTACTAACTATGCCGGCTAGTTCCACTCTCCTGGCTTGGCATTGGCCTGACTGGCTTTCTCTCCTGGCTTGGCATAAGCTAGAGCGGTTTACACGATACTAGGAAATTTTAAGCAGTATCATCTCTGTTGTGAGGTGATATATAAAACAATGACCGTTTGACTTAAAAAAAAATGCCCAATTCAAACGGATCAGCGCTAGTTTTTCTTTGTGAGATTAAATCCTTTACAAAGGGGTTACGACTTTGGAGATTTTTCTGTTTCTTTCTGATAACTCTGAAAATCATTTAAAGTTTATAAATTACACCTTGTTTCTAAAAATTAAAAAAAAAAAAATTTCAAATAAATCTAAACATGTTTAAAAAGAATGCATACGAATCTCAAAAGCGAATGTCTCATAAAGTACCAGGAACTGATAAATATTCGTTTTGTGTGGAGATATTAATATTTGTTAGCTAAGAATGTTGTCGTGAGTATTTTAAATGGTATTTTTTTAATTTTAAATTTATTTACCAAACGGCCTTATTATCTTTGCAGGGCGAAAATATGTTGTATCTCATGAACATCGATTAAAAAACATCGTCGCAAACATTGTGGCTTACTCCATTTTTATTTTACATAGATGATAATATTAATACCCTGAGCGTCTTTTTCAAGTGTTCAAGAATTGAAAAGGTATTGTATTCAGGATTAAAACACGTTGTGTGGTGGAGATATTTCCATTACTTTGGTTCCAGCTCTTTCACCAAAAGGCATTCATTTGGTGTCAGCTTAGCATTTTTAACTCCTTACAGAAAGAATATTTGATTATGCATCGTGTTATTTCTTCTTTCAAATGACGGTATTCGAAGGCAGTGGCGTTTGGAGACTCTTTTGTGCTAGAAGCCTAGAAAATAATTGAAAACAACCGCACTTTATCGTGATGCGGAAAATTGTTAGTGTGAAACGAAAGCTCGAAGGTTTTATATTTTATTTTAATAACTTTTCTGTCTGCAATATCTGTCAAAGTACTTTCACAGTTAATTTTAGTAGGTTTTTCCTTCTCGAACTGAGGAGGTATGATATATAAACAAAGTTATTAAATAATAATTCACGACATACTTTAGGTTAATTATTTTTCAAATTATTGGCAAGTAGAAAAAATATTACTTAAAAAGGTTTCTCAAATGGCATTTAGGTAAGTCAAATATATGTATTTTTTTTTAGGTTCTCATCAAAACAGTTATATACTAATATATTATGAAAAAGGTTTCTTATTACGTAGGCCCGTTTACATGCCCATGTATATTGTTAATTTAATGTAAATTAAAGATGGAGAAACAAATAAAATAAAAATGTCGGGCAAAAAGCTAGGCCTATAACACACCTAGTATTTAGTAGAAACGAGTTATTTACATGTTTGTGCCTATCTGAAACGTGCCAATTAGTGAATTATTTCGAATTAAACATATGCTAAACATTTTAATTTTATTACAGATATGTACCTCAATGTCACCAGTCGCCTTTGCTCATAGGTCAATGAAATAGCTTCAACTGATATAAAATCATAATCCCTGTTCAAATTAGTTTAACTTAATCCTTTTTTCTGTTTATTTGATGTAATGCAATCCATAAGAGGCTTAAAAGGGGCCATTTTATATGTAGAAACAATATATTCCATCGCATAGTAGGTAGCTAGTTAAGTATAAATAAGATACAAAAGCTCTGTATTTATCCGAACAAGATGTATTAATACAAAAAGGGTTGTACAACTGTTCCAGATGGAAGCATACAAATATCAAATGCTTTATTTACAGGAAATGCCTGTAAATAAAGCATTTGATTTATTTCCATAGAACATAAGGTAGATTTTTCTTTGTTGTATCTTATCTGAGGTAACTTCCCTAAAATTCTAAATCTCCTACTATATATTGGGTAGATTATTACTTCTAGGAAGTAGTCTGTGCAACCAACTGACTTCTCGGCTATTTGATATTCTTACCAATAAGAATTAAACGAGAGTGGTTTAACCCCTGATGTATTCTGAGATTTTGGCTGGCCGCATACATCAGGTTTTTCCATCCGATTGTCTGATCAGACAACCGGAAGGCCTTCGCGCCATACATTTATTATGAAAGCCCGCACGCATCCAAATCGAAACGCCCTTCCGCACCGGTCGTCCAATCCGGTCTGAAGAAGGGCGTGGCCCCGGTTTTCGAGTCGGATCCGATTGTCTGGTCGGACAATCGGAAAGCAAAACCTGATGTATGCGGCCAGCCATAGTCGTCAAGTTACTTTAAATGTTCTGTCACAGATTCTTGATCTATTTATAAATATTCGTGGATGACTTTCATTTTCCAATAGATTCGCTGTTTTTTAAAGTATCCCAAAATGATGTTCCTGCTGTTAAGGATTTCTCCGACTTTTTCCAAGAAAAAATCCAAAATATCCGAGCAACGACGGCGTCTGCTCCTCCACCTAATTTCACCACCTACAATGGCGAATTTCTGATGAAGTTCAAACACACAACATTGGAGGAAGTCACCAAAATTGTGTCTAGTTCTCTGAACAAACAATGTGCATTAGACCCAATTCCAACGTGGCTACTCAAAAAGTGTCTAAAACATGTAGTGCCGTTCTTAGTGTTCCTTTTTAACAAAACTTTCGATTTAGGCGAGGTGCCCCAACTACTCAAAAAAGCCCTTGTTTCCCCAATTTTAAAGAAACCCCAATTAGATTCTGTAGATTTAAGTAATTATCGCCCTGTATCCAATTTACCATTTATCTCAAAAGTTCTTGAAAAAATTGTAATCAGGCAGATGACTGTCCATCTGGCCAAAAATGAACTCTTATCAAAGTACCAGTCAGCTTATAGGAGGTACCATTCTACAGAGACTGGCATATTGCGCGTGCTGTCAGATTTAATGCTTGCAAATGAGTCAGGTAAGTTAGCTTTACTATCATTATTAGATTTGAGTGCGGCATTTGATACCATCGACCACGATTTTCTCATCAAAAGACTGGAAAAAACCTTTGGACTGGGTGGTGACACTATTCAATGGATAAAATCCTACCTCTGTGGCCGAACACAATCTGTACAAGCCGGTGGTAAAAACTCTCCCTTTGTAACCCTCACTTCTGGAGTCCCTCAGGGTTCAGTGCTGGGACCCCTACTTTTCATTCTGTTCATCAACGATGTTGCCAAAATAATAGAATCATTCGGACTTCTTTCCCATTGCTACGCCGACGATCAGCAAATCTATTTCTACTGCGCACCGAATGAGAGAGATAGATTAAAAGATATTATCGTTAAATGCATTGCTGCCATAACAGACTGGATGTCTTCGAACAAACTAAAACTAAATCCAACCAAAACAGAATTCCTCTGGACAGCAACAAAAAAGCGTCAGTCATTATTAGACAAATCTCCTCTCATTACTTCTGGCTGTAACATCATCCCTAAAAATGGCGTCAAACTACTAGGTGTACATCTAGACCAAGATCTTTCCCTTAAATCCCAGATTAATAAAACAGTAAGCGCGGGATTCTTTCACCTGCGCCAAATCAAATCTATAAGGAGAAATATTCCGACTAAGGCCACAAAGATGCTGGTAAACTCTTACGTTGTATCGCGACTTGACTATTGCAATGGCATATATGCAAATCTCCCTAAAATATATACTGATAAACTTCAGTCAGTTTTCAATGCTGCAGCGAGACTAATAACCGGCGTTTCCAAATTTTCTCACATTTCTCAACATCTGCGGAACCTTCATTGGCTTAAGTGTCCTGAGAGAATTCAGTTCAAACTCTGCTGGATGGTGTTTAAAGCACTACACGACATGGCGCCACCCTACCTGTCGGAACTGTGCATTCCAAATGATGTCAATACTAGGCAAGCAACCCTTCGATCAGCATTTTCAATAGCCGTAGGTAGACTCCCAGTGCCTATGCGCAATCCCAATACCAATTTCGGAGACCGGGCTTTCGCAGTAGCAGGCCCAACAGCTTGGAACAAACTCCCTTCACATTTGCGAAAGATCGACAGTACATCTGAGTTCAGAGCAAAGCTCAAAACTCACCTTTTCACATTATCATATCCCGAAAAATAACTTCATTTTTTCAGTAGTATTTCATTACTTAGTCCATGGGAATTACCTAGATTGATGTATCTTCATTACCAGCTTTTCCGTTGTTACGCAACTTTTGACATTATATTACAACTTATTATGCGATTTTTTTTTTTTTTTTTTTGTAATATTTTCATGACTTACACTGACAGCACGGGCAGTAACATAACAACATGTGTTTATAAACTTAAATAAGTATGGTAGTCGTAAATAACTAATTTTAAGACAGTTGCAAATCATAATGCAAATAGAGCAGTAACAATACTGCTCTATTCGTATTATGACAGTAATCATAACAATATGTGATTATAAATGTAAATAAGTATGTTAGTCGTAAATAACTAATTTTAAGAGAGTTGCAGGTCATAATACCTACGAATAGAGCAGTAACAATACTGCTCTGTTCGTTTCGTATTGTATTATGGCTTCCAATTACATGTACAAAACTCGGTTATAAAAATAAATATAGTTCTAAATCACTAGTCATAGAAGTCTTAGTTGTAAGTCATTAGTTATCAATCTTAGTTATAATATATGCCACTTGTAGTATATACCTAGGTATAGATTAAATGTATAAACGAATTTATAAAGCGCCCTTGAGGTGATTTTCTCACGAAAATGGCGCTATAAAAATCATCCAATAATTATTATTATTATTATTATTTATCAAAGCAAAGGAAAGGCTCTTTCAAAATTTAACAACATTCAAATTTTGATTTCAAAACTGAAATTTTTTTTTTTGTAAAAATGACACTTATACAAAGTTAAAAAAACAAGTAAATCTTTAAAAGGAAACACAAAGCGAGGTGAAGCTACTTTAGAACACTCTAATGTAATCTTATATCTCTCAGAAAAACAAAAGGAGACATAACATGTTGTCATCAAACACGGCTAATGCCATTTCAAGCAACATTTTAATTCTGAATGGTGGTCTTACACCAAGGCGATACTGAAAGTATCTTACACTCTGGAACGTGCCGCAAGTTTACTAAATATTATTTTTAATTAATTAATTGTGAACAACCACAAATAAATCAAACCAAAACTAATTTGCGCACGCCTGGGTTTGAACCCGCGACCTACGGATTGCTAGTCGAGAGACTTGTCCCTCGACCACGGAGATCGTCAATATACTATAGATCTGTGACAGAACGTCTTTATTGTCCATGCTTGGTTTTGAATCCAGTGATATATTTCGCAAATAAAACTCACTATAATTTGTTGACAATATAAAATAATACATAAATTTTCATTTCGTTCCTTCCTAGTAGAATTCATAAATCTACATTAAAAAAATCGTTTGCGACATAACTATGTATATGGAAAATCTATAATTATAAATTCGATAGGTTTGTTTGATTTTAATCCCAGATGCGAGAAAATTTAGTCACTCGCCCAATAACCGGGACGAATCTGTTAATCCCTCGAACATTCTTGTCATCGCCATATTAAAAGCTGGTCGAATCCACTTACCCGAAAGTCAAATCCACTTTGGCTGCTATGATATTGGCCACGCTATTTGAAACAGGGGTAGCTCCAGTTGCATAACTTAAGGGTAGATTTGGGGAGGATTATACAGGATATCTGAAAAGTAGCATGACGTTTAAATCTGCATTATTAAATAAGAGATTCCTTAAATCCCTAAATATAATCCTCAAAGTCCCTTGTTTGACATTAATTCGTATAATAATTTGCACCCTTTCACTTAAAATTTAGAGAATTTAATTAAAAATGTTTTTTTAGTACAATATTGCAGAACAAAGTTGCGAAAATGTAAGAAATGAGCAATATTTATTGATATAATAAGGAGGCACATTTATTGATAAACAAGAAGGCACAATAAGACACAAAAACATGCAGGAAGAACCGAAACAACCCAGCAATGTGTGGGAATTTGAAAGAGCATGCAACAATAACAAAGGTGAGTTAAGAAGAGTGAAGAAGAGACAAGAAGAGCCAAGAAGAGACAAGAAGATCCAGGAAGAGATAAGCAGGAACATCCTGCTTGACCGGTCAGTGGTTGAGTGGGCATAGTGCTTGGGTCCCACCCGGGCGTCGCATGTTCGATTCCTCTGCTGGCTAAGTCCTCCATCACAACACAAGCAACATTTTCGGCTTTCTGTGGCGGTAGTAGGAGATTTTCAAACATTGTTGGGTTATTCGTAACCCGGGAATGTTTGTTTTTCTTTTAAAAAAATTAAAAAAAAAAAAAAAAAATCCTAGAAGAAGAAAAGAGAGATAATAAGAGTGACGAAGTATCAGAAGTGCCCAGAATAGATTAGAAAAGAGGAGGAGAATCAAGATGAGGCTGAAATAGATGAAAAGAGCCAAAGAAAGACGATAAGACATAATAAAACCACGAAGAGACAAGAAGAGCCAAGAAGAGGCAAGAAGAGTCGAGAAGATCCAAGAAGAAGCAGGAATAGCCGAGGAGAGACAAGATACAAGAATAGTAGAGAAGAGACGAGAAGATACAAGAAGAAGTACTAACACGCGTAAATACCATCAAGGATCTTGGGGTGATCTTTGATCCCAGGCTGACATTTTCAAATCATATAGTGCAGCTTACTTCGGCTTGCTTGCTACAAAATTCTTGGTTTTGTAATTAGAACTTGCAAACAATTCAATAACATAGAAGCAATGACCGCCATGTTCAACGGAGTGGTCAGAAGCAAGCTGGAGTACGCTAGTACTGTCTGGATACCTTATCAACTTAAATGCATAAATATGATTGAACAAATTCAAACAAAATTCCTAAGGCATGTTTACATGCGATCACACGGAATATATCCGAAATTCATGCATCACGTGGAACTGCTAAAGGAGACAAATTATCAAAGCCTGGAGACCAGGCGTAATGCCGGACTCATGGTATTTGAATTAAAGTTAATAAAAAACCTCATCGATTGTCCATATCTCCTGTCATGCTGTGGCTTATTCGTTCCTGACAAATACTGTCGAACTCGTAGCCACGCCCTATTCTACATACCGCAGGGGCGGACAGATGTCATGGCTCAACATAGTATGACAAGATGTATGACATTGCTTAATGCTCTACCAGCGGATATAGATGTGTGTAACATCACTATAACATGTTTTAAAAAAATTATGTATTGTTAGTTGTAAGAAAATTGTACCATAATTGGACTTACCTGTCTGTCGTACAATTATAAAAAAAAGAAAAAAAAAAAAAAAAAAAGAAGGAAGGCATAAAGAAGGGAAAGTGCTCAATCCATTCATTTACTCCTGCCCATTCTAAATTCCAATATTGGCTTATTAGGTTGCCATGTATACCGGTCGATTAAACTCCAACCTCCTTCCTATCCTCAGACCATGTGTTCCAAGTCCTAACAAATCAGAACCCCCTACCCCCTGGTGTACCGGTCTCACTTGGACAGGAGTGCTCCTGGCAGGGGTGTTACAATCGTATCATATCGTAGCGCGTCGATTTAGTAATACGTTTATTGGTGGTGGACAGTCACATTTTACTGATTTTACATGTCTTAGATTATCTTACACACTATTATTTTTTAATGTGTTAGTTGTAAACCTCTTAACTGAAAGTCGCAACAAATGTGTTTATCAGTAAGTCATTAGTTATAAGCCTTAGATCAAAATCTTAGTCGCAGGTCAGTTATATTAATTTTATTTTAACTTTGAAAAGATTTTTCACAAAAACGGCGCTATATAAATAATCCAAATAGTATTATTAATATCACACATTTCAATTATAACTAACTAACTAACCGCCACGCCGTTTCCCCGCAAGAGTATGCAGAAAGGACGGACCGCCAAACATCTCGGTCTTAGCACACACTCTTTTTCTTCACTCACATTCATACATCGTCTCATACATATTCTTCTATTATTATGACTTTTGACATGGCCCGACTCAAGTATCTAATTCACTTGATGTGCCATGTCTTCCTCGGGCGTCTCCGACTTCTCATTCCATTCACATTTGCGTCATATATTCTTCTCACACTATTTTCTTCTTTCAATCACTCTATATGCCCAAACCTTTTGAAGGTTCCCTTTTTTATCTTACTCACACCACATTTCAAATACAGAATAGAAAACTTTTTAAAAATCTTGTAAATCTTGTACCCAGTGAGAAATCGTCATTGTTCTAGTATCTTCTTTCGTCTTTTTCACTTTCAAACAAGACGCGTGAGATGGAAGAGGACGAACGTCTATGAAGTCGGTACTCTCGCTGGAATTAGTTTATGAAGAATTGAAACGTTGCGTTACTACGAAAAGATATTCTTAATTTCTGTTCGAGTACCTTACAAGAGTCTCGACTCTCGACTGTTCCCAACCCTAGCATTTTATGCAAAACATTTTAATTTTCTTATGTATGTGATGTTTTTATGTTATGTTTTTATTTAAAATTATGTTTTTCATAATTGAAAAATGCATACGGTGATTGAACAAAAAGGCATAAAATTTCGGAAATATTTAAACATAACCTGATAATATTAAAAATGGGAGATCTTATTTCAAAATCAAAACAAACATTAAATCTTTCTACCTCCGTAGAGCATGAAAGCAAATAATATAGTTCCTTTTTTATGTTTCTCACCGTTTGTTTGTGCCGTGTAAAATATTTTTACTACAACGTAATTCATAAACATTATAATAATTAGTCATCATCATCATCATTCTTGGCTCTACAACCCCTGGTGGGTCTTGGCCTCCCGCCTCCTCAAGAGTCTTCTCCACTCGTCACGGCTTTGTGCCAGCTCTCTCCAGTTTAAAATCTCCAAGGTGGATAAATCTTTGAGGACGTTGTCGCTGCATCTTAAACATGGTCTTCCCAGGCTCCTTCGCCCTGTCGATATTGAGTTCTATAGTAGGGACTTTGGTGCTTGATGCTCAGTCATTCTCTCTGCATGACCCAGCCACCGAAGTCTTCCTAATTTATTAAATTTTGTGACGTGGTATTTTATAATAATTAGTATTTTAATATTTATTATATTGAGTATTTACTATGTAAAACTAAAAAGTATATGGTATTAATTAATTAGAAAAAATGAAAGATTTCTTACAATCAAACTGATTGATCAGATTCGTCTTCTTCTTTGTGTGCCTTATCAGGTCCCCCCGACGTTGGCGATCACTCTTAAAAAGGTCTCTCTGTCTTGCGCTGCTCGGAATAGCTCCTCCACACTTCTAATGCCGGTCCACTCTCGTATATTTCGCAGCCAAGACATTTGTCTCCTACCAGGCCCTCGGCGACCCTCTATCTTGCCTTTCAATATTAAATGGAGCAAGTGATACTTCTACCCTCGAAGTATATGACCCAGATATGAAATTTTCTTGATTTTAATTAATGTAAGCCGTTCTCTATCTGCTCTAGCCCGCCTGAAAATTTCTGTGTTGGTGATCATGTCGGTCCATGGAACCTTGAGCATTCTCCGGTGAAGCCACATTTCGAAAGCCTCTAACCGGTTCATGGTATTTATTTCCAAGGTCCATGTTTCACAACCATACAGCAAGACCGACCACACATAACATTTTAGCATTCTCTGCCTTAGTTAGTTTTAAGCTGATATTGTCATTGCAGAAGAGGGATTTCATTTTTATGAACGCAGTTCTTGCTGCTTCAATCTTGCACCTAATCTCTATATCTGGGTCAAGAGTCTCCGTGAGAATACTGCCGAGGTATCTAAATCTCTCCACCTTTTCGACATTACAACCATTTAACTGTATCATTGATCGAGAGTGATCTAGTCGTCCAAAAGTCATCCATTTAGTTTTATTGACGTTGATTGTTAGGCCCAGTTGCTCACCAGCATTATTAACAAGATCTAATAGGTCTTGGAGGTCACTGATACTGTCAGCCAGTAATACAGTATCATCTGATTCGTAAGATTTGTAAAATAAAAAATTGTAAAATTAAAACTGAATAAACATTCAATTTTTTATTTTTGTTTTGCCTTTAAATATACTCTTATTTTTATATCTCATATAAAATACCAGACTGGGATTGCACCATCTAATCTTCCCGGTTCTGTTGGATTAAGAAAACTTTAATAAATGAATATTACCACGTTTTGCATAAAATTGTACGCTAACAAAACAGCCTATGGCAATAGTCTAACATCAACAGGAAGTGCCTTTACGTGCTGGAAAGTAATTCTACCTACCGCTTTCAAATTAACGGCCAAACTTTATTTGTTGAATAAACTTTTTGCGAACACACCCTTTTCTTCTAGTTTTTCTTTATCATTGAGAAATGATTCTGCTTTGCGGCGACCCTTGCGCCCCTATAAGTCTGAAGCTGTAAGGCTGTAGGGGTAGAGGAACAGATGTGTCGTATGGCCGGGGTGAGGAAAGAAAAGGGATGTTCATTTTTGCAAGGAACACACGCCTGATTTGTAAAGCCTTTTAAAAAATAAACGTTAAACGGAATTTTTGTTCGTCTTAATAAGCCCTGCGCTCGAGCTTGTTGGGACCTTAAAGAAAGCTTGTTTAATATTTACATGTTTTAACGCTTTGCAGTCTGTACATGGATTAAGCAACATAAAATATAAGCGAACGGGTTTATAATACAACACATTTCTCGTAATATTATTCTGATGTAAACATGTGTTGTAAAATCATTTCAGATTGAACGTTTGAACGCTGTGTTTGTTTTCATGGAGTTTATTTAGCTCAGAGATATCTGCGATCGTTGGCAATGCAAATATTGTGTATATCCATTCAAATGACCTGTATGATGTCGAATAGGAACGTTTTCACGAAAAGAGTACGACTCTTTTTTTAATGTGAATACCGCACAAGAGTCCTAACTGCTTCCAGCCGCCTAGAGCCAGCGAGACTACGTAATCCCATTAAAAACAAAAATAATTTTTTATATATTTTTACGTTTCTATAACTAATATATTTTTAATTAAATGAAGACAATTTTAGCGAAACTCACTCGAAAATCTGGAGACAGAAAAAACAGAAAAAAGATATTGGCACCTCTGGGACTCGAACCCAGGACCTTCTGCTTTCATGGCAACAGCTCATACCAACTGAGCTAAGGTGTCTATATCCAATTCGGTCACTTTTAACTGTATCAAACTTAGACTTAGAACTACCAAGATAATCTTCAGAAGGTCCTGGGTTCTAGTCGCAGAAGTGCCAATATCTTCTTCTGATTTTTCTGTCTCCAGATTTTCGAGTGAGTTTCACTAATATTGTCTTCATTTAATTAAATTTTACAATTTGAGGTTTTACTCATAAAGTTAAAAATAAATATCCATCCTAGACTTGCATAAAAGTCAAGAGAAGTCGCATATTAAAAATAAAATGGATAAAAGTTTATCCAGAGATATTTAGTTCGAGGTTGAATCTTGCAATCATGTATAAAGATAGCAGCCAATAATATGTGCTTTAAGAAAAGTGAAGATAATGTTGGTAGTTCTAAGTCGTTAATATTATCTTCATTTAATTAAATATTACAATTTGAGGTTGTACTCATAAAGCTAAAAATAAATAACATATTTCTTTTGCTCCCTTAACCCAATTTTTCATAATTGGCTTATGTTCTTTGCCATTCTTGACAGTTTATTCAACTTACCTCAAAATTTTCACAGCTCTCAAAATCTGTAAATAAGTATCTTTATAATTTTTTATCGAAATAAACGCAGTATTTTTAATTTAACCGGGGAAGCGAGAGAGAGTACTGCTGTGACTATTTAATGGGTAGTTAATGTCTAAAACTAAATGATTGTATGTGAAAGAACAAAAATGGTTTTCAACTTACTTTACAGCCTAAAAAAGAAGACTAAGAGAGAACTTAAATACATACAAAAAGAAAAAAATAGGTTTCAATGCTTTGGAAAACTCATCTCCTTCACTTATGACCACTTCGTACGTATTTTAACTGCGTGATTTTTAACTTTTTCCTCCGATTGTTCGTGATTTTTTGGTGATCATTTTGAATATTTTCCGCCGACATTAAAAAAATCATACCTCCGAATTTTTATGTGGAAAAAATGAAAAAAAAATTAATGCATCTAGCGAAATTAGCCTAAAACTGGCAGCAAAGCAATCTGAGGTATTTTAAATGGTGTCTTATTGTGGCAAAAAGCGCTCCAGTGATTTTGTAAAAGTGTTAAATTTTTATTCTATAATATAAATTAATATTTTGCCGTACGTCCATATGCAGTTTCCTCTGTGTTTTCTGATATGAAAATAATTTCCACGTAAATTTAGTTTCATGAAAATCCACTCGGTATATTCAAACGAAACGAACAAAGTAAAATACTAAGTTGGCGTTCGGGAATATCGCTTACGCAAGAAATAAAATTTCTTCTCGAATTTTCGATCAGACATGAAAAATGCCACAGAAACATGTCAGCATTCAAACCATGACCCTGCCAATAAATTTCCTCGATTTTATATCAAGGAGGCGAAAAAAGCCAATATCAAAAGCTATAAAATTTCCCCTGAATTTCGTTATATTCGTCCGTTCCTGGAAAAAAATGTACCAGGCGCGCATACAAAAGGAGATATCGTGTATTTACTGTTTGTAGGAAATCAGTACATAGGGGAAGATTGGCACCATTCACACACGGGGAAGCTTCATACAGTCAATATTACAGCTTGTTAAAACAGCGTATTTATTACGGATGTGCGTGTGTGGGTAGGCGCGGGCGACCGTCAGTTGTCCACGAAGTTAGCCGCCGGTGCGGCCGCTGCGAGCGACTCGAGAAGGCGTAATGTGTTTTCGCATGCTCAAAGTAAATATTGGGTCGATGTTGTTAGATGTTTCGTGCTTTAGTGAGGCGTCAAATGCTAGATTATTGCTCTATGGTAAATGACTACAATCAAAATAATAATAATGTATCTGTTTTGCGGATTTTTCTGCATGATTTATGTGTCGATAAAAATCTGTTATTTTTGACCTTCGGGGCACGTTTGTACACCTTCTCCAGGGACACATTCGTATCAACGAATTTCTTATAAGACTAGGTGCACAATAATAAATTAAGAATATATGTCTGCGGCAATAAAATATGTTTTGGAAGGAAAATTATCTTACAGAAAATAAATAATATTAAGGCTTCAACTTTGGAGAGTCGGGTAAAGAAAATAAAAGATAAACCTGATGATGATGTCAAATCAGTCTAAATACACAAATTACTAAGTATTTTCTACAGAAGAAGAGTCATAATAAATGCTCTTCTACCTATGTACGAATGTACCCCTTTAATAGGGTAGATTCGGACATTTGTAAGCCTTTGCTAAAATTTAATCCATTAATTTATTTTAAAAGTAATTGACTTCAAAATTTTTGAATAAAGAGCGGAACATATGCTGTTGTGTTATAATAACTTATTGAGAAATCTATCTTTAATTATCAATTTTTGAAAAAACAAAGAGTAAAAAGTGGGCGAATTGTGCCAATCTTCCCCTATGGTACGTAGTTTTTACTTGTTTGGGTGTCGGAAAATATTACTCCGAGGTATGTGGAAATTGAGACTTTTCAGCATATATAACGGAATGATTTGAAGTGTGTTTATGGGTTTTCGATTGGAACGTGACTGGGTTAATACGAGCTCTTGGGAAGTAAACCTCGTGTAAATGTTTGATCATCGAAATAAAATCGATCCCAGACGATTTGTTTGTACGCCTTCGAGTAATATGAAAGTAACACGTGTTATTTTCAAAGAAAACTTATCTGTCTTGCATACAAATTTTGAGTTTTATTACTGACCCTAGAAATCGTTTGATCTACCTACTAACAATATTACACAATATTTACGTTGTTATTTATATATTACTGGCGAGTTCCCGGCATGCGTTGCTATGCCTAATAAAGAAATTGTTTCTCCCCTGCGTGTCTTTTCCCATTTGTCACGTTCACCTTCCGTCTCCCTTTCCCCTCCCATGTCCCCATCTTCTCACTCGTTCCCCCTCCACCTTCTCCGTCTTCCATATAAATATATATAATATGACTATATTTCTTTTCTATTGATTTATAAATAAAACACTTGTGTTGCAAAGTTTAACAAAGAAACGACATTTATGTTTATTTATAATAAAATAATAGAAAATAAAACAAGTGACAATTGATAAATGCATTCCAACTGACACTACAGGATTCAAATTTAAATGGAATATATTGCCATTACATCTCCCCCCCCCCTGGAAAGAAAATTACTGCAAAATTTTCACTCATCTTCGATGTCCTCTTCATGGTTCATAAATAAAGGTGCTGGAGTTAACTTCGAGATGTGGAAAAAATTTGATTCAAATTTTTTTCGACCAGTGTTTATCTTGTAAATTGAGTTTGATAATTTTTCTATGATTTTGTATGGTCCGATTCTCAATTCGTCGAGCTTCTTCCTGTTAAGTTTGTTTCCATTCTCCACAAAAACAGTATCACCAACTTTGAAGTCAAAGTGTCTCCTGGTTTTATCGTAAATTATCTTGTTGTAATTATGTGACTTCATAGTATTTTCTAGAGCTTTTTTTCTCTCTTGAATCAAATCGATGCCGGTCTTCTTAAGTTTTAACTCATTTGGCAAAATCGTAACATCTGTGCCGTCAAGTAGGTACTGTGGCGCATATCCAGTAACAGTGTGCTCCGTTTCATTATAGTTTTTTACACAATTATGCGCTATAGTTGTCCAAGCTACTTTTGAGTCATTTTCGTTGATTTTGCATCTAATTTTATTGACCAGCGTTTGGTTCAATCTTTCATTTAATCCATTTGAGAAAGGTGAGTTCACTGCAGTAAAAATTATTGGAATATTTTTTTCATCCAAAAATTTTTTGAATTCTCTAGAATTGATACCCGGGTATTGGTCTGAGAGTATCATGCCAATGTCATTAGTTTCTGTGGAGTTTAAGAGTTTGATGAAATCATTGGTATTTTGAGTTCTTGACGTCAAAATATATGCAAACCTCGTGAAATGATCTGATAACAGGTGCAAGTATCTCTTTGTTGATCGTGAACCCCCAAAACCGCCTATTGTATCAATGGAACATATTTCAAAAGGTTTTGTTGCGGGACCCAAGTGGGACATCAATCCATATTTATTTTCACCTCTTGATTTGTTCTTTAAACATACTGCACAACTTTCGCAGGTTCTCTTTATATTATTTGTCATGTTTTCTGCTGTGTACCATGAGCTTATCATTTTTTGCATTTGTGTAATTCCTATGTGACCTAGTTCTGTATGAACATTTCTGATAAAGTCTATGCTGAATTTTTCTGATAGAATTATTTTTTCTCTTTTTTTTACTTTCTTGTAATAAACATTATTTTTCGATATCAATTTATCTCTTCTGCACTGTATCTTCTCATTTTTTATCTGATCTTTTAAGATATCTTCTAACTTTATTAAGTTGACAATTTTTAATTGCTCATCTGTATTTTCATTTGATTCCAGCACTGGGTTTCTGCTTAGACAGTCAGCTTCCAAATTTTGTTTTCCTGGAGAATATTTTATGGTCAAGTCATATTGAGAAAGATAATATGTTAAATCACCTAGCTCTTCATCGGTTCTAGATTTGAGATTCATGTTTTCCAGTGGTTTGTGATCTGAATTAACTGTAAATGGTTTACCTATCAACCAGTATTGCCAGTATCTCACTGCTTCTTTTATAGCTAAGCATTCTAAGTAAATTGCTTTTTTCTTTTTCTGGGCGCCATTTAGTTTTTTCGAAAAGTAAGCTACAGGTTTTTCTTTTCCATCAGACTGTGTTTGTTTTAAAATAGCTCCAAGGCCTTCTAGAGAAGCATCTGTATATATATTAATTGGTAAATCTTGATCAAAAATTTCCAGGATTGGTTGTGAGCATAGTAGGTTTTTCATCGTTTCAAAAGCATTTTGGCATTTATCAGTCCAAATAAACTTTTGGTTTTTCCTTAGTAAGTTATGCAAAGGATCTAGTATTATTGCACTCTTCGGAATGTACTCATGATAAAAGTTGATTTTTCCTAGAAATTGTCTCACATTCTTCTGTGTTTTTGGAATAGGAAAATTCTTTATTGAAATCAAATTATCCTTTACTGGCTTGACTGAATTATTCTGAATTATATGACCCAGATATTTTACCATGTCTGATGCAAATGTGCATTTTGTAAATTTTAATCTAAAACCTTCAGTTTTGATTGCATTCAGCAACTTTGTTAAATGATCGATGTGTTCAGCAAAAGTTTTTGAAAATATAAGTATGTCATCTATGTAATTGACAGCAAAATCGGTTAGTTTATATTTTCTCAATATATTGCTTAATATCCTCTGAAAAATTGCCGGAGAGGTCTTTAATCCAAAAGGTAGGCAGGTCCACTGATAATGCCCCTCCTGTGTTACAAATCCTGTTTTTTTTTTTGTCTTCAATCCGCAACGGAATAGACCAAAAAGCTGAGTT
Organism: Limnephilus lunatus; assembly: GCA_917563855.2. Classification (NCBI taxonomy): domain Eukaryota; kingdom Metazoa; phylum Arthropoda; class Insecta; order Trichoptera; family Limnephilidae; genus Limnephilus; species Limnephilus lunatus. The sequence goes on along the minus strand of OU830601.1, from coordinate 13,701,502 downwards.
TATATCCAGCGTTGAAAAAAATTTGCAATTTCTGGTCTTTGTCATTAGGTCTTCAATCAATGGAAATGGTTGAGCTTGAGGTATTACTATTTTATTTAAGTCTCTGAAGTCTATGCATAATCTGGATCTTTTGTTTTCTTCTTTTTTAAATGCTAGAGTGACAGGTGCAGCAAATGGGCTGTACGACTATTCTATCAGTTTATTGTCTATTAATTTTGCTATTTGCTCTTCTATTTCCTTTTTATCTTCTACGCTGCATCTGTAAGGCCTCTTACTACAATATTTATCCACCAATAAGTCTATCTTCGCTTCATATCCATTAACAGTACCAACATCGTATTTACTTTTCGCAAACACTGATGTGTATTTGCCTATTAGTTCATTTATTTCTGTTTTTTGATCATTATTTAAATGATTTATTGTTATTTTAAAATCTTCTTCTTTAAAATGTTCATTAAAATTAATTTGGTGTTTTTCTATAATGTTCTTATTTTCAGAATGTTTAAATTCAGTATTTGTTTTCATATTTGTAGAATTTTCTTCTTTTTTATTTGTATTATTCAGGCAGATTTTCTGTGATATTTGTAAGTCTTCACTTTGGATTAGTTTGAAGTCTTTTATCATGTCTAATCCAATCAAAAAATCATACTTAAAATTGTGTTCATCAATAATGTACACATCAACATTTTTCTCCAATTCAAAAATTTTAATCTTCAACGTTGTCAAACCACTCGTTTTTTTAACACCATTAATCGTTACTAAATTTGCTTCATTCAAATTGTTTCCTTTTCTTTTTAGTTTCAAAAACTTAGAATTAATTAGAGAAACATTTGAACCCGAATCATAAATTCCGTATATTTTTAATTCATCATTTAGTAATAGTTTGACTTTGATTAATGGTGTTACTATTAGTTTTTTTGATCATTTTCATTTATCTCAGTCTCTATCACTGAATTGTTTACATGTTTAATGGCATTTCTCTTAAATTTTTCATCCTCTTTTGTTTTGAACCAGCATGTGGCTTCAGGGTGGTAACGAGTGCCCTTATTCAATTTTTCACAAATTTTACATGGCTTTTTATCCTCATTTTTATTATATTCTGCATTCCCAAATGTTCTCCTATTCATGAATCTTTTTTTTTTGACCATATGTTCATACTTGTTTATTTCATTAAATAAATCCACAGTATCTTGTAATCCTTCTCTATCGATCTTGTTAAGTATGAATTCTGGTAGTCCGGAAGCAACAAGATCTATCAAAGTACCGGTGTCGATTGATCTTCTCATATCCAATAGAAGTTTTTCTTTTCTCATAGCATAATCCAACAGAGAACCATCTTTGTATCTAAATAATAGTGCGTAGGTGACAGGGTTCCATCCTTTGTTTGCGAATGATTCACAGAATTTGTTTTTCCGTGTTGACCACTCTGAGTTCATTGTTAGTTTAATAATCATGGAACTATACCAATCTACACAACTTTTATCCATGAACAACCTTAGTATTTCTATTTTTTTTTCATCCATGGTCACATCAAATCGTAAACATTCTTTTTCAAACACTTCTATCCACTGGCTTGCATTTGTATTTTTACTACAGAATTTTTCTATAACAAAATTCTCAGCAATGTTTTTGAGGCTCTGTTGCTTATCTTCCATTAATTTTACCATCAATCTTCCCAGTATATCTTCTTTTTGATGTACTTGTAAACTTTCTTCTTCCAATTCTTCGAGGTATTGGTCTCCGAACTGTAGGTTTCCATCTTCGTCTACATATGTTTTTTTTAGTTCTTCTGTCATTGTTACCCAGACTCTTCTAACCTGGTATCTTTTTTTTAAACTATTTTTTACTTTGCCAAAAGCACCACTTTTCATAATCTCCTTGTGATGGCTGGCGGATTGTAACATTTCTGGTATTGTAAACACTTTTTCATCACTTGTGACTATTTTTGTAATGCTAATAATATTTGACTTGCCATCGCCTCCAGGTAGTAGCGTAAATTTAAATTGAAGTTTCTCCATTTGTGGTTACGAAAAATGTCGTTTTATAATATGAATATATTTCTTTTCTATTGATTTATAAATAAAACACTTGTGTTGCAAAGTTTAACAAAGAAACGACATTTATGTTTATTTATAATAAAATAATAGAAAATAAAACAAGTGACAATTGATAAATGCATTCCAACTGACACTACAGGATTCAAATTTAAATGGAATATAATGCCATTACATATATATATAAATATAAATAACAACATTTACGTTGTTATTTATATATTACTGGCGAGTTCTCGGCATGCGTTACTATGCCATTAATAAGGAAATTGTTTCTCCCTGCGTGTCTTTTCCCATTCGTCCCGTTCACCTTCCGTCTCCTTTTCCCCTCCCATGACCCCTTCTTCTCACTCGTTCCCCCTCCACCTTCCCCGTCTCCCCTCTCCACTCTCCCGCAAACCACCCTGCCGCGATCCCTTCCCCTCTCCCGCGTTCAATATATTCAGTCCCGGTGCATTAAGATTTTCAAACAGCTCGCGTGCCACCTATTGCAATACATTTTTATTTTTTACATGTTACATAAATCCATTTTTGTAGATTATAAGAACAATGAACAATCGATCAAATTTGGTACCTAACACAGGTACCTATTTAAAATAATATAATTTTCAATTAGATTCAAAGTATTCGATTTTGTTTAGTACCATAAGTGTTTACTGCGATTAAATTCATTTATTTAAAAAGTTTATTAGAATATTGAATTTTGATTGAACAGTCGATGTTTTAAAAATGTCATTTTAAAATTATGACATTTTTGTAAGAGTTTTTGTAATGATTAAAAAAACTTTTCAGATGTATTGTCATGTGGTTGTAATAATCCAGAAACCTTCGCGAGGGTGGATAAAAGATGTTTTGAAAGTTTGAAACATTTCCTATGCTTAATATAGCAACGCATAGCGGACATACAAACAAACATTTTAAGATTTTTATAATTAGATTTCTGTATTGAATTTAAATGGTAATATTTAATAAATGGTGGATTAGATTGTTATCACGCGCTTTTATCGATAATACATTTCTTATGAACAATTTAATGTGATTTTCCGTGGTACGGAATTATTTCGTTATTTGTTCCTGGTTAGTGGTGATATAGAGGCTAGCGAAATAAATTGTACAGCGGCCTTGAGATGATTTTTCATAAATACGGCGCTGTATTAATCATCCAACTATTGTCATATTTATTAGGATTACAGATTCAATTTTGAGAACGGATCAAAATATTATGTTTTCAGTTAATATCAATCTGAAAACATAATATTCTGGTTAAACATAGTTTTCAGTTTGGTATTTATTGTTTACTTTCGAGAACCCGGCATGCGTTCAATGCTGCTCAAAGAAAGGAGGTATGTATCTTTTAATTATGTTTATTGAAGTGCTTTTGGATACCCAATATTTTTTTCCGTCTGGTTCGTACACTGGTATGTACAAAAATCAGAAAGTTTTCCGACGCGTGAGCAGGCACTTGCGAATGTCCGAGTGAGAAAGCATGGATTTTCCAAATTTACTCCCCAATATTCCCTACCGCTACTATGTCAACCCTTCCCTGCGTGTCCTTTCCCATGGGTCTCCGTTCCCGTTCCCGTTTCCCTCCCTCCCTTCCATCTCCCTCGCCCCCCCTCCTGCGAACCCCCCTGTTTCGATCCCCTCCCCTATCCATTATTACCCTCTCCCTCCGTCCTTCCCTCCCTGATGCTAAAATATATGAAATACACACACTTCTCACAGCTGTCCGTATGAGATGAATGGATTTTCCAAATTTACCCCTGCTATTCCCTACCGCCACTATGTCTTCTTTGCAATCTCTTCTTTTGCCTCACTCCCTCAGGCCTATGTTATCTTTGAGGATGCTGTGTGGAGGGTCTTTGTGAGGAAAGGAAGGAGTGAACATGGATCTTGAAGAGACCCATGTTGTAGGAGGGAGGAAACACAGAGGCCGGTAAATCGTTCGACAGCCGAGCTGTTGAACTCAAGAACGAGTGGTAAAAATGAACCGTTCTCATGTGACTAATTTCAACCGTTGTCAAATGTTGGGCACGTGTTTGGCGTACTTCCCGACTATGCACCGGTGCGGAGGGGATCAATGACGCCAGTTCCTCGGAGCATCTTCCATTGTAATACCGGTAGAACAAGGACAGCATTCCCACCTGACGCCTGTGCTCTAAACGGACCGCCCGTTTCTGCACAGAGTCAAGGGTTTTTTAGGTATTTTGGAGCTCCAGACCAGAGGTGGCTGCCAAATTCAACCGTGGGGCGCACTTGCGATTTGTACAGCGTTAGTAGTTGTGTACTATTAAAGTATCTGCGGGCCCTGTACAGTACGCCCAGTTTCTGAGAGGCTAACTTAACTCTGGTTTCGATGGAGCCCCCATACCTGAGCTGGTCACTTAGAGTTACACCAAGTATATCAATGGAGGTCCTGTTCGGAAGAATGCTTCCGTTGAAGGAGACTAGATTATCATTTCGATCCCTTTTAGACGTTATCAAACATGATTGAAATTATGAAATTTATGAAACACACCGTTCTCCTGCGTGTCCTTTCGCAAGCGTCCCACCACCTTTCCCCCTTCCCGCGTTTCCCTACCGCTTTCCCCCCTCCCCATTCCCCTTCCGCCCTCTCTCCTGTGAACTCTCCTCTCCTTCGTTCCCCTACCCCAACCTGGATTCCTCCCCTCCCGCCTTCCTTTCCTGTCAAATTTTTTCGAACAAATCGCTCGCCACCTATTTTAATTTTTTATACAAATTTGATAACGCTAGAGCACACCATTATATTGAGAAAATTTTCCGTGCGTGCATACAACTAATCACCAAAGTTTCATCGCAATCGGTTAAATGTTATAAGAACGCATACCGACCAAACAAAGAAACATTCATCTACTTCTATTTATCTATCTTCTTCTTCTATTCTTTCTTTCTTTCTACACTATATAAAGAGGTAATATTTGTTTGTTTGTTTGTTTGTGTGTTTGTTTGCATCGAATAGGCTCCGAAACTACTGAACCGATTTGAAAAATTCTTTCGCTGTTGGGAAGCTACACTATCCCTTGGTGACATAGGCTATATTATATTTAAAAAAAAAAAAATAGGCATCCTTACTAAAACTTCGATAATGCAACCCAGGGTGTAAAAAAATTACCTAAAATATTCTTTAAATCGCGTGCGCTGCGAAAACTGTTGATGATAGAATAAAATAATGTACTACGACTTTATAGAACACATCATTATTTACAAAAAAGGTCGCGACAGCATATATCTAACTATTATGGTTATGCCACAATAAGTATTCTTTTATTTTAAAAATTTAATTTAAATGTCGCTGCTTCAAAAGGCTCTTTATTTGTATCTTGGTTTTAATCCTTATCAAAATAAATTACTTCATATTCAAGACAGCTTCAATACCTTTATTTAACTTTTTGAATTTTTCAATTCGGATATTTAATTAGAAAGATATCACGAGTTTAAAATTGTTAGTATTAGAAAAAAGTTTCGGCTACGGGCCGGGCAGGAGAGGAGTCAAGAAATGCAGTGCCAGGTGGGTTGGCGGGACGGGGGAGCGGGAGAGCGGTGGTGGGGAAGGTGGAAGTGGAACGCTGGAGTGGAACGCACGGGAAAGGACATGTAAGGAGTAACATTTTATTTATTTGAATATGGCATATATTATAAAAGAAAGTCCAAAAAAACGTGCAGCTCGCAAAAACTCGATCAAGGGAGTTATATGGTGTGGTAGATCTCTATGCCCCCTAGGGAACAAGGGTATCCGTTTTTACCTAAAGGGCGTGCTTTTAAAGATATAAGGGCTGAAAGTTTCGCCCTCTTGAAATTTCTAGAACAGTCTTCCGGAAAGTTCTAGAAGGTTCCATAGAGCTGTAGAAAGTTGTGGAAGGATTGGCGGAGTATGTCGTGGAATGATCAGGAATAGGGAATCGGGAACATCATTTTTCAACATTCCAGAACACTATCTTATTGTCCTGAGCGAAGCCGGGTAACCCAGCTAGTTTTTTATAAAGAAGAATACATTTCTTTATAAACAAACGTTAGTAAAATTTCTTCTACGGTTATATGAAACGCTTTATGTTGTTTTTTCACAGACGGAGTGTAAATCATAAAACTAATATCCTTATTTTTAAATATGTGAAAGACATAGTTGTATTTCAAAATGAATTATAAAAGTCTTTAAATCACCATAATTTAATAAGCCTGTAATTTACAACCATTTCCGATAACATTCTTAAATGTCACCCCTATTCAGATTGTGATAAACAGCCCCAAGATTAACCCTGAATCGACGCCAAGAAGTGACGATGAAAAGTAATAGAAGCTTCTTGTCTCCCGCAATACTGTAGTAGTCTGTAGCTGTCGGAAAGGCTGTAGTCGTGGGCATTGTTCTCTGGGGTAATACGCCAGATGCTGTAATTCAGCGGGGTATGAATCACCCCTAACCACCTTGGATCGTTTCAACCCCTTGGATGCAAAATTTTTTCTCAGCAACTATTAAATTTAATTTTTATTTTAGGTAGGTAATATAAAAAAGGTATATATTCAACAAACTATTACATTTGCGGTCATCATTGCTTTGTTCAATACTTTAATTTAATAAAATAAAATACTGTTTTGTTTAAAACCACGAGTTTTATTAATTTTTTGAACCGACCGGTTTCGCTTTACTCAAGCATCATCAGGGTACAAATTAATACATATAGTATTAATTTGTACCCTGATGATGCTTGAGTAAAGCGAAACCGGTCGGTTCAAAAAATTAGTAAAACTCGTGGTTTTAAACAAAACAGTATTTTATTTTATTAAATATGTCAAACCACAAAGTGATTGCTTTCTACAATAATAACTTTAATTTAACTTTTTTTTTCTATGGTTGATAAAAATATTAGACAAATTAAAAGGACCTAACTAACTAACCATTACGCCGTTTTTTTATTTTATTTTAATTTTATTACATTAGTTACATACAGCAAAACTACATAATTATAATGTTTCAAAATAACTGTAGATTTTAAAATGTGTACAAGTGTTATTATGTCTTGTACGTCATTAGTTCCTAGCTAGGCAGATTGCCTGTTCTAAGGAACCAAATGCTGGTGAAAAATGTCAAAAATGTATTCCGTAAAAAGAAAAAAAAAACAAAATCAAAATGTTGTTGTTTTTTTTTGAAGATTAAATATATACTAAGTTTTTACTGAATGTGCCATTTTTAACCATGTATAATTTTAAGTGACATTATTTGAATTTTTCAGACTCAATCCTCCAATAAATTTACAGTGTTTTCCGCAAGGTTAGGCAGAGAACTCCTTGCCTCATTCACATATCGTCTCATACATACTCTTCTATTATTCTGACTTTTGAGAAGGTCCAACTCAAGTATCTGATTTTTATTGAACGTGCCATGTCTTCCGCGGGCGTCCCAGACTTCTTCTACCATTCATTTGCGCTATATATTCTCTTTAAATTCCTTTCTATTCGCTCTACATGCCCAAACCATCTAAGCTTTCCTTTCTTAATCTTACTTATTACGTGTTGTTATATCTGCCCTTTCCTCGGCAGATATTAATTATTACAAGGTTCTTTTAAATATAATGTGTTTATTACTTTTAATAACCTAGCTGGATAGCTACGACTGTTTACTATTCGGGGGTAGGTATATCTCTGCGCTCCCACCTAGGGAGCTGGTAAAGTCTATCTCTAGTACCACTTCTTGTACACTAATGCCATCTGGCGAGCTATGGCGCAAGCTAAATGCTTACCGCCATCTATCGTATTATTTCCATATTAAATACCTATTTACTATACATTACACCCTCCCCGACCTAATCTCAAGCCCCTGGCTACAATAAATACAAGTCATGTTTTTTTTACAAATGATGCTATACAATTGACAAAAATGGGATTTTAAATATTTCATTTTTACATGATTTTATACACTTAATTCAACCAAACATAGTCATGATTTTAAATACTTCAACTTAATTACTTCTGTTTCTCTGGGAGGGACCTCTATGAACGCCTTGAGCGGAGCCTCCCGTCCCAAGGTCTTGGTTGAGTAGTTTGCTCTCGATCATCCGCTGGTAATCTGAAATCAAGAGAACACCCCGTTAGCCCCTTCAACAAAGCTGAGGTCCCCAACTCGTCTGAAGCGCATTTCGTGACCTCAGACGCGGTGGGTGGGTTATCTTCTACACTCTCCTCTTCCCATTTCACAGATAAACTCCTTAACTGATCAATATGCCTCTTCCAAGTCAACGGAGTACCACAGATTCTAACGATATAAACTTTTTTTCCCACTTTCTTTTCTACAATACCTCTAACCCAACAAACTTTATTCACCTGACGGAAGTCCTTGACTAGACATTTTTGTCCAACATGTAAATTCCTCATTTGTACTGTCACTGAATTAACTGTCTCCTGAGAAGTTATCCCAAGATCGAAACATTCCATAAAATCTCTACCCACAATTAATTCTGTTCCATTTATTACTACAATAAAATTAATATTTTTGTTCCTACCCTTGAATTTCACATCAAAAATCGCCTTTCCTACGATTTTTAAACGATTATTTCCATAACCTGAAATAATTCGCTTGTCTTGTGACAAAATGATTGAGCTAAAATGTCTTTTAAAAATACACTCTGGCATCACACATAAAGATGAACCTGAATCAATCATTGCCGTAAACTTCTTGTTATTAATTTCAATTTCAGCAGTGATAGGACTAATTGACGCAACTAAAACTTTACTATCCCTGTGATTTTCAAAAATGGGATTTATAGGATTATTCTTGCAAAATTTCTGTAAATGCCCAACGCCCTTACATTTAAAACATTTCGCATTACGAAATTTACAATCAAACGATAGATGATCATTCCTTTTGCAAATAAAACACTGTTTTTTAACATTACCAGAGGGTGATCTAAAATTCGTACCTGAATTTGATCCTAACCTATATGCTGGTTTCCTGTTAAAACTACCATTGGGGCTCGTCGATCGTTCCCTACGCTGATCTCGCCTGAACCCATCGCTAGTAACTCGCTTTTTTACCAGATTTAACCGTATTAGCACTATCCAAAGTTGACATATTAACTGCAAGTCCTTCTATTTCATTAAACGATAACTTTTGCCCTTCCACAAAAATTTTCTCTTTCGCGCGACCCGGTAACAACCCGATTGCAAACATGTCTATAAGATTTTTTTCAAGCCTCGTTTCAAATTGACAATACGTTGCTAAAGAACGAAGTCTTACCGCGAAATCTCTTACTGTCTCGCCTTCTTGTTGTCTCGCTAAAAAAAAATTCTCCCGTTCTTTAAAAACTAAACGATTTTTGTTGCAATGTTTGTCGAGAAGCGCTAAAAGTTTATCAAAAGATAAGTCCGTTACTTTACTTGGAAAACACAGATTAATTAGTAAGGTTAACGTTTCTGATTCTAGGAGATTCAATAAAAAAGCCCGTTTTTTCTCACCAGACGCTTTGTCATCATGAATCACGAAAAATTGCTCTATCCGAAGTCGAAACAATTCCCAGTCTCCGGAGAGATGGCAAAACGGAGGTATTCTACCCGATTCCATAACTCCCAACAGATAGATCGGCAAAAAAAAACAACAATAACAAATAATCCCTCTCAAAGAAACAAAAGAACTTAACTCAGGAACTCTTCTGGTCTGGTCCTCTCCTTCCCTTCCTCTGGGTTGTATCCTTGTCCTCTGATTAATCCAATGATTATTCCTTGAAACGATTAATCCAATGATTAGTCCTTGACACGATTAATCCAATGATCCACAACCAGATCGCCTCCTTGCGGTATTTTTCTTCTTGTTCCTAGAACAAAAAATCTTCTTCCAGCCCGTAGCCACGGAAACAAATGCTCCTTAATCCCGAGCAGAATCTCTTCCGATTCTTTTGCCAAAACTGCAAGTCACTCCCGCAGTGACTTAGTCCTCCGTGCCCAGCACAAATTATTATACGCACGCGTAACTTTTCATAATTATACTTTAACGGCTGCGCCAGTTGTTATATCTGCCCTTTCCTCGGCAGATATTAATTATTACAAGGTTCTTTTAAATATAATGTGTTTATTACTTTTAATAACCTAGCTGGATAGCTACGACTGTTTACTATTCGGGGGTAGGTATATCTCTGCGCTCCCACCTAGGGAGCTGGTAAAGTCTATCTCTAGTACCACTTCTTGTACACTAATGCCATCTGGCGAGCTATGGCGCAAGCTAAATGCTTACCGCCATCTATCGTATTATTTCCATATTAAATACCTATTTACTATACATTACACGTGTACATCAGCCTTGCATTATTTTCAGATCTCCACAATTCTCACACGATAATTTATTTATTTATTTATTAACAGAAACAAACAGTACATTATTTACATTGGTGAAAAACGTTTACAGTTAATAAGTATATTTCAAGTTAGGTACCTATGGTATGTTTCATTGAGGTATCTTGTTTGTATTAAATTTTTACCGGGTGATGTGCGTTGTGGGAGGGTGTGTGTGTGTGAGTGTGTGAGTATGTTTGTGGATGTGAGAAGTGGTGATGTATGTATGTATGCGCCTTGAACAATTTACATTACTGACATGATGCTCTTTACATTGTTTTACCACACACTTCTTCAGTGATCTCATTTCTACAGCATTCAGTCTACTTTCATCCTTCCTCTGCCAGTTCTATGCTTCGTAAAAGTACCTAAACAGTTTTACTTAAGCCTCGATTACATTGAGCGAGTTTATAAGTTTATAATAATTGTGATGTATGTATGTATGCGCCTTGAACAATTTACATTACTGACATGATGCTCTTTACATTGTTTTACCACACACTTCTTCAGTGATCTCATTTCTACAGCATTCAGTCTACTTTCATCGTTCCTCTGCCAGTTCTATGCTTCGTAAAAGTACCTAAACAGTATTACTTAAGCCTCGATTACATTGAGCGAGTTTATAAGCTACTAGCCGGCGAATTCACTATCTGCTAGTAGTGTAATCATATTTACTAGCTAACTAGCAGATTTTACACTGAACGAGTTTACTAGCAAATTCGCCGACTAGTAGCTTGTAAACTCGCTTAATGTAATCGAGGTTTTAGGTAAATATCGTGATGTCTAAACTTATCTTGAATTCAGTTCCTTACTCACAGGGTGTATCGGTATTAAATTTAAGCTTGGTATTACTTATTGGTAATCTTTGTGTGTTAATGATGTTTCGTATATTCCATGTGCATGTATACCAAATGTGTAAGAACTAATGTAAGAACCGACCTAATAATAATTTTTTTAGGCTTTTGTAATATTATATCGTACTTGTGTTATGACCGTATTACGAATGACGAGTTACAACAAGCTTAGAGATAACGATTGCTAAAATAACGTATGTATAGAAGGGATGTGCTCATTGTAACACATTTCTTCAGACTGATGGATGGTTAGAAAACTCGACTATCATGGAGAGCATTTGTTTCTTTATTCCCGATAGTTATCTCCATTACTGACAGCATAAAGACTTTTTTATCTTCCGACTTGCAGAACTAACTTGCCAATGGACATGACAGTCGGTTAATGATTTGATATGTTTAACATCGATGAAGCATAATTTAGATGGCAAACTTTGTTGCTGATATTGTGTTACATTGATGTTTAAATTGCTTAAATCTGCTTATCTAATCTTAATATTTTCTCAACTTTAACATCGCTTTGAAAATTCAATTTCGTAATGTTTTTTAAATTAATAAATAGAATTGAATTGAATTGTATGACCGAGAAATGATTGAAGAGATAGTGCAAGAGCATTGTAAGAAGTGGATGAAAGAAGCCAGGAAAATTAAAAAAAGTCAGTTAAATACTTCAGTGATCATTTAATATCAAAACATATTCGAGGCGGATATTCAAAAGATCTTACGGATATGCTAAGACACATTTCGTGGAACTGCATCCATGGTTTCCACCATTCGAGAAGAAAAATAAGAATTTAATAGTTTTCCTATCACTTCATTATTAATACCTATGTCAGCGAATAAAATAAAAAATAAAAATGAATATTTTGTTCGTAAAATGTGTCGGGCATGAAAGAGTTAAGACACCAATTTGCCATCAGAACATCGATACCAGCGTTTAGCTTCAAGTGATAAGGGTTCAGGCTTCACACATTCAGGCCTATAAATCGCCTGTGATAAACCACAGGCCCTTCGTAAAAAACACCCATTCCTCAACATTTATTTCAATTAATCCCTTGTCCTCTATAAAACCCTTTCGCAAGTGTCATTAACTCAGTCATTTTCATTTTTGTATGGCTAGAATCTGATAGTAGAAAGCGGGTTAATAAATTTCGTAGCTGCGTAAAAAATAACGATCCATACGGTTTTATTGCTTTGACGTTACACCTTGAAAAATAACTCTCTACTCGGGGCCGTAAAATTAAATCTGCCGCTATAAAGATTAAAGGAAGCCTTTTCGAAATCACGTTACCGAATTTATTGGTCGTTGGAATATTCATAAAATTTGATCATTTCTCGCGTAATTCTCCGCGCTTAACTTCCCTACCCCAGAAATCATTTTTTATGTCTAAAATTAATTCAAATCTTGTACCAACGACCACTAAGCTTACTTTAGGTTTATCTTTAACGTGAAATTTCTTATTGATACATCGCCATAAAAAATATCTATATATGTACCTATTATCTATATATGCGTACCTATTTTTAAGCACACAATATATAGGTACCTAATAATAATAATAATAATGTTTAATTGTATAATTTTCAGATAAAAATTATACAATTAAACCTATGTGGAAACTTTGACTAGCCAATTAGGAATGGATCCTGTTTTAGGCCAGTCAAATTGACAAATTTAGTTCATATCATAAATTTTATCTTACATTGTTTAAGTATATAACATATTATTTAAAGAAGGAAAAAAGTGTTACAGTTGAATTCCTCATATAAGCTTTAGATAAATACACAATTTTGTACTTAATGAGAATAAGTATAAAATTGTGTATATTGTGTAATACACAATTTTGTAGTTATGAGAATAAGTATAAAATTATTTATTTATTTATTTATTGTTTCTTCACAATTGAAATATATTCTTTAGCAAATAATTATTAACCCCACTAGGGTTCGCCTGTATCGGGGTTAATAATTTCACAATTTAATAAAGTAACGCACAAAAATATCAGTCATTATCAAACAGTTAAGTAAATGCAAATTAATAAAATTTAAAATAACAATGATAAATGGAGAAAAACTGTAGAAAAAATAAATTCATAACAAAGTGTTGAGAGATCAAACAAAATGTTAATATTCATTGTGTCAATAGTTCATATCATTTTCAATAATAAAGAAGATAACAAATATAATATACCTTTACGGTTTACAAAAAAATAAAATTAAAAAGATAAGATTATTTAAAACCAATGTTAAATGGAGAAAAACTGTAGTGTAGTGTAATAAAAAAGTGTTGAGAAATCTAACAAAATGTTATTATTCATTGTGTCTTAGTTATTACCGTTTTCAATGATAGATAAGATAACAAAAAAAGAATGTACCTTTACGGTTTCGAAAAAAAAATAACATAATGATAAGCAAGTGATTTGATGTTAAAAGAAAATCTTTCTTAGAAGGCAACAAGGGAATCTAATATTAAAATAACATAATATTAAAATAAGAACCAAATAATTTTGAATTAAATACGAAATTTAAAAAAAATGACCAGAACATTTAGTACAGTTTTCTTCGAAATACGATTGTATTTTATTGATGCAATTTGTTATAGAGGTGGCAACCTGTGTGATATTTTGGTTTGACAATGTTGTGGGATAGGATAATCCTTATATATTTATTTATTTATTGTTTCTTTATATTTTTTTAGTTTTGGTGTAATTTCTTACACTTAAAATTTTAACCACTTGATAAAGTTGCCAATTCGATTGATTATGTATTTATTTATTTTGTATTACCTACATCCACGTTTTCCATACTGTTCCTTATCATTTCATTCTTTCTTTCTTAAATGTTCACCTCCCTTCCTTACCACCTTTCACACTTTTCTTCACTCACACATCTCTGTCTTGATACCTAGTCATTTTAATTTTTTTAAAATTATTATTCGAAAAAGTAAGTAGATACGTTATATTTTTAAAAGAAAAGTACATAATATATATGAATTACTTTTTTTTTTTTTGATCTATATACGTGATGTTTCAAATATATTATTCGATGCCTGTCTCGCTAGGGTATACCTGTGTTGAGACAGGGACTTAATTTGTTTTTAATTTATTTTATGTTCAAATATTTTTAGTGTCCGACCGAAAAAGGACTTTCTACCGAAACCGAAACCCAATCTTCGGTATCTGTCTCAATTTCGGCCGAAACCGAAACCGAAACTTTTTTAGACATGTTAAAAATCTATTGTTTACTGAAATTTTGCTTATTTTTTACACTTATACAGACAGTTAATACGTACGTTTTTTAAATTGAAATAAAAAATGATTTAGTTGAATTTAAAAAAAACAACAACAATTGAAGTATGTGAAAAAAAATTGATAGTAAAAATTAACAAAAACATGTTAACTATTTCTTGGAACAAAAATTTGTCAATGATCAACATTTACACTATAAAGGAAGGACCTCATTAATTGAGTATTTTAATTTTGTTTACAAACACAACATTCTTATTACACGTGTTAAATGAACTCAGCTGACGATGGCGGATGACACACGAGCCACGAACTCGACCAAAGTCAACCGAATGACGCGCGATAATTCACGAACGCAGAGTTTCGGTGCGGCCAAAGGTTAGGCAGATTTTTCTGCCGAAACCGAAACTAATGCCGAAATTTTCCGAAACCGAAACCGAATAATATATTTTAATACTACTCTTCCGTGATAAGATATTTAATAGTAATAATAATACTTTCTACAAATTTCCTCCTTTTTCCATTGTAAATTTTAATTTAAAATTTTATTTTATTATTAACTAACTCACTAACCATCACGCCGTTTCCCCGCAGCGGTAGGCAGAGAGGACGAACCGCCACACAACTCAATCTTGGCACACACTCTTTGCCTCGTTCACATTCATACATCGTCTCATACATGCTCTTCTATTATTCCGACTTTTCACATGACCCGACTCAAGTACCTGATTCACTTGGTCGTGCCATGTCTTTCTCGGGCGTCCCCGACTTCTTCTACCATTCACATTTGCGTCATATATTCTCCTTACCTTCCTTTCCTCGTTCATTCGCTCTACATGCCCAAACTATCGGTGAGTCCCTTTCTTAATCTTACACATCACGCTTACATCAGCCTTGCATTCTTTGCGGATATCCACGTTTCTCTCAGGGATCTCATTTCTACAGCATTCAGTCTACTTTCATCCTTCCTGTGCCAGTTCCATGCCTCACTGCCATATATCAGGGTAGGTTCCAGCACTCCATTATGGATGGCTAGCTTGGCTTCTTTGGACAGTTTTTTTTGGTGCCAACGGCGTTCAGTCCTCCATTAATAGAGTTACCCGCATTCACCCTCCTTTCAATATCTCTATCAGCCTTCCCATCTCTCGTAAACATACTTCCCAGATAAACAAACTAATCCACCTGCTCCAATCCATATGCATCATTTTATTATTATACTTGTACTTAACTGTTTTGTAATGACCGAAATTTATGTGTGTTACTTTTAATAAATTGTGAAATTATTGACCCCATGAGTATAAAAAAAAGAGAGGAAAAATCTCTCCTATGTCAACTTTGGGGATGCTGTGAGGAGGGGATTTTTGAAGGAGAGGAAGTTCTGGGAAAGAAAAAGGTATGAGGAATATGGGAATATAATAGGAATCTGGGGGTCAGTGTGTTCAGGAGTGACGGACGTATAAATCCTCCCCTCCCACTGCGGTGTAAGGCGATGTTCCGAGGGAGTATGACTGGAGAAGTCAAAGGGAATCCCTCGACCATTCCATCTCGATCCGGCCTGCCATGCAGCAGGTGGGCGGACGCATCCGCCGCCAAGACCTAGACAAACCTCACTACAATAACCCGGGCACCCCTGCTAACTCACTTAACGTAGCGAACCACTTGGGGTGACATTTGGCTGGGGTGTTTGTTATCCAATAAATGGTTCCCGGGGCGAAGGTACCTATACCCGCCTCCCAAATTGATAAATATTTGAGAAATGTTTCGAAAATTTATTCTGGATGTAAATATCTTTTTTATATTTACATACTTATTTATCTGAATATAAATATTACTGTCTCTCAAATGAACATTTTAAATATATGTTGATGAAATAGACTTTCTATCTAATAACATTTATTTCGTAGTAAAGATCACGAAGTAACCGGTGTCTACTTGCTTTATCTTTGTGTCCAGGTGGTCTCACAGTAAATATCACCAGAAGTACCTAATTACTGAAGTGCACTTATCTTTCTTTTAAAGTTCAACTTTACCAATTCCAACCGAACCGATACTTGTACGAAAAGAACCAACAAATGGTCTACACCTGGTTTCAGTGGCTCGTATTTGAAGTGGCACGGTGGGCACTTCTCCGGGCTGCTCCATTTGAAATATTTTACTTGGTAACTATTCATGCCACGAGATAAATTCCTAACACATGAAGTGCACAGGGAAGTGGAATCTTCCAGAGATGGTGAACCATTATGGTAAAGTATTTGGTTCAGTTCGAGCCAGGGCCGGATCTACGAAATCTGGCGCCCTGTGAAGTAGGTACCGATGGCACCCCCCTCCCCTACATTTTGATTATGATTAAAAATTCGTTCACCCCGATTTTTTTTTTTTTACACTAATTTATCAAATAAAATCAAGACATATTTTTTATCGGTGATGGAGAAATTGAAATAAAAAAATTCCCAAAGGAAACGAGTTTTTTTTTATGTCATTCTGCTCTTTAATTCTAAGTTTTAGATTCTGCGAGCCTGAAAGTTTTTTTTTTTAATTATTATTCTATTCATTGTAATCCACAGTACTTTTATAACCTCTAAAAACCAATAGAAATTTAGTTATTAATTTAAAAATCTAATAAGGATATAACCTCAAATTTGTACCTTGCATTTCCCCTGTGTTGAGCGAACAAACACCAAATTGAGTGAACAAACACTAAACACTGACTTATGGTATCAACGGCTTACGAAAGACGCTTAAACTGACACCGTAAAATAACAAATCCAACATCCAACAAATCTAATAGATATTAATTATATATTTAACGAACTTCAAATAACAGGTTTAGATGGAATTACACCCGTGCACCTGAACTTTTGCAAAGATATATTAGCTGACCACCTTGTTTTTCTTATTAATCAATCCCTGGATAGTGGAATCTTCCCAGATCAACTAAAGATAGCAAAAATAATTCCGATTTACAAAGATGATTGCAAAAAAAATCCTTCTAATTATCATCCTATATCCATCCTCTCTGTTTTCTCTAAAGTTTTTGAAAAGGTTATTAAGCTAAGGCTCACTAAATATCTCTTATCAAACAACTTACTCGCATCCCAACAGTATGGATTCAGAAACCAATCTAACACAAAATGTGCTGCTTTCGATTTTGTATATGCCCTCCAAAAACATATAGACCAGGGTAAGCATACTGCAGGCTTATTTATAGATTTAAAAAAGGCTTTCGATACGGTTGATTATGAGATACTACTAAAGAAGTTAGAACACCTAGGCATAGTAGGCACTCCCCTGAAGTTACTGTGTAGTTACCTCTCTAACCGACACTGTCAGACCTTTGTTGGAAAAGGGACAAGCAGTATGGGAACGATAAAATGTGGTGTGCCTCAGGGCTCCGTACTTGGACCATTACTATTTTAAATATATATAAATGATATTGCTAAATGGGGACTTAAGGGTACAATACAACTTTATGCAGATGATACAGTGATTCTTTATCACAATAATGACTTAAACAAACTAGAAAAGGAAATGGAAAGGGATATATCTTGCCTGGCAAACTGGCTGCGATTAAACACACTTAGCCTAAACATAAAAAAAAACACATTACATATTGTTTGCAAATAAAAAAAATGTAAGTCTTAATATAAGTCTTGATAATAACCGCCTTGAAAGGGCTGATGTTACAAAATATCTTGGCCTTTTCATTGATTCACAACTCACATGGAATCACCAATTTAAACATGTTCTATCCAAAATTACTCCTATAACTGGTGTTTTATATAGACTTCGCGGGTTACTTCCTCCCTCTCTATTAAGATCGATTTACCATGCTATGATTCACTCACATCTAATATATCTCGCCGGAATCTGGGGATTTGCTACAAAAAAAATGATTTCAGAAGTCCAAGTCGTCCAAAATAGAGCCCTGCGAAATATATTCAGTTTACCTTGGGATACACACGTCAAAGACATTTACAGAAACACCCAAATACTTCCTTTTAACACCATTCCCACTTTTGAAATAACAAAAACTATATTACAAGTAATTCAACACTCGGCACATTCCAACACTACACTCAATTACAATTGCGACGTACACCAACACAACACAAGAAATCACAACAAACTTCATATACCAAAAATCAAATCAACAAAATATGGACTAAGATCCCTAGAATACAAAGCTTACACAAAATATAATCAACTACCCAACGAGATCAAATGTGCAAGTCAATGTAAAAAGACCCAAACTAAAATGCTCAAACTTCATTTTATGAATGACTATCTGAAATAATAATGTTGTGTATGTCCTATGATATGTTTATTTAATAAATAATTCCAAATCGCCGGGCATTGATAATATTCGAATGTTCGACATTAAAAAACATATAACTATTCTATGTCCGGTAATTACCCATTTAATTAATAAAATATTGTCTCAAGCAGTTATACCTGATGAGCTTAAATGTAGTATTATTAGGCCAATATACAAAGGGGGAAAACATACTGAGATAGAAAATTACAGACCAATCAGTATACTGCCAGCTATTGAAAAAATTCTAGAAAAATACATCTCCGTAAATTTAATAAAATATCTAGAAAGATTCTCCATTATTGATCCTAACCAATACGGTTTTCAAAAAAATAAAAGCACTGAAATGTTACTACAAGACTTCTCGAATTACATAAATCAAGAACTCAATAATAAAAAACATATTCTGGTTTTATTCATAGACAACTCTAAAGCGTTCGATACCATTGATCCGACAAAACTATTACAGATATTGGAGGCGATAGGAATAAGGGGAAAATTACTAGAACTACTCAAAAACTATTTAAACAATCGACAAATTAAAGTTGAACTCTTCCAAACTTACAGCAAAGCTAAATATATGTCAACAGGAGTCCCGCAGGGGTCAATTCTCGGACCAACATTATACATAATATTCGTTTCACTCATGAATAAAATTTTCACATTCGTTAAACATTACGTTTATGCTGATGATACAGCACTAGTCATTTCGCATGAAGAATTGTGCATTGCAATAAAACTCATGCAGCATGATTTCTTTTCTCTACAGAAATGGTCACATGATGCGGGTCTTATAATAAATTCCAAAAAAACAAAATTAATGCACATACGATCTCCACATGCCAAATTTACCATCACGCCTTTAATAAAATCGCATACATTTGAATGTATACACAATTCGTCACAATCCTGCAAATGCGGAACCATTGAACTTGTACAAACGTATGTATATTTGGGGATAACTGTAGATATGCACATGAAATGGGATACTCACATAAGCAACATTTGCAAACGCCTACGAGCTATTGCTGGGCGAATTTACAAAATTAAATATTTTATGCCCGTAAGTACGTTAAAAATTATTTATTTGTCACTAGCGGAATCTACTATCAGATACGGAATAACGTCTTGGGGAAACTCGTGCAAGACAAATATAGGCTACATTCAAACAATTCAAAACTCTTTGACTAAGCTCTTGGTAAGCAAAAGTATTTATGCACAAAGAAGAGACATAAAATTATTATATGAATCAGTTAACATATTACCTGTTCGAGGGATATTATGGTTTAAAATTGTATGCCAAAACGTATTGTCGGATTCAATATACAAAGAAAAAGTTGATCATGCACATGGCACTAGATTTAGTAAAAATGAGGGTTTATCCATTCCGAAAATTATAAATAAATACGGGCAACGGACTCTCACTTATCTTGTCCCTACCATATTTAATAAGATGCCAATGAACATAAAAATCGAATCAAATTGCACCACCGATCTCAAAAAAAAAATTAAAAAATGGCTAATTGATCAAAACTTTTTATATTGATATTGTTTGTAATCTTATGTATAAATATGACTTTATTTATTTATTTATTTATTTAATTATTTTCATATTACATTAGGTTATAATAATGACGTATTGCCCATCTCACTAGGTGTGAAACACCTGTGTTGAGATGGCAATTTACAGAGTGGTTATAATCTATGATTTTGTTTTATTAATATTATGAACATGACAGGTTGATATAAAATCTTTTTTTTCTAAGTAATATACAATTCAAGTATGTTATATGAACATTGCAGTAGGTACATGGTTACATATTTACACACAGTAGGCATAAAGGTAAGAATGTTATTAAATACTCCTGATAGATATGTTTATTTGAGGTGATCAATGATTCTACTTTTAAATGCACTTTTGCTTTGAGTGTTTCTTATTTCAGTAGGTAGAGAATTGAATAGCTTTGTTGCATTATATTTAAAAGTTCTTTGTCCATAAGAGGTTTGACAAACTGGGATGTTAAAAGATTTTACATTTGACTCTCTTAGGGCTCTAGTGTTTATTCGTTCCTCAAACATGTGTGTATTTTTAAATTGGTGAAGCAGAATATTTTTTGAATACAGTTTTTGCAGGTTAGGAACATTTAGTGTCTTAAAAATAAAATCAGTGCTCGTTCTCAACGGGACTTTAAGAATAACCTTCAAAATAAGTTTTTGAATCTTTACTAAAGGCTCCAGGCAAGTATTTGTGGCACTTCCCCAGCTAATAATACCATATTCAAGTGATGATTGTATGAGAGCACAGTAAACTTGTTTCAGTTGTTTTATATTTAATATATCTCTAACATTTTTAAAGAAATAGACGAATTTCCTCAGTTTTGTCGTTAAGTTTGTAACATGTGCGTTCCATTTAAGAAGATCATCTATTTGAATACCAAGATATTTAATACTGTCAACTCTACTTATAGAAGGACAGGTACATGGAGTTAATGAGGGGTTACAGCTGTGAAATTTAAGGCTTTTTTGTGAAGGCAAAAGCTTATTTGATATTCGAAATGTTAGAAATTTGGTTTTGTCTGTATTCAGGGTTAATATGTGAGCATTAAGCCAATTTTTAACAATACGAAAGCCATTTTCTGCCATTTTAAAGACTTCATCCCAAGATTTGGCATAAAATAGCAAAACCGTATCATCGGCAAAAGTTGTGATTTGTCCACAAATTTGTAAGTTACATAGATCATTAATATATACTAAGAATAATAAGGGTCCTAGGATGCTACCTTGTGGAACTCCACAAACTGTTTTTTGGGAACTACTACAGGTACTGCTTATTTTAACACATTGCGTTCGATCAGTTAGATAACTATGAAGTAATTGAAGAACTGTATCTGATATTCCTACCCTCTTAAGTTTATCTAAAAGTATTTTGTGGTTCACAGTATCAAACGCCTTTGCAAGATCAAGGAAAATTGCTATACATTTATTTCCTTTGTCAACATTACTTGTTATGAAGTTTGTAACGTTAGCGATGGCGTCTGAGGTTGCCTGTATAATATCTGTCTGTCTGTATATTTTATGTCTTTGTATTCTACTTAAAAGTTATTCTTCTGTATCTATTTTGCATATTGTGGTTTCTTGTTATATTTGTGCTTTAGTGTCATATTAATATTGTTAAATTGACCTGCTGACAAACTGCCTTGGCGGTTTAGTGGGTGCTTAAAATGAAGAATAAAAAAATAAAAAAAAATACATACAGCTATATGTTTCATGTAATGCGTATCATTCCCGCAATGAGTTTATTTAACTCTTGGGAGTACAATGCTTTATATAATATACTATATTCTGTATTATATACTTTTAATAAATAAAAAAAAATAAAAAAACTGTCAACACGTTCAACCTGCAAATCCTGCAAACCATGCGATGCTTTTGTTAATGGAATTTACTGAAGATTTCATAAGAAAATGGTCTTTAACTACCTTCTCCTAGAGACTTAAATCGTACAAAATAAAACAATAGCGAGCGTACGGACAACACACTACCAAAAATTGTCAGCATTTTGAAAGGCACAAGTCGGTTTTTTTGATTCACAGAAACTAAAAAAACTGCGCTGTGATTTGTTATTGAATTTGGATCGCACCCATTCGTTGTAAAAGATATATGGAAAAATAGACCTTACGTTTAAACTAAATATATGGAATTTGTAAAAAAATTCTGTAACTGACTATAAATTCGTAAGCCGTTGATTTCAACCTGATGCGTGCACATTCTGTTTCTTTGGAAAGTGTTGCTAGAGCGTAATAATTATTTCGTACTATGGGTAATTTTTAAACGATTCAGGGAATATTATAACTAAATTTTAATACAATATTTATTTTCTCACGGCGCCCCTTCGGAGTTGGCGCCAGGTTTTTTGCACGTTTTTGAACGTATGGCAGATCCGGCGCTGGTTTGAGCCTTAAAAATATACGCTATTTTTGTGAAATGATACGCATTAAATTATAATTTCGTATTAAGGGATTCAAATACTGTAGTGTATCGTAATTAGTCTATGATTAGTTCTCACATTACTCTGGTTGTCTATGGGCTTTTCGGGTCACATGGGCTTGTTTCCGAGATGTGCCGAAGGTTACCGAAGGTAGGTAATTATAATTCTAGAGCTCCGCAGACAAAACCTAGCTTTATGTCAAAAAGGACGTTGGTCCTCCGAATTTGTCAAGATAAAAAAAATGCAATTGCATGGGTTAAAAACTACACTTTTGATGATTAATTTGTTAGTTTTCAATTTAATCTCCGCCCATTTCCACAGATTTGGCACGTCTTTTAACAAGGGCATGTATCACAGTGTTGTAAAAAGCACGGTCACATCCAGATCACCACCGCCATAACTTTCCCGGCCGATAATACAGTTTTGATTTTTTTTGCCCTTGGTGAGTTTGTGTGATGCATTTCCATTGACTGCCTCTGTGATAAGGAAAAGAATGCGACATTTGTATTTATCTGGGGTCACCACGAATGATGTCATCAACTTTCCTCAACCAGCGGTGTTTGTCCTACAGCTTCGTTACAGTGACGAACCCATTGTCTAGCAGTGCTGACGTCCACTGTTGCATCATGGTACACGTTTTTCAGCCTTGGGCGAATGGGCGTTTCACCTTCTACAGTGAAGAATCAATCACAGAATGTTGTCTAATACGAACATCGATGTCGGCCATTTTGCAAGGGACTGCAGTGCTGCCACCTGTTGACGCAAAAAAATCACTACTGTAGCAGACTGTAGGAGAAGGTTTGAGGAATAGCACCAAATTCAAAATTTTCACTTAACTAACTTTATTTAAGGACAAAAAAATAGGAGGCATTACTTTTTGACTGCTCCTAGTATAACTATAAATTACGGTACGTCAATAAACAGTCACTGTGATTTAAAGAACCTAATTCTTTCAATGAGCA
Organism: Limnephilus lunatus; assembly: GCA_917563855.2. Taxonomy (NCBI): domain Eukaryota; kingdom Metazoa; phylum Arthropoda; class Insecta; order Trichoptera; family Limnephilidae; genus Limnephilus; species Limnephilus lunatus. The sequence goes on along the minus strand of OU830601.1, from coordinate 13,677,756 downwards.
TCCTGTAGTACTGGAGAACACTGGTCTCAGTACTTACAAATAACGAGTGTCCCTGGAGAGAACATTGAAGATATTAAATGAGTTTTTATGAGTTTATGTGAGTTTTCTCTTTCTACAATATATTCTAGAACATTAAAAAATATTTTTCCTTCCAATATAATATCAAGATGTTCAATTTATTATTATTATTTTTTAACATATTATTCATAATGTGACTTAACATGGATAGTGCACAGTTATTAGTAATGACAGTACACAATTGCTGACCCTCTACAAATATTAGTGCACCCCATTAGCTTGAATTTGGCAGCCACCTCTGGTCTGGAGCCCCAAAATAACTGAAAAAAAATCCAATGAGTCCGTGCAAAAGCGGACGGTACTTGTGATGGTTTCCCTGTTAACATACGGATTGAAATCTTTAGAACACTGGCGTCAGGTATGCTGTCCTTGTTCTACCGCATGGAAGATTCCCTGAGGAACTGGCGTTATTGATCCCTTCGGCACCGATGCATAGTCGGGAAGCATGACAAACGCGTGCCCAACATATGTGCACAGTTGATTTATGTCACGTGAGAACGGGTTGTTTCTAAGTCTTGATCTTGAGTTCAAGAGCTGGAACGATTTTCCGGGCTCTGTATTTCCTCCCTCCTACAATACGGGTTTTGCAATACCCATGTTCACTCCTTCCACTCCTCAAAAGACCCTCTACACAGCATCCCCAAAAATAACTCCCTTCATTTCTTATTAATATGAATAATCGGGTATTCATGGATAAAATCCAGAAACATAATACGAAATATGGAGTTTTTAGCCATTAAATAATCAAAAGTTTGGTCGGTATATTATGGATACAAATTAGTAGAAAATTTTCATGTTTAAAGCATGAGTAAACAAAACATGTAAATATGTTTTAAAACTTTCACACCAAAATTCCTGCAAATTGCTAATCAAAATTATTAACAAACAAAAGTTAAACAAATATTATGTTTATGCCAGAATATTCATTATTGCCTTGAGTTCGTTCAGACCAACTACGTAACTTTTACGCCATTCACCGCAGGGGTAGGTATGGCCGATGGAAAACCACGCAATTCTGCTTTAAACACACTCACTCACACTTAAATATATGCTCTTTGATGTATTATTTTTCGGATTCTTGACTCCAGATATGATTAGATTCAAAGATTTGGTTAACTTGATCGTCAGTGTCTTCCAAAAGCTTTCGATACTTCTTCATCCCTGATATTTCTTTGTTCATCATCCATATTACGCTAAACATCTAATATTGTTCTTTACACTCTCATCGGTATTCAATTCCTTTCGGATCTCCTCATCCGTCATACGGTAATAGATAGTCAGTGATCTCATTTCTACAATATTAAATTTATTTTCACCCTTCCTCAGTCTCTTTGCAATACATCAGAGCCAGCATTACAAATCCTTCGTAGACTTCTTATTGTGTATGGAGAGAGGGTCAGAGAGGGACATCAGGTCTGGGAGCCTGTAGAGGACTTCAAGCATCGGTTTATGGACTTCTGAAATCTCGCCAGGGGATGAATGAAGCGGACATTCGTTGACAACATGTTCGATGGTCGGCACCGCACCGCATTCACCTATCAAAGACTCTTTAACGCTCCACCTAGGCATCATGGCACAGGGGCTGTGGAAGCACATTATACTATTGATGGAAGACCAACGTTTACGAGACAGTGAGAAGCTTAAAAACCAGGCTGTTTTTCAGCAGTGTAATGTAAAAGTTGTGTATTTATCACGTCAATCGATTGGCATTCAAATTTCTCCATAACTACTGGAGTGAGAGCTATCCGGAGGAGTCTCTCTCCTTTCATCCACATGTGGGACTACGAGTATTGATTCTATTGCATGTTAACTTCTTTATGACTTAGGATTGTATCCAGTCGTGCATTAATTGAATTTATTTCACATACATGTACACATAACTCTTATATTACAATAATCACCAAAAGGTTGCCTTTAGTAACGGTTAAGCATCTCGAAATCGGTCACCGTTGCCTTCACGCCTTGTTTATTTGTTTGTCCCAGGGATCCAGCGCTGAAGCCTTCAGCATAATTCATTCTCTTCGAAAGCCTCTTCTGTCAAATTAGGCATACATACAACGATTGAAAGATTCATAAAGAATGGAGAACGTGTCACCAAGTTATAATTCCAATTCCAAACCTCAGCACAGGTTCGCCTAGTGAGGTGTCTACAAAACACTACTACTAACCAATTAACCTACAGGTACTGATCATTAACGTTTTTTTATTACTGAAACTTATTATCTAGGTATGTAAACTTCTATAATAATCTGTTACATACAGGGTGTCCGGGGGTAAAGTGCAGTAACTTCGGGAGGTGATTCGACATGATCGTAGGAGTAAAAAAGATAAATAACTTTTTCCGAAATTCCAACTTTTTTTTTTCATACAAAAAGATATACCTGCTATAAATCCTTAGTGTAGGTACAAACTTACCCGATAAATTCGCAGTGAGTTTGACAGTGTCATTGTGGCAACGTTGCATATTTATGAGTGGCACGTATCCATGGAAACCACATGTAAATTGTAAACAATAACAAGACTGACAGTTCGCCGTTTTACAATGTGCAACAAAATCGTATGTTTTATAATGTTTTAAACCAAATTCAACTGAGAACTGCACTAAAATAACAATATTCATATGAAGTTACACTTTTTACTATAAAAATTATTAATAACTAATTGAACACTTAACTAATATCATCGTTTTTCACTAATTTAATAAATTTTCAAAATGTCCACCTTCTGCTTGCAGGCAAGCATGTAAACGTACAGTAATATTGTTTACGATTCGTACGTTGTGGCGTATTTCATCTGCGGCTTCGTAAATTCGTAAACGGAGATCTTCTACGGTATTTACTTCCTTGGCGTAAACTTTTTCCTTCATCGCACCCCAAAAAAAAAAATCTAAGGGTGTCAAGTCTGGAGATCGCGCCGGCCATGGCGAATGACTTCCCATCATGTAGTCCGTAAATAAAATGAATATCTGCTCGTTCTTCGTTAGTAAAACCAGGCATTATCACAGTAATTAAAGAACAAAATTACGCACAAAAAACACAATTTTAACACATAAATAAAACTCGATGTTTACTGTAAATCTTCGAAGAAAACAAGCACTGAATAAATATGTTCTTTAAGTAAGACATAAACACTAGATAAAAAAACACTAAATTAATGGGTTTTGATTAAAATTAGAGTTTTAACAACTATTAGATATCACATTCATGAGCAACAAGTAGGTCACGCTGCTTTTAAAAATAGACTGAATATCGGGTAGCGGAGTTGGAGGGAGTTAGTATTGGCGCAGGCAGTAGATCAACATGACAATTTCCGAATCATTTTCGGGTGGCGGGGGTAGCGGGTATTAGTTACCGGGGGACGCGGGTGATAGATTTGGCAACACGGCAAAAACTAAGGCCGTCTACACACGTCGGAGCAATTTTTCGTTTTTAGCTGTAAAGTACATCTAAAAGTTGGAATTTTGGAAAAAGATATTGATCTTTTTTACTTCTACGATCATGTAGAATCACCTCCCGAAGTTACTGCACTTTACCCCCGGACACCCTGTATACATACATATGTACGAGAATAGAAATACAATAAATAAATCACTGTAGCTTTCTCTATTTATATAGAGAGCTGTTTTAGTCAATGTACAAATAATATAATAATAATAATATAACATTTGTGTTGCGTAGTTTTGTGTTATTTTACTACAATCGCTCTTCACTAAAAGCAATACAGTATTAAATAATGATTTTGTTGTACAATCCATTGCCTCAGTGGCCATTTTGAAATTATTACTCCTTATTCTTAAGAATATAATCATATCTACGAAAGTTTTATTAAAAAAATTCCGTGGTTTTAATTTGATTATTAAATTCATCATTAAAATACGACGATTAAATATGTATCTACTCCTTTTTGCTTCTGATTATTTATTCCTATTTCTCATGTCAGTGTTTTTTTTTTGTGGATTAAAATTATGTATACAGATCTAAACGTGATTCAAAAGGTATGATCCAATGAATCAAAGTTATTGGTTTGTGGGCGATTTATTTTAGTGAATCATTTGGAATGATTCACTTAAATAGAAATGTTAATTTTGTTATAACTTTAAACTATATGTCTATATTAATCTCAATAACTAAATATGTTTTACAAAGGTAAAACACGATATTATTCAATTCAAACTAACAACTTATTTGCTTTATGCTTATTTTACAATAGGTACCCATCGTTCCTGCTATGCACCAAAAAATACATTAGGTATAAAGGGTGGTCCAACCATAATGCACAATGTTAATCATTAACATTACATAGTATAAAATTAATGAAGTCGCTCAAAATGTTTGTGAGCTTAGATCTTTTAAACTACCCAACGGATTTTCATGCGGTTTTCACCAATAGATGGAGTGATTATAGAGGAAGGTTTGTATGTATAAAACATGCTTATTATAGTAGAGAAAAACCGATAAATTTAAATATTCAATTCAGGCAGCGGGCAGCGGGCAGCTGGTAAGCGGTTGGGTGGATTTTATAAAGTTTGGGTATTGGCGTTGTGTTTCGTTAGCCACACTAACGTGTGGCCGGGTCTGCTAGTTGTAAATAAAACAAAAAGGTTTCAGAGAATAACCTTAATTTTTTTTATTATGATAGAAAGATCTATGACAATTATGTGTAGGGTGATCCAACGCACGATGTTAATTGTGAGCCACACCTCAATGTCAAGTTTTTTGCCCAACTTTATTTGACATTTCTTTGTTTCAGTCTTTGACAAATTCAACCATGGAGAGGTACACAATTGTTGAAGCGTTTTATGAAAATGGGCGTTCAAATCAAAATGCATTTCGTGGACTTCGTGAAGAGAGCTAAAGGATGTGATAATTCGGCGCATTAATGACATTGAACCTCAATTATGACTCAGCATCATTGAAAATATGGACCATCGGATAGAGGTATGCCACCGAAGCCGTGGCGAGCATTTGGCCGATATTTTGTTTCACACGTAATTGTCATAGATCTTTCTATTATAATAAAAAAAAATTAAAATAATTCTCTGAAAACTTTTTGTTTAATTTACAATTAAAATCGTGCGTTATGGTTGGACCACCCTTCCTTAAATTAATACTATTTATCGTAAGAACTTTGTATCATAACTTTTTATTTGCAGCGTCTTTACTTAATCTACTGTAAACTGATTAAAAAACTTGTTAAAAATTACTCTTGAACCTAAAAAGCCAGGAATACCAGTTTTCATTCAATTTCACTGTTGTGCTGAATCCACTAAAGTTATTCAGTCTAAGATATCTTCAAACCAAGGGGTGGACAACATTTAAGTAAAGCTCTCGGAAATATAACTCTATTATCGAATTATCTCAGATATTGCGTGAAGGCTATAAAACACTCTCGGTTTGAGTAAAGGGTTTCTTAATTTAATCAACACCGATAATTCTGAGAATACTTACGCAGCTTTGTCATCAAAGTAGACAATTTTACAGGATTAGACAATGTTATAAAGCTTTTGATAATGTACCGAAGCTAGGGTTGAAGATTTCTTACAATTTTAGAAAGCAATTAGGATACACCAAGATAAGGGTAGTTTACAATGGGGACAAATTTAACACAGATTAAACTACCCTCCATTACCCCTCCCCTCCCCAATCATACTTCTCTCACTAAATCATTAAGTCTACATTTGTAATGTAGTTTTACAGAAATCCTGAATATGTGAGAATTGCTTACGAAATTTGTCAGTTGAACCTAATCAATAAACATGTTTTCGATATCAAAATATTGCCAAAAAATAAGTTTACTGTGTTTGAAGAAAAAAAATGCTGTCGCCTTGATACTATTATTTTAAGTGTTCGATGGCAATCTCCACTTTTTCAACTAAAGTCTCAAATCCTCCAATTGAAATAACCACGAAACAAATACGAATACTAATTCACCAAGACATTATAGCTTAACTGTCTACAGACGAAAATAACGACTGTCCCAAGTCCCGAAGGATGTCTATCCGGAAAGTTTAATTATAATTAATGGTAGTTACTTCATCGCGTGATGTCCTCTCTTATATATAACTACTATTTATACAATAAAAAAGCCCTTAATTCTGAAACTGTAAGAGATGAACTTTAATTGGATAATAATCTACCGTTGTTCATTACAATTATTTTATTTATTTGTGGGTTTAATGTAATCCGACGAGAGAACTGCACATTAGCCCCTTTTATTTATAATTGAATGTTATGTTATGTGTAGTCAGTCTTGCTGTATTGATGTGAGACATGAACCTTGAAAGTAAATACCACTAACGCGTTTGAGGTGTTTGAAATGTGGCTTCACCGGAGATTGCTCAAAGTCCCATGGACCGACGCGATCACCAACATAGAAATTCTCACATTAGTAAAAGCCAGGAAAATTTCATATCTGGGTCACATACTACGAGGGGAGAATATCACTTGCTCCTATTAATATTAAAAGTAGGAGACAAATGTCTTTGCTGCGAAATGTACGAGAGTAGAGTGGTGTTAGAAGTGTGGAGGAGCTATTCCGGGCAGCGCAAGATAGAGATACATTTTCCAGAATGATTGAAAACGTCGGGGGACCTGATAGGGCACACGAAGAAGAAGATTTATAATTGCTGTGTAAATATTCAGCGGTGAAGAGTGAAAAACTTTTCTTATTTCCACGGCGTTGGTATGGTTAAAACGGTCTTAAACTGGGCTTAAAGCCAGTTTACCTCTCCCATCTCTGAACCAGCGCATAAGAAACTGCAACGGGTTTTTGCAAGGGTCTTACCCATCAGATTCTCAACCACTACATTTGAGTTTGATTTTAATCGCTGCCGGCCGGCCCGCCTAACACTTTTAACTAATTAACCAACCATCGCGCCATTTCCCCGCAGGGGTAGACATAGGGGACGGACCGCCAAACAACGCTGCCTTAGCACACACTCTTTGCCTTATTCACATTCATACATCGTCTTATACACCACTCTTCTATTATCATGCCATGTCTTCCTCGGTCGTCTCCGACTTGTTCTACCGTTCACATTTGCGTCACATATTCTTCTTACACTACTTTCTTTGTTCATTCGCTCTACATGCCCACACTCTTAAAAAAATATAAATGAATATATTTATTCTACCCTCCTCTTTTAAATTTAAACTAGCTTGCTTGTACGTCACACCAGAATGTTTTAAACAAAAACAAAAAGTAAAGTTCCCCATCGATATTCGAGCCCTAGGAAAAGTCATCGTCAGTAGGAAGTGGTATACAAACTACAAACACAAACAACCACGGAGAGATGAAGATGCACTACCCAGATGAGAGTATCTTGTACCCAGCGTCCTGTTAGGACACAGAACGGAAATTCCCTAGATATCTAAACCGACTTTGAATAAAACTGGCGTCACAAATTATCAGTACTAATAGCCTAAAGACTGTACGGTAGAAATTTAAGGACCCGGCTAAGAATGCAATTCGGACGACGCGCCTTACACAAACCGTTTTCATAAGTGGAGTTTGAATACAAATCTACTTTTGTAAAATAACCCAATTAAAGCAATTTCACAAGATGGCGCCACTTTCGTTAACACCAGGGGGCCTAGTCCCTATCTTTTACGTTTTGCTAACAGCCTGTAAGCTTAACTTGGTGGTTTGAGCAAAGTTGTCGCAACTGGCTAAAATGGTAGTCAGTAACTTTTCTGTTAAGGTTTAGTATATTTTATCGTCGCAACCGACAGAAAAGAAACAGAAAAGTTACTGACTACCATTTTTAGCCAGTTGCGACAACTTTGATCAAACCACCAAGTTAAGCTAACAGGCTGTTAGTAAAACGTAAAAGATAGGGACTAGGCCCCCTGGCATGAGAAGCATCCACTGGCAGGCGTAAATACTCTCGATTCGTAATTTCGAGAATCTCACCCGATATGGAGTGATTGACGTCATTGACGATAATATGATTATAATTGTTACTGTCAATTGGGAATAATAATACCATAATATTTTGAACCTTTTTAAATGAGCGTTTATTTAATGAGTCACAATGACATTGAGTTTTATACTTCAGTTCAAAATTTTTTGCGCGAAATTGTAGTTTATTTAACATAACTTAAAAAATTAAAACGCCTAAAGAAAGTGTGAAATGTATCAGTGTGCATAGCTTATGAATGAACTTATTTTCTATACTGACACAATGCCCACTCGAACTTCTGTAGCGCCCTCTAAATGCAAAAAAATTAAAAACGCCTCGCCAGACCTCCAAAACTCCCACATAGCACCTAGTGCTGGCGTCCTGGTTAAGAATTACTGCATTAGACTGTACGACTCCAGAATTTCTTTTTTATAGCTTTAAATGACTTTTCAAAGAGGTGTTGAGTCGAGTTGATTCTGAGTTGGCATGTAACCTTGAAAATATTTGATAAATTTCACAAGAAGTATGTTGAATTTGGCTTATTTTTGTTACACCGATACGCCCACTATACATTTCTACCGGTTTATCTCTTCAGTTCAGTGAGTTTGAATATGTTGGTATTGTCGGTTGCATGCACGAGCCATCAATGACAATATTGGAACAGATTTTGAAAGGGATCGATGTTTGAAGCCGACGCGACGAGACATAACTCAGTTTGGTTGGTTGGTAGAATCATGTTTAGCAGTTACAGGAATAGCCTCCTACGTACTAGTAACATGTACGTCGATATGTATGTAATAATAGCAACTTGGAGGATGTCTACGTAGATCAAAGTTTCCATATTATAACTTACAGAGTAGGTGAGAAACTTTCGCGTTCTTTATTGAAATATGCAGGTTTGCAATGCTTGAATAAAATAAACAAGCTTTTATTGTAATTCTTTCGATAATAGAATTTCGGTAATTTCGACAAGCTCCAACTCTGAATACTTATACTCGTAGTTGAGACCTCGCGTTATGTTGATTATTCCGATTTGACAGCTTGTAAAGCTCATGCGAGCTCTAGCGGAGTAAAAAGGTACTATCCAACACGGCTATCACCTTGAAAGAATTGAATGGAGCTAGCACAAATAAAATATTTACAGACAGACGAAATGCAAAGGCCCGGAGTTAAAGCTAGACTTCGTTGCGGTCAGTCAATTATGGAAAAAAGGTTTATGAAATAAGATTTTATTTTAAGGTGTTAACTTTCTACTTAATTCAAGAATATTAGTTTAGTTAGCTTATAGTTTTCGGATATGTTCAGAAATATTTCATTTATTTGGATTTTATTGCAAAGCGGAAATACTTTGACCCTCCGAAAGAATATGGTCGAGGCCTGAGGAGTCAAGCTATTTATTAGACCCTTTAGGTGTGACAGTTATATTGTAAATGGCAAGCAAATGTTGTGTTGATGTGAAGGTAATGTCCTTGAGGCGACATACACTGAATAAAATTACCCTATTAATATTCTATCAATTCTTTCCTATATCAGTTATTCTCAGAAATTACTGTCTATGAAAGATCGGGTTTCCACAAACACTGATTATAACATTATTCTCGGAAACGCTATCGATCTGAATAATGACTTTAAATTTGGTCAAGAAAAAAAAATACGCGTGTAGCCTATAATTTAAATGTAATCATTCAATTCCAAATGTTATTAATATGGTAATCGCGTGTAAAATACAATAAAGTTGATTGATTTATTGCATTTGGGGTGTATCATTTAAATCATATCAATCACCGATCATTCAAAATCATTTGGATTTGGATTTATATTTATTACAACGTAGTGAAGTCTGTACATCCGACTTTGTATAACTTTTTTGATTGCTTGTTTAGTATTATATAGTGTGGGAAAGTTTTTAACGGAATGTAACGTAACTAAATACAGGAAATTCAAATTGTGAAGTTGTGGAATAAGAAAGGTATCTCAAATAAAAAAAACTGTTTTTTTTTATTATTTTGTTTTGTTTTATGTTTGGTTTTATTTTTTTTTAAATATTTTATCATAATTTTTACATTTTAAGAAGATATATTTTAAGATATAAAAATTCGTAAAAGAGATATAGAATATTTGCCTGGCTCCTCACTAGGGATCTTGTGCTGATTTTTTGATTTTATGGATTCTTTCGTAATCCTCTAATTAGCTAGGGCTTATAACAATACCTTTTCATGTTTATAACTAGTACTGCGGCTCATTCGCACAAAATTATTATACTTATCAAGGAAGACTTATTTTCAACCGATTACCGGATGAAATTAGAAAAATTAATGATAAAATCCAATTAATAAACTCTGTTAAAAATTTTTTTAAAGATAATCTCAAAAAAAAAGTTTCCGACTAATCTAATCTAAAGAACAACTTATAACTCAGTTTCCAAGTGATACCCCGTTTTTCAAATAAGGTAAATTTTGTTTTGTTTTTAACAACTAATTACAATAACTCAAGATACTTTATTCTAATAGTAAAATTGTTTATTAGTAGAAAAATACCTTTAATTACATATCACCGAACTTACAACTTATTGTTTTTTACATTCACATAGTAATTTAAGAACTCATAACATAATATAGCATTAAAAAATGTACACTACTCTTCCAGACACAAGCTAATGCTTCTATGGAAGAGTGGTATTAACATTCGAACATGAACATGTATGCTAATTATAACATTATCTAAATGTATACTATAATTTATATGCTAATAAAAAAAAAAAAAAAAAAAAAAAAAAAATTTGGCCTTTTTACTATCACCGTCTGATGGGACTACATAGTTATTGGATGAATGTTTTTATACCTACGGACTTGTTTAATCTGTACATCTTTTACGGATCATCGTTATTTATTTTTGGCGTATTATGTCGTGTTGTGCCATCTCTTCTTTAGCCAACTTTTCGGATGGCACGGCGTTACAGTATCCATCATCAGGATAGACGTGTATTTGACGATGGACACTGTAACGTTGTCCGAAAAGTTGGCTAAAGGAAGGAGAGCAATGGTGACCCCTCTAGTGATTCAGTGAAACAGCGCAATTAAAATGATCAAACTTTCTACTAGACTCTATTACGGTACTGCTTTTCAGAGATGCAGAGGAAAACGTTGATACTCTCACTTAATTGTTAAGCTTACCCTAAATAAATTAACACCCTCTCTATCTATCTCTATATCTGTGAAACACCTTACCAAAATATAACTTATTTACATGAACAAGTAAGTGACGTACACTTTCATGTCATCACGAAGTCCTGTATTATGTACCAGGTGAATCAAATTATTGATTATATTTATTTTTGAACCGTTTTGTTGAGACTGCTGGTTTCGTTCAGGCTATCTACTTTCTTGGTCGGTTGCAGTATACAACCACTGAACAGTGAACAGATATTACTTACAAGCAATAAGATTACAGATTTTGAATTAAAATTGATATCCCCACTTTACCCTTTAACTGCTAGAACACAGACAAGATAATAAAATTGATTATCTGAAAACCAAGAAAAAAATTCGATATTTGTAAATAGTGATTTGTATCGAACGTGTGATGCAATTAGATGACGCACCGCCAACAACATTGTTGCACCATTATTACGCGGCAGTACAAAAATACTGATTTCATAACATTTATTAAAACGTGAATCGCCTTTACTATAAAAGCCAGTACAAAAGGAGGAGCTTCATTCAGTCACCAGTCATCAGTTATTGTGGCAGTACCTCTACAGAACTTACTCGATTCAAGACGTCAGTATCGCCGTTACAAGTTGGAACTTCAAGACTGCAGTCTCTTTCACCTCAAGAGTTTGTCGGAGCGACATCGCCTGCCGATGTGTCTGAACAATACCTACAAAACGCTGACGCCTGAGCCCCATGGCCACCCTCGGGCTCCTTTGAACTTGCTGATTGTAACCAGGCCCTTGAAGACGCTGACGCCTGAGCCCCATGGCCACCCTCGGGCTCCCTTGAACTTGCTGATTGTAACCAGGCCCTTGAAGACGCTGACGCCTGAGCCCCATGGCCATCCTTGGGCTCCCTTGACTTGCTGATTCTTACCAAGCCCTTGAAGATGCTGATGCCTGAGCCCCATGGCCACCCTCGGGCTCCTTTGAACTTGCTGATTGTAACCAGGCCCTTGAAGACGCTGACGCCTGAGCCCCATGGCCACCCTCGGGCTCCCTTGACTTGCTGATTCTTACCAAGCCCTTGAAGATGCTGATGCCTGAGCCCCATGGCCACCCTCGGGCTCCTTTGAACTTGCTGATTCTTACCAAGCCCTTGAAGACGCTGCGATACACCTGGCCATCTTGCTCCGGGCTGCTAGCCTGGGGCTCCCTTGCATCTCTCTGCCCTGATGATAACGCCTGAGCAAGATACATGATATGGACTCCCGCCACACTTAATAAAAGCAGACCGATTATCCTGAAACCAATCAACATGTGAGTTGCTGCGACCACCCCCTGGATGCTGATGCCAGATATGCAGCAATCCACGAGAACATACACCTTCTGGGGCGCAGCCCGTCTCGATTACTAGCAACCAGCGTCCACCGCAGCCTACATGCTCCGATGCAAGAGTATTCCATCTCACAATGCACGGTGGAAGATGCAATACCACTCCACCCCAATGTGCAGAAGATGCCCGTCCAGCATAGAAGCTTGTGACCATACTACGGAACTTCAACAGCTGTCAAGGCGAGAACACATCTCTATCAAGACATTTCGATTGTCAGGCGTCTCTGTGTGCCAGCGCTTATTATCTACAGTTTTGTGCAAGCCTAGAGGTCTCGTACAAATTGGTCCTTCGAGCCGGATCTACACATCACGCATTATTAGAGATACCATCGCTTGGCAGCGGCTGCAAGACAACAAACTCGTCCAAGACGCCCAGTGCACACCTCAAATGCACACATAGCCAACTGGTTCGCGAGTTTGCTGCGACCGTCCCAGTCCTGGAAACTGGTGCCGGATATTCAGCCGCTCACAACCACATAATGGCCAGCCAACTGGTTCGCGAGTTAGCTGCGACCGTCCCAGCCCTGGATGCTGGTGCCGGATATTCAGCCGCTCACAACCACATAATGGCCAGCCAACTGGTTCGCGAGTTTGCTGCGACCGTCCCAGCCCTGGATGCTGGTGCCGGATATTCAGCCGCTCACAACCACATAATGGCCAGCCAACTGGTTCGCGAGTTTGCTGCGACCGTCCCAGCCCTGGATGCTGGTGCCGGATATTCAGCCGCTCACAACCACATAATGGCCAGCCAACTGGTTCGCGAGTTTGCTGCGACCGTCCCAGCCCTGGATGCTGGTGCCGGATATTCAGCCGCTCACAACCACATAATGGCCAGCCAACTGGTTCGCGAGTTTGCTGCGACCGTCCCAGTCCTGGAAACTGGTGCCGGATATTCAGCAGCTCACGACCAGCCAACCGGTACGCGAGTTTGCTGCGACCGTCCCAGCCCTGGATGCTGGTGCCGGATATTCAGCCGTTCACAACCACATAATGGCCAGCCAACTGGTTCGCGAGTTTGCTGCGACCGTCCCAGCCCTGGATGCTGGTGCCGGATATTCAGCCGCTCACAACCACATAATGGCCAGCCAACTGGTTCGCGAGTTTGCTGCGACCGTCCCAGTCCTGGAAACTGGTGCCGGATATTCAGCAGCTCACGACCAGCCAACCGGTACGCGAGTTTGCTGCGACCGTCCCAGCCCTGGATGCTGGTGCCGGATATTCAGCCGCTCACAACCACATAATGGCCAGCCAACTGGTTCGCGAGTTTGCTGCGACCGTCCCAGCCCTGGATGCTGGTGCCGGATATTCAGCCGCTCACAACCACATAATGGCCAGCCAACCGGTTCGCGAGTTTGCTGCGACAGTCCTAGCCTTGGATGCTGGTGCCTGATATTCAGCAGCTCACGACCACTTAACAGCTAGCCAACCGGTTCACGAGTTTGCTGCGACAGTCCTAGCCTTGGATGCTGGTGCCTGATATTCAGCAGCTCACGACCACTTAACAGCTAGCCAACCGGTTCACGAGTTTGCTGCGACAGTCCTAGCCTTGGATGCTGGTGCCTGATATTCAGCAGCTTACTACCACATAACAGCCAGCCAACCGATTCGCGAGTTTGCTGCGACCGTCCCAGCCTTGGATGCTGGTGCCAGATATTCAGCAACTCAGTCCAGTCCACATGAAACCCGGAACGCAGCCCGCCACATGGGCTAGCCGCACTTCCAACTTTACTGAGCCACGCACAGCGTCCGTGTGTGCCTCAAATGCACACCTGGCGTACCTAGAAGCGGTACATTCCCCAATGCAAGGAAAATCAATTTCCAGTGCGCAGCAGACCCAGGCAATTCACAAGGGATAAACAACCTTGCAACCAGATAGTCGCTGCATACAAACCCGACAAGCGTGCCACAACACCACGCATCATAGCCGTACGACGACACCTACCCCGACACTATTGATAGAACAAGACAACGCCCATCTAATTGTCTCTCGGGAAGTGCGTGAAAACCAAGATTCTTTACGGATAGTATCATGGACCGCACTAGGGTGGATCGCCCATGGAGGTGCCGTCCCCCGTGGTATCAGCAAAGCTACCACAGTGGCTCTAAAAATCGAGTCACCTGCAGACACCTGCTTAAGGGAGTTAGTAATGTCAAACGTTGCCGTTGACTCCCTCCCAAGTGACCAACGAGCCATCTGCCTGATAAATACAACCACATGCCCCCTCCACTGGAGTGGGAAATCGGTTTGTTATGACGCACCTAATCCACACTACAACCAGTGCGCATTGAAACATCTCAAGACTCATGGCGAAAAGACTAGCTCACACCATAAAAAAGAGAGGTCAGGTACAAATTTATCACGTCTGCTTCTGGATGGATTTCGCAATGTGCTGTACTGGCTGCGCACTGACCCTCGCGCTTACTGTACCTTCATGGCCAACAAACTGATGAGATAGATGAACTGACAAACAAACCCCACTGGAGATGGGTACCGACGAGACTTATTCCGGTTCACTCAGCACACCAAGAATGGTTGCAGCGTGACACCGACGCACTGGATCGGATCACCTCAATAATAGCAGAAGCACTCCACATTGCCAAAAACAAGCCCTATCAGAGAGTACAACAGCTGGCCCACCACGAGCTGCTCGCGGCCCTAAACGCTGCGACTCTACGCCAGCTGATCACCAACCTGCCGGAATTAGCACTCTCACCCCGAGCCGAGTCCTGCCATCCCATTTTTCATGATAAGTTATTCCTTTATATTTGTTTTATCCCATTACGCACGTATTGGCCAGCCAACCTGCTCACTAGTTTGTTGCGACCGGCCTTGGATGCCGGTGTCAGATATTCAGCAACTCAAGTACTGGCACCAGCTGGCCCACTTCCCAATTTGCTTGCGACGAGATACGCAACTCAAGTAATGACACCAGCTGGTCCACCTCCCAATTTGTTTGCAATGAGATATGCAACTCAAGTAATGGCATCAACTAGCCCACCTCCCAACAAATTTGCAACGAGATACGCCACTCAACCGAAGGCTAGCAAGGCTAATTCTAATTCCAACTTATAATTTTTATTCCAGCTCCACCTTGCAACCACTGAAAAAAGTGCAGCCAAGGCAAGCTAGCTCTGCTCCAGCAGTACCACTGCCAGTGGTACTCCTCATCATCGCAGCCAAGGCCAGCAAAACCTGCACCACTGCCAAAACAGCGCTCTACCTTGCAACCCCTAAAAGAAGTGCAACCAAAGCAAGCTAGCCCTGCTCCAGCAGTACCACTGCCAGTGGTACTCCTCATCATCGCAGCCAAGGCCAGCAAACCCTGCACCACTGCCAAAACAGCGGTACTCTCCAAAGTCTCCTCACACGGGGGGAGCTCATAGCCCCATCAAAAAGGACAAAATTTCACTGAGATGAAAAATGCCTTAGTGGCACTAAAGCCAGGACACAGACGCGTAATTTCTCAGAAATGCAGTGCATCAATTGGCGTTGTTTACCACCAATAATACCTCACACGGGGGGAACCTGGGAGAGGTTAATACGATCCGTAAAAAACGCACTAAGCAGCACACTTAAGGAGAGGGCTCCTAGGGACGAAACCCTGCTCATGGCCCTGGCAGAGGCTAAATTTGTTGTAAAAAACAGACCACCTCCAGAACTCACATATTAATGGACCCGCGAGATGACAGCCCCCTGACTCCCAACCAATTTTTGAGGGGATCAGCCGGAAAATGTCCCCACATGTCCCTTTATGGCAAAAACAAGGAGGAGGTTTGTCTTTAATTGTCGCCAATGGCGAATCAGCCAACAGCTCGCAGACTTGTTTAGGCAGCGCTGGCTGCGCGAGTATCTTCCCAGTATGGCCGCCTAACCAAAACGGCACCATCCATCGACACCTATCAAAAGCAATGAAATAGTGGTGATCGTAGATCTGACATTACCAGGAACAGCTGACCATGTGGCCGCATCCTCGAAGCCGTAACCACCGCCAACGGACAGGTCAAGACCGCCCGGGTCCGGACCCAGTCCGGAGTATACAAACTCGGCATTATTCTGCCAGCCCCGGCAACCACATCTGAAACACAAAATCACCCCGACCTGACCCACTGCCAGCTCTAGAGGTGGGATCACCGCTAAGGACTAACACGCTCGATAAAACAGCTAGGTGCAGCCATGACTGCACGAGGGGGAGAATGTATCGAACGTGTGATGCAATTAGATGACGCACCGCCAACAACATTGTTGCACCATTATTACGCGGCAGTACAAAAATACTGATTTCATAACATTTATTAAAACGTGAATCGCCTTTACTATAAAAGCCAGTACAAAAGGAGGAGCTTCATTCAGTCACCAGTCATCAGTTATTGTGGCAGTACCTCTACAGAACTTACTCGATTCAAGACGTCAGTATCGCCGTTACAAGTTGGAACTTCAAGACTGCAGTCTCTTTCACCTCAAGAGTTTGTCGGAGCGACATCGCCTGCCGATGTGTCTGAACAATACCTACAAAACGCTGACGCCTGAGCCCCATGGCCACCCTCGGGCTCCTTTGAACTTGCTGATTGTAACCAGGCCCTTGAAGACGCTGACGCCTGAGCCCCATGGCCACCCTCGGGCTCCCTTGAACTTGCTGATTGTAACCAGGCCCTTGAAGACGCTGACGCCTGAGCCCCATGGCCATCCTTGGGCTCCCTTGACTTGCTGATTCTTACCAAGCCCTTGAAGATGCTGATGCCTGAGCTCCATGGCCACCCTCGGGCTCCTTTGAACTTGCTGATTGTAACCAGGCCCTTGAAGACGCTGACGCCTGAGCCCCATGGCCACCCTCGGGCTCCCTTGACTTGCTGATTCTTACCAAGCCCTTGAAGATGCTGATGCCTGAGCCCCATGGCCACCCTCGGGCTCCTTTGAACTTGCTGATTCTTACCAAGCCCTTGAAGACGCTGCGATACACCTGGCCATCTTGCTCCGGGCTGCTAGCCTGGGGCTCCCTTGCATCTCTCTGCCCTGATGATAACGCCTGAGCAAGATACATGATATGGACTCCCGCCACACTTAATAAAAGCAGACCGATTATCCTGAAACCAATCAACATGTGAGTTGCTGCGACCACCCCCTGGATGCTGATGCCAGATATGCAGCAATCCACGAGAACATACACCTTCTGGGGCGCAGCCCGTCTCGATTACTAGCAACCAGCGTCCACCGCAGCCTACATGCTCCGATGCAAGAGTATTCCATCTCACAATGCACGGTGGAAGATGCAATACCACTCCACCCCAATGTGCAGAAGATGCCCGTCCAGCATAGAAGCTTGTGACCATACTACGGAACTTCAACAGCTGTCAAGGCGAGAACACATCTCTATCAAGACATTTCGATTGTCAGGCGTCTCTGTGTGCCAGCGCTTATTATCTACAGTTTTGTGCAAGCCTAGACGTCTCGTACATGATTGGTTGTACCAACAAGTTTTGCGGATTTTTTATGTTTGCTTCATTGTAATCAATAATTTTACACAATCATGATGATTTTTATTGTTACATATAACATGACTGTAAATGAAAAAACCGTAATACTAATTTAGCAAACTGATGGGAACACAAGAAGGCACTGCAAAAAATAGCGAAATCAATTGCATGATGATACAATAAGAGCGATGAAGTATCAGAAGTGCCAAGAATAGATGAGAAAAGACGAGGAGAATCAAGAAGAGGCAAGAAGAGATGAGAAGATCCAAGAAGAAGCAGGAAGAGCCAATGAGAGACAAGAATAGTTGAGAAGAGACGAGAAGTTGCAAGAAGAAGATGGAAGAAGGAAGGCATAAAGGAAGATAAGAAGAAAAATTAACGCTCAATCCATTCCTTTACTCCTGCCCATCCTAAATTCCAATATTGGCTTATTAGGTTGCCACGTATACCGGTCGATTAAACTCCAACCTCTTCCCTATCCTCAGAGCACGTGTTCCAAGTCCTAACAAATCAGTGCCCCTGGTGTATCGGTCTTACCGAGACAAGAGTGCTCCTGGCTACGGTGGTACAATCGTATCGAAATCAATTGCATGATGATTTCATCTCTCATCATGTTTGCCGCTTAAAGTCCAGAAAACCTTCTGGATTGAAGGAGAGAGGCTCTTCAGGATAGCTCACGCTTCAGAAAACAGGTAGCAACTTCAGTGGCAATCGACTGACGTGAGAAATGCCTATCTACCCAACTGAGAGACAACCCGGATTCTCACAGCTTCCTAAACTCTGTTCCTCCGTCAATAGGATAGGGTTCTTCCACAACCGCTGTGCCCACGTGATGTGTAGATGGGGCCAGAGTCTGCAAAGTGTGAATGCGATGCGGTGCAAACCACCGAACAAGTGGTCAACGAAAGCCCGTTCCATTCGTTCCCCGGCGGGATTGATGAATTGATGAGGTCCACAGGACGACTCCTGAAGCCTTAGACAGGCTCCCAGACCTACGTAGATTTCCTTTCCCTCACCATAGTAAAAAATAAGAATGAGCAAACCGATAAATCACGTGTCAAGAATTGAAATTGAAAACACCCATAAAGTTATTTTCTCTTCTAAATGGCGCTGTAATAACTCTGTATAAAATAATAATAACTAGCAGTTCAAACATCGCTCCGCGGTTTTTTGCTATTAGGCCCTGCGGGCGGTTTTTGGTTCGACTTCGCACTGTTGAGTGTTGGTGGCCATTTTATAAATCCGATAGGAACTGGTTCCAATAGGCAGTTCCTTTCCACTGGGGTCCAATGACAGCTAGTGGCCGGGATAACGTAAACGCGACATGCAATGACGTCATATATAATATGTAGACTCGTGGTATTATTATTCACAACTGCCAGTTACAATAATAATCATACTATCGACAATCTCTCTATATCCGGAGAGATTCACGAAATTACAAATTCAATAGTACTTACGCCTGCTAGGCAATGCTCCTCGCGCTAGCTGCGCTATCTTTTGGCACTGCTTTAATTCGGTTCTATTACAAAAATAGATTTGTATACAAATTATACCTATGAAAACGGTTTTGCGTAAGGCGCAGAGTCAGAGTTGTATTCTTAAATGGATTCTTAAATTTCAACCGTACAGTCGTTAGGCTATTAATATCGACTATTTGATGATTATTTCAATATTTGAAAATATTTGGTCAATTTCATCATAAGGAAAAATTGAGCTTTCTGCAGGCACGCGAGTCACTCCCTTAAAACATCGGTTTATCTTAAATTAGTTATAGTACACAGTCGTTCGTGTAAAGGAGGAGAATGTAACGATAATTGTAAAATCCTGAAGAAAACCCCATATGTCAAATATCTAAGGATCACTATAGAAAGTATCATGAAATTTAATAAACATGTCGAAAACTGTGTCAAAAGAATTAGAAAACTTACTTACATTTTTATACGATTAATAAATATCCTAAATCTTTCAAAAATTAAAATGGTATACTTTGCTCTTGAGCAGTCAGTTTTGCAGTACGGAATAATCGCATGGGGAGGCATCTATAAGAATAATCTGTATCCAATAGTAACAACACAAAAAATGATCATCAAAGTTATTATTAAAAAACCAAGAATTTTCCCAACCAGGGAACTTTTTGAAAAATTTAAGGTCCTGTCGGTTTCAAAACTATTTTATAAAGAATCTGAAGTGTCCTTAACACGAAGTATAAGACCTAGAACATCTGGGAACATGAATGCACCTAGATGCAACACGACAGCTGCAAAACACCATTATGAATATGTAAGCCCAAAGCTGTCCGACACAATAAAAAGTGAGAAAAACTTTTTTAAATTAAAAAAAGCTCACGTTGTATTTTTACATATAAGCAACAGATTGACTTATTTTTTATCGACGATTTGCAGATATATTCTGTTGCTAATATTTTGTAGATATTTTATTTCTCTAATATATGTATTTTGCTTATTGTATAATATTTTGTAATATCTTACAGAATATTTGAAAGTATTTTATTTCTCCCCTTTATAGCTCCCCAGTTAGACCCGAGAATATTTCTCTACTAATTGGGTAACCAAAAAAACTGATGAATGATAATATATGTAATGAAATGATATTATAATTGTAAATATTTACTTTTTTTCTAAATAAAAAAAATAAAAAAATAATCCTTTCAGTGCAATGTACCTATCCAATATCCATACGAATTGTTAGCAAAAAGTGTAATTTGCGATTCAATTCGTACGAGTGATCATAAATTACGTCTTGAGACGGGCAGACCTCTTGAGATGAAAGGCAATAATTTAAAGGGGATCGCTCCATTAACAATAAAACGAAACGATCTTGAAGAGATCGATGAAAAAAGTGAAACAATTGAGCAGTTTGGTACAAATTGATGCTTAAATACACAATTGGCGCAGCTTACAACTTAATTGCACTTTTATTGGACGGTACTCGAAGCTTTATTGGTATTTTTACCCGTCACGCTTTAATTTGTTTTGGTTCATATATACAACATACATAGTTCTTAGTAAACTTACCTACGTGGATTGAAAATATGATTAATTTTAAAAATGGATAATCTTAAGGATTATTGTAATAAACACAATTAAATAACTTAGTTTCAATTCCACTTTGTTATTTCTTAATTCAACCGGTTTCGGTTCATCCTGAACCTACCTCATAAAAATATACGGATTATTCATTTTTGGCTTGTGATTGAATACGTTTACATAAACATAATATATTAACGCAATACATAATACATAAAACATAATAAACAACACATTCAAACATAACATATTTTGTAATATTAATATATTATTGGGGATGCCATAGTCTCATTGGTTTCAGACGGGAGCAGTTGGGAATGTATTCGTATATGTCAAGGCTAAGAGGTTTATAGTCTCCGGTAAATCACTTCTGTATAAATACAATGGCAACAAAATGGATTGGTAGGAAACAATCACGGAAGCTGGCAGGAAGCAGATTCAACTGGGATGTATTAGTTTTGCAAGATGAGATCACCATTTGATCTGCAGTTCACTTTTTGACACTGAATTGTTGCGAATGTTAATTGGTTTTTCAAGATTGCGATGCTACAAGATACCGATAGTTTTATGCAAGTTATTTATACTACGTCCCGCTGCGCTGATTGTCAAAAATCTTCTAGAACCGATACTTGCGAGTTGATAGAAAATAGTGACATGAGGGAATCATCCGGGGCGCGGGGGACTGGAGATAATAATTGCCGTAGGAAATAAATAATATTTAAATCCAAATAAACACAAAAGCGATCCGCCGAGCGCAGCCGATTATACTCGGCGCTAACAATATAAAAAGATTAATTATTATTTTTATTTAATAATACATCTCTTCCATAATGAAGTTGCGCCTCAATTCTTCTGTTTTCTAATGTATCATAAAAAGTGAGGAACATTTGATTCTTGGAACGAGTTCTCCCGGAGATAAAGGAGTTGATATCACACGTGGGAATGTCGGTGGAAACGTAAAAGTGTCGTTTAAGTCCTGTTTACGACACAAGTTTGACGCAATTCACGAATCAAATTAAATTTCTTATTGCTTACGTAGACACGTAGATGTATTATTGTGTGTAGGTCGTTAAAAGTCGATTATGTGATACTGTTATATCATTTTGTACTGGAAAATAATGCGTTTACAATATAATTTGTATGTGATTATATTGTATCATTCTTTCAATTGGAAGGATTGAACGGATTAAAGCGGTTGGCGTCAACAAAGAACTGCCCAAAGAATCAAAGAAGTCCACAATAGAGTGCTGGTACCTATCTTGATGTATGGTAGTGAGGCATGGAACTTGCAGAGAAAGGACGAAATGCTGTAGAAATGAGATCCCTTAGCACTATGTGTGGTAAAACCATGTATGCTCATGTGGAGATCCGCAAATAATGCAAGGCTGATGTAAGTGTAATGAATAAGATTAAGATTGGTGGAGGTGGGATTGGGCGCGAAATTGAGTAATCTGAAAGTATGTTGCCTATTTTATGCTGATGATGCGGTGCTGATATCTAACAGTATGGAAGATCTACAGTCTCTCGTGTCTAGGATGAACGAAGTATGTATGAAGAATGAGTTAATGATTTTATTTATTTTTTATTTATTTATTCTTAGTGTATTTACATTACAAAGGTATAGTATATCGTCCTCCACACTAGGAGTTCACCTGCATTGTAGAGGACATTTTTCAGTTGTAAATTATAAATTATAAAATGTAAGTAGTAAATTTCAGTAAATTATTCTATAAATTATATCATATTATCATATAATTATTAATATTATCAAATCAGTAAATTATAAAATGTAAGTAGTAAAGGACATTTTTCAGTGGTAAATTATAAAATATAAAATGTAAATAGTAAAAAAAAAACAAACAGTGGTCTTAGTTAATATAAATAATGATGAATGTAAGTAAGTCTGAAGTCACGTCATTTGAAGAAGAGAGTACGACAAGACATTCATCATTCACAGTTGTGAATGATGCATACTTGGCGCAGGTGGGTGAGTTTGTTTATTTGGGAAGTATGTTTACGAGAGATGGGAAGTCTGATATTGAAAGAAGGGTGAATGCAGGTACCTCTATTAATAGTGGACTGAACGCCGTTGGCACCAACAAAAAACTATCCAAAGAAGCGAAGCTACCCGTCCATAATGGAGTACTGGTACCTACGCTGATGTATGGCAGTGAGGCATGGAACTTGCATAGGAAGGATGAAAGTAGACTAAATGCTGTAGAAATGAGATCCTCAAGGCATATGTGTGGTAAAACCATTTATGACCGTGTGAGAAATGTGGAGATCCGCAAATAATGCAAGGCTGATTTAAGCGTAATGGGTAAGATTGAGAAAGGAACACTCAGATAGTTCGGGGCATTTACAGTGAATGAAGGAAGAAAATAGAAGAAGTTGGGGACGCACGAGTAAGATATGGCACTATCAAGGGATTTAGATACTTGAGCCGGGTCATGCCAACAGTCAGGACTATGAGACGATATATGAATGTGAATGAGGCGAGGAGTGTGTGCCAAGACCGATTTGTTTAACTATCTTTCCTCTCTGCCCACCACTGCAGGTGGTTAGTTAGAAAGTTGGTTATATTGTATCAATATGTTACATTCCCTTTTTTAATAATTTCTTCAAGAGTAGAAATATTTTGCTCTTTCCTAACTTTTTTTTATCAAACTAACACCATGCAACATTCTGCGAAAATGTGTTCAATAATAGTTTTCTCGGCAAACTCTTTTCCCATTTTCTTCGATACGCGATAAAAACAATGAAAACACACAAGTGTTTACCAAAAGTATAATTCAATTTTCCGCCTCAAGATGAGGCCAATACTTCGATGTTGGTAGCCAATAAGAACCCGGTGGCGACGCGAAGGCAAGCTGTTCCAAAATAATATTACTTAAGTATAAAGGAGACTTGGATCTTATCGAGAAAAAAAAGAATTACAGTAAATAAGTTCGAGGAAACGTAGAAACGTATATGACACGTAGAAAAGTAGAAATCTCCGAGTGTAAGCTGCACGTGTATTCGAACTATGTGCAGACATTTTTAATGTAGAGTAGGAAAACCTTTTTTTAGCAGGTTAACGGGATATATTTATCAGATTTACTAAAAGGTCATGTTTGGTACGGTATATATGTAGCTTAATACGTTACGTTACACAGTAGCCATTTAGTTATGCTTTGAAAATAGACATTCGTAAGTCGAACAACCCTTGAAAGGGCTGCTAGTTTTCTAGTCTGTACTCATACACATATCTTCAAAGGTAACCCTTATAAACTTATAACCTAGCATTAAAATTATACATGTCTTCAAAGTTATTCAAAGGCTACCCTTTGTCCGTTTCATGTAATGTTCTCTTATCTGTTATTAGAAAAGGTATGAACTATGTGAAACTTTACTCTTTCTCATTATTAGGAAAGGTATTATGTGAAAATACTATGCATTAAAAAAAACACTAAAATGAACACTCTAGTTATAAAAAACATGGTGAAAAATAAGTTGCAATCTTTTTTCCAAAAAAATTTTTGAGTCTTATCGGCAAGTATTTATTTATTTTGAATGCCCCCAATACCTAAAACGACCTTTCCAAGTCAATTGATGTGAATAGACAGTATATATTTAGGGTCCATATTGTGAAAGCACCCTTTTTTAAATTACTTCTAGATGCATTTCAGTATTTAAAAATATTAATCGAGAAATATGGCATTTATTTGTGATGGCCTCCGTGGTTGGATGGTTACAATCGTCGGCTACGAATTCGGATGTTGCAGGTTCAAATATCGGCGTGCGAAATAGAATATTATTTGATTAAATTTTGTTATTTCACAATTAATTGATTTTTTAATTAATTTATAGTATATTTGGGGCACGTTCCAGAGTGGTGCATACTGTCAGTATCACCCGTATCCCCACATCCAGAAACGAAACGTTGCTTAAAATAGCATCAGCCGTGTTTGGTGACCAGATCCAAATCTCCAGAATCTTTCTCACCTACATCTATCGCATCTCCTTCCCCTCACCTTCAGCCTCATAACATACCCCAATTGCGGACGCCTTAATCTCACTGGCTCCAGATAGTTGAGATAATTGTGCAATACCTACATAAAAAAAAAAAATTATTTACACAATCCGAGCAAACCTTCGTTGGCAAAATCCCTCTAACTACGTGATACGTCGAAATTTAAAATACCTAATAGGATTTCACAACTTTGTCATGTCGCAGAATAAATACAAAATCGTCCTTTGTTAGAAGGAAAACGTTATTTCTGACACGATGAAGTTTTCTGCCAGAGTGAGAACGAATTGATGAATGAATAAATTAAACTTTTGACCGTGCCTCCCTTAACCACACAATGTGGCGAATTATACAAATGTTGAAAACTGTGGTATCACACTTGACAAACATATTGTCTCACAACTGGCCTAATATAACTTACTTTTAATCAGTTTGTGAATAGATTATATGGCACTGTTGGCAAAGGGAACTTCAAGGACGCTCTGAAGTTGCGTTTCAGTAGGTATTTCAAACAAACAGTCTCATTTACCTTTGATCGAATATAATGAACGTTATAACTTGTCAAATTAGTTGTTTCCTCGTTAAATATTATAAGATCTTCAGTAAAGAGACTGACCTGAATGAAAATTACGTGGATGTGTTTTGAATGCTAATTTCAGACAAATGCGAGGACTACCAAAAGTTTATTAAGGAACTAACTTTACAAACTAACAAGTTTGAAGGTTGTTGTTTAAGATAGCTTATCATGACAATAAAGTCAAAAGTGTTAACTTAAGCTGCAAAATGAAATGATCAATGGCGAGAAGGTCGTTTCTATTATGATATATTATGTGAAAGTTTATAATGGTTCATTCAACTGTCCAAGACCACAGCAAAACCACGAAAAACAGCTTTTGGCTCACTGTCAATCTTTTTTCTACCATTTTTGAAGTGATGACATCTTCAGCACCGTTGTGATTTGAAACTCCTCTTTGTGTGGTGCTTCGAGAGAAAAGAAAGGTTGGAAAATTTCTGTCTATTTTTCACTAAGCATATGTAGCTATGACTGTATCAAACAGCGTTTCTATAATGAATTGTGACCCGCTGGCTCGGATCCGCTCGTGCGATTTTCTTCTCGCGTATGTGACGCATTGAGTACGGTATCTGGAACGTTTCGGTGAGACCCAAACGGTTACACTGGACATTTCCAAGGCTTTTTACTGGGTTTGGAACTGAGGGCTTGTCAACAAACTGCCTTCTTTTGGACTTCTCGCATCCTTGTGTACGTGGATTGCCGACTTTTTGAGGGAGAGGTCGATTCAGGCGGTTGCTGATAGTTTCACCTCTTCATCGCATTTGATTTATGCTGGCATCCCACAGGTATTGGTTCTGTCTTCGACATCGTTTTTGTTGCACACAATAACCTTTTGACACGTGCACCTATTCATTGTTACATTGTAGGGGTTACATGGTGAGAAAGGGAATAGCCTTAAATATGCACATTATTTATAATATATAATAGCTAATAAAAAATAAGTAGCTAATGTATTGGTTTTAATTTACGCAAATCATTAAAGGGCATGTAGACGCCCACGTCCACCCCACTGACTGTCCCGCTCATGTAAATTCCTTACCTTCACAATTAATATCATATCTAGTGTTTCTTTGTGATGTAGACATAATAGAGTAAACCCAAAGTTTTGCAATTTGAAAGTAAATGCGTTCAATAAAATATGTCCCTTTGAACTAAAATTGTGCCTTTGTTTCATCATCAATTTAAGCCCACAAAGAAAATACTTGTTCGATAAATGTTCTAGAACCTTCTCTTAATTTAGACACGAAGTCAGATCCTTTTTTACAAAGCTTCTGGAATTATTGATTAGCCCTTTAATTATAATTGACAAGCGTTCATTTGAACATTGTAATCAGGGAGCAGTCGGGGGGACTGTCAATGAAATTACGTCCTAGAAAGCCTTTCTTATCTGGCTTCATCTTTGATCTGATAATTCGACCGTTTGAAGGATCTATATAGCCATTTTATTTGACGTAATAAATTCTTGTTACACTCATTAACAACATCAAACTCTTTGCGATGTTAATTGCAGGACATTCCACAGTGTTTTTTTAGAATCGATGTTTTTTGGTTTTAAAAAATGGCTGATTGTAAATACTAATTACCGAATCAAAAAAATACATTGAATAGTTATCAACAAAAACATGTTTTACGTAAAAGCTCTAGGGGAGAAAATAATATTAAAATACACTGGTAGTTCGGTGAACAATTAGTAGACCTCCAAATGTCCAAAACGTATGGGTCTAGTTTTCTTTTATTTAATAAATTAAAACCAAAATTTCCTTTGAAATCTTAAGTTTTGTAAGTGAGTATTTAATTATTAACCTTCGTAATTAAACGTTTTTCGCGACTGCAGCACCTTGGAGACCTTATTTTACGGACAGCCCTCGTACTTACCTACCCGATTAAATACAGATACCACGATGCTATTTATTAGACCCTTTAGGTCGACAGTAATATTAAAAATGACAGGCAAAGGTATATGTAAAGGTAATGACATTTAGGCGACGTTAGTACTAAATACAGTGAATAAAATGGCCCGATTATCATTATTTCATTTCTTTCCTATATCAGTTATTCTCAGAAATTACTGTGAAAGATCGGATTTTCACAAACGCTGATTATAACATTATTCCCGGAAGTTCTGTCAATCTAAATAATTCATTCAAATTTGGTCAAGTAAGAAAATACGCGTGTAGTCTATAATTTAAATGTAATCATTCAATTCGAAATGTTATTAATATGGTAATCGCATGTAAAATACAATAAATTTGATTGATTTATTGCTTTTGGGGTGTATCATTAAGCCGTATCAATCATCGATCATTCAAAATCATTTGGATTTGGATTCGTACAAGGAGAAGGTCTGTACAGTTAACTTCATATAATTTTTTGATTGCTTAGTTAAAATGTCATAGTGTAGGAAAGTTTTGACAGAGTGTAACATATCCAAAATGCAGGCAAATCAAGTTGTCAAGCGGAGGATTTTTTTAAAAAAGGTCTTAAACAAATTAAAGAATTGTAATATTACTAGTTAACTAGTTACTAAATATTCGGTAAATAAGGAGGTAGCGCAGCACGGAATAATACTAAAAAAAAAATAATATATAGAATGTGCTTATTAATTTAAATTTATTTATAGTATATTTGCGGCACTTTTCAGAGCAGTAGATACTTACTTTCTGTATTGCGCTAGTTAAATACCACCATTCAGTTTGTTGACTAGATCTGAATTGCCAAGTACTTCATCGCCATCATCTTCCACCATCTCCTTCCCCTCCTCACTAATTTCAGTTCACGGTATAAATACAAAATCATCCCTTGTTAGAGAGAAAACGTTATCTCTGATATGCTGAAACTTTCTTCCAGTGTGTGGATGATTTGATGAATAGATAAATTAAACTTTTGACTGTGCCTCGCTTACCCACACAGAGTGGCCAATTCTACAAACGTTGAATTTTGGCATCATATATGACAGACATATTGTCTCCGAACTGGCCAAAAGTAACTTACTTTTTACCAGTTTATGGGTAGAAACAGTTTGTGGGTAGTTTGTGGTTTACCAGTTTGTGGGTAGGAACTGGTCCTAGAACTTCAAGGTCACTCTGAAGTTATTTTTCATTATTTTAAACAAACTTACTAGTTTACCCTTGATCAAACATTATGAATGTTTCGACTTTTCAAAGTACTTGTTACCTTGTAATTTATCATAAGTTCTTCAGTAAAGAAACAACGTGGAACTAAAAAATTACGTGGCTGTGTTTTGATTGCAAATATGAGACAAATACGAAAACGTACCAAAAGTTTACCAGTGAACTTACAAACTAACATTTCTAAAGATTGTTATGTAAAATGGCTTACCTAAACTATAAACTAAAATTCAAATATGTTGAAACAAAATAGAATGTTCAAAGGCGAGAATGTCTAAATATATGAAGCTTTTGATCGCTAATTTCGTTGTCCAAAAAGACAAGCAATTTTTTCCAATTCCCAACTTTACGGTGTCGCACAGTGTATCGTTTCATACAAGCTAGATGGAAAAAACTCTAAAACATTAATAAAGAACCTGTAACCCACCTTGGGAATGTATTTAACCCTATAAAAAAAAATTGTGATAAACTTTATAATTTTTCAAAACAAATATTTTAATATTTTTATTGTTGTTTTTATAACACCTGCACATCTAAACTATCTTTCGTACAAATGTCCAAAAAAGTGATTTATTTACACGCATTTTCGTTATGTACCTACCTACAGTATTTACAAGTTATCAGAAAATTATATATTTTAGGATTAAATGAAGCCCACCTCTTCTTTTCGTCTGTTTTTACCACTTATCAAGTTCAAATATACTTGAAATATTACTATACATTTCCTGAAGCCTTTCTTTCTTCGGCAACTGGCCAAACTCTTCCATGAAATGAAATTCCTGCCTGAAAATCTTGTATGTGGTGCCTGTAATGTAAAACTGATTTGAATATAAAAAGTTTATTGCACTATAGTATATATAATTTATAGTGCGATTTTGATATATTCTCCGAAATAAATTCTCGGTAAGGTAGAAATATGATTTTTTTTTGCGGAAACTTCACTGTTTAATGCACCCATGTAATATGTAATTACCTAATAATATGTACAAATGTTTGTTTCCCTAATAAACAAAAACAAAACAAATATTCAATATCTTATTTATTGTTAATAAAAAAAAATTAACATGGTTTACATAAAACTATATGAAAAAAACTGTACTACACACTTTCCAAAGAAAGTTCAATTTTTTTTTCAAAACCGATATATTATAACATCTTAAACTCAATAAATACCCTAAAAACTGCAAGGAAAACTTGTGGTAAAAAATGTGATCCCTGTAAAATGACAAAATAAGCTTGACGCCAGTTCATGTGGAAAATATCGAATCTCGAAATATAGAATTTGAACCGAAAATTAATTGCTCTATTAAAAAAGAAAATTATCTTGCGATATTCATTCACTCTCCGAAATAAATTCTCGAATAGTTTCAAATAAAATATTTTTTATATCATGAAAAAAAACGCGAAAGTTAAATATTATCTAAAAAAAATTGAAATGATTCATACTAAAGTTTTAGAAAAAATCATAATACATACCTTCGAAAGTACTCCCCATTTTTTTAAAAACCGAAAAAAATACTTCAAACAAACTCAAAACAACCTTAAAATGTTGCTCGGCGAGAATCGTACAATAGCGACTGATCATTTCCATAAAATAATTTATCTGACGTTGGGGCTCTGGAACTAGTCAACCCGTGCATTAATTAACCATATTAAAAATGTATTTATCACACTGACTACCTGGTAATACCCTTATGACGCCATCGTTTAAGAATTCCAAAATTATTTATTTCCGTCTAGCTTGTGTGGGACGGAACACAGTGCGTCGCGCGTCGGTGGTATGAAATCTGCAATTTGGGTACATTGTGAAGCTGGCGAAAGAATTTAAGAAAAAGGAAGGGAAGGTACGGAGACGAAGCATAGTGGGGTGGGCATTCTATCCTTGTTATGTACACGGTTGACATTTGTTACATGGGAACGGGACGCTTCTACGACTCATTCTTGAGTTCGTCAGCTCGGCTGTAGAACGATATGACGGCCTATGTGTTTCCTCCTTCTGAATCTTCAAGAACAATGTTCATTACTTCCTCTCCTTAACAAATGACCCTACACACAGCATCTCAGATGATGCAGACCCTGAGGGAAATTATTTTCCACAGTGCCTCCTCCGTAGATGAGTTAAACCAAAAAAGAAGAGGAAAGTTGAAAATTTCATGGTTATTCAAAACTTGTCACTAACATAGCTTAAATTGTTTCGATAATGAATGATGACTCGTTTGTCCGTCGCTGTATTTAAGGTTATACAGTCTCTAATAAGAGAGGAATCAGCCAAATAAACTGAAGCTAGGAAGGACAAGACGATGAGAAAGGTTTTGAAATACCTGGCCATTCACATCTAGTCATTAAACATGAAAAATGCCATTTCAAGTAATGCTTCAAATCCCAATAGTGCTCTTTCATTAGAACGATGCGAAACAGTATCTACTTTTGAATGCGCTAATTGGACCACATTTTTTCGAATTTAAAAAAAACAAGACTATAAATATAGAGAATAAAACAAATCCAAGAGGAAATGAAACGAATTCTGAGAAGAAGCTAGGAAATTGCAGAGATGCAAATGAGTTACTCTGTTTATCTTTTGATTTTAATTGAAAATATAAAGGCTGTTTCTTAGAATGGATTTTCAAATAAAATAAAATTATTTTTCAAGGTAGATGTAATAACCGTTTGAAAAAAAACGCGGTTTGTTTTTATTTTTCTTTTCGGTCAGTTTTTTCTTACGTTCGCAAGTTTTTTATTCCCGAATACATCGCAATTTCGAATTCAAATTCCACCTTCTTCTTCTTCCTTGCGCAATCCCAACACATTGCTTAGGTAGGCTGTTGGGGTCGGCTCTTCTCGTTCTAGTATCGCCTTCATCGAGGCCGTTTCTCCGAAGTATTTTCGAGCATTGATTCATCCAGAAGTTCTTTGGTCTTCCTTTGGATGACTGTCGATGAAGCTCCGTAGACATTGCCTGCTTCACTGTGTGGTCATTAATAATTTCGAATTCAAATTCCACCATTGCATTAATTATCAGATTGTTGCTTCATGTAAGATGTTCATAGGTTTTGTGATCAGATCAAAATAGCCAGACTTTTCGTAAGAATAGCCAGACCTCTTTTCCGTTCCTCTCCACATAGTACAATCACAGTATCACAGCATTTTATTTTTTTGAAGTAAAAACTTCTTTAGCACCGTTGTGATTTGAAACTCGATGAAACAAAAATTGCTACACTGAAAAGAGACAAACACATGATTTAGCCTGCGAGAGAATGAGATTATAATTGGTATCTTCTTTCGTAGCCAACCCACTCATGTCCACTTTATTTCAGAAGGTTTTGCTTCTACCGTATGTATGTAATTGCGCACTCTGTTTTTTAAATGAAAACTTCTTTATCACCTTAGATAATTATATACTATCCATTCCTGTAGGAAGTACGGGCAGGGGGGGGGGGGGGGCAGCTGCCCCCCCTAGAAGATTCATGGATGTTCACAAACCGTAAAATAATATTACATCGGTAGCCTATTGTTCGTAAGTATCAATTTAATTTTTATTATTACCTTTTTAGTTTATAATTTTTTTGTGCTTCGTGGAAAGTTGGGATAAATATTAGAAAAGTTTTTTTTGTACCCGCATAACTTACGTATCTAACTAAAGATTGTACGTTTATTTGTATTTTACTTTTCCTTTTTTTTGTATTATTTTTACGTGCATTTGTAAAACTTCAACCATGTACGGTTCCAAATGTTTTCAAGCAGTTATTTATAATTTATGACTTAATCCTCGAACCCTTTCCTTAGAAAAATATATTCTCGAAGTAAAAAATGTGTCTTTAATTGTTTTATTATTGCTTCTTTTCTTATATTTTAAAATACGGTTAGGGCCCTGAGGGCCTCAGACACCGAATTGGGACTTAGTCTCAAGTTAGTCAGCTAAAAATTTTGTTAGTTCCTCATTAACAAAATGCCCACATGGACTAAAGGGCCATCCATAAATTACTTCACACGAATTTCTTGATTTTTGACCCCCCCCCCTGTCCCTATCGTCACATTTGTGAGACCCCCTTCTCCCCCCCTAGTGTGACATCACATATTTTGCAATTTTACATCTAAAAATAGTCAAGAGTAGTTCCATTTTTTTTCATGTAACATCATAGAGCTGGTGACGTCCCATACCGCTTGTCACACTCACCCTACCCCCCCTCCCGTCTGCCCCCCCCCCCCCCTTAACAAAATCCTAGATACGCCATTGCCTGTATCCATCCCCTTTCTTAACAGGAATGCTCGATTTCAACACCTTAGAAGCCCGTGCCTTTTTAAAGTTAATCTCCGTTTCCATACTACATACGTAAAATCCGTCTATGTTGAAAGAGGTTAACTTGTATGTCCCTAACAAGCATTCTCGTGGAAGATTCCAAGCACTTTTTTATGCTCCAAAAGCGAGGACTTCTGCCCCATCAACATTTTCATTGTCACTTACAGACAGTTCAGCATCTATTTTTTTTAACGCAATTCACAAAATAGTAAAACGTCATAGACAGAAGTCAAGTACCGCCTTATCGTGAGTCGTCAGTCTGTCAACAACATCGGAACATATAGTAACTTGACATTTTGCTCTACGTCGAAGTGTTATTATCGCAACATAAAGTATAATCCTATTGTATTTCTATCGAATACTTTGTGTAAACTCCCTACGTGAATCGTGACGTGACTCAGATTTCTATCGTAGATTATGAACAAACCCAAATAAACAATATCTAGGTTCTGTAGTTAAATCAGTGTGAGCCAGTTGATTCATAAAACTGAAATAATAACAGAACTTGAATAGCATGTCACAGAACTTGAAAATTAATTTTGAAATTTGTTGAATTGTTAAAATTTTCCGAAACAACCCAATATTTGAAGATACAATAAATATGTTTTATTCATAATTGTGTTTAATACGAACGGCTTGCATATATGTATAAATCTGTGTTTTTCTCTGAACTTCAGTGCATATTATAAATATGCTTGAGGTTTGAATCAGAGAATAAAGGGTACTTAAGCCATAAGAAAGAATACTTAAAAATACGAATTAAGTATCCGAGATGAGCTATAAAACATCTGTTATTGTTGCACCGCCCACGCTGGGCTTTCAAAGTGATGGAAGAGTCAAGGAGTGAGAGGAACCATAGTTAAGATGAAGCCATACTAAATAATGCAAAATCATACGTTTTTGTTTTGAAAATTTGATCGCTTAGAAGTATTATAGATGCTTCAATTAAATACTGCGTGTAGAACATATCTTGGGCCCTTAAAAAATCGGTCACTTTTTTAATAAGTTTTTTGATAAACCTAGAAAAAAATAAATTATGAGGTCTATAAAAAACCACTTTGAAGTCCAAACTCTCATATTTATAAACCTCTTTTCGGATATGGTTTTATTGTTTAATGTAACAAATTTAGTTTCTTTTACATAAAATGCATTTTCCTGTTGTTATTTTTGACATCACGGCGACAATACGGCAGTCGACAAATTTGTAATATCAAAGTATACCGTCCACCGAAGAACGACTGGTAGCCACCCCTATTTTCTGTCACTACTCCTCCGGACGGAGCGGAGAATAGACGTGTTAGGCTCTGCGTCGCTTGTTTTCGAGAAATCAATTTTTAAATTCCGTTTTATTACAATAAACAATGCGTAAAAAAGGAATCAATGTTTTTTAGAGGCCTTTACGAAATCAACATGTAAAAAAAAACTCAAATATCTTTTCCAACCTTTCCAAAAGCTTTTTCTCAAGTATTTTTAAACTCCTCCCATAAAGGGGCGTGAATTCCGATTTCGATTTTTTCCTGTACTATTGGATCGCCTTAAGTACCTACTTAAGAATAAGTTTCTTATTAGCACTATAATAAACAAGTGGTTGAGGGGCAAGGTTCTTAAATCCCGGCGTGCGCAAGTAAATTTCATTTAATTGATTTATGTTATTTTACATTTAATTCTTTAAAACAATACTAGTAAACTCGCAGCGAGTTCTAGAGAGGTGAATTTTCTCAGTATTGCCGTGGTTATTACATTATTGCTGTTTGGAATCGAAACGTTGCTTTGAAATGGCTTTAGCCGTTTTCTGTGAATAGATCTGAATCGCAACTTCGGTAATGTTAAAGAAACAAAAGGAAATTCGGAATGTGGTGTCTCAATACGTAACATTTGTATAATCTCTTGGCCCTAATAAAAATATTGTGACTGTAATAACTCAAACTTTCAACTCGTTTGGGAATAATACGGGAATTAACGTATTTATGGCTGGTCGGCGCGCGGCTCCATACTAATCTCGACTTTAATTAATGCTACAGCTGTAATAAAGATTCGCCCTTTGAATTCGCCGAAAGTAATTAGATACAAGGGAAAACATTCTGTTCTTCTGTCTTCGGGAAAGGAAGAAATCTCGAGAAGCCCGATAAGAAATAACAGATTTTTTAAATCCCTCTGTGATCCATTTTTAGATTTTAGAAGTTTATTTTGTTTCTGTATTGGGGTTATTTTATAAAACCTTATTCAAGATTATTAAGCATAATTAAATAATGAAATTATTTACAAATGCCAAGTTTCTTATATATTTTTTATGTGTGTATTCGTTTTATATTCATTCGATAAGTAGCCGTAAGGTTTACCCCATAAGTGACTTTTTTAGAGTCAGAATTTAAAGTAAATGATGGAGTGAACAGCGCTTCTGAAAATATCCTCGTTGTAGTTGGGGTAAATACTAAAAATCTGGGAAGTCATTTGTGCACCAGAACGTGTAAGGTCGAGGTGTAAGGCCCTTGACTCACAATCTGAAGGTCGTGGGTCGAATCCCGGCGCGGCGTGCGCAAATAAAATTTGTTTGATTCATTTGTGTTATTTCACAATTAATTAATTTAAAAATAATGTAAAAAATAATTTGTGGCACGTTCCGGAGTGGAAGATACTCTTAGTATTGTCTTGGTGTAAGACCGCCATTCACAATTGAAACGTTGCTTGAATTGGCTTCAGCCGTGTTTGGTGACTAGATCTGAATAGCAGGCATTTCCCCATCTTGCTTTTTCCCATTTTCTTCCCCTTCCCACTACCTTCAGCCTCAAAACATACCCCAATCGGGGTATGTTTTGAGTTTGTTCATAGTTTCACTGGCTCCAGGCGGGAGCAGCTGGGACTCTTGTGAGGTGTTCACATAAGGAACCCGTTTTCTTCAGAGAGTTTTCAACCGTGTAAAAACATGGTGGGCAAACATTTGATGAATCTCCTGGCTATTTATCCCACACAGCATCCCCAAAGATGGCATTGGCCCTCATAGAAATTATTTTCCTCAGGGCCTCCTGTGTGGAACTAATGTAAAAAAAGTCAAAGAGGTGAATGAAGCGGGTTATTAGGAAATTATTATTAGATAAGCGAGTTATTACGTCTTTCATGCAAATGGCGGTTGAACAAAATAGAATTCCAACTATTCCAACTTCCAAGGAAATAATAGAAATAGGTTTTTAATACATAAAAATTTCGACCTAATTTCTATAAAATTTTCGAACCTCTGAAAATAATTTGCCATTGCATGCTACTGGCTGATATATTTTTTACTTAAATGTGGAGATTTTCTAAGCAAATGTTGTTAAAAAAAGTATTGTTGGCACAATGCTTCGCGTAAAATTTGGTTGATTACCATACCATTAATCATATCAAATGTCGCAACTGTTACGAAAGCTTTATTATCCATGATGAATTGACCCGATTTATCTCGAGACCATATTATTTTTCTTAAGAACATCTCTTCTCGATAAAATATGTTGCGCCGTTATTATTTTTAAGAAATTTGAATATCTCAGTTACAAAGTTTTATTTTGGATATTTTCATAATGTTACAGATAATTTAACTTTACCTATTCTCCTCAAAGTTTTTTCTGAAAGTTTTCCTGATTTTTTTCCAGCAGATGCTTTGGAACAAAGTTTTTTTTTTAGTTCATTTCAAAATTTTCTCTTTCATCTTGATTTTGAACAAATACTATTATGAATCTTATTTAGTCTTGCCAGATTTCCTATTTAACACTTAACATTTTTTGTGCGTACATACATATACAGGATATTAAGGGAAGTATTTGACTTATATTAATTAACCAGTAATTCTTGACATTATTTGCAATAAAAAAATATAAATGACATTTTGTTTTGGTTTTGTGGCTTTTTTTCAACTTAAATCATAAAAAAATATGTATGTTTGGACAGTGTTCGGTCGGGTGAGGGGTTGAACGGTTACTCGGCTGAGTGACCAGCGATGACAAATGGATTTTTTTTGTTTGCTTTGGAAAAAAAAAAAAGAAAATAAAACGACACCGGATATCAAAATTTCATTCACAGTTTTTACTCCAAATAATGTCAGAAATCACTGGTTAAAGTACGTCAAGGACGTCCCTTACCACCGTACCGTGTATGTTATATTATATACAGTGTTATTCACTTACATATTTACTAATTACACATTATTTACGCCGTAAAGATTTTAAGTTATTATTTATATTACCTTGAACCTTATTGTTTCTTTTGGCTAAAATTAAATCAACTTTTGCCCAGAAAAAGTTTATTACACAATAATGGAATAAAGTTTAGTCAGATTCATCGCTTTAAGCAAGAAAAAAATTGCTGGTAGTCGCTTAAAAGTTTTTTCAGTAATTTGTTAAAACACACATTGTACATGGCCTGTTGTTTAACACATTTTGATTGCAAAAGGATTAAAAATAATTTGTTATTTTTCTTTGTTTCAGGTAAGAGGATCAACACTATATTGATATCTGACATAATTTGATTGGTAAGCTTAAATACATTCCAGGTTATAGGTATTTATTTCCCCGTACCTATTCTGACACATAACAGAAAAATTTGTTATCCATATGACATCACAAAAGATTGCCTTGACTGTGTCAACCTGGGAAACCGTAACACCGCACTCTTAAGTGATGTTGTGAGAAGGGTTAAGGAAGGGGATTTTGGAGAAGATTTTTCACTCGAGGAGTCCATGATCATAATACAACCTGTACATCTTTCCACATTTCTTAATTTATAATTAATAACATTTCACTATCATGCCATGTTGATATGAACCGCAAATGGCTGTTTCCCTCTTATCCGCCGAGTTGCGTCGCGGATGAATGATGTTAGTCGGCCTCCGTGGTCGAGAGGCAAGGCTCTTGACTCACAACCCACATGTCGCGGGAACGAAATTCTTTAAGTTTCTAGCATATACGATTTAAGTTTTTTTTTTTAATAAAACCCTAGTTAAGATATTTTGGACGAGTATTATAACAAAACCCGAATGTTTTTGTATTTTTACTAATCATTTGTGTACAGTGTAAACGCTATTGAGCCGTAATACATATACTTTCATTTACACAAATAATTTTTTATTTGATTTTTATTTATTTATTTTATTTTATCATTTTTTTATTCCAGTTAAAAGAAAATTACATTTTCACTCATTTAACTAGAAATAATTATACACATTAAGATAAACTAAATATTTCAATACAGCGCTATTCTATTTCATTATTTTGTTTATCAAAAATAAATATTAATAATTTTTTTTTTAATTTTAGCCAACTTATTTTCGTTTTTAATGTCAATGTCATTAAAAAACAAACAAACTTGGAAATGCCCTAAATGCAAAAGCAGACCGAGCTCACCTGCTACGTCGGCCGCGACACTCGGATCTGAAGCCGACTCCTTATATAATCGTCTCGCTAAACATTTTGATGACAAAATTTTTGAAATAAAACAAATGTTTGAGGAGGAAATCAATGACCTCAAAAGAAGCAGTGAATTCATCTGCAAACAATATGAAGACCTGCTATTAAAATTCAAACAAGTACAGGACATTCATAAAGAAGCAAAATTCCTACGCGAGGAAAACGAAAAAAAAAACAACAGAATCTCTTCCCTGGAAAGTCGTCTTGCGGATTTAGAACAAGTAAAACTCTCCGACAGCGTGGAAATGGCGGGGGTGGACTTACCGACGGGAGAACAACCTGCGGAGGCCGTTCTTCGGGTAGCTGGCTCGCTGGGACTGCCCCTCCAACATCAAGAAATCCGAATGGTGACCAGGACCCAAGATCGCGGGCGGAACACCCCGGTCAAACTACACATTGCCTTCTACAGCCAAAATACAAGGGAATCGTTGCTCTCGCTAAAGAAAGAGGCCAAAACCTTAAACCCAAACTCTCCTATCTTCATCAATGAAGTACTCTCTCCTTACTTCAAGGAACTGATGTGGAAAACGAAGCAAAGGGCCAAAGAAACCCTTTATCAATTCGTATGGTTTAAAACTAATAAAGTGCTTGTCCGCAAAGCAACTGGGGAAAAAATAATTGAAATAAAACATGAAAATGATTTGAAAAAAATGGGGATTCAACTGTAGATAACTAAGCATTCTACTATAAACTTCCTGTATTGCAATAAATCATAATGGCAGAATTATTTAACACATTGCAATCATTGCAACTATATTATTCCCATACAAGTCCCATTGCATTAATTATTTCTACCTATTTTGTTTACAAAAATCTTTCTAATTCTTTCTATTATCCAAATTATTTTAACACCAAATTTTACTGCTCTAAATATTTTTATTACCAAAACCATTTTAATTATTTTAACAGCAAATCTTATTATTCTAAATGTTTTTTTTACCCAAATTATTTAAGTTATCTTATCATAAAATTTGATTGTTTTGAATGTTTTTATTACCCAAATTATTTTAATTATTTTTCCATCATTTTCTATTATAACCCAAATTATTTTAATTATTTTTCCATCATTTTCTATTATAACCCTAATTATTTTAATTACTTTTCCATCATTTTCTATTATAACCTAAATTATTCTAATTATTTTACCATAATTTTCTATTATAACCCAAATTATAACCTAAATTATCTCTACATTTTTACCTCCAAACTTTATTGTTTTAAAGGTCTTTCAAAGTATTTTAATTATTTTTACTTCAATTTCTATTTTTCCAATGGTTTTTATTACCCAAAATATGTTAACTATTTTACAATACAATTTTATTTTTTTAAATGTCTTTACTACCCAAACTTTTCTGATTATTTTATCATTAAATTCTATTATTCTAAATGTTTTTATTACTCTAATTATCTCAATCACTTTACCATAAAATATTATTGCTCTAATGGTTTTTATTATCTAAAGTTTTTAAAGTATTTTACCATAAAATCTTATACCTTTAAAGGTTTTTATTATCCAAAGTATCTTTATTTTTTTACCATCAAATTTTATGGTTTAAAAGGATTTTATTATCCAAATTATTCTAATTATTTTAGCATGAAATTCTATGTTTTCAAAGGTTTTTATTATCCAATGTATTTTCATTATTATACCATCAAATGCTATTGTTTTAAATGCTCTAATTATCCAAAGTATTTGAATTATTTTAACGTCAATTTTTATTGCTCTAAAAGTTTTTATTACCCAAATTATTCAACTAATTTTTCCATCAATTTACATTGTACCGAAGGTTTTTATTATCCAAAGTATTTGAATAATTTTACTGTCAATTTTTTTTGTTTTGAAGGTTTTTATTATTCTAAGTACTTAAATGATTTTACTTTAAAATTATATGCTTTTCGAGGTTTTTATTATCCAAAGTATTTTCATTGTTTTACCATCAAATTTCATGTTTATAAAGGTTTCTATGATCCAAAGTACTGTTATTATTTTACCATCAAATGTTACTGTTTTAAATATTTTTTATTATCCAAAGTTTTTGAATTATTCTACCATAAAATTTTAACGTTTAAAAGGATTCTATTTTATTATCCAAAGTATTCTAATTATTTTACCATGAAATTTTATATTTATAAAGGTTTTCATTATCCAATGTTGTTTTATTATTATACCATCAAATGCTATTGCTTTAAATGTTTTAATTATCCTAAGTATTTGAATTATTTTACCATCATTATTACCATATTACTTTATTGTTCTAAAAGTTTTTATTACCCATATTACTCAACTTATTTTTCCATCAAATTATATTATACCAAAGGTTTTTATTGTCCAAAGTATTTGAATAATTTTACTGTCAAATTTTATTGTTTTAAAGGTTTTTATTATCCAAAGTACTTAAATAATTTTCCTTTAAAATTTTGTGCATTTCAAGGTTTTTATTATCCTAAGTATTTTCATTATTTTACCATCCAATTTCATGTTTTTAAAGGTTTCTATTATCCAAAATACTGCTATTATTTTACCATCAAATGTTACTGTTTTAAATATTCTTTATTATCCAAACTCTTTGAATTATTTTACCATCAAATTTTGTGGTTTAAAAGGATTCTATTTTATTATCCAAAGTATTCTAATTATTCTACCATGAAATTTTATGTTTTTAAAGGATTTTATTATCCAAAGTATTTGAATAATTTTACTCTCAATTTTTACTCCTATATTACTCCTAATTTACCACCTCTAGCAAAATGTGTGAACTTTGTTTGGATCAACTTATGTATCTTCACAACCGCAACATGATCACTCAACTTAATATTGATACAGAAACATTTAACAACTCAGAACACACTTTTGACAAAGCGACAGATTGTAATTTTCTGTTCACAGAAAAACACAACTTAAACATAATATCCCAAAATATTAGAAGTATTCGAAAGAACTTCGATAATTTCTCGATCCTCTTAAACGAAATAAACATAAGCTTCGACATTATTATCTTGACTGAATGCTGGTTAGATGACTCGTACACAAACCTAAACTTAAAGGACTATACAACTCTCCATTCCACAAAACATCTAAATCAAAACGACGGTATAGTAATCTTTGTCAAAGATTCACTAAACTCTTCAATAACAGAAATCAACCTAATCGAAGCAAACTGCATCCAAATCTCCCTCGGACCAGACATCTCCATATTTGCCGTCTACAGACCCCCATGCTATAACAATCTCTCACCTTTCTTCATCTCCTTAAATAGACTTCTCGAAAAAAATAAAAAAACACAACAATTAATTATTGCAGGGGATATGAATATTAACTTACTAAACGGGCAACCAATAACCACAGAATACTTAAGACTACTTACTCACTATGGATTAAATTCGACAATCAACTCACCAACAAGAATTACGTCAAACTCTGAATCCTGTATTGACCATATATTTGTTAAAACTAGGAAAAAAACATCATCATCAATAATTCGAACAACGGTCACAGATCATTTCACTACTACACTAAGCATACATCTTAACAAGAAACAAAAAGATGAAAAAAACTACCCCGTACAAGACAAAATCAATTTTAAATCCCTAATAGAGGACATACATAATGAATCTTGGTCAAATGTACTAAATGAACCCGATCCAAACAACGCGCTGGACACATTTATGACCACAGTTGGAACCTATATTGCTAAATATACAACAAAAAATACCCCGATAAACTACTCACATAAAGAAAAAAAAATAACACCCTGGATCACGAAAGGTTTAGTAAACAGCATTCATAAAAGAGACACAATGCACATGCAAGTACGCAAAAACCCATATGATGACAAACTAAAAAATAATTACCTGCTATACAGAAACCTTTGTAATAAATTAATCAAACAAGCCAAATACAAGTACTACAAAAAAGAAATAAAATCCGCCAAAAATGATCCCAAAAAAATCTGGAAAATCGTCAAAGATATTACTTTCTCCAATACGAAAAAAGACTCGAAGATCAAAGCACTGTTAATAAATGGAAACAAAACCCTTACAAAAAATGAACCTGGTAAAATAGCTAATTTTATTAACTCTCAATTTGCAAAAGTTGGATCTAACTTGGCTGAAAAAATTCTTTTAAAAAACGGCACAACAGAAGAAGACTCTTTAACCAAACTATCCTCTACCATGCAACCAAATCATTCGTTTTATGCTCACAAAATAAGTACAAAGGAAATATCGGATTTAATTATTTCTCTCAAACCAAATTGCGCTGTGGGCCCAGATAACCTCTCCAATCATATACTGATTAGTCTCCGAGAACATATACTTATACCACTTCAACATATTTTCAACCAAAGTTTCAACCTCGGCTTTGTCCCCGATCATCTAAAAATAGGTTGTATTACTCCAATACATAAATCGGGAGACAAAACGCTGATCTTAAATTACAGACCAATCACTCTCCTAAATTCGCTATCGAAACTACTAGAAAAAACTATGAAAAAAAGACTGCTCGCATACCTTGACAAACACAAACTGATCTCCACCCGTCAATTCGGGTTTCGAGCGAAAATGGGAACAGAAGACGCCTTATCGGAACTAACCACCTACATAGTGAAAAACCTAGATGGCGGTTCAAAGGTGTTAGGAGTGTTCTTAGACCTAGCAAAAGCTTTCGACACCATCTCACACAAATTACTCCAACAAAAACTCAAAAACATTGGCATAACAGGTCCACCACTAAAATGGTTCATCAGCTACATTGAAAATAGACAACAAATTGTAAAAATCAATAATCAAGAAAGTGACAAAGTAGGCACCAGGTATGGAGTACCCCAAGGCAGCGTCTTAGGTCCCATACTGTTTCTCATCTACATTAACAGTCTAACGGAGATAAGCCTAGGGAACATAGAGTACAAAGTAATCAGTTATGCAGATGACACTGTAATCTTATTCAAAGCCCAATCATGGGAAAACGTCTTCAAAAACACGGAAGCAGGGATGACTGAAGTAAATAACTGGCTAATAAATAATCTACTGACACTAAATATTTCTAAAACAAAATACTTAACTTTCAGTAAAACATTAGCTGGTCAGCCAGATAGTCGCCCACAACTACATCTTCACCCCTGCACAGTTACCTCGTTAACTAACTCACGCTGTGTTTGTCACAAAATTGATTATGCGCAAAATATTAAATATCTCGGTTTAACTGTTGACAATAACTTAAAATGGGATCTCCAAATTAACCTAATTACAAAAAAAATACGGAAACTCTCTTACATCTTCAAAACAATTCGAAATATTATGTCACTACCTCAGCTAAAAAATATATATTATGCACTCTGTCAAAGTATTCTAATGTATGGTATTTCAGTATGGGGAGCAGCAGCAGAGACTCACCTCAAATCACTTAAAATTAATCATAAAACAATAATCAGAATTATGTTTAGAAAGCCTTATCAATATCCGACAGAACAGCTAATGATCAACAATAACCTATTAGACATAAATAAACTATACATAAAGAAGATCATCTACAAAAACTGCATAAAAATATCACCACACTTCATAACTCACTCGCAAAACACAAGAGCAAACACACACAATCAATTACAAGTACCACATATCAAATCAAATTTTGCAAAAAAACATGA
The DNA here is from genome assembly GCA_917563855.2 of Limnephilus lunatus. Taxonomy (NCBI): domain Eukaryota; kingdom Metazoa; phylum Arthropoda; class Insecta; order Trichoptera; family Limnephilidae; genus Limnephilus; species Limnephilus lunatus. The sequence goes on along the minus strand of OU830601.1, from coordinate 13,633,622 downwards.
ATCTTACTTGGCACCATATATATTCAATAAGTTTGTAGCCCAAACAAAGACCTACGTCGCATCTAATAATTTGAATTGGGTTTTCAAAAGATTTTTAAACTGGTTGAATGTCAAAGAAAGAAGAGAGATAAGTAATATTCTTAATATCTAATATTCTTAATATCTCATATTATATATTTTATTTTATTCTACTCTGTTTTTAAATTCTGATATCCTCTTATTTTATTATTATTATTTTTACTATTATATATATATTTCTTTTTTTATTTTATTTTTACCACTTACTTGTTTTTATGTAATTAAAAATTGTTAGTTACCAGCCTCAGAACAGACTCTGTCTAGTGAGGAGGGTAAGGAAAAAAAACTGATGTACATAACTAATTATAAATAAACGCCCGGGTTGCCGGCACTGAAATTGAAATTGAAATTTGGGAGGCAATTATATAAGTTGCCCCCCTCGTAACCAATGGATTGTTTACCATAGTTAGTGTGGATGGTGTTTAAATGTATGTTACCATGTTGTCGTGTAAAGTGTTTATGTACTTGAGACGTTTTAATGAATTCTGTGTTTGTGTGTACGAGATTATTTTGTATATAAGGAGGTATATACCTAGTATATTTGCCGCATGTTCCACAGTAGAAGATACTCTCAGTATCGCCCTGGCGTAAGACCATCATTCAGAATTGAAACGTTGCGCTTTGCTTTAAATGGCTTCAGCGTGTTTGATGTGCAGATCTTAATATTTAGGTACTTCCCCACCTTCCTTTTTCCCATTTTTTCCCCTCCCACTACCTTCAGCCTCGCAACATACTCCAATTGGGGATGCCATAGTCTCACTAGCTCCAGACGGGAGCCGCTGGGACTCTTGTGACGTATTCACATAAAAAAAGTCCTCTGAAGCAGACCCCATTACAATACCCTTTGAACTACGTTTCATCTCTGTACAGTTATCCACACAATACACTTCCATGAGAGATGTATTACGGAATCAAACATCTAATCTTACCGCACTATCTTAAAGTTCAGGCTGTCATTCCAGGTTATGCAATTAATGTCTACAATGTGTATGTAATATAATACGAATTCTCTCCGTCTTGATTTAAACCAGCAAGTTTCAAAGCCACCGCCAGTGAAAACAAATGTCAATAAATTTTAGCGCACGCTACTGCCTCTCGTTGTTAGTTACTGCTGATGGCGATATTGTTGGTGTTCGTTGTTGTTCGTTGTCCTGATTGATAAAACATGAAGCTTTAAGAAGTGATGTGGATTCACTACTACTGTTTGCCTGGAGCTAGTTAATTTTAATGGACCTTAATGGACTTGATCAATACTTATGCGCTTGTTTCGATACTTTATCTTAATTGCATCTTTAGAACAATATAATTGGTGATTATATGTGTAGTGCATACCTAGCTTTGTAATTGTTTGGACAATGAAGCAAGAGATGTACGTGTAATGCTTAATTCATTAGCGAAACATAGAAACTTTATTAAAAGCTGCACTGTTGGCGCGAATATGTTGGCGCTTACGTATTGGATGTAGATGTAAGTTAACATAATATTTAAAAAAAGCTATTTTGTAATAGTTATGATTTTAGCTTTTCACGGCAAAATTTTTCGTTATTTATGACCGGTCAGTGGTTGAGTGGGCATAGCGCTTGGGTCCCACCCGGGCGTCGCGTGTTCGATTCCTCGGCTGGCTAAGTCCTCCATCACAACACAAACAACATTTTCGGCTTTCTGTGATGGTAGTAGAAGATTTTCAAACATTGTTGGGTTATTCGTAACCCGGGAATGTTTGTCTTTCTTTAAAAAAGTAAAAAAAAAATATGTACATATATAAAAATCAAAATATATATTTATTTGAGTATGTATATGAGATGTCTATGCGTTGCTAAACCATTCATCTTGTTGCGATGAAACTTTAAGGATTTTATGTGTGGATGCCCGTGATGGTTTCTATATATATATAATAGGGAGTTCTGGCATCATGAACTTATGCGTTGCTAACCATTCATATGATTGCGATGAAACTTTGGGGATTTGATGTGCGCATGCCCGCGATGGTTTCTATATATAATAATGAGCTCTGGTGTCATGAAATTATTCGTTGCTGAACAGTATATGTAAATGCTAAATAGTTGCTAAACTTTGGTGAGTTGTTTTGAGAGTGTCCACAAAGGTTTCTATATATACTGGTGAGCTCTGGCATTATGAAGTTTGTATAAAAAAAATCAATAGGTGTTACGCGAGCTGTTTAAAACCGAATGTGCCGGAACTGAATGTAAGGAATTCGGGAGGGGGGAGGGAAAATCGGGAGGAGGTTTCGCGGGACGGTGGAAGCGGGAGTGGGGATAGGGAAGGCGGAGAAGGTGGAGTGGGAACGCGTGAGGGAAAGGGGAAGCGGGAGAGGAATGGGAGGCGGAAGGGGAACGGGACGAATGGGAAAGGACACGCAGTGAGAAAAAATTTCTTTATTGAATGGCATAACAACGCATGCCGGGAAGGAACCAGCGAGGTTGGTTTATTACAAAAAGTTACTTGTAAAACAATTCACAATTCGTTGTACTTTGTACTGTCCCCGGTTTCCCAGAGGATTTAACAATGTTGTACATATTTACAGTACTTTGATTAAAATAATATGAATACACTACTGTATGGAATTTTCTTTTTATCATGTTCAAAGTCTGTAAAATTGTGGCGAAGCGTTCATTGGAAGTACATAAACTAATGTTTCTTCGATTAAAATTCATGATCAAGGACGTGGTTAAATAGATTTCACAACCTGTTCTATCTACGTTGCAGGAGAAAATGTAATACATTGTTTTTAGTTAACTGTGAATAACAGATTAGAATTAAAATAATGTATACCTTTTGGAATAACTTGCTATAACATTACTTGGATACCTACTAACACGTATTTCAATAATCCAATTTCAATATTTATAGCTTACTTGGTACTTTGTTTTATGTCAGGTCTTATATAACCCTAGTATATTATTTTACTATTGTACATATGTATTTTGTATTTCTTTTCAATTTTATCTCATTGTACTTACAATAACAACTGTATCTCTTCAGCGATATTATTTTTGTATACTTGTACATTCTTATTTTGTTCTTAATATAATACTGACACCTTCCTGTGTACCTCTGTATACTTATAATCTCATGTAACACTTTAATGTAAAAGCCATTTTATGGCGTTTAAATAAATAAATAAATAAAAAGTCATGAAAAATGATTATATTTTTTACCCTAAAAGTTTAGAGATAATGAGTAAAGTAATATTAGAATGCTCACTCTAAATCAAATATTATTTACACGTGTCTGTGTTTTATATATTAAATACGCAATAGAAAATGATTATGCTAACATTAGTAATAATTATTCAAGGGTTTGTTATTATATTCCGTGCGGTTATTATTATTCATAACAATCATAACTTAATTAGAATTTTAAGCTTACTATTTTATAGATTCTCAGTATAATTAATCCAGAACTCACCATAAATTTAAAGTTTCAAATTTTAGTGTACTAAACTAGCTGGTACCCGGCATGCGTTGTTGTTTGTTTATCATTCGTCCCGTCCCCTTTCGCCTCCCCTTCCTCTCCCGCGTCCCCTTCCCCTCTCGCGTTCCCAGTCCACTTACCCCACCTTCCCCCACCCACTCCATTCCCCCTCTTCCCCCGTTCCGCGAACCCCCTCCCGAGTTCCCCTCCTCCCTCCCAGGTTCCCCTCGCTCCTTCCGGGTTCTACTTCCCCCTCCCCCCTCCCGCATTCCATATATTCAGTCCCGGTACATTCAGTTTTCAGTTTTCGGTACATTTCAGTTTTCAAGAGCTCGCGTGTCGTCTTTTGTAATTTTTTATACAAATTTCATAATGCCAGAGCTCACCAATAGTTTTATACGAACAAAAAAAAGAATTATCCCATTTGGTGCAGTCGTTCGGAAGTTATGCGTGTAGATACATTTCGGTGATTCATTTTTATTTATACAGATAGATAACTATCCATCACGCCGTTTTCCGCAGAGGTAGGCAGAGAGGACTGAACAACTCAGGCTTGGCACACACTCCTTGCCTCATTTATATTCATATATCGTATCATACGTACCTAATCTTCTACTATTATGACTCTTGACATGGCCCGACTCAAGTAAATACTTAACCTTCCTAGATATGTTGTATAGAAAGATATAATTAAAATGATTTGATAATGCTATATTCAATTACACAAACAACACACAATCAATTTTACGAGCAGGTGAAACGTCGTTGGTACCTACTGCAGCCACTTAAAACTTACTTAATAACAGATACAGAACAGAAATCATGTGCAAATACCAAAGGAAAATGACGTATCCCCAGGATATTCGTGACTTGTGTTATGAGCACAGTTATTAGTGTTATTACTTATTACTGAAGAATACCCATGTGATATTGTTATTTCCCTGAGTGACTTTATGCCCCGTTCTCCCTGATATAATCACGATTCCACGTCACTGTCGATCATTTCGATGCATTAAGCCAACATGATTGGGTCATCCTCTAGGGGAAAGGGGGGAAGCCAAGCGAAGCGAGGTAATGCAAAAAATATTAAATGGGAGTTCTTGTATGGACTGGATACGCTTTTATCGATTTTTGTCAACAAATAGCGGATCTCTAATACGGGCACACGAAGCTTACTGACTTATTAAATTGCATAAATATGCGGGTTTTGTGAAGAAGAGTGTGCCGTGTCATCATTATAATATTGGCCAGTTTATATATAACCAGCAGACCCGGCCACCCGTTGCTGTGGCTAACAAAACCTTTATAACCAACGCCATCTGTTAAATCAAATCCACACCGCCCGTTTGACAGACCGCTGCCCGCTGCCGCTTGGCCAGATATATTATGTATTTCAACCAATTTACACAAAACCTTGACAAATCATAAAAACTTTCCTTATGAATCACTCTATCTATTGGTGAAAACCGCATAAAAATCCGTTGCGTAGTTTAAAAGTTCAAGTGCACATACGGAGTGAGCGACTTCATTTTATACTATGTAAAGATAATTATGGCGAATTAAATGCAGTGTCACCTCAACTGTTCATACATTATCTTTTTTGCAAAGTGGAGCTTTAAGTAGTTATAGTAGTATTTTGTGATTAGGTCTGAATAGTCCCGACTCCGATTTACGTCAGCCTTAAGTAATTTAAGTTAATTTAAACTACGGTTTTTAAGAAAAAAGTGCCGAATTAATCCACATAAGTTTTCGAAAGATTTTAACATTATTTTTTTTTTTTTTGTATTTCTTCGGATTTTTTTTTTTACGTTAGTCTGTGTCATCTTTGGGGATGCCGTATGGAGGGACTTTTTAGGGAAAAGAAAGGGAAGGTAGTTCTGGGAAGGAAAATGAGAGGTGTGTAGTAATCTGGGGTCAATGTGTCCAAAGGTGACGGACGTATGAATCTATCTCTCCCATTGCGGTGCAAGGCGATAGATCGAGAGAGTCCGGCTGGGGAAATATAGGTTATGTCTCCCTCAACCATTCTCTCCTTATCCGGCCTGCTACAATCAAACGCATCCGTCGCTAAGACCTAAACAAACCTCATCCAAAGAACCCGGGCACCCCTGCTAATTCACCAAAAGTAGCAATCCACTTGGGGTGACCTACGGCAGGGGGGTTGGTTATTCAATACATGGTTCCCGGGGCGGAGGTATATCCGCCTTCCAAATTAAGTAGATAATATTTTATAAAAACCATAATTCAGCCCTGTTAACATTGCAACAGACACCAATTATCTGATCAAGTGCGATACGCCAAACGTCCCCCAATCAATTATTTCGTACTCCCCGGAAATAAAAGAAACTAATAATAATAACTGCGTCACACAGCGGAAGGTGAGTTCCTCAGTCAGCGAACAAATAAGTCTGATGTATTTAATTCAGTAATTTGGGGGTGTAAGTTTGATAGTTAAAGTTAAAAAATAATCAATTAATGTGCATCGATTCATTAAATTCCGATTGAACCAAAAATAACAATCATAACATTAAAAAATCAACATTTTATTACAGAATTAATTTTTGGCACTTTTACCAGCATTTGGTTCCTTAGAATGGGCAATCTGCCTAGCTAGGAACTAATATCGACCCACAAGACATAAAAAAACACTTGTACACATTTTTATGCCAATATTTATTCTGCAATATTATTACTTTGTTATTTTTTTATATAATTGTATCTAATGTAATTTAATAAATAAATAAAAATATAAATAACACGATACTGACCTTCAACCCGGAGACGGAAGTATTGTAATATAAGTTTTTATAGTTGCAATCAGCACACTGGAATGGTTTTTCATCTTTACTGTATCTAAATTACGTTTACAGAAATTTAACCACCTTTAGAATCCAAAATTTCCGGCGGTGCGTCCATTTGAACATAAATGCTAAGATATCTGGGTTCGAGTCCCGGTGGAACCAATATCTTTTTCTGATTTTTCTGTCTTCAGATTTTGATTGAGTTTCTCTAATACTGTCTTCATTTAATTAAATATTATAATTTGAGTTTTTACTCATAAAGTTAAAAATAAAAATATTGTATTAGTTCGGACAATATTTTTATCCATTTGGAAAACTTTTTTAACATGTAAAATCTAATCCGCATTTGAATAATACATTTTTTTTAAAAGAGCTCCACATAGGAGGCCCTGAGGAAAATTATTTCCCTCAGGGCCTATGTCATCTTTAGGGATGCTGTGTGGAAGGTTTTTTTAAGGGAAGGAGAGAAGAGTTCTGGGAAGGAAAAGGGTTTAAGGGGTGGGTAGGAATCTGGGCTTCAATGTGTCCAGGTCATCCGCCTCCAAGACCTAGACAAACCTCACCCCCATGAACCCGGCCACCCCTGTTAAATCACCAAACGTAGCGAACCACTTGGGGTGACCTATGGCAGAGGTGTTGCTTATCCAACAAAGGTTTCCGGGGCGGCGGTACCCATTCCCGCCTGCCAAATTGAAAAATATGTTATTTTTATCGTCTATTTGGAAATAATTTTAATTATTTGAAAATAACTTTTCAAAAAAATTACTGTATTTTATCGTTTTTTTTAACTATCATAATTTTATAATGTCAAGCAAAATTGCGATCGATATTCGAATAAGTAATTTAAAATTTTTTATTATTTTTATTTGTGTTTTTTTACGGCCGACAGTTTTACACGTATATTTTTTATAGCCGAAGAACGCCACGATTTTCAGATTGTATGACAGTTCATTCCCCGAAAGTTGCTTCCCCGGCATACTTATCTACAAAATGCTGTCGGATTAGGCAAAATACAGTATACCTACTTACAGAAAATCTAACTGAGTGTGGCCAAAAAGGTATACCGCTGAATAACAAAATAAAACATGTTTTCAGTCAAAGGCATCATGGATAAAACAACTTGTCTATAATAATAATATTGGATAATTTGTACGGCGCCGTTTTTATCAGAAATCAACTCAAAGGCGACGTACAAATTATTATGAATTCTTAGGCTCTATCTAATTTTAGTATTCACAAATAGATACCGAAAACATACTTACCTTGCAGGTCACATTTGATAAACACATTTTCATTAGAAAGCTACAGACTGTACGTACATATATACCAGCGGAAAATAGACTTAAAAAAACACATAAAATATTAAGTTAGCATAAAAAGTTTGTATTACATATTACATAATATACTAGCTGCGGACCCTGGCGCTGCCCGGGCTTTTCGCGGAGTTTTTTGAAATAAAATGTTGAGAGCAATTTTGCTCATATTTTGAACGTCAAGCTTGAAAAATCAAAATGGGAAAGAAATATGGGTGGTTTTTTGAAATCTCATGTAGTCAGTGACTTTCCCCCTGTTTCGAAATATGAGTGTGCAAAATTTCTTCAATCTCGGAATAAATCTGTATATTTTGTTTAAGAACCCACAAACCCTCACCGGAAAACTCTTATTTATATTTAAATAGATTTTAGAGCTTTAACCTTTCATTTGGACAATATTAATAAAAAATGAAACAAAACGGTAGGAACTGCATCGCCCTCAGCGACCGACAGCGGAAGGTAAGTTCCCCAGACAGCGGATATGATGTTCAGTGTATGAATGAGATAGAGCCTGACGAAGTGCCTGGCCCGCTAGTGGTTTGTAGGTATCTACTGCCTATACTGCAGTACTGTGCGCTGTGTATTTGTGTAATGTCATTGCATTGTGTCCGGCGAACCGCAAATCCCCATTCACAACATTATATACGAGTACCTGTGGTAACTAAAATGACACGTTAGAGTTTAAAATTTTATGGAAATTTTATTGAAAGCTCAGGAGGAAATTTCAGAGTAAAATTATCAACAATATTTTATTTTTGAAAAACATTTTTGGGCGGCTTTCAATGAAATAGTCAAATGACTTTTATTCAAACCTATATTTATCTTTTTTTTTTACACACTAAATATAGTGCTTTATCCTTCTAGGTCAATGGCTTTATCGATTAAATTTTACCGACAATATCGGTTATTTCTTAACCACTTGACTTTATCAACTAAATCTATTTAATTAAGTCGAAGTGAGCGGTTGTGGTTTCCTTCGTTATAGATCTGCTGAAACCGACTTTATCGATAATTACTTTATCAAAGTGCTTGTGCTGGGGGCAGTCCGGCGGGCAGGATATTCGGTTAGTAGTAGGAAGGATCGGATTCGATACAGCAAGGTGTCAGTGTCAACATTGTCCTTTTTTTCATTGTGATGCCCTTTCTTTCCTTTCTGTCCTTTCTGCTCTTTCTGTCCTTTCTGTCCTTTCTGCCATTTCTGCAATTTCTGTCCTTTCTGTCCTTTCTGTCCTTTCTGTCCTTTCTGTCTTTTCTGTCCTTTCTGTCCTTTCTGAACTTTCGGACTTTTCTGTCCTTTCTGTCCTTTCTGAACTTTCTGTCCTTTCTGAACTTTCTGTCCTTTCTTAACTTTCGGTCCTTTCTGTCATTTCGGTCCTTTATGTCCTTTCTGTCCTTTCTGAACTTTCTGTCCTTTCTGTCCTTTCTGAACTTACCGTCCTTTCCGTCCTTTCTGTCCTTTCTGTTCTTTCTGTCCTTTCTGGCTTTCCGTCCTTTTAGTCCTTTCCGTCCTCTCCGTCCTTTCGTCCTATTCGTCCTTTTCGTCCTTTTCGTCCTTTGATCCTCTCCGTTCTTGCCGCCCTTGCTGTCATTACTTAGACACTAGCTACCTGCTTTTTAGAACAAGCATTTAACTTGAAAGTTCTGACTAGTAGTAAGGTTTTCATTTTATCTTGTCAAACACAGTAGTTTTAAAATAAATTTATATTAGATCTGTGATGGCTGTTGAGAAATTTCATAAACCAGAAGATGGCGAAGCAAAGAAAAAATTGGAAAACACTTTGTTATTCAAATGTTTCGCTTGACTTATATATTTTTTATTTTTATGTGACACCTTACAAGAACGCCCCCGTCTATACGAAACACAGAACAGGGGAATTATACTGCCACCCGAATGGGCACCGTTGTGAGGCGGATCAAGAGGGGGCTGTAGGGAGAGATTTGTTGATGGGCCTCTTTCAATGTTAAATGTAGGAGGAAAGACAAACATTAAGTATTTGAGACAAATTTTAGCTCAGTTCAACGGGTGTAAACTATATAGAACAGTGTTCAAATATTCAACATCTGGGCTCAGAGCCAAGGATCTAACGACTCCTCCACGTAGGTCACCTTTCGATAGATAATCGACATTCGCACATTCCATACCTAATATTACCCATATAATGGTTACGTTAATTTCCACCTTTATTGGTGTAGAGTTATATTTAGTTTGTAGAGAGATACGTTTTGGCGTTATGGGATTGGTAATGGCTTTTCGGTCCACTGAAACGGATTTTCATGATTACTGCAGTCATTATTGAAGCGATTTTCAGAGTTCAGCTAATAAAAGCTGTAATAATTATTCTGCAACCGAAATCTGTCGATTTTATTAGATTAAATTCGTTACTGAAGGACAACGACACTTCGAATGACACAAGTTCTTTATGCATGTTTGAACAATAAAAAAACGTGGAAGGATTTAATTTTCGTGATGTTGTAGCGTTTTAGTATTTTGTAGAGATCTCGGATTATTTATTAAGGATGGAGTATTTCATAACACGTCCATAAAAATAAGAGAGTATTCTGACTCGTCCGAAGTCGAAAAAAACAACTGTACCGGACTTCATACAGCGCCATACGTTCATCAAGCAAGCGTTACGCTAGTGCGGTTTTTATTACTGTAGCTGTCATGATAGTGACAAATCAACACGCTTTTGATAAATGACATAAAGTGATAAAAAATGATTAAAATGAAGAAAAAAAATCTTATAAACCTAAGCTAACGTGTCCTATTTAACCTGGGGTGTTTTTCATAACTTTTTACGACTTTATATCACTTTTCAAAATCTGGTTACTGAAAATTCGACATTTCTTTGGAATGTGGTTTGAATTCTTTCCGTGGGGCGGGTCATTTTTTTTTTGGCTTCTGAAAAAAACAAGACGTAGTACAAAAACGTTTGATAATAATAATAATAATAATAATATATATCTTTTAATTTGCAAGATTTATAACAAAAAAAGAAACGTACGTATTCAGTGTTAATATTTACAATGGTTTATGTAAGTACAAAAGATTAGCAACAGAAGATAAATATAAATATGAACAGAAGGTACCTACTTGAATAATAGAAAATAGTTATAAATTATGGTTTTTCGTAATCCACCTCACTAGGCTAGCTTGTGTTGAGGCAGTAATTTTTAAGTCAATTTATATTTCTATTATAAAATGCAATATATCGTATTTATTTTTTACATATGTGTTCTCTACGTTTGGTGACTTAGCAGGGGTGCCTGGGTTCATGGGGTGAGGTTTGTCCAGGTCTTGGCGTCGGATGCGTCTGCCCACCTGCTGCATGGCGGGCCGGATCGAGAGAGACTGGTGAGAGAGGCCTTTTGACCTTTCCAGCCGGACTGTCGACCTTCGCCTTGCACCGCAGTTGGGGGGATGGATACATACGTCCGTCACTCCTGGAAACACTAACCCCCAGATTCCAGCCCACCCCTCATACCTTTTCCTTCTCAGAACTTCCTATCCTTCCCTTCCTTAAAAATACCCTCCACACAGCATCCCCTAAGAAGACATAGGCCCTGAGGTTTATTGTTTTCCTCAGGGCCTCCTGTGTGGAGCCAATGTAAAACACACGTATTCAAGGCTGTTCTTACATACTATTATCATAACCAATTCACGGTATTCACTGCATGAGTGTTGCGAGTGTTATGGTTATGACAACCATTCTTCGAGTGTTATGACAGTCGATCTCTTTGCAACTTTCAGATCCTGGGTGGGCTGATAGCTGATACCAACTCCAGAGTCATCTGATTTATCTCTGAGCTACTTCCGCGAAAGTCTCATAAATACACCATAAGTCATAAAATACAATATGTGTAGTTTTGTATAACGTATTTATTATTTAAATATTCAAGTCTTTACTTGTAAGATTATTATCATAACCAATTCACAGTATTTATTCACTGCATGAGTGTTGCGAGTGTTATGACAACCGTTCTTCGAGTGTTATGACAGTCGACCTCTTCGCAACTCTCAGATCCTGGGTGGGCTCATAGCTGATACCAACTCCCGAGTCACCTGGTTTATCTTTGAGCTACCTCCGTGAAGGTCTCATTAATACACCATGAGTCATAATTACCCACCACTGAGGTGTAATCAGGTATGGAGTTGTGCGTGTTCGCTTCAGTTAACCCGACACGTTTATCTGAAGCTAAGTTTGAATTGATTTTATAATGAACGCAAGGAAGCATTTGATTACGGCTTACGTCAGTTGAACTCGGATTCAATCAGAGGTGAAGGCTTTTTCAACGGTGTGTTAATTGTTAAGCCACTGAAAGTTGTGATTAGTCATGTTTGTGATTATTTAATTATGGCGTGTTTAATATTTTAACCTTTTGATAATGTGTTTTATATAAAGGACTACATTTTTTTTTGTTTTACGTTACCTCCATACGGGAGGTCCTAAGGAAAAAAAATCCCTGCCATGTCATCTTTGGGGATACTGTGTGGAGGATATTTTTAGGGAAAGGAAGGAGTTGAAATTTTGGGAAGGAAAAATGTATGAAGGGTGGGTGATATTCTGGGGTCAATGTGTTCAGGAGTGACGAACGTAAGAATCCATCCCTGCTACTGCGGTGCAAGGCGATGGGTCGAGAGAGTCCGGCTGGAGAGGTCGAAAGTCACCCTCAACCAGTCTCTCCCAATTCTGACGCAGTAGGTGGGCAAAAGTATTCGCCGCGAAGATATTGGCAAACCTCACCACATGAACCCGCATCCCTGCTAAGTCACCAAACGTAGCGAACCACTTAATGTGACCTATGGCTGGGGTGTTTATAATCCGATAAATGGTTCCCGGGGTGGTGGCACCCATACACACTACCAGCAGCGTAGAAGGGAGGAGTATGCCGCGCCGCCACCCACATATTCAGACTGCTGCGAGGCTATATTGACAATTCAACTATTTTGAAGCATGTAGATTATAGGTCTCTATGTTAGCTCTCTATGTTGGTCTCTAGGTTAACTATCTATGTGGGTCTCTATTTTAGCTCTCTATCTGGGTCTCTAGGTTAACTATCTATGTGGGTCTCTATTTTAGCTCTCTATGTGGGTCTCTATGTTAACTCTCTATGTGGATCTCTATTTTAGCTCTCTATATGGGTCTCTATGTTAACTCTCTATGTTAGCTCTCTATGAGGGTCTCAATGTTAGTTCTCTATGTGGGTCTCTATGTTAACTCTCTATGTGGGTCTCTATGTTAACTCTCTATGTGGATCTCTATTATAGCTCTCTATGTGGGTCTCTATGTTAACTCTCTATGTGGATCTCTATTTTAGCTCTCTATATGGGTCTCTATGTTAACTCTCTATGTTAGCTCTCTATGAGGGTCTCTATGTTAGTTCTCTATGTGGGTCTCTATGTTAACTCTCTATGTGGGTCTCTATGTTAAATCTCTATGTGGGTCTCTATGTTAGCTCTCTATGAGGGTCTCTATGTTAGTTCTCTATGTGAGTCTCTATGTTAACTCTCTATGTGGGTCTCTATGTTAACTCTCTATGTGGGTCTCTATGTTAGCTCTCTATGAGGGTCTCTATGTTAGTTCTCTATGTGGGTCTCTATGTTAACTCTCTATGTGGGTCTCTATGTTAACTCTCTATGTGGGTCTCTATGGTCAGCGTCATCTTAGATTATTTCTATCTGTAAGACTGACCTGCCAATGTTATTCCGGTGGGGATGAGTAAATTTCTCCTGAGATCGATGAGAGATTCATCAGTGAATAAAAGTATTATTTGTTTTTGTGTTTAATTCGTTCAACTCCATTTAATTTTTTTTTTAAATTTAATTAAAATTAAATAAAAAAAAATATATAAAAAAATAAAGAAAATAAACTAAGAGTAAGCATCGATAATTTTTTTCTAATAATCGTAAACTCCAATTCAATGGTCGTATAAACGCTATTTCATCCCTTTTCGCTAGTTTCAATAAGAAATAATACATTCATATTATACACTTTGTTGGTTGCTTCCCATCGCTTCGTAGAAGATACCTGAACTTGCAGGTATCAGCTCCTTCATAATTAGTGGTAACATAATTTAATAAGACAATATTTCAGATATTTAGTTATGCGAGGAAGACACTTGATTAATCTAGACGGGTTAGAAGCTACAATATATGCTTAAGCTAAAATATTCATAAATTTATTAGCGTTGACGGTGTAAAGCTCATTATGCCACGAAGCGAACAAATTGACACCAAAAACCTTTAAAAATAATTATGCTTTAATGTTATTCAGTAGTTATTTTCCAGAGCCAGTAGGCTACGGCAGCCTCATTTGAGCATGACCTTCATTTTGTGACTCGGAAGGAAGTGTAGAAGAGAAAGAAGAAGATATAAGAGAAGGTCGATAAGTTTCGGATTGGTCTATTAGTCACTATTAATTATAATTAATTTGATTTATTAAAATAGCTGGTCTGAATGTGTTAACGTTCATTCTAGTATAAGTTGGGGTAATGGGCGGTGATATCATGCGCGTTCACGGGTTGATCTTATTGTGGATCGAGAATAGACATAACTTAGGTCATTTCAAGGAACGTTTCGGATCTTAATTGTTGTCTCTCACCATCAGTTTCACCTTCACAAACCTACCTTACACCAAACATAATAAAATTGAAAAATATTTTATGTAAAAATATTTTCAAAACATATCTGTAATGTAAAAATGTTTTCAAATTATACCTATTATGTTAAAATTAAGTTAATACTGTAATGTATAGAAATATAAAAAAAAAAATTAAAATTAAAAAAATGTTAGGTTATTTACGAAACGAGAGGCACATAAATAAAATAGGTACCTTAAAAATTTTATTTGTCTGGGTCACCAACCGGCAAGCTCTAAGTACTTTTTAAGACATATTGAGTGATATATAATACTAGTAATATACGAGAATAATATAGATAAATCTTTAAGTGACCGGACAACTCAACAACATGCATCTTCAACACCTACTTTGAAAAGTCAAAAAAAGTGAAAAAAAGGTAAAATAGGTTAGGCTTTTTTCAATTTATTTTTTTTTATTTTTGTCGAGGAACCATTTTTTTAATGTGAGTACCTACCGCACAAGAGTTCCAACTGCTCCAAGCTATCTGGAGCCAGTCAGACGATGGCATCCCCAAATGGGGTATATTGCTATTTCAAGCATTGTTTTGATTCGGAATGGTGGTTTTTCACCACAGCGATATTGAAAGTATCTATCTTGAATCGTACCTTCAAATATACTTTATATACATGGTGTTAAGGGATGGTCGGGTTGAGAGGTTGAGCGTTTACTCGGCTGAGTGACCAGAGGCTATGTGTGGAAGATTTTTTTTTGTTTGGTTTGAAAGAAAAAAATAAATTATTCCGAATAATGTCAGGAATCAAAGTACGTCCCAAACTCTTGATAATAATTGTGAAATAACACAAATTAATCGAAAAAAAATTACTTGCATGCACCGGGATTTAAACCCGCGACGTCCGAATCATAGCCTAGAAACCTAACCTAAATCCTCAACCACGTAGGCCATCAAATCTATTTTTATTGATTGTTATCAAGTTAATTTGTAGAACTCCATTTTAATTTTAATTTCTTGTATACATTCAATAATTTTATTATTAAATTAATAAATACAGTTTATTTATTAACAAGTTCTGCTGGTAATTATTATTACGCGTGACAGCTGTTTCGCCTTCTGAGGGCATTATCAAACTGAAATTATTATCAAACATTAACATTTGAAAAAAAAAATCTTTGTTGTTTATAAAATCCATGCACATTATATTACATTGTAAAAAAGGCATCAAAGCTAGCCTTAAACGAAAAGATCGTCACGCAAAAAGAAAACAACATTGCATTAAAATCAACCCTAATTTTAAAACATTTAATGCACTTTTTGTTTTTTGTTTATGAACGCGTGCTTACAAACATATCAACTACCTGATATTAACGGCTAATAACCTATTATTAACGTGTTGCAACTCCGGTGGTCAACATTCATACCACAATAATTCCATCTCCCTTAAAATCATCCGCGTTCAACCCGCCTAATGTGCTTTTAGATCTTTATTTTGATGTTATCCCTTATCATTATCTTAAACGCCTGTTCCGAACAGAAAGACGTGTCCAAACCTTACTTATAAAGATTATAAATCCAAATTATAAGAAAAAGCCGTGCTATCGATTTTTAATGGGACGTAATGTTAGTCAGTGAGGTTCAATCCTTTGAAGCCTAACCTGTACTTCGAATCAATTTTAAACCAGTTTCAAAATAATCAAAGGTTTTATTTTGTTTTGGTGTAACAGAATTTAAGTAGATATTTTAGAGATGATCATGGTATAATTATACTTCTTGATGTTTGATATGTAGTTTCATTTGAAAATACATAATTAAACCGACGGACTCCAGTGGTCGAGGGGTAAGGCTCTTTCAAATTCAAATCTCATTATTATCACGATTGATTTATTTAAAAATAATCCACATATATAAAAATCAATTGGTGTTCGTTTGTCTCGCTAAAACTCGAGAACGATTGGGCCGATTTAGCTGATTTTGGTTTTGAAATGTTTGTCGTAGTCCAGGGAAGGTTTACACGGTGAGAAAAATTGCGAGGAAGATAGTGAAAACAACAATTTCATTTTCCCATATAAACTGTTCTACCTACTTTCCTTTGCAATCGTCAGAAGAAAAGTAGTACCAGCTAGTATAATATATATTTTTAATATCGCCATGATGTCAGATTTGGAACGTTACTATAAATGGCATTGTTTGGTGACCAAATCTAAAAAAGCTAGTAGGGTTGTTCTTCTTTTTAACCTACATAACTTTTACCACTCTGTCACATTTCCACCTAAAGTGAGGAATTTGTTTTTACTATAAATGAATTCTTTCTTGATCTCAGAGGGGCAATTGTAGCAAGGGGGGAAGGAGGCCTAAAATGCCTATCGGAGGTGACAAACACGAGCTGCGTGTATACCTCTTTCGATTGACAACCCACGTGACAAAATTAACGTACGACATAAAAGTTGTAAGAGACAAGTTTTTGAGATTTTTAAAAATATTTTATTAAATATTATAAAAAATTATAATCGCTGTTACTTGAAAGGTTGTACCTTTTGGAGTTTAAAAATATTTTTATGTCGTCAAATCATTTTTTTGTAACATTTTGATAACTGTGATTGGTATGAAATACACTTCTATCACGAGGAGTTACAACTCTGTCACGTAATTTTTACTAAAAAAATATTAACACATTTTTTTTTAGAACACACACAGTCGTTACGTCTTTAGTACGCAGTAGATTTTAAAGTAATAATAATAAAATAATAATATTGGTAATTCTGTTGAATTTTTCTCCAATCACCGGTGGAGACAACTTTATGTAGGATAAAAAGAAGAATAACCCAGGTACCTACCTATAGGTTCCACCCCACCTTCATCTTTCTCATCGCCTTCCATCCCCACTCCTTTCGGCCTCACAACATACCCCAATTGAGGAAGCCATAGTTTCACTGGCTCCAGACGGTTGAGAGCCGTTGGAATTCGTGTGCGGATTATATTTTGTTGTCACTTTAAGTACAACTTTTTTCTTCTTATACTAACGTGCTTTTCTTTCTTAAACACAAGAAGCAGCTTACTTTCAGAAATAATATTATAACTTCACAAAAATGCACACCGAAAAATCTGTCGATCTTTTAAAATACTGTAAAACATTACAAATATATTATGTTAAAAAATAATGCTACCTTAGAATGAATTTTTCCGCATCGTTGAATTTATGATGTTGTGGTAATATTGCATACCTAATAGCATGAATATGGATTGGATGTTCTATTTTTAGTATACAATCGATCTAATAAGAAGACAAGTTAAGAGCTTTTCATAAATATTTGATCTAAAATATTAAGAATATTCTTGGGTTGTACCATGAAATTACATACATTATACATTTGGCTTAGTGGATTCTCAAATTACAAGTGTAACGAGTCCTCAGAAAACTATTTTTACCAAATGATATGCAAGTCACTATCCAAGCTTTGTCAGCGTTTTATAATATTAACTCAACTTGGTTTAGCAAGTTCTGCTAATGCTTACCAAGCATAGAAATGAACAGTAGCTTAACTTAATTTCCCTGCGAAACCAGTCGGAATCTAGAAACATCATTTATTTATTTATTCATTTTGTTTTACAGTTTTTTTTAGAGAAAATGTGTCCTTACTGGGGTACCCCGTTCTAATGACAAATTGTACAAGTTTTTTTGGTTGAAATAAAAGTAAATAACTATGTTCAAATATTCCAGAGGAAATTTATCAAGTTAAATCTAAAAGAGAGTACAATACAGCATTAATATTTATTAGGTTGCAAAATTTTATCTATATTTATCTTTCCCATGTCCATAACTCATATTTGTATGTTTTTTTTGAAGTCTGTTATTTTTTTACTGGTTTTTATTGAAAGATGGAGTAAATTAAATAATTTTATTGAGAAGTATTGCATATTTCTCTGTCCAAAAGTAGTTTTAGTTGTAGGTTGGTGGAATTTGTGTTGTAATGTAGATCTTGTGAATCGGCTCGAGTTTGTGTAAAGTTATCCTGGTTTTTGAATGCGTGCATTAGGATATCTTTTGTATATAATTATTTCAGTGACATTTAAGTGATATAATTGTTTCAGTGACATTAATAATATGTTAATGTGGTAATAATTATGGTGGTGGTGTCAAACTTTATTTTATAAATCCAAAAACAAGTTTTTGTTTTCAAGCTATATTTCTCAAAACAGAAAATTAGTTTTGGTGTCATTTCATTTGCACTGCTTTCTTCCCTGTGAGCTTTCTGGGTCAGCACAACTATAATTGTAACTTTCGTCATGACTATGGTTTGCAAATCCCTCACCTTTTACACATCTCGTGGGATTGTGGGATGGAATTCAGAAATCCTGCGGGATCCCACGTTTTTTCGGGGATTTTACCCGTCTGCTTGCTTAGGAATAAATACATCCCAAAACATGTAATCGCGTAACACTTTCATAAGACCAAAAACGTCCCGAGCGACCTTATAAATTTTAAAAGCTATATATCTCTCTTCCTCTCATGCAAACTTATGTATTTTTTCTTTTAATCCGAAAGAGAACGAAATAATGTTTCTCATTGTCTTTGAAATATGAAAGCTATCTTGCATAGATATTTTACATCTCGATGCAAAGTGACAGTTTGACAAATTTGGCGCGAAACCGAGGCTTCCGGATTGTGAGGTGCGAATATATTGAACCAAGCAGATGGATTAAGAGGTAATAAATTGAAATAATAACAACAATGCAGTTTTTTTATTTTTTATTTTGTATCAATTGTCTTCGATAATAGTATATTATTTCGAAAAAATAAAATAATCCAAATAAAAACAGAAAAACAAAATCATAGCTTTTTAACTGAAAGTCGTACTCGTAAAAGTCGTAGTCGTAGTCGTACTCAAAAACATATATTTCCAATACAAAAATGTAACACCTCATTTGCACAACATCATTACACATATCTAGGAAAAAAATACTTCAATAGCCTACCTGAAAAAATAAGAACAATCGAAGACGATAAATGCCTACTAAAAGCAATTAAAGAGCAATTTAAAGTAAAAATAACAAATTTATATAATTTATCATCATAACTTATATAACTTCTAAATTTGTTTTTTTTTAAGTATCTACCACAATTAAATTAAAAGATACAAAATATATTTTTTTAATATATTTTAAATATTTTCTCATCCCGATACTCGTCCCTCTTCTAATCAAAAGCGTCTGCTTCTATAGAAGAGAAATATCATAAATATTTTTTTTTTAAATCAGTGAAAATTTATTATGTAGTTTATTTGTATCAAAAAAGGTTATTTTGAAATGTAAATATTATATTTTATATGTAATTTTTGCTGTATAAATAATGTATCTTATGTAATAAACGAAAAAAAAAAAAAAGTCATTTAAAAAAACGTCCCAGGGATATCCTAAAAATACGTTGATAACGTAACGTAAAAAGTATAGAAGACTTTGTTAAGAAATATTATGATCGTAAAAAAATTTCACTCTGCATTCTGGCGCTTGCGTCGGTACCACATAATTCGCAATTCGCAAGTGCAAATCAAAGCAGCTTTTTTTCGGTGTTAATCTACTCGTAGTTTATTCTATGTCCACAACTCCCGCAAATCCGCGGGATCAAATATTGCTTAAATACCGTGGGATTGCGGGATGTAGGAATGCAAACCGTAATCGTGACCTAGAGAGCTTTGAAATATATATCTATTCAAATTGTAAAATAACATAAGACGAAAACATTTTAACCATAACATTATTTGTTCAATAAAAAAGAGTGATCACAAAACTGAAGTAAAACTTAACTAACTTATAAAAGAACATATGACAATGGGGTGATATATGACATTAAGGTGACATATGACCATGGGGGTGACCTATGGCCCTGGGGTGACTTACGACCGTGGGGTGACCTACGACCTTTGGAGTGACTGTCAATCTTGGGGTGACATACGACCTTGGGGTGACCTATGACCTTGGGGTGACCTAAGACCTTGGGGTGACCTATGACCTTGGGGTGACTTACGACCTTGGGGTGACCTACGACCTTGGGTTAGTATGTAAGCCTTACCTTAGTTGTGCAGTATGTACGCCTCGCCCGATCACCGTTCGCAACCATTACCGTTCGCATCACACTTTTTCGTAACTCGCATTACATTTTTGTGAATCTGTTGTACTTCCTAATCTTACTCGTTTTTTTTGTTTACATTAACTCCACACAAGAGGCCCCGAGGAAAAAATTAATCTCATTTCCTTATTCAGCCTACGAGATTACTCTAATGGCGGATGCCGCGGTCTCTCTGGCTCCGGACGATGGGGTATATTTGGGAGTCTAGTGAAAAAATACAGATCTCACGAAAAAGCTCATATCCTCACGCAAAAAGTGTATATACACGAGGTTGGAGTCGCGCTAGCTTCCGAAATGTTAACACTTTGCCGTGTGAGTAAACCCAGCAACGATTGAAATAATGTTTAATCCAGGGACTAAGGGCGTAGTATTTAATGAATACTCGTTTTTTTTGTTTACATTAACTCCACACATGAGGCCCTGAGGAAAAAAATAATCTCATTTCCTTATTCAGCCTACGAGATTACTCTAATGACGGATGCCACGGTCTCTCTAGCTCCGGACAGTGGGGTATATTTAGGAGTCTAGTGAAAAAATACAAAAATCACGAAAAAGCTCATATCCTCACACAGAAAGTGTATATTATGAGGACTGAAAGTTAGCTTCAATCGATAGTTCTAAAAATATGAATCACGTGTAAGACCTACGGAAAATATGATGTTGTAGGTACAAACTTGTGACTCATAGAACCGATTTGTTCATTAACCTGTCAATTCTGAAGTTTCTCCGTATATTTTCCCTTCCCCTAAGGAAAACCAATAACGTGCACTTTACGTTGGTTTTCTGCGTGTGACATCAGCGGGTTACCCAGTTCAGTCGTCACAAAAGCTTGTATTGAGTCGAGGTGACATGCTTTCACAAAAACATCAGGATATACCTAACACGAATATAAGAAACCTACTAAATAAATACTTTTCTATTAAATTTTATGACAGAATGTCATGCAAAACATCTAATGACGTAATGTGGTAAAAAAATTAAGTAATTTTCGGTTGTCTGTAATGTGCATTTATTATACCAGTGTAAAATCTCCTGCGTGAAATTCATTTCAATGAACGTACATTTCTTTGAATTTTAATGTCATTTTTCAAAATTGGAATTTTCGATAAATTTTTTTTTAAATAATTTGCTCCCTCTTTTCTATTTATATCTCTTTTTTTCACCAATAAGGTGCCTTGATTTCTATTTTGTATCTCAATTTTATATCTTTGGCGTTGATTTATTTTCTTAATTATATTTGTAAATGTGGGTCTGTATGTGATTATCTTTAGTTAATATAATAAGCCCCGCCGAAGCTTGAGCTAAGCGAAAACTAGTTGGTTGTTGGGGGGGTTAAGCTGGTGAATTCGTTACGAAAAAGTGTGATGCGAACTGTAATCGGATGAGGATGAGGATGAGGATGAGGATGAGGATGAGGATGAGGATGAGGATGAGGATGAGGATGAGGATGAGGATGAGGATGAGGATGAGGATGAGGATGAGGATGAGGATGAGGATGAGGATGAGGATGTGGATGAGGATGAGGACGAGGACGAGGACGAGGACGAGGACGAGGACGAGGACGAGGACGAGGACGAGGACGAGGACGAGGATGAGGATGAAGATGAGGATGAGGATGAGGATGAGGATGAGGATGAGGATGAGGATGAGGATGAGGATGAGGATGAGGATGAGGATGAGGATGAGGATGAGGACGAGGACGAGGACGAGGACGAGGACGAGGACGAGGATGAGGAAAAGGATGAGGATGAGGATGAGGATGAGGATGAGGATGAGGATGAGGATGAGGATGAGGATGAGGATGAGGATGAGGCTGAGGATGAGGATGAGGATGAGGATGAGGATGAGGATGAGGATGAGGATGAGGATGAGGATGAGGATGAGGATGAGGATGAGGATGAGGATGAGGATGAGGATGAGGATGAGGATGAGGATGAGGATGAGGATGAGGATGAGGATGAGGATGAGGATGAGGATGAGGATGAGGATGAGGATGAGGATGAGGATGAGGATGAGGATGAGGATGAGGATGAGGATGAGGATGAGGATGAGGATGAGGATGAGGATGAGGATGAGGATGAGGATGAGGATGAGGATGAGGATGAGGATGAGGATGAGGATGAGGATGAGGATGAGGATGAGGATCATTAAATAATGTTGATACTTTCCAATGTAGTTAAAACATTTTTTACGAACCTTGGGTACCTTCTAAATAGCTTTTCTGATAAGTTCTCATAAATAGTTTCAATTTTGAATATTAAAATGTTCGTTGAAATTTAATCATGTTAAGCATTACGCGGCAACATTTCCTTACACATGCAGCAACATTAGAAAGTAGCACGTTTAATAACCGTTGTGTAGATACACACAATTTCCCGGAATTTAATTCTATATCTTCAACTGGTATTATACGATTTCGAATTTCTTGAATAAGACCCTTATCACTGTATTGTTAAATAGGATCAAGTCCTTAAATGATCAAAGTAATCCTCTCATTGTTTGCGGAAGATATTTGCGGGCTTTCACGGTCTACAGGAGGCTGGAGTCGCGCTAGCTTCCGAAATGTTAACACTTTGCCGTGTGAGTAAACCCAGCAACGATTGAAATAATGTTTAATCTCGGGACTAAGGGCGTAGTATTTAATGAATACTCGCTGATAAGATAATTATTATTACGTATTTTACTTTCAAAATATTTTAGAAATTGTAACGTAGGCAAATATTTGTATATTTTTTGGCATCCACAAATGATATTGGTTTAGGTTTTAACTCGTTTTACCACAGGAGACCAAATTGTACCGGCTCACGCCCACACAAGTCTTCTATAAATCGTACCTCATTACGGTCATGGTGAGAAATATGACCTAAACGGTGTTAGAAAGAGAAAACTCCACGTTTTGTATTTAAATCTAGAATTTAACCGTAGAAAAATGTTCACCTGAAGCGATCTGGGAAAAATGTGTAAAATTATGAGTTTTTTTAAAATTTTATTTTATGAAATGACAAAAACGTGAGGCGATGTTGCGTTTAAAATACACTGTTTGTTTTTCATTTTTTTCGTTATCAGTAATTTTGGATAGAAAAAAAACGTAAGTTGAGCCATTTTAAAATATTTATTATGTTTGTAAATTTTAATATTTAAAAAATCATATTATTATTTCTAATAATAACATTTATAAATGTATTTCATTGCATTTCGAAAACGATTTTTAGTTTTCGGGAATGTTCAGAAATATTCCATTTATTTAGTTTTTTTTTATAAAGCGGAAATATTTAGACCTTCTAAAAAATACGCATGATTTCTGAGGGGTCTCGCTTGGAGAGTTTTAATATAATTTTTTTTTGAGAATACAAATCCAAATATATGTTGTGAAATAACCGAATATGTTTATAAGTCTAATTCAGTACATACAAATATATAGTTCAATTCAAGTACCTTTCCACACTGCTTTGGTAGATTAAACCATTTAATTTTTGTACGCATAGAAGTACTTGTTTTGCAATTTCACGTATTATACTATAATTATAAATATATTAGACTAATATACTATAATGTGTATATTCCCGTGCAGATTATAACTTTTGGTAAACTGTTTGGCAATTTCACGTATTAGACTGCACTATAATAAGTATTTTTCCGTGCAGGTTATAACTTTTGGTAAACTGTTTGGCATTTTCACGTATTAGACTGCACTATAATAAGTATTTTCCCGTTCAGCTTATAACTTTTGGTAAACTGTTTGGCATTTTCACGTATTAGACTGCACTATAATAAGTATTTTCCCGTTCAGCTTATAACTTTTGGTAAACTGTTTGGCAATTTCACGTATTAGACTACACTATAATAAGTATTTTCCCGTGCAGGTTATAACTTTTGGTAAACTGTTTGGCAATTTTACGTATTATACTGCATTATAATGAGTATTTCTTCGTACAGGTTATAGCTTTTGGTAAACTGTAATAATATTAAAGAAAATTAGATATTATGCTTTCATAAGTTCACTTTCTGTATCACCCGGTACACCCAACTTCCCTTTTCCCCTTTTCTGACAAATGACTTTTATGACAAACAGTTAACATAAAAATATTTCATTTTGTTACTACAACCTTAGTATAAGACATTCTTCATGTTTATTTATCATAAATGGTTTCCGACAAGTGAACACAATTTCATCCTTATCTTTTCATCATCATCACATTTTTCCCCTTGTCCTATTCGGGTCCTATTGCATCGACAAGGCTCCTCCATACGTCCCTGTCTTGCGCTGTTCGTTCGGCCTCCGTACATGGCAGACCCATCCTCTCCTTACACAGTTTCTGGAGTTGCCTCGCCCAGCTGTGTCTGGGGCGGCCCACTGGACGTCTACCCTCTGGAATCGCACTCAGTATCTTCCTCCGAAATCGGTCATCAGACATTCTTAGTACATACATGCCCAAGCCACTCAGTTGCGACTTTTCTATGAAGAGTAGCAGTGGTTCAATGTTTAGATCATCTCGAATCGTCCCATTTCTTAACCCCCGCCACTTCTCTCAAGTACCTCATTTCGGCAGCTTGGACTCTAGAGCGTGTTCGTTCATTTAGCATCCACGTCTGGTAAGACCATCATTGTCTTTATGCTGAGCTCGGCTTTTATCACTGAGCTGTAGAAAGTAAAATTATGGAAATTTAATTGACCGTAAATTAAAAGGATAATAATGTACTATAAATTGAAAATTTTGTAAACTACCGTTTTAAAATTTATTTTTCATAAAACCAATATATTCTACCGCTCGTAAGTGTATCGCCATATATCAGCGTTTCACCAAGCGTATTGAAAATAGTGAAAAACGAACTATATGGCGTTTCCTCCAGGAAAGCTCTGCAAAACAAGTTCAGCAAAATACACTCCTGAGGCGAAAGCTTCGCTTGGATTTTTTTTTATTTATTACATTAGTTACATTTATACAGCAAAATTAAATAATAATAATATTTCAAATATCTGTAGATTTTTAAATGTGTACAAGTGTTATTATGTCTTGTACGTTATTAGTTCCTAGCTGGGCAGATTGCCTGTTCTAAGGAACCAAATGCTGGTGAAAAATTCCAAAAATGTATTCTGTAAAAAGAAAAAAAAAAAAGAGAATATTGTTTTTTGTTTTTGTTTTTGTAGATTAAATATACATATACTAATCTTATTTTACAAAGGTTCAAATTCACCCTGAAACGTTGTGCTTGAGGCAGGCAATAGTATTTAGATATAAATTATGAAAAATAGTATCAGGTGATAATGCAGTCGCAACTGAAATCTTTATACTATTTTACTCGTTTTTTCGAAGATTCAGGATAATAAATGTACTATTTGTTTTGTAAGTTCCAGGAACATAAATATACCTTGTTTTGTAAGATTACGGTTGGTAGTATGCGTTTCTCTAAAGGACCACGCATCGTTAGAAGAAAAAAGTCAATCTCTTTACTTACAAAATCATAAGTTTTTTTTATAAAAATATATTTTCTAATCCTTCTTCGATTTCTCAGCATCTTTTATCATCACCTCGTCTATTTTCAATGAAGATATGGCTCAGGTATTTCATATACTATGAATAAAAAAATGAACTTCTCAGTTCTTTCCTGTTATGAGTGGCTTAAAATACATAAAATCACACATTTTCCTCGCAAATCTTCTAAAGACTAATGAAATCTTTGAACGGAAGGAATGTTATTCATAATGCCAAGAAGTCTGTACTGCTTACATAGTTCAGCATCGTGTCACCAATGTGACATCTTTATTTATTATAGACTAAGATTAACGATACTATTTATTATCCACCAATAAATTATTATCTTCTTTCTGAATCCGATTTGATGGCTTCAAACGACAATTTAATCCCGCTTGTAAATCTCGCTGTTTATGTGAATAAGTTATTATAAAACTCTTGAAACTAATTTCAACTCTTGAGAGTATTAACCCATTTTAACAATATAAAACACATAAGCCTACATAGAAACGCCCCAATAATCGTTAAATTTACCATCGGAGATAAAAGAAAACCCTGTTACTGCATAATAATGCTCATTTGGAAGGTTCTAAAATAGTTTTCAATTGTTTTAGTACCGATCGTAAAAAGTCGACTTGTCTTAAATGAGCTGATAAAGATAACTCCGTGTGTAAATGAGAGATGCAATAAAATTGGAAAACCATTATTTAGATCGTAAGAGATTATTCGGTGGAGTTGTACTTTTGTGAGTCCCCTGATTCTGTATTTTTTTTATTGCCAATAAATTATTCTCTTGTAAAAAAAAAACAATCCTGAATAATAATAATAATAATTGGATAATAATTTGAAGAGTGCCGTTTTTGTGAAAAATTAACTCAATGGCGCTGTAAAATTTATTATCAATTTTTGGCTCTACCTAATTTTATTTTTTACAAATAGGTACAGAAAACATACTTACCTGGCAGGTCACTTCCGATAAACACACTTTAGTTAAAAAGTTTATGCTTGGAGAAGATACGGCTTTGCACGCGGAAGATATTATATTTAAAACATTGGACATGGCATGATTTTACATTTGCTACCCCCATCACTGTTAGTATTTATAAGAAGATTAGTGGCAAAAGTAGAGTTGATATTTATTTTGAACGTGGAGAACTTATGACTCTTTAGGGCTGGAGAATTTTTATGGCATGACCTTTACAAAAACTTACAAATAACATTTTTGACAATGTCGCTGGCGGTGAAAGTGAAGGTGAAAGATTTTTGAATTTATGGATACGACTGGCTAAAAATATGAGTTTTAAGGCGAGGTATGCATGCCTAAAAAGAAAAATATGGAGAGATATGTAAATACGAATGTTAGAGAGAGCGCGCTAATGTTAAAATCGATAATATTTAAGCGAAAATTGTGAAAATGTTTATTAAAATACGTCTTGTTTAAAATAGAGCAAACTTCTTACGGGGGTTGTCTAAATGGGTTGGGGCATTTAAAGAAACAATGTGAATTTTTTCATACCTATAACTTGTAAAATAACTGAAACAAACACGTTTATAATAATTTTCGGAGCATGCTTTGCGATTTTTTTCAATCGAGGAAATTTTATGTAATTTGCGTTTTGGCGCGGGGAATGTGTAGATATTATCTTCAAGAATAACATATATTTTTTAAGAGCTTTAAAACTTAAATTGTTTACAGTACATATGTTATAAATCAGTAGAAATGGGGTATGCCGCGGCTTCCGCCGAATCTGTGATCATTCTTAATTCATTTAAATAAGTAACCCACAGTCCCCAATAGAATGATAAAGTTGTTTTAATAAATCGAATATCCATTTTCCGAATTGATAAATAGGAAATTGTCTTCTGAATGACCTCCGTAAATTATTTCCTCATTCCAAATTTCTCAATATAATCCAAAATTTATTAATGTTGCTCACCCAAGATTATAATAATTATCTATCTACCCGTAAGCCTTTTAATATATGTATTTCCACCACTTCTCATACCTACAGACTCACTCACAGACACACAATCTTTACTACTCGGTAATTACTTTATGTACTACCATAAAACGTAAATTACAAGGAAACTTATTATTATTACCCACCATGAAATAGTCATAATGTAGATAGATTTGTAGATAGCCTATGTACCTAATAAAAAAATTGGATGTGTTATATTATTTCGTATTCAACTCACCTGATATCGGACATTTTTAATACCGTAAAAGTAAAAAAGTGGCTTTATCAAATAATGAGTGAGAAAGACATTGACAAAAATTAAACTCTAAAAGGGCCTAAATTTATTCCTTAAGGAATACCAGTAGTATAGCTTTAGTACCAAAGGCAAGATTAAATAAATTTAAAGTATTTTTTTTATTTGTTTTTGGAGTGTTATGCCATGTTGCGCTACCTCCTTCTTTAGCCGACGTTTCAGACAACGTTGCAGTGTCCATCATCAGGGCAGAACCGGCAGATCCGACAGATGTGCCGGATCTGCCCTGATGATGGACACTGCAACGATGTCCGAAACGTCGGTTAAAGAAGGAGGTAGCACAACACGGCATAACACTCCAAAAACAAATAACGAAAATGCTTTTGGCCGTGAAAATCTAAAAACAAATCCAAATTTTAAGTAGATATTAGAAGTGGTTAAAACGAAGTTGTTATTATTTTCAAGTGAACAAAACTTTACCTTCATTAAATTGAATACCACGTGTCTGATCTTTACTATAGTTTTCGTATTCCCAAGATACATTATTGAAATGACTAGGGATTATGATAAGTAATGTACCAATATTCTCGCAATAGTAGTTGTTGAAATATTCCAATTCTCACAGACCTAGAAGATGCTATAAACAAAAGTGAACCTAAATGTGATCCTTGGGGAACGCCACTACGAAAATTATGAGTTCAAAAGAATAAACAAATGTATTTAACTTTTAGATGATACCTCGTAGGTATAGATATACTCAAAAAGTGAAATATGCATATTCCTAAGACTCTAAGATAGTTTATTGAAATGATCGTGTTGGTGCTTACATAATATATGTAAGCGCTGATATTCTCCCGAATACTGAGGCACCATCCAATTCCCAATCCCCACACTCCCTGAAGTCTGAACGGATACGAGAAATTTAGAATTTCCACGGATTGGTTAGTTCAAACGGAGACTTTGTAAATACACCGATATCATTCGGGGACATAGAAGTCAGAGGATGAAACAATTCATAGACGATATGTTGTTGTTATTTACGATATGTTATTACAAATCATAAATTTCGCAATAAAAATGGCTACTTTCTTGCCGTTACCAATTTACATTTTACTTACATTAATTTATTAAATATTATCGAAAATTGATTGACATGATCGAATAATATTACGTTTTACAAAAGAAGTCCCGAATTTTGACATCCCCAATTTTACAAAAGTTGTGAGAAATTGGAAGGAGGGATTGGAAGAGAGTCGAGAAGTTTCTGACAATTCAGATCTGGTGGTTAAAGCCACATTAAGCGACATTTTGACTCAGAATCGTTATTAAAATTGGGCGTTGCTCTGATGCCCTCTACGAGCAAATGTAGAAAAATGTAATTTATTAAATTTCTGTGGCATTATAAATATCACGTCAATGTATTTTATTTCTAGATTTTTTTTATTTTGATTTCACGGCTAAGGATTTTGTCACTCTACCATAAATATCGTCAAAAAATATTCACAACCGATGATAATATGCTTAATGCCAAAAACTCTTCAGTTAAATTTTCCACGGAAGACGCACAAATAACCCTATTGGACTAAGCAGTTTGCCTAGAAACCCGAATACCCGAAATATCAATATTCCTACCCACATCTGCACGAGGGGACTGCGGTTCCTTACGCACTGAAATCTTCGAGGAGCGAGAGTCAATATTGAAAACTTTAAGAACTCCTTGAATGATATTGAACGCTAGTATCAAAGCTAATACCTACCATGACTGGTTGACTTAACTAAAATGTAGGTTTTTCTTTGGTTCTTTTTCTGTTCTTAGGCGAAGAGACCTATCTTTATTATATTATTCTTAGACCTATCTTTACGGTGCTCCAGATTTCATGTCCGGGTTGAATCTTTCCCAAATGAAAGACTAAACCCTTCCACACACTTTTCCACAAATGAATATCTAGTAAATTAACGCAATTTAATTGCACTATATAAGAATAAAACAATCCAAGAACAATACGTCAATCCACCAGAAACATAATGGGAAAATATTTCACCGACTCCAGATATTTTCATATCAGAGGGTTCGGCTCTGATGAAATCCTAACTGGTCCGATAAATCCTACTGATCCCTCAATATAAATATTTAAAAAATCTAGATATATTATATTATATTATATTATATTATTATTATTATTTGCATGTTTGTTTTCATAATTTAATGTTTGGTTTATGTTTTTCTTTTTATTTGTTATTGCGATCTTCAAATTGTAAGACCAAACAAATGGAAATGGTAAAGGTAAAACGGAAAGGAAGTATGTGGTTGTAATACGGTATTCACATAAAAAATTGTAAGAATCTAATTATTATTTTTAATTGGTAAACTAATGTTTTAAGACAAGATTTTTATGCATAGCACAAAGGGTAACAATTATTATTATAAGCAATAATTATTAGCCTGAAACACTCATCAACATTGAAAAAATCTCCCGAGAAAAGATAAATGCCGCCGACGGGACTTGAACCCGCGTCCTTCTGATATCCGGTCAACTGCTCTACCAACTGAGCTACTTTAAAAAAAATGTAATAAGCATTAATTGTTGAATGAAACACTAGTATGTATTGAATTATTTGGCGGGTGGGAGATAAGCCGACGTATCTCAGTTGGTAGAGTAGTTGACCGGATATCAGAAGGACGCGGGTTCAAGTCCCGTCGGCGGCATTTATCTTTTCTCGGGAGATTTTTTCAATGTTGATGAGTGTTTCAGGCTAATAATTATTACTTATAATAATAATTGTAAGAATCTAGATGTCGCAGTGCAAAGCTAACACGGTTTAACTAAGCATTTGTTCCTAAAACATCCAGTCAGGTGAATTGTATTCCAATGAAACATTTTTGTACGATCATAACATTTTACAACGTCATAAATTTTTGACTGTTCACTCTATCAAAAAGTGTAAATAAAATGGGAACAAAATTTCGAATTTCACCTGAGCGCTCATTGTGGGAATTTTCTTTTTTTGTTTTTGTAGCTTTCTTCGTCACGCTCAATACTTTGAGCTTATTTCAAATCTTGTTGCAAGGAGAGCTTTTTCAATAAGTCGGTGTTCATTTCCTTTCGATGTCTTTTTATAAAGTAATATTAAAATCAAACGCTTGAGAAAACATTCGTTTTATCTTAATACTTCTAAATTGATATTGTTGAGCAAATTAAGCCTGAGGGAAGCCTGAAAGTCGACGTGATCCCAGGGAATGCTGTGCCGAGGGTTTTTTTAGATGTCGTAACAAACCCGGATTTTAAAGGGACCCATTTTATAAAAGCTAGCAAGCTGTTAAATGCCATTAAACAGTCGAAAACCACAATCGATGGAAAATACATCTAAAGTTTTCATCGATAAAATTTAGGTAGATACCTGAAAATAAGCCTCCTTCCTTGCTTTCCGTTCCTCAACTACGGATCCGGAGATTGATTGCGGAGGATTTGATTGCCAGCACGCACAATCAATATATTTATTTATTCAGTATTATAAATTTTAACGTTGCTTGTAATGACTAAAAAGGGGATCAGTGATCGGATCTGAATAGCTAGATAGTTCCCAACACTCCTCTATCTCACCCTCCTACTTTCTGCATCCTCACAACATACCCATAAAAAAGTTAATGAAAATTCATCAATTCAATTAATCTATCTTCTTCTATCTATCTATCTATCTTAATATATAAAACAAAGTCGGGTTAGTTACACTATTTATAACTTTAAACCTACTTTTACACTATTTATAACGTTAGAACCGAGAATATTTCTCTACTAATTGGGTAATAAAAAAAAAGTCTGATATGAAATGTAATATATTATTATTATTTATTGTAAATATTAACTTTTTTTCTAATTAAAAAAATAAATAAAAAACTCGAGAACGGCCGGGCCGACTTTGATGATCTTTGATTTGCTGGATTTGTCTCCGCCCCGAAAAGGATAATAACTATTAAAACATCACAAAATTAACGAAAAATATAGTTATTAAGAAAATTCTTTTCCCCATACATTTTTTATGGAACGAATTCTCATATTTGAAAGAGCTGCGGGCATTTTGTGATAAGTACCTATAATATTGAGTGGTGAGTGAGTTCCAAAAATTCGAAAACGTCAAATGTCAATGCGCTGATTGTTTTGCTTTTATTCTTTCAAGCATATAATGCTGCCTCTCTTTCTTATACACTAAATGTCAATAGTAGAAAATGAGACAAACGATGAACATTCTCTCCACACATCCAAAGGAAAGATACAATAATTATAATAAAAATCCTTCACACGTATAAAGAAAATGAAAAGCAATTTTTTTTACATCAGCTCACACGTGAGGCCCCAAAGAAAATTATTTTCCTCTAGCGGATGTTGTGTGGAGGGTCTTTTTAAGGAAGGGGAGGATAGGAAGTCTGGGAAGGAAAAAGGTATGAGGGGTAGGAATCTGGGGTCAGTGCGGGGGAGTGACGGACGTATGAATCCTTCCCTCGCAAGGCGATGGGTCGAGAGTCCAGATGGAAAGATGATCAAAAGACCCGGACAAACGTCACCCTATGAACCCGGGCATCCCTGCTAAATCACCAAACGTAGCGAACAACTTGGGGTGACCTATGGGTGACGTATGACAGAGGTGTTGGTTATCCAATAAATGGTTCCCGGGGCGGCGGCACCCACACCCGACTCCCAAATTCCCGTAAGTAAGTGGAAAAATAAGAAAATCACAAAAAATATAAATCCGTACACAATGCCATCTCTGATACTGACAAAAACAAAACACATTGATGATTGCTTCATTGTGTAATTATTAACTTAATAAAAAAACTGAATTTAATTCAACAGTTATTGATTCTGAGGCGGTACGAAGTTCGTTGGGTCAGCTAGTTTATAAATAAAAATGAATCGCCAAAATGTATGCGCATAACTTCCGAACGACTGCACCAAATTGGATTAAAAAAAAATTGTGTTCGTTATTGCCAGGACAAGGTTTTTATTAAAAAGCATAGCTACATAGCTACGCGTGCCAGGTACCAGCTAATAAAGCAATAAATAAATTTATTTAATGAAACCAAATAACTTTGTAAACACCGCTATATACTTACAAAGTTATTTGTTTTTATTAAATCAATAATGAAGACACAAAGGGTTTTTGTGAAGTTTGAATAAGCATTGAATAAATGTTAACATTCAAATGCAGAATAATTTGATATTTGATTTATTGGTTACATTCGGTTTTCATGTATATTCTGCAGCGATCCTCGAAGGAAAATAAATGCTAATATAACCAAGAAAATATTTGACTTCTAAATTGCTGGGGCACAATTCGCCAATACCCTCGCCAATTTTTTCTCCCGAAGAACGTCAAATATTTATATTAAAATAATAATAATTCATGAATTTCTGGTTGCCTAAGTAGGACGTTCGAGAATTTTCTGAAACCATCCCTAGCTCTCTTGAGAATATTGACTTGAAAGATCGGAAAAGCATATTCTTCATAATTGTTATTTGGGCAACTTGTGGGGTGGATATCAATTAATTTGTCAGCCTGTCATGTCGGATTCGATATGAGGAGTTTCGGAACCACATCAAAACTAAAATTCAAAGCACAATTCCATTTAAAAGAACTTTCTCAAAAAATAAAAATCTTCATGATATGATAGAGGAAATGTCGCGATTAATATTTTTGAATTAAACCCTTAAACAATCCCCCTTGGTTACAGACCAATAAAGTTATTATTTATTTATTTACGACCGTTAAAGGCTTTTGCATATCTTTACATGGTATAAAGCAAAGTTGCTCCCGCTGTTTGTACGTACGCTTAGATCACAAATATTAATTTCACAAATAGATAGAGGGATTCATGAGAAGGTTTAGGTATATAATTTGTCAAGGTTTTGCGTAAATTGGTAATTGGTATTTGTAATTGGTAATATAAAAGGAGCGGGCTGGCAAGAGGGCGGTGTGAATTTGATGTATAGGCAAATTAACAGATGGTGTCGGTTATAAAGGTTAGGTGATAGCGTTATCAGTAGATGGCGCTGTGTTTCGTTAGCCACAGCAACGTGGTACCGGGTCTGCTAGTAACTTATAAAACATACTCATTAACAGTGCGGTAGATTAGTATGACTGACATCAACGTAGGTATTTAAAAATGCTGTACAAGAAAAAAAATTGCACATAATAAGTTGAAGTAATATAAATGTATCGATACAATTTTGATGCCTTCAGCCATTGATCCAATGGTCATTTGCATTTCCAGAGTTAAACAGTTTCATCAAATAAATCAGTTATATTCGATTATTGGATAACTATTACCCCTGCCATAGGTCCAAAGTGGTTCGCTACGTTTGGTGACTTAGCAGAGGTTCCCGGATTCTTAGGGAGAGACTAGTTGATAGAGACCTTATGACTTCTCCAGCCGGACTCTCGCGACCCATCGCCTTGCACCGCGGTGGGAGGTGTAAATGCATACGTTCGTCACTCCTGAACGCATTGACCACCAGATGCCTACCCATCCCTCGTACCCTTTTCCTTCCCAGAACTTCCCCTTCTTCCTTTCCCTAAAATGACCTTCCTTACATTATCACCAAAGATGATCGAACATCAATTTCGTTTATTACTGTCTGCAACTCCAGAACAACTAACTGCAGAACTTTTGCTTTCAATTCAAGTGTCAGCATTTTACAAAATTGGAATTGATAGTTTGTCGAATTATACAGACAAGTAATAAAGTAGGTAATATTTTTAACAGAAAATTATTTTAAATTGTAATTGATTCTATCGAGAATTCAGACTATCCCCATTTAGATAAGACTCGAAGTGAAATAATTAATTCTACTTTTTACCTCTAATTCCAATGCTCTAATGCCGAACGACAGGAAACTTATAAATCCAATTCCCGCGCACTGCTACAATGGCGCCTCTACAACTATCCCGTGATTTTTTACGGGTCCACGCTAGTTCAAAATAAAAACCAACCTGCTTTTACTTTTCAACAGATCGTCAAATAAATATAATTTCAATAGTAAAGACGAATAAAATATTTTATATGAATACCGCACAACTGCTCCCGTCTGGAGCTAGTGAGACTATGGCATCCCCAATTGGGGAATGTTGCGAGGCTGAAAGTAGTGGAGATGGGAAGGAGATAGGGAAGTACCTGGCTGTTCAGATCTGGTCACCAAACACGGCTAATGCCATTTGGTTTTACACCAGGGCGATACTGAGAGTATCTTCCACTCTGGAACGTGCCGCAAACATGCTTACATATTATTTTAAATGAATAAATTGTGAAATAACACAAATTAATAGAATAAAATTTATTTGCCACGCCGGGATTCGATCCCGCGACTTTCGGATTGCGAGTCAAGAGCCTTACCGCTGGACTATGCCGGCCGTCAATCATTACAACTATGAAATCATGTTGGTTGCTTCCAAAATTGTGTTCTCTACGTGCAAAACTGTATTTTCTACAATTTGGATCCGTTTGTACATATTAATTAACAATAATTATATTAAGTCTAGAATGTGATATTTGCACAGCGCCCTTGATGTTATTTTTCACAAAATGTGAAATATTTTTCAATGTTCAAAATATTCAAAATACAAAATATAAAATTTTTTCCAAATTATCCAATAATTAGTATTTTTATTTATTTATTGCTTCTTCACAAATACATTTTTAACATGTAATTATTAACTCCACTACGGTTCGTCTGTATCGGGGTTTATAATTTCATAATTTATTAAAAGTAACACTCATATTATATAATAAAGAGAATACAAAAAAAATTCAAATGAATGTGTAAATAAACATGTTAATGGTATATTCATAATAAATAATGAATCTACTATTAATTAATTTCGAAACGTCAAAGTAGAAAAATTAATTGGCAATCCTCGGCTAACACAAATAATCTTTTTAAAAGTGCTCAAGGAATTGGATGACGTAATATGTTATGGAAGGCTATTAAATATGAGTGGAGCCTGATAAAAGCAATTAATATTATTTATTATTTGCTCAAAAATAAAATAAAATATAGAATTGCCTTTCGTAGGGAGATTTAATTTTTTTTTTTGTAAATATAATATCATTTTGTAATATATTAAATAATTTCTGGAAAACATGTGAAACTCCATTATACAAAATACGAATTCAAAACAGGAAAATATTTTTCGTAAAAAAAAATAACATTAAAATAAATCAGAAATTTCGCAAACTACGCGTCATTCCAACTATTACACCAGTAAAATTCACACCCGTTATTTCATTTTCATCGCGGATGAGTTATTTCGGAATGCGAATTAAAATTCTGTGACACATTTACTGCGGCGTGTCTTTAGCCTTCAGCCCGCCACGGCGTGACGCCAATCCAATTTCGAAATGTTCAAATTTACATATTCCGGAATTCATTGAACGGCGCGACTACGACATCTTCATTCATCCGCATCCTGCATTATATATACATTTTTGTACTGGCCGCTCGGGTCTGCGGTGTGAATTAATGGCTTCAGATAGTAGTTTTTTTCGTTCTATGTGAAAATATTTTTAAGAAGCACACTGTCGTGCGTCGCGTCTTTGGAATTTCAGGTTTTGAATAACAAAATCCAATATTTTTATCTTCAAACATCAATTTTTACAAATATCTTTCCATATTTATTGCATGACAATATGAAAATCGACTGCCTCCGTGGTCTAGGGCAGGGGTTGGCAATTTATCAAGTGTGAAGAGAAAATTTGTCAAAGAAACAGGTTAACAAATTTTCGTTATTTGTTTTTGGGGTATTATGCCGTGTTGCGCTACCTCCTTTTTTTTAGCCGACGTGTCGGACAGCGTTGCAATGTCCATCATCAGGGCAGATCCGGCAGATGTGTAATTGTTAGTGGTGAAATGTGTGCTTATTTTCTTGGAATTGATACCGTGTTGCCGGCTTCACTCCACTACGAGCTGGTAGGAATTACAGTATACTTCAAAATGGTTGTACATTTCCATTGCCTCCGAAATCAGGTGTGCTACAATAATAACTGGTTCCAAAAAACTATTTCTCGAATCCACTGTCCTTCATTGATCGCTAATCACCGGTAAAAAACAACCGGGGTAGGCAGTGGCGTAGGAACCGGTTTCAAAATAGCCGGTTCCGAAAATCTACTGTCACCGGTACAAAATAACCAAGCGAGGCGTTATATGTTGTATATAGCCGCGGAAGGTTAACAAATATATAAGAGAGCCATAATTGGGAGAGCCAGTGGTGTAACGATAATTACGATTTGCTTTGCGTTATCTACGTTCTTACTGTAATATCACACTTCTGCCCATTTAAAAGTTTCTATATAAAGACTCGCGCATAGATTCCTTTAAATTCTAGTTTCAGATAAGTCAACTTTAAACCTTGTATTCCGAAAGTTCCGAAACCATTCTCATGCATCAGAAGACTCGTTCAATAAATCAAGCGTTCCATGAACTGAGTTGGTGACACTGGTGCTGATCGAGTCAAAGTTCGTTCGGCGGCTCCATCTCATAAGGCTGGCTGAGTATAGATGTTGTTTGGTTCTGAAACAGTTTTTAAAAAAAAACCTTAATCCAAATTCCCCAAGTCCTTCATAAATCATATATTCCTTCCTCGTCCTCCTGTCCTCAAAGTCTCTACCAGGGGAAGAAGAAGATGTTTGTCGACTACCTACCTGTGAACAAGTGGAAAATAATATTGTCGCCCTAATCTAAGTTACCTACAAAACAGTTGAAATCTCGCAGTGTTATGGGACACAGCTCTCTGTCGTTGAACTATCGCAATTATCGCAAAAAGTCCGTTTTTTATGGATTATAAGTGTAACTGGTGTTGTGCCGTTTCTTGGGAAATTCCAATATCCAGGATCGATCCTGAAACAGCCGAATAAACCGTCAAAAGGTAAGAGACTATTCCGTCATACCCCATTTCCCGTGATCTGTATTTTAAAACACAATTCATTGGTCATAATCTTTTCGAAATCGATTTACAGTCCACAACATCATATTGTCGTGTCATCGGACGCGACATTTTTGGTCCATTCGCCGGATAAATTCTCGTTTTTTGTCGTTTTTTGATAGTCGTAATTTCGAAACTAGATATTGTGTTTTGAAATATAGATCATTCCATTCGTTGACCTTTCCGGTTTTATAAAGCTGTTTCAGAATTACACATTCAATCGTGAATATTGATTAGCATATTTAAATCGTTGAGTAGCTCAATATTCGTAGATAATACTTTGTACCTACACAAAGTATTGCCGCGTCGGTAGTTTTAAATACAAGCATTCTCGTGTCGATTGGGTTGCTACCTGCACTGAGTGTCGGTAAAGTAGATCGCGGATCGCATCGGTCAGCTGTTATCACAGCGGACATTCTGTTTGTTTACAAGTTTGACGTTTGACGTTTGTTTGCGGTTTTATTATTAGAGTTTGGTTAATATACCTCTTCATAATGGCGGCTACTATTGTGAAGTACAAATTAGCTCTGTTAGACATGGAAAGCATTCGCTCCGCTGCCTTGAAAGCTATAACTTCGTTGAATGTTGTTGACAAAAATATATTTAAAGCGCGTTTTTCGGATATATCAAATATTAGAGAAACTTTTGTTGCATCACATATTTCAATAGAATCGAATAAAAAAGATAAATCGGAAATTGAAGTGTTACAAGGAAAATATACTGAAATTCAAAACATGTATTACGAGATTCAGTCGTATTATAATCAATTATTTCCACAAGTTTCGAAAATTGAATCGGATCATTCACTGGCAAATAATAATGTGTCGTTACCAAAATTAAAATTGATTATTTTCTCGGGAATATCAACAGATTGGACAAATTATATTAATACCTTTAATTCGTTGATCGATTCTAATAATGCCTTAAATCCTGTTCAAAAAATGCATTATTTAATAAGTAGCCTGTCAGGAGAGGCATTAACACACATTAAACATTTGCCGATTTCTGAAGAAAATTATTTTATTGCATACAACCTTTTAAAGGAACGGTATGAAAACGTACGTTTCATCGCTGATAGGCATGTAGAATTAATTCTGTCGATTCAACCTGTAAAATCTCAGGATAATATCAGACAATTTATTTCTATTTTAAAAGAAAATATTGCTGCTTTAGAAGCTTTGAATTTTCCAGTTCGCCAATGGAGTTTTCTTTTATTACATATTGTATTACGTAAATTAACAAAAGAATTGCGTATTGATTTTGAAATTCAACATAGTTCAGAGAATATTCCGACGTTTGATCACCTATTGAAGTACTTAGATAGACAGTGCTTGGCAAAAGAAATGGCACTCGGGGTTTTTCCTGAAAACCTGATACAGACTCATAAAGGTCAATCGAAATCGTATAATGCTAAACATCGATCTGGCAATAATGTTAATGCATTTGTATTAAAGATTGAAGTCAAGTGTATTCTTTGTAAATCGTCACACTCTTTGCACAAGTGTGAACAATTCTTACGCCTTACTCCAAAAGATAGGTACTTGTTTGCAAAGGAAAATAATTTATGTCTCAACTGCCTCACACAAGGAAAACACAAAGCTAAGAATTGTCAGTCTCGTTTCACTTGTAGGGAATGTCAATCAAGACATCATACCCTATTACATTTTCCAAAAAAAATCGTGGAAAATTCAGACCAACAAGAAAACTCGTCGGAGCCTTTGGCGTTGACAACATTTTACAATAAAACCAACACGGTACTGCTGTCCACAGCCTATGTGGAAGTTTTAGACAAAAATGGAGTTTTCCAGAAGGTTCGTGTCATGCTCGATAGCGCCAGCCAGGCAAATTTTATATCGGAAAATTGCGTGAAAAAATTAGGATTCACTCGTTTTAAGAAACAACCTCTTACCGTGATAGGTATTGGAAATACTTCTACAATTAATTCTAACGGATTAATAAAAACACAATTTCGTCCTGTCGATTCGAAGGAATCTGGTATTTTGACAGATTTCCTTATTTTAAATAATATTTGCTCAAATATGCCATCAAATCGTATCGTCGATCATCATTGGGAACACATCGTAGGTCTCAAATTGGGAGATCCAACATTTTACCTACCATCAGCTATTGATATACTGCTTGGAAGTGATATTTTTGCCTCATTGCTATGCTCAGGAAAATTGATGGGCAAAGAAAATGAACCCATAGCCATAGAAACTAAATTGGGTTGGATTTTGATGGGAAATGTTGGACCATCAAATAATTGTATAAATTCATTCTTCACGTCAATGGAGGAAAATATTGATGAAAAGCTTAAATGTTTTTGGGAAATTGAAAATGTTCCACCTTTGAAGAAAATTCAATCGCCTGATGAAATTCGTTGTGAAAAATTGTACACTGAAAGTACCTACCGTAACCAAGACGGAAGATACGTCGTTTCGTTGCCATTTAAGGAAAGCCCGGAAAAATTGGGAAAGTCATATGACATAGCATTGTCACGCCTCGCGCATTTAGAAAGGAGATTGAATAGAGATTCTGATCTCAAATCTCAATATATTTCGTTTATGAGAGAATACTCAACATTAGGGCACATGATGGAAGTGCCACTTCAATCGCCAACTATTGGTAACTATTTCATACCACATCATGGAATAATCAAAGAAACCAGTTCTACAACTCGTTTAAGGGTCGTTTTTGATGCCAGTACCAAATCGTCCTCGGGTACGTCATTGAACGATATACTTTTGGTTGGTCCCAAATTACAAAGGGACCTTGTCGAATTAATGTGTAATTTTCGAATACACAAAATCGTGTTTACAGCTGACATCCGTCAAATGTATAGGCAAATACTTGTGGATGAGAAATCTCGCCGATATCAACATATTTTATGGAGAGAATCTCCGGATCTTCCTGTAAAGGAATTTGAATTACAAACAGTAACGTATGGCACGTCTAGTGCGCCATACCTATCTATTCGCACACTTCATAAATTAGCAAATGATGAAAAAGTGAATTTTCCAGAGGCTGCTAGTACGTTAATTGAAAACACTTATGTAGATGATATTATCAGTGGTGCGCAAACTTTGGAAAGCGCTCGACATTGTATAGTGAAATTAATTGCATTACTTCAAAAAGGTTGTTTTGAATTGAGAAAATGGTCGAGTAACCATCCTGAAATACTGGAAGATATTCCTGTTAGCTATCGGGAAGTACCCTTAAGTTTTGAGTCGGATACTGACAAGAAAAACCTTAATATTTTAGGTATTCAATGGATACCGTCGCTTGATCAATTTACATATAAAATTCATAATGGTTTTAGTGACCACTGTACCAAACGTATAATTTTATCGACAATTGCACGTCTATATGATCCATTAGGTTTTATTAATCCTGTCGTTTTCGTTGCTAAATGCTTTATGCAAAATTTATGGAAACTTCAAATTGGCTGGGACGAAGAAATCCCTTCGGACATGAATTTGAAATGGAAAAAATATATAAAAGAGCTTCCATCACTCGCCAATTTAAAAGTTGATCGATATGTCGCAACTTCTCGAACCAGTCGATGCATCCTTGTTGGGTTTGCGGACGCCTCTGAAAGAGGATATTGTGGAATTGTTTATCTGGTAGTGATTAATAACACAGAAATATCCAGCCATATTTTATTAGCAAAATCCCGTGTTGCCCCCATAAAGATAACATCGATCCCGCAACTGGAATTGTTGGGAGCAGTTTTATTAGCAAATTTGTTGACTTATTGTCAAGAAGTATATAAAGATAGACTTCAAATAGAAAAGACTGTCGCGTTCACAGATTCAACTATTGTATTGGCATGGCTGAAGACACCTTCTTTTCTCTTGCAAACTTTTGTAGCAAATCGTGTTGAAACTATAATACAAAATATACCCTATGAACAGTGGTATCATATTTCATCGCAAGAAAATCCTGCAGACTTGGGTTCACGAGGAGTTTTTCCTAGTGAAATCGCTGACGCTTCGTTATGGTGGAAAGGACCTAACTTTATATCAACACCTTTGAAGGAATGGTTATTTGTTAAACCTCTTAATATCTCCGTGGACCAGTTACCAGAGTATAAATCAAAAAAATTAATTTCTTTATCGACGAATGTGTCAACGTATGACGAAGAGTTGTTATTGAAATTCTCATCACTATCGAAATTATTGCGTGTTATATGTTGGTGCCGTCGATTTATCACTAGACTACGTTCGGAATCGATCATCAATTTCAATGGTTTTTCCCCACTTTCGGTAAAAGAAAATAATGTAGCCTTACAATGTTGCATTAAGCTTGTTCAAGCAATTCATTTTCAAACAGATATCAACAATATCTCCTCCCATCGTATATGCTCAACGCAGTTGCAAAAACTCGCTCCATTTATTGATACCAATGGGGTTTTAAGAGTCGGTGGTCGAATTCGCCTTGCACAG
The DNA here is from genome assembly GCA_917563855.2 of Limnephilus lunatus. NCBI lineage: Eukaryota > Metazoa > Arthropoda > Insecta > Trichoptera > Limnephilidae > Limnephilus > Limnephilus lunatus. The sequence goes on along the minus strand of OU830601.1, from coordinate 13,591,168 downwards.
ATTTCTGAAAGTGCTCGACATCCTATTATTTTACCGAAGCAATGTCATTTGACAACATTAAAAATTGATTATTACCATAGCATGTACCTTCATCCAGGTCCTCGTGCACTCCAATCCATAATATCATTAAAATATTGGATAATTTCGGCCAGGAACGTAATTCGACATCGATTGAGTAAATGCATTTCTTGTTTTAAAAATAACCCGCGTGGTAGTTTCCCTTTGATGGGTAACTTACCCGCTTCCCGTTTTCGAGAAGGTCGTCCATTTTTGAATGTCGGAACAGACTTTGGAGGTCCTTTTTTGGTACGCGAGAGTAGACGTCGCGGCGCAAAAACTTATAAGGCCTATTTATGTCTTTACGTTTGTTTATCGACCAAAGCCGTTCATCTTGAATTAGTATCAGATCTATCTACTGAAGCATTTGTGGCAGCATTAGATAGATTCATCTCTAGACGCGGTATATGCCAGAATATCTATAGCGATTGCGGAACTAATTTTATTGGAACTAATAGATATCATACTGGCCTTGCTAAATTCATACATGCATCTGAAAACACTGACAAACTTGTTGACGCAACTGTCGCTCGTTCAATTACTTGGCATTTTTCTCCGCCCTCCGCACCCCATTTCAATGGTGTGTCGGAAGCTGGTATTAAGTCAACTAAACACCATTTGAAGAGGGTTGTGGGAGATCAAATCCTTACGTTTGAAGAATTAACTACTGTCCTGATTCGTATCGAAGCCATTTTAAATTCGCGACCAATTGGAGCGCTGTCGTCGGATCCATCCGAAATGGATCCGTTAACTCCTGCACATTTTTTAATTGGGGCTCCTCTTGTTTCTGTTCTTGAAGAAAATTTTGTGGATGTACCAATGAATCGCTTATCGCGTTGGCAACTATTGAAACAAATGTCCCAACATTTTTGGAATCGTTGGCGGAAAGAATATCTACATACTCTTCAACAACGAAACAAGTGGGCAACGTCAACTCCTAATTTGCAAGTTGACGATCTAGTCATGTTAGATGATTCACAAGCTACCCCAATGCGATGGCCTGTCGGGAGGGTGGTTGAATTATTCCCCGGTGCCGATGGTATGGTTCGTGTCGCTACTGTTAGAACCCCTCAGGGCATTTTTAAGCGGCCCGTGGTCAAATTGTATAAACTACCCATCGATTGATTAATTAGTTAATTAATTAATTTCATTTTTAATTTTGTCTTGTTCAATTCCTAGGTTAATTAGTTACTTTGCTTTCGTTTTTTTTTCGTTGCTTTTCTTTCTTTTATAGTTGTTGAGAAAATATCACATTTTCTCAAGGTCGGCGGAATGTTTGGTTCTGAAACAGTTTTTAAAAAAAACCTTAATCCAAATTCCCCAAGTCCTTCATAAATCATATATTCCTTCCTCGTCCTCCTGTCCTCAAAGTCTCTACCAGGGGAAGAAGAAGATGTTTGTCGACTACCTACCTGTGAACAAGTGGAAAATAATATTGTCGCCCTAATCTAAGTTACCTACAAAACAGTTGAAATCTCGCAGTGTTATGGGACACAGCTCTCTGTCGTTGAACTATCGCAATTATCGCAAAAAGTCCGTTTTTTTATGGATTATAAGTGTAACTGGTGTTGTGCCGTTTCTTGGGAAACTCCATTATCCAGGATCGATCCTGAAACAGCCGAATAAACCGTCAAAAGGTAAGAGACCATTCCGTCATACCCCATGTCCCGTGATCTGTATTTTAAAACACAATTCATTGGTCATATTCTATTCGAAATCGATTTACAGTCCACAACATCATATTGTCGTGTCATCGGACGCGACAGATGTGAAATTGCAATTGACGTCTGAAGAGCCGCAGACGCCTTTGTAAAGAGCCGAATACGGTTCGCGAGCCGCTAATTCCGACCCCTGGTTTAGGGATAAGGTTCTCAACCTCACGACGATCGCATTCCAAGAGGAAAGGGCTTTCAATAAAGTTATGCACTACATTAAAACTAAGAATTAAGTATCTATTCATTACGAAAGTGGAAACAGTTGTCTTCTGAAGTCGTTGATAAAGTTTGACTTATATTAGAAGTAGCAGAATTGCTTTCCGAGATTTTTCTCAATAAGCCAAGAAGCAAGACTACAGTAGTTTGTCCAGTGCTTAAGTCACGTCCTGCAATCTTTTTGCTCCTCCCTGTCTGAAGGCTGGCAAGTCAAACACTACGGGGATAAAACTACCCTCAGGCCAAGATGATAAAACAACAATTTATGGGAGAAACATTCCCCTAACGGCTTGCAATAAAAGGGCGATATTATTATTGGGAAATATTTGACCAGTGGAGAATTAATTAAATAAAAATGATTTCGAATATATTTGACCTAACAAAACATGACCTTGATTACCCTACGTTTACTATAATGTACGTTCCACGGAAAGCCACTAATAATGAATAAAATAAAGCTTGAGCGTAGAAATGCCTCTGCTCTGACCAAAAATAATAAAAACGTATCAATTTTGTTTGACACTAGCTAGTTCCCGACATGCGTTGCAATGCCATACTCAAATAAATATTTTTTTTCTCCCTGCATGTCCTTTCCCGTGCGTCCCCGTTTCCCTCCCGCGTCCCTTCCGCTCCCGCGTTTCCCTTCCACCTTCCCCGCCTTCCCTCTCCCCTTTCCTGCTCCCCCGTCATGCCAACCCCCCTCCCGTGTTCCATATATTCAGGCCCAGAACATTCAGTTTTCAAACAGCTCGCGTGCCATCTATTACAATTTTTTTATAACAATTTTCATTTTTCATCCATTACAAATATTCATTTTTGTATATTATAAGAACAATAAATCACATTTGGTAACTAAAATAGATACCTATTTAAAATATCTATAATTCTTGATTCGATTCAAAATATGAGGCGAGTATTTTAAATAAATTCATTAAGTTGAAGAGTTTAGAAAATTTAATTCTGTTTTAACAATCATTGTTTCGCAAATTGTCATTCTTAAATTTTGATATTTTTGACAGATTTGCAAGAGTTTTTGTAACGATTAAAAAACTTTTCAGATGTATTGTCATGTGGTTGTAATAACCCAGAAACCTTCGCGGGGGTTTAAGGAAGTTGTTTTGAAAGTTTCAAACATTTCCTATGCTTAATATAGCAATACATAGACATCTCATATACTCACATTATTATATACCCCTATATAATAATGTGAGTATAGTATATTTTGATTTTTATATATATGTAGAATTATTTCGATGGTGGGTCTCTTGTTTGTATCCCCGGTTCATTGTCCTGTAGAACTGTTTTTTTTTTTTGATTTTCAAAATTGCGTCTTTTTGTGGGAACGTTTCAGACAAAAGAAGGTTGTATCAACATTATTTTATTAATTAATATTACTTGAAATGTGTATTTCTTCGGCTTAATTTTTTTACATGACATAATTTTTCAAGTTTAATAACGTTGTTTATTCGAAAAGTAAATTTCTGATCTTTTCTAAAATAATTGACCATTTTTGTTTTAGGCCATTTTTTTTTTTATAAATACATTCGGCTTCCCAACTGTTTCTTTTTTAAAGTGATGTTTTAAATTGATTCATTACTTTCCGATAACAATAAAAAATAAATATAATAAATACAAATTTTGTCTAGGTCTCATCTTTATATTTTTTTGTGAACTTTTCATATTATTTGAATCGTTGATATCAAAATGAAGCGTTAAAAAAAATAATAAATAAGAAGATTTGTTTATTTTTACTCTACGAACTTATTTCCAACCCTTTTTTTTGTAATTTTACATCTGCATTATGTTTTCAACTTATCTTCTTCCTTTTATTCTCAGAAAAGTCTTGTACTTGTACCTTTTACGTAAAAAAATGCGACTTTATTTGACCTACAAATATTAAAATTTATATACCCATGAATCTTTGTCTTTTGTTATAAGTTCCCTTAGAAATTTGGTGATCTCGAATCAAAAATTAGTGCAACCTGTACTGAGTTCCTACTGCTTCTCTCGGGAACTTTATAAGTTTTAACGATCACAGGTTGTGTTCTTATAAACTTCTTGCCTTTGAAGTAGAAAACCTAACACATTTCTTGCTTGGTCCGAACATCATTAGGATGGATACATCGTTAGATATTTCCTGTAAAAACAAAGAAACTACACTTGTTAAGCGGAAGTTTTTCTGTGTTGGGAAATGAGGTTTTTATTGTTAGAACTTAGAATACAACACTTCTGCTTGGGGCCAGTGATACTATTGCAACCCCTGTTGGGGAATGAAGGGAAACTGAAATAATCAGGGAAGAGAAGAAATAGGGGAAAAACTTATGTCTCATAATTTTATATTTTATTTATTAATGTTCCATAATTACAAAGTCTCGTTTAACTGCTACGTATAGAATAACAATCTATTATATTTTTAAATTTTAATATCAGTATATACGTTTTACATTATATTATCGTTTAAAAAAATAAAGATACCTACGACAAATATAATTTAAAAAAAAACAAACAGCAACACAAACCGCATTCCGAAAAAATACACAGCTAAAAATCTTTTCCACATAATCATTTTTTCTGCCTGTTCCTTCTGAAGATTTATTTCTTTACATGGCAGGTGTTATGGTTAATATGGTAATTTTTAACTTCACAGGACAAGCTTTTGTTGAGGTTAATAATTATATAAAGTAATAAAAATAACACAAAATAACATAGGTATTGAAAGAACAAAATTGTTACAGGTATCTTGTAAATAATAGGTTTTCACTAAGCTGAAGAAAGCTAATGCATTATAATGTATACATCTAGGGTGACATATATTGGTAACAATTTTTGCTGGGTTTGGTAACATGCTGTAAATTTTAAGTACATTTAAGGTTTTTTGACCGTATTTATTTAGATATCTGGGAATAACAAGAACATCGCGTGAAGTAGAAAATCTGTTCGTGTCTCCAGCTAAAATTTATTGAACGGTGACTTCTGGCGTTATGACTTTTGCACAACTTTTTATTTCTGAAACAAGCAAGGAAATACGACTATTTCTAACTCTAACTTTAAAAAATTAGACAAGACGCCATATCATTCGTCCCGTATTTGTTACTGATGAGAAGAATGATTACCTGTGTTTTTAATCTCGGACGCCGGACAACAACTACTAATTATAGTCTAGAGACCTAGAGCCTAGATATTTGATACTTCACGCCTTTTTTTAAATGACTCTTATCACATATATACATATTAAACTTTGGATGAACGTGTGGTCTTACAGCGTTGCGGCTTCGCAAACTGACTGAGAAAGAGTTACCCTACAACAGCCGACTACACAAAACCCGTTCCCTCTCCACTAATCCCCTCTACCACCCGAGTCCCGTTACTTTTGGGTCCCCTTTCGTATATACTTATAAAACAATACCCGTTAATAATATTTGTGCACTACCTATTAAAATATACTGTTTCCAAGCACAGATTTTTTTATCCGCATAAACGTGATTTAAAAAGTAGTAAAGCAATATTATGTCATTCTGAAAGTAGCTTTATACGAATATTACTAGACTAAGGGTGACATAATGAGATTTCATCCAGAAAGTTCCGCGTATACCCCTATTATAGTTAGCAGAAATCCGGAAACTTTTTCTCCCGCAGCCGAGTTTGTAAGCAGAAAACTTCCCTTAATCTTGATTTCTTCTGTAAGGAAATTGCCATTCTGAAATGCATCAGAGGGGTGATTTATAAAATTTATTATTGTCATACAAAATAGTGGCATTTATGATTAATTACATTTTAATTAAAGTTTTTGACATTTCATTCAGCAACTTTACCATTCCTAAATTATGAATAACTTAACGCTATAATATATATTTGAATTCTCTCTTCTCCGATCAATAATATTGTAATAATAGCCTGTTCTGTAGTGTTTGTAGGATTAGCTTGTAGTAGATCAAACCCGCGGTGCTTAAGCGAACCCGAACCCTGGAATGAACCTGACGCTTTGGACTACTCTCCATCCTTTTTTTCTGGTTATTCAGTTTAAGAAGATCTTCATCGATTGGCCAAATATTTAGAAATTGCGCTAGACTAAGATAGATCACCAATATAATAATAGACAAGTACATAGTTGCTCAACTGATAATTCAGGGAAAGATTGGTGGAAGACGTTATAGAATAAGATGCTGTACTTCATGATTTTGAAACCTTCGTGACAGATACGAGTTCATATCTGCTGAGTTATTCCAAGTGTAAACATTTTGCGGGTAAAAGTCAACCTCCAACGAAGAATATTTATAATAACTGAACATACTAGCTCCAGAGATTAAGAACTTAGAATACATAAAAAAATCTTAATCGTAAATTTATATTGGAATGGAATTCCACCACGAAATATCTGTTTGGAAATCAGATAATATAATAACGAATAAATACCAACTCTTTTTGTTAGTTGTAAAGATTTTTAGGGAAAAACAATACATTTTTCGTGATTGTCAGAGTATATTTTATTCTTTCATTTTATTTTGTCAAATCGATTCGCAGAATTTTCAGTATCGTCATTTTTCCCTGATTGTTTTCTCTGAATTTTTCCCCCTTGTTTTACTTGCGAATTGTTTTTTTAGTTTACAAATATTCGAAGTATTTTGTGTGTATCCGTATGCATGATATTCCAGAGCTCGGGGGGTTGAAAACCTAATGTTATACCAGCTGTTGCAAAGAGATGGAAATTTTGCTTATTTTTCTGGTAACAGAATATCGCCCGATTTTTCTCGGTGTAAATATGCTGAATCTGAAATGGTTCGTGAAAATAAATATGTTCTCTGTGGGTTTTGTCACGTATTTTGATTGCGCGTATACCATTTTCATACTTGTTACGTAATTTCTGAAGAATTATTGTATTAGTATTAATACATTTTTTTTATTTGTTTCAGGTAAGATAAACAACGACTTTAGACTGTAGGTACACAGTGTATACCTGACTTTATATGGATGGGTAAGTAGTACAAAACACAAAAATACGATTTTTATCACAAAACGTTCCCTAATATGTATACTGATGATGTAACATATTGGGGTTCTGAATCATTTTGTTCTAATCCGAAGTACAATTTTTACTGTTTTTAATCTCACGATAGTTGCATTATTTTAACTGAATATGCATATTTGTACTATGTCACCACTCGATTTGGCAACGTTCTGAGACGGGTTACGGAAAGGTTTTCTTATAACGGTATTTTAAAGGTCCGGTTTAAAATAGGGAGGAAATACTGATCGCCTTATTTCGTTTCACTTTCAGTCCGTTTTACATAAAAAATGAGTCGGAGAAGCAACTCCCATCTTGCAGCCGACGACAATTGTGAACTGACGTTCTTCTCTTGTTTGTCGAGATTCTCGCCGATCGGAGCAGACTATATTGATCTACCTGTAAAGCAGATACTTACCTCAGAGAATTAAAGAGGGCAATACATAAATTTAATTTGAGAGGCGGATAGGTGTACCGCCGCCCAGTAAGCATTTATTACATTGCCAACACCTCTGCCATATGTCACCCCAAGTTTCGCTATGGTTGGTGACTTAGCAGGGGTTCCCGGATTTTTCGAGTGAGATGTGTTCGGGTCTTGGCGGCTGATGGGCCTGTTCAACGGTTGCATGGCAAGCCAGTTTGGGGAGATCCTTTGACTTTTTCAGCTGGTCTCTCTCGACCGATCGTGTTGAGATACGTTTTCCATCCCAGAACTTCCAATCCTCCAAATACCATCTCTAAATATTACACAACCTGTGTGGGTTTAATGTAAAAAAATCTGTGTTAATTTTTATTTCTAACGAACTATCCTACATTATGTAAAATTAAGTACACTCAGAAGGTTATATTATCTAAATTATTTTCATACATCTCGCATTTATCGTCTCGTCGGCTTTGTCTATTTCTTGTCTAGTCATGTATTTGAACACTTTTTTTTTTTTTTTAATTTATTTATTTCATCCAAAAAATATATGAACACATAATATAATATCATATTATAGTCGGTATTGGTTACATTTTAAGTACATTTTCCCTTTTTATTTTCTTCCTTTTCTTTTACACAGTAGTAATAATAACATAATTTTAATGACAATAACACGTTACTTACAAAGTTAAAAACATAAGGTAATAAATGATGCATTAGTAAGTAAATATCTTTAAGTTATTAACATTGTTATAAGAATAATGTTATAATAATAATTGATGCCAATAAAGTTGGAAGCCTTTCATCTATTTTAATTCAATTCTACTTGTAACACTTGTTCATTTGATGACCATAACGTAATAAGAAAGTTTTTACTCCAGTTTTTATTGCAATAGAACGGGGAACTTTTCAAAAATTTTGATTGCAATGCAAAGAATGCAAGTTTCCCAAGCAGCGGGAAGGAAAAATTTATTTTCTTGAAAAAAAACTCCTCAAGAATCAACAGCAATATGGAATACTAATCAAATTCTGACAAATTTTTTAAACAATCGTTTGAAAAATTTGAGAGATTTTCAAAAGAAACATAATGGATTAAAGCTTCCGCAAAATTTTATAAACGTTCATTGTTTTACGAAAGACATTTGGTAATTCCCGGGATTTTGCGCTACGGTTAATAAAAAAATACGAACCTTTGGACATACGATTTGTAAAAAAGCCACGAGTTTTGTCTGTTTGGGTTCGCCTAAACGAATTTATACTTTGAATCAACTTCTGAAGGTTTTCTTGGGTAACATAATAATGTTTATATTGCATTAAATTCGTTTTACAGAAATGTGAAATAATCAGAAAAGCTTTCAAAGCTAAATAAATTATTTAAAAAAAAAGCTTTCAGTGTCAAAGCTTTAACATTCACAGTATACTTTAATTATTAACAAGTAATTGGTAAGACTTTCAATTACGTTTTACACTTGTTAATTCATGTCCGAAGTAATATTGACATATCTGTGACAGGTGCCTCGGCAATTACGTAATTAATTGTCGATAAATTTGATTTCATTTCAAAATTTCAAACCATTTCTTCAATGAAATTTTGAATCATTGATTATCGCGACAATAAGAATTTTTTATGACTTAGGTAGTTTTTGGTAAAGGAAGATTGAAATTTTGAGTGAAAACCTTTCACGGTCATAAATACCGTTAAAACTACAAATTAAATTACCGTTAAACATTAATTAAAAGTAAAAAAAATGACCGTTCGTTTTTTAAATTCACATTTTGCTTTAATTTTTATAAAGCTGCTATTTTAACATTAAATGTGTTTAAATGTTTCTTTGTGAGGAAGACTTATTATTCATAATTATTAATTCTCCTTTTTAATTAAAATATGTTTATAAAAAACTTGGTTTGTCAGCGTATATTTCTAATTAAATTATACAAATTATTGTATTTAATTCATAAATATTTGGTAAACGAAACATAAGTTATTAACATAGGAAAATGTTATTTTTAATCTGAAATACGTTTTAGCTTCTCTGTTGTATGTAGGAAGGTCCCTTTTATAAAAAATAATTAAAGAAATTTTACAAATTTAATTAAAATGAATCAAAACAATTTGCATTGGTAATAATTCTCTAAAAGTCAGTTTTAATTTATTCCAGACCACCTGAGAAGCAATTAAGATTCTTCGGTTTTTTTAGAATTATTTGGATATCGGATTCTGCATAATTAAATTAGCTGTTTCGTTCATTCGTTCAGGTCGCGTATATAATTAATTGACCATTCACCAAAACACCCGGCCTCAAATATCTTCGATAACTTTCCGATAACTCGGGGTGTTCCATTATTTCAAAATATTGATTGAATATTGACTGGTCAGTGGCTGAGTTGGCATCGCGTTTAGGTCTCTCCCAGGCCTCCCATGTTCGATTCCTCGGCTGACGAAGTCTTCCATCACGACACAATCAACATTTTCCGCTTACTGTGGTGGTAGTAGGAGATCTTCAAATAGTAAACCAGGAATGTTTTTCTTTCTTTTAAAAAAAATGATATTTAGCTTAAATTAGCTAACAAAAAACTGTTGAAAGAAGTGAAACTAGCAGTCCACAATGGAGTGCTAGTACCTACGCCGATATATGGCAGTGAAGCATGGAATTGGCATAAAACGGATGAAAGTAGTCTGAATGTTGTAGAAATGAGATCGCTGAGGCGTATGTATGGTAAAACCATTTATGATCGTGTGAGAAATGTCGAGATTCGAAAAGAACGTAATAAGTAAAATTAAAAAAAGGACGCTTTGATGGATTTGGTATATAGAGCGAATGAATGAAGAAAGGAATATAAAGAGAAAATATTAATTTTTCGAAGAAAACTTCTTTTGAAAGGTTTTCACTTTGTGATGGCATTATTTATTTTAATAAAAAGAAAATATTACCCAAATATGAATGGTAGAAGAAGACTTCGCACGATCAAGTGAATCAGACACTTGAATCGGGCCATGTCAAGAGTCTGAATAATAGAAGAGCATGTATGAGACAATGTATGAATGTGAATACGGCAAGGAGTTTATGCTAACACCGAATTCTTTCTCTCTCTATGCCGATTCCCGCGGTGAAACGGCGTGATGGTTAGTTAGTTAGGGGAAACCCCTGGTTTTTATTCCAGTGACAATTGCTTGTAGAATATTTTCGAAGATACGTAGGAACTAGTCTAGGAAAATGTTTTTTTTCCAATTTTAGCCATTTTCTATAACGTTTTTTACTTTGTGTTTTAATTTATCTGAGATATATGGCTAAATACATTTCCTTCTCACCATTGCATGCATGGTGTCCAGAAACTCGAATTAAAAGTGGGAAACCAATGAATCTATTTCACTTACAGAACCCGAAAAACTTTTTTTTCGATCTGAGCGATTCGAATTCATAAACACTCTGTTTCCTTTTTTTGGCACCTAAAGGGTTTGACAAACTTTGGAAGCCGGTTCTTCTCTTCAACGCATTTTGAAAGATGTTGAACAGCTGATATTAACCTCCTAGTTATCGATTTTTTCCTAATTTGACCTTCAAAATTCTAACTTCGGACTTGGTTTACTCGAAAACGAGAGCTCATTAAAAAAATGTGTTGACGATAACATTTATGTCTTCATCAGTAATTTTAGTTAGAAAAAACCTATAGTCAGCCATTTTTTAAAGTTTGTATGAAAAAAAATTATATTTCAAAAAATTTATAGCATGTTTAATCACTTTTCAAAAACAGTTTTTAGTTTTCAGATACGGTCAAAAATCCATTTATTTGGATTTAATTTGCAAAGCGGAATTATTTTGAACTTCTGACAAAATAGGCGCGAGGCCTGAGGGATTAACGATACAAGATAAAACATTATCCTGAAACATTCATGACATCTCACACTTTCTAGCATTAATCATATTGCGCCGGGCGTGACAGTGTTAAGCGTCGTTCGGCCCACCCATTATAATTATTAAATACATTCCTCCATGTAAAAAGTTAACCCAATCCGCCCCGGCCCGCCCATTCAATCATTAGGAGAAACCCCTTTAATTATAGCGGCCCACTACTTCTTATTATTCGTATTAAAGGCATACTACATTAATTCCTCATTCAGCTCGAGTAAGCTCTTTCGTCCCATTGTTTCCTTATGAAATTAAAACTAAGAACTTCGTGGATGTTAAACATTTTTTCATTTCAATTCAGAATACAATACCCTTATACAACTAGGTTAGTTCTCTATTTGTAAATAGTTCATTTTAAGGATAACTTTATTTAGCTTGTACACCTTAGTAATATTTAATTATTAACGAAGGTAATATGTAAGTATCAACAAGAAACAGACTTATGATACAGAAAATAAAAATAAAAACGAGTGTGCTTTATACCACACGACTGAAGTAAAACTTCACTAACTTATAAAAGAACATGGCATTGGGGTGAAATTGACATTGACATTCCAGACAATATGGTTTATTGCATTTCGCACAGTAGTCCACACTCATGCATCTTTTTTTCGCTGGGCCAAAGTTGCACATGCTCCGTTTCCTTTTTTAATGACATTGATCGCTGTTCGCAACGATTACCGTTCACATGTCATTTTTCGTAACAATCACCACTTTTTGTAACGCAGTCACCCACTTCACCACCAAGCGTGGGTAAAGAAGTTTTACTTCAAAAGATAAAGATCGCAACTGGGATTTGAACTCATGACCTCTAGTCTTACCGGGACTGGCACTCTGCTAACTGAGATATTGCCACTCATGCCACGTCATTTTGTCACCGATTAAAATATATACGGTTATTAATTTAATGGTAATTAAAGACGTATAAAGGATGTTAAGTGTAATAACCGAGCATGAAAATAAATGTCAATCTATACGAAATGAAACTCATTATGTAAGAATGTAAAGATTTATTGAATCCACTGATTGTGCATTTTAGATTAAATTAAATCGATTGATTACGACGCTGTTATCATTTTAAAAATCTCAGGGCTGGATAGAAGTTCGTTGAAACCTTCCATCAGTATAATTAAATTTCACTTGTTAAAAACAAAACAAATTCTAATGTGGATATGTTATTATAATATATCTAAGGGCGCCAGATCGTTCAACAATACGAACAGAGTAGTAGAGTAATAATTTAAATAATAACCAAAACGAATTCTAATAAGTAAAGATGAGATGTTACGATTTCGAAGTTCCGCCATTTTCTTGGTACAATCCTGCGTCGTGAATAATCGTACTTGGTCCTGTCGGAATTACAACTGAAGACTGAAGTTGCAAGCAAGCTGTCGCCGCTTTTCTGTCAAACAGCTAGTAGTGATGTATCGCCGACGAACGCAATTCTTGTAACGATGATGGAATCAGGGTAAGTAGTTGCATAAGTCAGAAGTCAACCGCTACAATTTCTATCATTCTCATAGTTCAATTTTTTTCTATTATTAATATTATCTTCAATTACCTACTTCCCACATTTTTTTGGTGTGATTGCCAAGTTCTACACGAATATGTTTTCAAGTGGAATTTTGCAATCAACCCAAAAAAGATAATTTAGCAATCACACAAAAGGCAACGAACAGATATAGGAACTTATATTACTAGGGGTTCGAAAACCAGTTCAATTTTTTTATTTGTCATTAAGAGCTGTTGATATTTTCTTCGTAAATGATATATTTTTTGTTAACATTTTAAGATGGGTTATTTGATCAACCGTAAAGCATAAAGGTCATAAAAAATAACTGAAGGGCCAACAATCGGTGGTTAACGCAGACCGCTTTCGGAAGTAGTAAAACTATTTTTTTTATAATAATAATAACAATAATAATGATTTATTGTATTCCTTTTTTTACAAACATCTAGAGATAATGATATCCTCACTGGGATTTCCCGTGCTGAGGATTTCATTTACATATTATAATTTAATTATAAGAAATTAATATGAATTAGTTATAAACATGTAGGTATCATGTAGTAATTTTTTAAATAATTAAAAATTAAATAAAATTGTGTTTTATTATAATTCAGTTCAGTAGATTCGGTTTTAGTCTGTATTTGATATCAGTATATTTTCTATTTCTGTTCTCCCTTTATTTAGTATCCAGCTTTTTATTTGAGATTTAAATGTTATACCGTTGAGGTTTTTAAGTGAGAGTGGTATTTTATTGTAAAGTTTAATACCATAATACAAGAATCTTTTTTGCCCAAATGTTGTGTTAGTAGTTATTTGTTGGATATGTTTTGACCATGAGATCTAGTGTTTCTAATGTACGTGTAAGTTGTCATTTCTTGGGTTTTGTACTTATGAATGTGCGAGTAAAACCGCGGTCTCATGGCTCGTCGGTAAAGCACGCGGTGTATCATTGCAATACCGCGGTTTTGTGAGTTGACGAGCCTGGCTCGCGGCTCGTCATGTTTGCTTATTTTTTTACTCGGCTCGTCGTTCAAAACCGGCGAGCCAAGTCGGCAGTCATCGGCGTCATCGGCGATAGCGCTTGAGGACGGATGTCACATTTTTAATGGATCACCGTCAAATATAATACCAAAGCTACTAGCTACTGGCCTTAGAATATTCTAGGTACTTCTACTAGACTTAAAATCGTATACTTTAATATTAAAATTATTATTTGATTAAATTAAGACAATATTACCGAATCTCAATCAAAAATCTGACAATAGAAAAATCATAAAACGATACGGTCACTCTGGGACTCGAACTGTCAAGTTATTCTCAAGTACTCGAACTGTCAAGATGTCTGATGATTCTCTAGACAAGTTGTCAACTATTCGAGTCCCAGATGTGACCGTATCTTTTTCTAATTTTTTTTTCAGATTTTCGATTGAGTTTTGCTAATATTGTAATAATTTATTTAAATATTTCAATTATTATCATTAGGTTAAAAATAAAAATAATTTTTTTAAATGTCTATCTACCCGCAAACTTGTGTGATAATTTTGTATGCAATGACTGCATAAAATAATTGAAATGTGCACTGCATAAAATAAAAAAGGTAATCTAGCAACACATGGCTGATTCAATTTTATTCCAAATTTGTCACCAGCCGATTGTTTTCTAATTATATAATTGATGGGCCTTGGCGCGCGACTGCTAAAACACGAAGTCAGTGATGTCGCTAAGTAAATATCACTCTCTTAACTGTTTAAAATAATCAGTCTGTTTAAATAATATAATGAGGAAAAACAACACACAAATCAGCAGTAACAACGAGTATTAACAACAATCGCGGTCATTTTTACAAAGTTGCTCGGTGGCACTGACTTGAGCAAATGATAGTACAAAATCTGCTGCGCGCTATTGTCTGTAGGTACTGTAGTTGGCCAGTGTTGTCGGGACTTTACGACGAACGGGAAGAAACGGTTTATTTTGTCCAGTGTATTTTGAAGCAATGGATTGTTTTTAAGTAATTAAATTTGTATCGGGTCACGTTCGGATTAAATGGATTCTAAATTCAGCATAAACTTTAATGCTTTCTTCTATCTTGGGATAATAGATCAAAGTTGTTGTTAGTTTCTTCTTATGTGCAATTGGGATAAGAATACGTATTAAAGACTTCTGATTATATTGTATAATTAACGAAATGAACAGAAATTAATAGTGTCCTATTCCCTTAAAAGTTAGGAATATCCATTAATTAGTCCCATGTAGCGATCATAATAACATGATGCATGAAGTGGGTGATCGACGCACGAGCCTATACCGCGATTTTTTAAAGAACGTCGGTTTTACTCGCAGCTCGTTGTTGCTGATCGATTAGCGAGTGAAACAGTCGTATCGTAGTCGAATTGAGGTTAACATGTCTTGTTCGTAGTCTGAAGGTTTGTGTTTTCTTGGTATTATAGCACACCATGAAATTAAGAAAAAAAGGGAAACCGCCTGAAAGTTTGATTGAGAAAAGCGAGCGTTATAGCATATACATTTAATTCGAAAAATTGTCAGCAGAAGCACTCGATTACAGAAATTATCCGAGAATGTCTGAAGAATTGTACAAAGAATTATTGTCTTTAGTAACACCTATGATACAAAAGCAAAACACTACAATGCGAGAAGCTATTTCTACCCATGAACGTTTGACTGCTACAATAAGATACCTAGGAAGGTTTTTTTTTTTTTTTAAGTTTTTTTTATTCATTGAAATTTTGTTATTACATAAAATTGGGGATTTTTCGACCACCATGCTAGGCACATGCCCGTGTTGTGGTGGTCGATCGTAAAACCCAAACGAGTCTGCAGTATTCTACTTTAATATCTAGGCAAAAATTGGGAAGAATTATTCCAGAGACATGCAGAGCTATTTACGGTGCATTACGGTGATCCATTAAAAATGTGACGTCCGTCCTCAAGCGCTATCGCCGATGACTGCCGACTTGGCTCGCCGGCCGTGATCGACACGCGGTTTTGAACGACGAGCCGAGTAAAAAAATAAGCAAACACGACGAGCCGCGAGCCAGGCTTGTCAACTCACAAAACCGCGATATTGCAATGATATACCGCGTGCTTTACCGACGAGCCATAAGACCGCGGTTTTACTCGCTCGTCCTCGTCATTTTTTCAATACAGCTACTGCAATTTGTTTATACAAATTTTATAATTCCAGGGCTTACCAACAGTTTTGTACAAACATTGTCCTGAAAATAACGAACACAAAAAAAAGAATTATCCAATTTGGTGCAGTCGTTCGAAAGTTAAGCGCGTACAAACATTTCGGAGATTCATTTTTATTAACTACGACATGTGACGCCCAAAATAAAATTTCCCGCAAATATATCAAGATAACGATTTGTTTTGCTTTTCTTCTGACGTTAGCAATTTTATAAGGGACGGAAGACGTGTAATAAATATTATATATTAATATTTACGTTTTCATAACGCCATTATGTACAGCCTATTTTACTCGCATATAATGTAGCTTTATATTTGTTAAAGAATTTTTAAAATCGGTTTATTGGTTTAGGCGTGAAAGCGTAACACACGCACTGCCGCATTTATAATATTAGTATAGTATAGATGATGTCATTTTCCATCACTCACAGAAAGAAATATATGGCTATAAAGCTTACATTGTCATTGTTGACAAATTTCATCATAATGGTGTGGATTCAATAGAACGATGAAGGATACATTTCGTAAACATTGCGACGAACGTTATGCCAGACATCCTTCAATATAACAATAAGTATCTGAAGGACACTCAGATATCTATTAATACAGCTTATTTGCCGTGTATGGAAGAGACGTTGGCTAATATTGAATGTTCCTTTTATTTATTTATTTTCATCAATATGTGCCATTAACGTAAGTATGAGTAGTGAATGAACAACAATTAAATTGAAAAAAGTTTATATTATAGTCTCGTACACTCACACCTAAATTACCTTATTGAAATCTGGGGAAACGCATGTGAAACATACATAAATGAATTACAGGTAATACAAAACAAGGTAATCAAAAACCTATTTAAGTACAAGCCCAGAACATCCACAAAAAAATTATATATGGAAACAAAACTATTAACATTAAGAAAACTATATGAATACAATACATGTCTCCTTACATAAAAAATAGAAAATAATCTCGTACATACAAACACAGAATTCATTAAAACTTCTCAAGTACATAAACACTTTACACGACAACATGATAACATACATTTAAACACCATCCACACTAACTATGGCAACTTATATGATTGCCTCCCATATGACATTAAAAACGAAAATAAGTTGGGTAAATTTAAAAAAAAATTATTAATATTTATTCTTGATAAACAAAATAATGAAATAGAATAGCGCTGTATTGAAATATTTAGTTTATTTTAATGTGTATAATTATTTTTAGTTAAATGAGTGAAAATGTAATTTTCTTTTAATTGGAATAAAAAAAAAAAAACAACATCAAGCAAGTACAAAGTAAGAAGTACGAAGAATAAAATGTGTATTAAATTAATATCTGCCGGGATAATCGTATATAATAATAAAATTATGGATTTGACAATGAGATGTGAAGAATAACATATTCCTAATAAATTGATATCAGCGTACCTATGAAGTTAGTGTTGGTTACATGGGAAATTCGACAAATCATATATTTTAAGATGCATGTTAAATATATATAAATTATGGAAAACCAAATACCAAAATACTTTTAAGGATGAAATTGTTTTAAATAAGACACCACATACTCCATTTTGAAAGTCATAGTTCCTTATTCCTCGTTATATTTATTATTTCGTAAAACATTTTCTTATTAAAAATTCTACAAAATCACGCGTTCTACAATAAAATGACACATTTTTCATTATGCAAACCCGATTCCATCTCCGATTTCACAATATTCTTAACTCCGTTTACATAAGTCTTTACATTATTTTTATCGATTGTTAGCGTTGCATTCGCGATTCAACCTGCATCGAACCCGAACCCTTGCATTATTTATGAAACGTATTCCAAGCAGACGATGCACCACCCACCCCCCCATCGAACACCTCCACCCACGTTTTGTCTATGAAAACTGATTTTAAATAATATGGTAATGTTGTCCATAACGTTATATCTGAAAATTTCCCGCATTGCCATTGCATATTTATCGTTGAAAATCGTGTAGACTTCTTATGAGAATGGAATATTTCTATCTGAAAGTTCGTATTTGTTTTTATGTGGTACCGACTGTTTGGATTTCGTAAGAATACGGCAATGCTCTGAAGAGGAAAGGAGGGTGGGGGTAGTAATGGTACTACATTTCGTGATATAATATATATTGATGGAACCTAGGTCAATAAATTTATATAACTCCAGAGTCCTAACGTTGCTATTTCTCTATCCCAAAATTCTCCATTATGGGGATACCATAGTTCCACTTGCACTGGTTGGCTAAAACTACATTTACCTATCACAAAAAATATAAAAATAATGGTCACAAAAATCACATCGTAATAACACAATCACAAATCTCATATCACTTAAATCATATTATCACTAAAATTATATTATCACCAAAAATATTTTAGGATGCGAGATGGGTACCGCCGTCCCAGGAACCATTTATTGGATAACCAACCCCGCTGCCAAAGGTTGCCCCAAGTGGTTCGCTAGGTTTGATGACTTAGCTCGGGTGCCCGGGTTAATGAGGTAAGGTTTGTCCAGGTCTTGGTGGCGCATGTTTCTGTCCACCAGCTGTATGGCAGACCGAATCGGGAGGGAATTACCGGCCCCAAAAAAAAGAAGATGGAGAGATACGAAATTACGAATGTTAGAGGAGAGCGCTAACATTTACAGCGCCAAAATCGATGCAAAAATTGCGAAAATCTTTAATAAAACACGATTTTTTAGAGCAAACATCTTTTGGGGGATGTCTTAAACAGTATTTAATGAAACACTGTGAATTTTTTCATTCATATAACTTGTAAAATAACGGAAACAGACTTGAAAATAAAAATAAATTGGAGCATACTTTGCGATTTTTTTCTATCGAGGGAAATTCATATAATTTGCGTTTCGGCGGGGGGAATTTATAGATATTATCTTCAAAAATAACATATATTTTTTTAGAGCTTAAAAACTTCAAATGTTTAAGGGAGGTTTGCAAGAAATCGGTAGAAATTCGGATAGTGGCCTCTTAAGGGAATCCCTTTGACTTCTTTAGCCGTACTCTCTCGGAACATCGCCTTGCACTGCATTGGGAGAAATGGATTCGTACGTCCGTCACTCCTGGAAACACTGACCCCCAAATTCCTACCCAGCCATCATACTCTTTTCCTTTACAGAATTCCCTCTCCTTCCTTTTGTAAAAAATCCTCCACCCAGTATCACCAAGGATGACATAGACCCTGTGGGGAATTATTTTATTCAGGGCCTCCCGTGTGGAGCCAATGTAAACAAATATGAATGTATATTATCACAAAAAAAAAATCACAATAGTCTTTAATCAATAGACATTATCATAAAAATCACATCACCGACAAAAGGTTTAATTTCTCAAAATACATAAATTCACTTGTGAATATTAATAAATATTCACAAGCGATTTATACACACGTCGATAATCTTTACTAAATAAGCGGTGTGTATGGTGTATGTACAAAGTAATTAGTTTTCATATAAATAAAACAGTTTAATTCACATAGTTGACTAAATATTCTCAAATTTGTCGAAGTGCATTATTCTTTGTTCTTTGTCGATCTGCAGTCATGCTCGGGAACGATGAAAAATTACCAACGTAGATAAAAGTTGTTTCGGTGTGTTTGTGCTGGGAAGGGGCGTGGTAGCCATTCCAATCAAGTTCGAATACTTAAGATGATTTATTTTTCTAACATTCTATAAATGTTTTTACTTAGTTAAAAATGATTTAACCGATTTTTGAATTTTGCATGGAAAAAAAAACATATTTTACAATAATTTAATCCTTGTAGGTTTTAGGAAATGTTTTTATAAATTTCGAATAGAGAGAAAAAAAAAAAATAGAGTTTTTAAAATCGTTTAAGAAAATATTTTTTCATCCAATTGTTATTATTTACATGATTACTGAAAAGAAGACTGTCGTTTTTTTTTTCCATTTTGACGTACATTATAAGTTGATACACTCTATTCATACAGAATATATTAATGGAGATATCTATTTCTTTTCCTTAATGTTATTTCAAGTGTCGAGAAAGTTGGGTGTATATTTAGGGTATGTATTATTGGTAGAATCATTATGTATGTAGGAAATAGGCACTACATTTTCCCTTTCGTATTAAATTGTGTTGCTTATATCCCATTAAGTTGATGGTGCAGACAGATATCAAGTTTATTGAGGATAATATGATTTGTTTCTTACTTCGTACAAGTTCCAAGTTTATTTGTATAGGTCAACTAGAATTATATTGTGTTATTTCGTCAGATTATCTGCTGATGGAGTCTGATATACAGTATTCAGCAGGGGTTACCAAATGGCGGACCGCGGTCCGGATCCGGACCGCCGACGTACTTTGTGCGGACCTTGTGTTAACAATACAAAATATTTTACATATGCAACTTGAGTACGTAATTTGATAATGTTTCTAGCGCTTTGTCTTTGCTGCTGTCTTAGCGATAAAGAAAATGTAACTTCCTTGCTTTTTTTTCAGATATTTTAAACACATCAATGATCTGAACCTTAAACTTCAACTTACAGGAAAGCTTGTATATTATTGCTAGCCTACATCGTAGCTACATAAGATAAGCACGCAAAAAAAAATTTGTTTGCAAACATTCGTGCAAAGATTTTTTATAATATTCATTCTGACGGCGCAAAAGCTTAAGAGGCTGCGCAGCCTTTTTCATGCAAAACTTAATTTTGGATTTGATGCCAAAATACCAGTTTTTTTTAATAAGAACTAATTTTAAATATCTATTGCGGATATGTAATATTTTTCTTATTTCTGTTTTAAATTATGATGTATTATATTAATTAAAGAATTCAATTTTGCTTGATTTTGGAGGCAACTTTGGATTTTTTTGCTAGTTAATTATTGAAAAAATATATCTTTCCTTATCAACTACACAATATATATGTTAATATTATCTACGTAAAATAATATAAAATAAAAATATCGTAAAAAAAATTTTTTTTGGGTAGTAATTTTAATTAATGTACGACAATGCAGGTCCTTAATATGATTTAAATTTACGCCAAAAATTTTTTTTATTTAATATTTCATCATATTTTCATAATTTAGTAACTTTTTTTGAAATTTTTCATTTACTCGCAAACAATTTCCCGAGCTGCCTCTAAAATAAGAAGCAAGAAGAACAAGAACACATATTCGTACTAGATATTTGATATGCCTTTTGATTTAAAAAATATTTTTTCAGTTTGGTTGGGTATTTTGGCCTCAAATTCAAAATTAAGATTCGCATGAAACGGGTCGCGCAGTACCAAGTTACGTAAGCATGGTTAACATGTTTCTTTACAAAATGTGATTATATATTTATGTTGGTGAATACGAGTAGCTTGCTTACCCTCGGAACTTGATTTTAATTTCAAAACCCTAAATCAATCGACTTCGATTAATGTAGTAATTAGGGATCTGCGGAAGATAATTTATGTAAATATTTAAACATCGTTCCCAAAAATACATATCTATCAATCTATCTACATAAATAAAATCTATATCTATGTATTATAAATAAAAATGAATCGCCGAAATGTATGTACGCGCATAACTTCTGAACGACTGCACCAAATTGAATAATTCTTTTGTCGTGTTCGTTATTGTCAGGACAAGGTTTGTATAAAACTACTGGTGAGCTCTGGCATTATGAAATTTGTATAAAAAAATTGCAATAGGTGGCACGCGAGCTGTTTGAAAACTGAATGTAACGGGACTGAATGTATGGAATTCGGGAGGGGGGAGTAGAGTTGGGAGAAGGAAGGTGGAGGAAGCGGAGTGGGAACACGAGAGGGGAAGGGGACGCGGGAGAGGAAGGAGTTGCGGAAGGGGAACGGGACGAATGGGAAAGGACACGCAGGTAGAAACAATTTGTTTATTAAATGCACAAAGAGACAAATTATAAAAAAAATTGTGCTCTGCCGCACAATAAAACTTATATTTTTGCTTTATTTTAAGAGAGGCGAACGCAAAGAAGCATTTTTATAAACCTCGCCTCTAAGTTGTAAACAAGAAAAAATAATAACCATACTTAAACACCGACTTAAAAAGCTAGTCTTTTCATATTATATATTCTCAGAAATAATCTGGTTTCAAAAATAACCCACCATAAAAATATTTTTACTGAGAAATTCATCACTTGACTTTGAATTCAACAAATCCTATGAAAATCCTGAAAGATTAAAGAATAATTGAATGAATGCTAAATAAACAAATTCTATTAAAAAAAAAATTTTTTTCCGTCCCATTAAGACCAGAGGCGATGACATTCTAATCTGAAAAGCTCTCTTGTTGGAGTGTTGCCAATGTTCCACTTTAATTTACTACCGAAATTCACCGAATTTATGGCCACACCGTTACAAAAAATTACACCTCGAATGCGGTCTTTGGATTTAATTTGTTTGTTTTTGTAATCAACACGTTGTGATAACTAAATTAGAAAGCTATGCAATTTAAACTAGAGATCTCAATGCAGCCATTTTTCTTTTTTTAATTTGGGTGAAAGTACAACATAGATTGTAAGCACATCACAGTTTGTATTTATACTGATAAAAATAATACAAATTTTCGTAAAACATATAGAAGTTGTTTCGTTGTTTTAGTGGATTGGGGTCCTGAAAGTCTTTGAATTAAAAATCTGGCAGATAATATAAATAAAAAAATAGCTTAGGTATGTACGATTTTTTTTCGCCTAATTTCTTAATTCACTTAATTTAGTTATCAATCATCATCATCAAATTGTATTAATAGCCTTGCGTCAGCGTGGTTGATATTTAAGAACCCGGCTTCGAGTGCATGTCTGACGCCGCGCCGTACGCGCCGCGCTATGTAAACAAAATGTGTACGTGAAATTTCAAACAAAGCTACCGTTGTAATTCGGTTTAGAATTCAAGAATCGCATGAGGAAGTGCCCCCCCCCCCCCCTCCCCTAGGTATAAACATATGATTTTGTAAATTTGCGTGTCTCTTATTAGTTATATATTACAAATTACTTCAATGCTTGTAGCGGTTACTATGTCCCGGTGACTAGCTGTCACTGGATCGCAGTGGATCCGAGATATTGGGTTTTTTTAGAACCAGTTCCTATCGGATTTATAAAATGGTCATCAACACCAGAGGCGGCTCTAGGGCTCCAGCTGTGGAAGGTCATTTGAAAAAAAAAGTGATTAATCTTTATTTGATATTGAGAAAAATGCCGATACATTATTATCAATCAATTTAAAGAGAGGTAGGGTCATGAATCCGCAACTCAAATTACATAGGTATTATTTGTAAATTGCAAAGTCGCTACATAATACATGTAGGTACTTGAAGGCACATCATTTTAAAGAGGGCACTTTTCCATATAGTTGTGCACACCAATAGTACCTAAGTATCCAAAATTTAAAAACAAAATTAGATTAGAAATAATATTCAATGTTTAAAAGAAAAACTTTCTTTTTATAATTTATTATTTTATAATGTTTTTGTTTTTATGTGTCTTGTTCTCTTTCATATTTTCGTTTAGATTATTATTGTTAACTTATGCTAATAGAAATAATAGGCACCGGTACCTAATACCTATATAAAAAAAAATAAAACAAAAATTGTTTTAAATCAAGCTGTTTTCCATGTCTGTTGAAAATTGATCATAATAATATAATAAATAATCTTTGAAAAGATCTACTTCCCAATGTACTACCAAATTAAAATAGAAATGTCGCAAATTACATCAATAATAATGTGAATAATTATTTCAAATCTCTCCCGAACTGTTCAATACAAAAACAACCATTGTTTCATGCGAGACATACGTGCAAAAAGCAAAACCGACCTATGTTTATATCACCATCTCTTTCAACAACACATAACATTCATAATCGTGTCTCCCTCACGGACATAACCCAAGCGTAGTTAGGATTTCTTTACTACCTATGCGGGAGAATATCAACTCCAGGCGAAGAACATAGTGCCATCTCATTTGTTGTACGGCGCGCATAGAGAGAGAAGATCGGGCATTGGCAAAATTGACCCAGGGAATACTGTGAATGGGAGCTTCCATTTTTTGCAATAGATGTCACTGCTCGTCTATGTCGCCGCTAGCCTGCCGTTATTTCGCGATTCATTTCAAATAAACCATTCGATGCTTTGAGCAGTTTTATCCGTAAAAATGTATTATTATATCTTACAATTTTGGGGGGTCAAACACCCATTGTCATAAGGGGAGAGCCGCCACTGATCAACACTCGAACTGGGCGAAGCCGAAGCAAAAGCCGCCCGCAGGGCTTAGCAGCAAAATAGCGCTCAACGCTCTTAGAGTTCCTTAAATAATTAGTCGTTTCACATCAAATTCTTCAGACCAATAAGCAAAATATTCACTTGCTTGGTTTTCCTTAATCATTGATAGATAATAAATCGTTTTTATCCTCAACGTCAATAAAATTAGATCGCAAAATAATTTCATATTCGTAAGAAGCAAAATAAAGGACCTCTTTTTCTGAGAAAATTAAACGGTTTCTCTATTGTTGATTTTGTATTTGTAAATATTGTTTTGCGGTAGATAGCTTATAAGAATGTATTTGTTTCTCTCAGTGGTAGAAAGATTCCGGGAATTTTAATATCTTGGGAAATGTTAGCAAAACGTCGCAATTTTTTCGGAAATGTATTTCAACGTCGTATAATTAATTTATCAGATAATGTTACATACAGTCTATATTCTTAGAAAAAATCGCTGGAACAATTATTCTCTAACATGAAATATTCTTATTTTCTAAGAATGAAACTCCTTCGCATGATATATCACATAGGTTCCTGAAGATAAGATAAGATAATTTGGAGTTATTAAATAATATGAGTATATACAGCAATTTAAAATACGATAATTCAAAGGTTGTCACTTCAAAGTAAAGCCAATATCCTCTTGAACGTGCTACTTTGCACCACAATATTAAACTAGCATTGTCTACATGGTACCTACAACATATGATTATATGATCTTCAAAGATTATTAACTTATTCTCGAGTAATTTATGTGGTTTTTAATAAATTCCCTTTAAACTTAAGGTATACATAGTTAAGCATTGCATTATAGATGGACAATAAATTTACTTAACAAATCTTTAAAAATCGTATTTAATTTTGTTGTTAATAATTCTGTATCCTAAAGTAAAGGATAAACCACGTAAGTTCATAGCTAAGTCTATAACTATGTGTGGTTTATCCTTTAATAAGGTACACATTTATTCTTAAACTGGATCCATTTTTCGCTTTGATTTTTAATCGGTTATCTATGCTTAAAAACTCTCAATAAAATTTTCTAAGCAAGCCGACTATGCCAAAAATCAAATAATTTGAATAAT
Organism: Limnephilus lunatus; assembly: GCA_917563855.2. Classification (NCBI taxonomy): domain Eukaryota; kingdom Metazoa; phylum Arthropoda; class Insecta; order Trichoptera; family Limnephilidae; genus Limnephilus; species Limnephilus lunatus. The sequence continues at coordinate 13,565,766 of OU830601.1, read as the reverse complement.
ATTGCGATAAATAGTGAAGGTTTCATGATGCCGTATATTCAATTCAATTTATTTATTCTTTTAAAAGCATTACAAAATTAAACATTTTAATGTGTTTTTAAATACAATTGTAAGAGTATTACATTAAACATAAATATAAATATAAAACAAATGGTAGGCAAAAACTATACAAGCATTAATAGAGCTTGTCTTTTAAAAGCAGCTTCACTAACGCTAAATATGTCGATATCCGAATTAATTCTGTTTAACAGCAAGATTTCCCGATCGGCATGACTATCGGCAAGTTAGTCCTGCAAGCCGGAAGATAGAACAGTCTATGCTGTCGTTGGCGAAGATAACCATCGGGAACATAGAAGTGAATGCTCTCCAAGATAGCTGTATTTTCAAACCATCCACGAATTAATCTGAAGAAATGCGTAGCAATATGTACATCCCTTCTGACCCGTAGATGGTTCATTCCGAGCATACCCAAAAGAAAGTCGGTAGGATAGAGCCACGGGTAATAGCCATACTCCCTCATTACAAAAATCTGAGAAATTTTTTCTGAACTCTCTCCAACATGAGGGAATATTTTACTTGGTGTGGACTCCAAATCACCGACCCACTTTCAAGTCTACTCCTTACTAAGGAATTGAATAGGATTATGAGAACCCGGGTATCTCTAATATAATATATTACCTCCAATGTGAATTTTTAATAATTTTACAGGAGTGTGAAATAACTCATTTTTAAGCAGGAAAAAGGAAGACTTAATAATTATTAGTTATATAAATAAATATTGATTGGCGGTCAACCTTCATTTTCTTGCAGATCTAGTTAATATACCAAACTGAACATATCCTTAACTATATTTCATTTCCCATTTGTAGTTTTGACTTTTGACCCTAAACAGATTTATCTTCTACCTTGATCTACAATCCTTTTTAAAAGCTTTCACACAGCATCACAAAGATCACATAATTATTTATTTATTATGTGAAAGAAACAAACGTCTACACATAGATTATAGAGGTGAATGTATATATACAAAGTCAACTGAAGTCAAGTCAAAATATGCTAATGTTGCTTGGAGATGGAGTTTTATTGTATCTTTAAATTAATTTTAGGTAAAGGGGAAACGAATAGGAATATTGAATAAGGATAGGAGATGCCCCCAAAACATTTCAGACTCTCGTATTTTCGATCATATGCGTTTGTTCTATTATACCATCAGGTAATCCTTGGGATCGTTTGCCTGCATTTAATATATAAATAAAATAGTTTAATGTAGTCCAAACGTTATTTACCGCTGGCCATTGTCTTGGACGCCGTCCAGCCTTCAGCAGTCCAACCATCAGCGTCACGACGCTTTCAGCTGAATTATAGCCCGGCTGCGCCTGCGTCGGGACGCCTCTACACTCTACCTCTAGAGGCAGTACCTGGAAGCGGAAACCGACGCCGGACAGGCGTATCTGACTGGCACTGAATTATTTCAGTCAGCCGATGCTGAAATCTTTCAGGCAACCGGCGCTGAAACGCGTCTGTTTCACTAATGTGCATTATCACGTCCGATTGAGATGTTGCCTTCAGCAATAAATTTTAAAGGAACATTTATTTTATGATGTCGCGATTGATAAAGCGCTCAATAAAATGCACCGTGGGTTAATTTTATTAGTTTTTTCGTAATTTATTGGATATTTAACAGTATTCTGTGTGTTAATAAAATCAAGAACAATACTGAAAATTCCAATTTCTAAATTTTAAATTTTAATTGAATTCCATTTTTTTATCTACTTTAGCGCAGCCCTGTTCATCATATTAAATAATGAATTGTTTTATTATCATATAAAACTATATAAGATTATTAACGAATGTTCGTAAGTAGTGTGATCGCCCATATGTCAATCTAAGAGTTAAGCAGCAGTTATTTATTGCTTTTCATTCTTCTTTTTAAGGTCTTTTGTCTACCCTTCTATCATAAAAAAAATGTCTAAGGGCCTGTTGTTACGTAACATTGTCGTCATATGACCATTCAGTGCCCTTTTGTTTTTTTTTTCAACATTTGAAAGGTCCAAGTTAAACTGCGATTCTTGGTGTGTTTCAGCTATCTATCGAATTGAAATAATAGTAAAAAATTATTTTAAAAACATATACCTACTTTAAAAATAAACATTAAATAAATACCTTCAAAACTGAAAACTTGCTACCAAACATTAAAAAGACGAGAGAATAAGTGAATAAAATCTAATGAAAAAATAGTTCACAAAACCAGTTACACTATTGCAATTGAAAAACCTGAACTTCTAATTTTTATCGGCTCTTTACAGTGAGGAAAATTTTCAGAAATCCTTATAGGTACTGTCAAATACACGTATGGTACGAAAGTATTAACTTCGCAAATAAAAAAATAAAAAGTTATTTGGTAGTTTTGTAATACTTCCCTGAGGTGATCTGTCACAAAATTGACACTGAAAAATATTAACCAATAGTGATAACAAATATTTTAAGAAAATCCAGTTTTAATATCTTACAAAAACAGTACATTTCTCTGATTTTCTGCCCTTTAAACCACGCATTTTCCCAACATTATCAATTATAATTTTGCTGATAGGTTAACGTGATCCTAGGACGCTCATGTCCAATATCAACTTGTGCTGTTTCACAAGTTTGTCTTTAGGCATCACTAAGTCACTATCGCCTTGTACCAAGTGCCAAGTATCACACAATATCTCCATCACCTCGAGTCCTGAACTTGTAATGAATTCTCTGAAGCTATCACCTCTGCGGCGCAAAGGCCCACATTATTGTGACTAGTCTTAACTTTAGTCAGAAGCAGAGCGGCCGACATCGTCACCTAGAATGGGCTGATGACAAGAGCCAAGATTAACTCGTGTGCTGAGTTGAAACGTTTGAATACGAAAGTTGGTTCGGTTGCATTCAAGAAAACTTGTCAGTGGTTTGGACAGTGATGAAAATAAATGTTATTGATGATTTTTCTTACTCCCTTTTTTAATGTGAATGTGCTGGCGAAACGGGTTGAAAGTTGATGAAGAATAAATTGATTCAACTTAGTTGCGTTAAGAATCTAGATAAGTCCTTCGTCATTGCACATATGGAGAGTTTTTGTAATATTGCACGTTATTCGTGCATGTTTGTCTATCTTTAAAAAAGTTCAAACCCCGTGCGTGATACAATAATACTATTATTTTTTAAACCTGTTCAATGAATTACATCATCAAAATTTCGATCAAAAAAGCGTTTCAAAATTGTGTCTGTAAAATTAAATAAAAAAATTTTGAGATTTTATTTTATTTAAATTAGACAACAACACGGGATCAATACATCAAAAAATATTGCAATATTATATAAAAAAAAATTAATTTCCTCAATTTAAACTTGCTGAAACGGAAAAAAGTTTTTTTAATATGCCTTTAGATTCTCCAACTTTCTCTGTTATTTGTACTTTTGTCCTCCATTCATTCTGCCACATAAAATATCTCAATATTGACGCTTCCATAGTCTTACTGGCTTGAGATTGCTTTGCCGTCACAAAAATGAAAACAAAATGTTCTCAGAAGTTGAAACATTCGCTGGAGTGAAATGTTCGAGGTCGGATTTACGAATTTAGACAAGTTCTTTGGCAGCGCGGTAGTTGACACATCAGTCACAGTAGTACTTTGGGTAGTGCGTAATGAGCTAATGGATGCCGCGGAATTATCGTCTCGTTGGGGTCTCGCGTGTGTTAAATCCATTAAATGTTTCTCCACTAAAGGAATAACCAAAATAGTCTTGCTGTTTGTGTATTTCTTGGGAGATGTTACAATATGTTTTTGTATTGTCTGCTGTGGTCAATAAATAATCATAATAGTCTGGACTTAAGATATGCATGGTTTGTTTTATAATACGTATACTGCTCTAGCGCAATGGGATATAGTTATCCAAATTAACTGAACTGAATTTATGTTCTTCTTAGGAGATATTTATATATATTTAGGTTCTTTAATGCAGTGTTCATTACTCTCCAATCGTCTGCTCCAGAATATTTAACTATTTAGGTCACTGTCGCATGTCTGTCTAAAATGCAGAAAAATATTGAGGTGATCTGTCCAAGGCGTTTATGAATTTATTTTGATAGCTTTAGTGATATTTCCGGAAAACATCTACATATTTGTTATCAGATATAATTATTTAAATTCTTATACAAATGTGGATTTATCAATTGCTGGCATTAGTTGACAGAATTGAGGTTCCTTTTGTATTTTTTGTTTACAATTCAAGTGGGAATAAAGGGAAAGATAACTAGATTTCTGTCAAGGGTTAAAGAAAGACAGAATTATTCTATTTAATAACAAACAAAAAAATTGAAAAACGTAAAAGAAATCTTACAAATTCCAACCCTGTTCTAGTTATAAAGTCAATTATTATGTTTGACTTATGTAACAGAACATTCACCGATCACGCTTCGCTAGCATTGTTAAAATCTTTTGAAAAATCGCTAATTAAACCAGAATAGTTGGAAAATATTGCAAACCTTAATTTACTGTGGGACATGATTTGCGAGAGGATACTAAATGATAGTAAATATCTGCTTATATCGCAACAGAAAAACAAACAACTATGTACATAAAAATTAGAAGTTATCCATTTCAACCTCATGTATTTATCTACCTAAAAAGGGTCTTATTATCTTTTCGTATTATTTTTACAACAGGTAAATGAATTGTTTTAATGTTTTTTTCGTATGAATTTATAACAACTCATTCCGAAAATATATTACGTTGAGCCATGTTTTTGTAATACGAAAATGTATTATGCGAATTTAAAAAACCTTTTAATCTGAAAAAAAAAAACAATCGAATTTGTTTAATTTTGAATTTTGTTCTAACATCTGAGATAGAACGAGAGAAGTTGGCTGTGTGCATGACCGTGTGCCTTAAAAAATCTCAATATAATTATGGTGAATAAATCTTCATTTTCAAATTTCGACTTTATTTCTTGACCAAATAATGAATTTAATTGGCCTGCCTGGGGCTTTGGAGTAAAACAGTCTCATCAATTTTTGACATCAGTTTCCTTTAAACCCATTTTTTTTTTAAAATATAGATTCGCAATAAAATCCAAATATATAGAATATTTCGTAAAGTATTCGAAAACTAAAAACTGTTAAAAGGTGATAAAATACCCTTTCAAATTTTGTAGTTCGAAAAAATAATGTAATTTTTTAAATATAAAAATTTAAATAAAATTACTCACTATACGTTTTTTCTAACTGATTGTTAAAATAAAATAAAAACACGAACATATTTAATTAGACAAATGAAATAATAAAAAATTTTGTCACCTCACTTTTTTGTCGTTCCACGTCAAAATAATGAATAAAAAATTCCTAAAATTTTAATGTGATTCGAAATTTTGGTTTCATAAAGGTGTACAATTTATTCTTTTTGTGGTTAATTTTTAAATAAGAATATAAAGTTTAGTTTTTTTTAACACCGTTTAGATCAGGTTTCGCACTATGAAAGTAAGGGAGATTTGATTTTGATGGGATTTGATTTCTACGAGACCTGTATGAGTTGTTACGAAAAGCCAAAAAATTAACCTGATGGGTTAAATCGATAAAGGTTTCGCTTCTTTGGTTTATCCAATCTGTGCAACGAAATTAAAATTAATATCACTTGAGTCGAACACTCTACTTGTCTCCCATTTTGAGCTCCTTTGATTTTCGATTGTAACTTAAATAATGTGTGGAGATAGAAAACCCGTCGAACAATAGCTAGAATTGGATCACCGATACAATATTGTATTTGTAAGCATTTCTTGAATGATTAGAGATTGTTCATGTACAAAACTATTTATTCATATTATAATAAAATAAAATACTTTTTTGTTTAAAACCACGAGTTTTATTAACTTTTTGAACCGACCGGTTTCGCTTTACTCAAGCATCATCAGGGTACAAATTAATGAATCATTAATTTGTACCCTGATGATGCTGGAGTAAAGCGAAACCGGTGGGTTCAAAAAATTAATAAAACTCGTGGTTTTAAACAAAAAAGTATTTTATTTTATTATTAATGTCAAACCACAAAGTGATTGCTTTATACAACAATATTTATTCATAGTTACATTGCGTATGTACGGGCGCAAACAATTAATTCATCTTAGTATTTTAAAGCATTTTTTTTTTTACAGTGAACACCGCACATGAATCTTAACTGCTCCTGTCTGGAGCCAGTGAGACTATGGCATCCCCAATTGGGGTATGTTGTGAGGCTGAAGGTTGTGGGGAGGGGAATGAGGTGAGGAAGAGCAGGGTAGGGAAGTACCTGGCTATTCAGATCTGGTCACCAAACACGGCTAAAGCCATTTTCAAGCAACGTTTCAATTCTGAATGGTGGTCTTACACCAGGGCGATACTGATAGTATCTTCCACCCTGGAACGGAAAGCATTACTTGTAAAAAGTGTTTTCCTTTTCTAAAATATTTAACTTTCCGCCTTCTATAAAAGATCAAATTATGAATTCTTTTCAAGTATTCCCTTAATCACTTTTTAATAACGTTACAAAACAAGAACTTGCCATGTATTTGAATAACTTCTTTCGTATTGTGAGCTTTACATCTGCGGACAATCACACTTCAAAGAATGCCACGGCCCGTCTAGTTAATGCGCTGGGCAGTACCGACGATTCATCGCCGCGGTATCTTTCAAGATCAGCGCAGCATCTCTTCAAATCTCTTGATCTTTTTACCTCCTTCACGGCGTCTCGTGTCGGAGGAAGAGTTATGTCTCCGGTGATTGAGTGTGCTTTAAAGGTTGCAATCCTAATTCACGTGCCTAGAATACTCGCTTTATTATGGATCTTTTGGTTCTGTGAAATGACATGAATAAAAATCCGCATGTATTTCGTTGCCATAAGATTTCGGCCATATTTTGTCAAAGAGTCAAAACATTTCCGCTTTATAATAAAATCCAAATAAATGGAATATTTTTTAATGTATCCGAAAACTAATAAACAAAAAATTTAACAAAACAAAAAACGACTTAAAAAAATGCGTAGGATTGTTATTTTTGAGGTCGGTTTTGTTAAAATTTTTGTTCATTTTTTTATTTTTAGTGACGAGCGTGCGTAAAGAAGTTTCACTTAATAAATAAAAGAATCATCGAAATCTGTTGGCGTAATATTGAGTTATTCGTCCACTTGTCGCGCACACACTTACTGCAAATTTAAGACATATATGGTTTTCTCATAGATCCCATTGTCAGAACTGGACCAAATAAAAATGGGACTACACGGAAAGCATCAGCTTTGTAATAAAAAAAGGATCATCAATATCAGTTCACCCAATCGAAAGTTCTGAGGCAACAAACATAAAAATAAAAAAAATTGTCGAATTGAGAACCTCCTCCTTTTCGAAGTCGTTTAAAAACCGACTTTGAAAGATGATATAGTAGACTTTAAAATTTTATAATTCGAAACAAAAAAAGGCTTTTTAAAATATAAATATTTTGCGTGAAAACAAAAAAAAATGGATCACCTTTCTTTTTTTCTAACTAACGGGAAAACAATACGTGCATATTTTCTTAGACAAATGTGTTATAAACTTTATTGTCACCTCCTCAATTTTTTGTCATTTCATCTAAAAATAATTAATAAAACATTCTCAAACTCGTTTTATAAAAGTGTATATCTTTCTTATTTTGTGTTTTTTTTAGATTTAAATACGTGGTGTTTTTCTCTTTCTAACACAGTTTAGATCATACTGTTTACTATGGTAGTAAGGGAGAAAGAGCGAATTCTATGAGACTTACGCGCTGGAACAAATTTGGTCTCTTGTGATTAAACGGGTTTAAAATAATACGAATAATATATACATTGATAACACTCAGAATTCAACCACGGGGTATGTATCAACGATGACGATACGGTAAAGCTTGACTTGAGGAATAGAGCATCTCTTTATATATTGTTTTAAAGAACAAATAAATACTTACATTTGATACACCTTTTTAAAAATGAGAATACGGCCGAATCCCATCTACTGTGAACTTGGAGCTAGTGGGACTTGGCATCCCTGTTTGGGGTGTATTGTGAGGGTGAAGGGAGTGGGGAATGAAAGAAAATGCGGAAGAAGAAGGCTGGGAAGTATCTGGTTTTCAGATCTGATCACTAAACACGGCTACAGCCATATCCGTGACCTTTGTGAATCTTGTGAACGAAGATCTTGCTCCAGGGCGATAGCTAAACGTATCTTCATCTCTGAACTGTAGCCCATAATAAATGTGTATTAGAAATAATATATTATTATTTTAAGTTGTTGGCAGCAGAGGTTTGAGTAATTCGTCAGAAAAAAAACATATCAAAGAAAATTAAGGTAGACTTTTTGTTACCTACGTATTTAAATGTTATTAAAATGAAATAATAATAATTATCATTGTTTATTGCAAAGCTCAGTTTATAGTGAAACAGTTTCAATGTAGCAAATTTGAATAGGAACAAATACAAAAAGTTGCAAAGAAATATCGTTTTCCTTTGATATAAATACGAATTGATAGGATGCATGAAAGCTTTTCGATCTGAACACCGTAAGTATTGAGTTTATTTTGAAAGCTGTCTTTACATGCATATGCAGCCTTTTTGTTGGAAGATTGATATTGAATAGAGAACTATGGGCTTCCCCGTTTGAGGAATATTTTGAGGCTGGAGGAAGTAGTTACCTTTCTGACTATTGTGTCTAGTCACTCAACAAAGTTACACCTTTTCAAGATGTATGTTTTTGTCTCTTTTTAGTGTCGCTTTTTTTAAGTTAAACTTCTTTACGCACGTTCGACACTTCGGGGTAAACTGGTGAATGCGTTACGAAAAGTGGTGATTGTTACGAAAACGGTGATCGATGCGAACGGTGATCGATACGAACAGTGATCAATGTCATTAAAAAAGGAAACGGAGCAAATTTTACCCAGCAAAAAAAAGACGCATGAGTATGTACTACTGTGCGAAATGCAACAAACCATTTTGTCTGGAATGTCAATGTCAATGTCACCCCAATGTCATATGTTCTTTTATAAGTTAGTAAAGTTTTACTTGTTGTCTAAAGACTCTAAAGCACATTCATTTTTTGGTTCATCGAGTTTCAAATCACAACGGTGGTGGTGCTAAAGACGTTTTCACTCATATTTTTCGTAAAAGAATGAAGAGTGTTTTGGCATAGTTTGAGAAATTATTTCACCTGCATCAGAAGCTATAACTCATTAGGTACTAGGAAAAGCAAATCTATTATTACATTTTGTTACTTATATTATTTGATATTTGATTAAGAGATTCTCAGTAGCATTTGCAATGAAAACATTTCTCGGATTTCAATGCTGCAATTCACTGCACACATCTCAGTATTAAGTAATTACCTTAGCTCATTACCATATCGGAGCGGTGCACTCCCCACATATTCATTCTAGAATAAATGACCTGAAATGATCCAATCCTCGGGTTTACCTCATCGACTTACTCGACTTATTGACTCAGCCAAGTATCCGAAGTCGTTTATTTCCCAAGCCACAAATCCGTTCCCCTTTGTTCGAAGCTTTTTTACCGAACCAAATTAGCCAAGTATTTGCGGATTCGTTCGTTTTTGGCTTTGGTTAAATCTGGATAGAACTGTTTGTCTGGGTATCGGTGCCAAGATGGCTCTTTGCTGAGTGAAATGTAATGGCGCCTTTCGCCATAAAAAATGTGCAAACGCTAACTTAATTATTAAGAATAATTTTAATTTCCTTAGCAGAAGACTTGTAACATTATATGTATAAAGGACTCTGTACTTTCTGTGAAGACACGTTTAACCCTTTACTTCTGGATTGCGTAAACCTACAGTAGTCATTTTTTATGCTGATTTCAGACTGCCCTAGTCAGTGGGACTATGAAATTTCCAAATGTGGAGGGTTGGGAGAACAAGCATGATTTCAAATGACGGCCTTATGCCAGGCTGACACTGAAATTATCTACCACTCACGAGCTGTGTACAAATATGTATTTTTAATCTTAAATATCTAGCTATTTTTTAATTAATCATTTCAGCTCAACTCGCCATCTATTTTGAACGGAGCCAAGGATCTATGTAGATGCCACACGTAAAGATAAAGCGCGAGCAGATATCTATTGAACCGCGAGCGCTTATGTATTGTACCGACACACTACGCTATCAAATATTTCTTCCTATGGTAGGAGAGGGGGTCAGATGAATTAGAGAGTTGCAACGAAATGCCATTTCATCGTACTGAATCTGTTGATCGTACTTTACAGCTGTCATCAGCTTCTCAATTAAAATGACCCCCTGACCCCCTGCCTATCGCCTCGGCAGCGGTTACGGCAGAGTACGGCGTATATAGTCGAGCTTCGAAAGAAAATGCGGAAGAAGAAGGCTGGGAAGTATCTGGTTTTCAGATCTGATCACTAAACACGGCTACGCATAAACTGCTTAGGTGTGACAGGTCTGATGGGATTGTGTGGAAAGCGTTATTGTGCGTGCGATGATCTTTTATCCTTTATATTCGCTTGTGGCACCCGTCGTAGCCTCTCTACCACCGAGAGAGTCGTATTATGCACGGTGTCCGATAACTCGTAGTACAAGCCGTAAGGTGATGAATCTACATCACAAAGAGAACATCAATTTTTTTTTTCGATCTGAGCAATTAGATTTTTTTAAGGGTTAAAAAACTTTCGGGTACATTAAACAGCTGATTTAACCCCTAGTGACCTAGTGATCGATTTTTCTCAAATTTGACCTAAAAAATTTTAACTTTGGTTTTGATTTACACGAAAACGTAGTTCAAATAATAAAAAAGTTATACCACAAAATCGACTGCAAACATAATGTCTTCGTTCTTTCTTTTGAAATTTATCACTGTTTCTTGAACGTAGCCATGTCATGAAATGCCATTAAACGGGTTAATTTAAAAATGTAAGATGCCTTTTAAAACCTAAAGATTACCCCTAATTTTAAAGATAGGGTAGCAATCTAAAACTTGAACAAAAGCCGACCCTTTAAAGGTTAATGTGGTATTTAAGAACCTTTAGAGTGTGTATTACATTATTTTTACTAATGAAAACATTTTTTCGTCGGTGGATAAGAAAATAATTTCTAAAACAATGTTGCCTGTAAAATACATGTTTAGTTTTAATCCCTAGAGATTCGAGTAAAGGTTTCTTGGAGGACAAGAAAATTGTTTTGTTCGAAATATTTAAAGATAAACTTTCACTGCTTATTTGGCCGTTAAAAGTAGGACCTGACTTTTAAGTAAAAACTATATCTATGTAGTTAGGTTTAAATGTGTACTTACCTATACATATATAGCAGATAGACCTGGCTCATTCCGAGTTTCAACCCACTTTTTTTTAACTCTTTTTCTTATTGAACTATTGAAACATTTTAAACAAATAATGTGGTGTCATATCTCATTTAAAAATACATAATGTCTCATGTTGGAGATTTTGGTACATAGCTGTAAATATTTATGAAATATTAGTTACCCGGCTTTTCCTGATATTAAAAAATCTTTTTTTTCGACAGTTAATTTGACATTTTACATATTCTTAGCTTACGATAGATATGAACCGTGACGAAAAAGAGCAACAAACATGCGATCCTTATCGCTATAATGCTTCAGCTCTTCCTTACACATAAAATAACGGTGAGAAAAAAAATGAGAAACAAAATACCTGTATTGTTTTTTTCCAAAGTAACTACTACTTTTTTTCCTTTGGAGGAAACAGATATGTCATATTAGTGCTAAGTCACGGTGACGGGAATTGCATTTCACGTTCTTTATGCGTTTTAGGGAGATGTATGATAACGATAGCATGTTTCATTTGAGGGGGGGGGGGGGGGGTGCAGACTTACGTTCACCGTTTGTCTCATTTTCGACTGGTATTATTTAGTGTGTAAGAAAGAGCAGCATTATATGTTTAAGAACAAAAGCAACACTATGAGCGCATTGAAATTTGACGTTTTTGAATTTTTGGAATTTACTCACACTTCAATACTTTCCTTGTAACTATGTTCCATACTGTCAAAATTATAGTAGTGTTTTAGGGTTGAGAGAGATGCAAGAAAATTGTTACTTTTTTTTCTTTGGAGGAAACAGACCTACGTACGTTGTGTATCTCATCTTTTGAAAAGTCTGCAGCATTATTGTGATAAGGAACGTATGTTTATTGCCTTTTTGTGCCGTCGCGGTACCGTAATAAGCTCATTGATGTAGAAATTCATGACAAGAAAGCTGTGAAAGCTTCATAACCCTAGAGCTCGATGTTAAAAAGTTTTTAACGAATTAATAGTTAATCTCTGCTTAATAGTTCAACCGGCAAATATACGATTAAAATAGATGATTAAAACCACGTCGACTGGGTAGAAACCCTGCGCATTTGTCAACTACGCTACTAACGATTCTATAGCTAATTTGCTGTTTTGCTTTTGTGTAGCGAAAACTAATTGATCGATTTTCTCATAAAGCACGACGATTAAACCGTAAAATGTGGCAACGAAAAACAGAGCCGTCAAAATGCTTAACTATTTTTGTCACGGAGGTAATAGAAATGTAAAAAAAAACAACGTTTCAGGCTCGTAACTTTTGATCAATGAATTAAAAGCGGCGACCTTTTACTGCGTGTTTCTCCCGTCGCGGCCGTACAATGTTATTGTTTTATTACGCAATATATCCTGGGCACCCTGCTCTTTGTGTTCACGAATTTGGCAAGCACCGTGTAGGAACATATACGACCAGTATTCACGAATTTTCGAAACACCCTACACATGTTGTGTTTATTTATATAGCGTCTACAAACATACAACATTACTCCTTTTACGCGCGCCACTGGGTTATTTTGAGTTTATGTTCAATTTTATTAAATTCACCGACGTGTACCTACTTAATATTAGGTTGGTAGTAATTTTCTTTGTTAGCTATAAACAAAAAAAAATCACCAGATAGGTATTATTAATAAGAATTTTGGAAATTTATTTTCTTTCATACTTTAAATGTAATTTACGAGTTTCTATTATGAAAGCGGGATTATTTTTCATTATTGTACGTTATTTCCACAAAGGCCCTAAGAAAAAACAAAATCTCTCCGGACCCATGTCATCTTTGGGGATGCTGTGTGGGGGTCTTATTTGGGAAAGGAAGGAGAGGAAATCCTGGGGAGGAAAAGGTATAAGTGATGATAACAAATATTATAATCAATAATTATCAGCCTGAAACACTCATCTACATTGAAAAAATCTTCCAAGAAAAGATACTGGCCGCCAACGGGAATTGAACCCGTGACCATCTGATTGCCGGTCAGCAGCTCTGACCACTGAGCTATGGCGGCTTATCTAATACCCGCCAAATAATTCAATATATACTAGTGTTTCATTCGACAATTACTTATTATTACATTTTTCCAACTGAAAACAACCAACTTTATTTTTGTGAGAGAGGTATTGTTAAGCACTAAATCTCCCGCTAGGTGGCGTCGAGACTAATTATGTCTGCATTTATTGCTGAAATACTTTAACTTGTCAAATAATAATTTTTTTTTTTTAATTGATAAACTAACGTTTAAACAAGATTTTTATGCATAGCACAAAGGGTAGATAACAAATATTATAATCAATAATTATCAGCCTGAAACACTCATCTACATTGAACTTCCAAGAAAAGATACTGGCCGCCAACGGGAATTGAACCCATGTCCCTCTGATTGCCGGTCAGCTGCTCTGACCACTGAGCTATTTTTTGGAACATTTTCCAATGTAGATGAGTGTTTCAGGCTGATAATTATTGATTATAATATTTGTTATTTACCCTTTGTGCTATGCATAAAAATCTTGTTTAAACGTTAGTTTATCAATTAAAAAAAAAAAATTGTATAAGTGATGGGTAGGAATCTTCGGGTCAATGTGTTCAGCAGTGACGAATGAATCCATCCATCCCACTGTGGTTCAAGGCGATGGATCGAAAAAGTTCGGCTAGATAAGTCAAAAGGTTTGCCTCAACCAGTCTTTCCAGATTTGGCCGCCACGCAAGGGATTAGCAAAAGCATCCATTGTCAAGATCTAGGCAAATCTTAAGACGAAGTAATAGGTGAAATCTTATTTAGATACTATTTAGATTAATCTTTACGACGAATCGGCTTACAGTATGAACATCAAAAATTTGCTACGGATAAATCGAAGCTTTTACAAGCTTTTCTATGTATTCGAAATACAATAAGATTATTATTTACATAACAAAAAACATAAGCGTAAGCAACAAAAAAAAGTTTTTTCATGACTTAACTATGAAGTACTACAATTTTTAAAAAATACTACATTATATAGATATGGCTAAAACTATTATTGAGATTTTGTATGCTCTAACTTTTTTCGTTTTTATAAAATTATGCAAAAAATAAATAAAAACACCTTTTCACTTAATTGCTTCGTGCAAATAAGACGCTCGATTTTAAATTTTGCAGGCAATCGAAATATTTCTAGCGTTTATATTCCTCTTAACACATGATCACGGGCACCAGCTAAGTCACCAAACATAGCGAACCACTTGGGGTGAATACGGCTAAGTAAAGTGATTTAAAAAAATTTAGGCAAAAACAGTACATATTCTAAGAATAAAATAAAATTTAAAACAATTATGAATATATGAATGCCTTGAATTAATATTTTCGCATATAAGCGTCATCAGCAAGGGAAGAAAGGTGTGACATTTTTCGTACTCACAAATTTACACTAGGAACTGCAAAGATAACATTGTCTAGCTGTAAATAAAGCATCATGATTGTGGGATTAGATTTTCATTATTATTTTAGTCTCAAAAGAGACTTTTTTATTTTATTTTTATTACTCATCTTTATTAATTTTTGACTTACAATTTATTTTATTCTATGCCTGTCTCACTAAAGAGAACCTGTGTTGGGAGCAGGCGCTTAGCAGGAGCAGTTTATAATAATAACACATACAAAATACAAATAATAGCACAATATTACAAGTAACAATTAATCATCATCGTACCATTGAAAAAATAAATACTTATAAGTTAGTTTTGATAAATTCTTTGATGTTGGATCTGTTTTTGCTGGTAATCCAGGACTTGGTGTCAAATTTTTAAGATAGGTACATAATGTTTTGTCTAATTGCCAGTGGAAGTGTATTATATAGTTTTGTTGCAAAGTATCTAAAATTTCTTTGGCCAAAGGTTGTTTTAGTAAAAGGGATAAGTAGATTATGGCCTTTGATTCTAGTATCTAGAGCAGTTTGGACATTTTCAAAGGTAGTTATTTAAATATGTGTTTGAAGAGATATGCTAAATATGTTTTTGGAAAAAATATATTTAAAAAAAAATCCCATTTAAAAATCCAAACTCGTTAAAAAATAATTTGTGACGAAAATAATTACTAACATCTTGAAATTTTATTACGTTAGTTACGAGAAACTAATGCGTCTTAAAACGTGTATCGTTTATGTAGATTTGCAGGCAATTAGTGTCTTCCTGATCTTTGTAAACGTTTAACCTCTCTCATCAGTGTTAATCACTTATCTGGGAGTTGAACCGCGCCATTTTGATGAAGCAGCGGATCTCAGTGGAGTCAAACGGCCTCAACTTAAGACCCCGCATTCCGAATTTTTATAACATAATTCCCTTAAACACTTTCAGCCTTCCTAAAAAACCTCGCGGAAATTTTATTCAATTGATAAATGACCGCGGACATGAAAACACTACTAATTAAAAAAATTATAAATGGAAAGATATACATATACACTGCTTGCACTGCCAGGGCAGGTATTTTATCTGTTGTATACATACGCCTTTTGTATATGAACGAATTTTGGAATTTTTCCAACATATTTTAAATATCTATTTATATTTCTTATTTTTGAGAACGTCGTAAAAACAAATACCATTTTAGAAACTAGATAAAATTACTATTTAGACTTTTGTTTTTGAAATATACTTTAGAATTTATAAATTGTAGTATTTATTGCCCTCAGCATGAACAAATTTGAAAAAAAAAGATTACCGTTAACATATTCTATCAAAACGTCAAAAAATTTCGGAAAATTCAAAGTTTGAAGAAAACAGTTCTTTTCTTCAATGAATTTCAAAGAAAACTGTCACTTCACTTTTTTTCGTTCATACAATTAAAAATTATATTTTTTTTTTACAAAAATTCTCCGAGAATGACCGAAAAATCAGCAACTTTGAATTAATTTTTACACAATTTAAAGGTTGATTTCTTGAATTTGTATTTATTTATACTTGCAAAAGGCATTAATGTTATTTAATAATTATACTTTCATGGAAGTTTTATTAAAATCGCGTGGAAAAGTCATTTAAAAGATAATGGTTCAGAACTGACCTAAAACCCACAGTTACCGATACAAAATTATCAATAAAACATTATTCAAAGGACTAAAACTGAAAAAAATGACGGTTATATTAATAATAATGTTGAATTATACTAACATAATAGTGAATTGCTCATTATAATGCAAAATACGGTACAAAAACATCACATAAATGGAGAAAAAAATCACCTGCGAAACTGTTATTTTCTATTTTAAAGATGGCCGACTCAGCGGGCTGCACATGCGCAGATCCACCGAAGTCCGGGTGGCCAAAAAGAAAAATTCCATTTTGTTTTTAATAATCTTTTAAAAAAATAAAATTTACGATCTTTACACGGTTGAATTTGGCAGCCACCTCTGGTCTGGAGATCCAAAATACCTGAAAAATAACCTCGACTCTGTGCAAAAACGGGCGGTCCGTTTGATAGATTCTCCCATCTTAACAGAAGTATTGCAATCTTTAGAGCACAGGCGTCGCACAGTGGACGAAATGGAGAAAAAACCCGAATTAAGTGGTTTTTGCAAACGTTATTGTTTTAAACATATATATTTTTTTTAGTGTAGCACAATAGTTTCTGCACCTTTTGTGTTAATTTAAATATGTCATTAGCGCTTGACGGAAGTTTGGCAAGGCCGCAAAGTGTGCCGTGAATTTGATGTTCGGCATCGCGTTTTTCCGTTCTCTCCTACGCGTGAGCAGAGACGGTTGTGTATTACGTGACATTTAGATATATATACAAAAGTTTGATATGTATGACATTTTTCAAGGTATTCTCTATTTAATTAAATAAATTATATATCAATATCACATGTGTGTGAGATTTGAACTAACTTCTAATATTCCACTATTTTTGTATTTTTTTGCTGTTAAAATGCTTATTTCAATTAGCATTTAGAAACAAAACATCGTTTGCTCCCAGTTATGAATATATACATATTGTAGACTGAAGTTTCACCTTTTATGTCATATATAAATTGTTTTCCTCTTTTCTCCTCCCTTGAACAATGTTTTTATTTTCAGGAAGGCCTATATGCATTCCCCGAAGAGAATTATTAGAGGTAATAAATGTACGGGGTATATTAATTGCCACTTCTGTGAAATGAAAGAAGTTTTTAATTAATTATCTAACATAAAAATACCACATAGTGGCAGGTTCGAACATTTCAAGCCCTACATTTTACAAAACTGTTAAGTATTTTTCACTACAATCAATGAAGAAATGGAGAAAAAGCCGCAGTTGTTATCGTGAGGTTTGAACAACATAATTTAGAGTGGTTGCAAGAAATGATATTTATGTCCAAATCTTTGAGTAGACCAATACAAGTATTTCAAGAAATCGGTTCTAGATCAAGGAAGAAAAAAATTAACGATCTGTTAGAGTCTCGCACTCTTGATGAACTCCAGTTAGCAGCAGAAATGAGTTTGTACAAATGTACAAATGGGGCTGAGATGGTTATGGTAGTCACAGTCACTACAAGCAAAAGTATAGTGATGGAAAATATCATGATCTCTCTAATCTCCCTACAACGTTATTGGTGCCACTTCAACTCCAAAGCGAATTAAACTCAAAAAGCATGACTATTATATGGCAAAACCCACGGCCTTCATCTTCAAGGTACTGCGGACCAATCAGATTACAATTTAAAAAGAAACTTCAAAGATAATAAGAAATGAATTTGCAATTTGCGATCATTTCTTAAAAGTCCGCTAAGAATTCGTCCAATGGTTCTGGAAATTTGAGCGATGATTTAGACTCCAATGACAACGGATACATCTTTAGCACTTAGATTTTCTACCATTTTCGATAAAAATATGAATGAACCTAATTGTTTCCCGTCTTTTTGTGTTCATAGATGTGAAATAAAATATGTAAAATTTAAAATTAATATGTTTTATTTGCCTAGATATTTGTATATCTTCAAAATTTATTATTTCTTTGTAGTAAATTTCTACGCAAGAGTAAATTAATATTTTTTTCTTCAAAATCAAACAGTACTAATAGGCTTGCGTCTGCGTAGCAGTTTTTATCGCATTTATTAAATGGTTACCTACACCCAAACCCTTCGCCCAGGCGAAGCCGAAGGAAAGGCCGCCCGCAGGGCCTAGCAGAAAAAACCTGCAAAGCGTATTTTTAACTGCTAGTAGTTATAATTCATTAATAAGATCAAAATAAAAAATATTGCATTCATATTTAGTCAGCAAAGAATTAATTCGTGTTTTTTCTTCATTCCGTCCACTGTGCGTCGGGTGGGAATGCTATCCTTTTTCTACCGGTATAATAATGGAAGATGCTCCGAGGAACTAGCGTCATTGATCTCTTCGGCACAGGTGCAAAGTCGGGAAACACGCCAAACGCGTGCCCAACATATCCTTCCTACAACATGGGTCTCTTCAAGACCAATGTTCATTTCTTCCTCTACTCAAAAAGACCCTCCACGCCGCATCTCAGATGACATATGCCCTGAGGGAATTTTTTTTCCTCAGGTCCTTCTGTGTGGAGTTAATGTTAAAAAAACGGTGTGCATCAAATATACAGTTTAACGGACGGTGTTTTTATAATAGTGAGGCTTTTTTAGTTTTTAAAATAATATATTTTAGTTTTGAAGATATTAATTTATCTGTACATTTGCCGAGCCGAAAGTGTTATTATATAAAACTTCCTAAAATCGCTAAGAATGCTTAGAAAATTATAAAAAACATATTTTATTCTGTTATTTAGCATGTTAAAGATATGAAAAAAATCACAGAATATCTTTGAATGCTACTTTAGACATTTGCCGAGAGTTTTTTACTGAATTTAAACGAGACGTGTTTTATTAAATATTTTCACAATTTTCGCTTAATTATAATCCTTTATTAATATTAGCGCGCTCCCTCTAACATTTTACTATGGGGCCTTAACATCCATTCCGGGATGAAATTAATAAATTTGTTTGACAACGTTGAAGGAAATATTCAAATTCGTTGGCGGCTTCGCGGCTCTTGTGTGTAATCATAATATGCCGACAATATTAAATCCGTACCTAAAAAAGGATGCACACATCGTAGTAAAATAATAAGTGAAAAGGTGCAAGAAACATTGAGAAATCATAATTTAGAAAGACGTTTTGCTAAACCTTTTTGAAGTGGTTGTTCGTTTTAAATTCCGATTCAATTGCGTCCAATCTCAAAGAGAAGAAGGGTTGAATTGAGTTTAAAGACACTTAGTAAAAATGTTAAATCAACAGAATTTTAAATTTAATCCTACAGTTGAAATGATCAGCCCCTTTGAAGCGATTACATAATATTATTTGATGAAGTTTGTAGATGGTAAAGCTTGACCTACAGGACAAGCTTTATATATTGCCGCTATTCGTCATATTCAAGCGCGTTTTGTTCAGTCATTATTGGGTTTTGAATCATTGACTGAATCAAATTGAAAGTTATTGCACTTACATACATGTTTTGTAAACAAGTTCCGTTAATTCACCCTTTCTTGGTGTGTTAACTTTTAATAAAAAAGACGTGAGATTTTAAATTATGTTTTGTTAATACTTACCATCATTTTTTTTTCATTAATTTCTAGATAATCGTCACTTTATAGATAGGGTAACGGGACGCATGGGAAAGGACCTGCAGGGTAAAACAATTTATTTCTTTGAATATGGCACTGCAACACATACCAGGAACCAGCTAGTTTATAATAATAAGATACGGTTATCGGTCCTGATTTATTGGCATGCTTATTAATAATGTATGCTTCGCATTCCTATTGCAAATGACGCATTCTCGTCTCGCCTTTATTAACGGGACCATTGTAATTAGTTTTCGCCCACTCCGTAAGGAGTAGACCACCCATAAGGAACAACCAAGATTTATTATGTGGAAGTGAAGTTTCGCATCTTAAATTGTTCTCCTAAGAATCTCTATGGTATAGATAATTTAGGGTTTTAAACTCTGTACCCGAGAAGCATACGGATGCAAGTCCAAAATTTGAAGAAATGAGTTTTTGATGCAGACTTGATGTAAATTATCATGTTTATCAGTGGCAGAAAGATAGAGTAAAGAAAACTACCTTTGATGCAACAACTATCTTATAAGCAGAAAGATGTACATATGGACTTGCATCTTTATGATTTTTGCATTTTGAGTATTATGACTCAAATCCTTCGTTTTATGAAGTATTATGACTCAAATTATACATTACTACGCTTTCTATGGAAGTAAACAATTTTTTAAACATTGATCCTTTCATAATACACCACATGCCATGACAAAATATTCCACTTAATTTTGAAGCAGAAGGACTCAATTCCATGTTTTTGTTTGACTCAAGTCAGCGTTTTTTTTTAAACAATATTTTTAAAGTCTTTACATATAAAATATTTCATTTTATTTGCTCGTTTTTAAAACAAAACTAATTGATTTAATAATTACTTTTTTGTTATCTATCAGCATAGATATCCAAAGAAGTTATGAGACCATAGTTACAGAAAAAAATAGTTTTTTGCCTCTCCTGAACATTTACCTTTTTGGACTTGCATCCGAATGCTTCTCGGGTACAGAACTGTTCTACATCTTTACATCATTTCGTCTGGGGGTGGTGTTGGTGTAGAATAAAGCAATAAAATTTTTGGTAAGATCGTTCCAGAATAGTTCTGAAAATCGACCCGTTTATAAGCGTAAAGAAATAACCCGTATACTGTGATGGCAAGGGGATAAATATCGCTAGATCCGAGTTACCCTCCAATGACACCCTAGTTAAATAAAATTATTATTTCTGTGTTACACAATTTTAAGGCACTCGTCATCTAATGCAGTGTTTCATAACCTGTGGTCCGCGGACCCATTTAACAATAATAAATAAATGCCATCAAGAGTCTCGTAATCATTTTCCAGTACCCAACTAAAATAAAAATTGAATTTGAAACCCTTTCAACAAAGATGTTGCTGATATCATTAGCTTGACAACGGCACAGTAAAACAATTAATAGAAATATCTTGTGATTGAGCTTTGAAACGTAATTTCAGAGAATCCTTTGTATCAAGTTTTTGGGTAAATGTAAAGAAATATTAGAAGAAGCACTGAAACATTTACTGCTTTTCTCAACCACATACCTTTGTGAAAAGGCATTCGAAAACAGTTGCAAAAAAGTAACACAAACCTTCACATTAATTAATCGTTTATTAATGTGAATGTTGGTGTTGCTGTTGTAGTTTTTTTTGTATTTATAGTACTAAAATAAGTTGTCCAAAATTTATTGCTGGCTTTTTTTATTAAGAAAATGAAAATCCTTGAAAAATGTGCTTGATTTCTTAGGGGTCCGTGGCTGAAAAAGGTTAGGAAACGCTGATCTAATGTATTGAGACTTGTTATGTGTAAGCTGTAAGGGCCTAAAAAATATAACATGTTTATGGTAATATTCGAGCACATCTAACTATAGCATGTAATATTATGTACTATTTTATCTTAAATAAATAAATTCATCAAGATGCAAGGCTGATGTAAGCATAATGAGTAAGATTAAGAAAGGGACCCTCAGATGGTTTGGACATGTAGAGCGAATGAAAGAAGAAAATAATGTGAGAAGAATATATGACGCAAATGTGAATGGAAGAAGAAGTAGGGGACGCCCGAGGAAGACATGGCACGATCAAGTGAATCAGATACTTGAGTCGGGCCATGTCAAAAGTCGGAATAATAGAAGAGTATGTATGAGACGATGTATGAATGTGAGTGAAGCAAAGACTGTGTGCCAAGACCGAGTTGTTTGGCGGTCCGTCCTCTCTGCCTACCCCTGCGGGGAAACGGCGTGAGGGTTAGTTAGTTTTTTTTTTTTTTTTTTCTTTATTCATTAAATACAAAATTGAGGTAACATGATCAAAATTGAGGTTCACGATCAAGTGAATCAGATACTTGAGTCGGGCCATGTCAAAAGTCGGAATAATAGAAGAGTATGTATGAGACGATGTATGAATGTGAGTGAAGCAAAGACTGTGTGCCAAGACCGAGTTGTTTGGCGGTCCGTCCTCTCTGCCTACCCCTGCGGGGAAACGGCGTGAGGGTTAGTTAGTTTTTTTTTTTTTTTTTCTTTATTCATTAAATACAAAATTGAGGTAACATTAGTGGATTTTTCGACCACCATGCTAGGCTGGTGCCCGTGTTATGGTGGTCGAGTTAGTTAGTTAGTTAAATAAATTCAGTTAATTTTTCAAGAGAAGCAATCACATTGTGACTTGATATTTTAAATTAATGAAAAGAAAATACTTGCCTTTAAGTCACTTAAATATTGATATATTTAGTACCTCCGTACTATCATCAGAACTGTTTTATTTTACGGTGCTCCAGATTTCATGTCCGGGTTGAATCTTTCCCAAATGAAAGACTAAACCCTTCCACACACTTTTCCACAAATGAATATCTAGTAAATTAACGCAATGTAATTGCACTATATAAGAATAAAACAATACAAGAACAATACGTCAATCCACCAGAAACATAATGGGAAAATATTTCACCGACTCCAGATATTTTCATATCAGAGGGTTCGGCTCTGATGAAATCCTAACTGGTCCGATAAATCCTACTGATCCCTCAATATAAATATTTAAAAAATCTTTCGTAATCCTACATGTATTTAAAATGACCGACTTTTGCATTTTTATGTACAAATTTTTTGACAAATCTAATACGCCTAAATTTTGAATGAGAGAGCTAGGTATAATGCCAGTAGCCGAAATAACAAATGGTAATATTTTTATAGTCTGAGAATGCCAAATTCTTTTAATTTCATTTCCTAAATCTGTATATTTTCTTATTTTTTCAGAAACAGTTTTCTGAATATTACAAGAATTTGGTATAGCGACATCAATGATATAAGTTATTTTCTTAATTTTGTCATGTAAAACTATATCGGGTCTATTATGACTAATTGTTCTGTCTGTCAGAATAGTTTTATCATAATAAATTTTATAAAATTCATTTTCTAAAAATGAATTTGGTTCATATTCATAATATGGTACATTACGGCAGTCAATCAAGTTATGTTTAATTACCAAACTTTGGTGAATTATTTTTAAAACTTGATTGTGCCTAAATGTATACTCGGACGGCGCTAATACAGAACATCCCGATATAATATGTTCTATAGTTTCCGGAAAAGCCAAACATTTTCTACATAAATCATCAATTTGATTTGCATCTTTGATGATATGCTTCCTATAATTTTTAGTATTAATGACTCTATCTTGTATGGCAAGCATAAAGCCTTCTATTTCTGCGCTCAACTCTCAATTCTGAATGGTGGTCTTACACCAGGGCGATACTGAGAGTATCTTCCACTCTGGAACGTGCCGCAAATATACTATATATTATTTTAAATTAATTTATTGTGAAATAACACAGATTAATCAAATAAAATTTATTTGCGCACGCCGGGTTCGAACCCGCGACCTCTGGTTATAACCAATAGTTGCTAGATCTATTTCCACCAACGCATCTATTTCTAGTTGGTGGTTGCTTTTCACCAGAGCAATTCTAGAGGGTTAATGTTCAAATTTGAATTGGTTTGACTTTCAACGGTAATATTATATCCCACAATGTTTTTAAAATTTTATTTACTCGCACGTTTGTTTTTCGATGTTTACGGTATGGATTTGACGTTGAATTCTTGAATATTTGCGATGAAATGAATACGGTTATAGATAAATATGAAAGAACTTGTTTTGGTAAGCAACATAAATGATACAATATTCACACCACCAAGTTCTGACATACGCTTTTCCAATCAATCATTCCCTTTTTGATTGAAACGAGTAAACTTATAAATTCATCAAATGTCCGATGGAAACATCAAAGCCGCTTTCAGAAAAAAACCTTTTATGGCTTCTCGGATGTTAAATGTTCCACGTTTCAAATTTGAATTCTGGTTAATTCTGTGCTCATTTCATTAAACAGACATCAAAGATGGTAAGTCACACAAGTCCCTTTTCTCAATGATGTCATCAATTGTTGTCTAAATCTTCCACATACAAGATATGTGTGTAGGAATACCGCACAATGGAGACCGACCTTTAGGTCACATGCTTGTTGCTTTGACCCCTCCTGACGAACGAAGCGAAACTGTTTCGTTATGGTTTATCTAGGGATTGTGGACCTTTGGTATTCGTATCAATAGCGGTTACAATTCTAAGGGTCACCCGAAAAGGATGTTTCTTTGCGTCGAATTTTTCTTTTTGAAGTAAAACTTCTTTACGCACGCTCGACACTTGGCGGGTAAAATGATGAATACGTTACGAAAAAATATGAAACGTGAAACGCTAATCGATGTGAAATGCTAATCGATATGAAACGCTGATCGATGCGAAAGCTAATTAGTTGAGTTGAGTTGATGGGGATATTTTTATTCCTGTCATTGTTATATTGTTAATGGACGGCATAAGTTAGTGAAGTTTTACTTCAGTAGTGTGGTCTTAAGCACACTCGTTTTTTTTTTGAATTGAAAGGGGAAGGTTTTTTGGAATAAGGGTAGGAATATTAGACGATTTAGACAGTGCTGTGTTTGATCAACCGATGTTTAAAAAAATGGTGCTCCAAAGAACTAGCGTTATTGTTACCTTCTACACCAGTGCATAAAAAATGCCAAAATTTTGCTCAATTTTGTTCCTTTGCATAACAGTTAAAACATGAAACAATTTCCTTCTTTTAACAATCCAGTCTCATATTAACTTAATATAACACAGAAAATTCTACTCAGCATCTCCAAAGATGACACTAATCCCGAGGATAACCTAAGGGCTCTCTTGTGTAGTGAAAATGGAAAAAATATAGAATTTATACCCAATTTTTACATTAGCTCCATGTTGGTAGCCCTAGGGAAAATAATTCCCCTCAAGGTCTATGTCATATTTGGGGATGCTGTTTGGAGGGTCTTTTGAGGAAAGGAAGGAGATGAAGTTTTGAAGTTCTCGGAAGGGAAGTGGTACGAGGTGTGGGTAGGAATCTGGGGGTCTGTGACTCCAAGGGTGACGGACGTATGAATCCTTCCCTCCCACTGCGGTGCAGGGCGATATTCCGAGAGAGTCCTGCTGGAGAGCTTAAAAGATCTCCCTCATCCGGTCTCTCCCGATCCGGACTTCCACCTAGCTGGTGGGCAGATGCATCCATGCCAAGTCCCAGACAAACCTTATCCCATGGACCTATACGTAACTAACTACTTGGGGTGATCTATGGCAGAGGTGTTGGTTAACCAATAAATGGTTCCCGGCGGTACAATATGCCTTAGATGTAAGTCACTAGTTATAAATCTTAGTTGTAAGTCACGAGTTATAAATTTTAACTGTAAGTTACTAATTATAGTATTCGTTCCAAGTCACTATGTACTTATATAATATTAGTGATCACTGCCTTTCAAGAGCCGAAATTTACCTTTCGAATTTTAGTAAACTTGTAAAATTACGATATCTGTCAAACATTTAAACAAATGGTATACACATTTCAATTAAATAATCATTAATTAATGAAATAATTTAGGTACTTACTTTATCACTTGTCCGATATGAGTTTTACTTATCAGTTCCAATATTGAAAATTAAAAGTTCATTGAACTTGAATAATTTAACGCATCACGCAGGAATAAAATTTCAAATCACGCATGCATATATGCACTGACACCGTATGTTTAATTAATTTATTTTTAAACTTACTAAGAATTTTGAATTCTTTTACATTTTGTCAGTGAAATGTTGAAAATAGGCTGTTAATAATAATAATATTTGGATGACATGTATAGCGCCGTTTTTGTGAAAAATCACCTCAAGGGCGCTGTTAAGATTTTATTGTATCTACCAATAATTATTTATTATTAATTTCAAGGTTTATTATATCTCCCTTTCGTCGTCTGTTTCAACACAAACAAGTTTAGTGTTTCAACGAGGAGAATGGACAGAAATAATATAGGTAAGCCTTTGATACAACAGACAAAAAGAAGAAGAAAGACAATAACGATAGCAAATTTATTCATTCCATTGCAACTCAACATCCATTATTTGATTCTGAAACTCATTCCACTTTGTGAATCTTTATTTCGTTCCGTTCCATTCCTTTCTTACCGAGGATTCCAAGTATAATTAAGATCGGAGGTTAATTGCTTACTTGCGATCATTAGAACATTCCTCTTCAGGGCAATGAGAAGTACTGATTATGATTGACGTGAGATTTGAATGAGAAATAATACGTTTTCGCTAATGACATGATAAGATTCTACCATGATAAAAAACCAGTCCTTAAAATATTACGGAATTTCGGAATGCTTCCGGGGTATTTTATATGTGCTATATATTTCTTATTTTTAAAGTTGTCGTAAAAAGAAACAGTGTTTTCGAAACTAGCTAAAATTATTTGAGATGATATTTGTATTTGAAATAAATATTGACATTTCAAAATTATAAAGTTTTCGTATCAAACATGAAATGTTAGCAAAAAACTTATCGTAACATTTTGACTCGAAACGTCCATAATTTTGAAAGTATTCGGTATTTAAAAAACACATTCTCTTTGTACAAGGAATCAGTAAGAAAACTTTTACTTCTATTTTTATGCCGTTTATGCGATAAAACCAAATAATTAATTTATATGTAATCGTACACAAATCCCGCCAATTCGTACACTTGTCATTTTTTTGGATTTTGTCCATAATCAAGTTAAAATATTTTATACAAACCGAGAAGAAAGACGACAAAATGACGAACCTTAGTTAGTCATTGAAAACAATATTAACGACTCCCAAACGAAAAATATGAAACAGAAAAGACAAAAAGATTCAATCGCATCTAGGAATTGAACCCAGAACCTATTCCTTACCGGTGACGTGCCCTGACCACTGAGCTAATTCGACTAAATCAACTTACGCCACTTTAAACTGTTTCATACACAAATATAGGAGCCAATAGAAATATGCGTTAAGAAAATGAAGATTATCTTGGTAGCTCTCAGTCAAAGCAAGAAACAGTTGAAAATGACGTAAGTTGATATGGTCGGATTAGGTCTGTGGTCAGAGCACTTGCCCGGCAAGGAAGAGATCCTGGGTTCAATTCCTAGATGCGGCCAAATCTTTTTTTGTCTTTTCTGTTTCACGTTTTTTGAGAGTCATTACCATTAATATTGATGTTTAATTATTTTCCACTGAGACGTATACTTTGATTTTATTTATTTATAAAACACATGATACATAGTTAAGACATTTACATAGAGTAGATATATAAGATCACCATACTAGGCGGCTGCCTGTTTCATGGTGACCAATGGAGTACTGTTACTTTGTGTTAAATATGAAGTCTAGTGTAAATATATAAATTTAGTATAAATTATGCTAAAAATGGAAAACATTGTAATAAAAAAGTAGAAAATAGAAGGGGGAAAAGAAGTAAATTAGTGGTAATGTTCCAAATTTACATTGAATATCCATCCCTCTTTTTCCATTCATCATGTTTCTCCTTCTCATTGCCATAAAGTCTCCTAAAATTCTCACAAATTATGTATTTTCAATGTGCTATTCTCGAAAAAAAAAATACCATAGTGAAGGCATTTTTATTTTTATCAAGAAGAATGAATTTTTATAACCCATTAAAATGTGCCATTTTTGATTAGATGCCAAAACAACATATTTGTTTTCATTCTTAAATGAGGCGTTATTGACCACACACCGGCCAACGTCTGCGTTTTTGACTTGGCAGTTTGATGACTGTTCATCTGGGTGCCTGGTGTCTGGGTTCAAGTCCTAGATGTGACGGTATCTTTTTCTGATTTTTCTATTTCAGATTTTCAGTTGAGTTTTGCTTATATTGTCTTCATTAATTAAATAAATAAATACTAAAAACATGACAACGGTCACTTCTTCTAGCAAAGATTAAAAAAAAGATCCCTTTAGTTTTAGATCTCTAAAACCCAGAAACTAATTATAAAGATTATTCTATAACTACCGATCATAAGCAGTTCAGATGAAATCTTTAGGAGAATCGGTTTTCTGGACATTAAGAAACTTTATGCCAAAAATATACTAACTTATCTATTCAAACATTGCACTGTTTTTGACAATATCCAAACTGTTCGTGATACGAGAACCAAAGGGAAAAATCTCTTACTTATCCCTTTCGCCAAAACAACGTTTGGTCAAAGAAACTTCAGGTACTTTGCAACCAAACTTTATAATACACTTCCATTGACCATTACGCATTAGACAGCACACTAATTACGTAAAACACAAATTAGACACGAAGTCTTGGATCACTAGCAAAGACAGATCATATATTAATAATATTTTTAGAACCTCCTAATGCATGCTTTCCCATTGGTACGATGCTGATTGTCCTTGTACTTTTACTTGAAATGTAAATGACATTGTTGTTGTTATCCTTATTTTTGTGTTAAACTTCTTACGCTAAAATACGCCTGCTCTCAACACAGGAGTTCCTGATGAGACAGGCAAAGCACAATCATCTATGTAACTAAATAAATAAAGATTATAATAAAAGTTTCTCTTTAGATCTCTTAGTTTTTAGCTATCTATCAACCTAACTGCATGTTCTGCTTAAGGGAGCTTCTCAGTTTAATTAAACTCAATTTTGTATATTATACTAGATAACAAGAATTAAGCCTAATAAAATGCGCTTAATGGTCTAGCAGAAAAGCGAGTTTTAAGCTGCTTGTCGATGATGAGTATGCCAAAATGTTTTATCATAAAATTAACGAAGCTTTTCGCGGTTAAATTATAAATACGAACGCTCCGCTGATAGAAATTTAATGTTAGATTGACATTTTAAGCTGGGCTTAAGAGGACCTAACTTTAGAAAATTGTATACACACTACTCACTTATTGTTGTTGAGAGCACCGTTACCATTACCAAATGATAATCCTTTTTGTTTTGCGGCATCAAAATTAATTCCCATGAATTTGTAAATTTAATATTACGTTTAAGTATCACTACCATTACAATTGATAATTGTGTGTTAAAAATTGGTATATTTTAAGTACATGTGTATACAGTAAATGGTTTGCTAAAATTACTAAATATTATGAATTCGTTGATCTTCGATTGAAAAATGTTTGTAGAATTGGGGCAGATCCGACAGATGTGCGGATCAGCCCTTATGATGGACACTTCAACGCTGTCCGAAACGTCGTCTAAAGAAGGAGGTAGCGCAACACGGCATAACACCCCAAAAACAAATAACTAAAATGCTTTTGGCCGTGAAAATCTAAGAACTTATCGGACTAACCTCTATGGGGAGGAAGTTCACACAATGGCACATTTTTGTAGATGTACTAAAACATTAACGTTTAAATTTTTTTTTTTAAATGTGAATACCTCACATGAGTCCCAGATGCTCCCGTCTAGAGACAGTGAAACTATGGGATCTCCAATCGGGGTATGTTGTGAGGCTGAAGGTAATAGGGAGGGGAAGGAGATGGGGAAGAGGAATATGGGGAAGTACCTGGCTATTCGGATCTGGTCACCAAACACGGCTAAAGCCATTTCAAGCAACGTTTCAATTTTGAATTGTGGTCCTACATCAGGGCAATACCGAGAGTATCTTCCACTCTGGAAAGTGCCTCAAATGTACTATATGTACATTCTTTTTAAACGAATTAATTGTGAAATAACACAAATAAGTGAAATAATATTCGATCCTGTGACCTTTGGATTATGAGTCAAGAGCCCCCACGACCACGAAGGTCTTTTCTAATACTTGCATTAATAAGGTAAAGTTTGAGGAGATCCCAATTCTTCAGATCTGATTATTCAACGGAATACTAAAGGATTTCACAAAAAATATAAAAAAATACCCCCTCACTAGTTTGGATAAATTATTAATTAATAAAAAATATGTAATTTCATTACCATGAAAATTTCAAGTCCTGTTACGATAATAACTTTAATACCAATTTTACAATCGTGAGTCTAGGTATGAGTTATATAATTTCGTAATCTAACCAGTTGATTTTAAGATATACCTAACTAACTAGTTTTCCTATTCGCAATCGCTTGTTCTTTGTCATTTCAACACTTGAAAATATACTATGTATTTTCTTCCAAAGCAAATGCATGTGTTTTTACTGCTCCGCTCGTGGTGCGTCAAAAAATTGCACGTTCAGGCAGGATTAAAAAAACACCAGAGTTATTTTTTCTGCCTAATGACAGAAACACCATTGTTTCGGTTTGTTATCACTGAGCGTTGATGTGCGGTAACCCTTAGTGTAAACGAGGCTTTAATAATAAACAATGGCGCATCATGTCACTTTTCCAAATATACATCACAAATAGTGAATTTTTAAAGTGCACAATTTTGTTAAACCATATAATATATTTGTCGGTCATTCAAATACAAATTCTTATAATATCATCATCACTCTTGGCTCTACAATCCCTGGTGGGTCTTGGCCTCCTCAAGAGTCTTCCTCCACTTATCTCGGTTTTGTGCCAGCTCTCCAGTTTAGAAGGTAGATATATCTTTGAGGATGTTGTCGCTCAATCTTAATCTTCGTCTTCCCAGGCTCCTTCGTTCTATCGGTCTTGAGTTCAGCAGGGACTTTGGTGCTTGATGCTCGGTCATTCTCTCTACATGACCCAGGCATCGAAGTCTTCCCAGTTTTATAAATTTTGTGACGTTTAAATCCTTAAACAGAGAAAATAGCTCATTGCTGTAACGTCTGCGCCAAAATCCATTTTCTAAAACCGGTCCGAAGATACGCCTCAAAATTTTCCTTTAAAAAATGTCCAGTATTCGCTCATTCCTCTCAGTTAGTACCCAAGTCTCAGCTGTGTACTGATCTGATAAGTGTTTTGTACACTAATATCTTGGTGTTTCTGGAGAGCAGTTTGGATTTTATTATTATAATATATTATCAAATTTTCAATAGTGTATTTATTGTTCAAATGTACCTTTACTTTTATGAATAAATTTTATCTTTGAAAAAAAAACTCGGCTGCACCAGACCCCTCTCCCCACCCCCCTTTATACAGCCTGCTGGGTAAAGATTCCTCAGAATGACGATTGTCGACCACCGATTGGAAACTACGAAAAACTACTGACATTAGTGATTATTCAAGTTCTATGAGTTCGTCATAGATGAACATTATTATAAAAATGTGATCTACAGAGTTTATTTCAGTTTAGTCCACGTGCGAAAATTCTTGGTACATTATCTTTTTAACCCCCGACGCAAGGAGCGGTGTTATAAGTTTGACTGTCTGTGTGTCTGTGGCATCGTAGCTCCTAAACGAATATGATGCGTTTTTTTGTTGTTGTTTGAAAGCTGACGTGATCGAGATTCTTAGCGACAATTCATGAAAATCTGTTCAGGTGATTTAAGGCCATCAGCTCTTTTTTGTGTCGGGGGTTGCTTAAATTTTTGAAAATGTTACTTAATTATATTTTTATTATCATTTCAGTTATTTTTATTTGCTTAAAATATTAGCATACAAACGTTATTTGATTTGTCGTTATTTCCTTTTTGTCTATACCTTAACATCTGAATAATTTACAAGAAGAACATAATATTAATACAATCTAACAATCTAAGTACAGAATTATTTTCTATTAAATTTTCATACTGAAGGAAAAAGGGTAGGTTTTTGTTGCAAGACTTTCCTTCGTGTTTGAGTGTGTTCCATTTTTAAAGTGTACTTAAGCAAGAGAGTTGGTTATGACAGGTAGATTATTGGCTTGAAAACACTTTTGCAGGTAAGAAATGGCAGAGAAAAGGTGAGGTTAGAAAAGGTTGAAGGTGAGAGTGTTATGCTGAGGAATGGGGAAAATGTATGTAATTTACGATTACGAACAAAAGGTAAAGATTTGAAACAACCCGAGAAAGAAATAAGTTATTTTCATAATTAAAACAGTGTTTCTTCACCATTTTTTACATGATATCTACACAGGAGGCCCTGAAAAAAATAATTTCTCTCAGGGCCTATGTCATCTTTGGGGGTTTGAGGGTTTTTTGAGGAAAGCAAGGAGAAGTGAGTTCTGGGAAGGAAAAGGGTTTAACGGATGGGTGGGAATCTGGGGTTCATTGTGTCCTGGTCATCCGCCTCCAAGACCTAGACAAACCTCACCCCATGAACCTGGGCACCCCTGCTAAATCACCAAACGTAGCGAACCACTTGGAGTGACCTAGGGCGGCGGTTTCCATTCCCGCCTCCCAAATCCCAAACGCCTTCCATTGCGCAAATAATGGCCAAAATTAGCTTAATTTTTTTATTGGGTATTTTCACCTTTTTGCCGTTTCTAAATGTTTCATGGTTAGGTTTAATTAACACAACATTATCATATTTTAAGCATTCATTCAAATAAATTAATCGGCTTTTTCCAAATTCAGATTGTGATGGATTTCCAAATTTTTGAGAAATTTTATTTGATTTTTTATGCTACGCTGAGCTTTTACACATTTATAAGCTAAACACATCTACATAAATGCGCCTACCAACATGAAAAACAATTATATACAAAATAATAAACAAAATTGAAAAATAGTAGATAACGAATAAAAATATTAAATTTAAATTATACTAGTTGAAGTGTTTACGCAAAGTTTTTCGAAATAGGATGTAGATATTAATTTTCCTCGTATTTTGAACGTCAAGCGGGTAAAATTTCATCAAATACTATCAATATTCTGCTTTGCGATAGGAACAGAGGATGGAGTTGTTTTTCAAAATTTATTAAGAGTTTATAAAGGTTATAGAAGGTCACTTCCTATTATTTTGAAAATAAAATTTACAAAATTTCATAGTTCTCAGAATAAAACTGTTGATTAGTATAATAAACAAATCCGCCCGCACTCCTGTCACGGTCATTCTTGTTCATATAAATAGATTAGAAGGTTAGGTTATAAACTCCACTATGGAGATAACCTTTATAATAATACTAAATAATTTGTACCCAGGTATCAATCTGCATTTTTAAAATAAAGAATATTGAATGAGATTTTGTGTGTGTAGAGTGGATTTGATATGTGCGAAGATTGACTGACGAAGGACCTTGAATTTTGTGTTGCTGTTTACTGCTTGGAATGAGGAAAAAACATATGCTGCATATAAAGGAAAGGACTCACCGAAACAGGATTAAGAACTTGTATGCTGGCAATTTTGTCTTCTTTCTCCCCGTCCAATTGGCACTGAAAACAGCAATAGGCGTGCGTTTCGTGTACACGGCGAACACGGCGGAATTAGGTTAACAGATAGCGGGAGCACGGGGGCTATAGGGTATGTTGCGGCGCGGGCTGTTGATTGCAGACTGACGTGGTGAAGGTAGTTATAGGTGCGGATTTTGGGAACAAGGTAGGACAGGATTTGCAACAATATTAATACCAATCCCAAGCAGTAACAGTATGTATGTGTGCTATGTAGGTGTGTGTATGTGTAGGTATATGTATTGGCGTAACCATGCCCCCCGCCTGGAAGGGGATGAAAGAATCCACTTCCATAAACCAAAAGAGTGCCAATACGTTTCAACGCGCAAACAAAAATTATAATGACACGCGGTAGAATGTAATAAATTATGTAAAAGTTACGAAAATATTATGTAAGTTATATAAATGCTTTACCAAATGGTCAAAATGACTGATATAGCAAGGAAATAAAAAGAATAAAAAACATTGAAACGAAAAATATGACTTGAAAGGATTCAATAAATATTACTGAACCTGCGGTAGATAAAACTAGTAGGGTTTGGTACCTATTTAACAATGAAACTAATCTAATTGATTTTTAAAAATTAAAGTATTATGAACTAACTTCTAAGATGTCGTTAAATCTATTGTGACGGTAAGGGACAGAGTTTAACAACGGCCCTGCGGTATGTTCTTTATATGATAGTAGTCTATTATTAAATTGACTACATTATCCCGAGCGGGCAATAGAATGGGATGACGACTGTCAAATTCTGTTTCAGCGTTACTCAATCTGCCTCCTACCCTTAGAATTCCGTCATGAAGAAACGGATTTGATTTCGCAATCGCTCGCCGAACCTTCTTCCCATCTTTGACTGCTTTTATATCTTCGGAGAAATGTTCTTGCTGTATAGAATTTATAACAGCGATTTCTGCAACTAAGATATGGCTTAATTCGAATGTTCGTGGTAATTTCTTAATGAAACGAAAAACATAAATTACTATTCGAATTAATTTCGGCCATGAACTAACACGAGAAGCTAGTGCACACAATAACGGTGGAGCGATTGTTTTAGGGCGGTTATTGTCTTGAACGGACATCAAAAAATTTTGTTTTTAATTCGGGTGGATCAGATATCGATTTCGTATCAAAACGTTGTAAAGGCCAATCACTTTTAGGTAATTGGGCAAATACGGGACCGTTAAACCATAACGGATGGTCTATTAGCTGAGCGGGAGTAAGACCCCGCGATAAGCAGTCGGCGGGATTGTCTTGACCTCTTATATAATGGAAGCATTCAGCCCCAAGATGGTTTTGTATTTGTGAGACACGGTTGGCAACGAAGGTCTGCCATTTTGCAGGCGGTGAATTTATCCAAGCTAGTGCAACCGTGCTGTCGCAAAAAGCTAAAGTCGTATGAGCTTTTGAATTTGATGTGTAGGTATTACTGACCGTATGCATTAATCGTGCAAGTACTAGCGCTCCACATAGTTCTAATCGCGCAAGTGAAATCGTCTTAGCCGGAGCGACCTTGGATTTAGCGCATAATAAATTAATTGTGGTTTTATCGGTATTCGGACAGTAAACATGTAAGTAAATAACACCTCCATATGCGCGTTCGCTTGCGTCTGAAAACCCGATAAGCGTTAATACACATTGGGGTTCGATTCCTAAAAAACGAGGAATTTTAATAGATTGCAGTAATGGCAATTCCTTTTTAAACTGTCGCCAAAGTGTGACAACTGTTTCAGGAGGAGTATCGTCCCAATTCAGGTTATACTCCCATAGAGATTTAATTATCAGCTTAGCCAATAATACAACTGGTGCGGCGAAACCCATCAAATCCCAAAGACGAGCAATCGTCGAGAGAATATTTCGTTTAGTACACGTTCTTTCGTCGGTGTGTACGACAAATACAAAATGATCAGAAGCGGGTATCCAATGAAGCCCTAGTATTTTTAGGTTTTCATCGGGATTAAATTCCACATGTTCCTTAACACGACGAGCTGTAGGAATCGTGGATAAAAACTTTGGAGAATTAGAAGAGAATTTTACAAGGTCGAATCCTCCGGCAGCGAATAACTGAATTAATTCCGTCGACAACTCGGTAGCTTCCTCGACTGATGAGCAACTGGTGACGAAATCATCCATGTAGAATGAGCCATTTTCCACCAAGTTTGCCGCGAGTGGGAAACGAGGTTTTTCATGCGTTGCGAGTTGACGCAGTGAACGCATAGCCAAAAATGGGCTACAAGACATGCCGAAAGTGACGCGATTAAATTCGAACAATTGTAAAGGGTCACTATTGTTAAATCTATACAGCATGCGCTGATAACGACGGCCTTCTTCTTGCACTACGATTTGTAGGTACATTTGTTTTATGTCAGCGGTTATAGCTATTGCGAACAATCTGAAATTGAGGATAATGCGAAACAAATCACCTTGTAAATTCTTTCCGGTATGTAGGATGTCATTAAGCGAATAACCCGAATCGGATTTCATACTCGCATCTAGCACCATGCGAATTTTAGTAGTAAGTTTATCTTCACGAACTACAATATGATGCGGTATAACGTAATGAGGTAAGTCAGAATTGTCGACCGGCGAAATGTACCCTTTCTGTAGGTATTCGCGTAATATTTTGTCATATTCTAACTTTATTGCGGGTTGAGATTTCAAGCGGCGTTCGAGAGATCGAAACCTGCGTTCGGCGGCGGGTAACGATTCACCGAGAACAGAGGGACTGTTTCGAAACGGCAACGCGACGATATAACGACCTGCCGTGTCACGAGAGGTAGTGAGTTTAAAAATGTCCTCACACTCTTGTTCATCAGGCGTTAAAAACTTCTCATCTGGAATGTCTTCCAATTCGAAGAAGCGCGACAGGCAAAAATCATTATTTTGCGTGAACGTACAAAATGATTGCGTGGCGTTTATACTTGGGTTTTCAATCATCGTTGGGGCAGTACCCAAGATGAGATATCCCAAAGTGGTTTCAATAGCAAATGGCTGGCCGAGAGAACCTGATATTTTGTTTGCCTTTAGAATGCGAGCAAATATGTCACATCCTAAGATAATATCAATCTCACCGGGCGTACAGAATGTTGTGTCTGCTAAGGGCAAATTGTCAAGATACGACAAAGAGGAACGGTTAATGTTAACAGTAGGCAACTCACTGGTTATAGTTTCTACTACATATGGTTTAATCGTATACGACTGAGTGATGTCATAGCGGGAATGTAACTTTAAGCAAGTTACGCCATTTGTCACATTTCTTACGTCACCTATTCCCGTGACGTAAGTACTTGGAGATGACCGCACCGTAAGATTCAAGCGTGAACAGCATTTGCGCGTAATTATGTCCCTTTGGGAGCCGCTATCTATTAGAGCGCGTAACGTCTGTACCTGGCCCTTAGCGTCTCTGGTAGTGCAAACAGCCGTTCCTAAGAGTGCAGTAGTATTTGCACTAGGGCATGAATTTGTTACACATAGCGAAACCGGATTCAAAGAATTTAAGTTATCATTATCGGCATCTGCTTGTAACGCGGGAGATGGTATTGGGTCTGTTTGTGACTTTCGCCCATCAGTTTGTTTGAAATGCAATAAACTATGATGGTTGAGCGCGCATGTTTTGCATGTACTCTTTGATTTACAAGCTTTTGTGATGTGCCTAGTACTGAGGCAGTTCACACAAACTCGAATATTCGATGACTTAATAAAGTTAAATCGATCGCGTGGTTCTAGACTTGTGAATTTAGAACATTGGTATAAAGGGTGCGATCCCTTTTGACAACAAAAACAAATTTCGATGGAGTGATTATCGATTTTTTCGACATTAATAAATGCCTTTGCGGAATTAGTTTTTTGCGGTTTAGCGGTATAATTAATGTTTGAGCCAACGCGGCTCGAGGTCGGTTGCGTGAATTGCGCGCGGTTGAGAATTCGTTGCTGTTGTCTTACAAAGTCGATTAGTTCCGCGCTGGAAGGTAAATTTTCATTATTTTTAATAGAAGATTCGAAAGCCTTTACAGTCTCTATGTCAAGCCGTTTAAGACCCAGTTGTAGCAATATGAATTCTGCGAGGTCTTTTATTTTTAATTGCTTCAGCGCGGCGATGTTAGCGGAGTATGCATCTGCGAAATTCTCTAAAGAAGCGGGCGTGGCCGAGTTAACTGGAGGCAATTTCAGCAATCGGTCAAAGTATGATTCAGCAAGAACGCGTTGATCATTATACTTAGTACACAATGCGTCCCAAATAACTTGTTAATTTGTACCAGTAGGCGTAATAGTTTTGCAAATATTTAATGCTTTTCCGGTTAATTTAGACATCAGATACTGCATCTTTTCAGCATTATCCAGAGAATCATTCAAATGTATAACCGAATTATATGTTTCATAGAAAAGAGGCCAATTATCTAATTTTCCGTCAAAGCACGCTATTTCCAAAGGCGGTAACTTAATTTGACGGCGAGGTTTCGCAACTGGATTGGACAGCATATTTGCTTCGGTATATTTAATAACCCCGAAGAGTTCTTCAAATGCATTTAATTGAGAGTATTCAGCAATTGCTTCCGGATTCAATTCCAGTTCGCAATCCACTTTTTCATCTAAAATTGTTATAAATTCAGAACGAATTTTTTCAACAGTAGTTGCGCCTGACAAAAAAGATTGGCGATTGCTAATGCTTTCCGAAGCTTTCCTTATCTTGTCATACACCGACTGTAAGCTTGCAAAGCTAGCTGATAGTTTAGCATTTAAACGTTTGAGACGTCTTTCGTCCCGAGACGACCCGGATGACGCGCTTGTAGCCATTTTATTTATTCCGGTTATATTTTACAAAATATGAGACGATAAACAACTAAAACTGCGGTTAAAATAATGTGTCTGTATTATTTATGCGGAATTAATTAATTAATATTTAATAAATATTTAATTACTTCACAGTGATAACCGCACGGGGTTAAATTGACTGGTGAGCTGTGAAAGGTTAACAGATGCGCCGTGCACTACGTCGGTAAATCATTAACAAATTATACATATTACGATCGTATTATTCTATTTGTAATGTAATCCAATAATATAAACAATACGAATATTAGGAAATAATCGTATTATTTATAAGGTAGGTAATGCGATTTGATTAGCAAGATATAATTACATGAGTTATCAGAAATAAATATCAAAGCAGTGTCTTGTATCTATTTATTCTAATAGCGGGTAAATATGTTATTTCCAACCATAATACGATAGGTATAAAGAAACAAAATTACTCATGTAGGTATATCAAACTGCGGGAATGCGGGTAATTATTTATATGCGGTATTGTAAAAACGTATTCACACTCTGCTGGATTATTATCTACTAATATTATGGTTCAAAAATATCCGGCTCGAAGGACCAAGATGAATGAGATTTTGTGTGTGTAGAGTGGATTTGATATGTGCGAAGATTGACTGACGAAGGACCTTGAATTTTGTGTTGCTGTTTACTGCTTGGAATGAGGAAAAAACATATGCTGCATATAAAGGAAAGGACTCACCGAAACAGGATTAAGAACTTGTATGCTGGCAATTTTGTCTTCTTTCTCCCCGTCCAATTGGCACTGAAAACAGCAATAGGCGTGCGTTTCGTGTACACGGCGAACACGGCGGAATTAGGTTAACAGATAGCGGGAGCACGGGGGCTATAGGGTATGTTGCGGCGCGGGCTGTTGATTGCAGACTGACGTGGTGAAGGTAGTTATAGGTGCGGATTTTGGGAACAAGGTAGGACAGGATTTGCAACAATATTAATACCAATCCCAAGCAGTAACAGTATGTATGTGTGCTATGTAGGTGTGTGTATGTGTAGGTATATGTATTGGCGTAACCAAATATTATGTAGCTTTTACTTGATTAATTTACTTTTCCCAAGATGCTTTATTTAAAAAGTATACGTACATACTAAATAATTAATAACCAATTAATTATATTTGTTTAATAAAAGCAATTTGTATAGTCACCTGAAATAATGTATTATCAAATGCTATTTAATGTTTTATTTTAAAAAAATACCCACATACGTACAAATACTACAAATACATGGTATATTACTTTAAGAGGCATGTTAGTTTTATGCTGGTGTTCGTTCCCGACCCATAATGTTCATAGCGAGAATGAAAATGCTCCCGGCGTTATATCTTATCCAATGAAAACAACTATCGTGGTAACAATGGCCTCCATTGTCGACACATTTTGAGATTGCAATTGGCTAGAGAAATACCCCAAAAACTTGGTAATATTTCATAATGACAATGACATTAAGCCTCCAGGCGTCCTTGTTCTGCGTTACTTCAGTGGCCTCCGTTCTTAAAAGGCCCAGCCTCTTCTCGCACTGTCTGTGGAGTTGTTTCTCCCAGCTTTGCCTAAAAAGGTTGATATCATGCAAATCAGAAAAAAAACAAGAGAAGTAGTAGTCATTCACAAAATGCGCAAGGCAAAACACTCACTAGGTACATTAATAATAGTGTTGAGATAACAGAACACCTTTGGAAAATGTCCAAACCGCTCGAGACACTAGAACCAAAGATTATAATTTCTTACATAGTTATCACTTTCGCTAAAACAACTTTGGGCTAATTTTTTTTAGATACTTTGCAACAAAGTTACAATGCACTTCCACGGGCCATTAGATGGCACAAAACTTATTTTAAATGTAAATCAGACATCAAGCCAAGACAGATCTAACATAAAAGATTTTTTGAAAACGAAAAAATATGTGTTTCCAATGGTACGATACTGATGCCTTTCATTTTAAAGTAGCATTATGTTGGTATTTACCGTTGGCGGCCAGTATCTTTTCTCGGAAGATTTTTTCAATGTAGATGAGTGTTTCAGGCTGATAATTATTGATTATAATATTTGTTAACATTATGTTGTTATTTGTATTTTGTTATAAGATGATAATGTCATAAACTGCACCTCTACTTATAAGAATAATAATCGATTTCATTGGAATGATTCTGTTTTTATTTTATTTTGAAGGTAAAATATTGTGCTGTTATTTGAACTTTTGTTATAAACTGATTATATTATAAACTGCACCTCCACTTACAAGAAAATCGTTTCCGATGGTACGATGCTGATGTCTTTAATTTTAAACGTACCATTGTGTTGTTATTTATATTGTTGTTACTGATTATTTTATAAACTACGCCTCCACTTAAAAAAAAAACATTTCCAATGGTACTGTCAACGAACGATATCGTGACACGAGAGGGGGTGGACACAAAATCTATAGTTTGTGTGATGCAAGACAAATGATGGCGTTTTTTTAAGTCAATTACAGGATTTGGCAATTTGAAAGGAGAAATCCCTGTCTTTGCTGTGTCCATATGCTACGGTGGTCCAATATTGGTGGTGGCCGGAATTTCACGATAATAGCACAAGGGTGTTTACACTTTGCCGTCGCTTTTTGTATTAATTTGTAGTTTTTTACGACATTTAAGCGAGCTTTCCAGAGAGAGCTGTGCTCATTTTCACGACAATTTTCGAATGAATTAAATGTGGGTAATTTTAGATTTTGTGCAATAATGTGTGCCAAGCAGGTAGACATCATCGTCCTCTTCTTCTAGTAAGTAAGTAGGACCTTTCAAGGAAGGAGAAGGACAAAGCGAGATTGTATTTTAAAGTACGCCTACACTTAAGGATGCATTTCCAATGGTACGATGCTGATTTTCTTTTATTTTAACGAAATATTGTGTTGTTGTGTATTTTTTTTATACACTGCGCCTGATTCCAACACAAGAGTTCCTAGTGAGAGAGGCAAAGCACATCACCAATTGTAATAGAATTCATAAAGATGAATAACATATGATAATTACTGCTTTTCATTAAGAGGAGTCAAAACACAATGAGATAATAAAATAGGTCTTGTAAGATTTATCACCAGATGTTCATGTTTTCGGTTATTATTCCGCTAAATTATTTTCGTCAAGTTAAGCTTACGGCATGTCAGGTAGCGTATTTATGGTAGAATTACTTGAGAGTTATTATGTTTTAGATAGCATAGATGATTATTTATGAACCGAAATTTTTGAGATATGTATTTATGTAACATTGCGTTATAATATATGCTATGTCGTAATTATAATATTCAAAACATTTATTTAGCGCGTTTAGTAGTATTTCATCCTATATTATTAACTGTTTGTAATTAGTTAAATATGTTGAGAGAATATAGATAGTTTCAAGTATTTTTCAACAGAGTACACGTCAAAAATCGCTCCACAAAAACATACAAAAATTGCAGTTTATAATTTCTAATTACCATAAGATTTATCGTTAAATGTGTCCCCAAAGAACACTGTAGAGAATTATAAAGTTTTGTGAAATCTATAAGGTCTCATCTACAGTTCACAAGTGTTTTAAATCAATTGTGAAGTGACAGAGTGTTGTTAACAAAAAATCAACCTCCTGTTATTATACACTGTGGTAGGGCAATTCACAGTTTATAAGAGTGAAATTCGCCACTCACCACAAGGGAGCCGTAGCAACGTGGATAAATACACGGCTGTCGCGTCGCCGGTCGGTGTTCGATCCCTTCACCGGCGAAAGATTGCTTTTTTTTATTTAAATAAATAATAATCCTACACCATCTGTCTTAAGAAATACGAACTAAACATTGCCAACATCACTGTTAGTCAAAATATATAACCAGGCAAAATGGCAACTACAAATAAAGTCCAAACACGGTCGAAACAAACGGAAATTGATGCCTGTACAGAACTCTATGACAAGTTTATAAAGTATGTAGACAAAAAAATGGAGGATCTAAAACAACAACTATTCAAAAAAATTGAAGAGGAGACACTAAACGTAAGGAAAAATTTTGAAATTGATCTATTAGAAATGAAAAAAAGTGTTGACCTTAGCCGTCAATATCTCACAAACATGACAGAAAAAATTTATGAAGCAAGCAAATCTCTGGAATTCGATGATAAACAACATTTCAAAGAAAAATTAAAGAAACATGAACCAATTGTTATAATTAAACCTAAAAATCAAGAACAAAAAAACACAAAAACACAAGAAGTCATAAAGAACAACATAGATCCAGTTGATGTGGGCGTGGCCGGAATCAAGAATTTCAAAAAAGGATCAGTTATAGTGGAATTAAAGAACACAGAGGCAACAAAAAAGATCCAAAAGGAAGTCATCACTAAGCTTGGGGATAGGTATGATGTTGATATTCCTAAACCCAAGAATCCAACAGTAAAAGTGATAGGAATTACAGATAAATATACCGCCGAAGAAATTGAAAATAAAATAAGGATGCAAAATGAATACATAGACAAGGAAAATTCAAAAATATCAGTAAAATTTATAAAAGAAAATAAAAAAAGCAGTGGATATAATAACTTTACTGTATTCATAGAAGTAGATGGAAAAACACACTCTAAAATGTTAGAGGAAACGAAGATAAATATTGGATGGAATAGATGTGCTGTCTACGATCATCTCTCAGTTTTGAGATGTTTCAATTGCAACGGATATAGACATAAAGCAGGTGATTGTAAAAAAAGCATGCGGAAGATGTTCTAATGCACACGATACGTCAGATTGTAAGGGAGATATTGACAAAATCAAGTTTGTGAATTGCAAACTCACAAATGATAAACTTTCATTACACCTAAATGATAATCACCATGCATGGAGCAAGGAGTGTCCTATTTACAAAAGAAATATAGAATCGGAGAAGAGAAAAATTGTTTTTTTAGGATAAAAAGAAAAGCAACAATATACTACTTAAACATTTCAAGTCTTTTGGCTCATTTAAATGAAATTGAAGTATTATTACAAGAACTCAAACCAAAAATTTTAATGTTAAGTGAAACGTGTATAACTAGTGATATTTACGATTCTGAAGTATCATTTATAGGATATTCAACTGTAAGATGCGATTCATTTAGTCGGCATACGGGAGGAGTCGTTATGATTATTAAAAATAATATATCTTTTAAAATAATATCAAATGAAGTGTTTGATGAAAAGAATACATGGATACTGGCAGTACAAATAAGAAAAAACTTGATTAAAGGAACATACGCTGTATTATATCACTCACCAAACCAAAGCCATTCAAAATTTTTGGATTTCTTCGAAAGTTGGTGTACTAAAAACATGAAAAATCAAGATATGTTCTATGTAACCGGTGACTTTAACATTGACATGAAAGTCAAAAATACCTGCAGTAATAGACTTCAATGTTTAGTAAATAATCTAGGACTGAAACAACTTGTGACCAAACCAAC
The DNA here is from genome assembly GCA_917563855.2 of Limnephilus lunatus. NCBI lineage: Eukaryota > Metazoa > Arthropoda > Insecta > Trichoptera > Limnephilidae > Limnephilus > Limnephilus lunatus. The sequence continues at coordinate 13,521,970 of OU830601.1, read as the reverse complement.
TAGAATATCAAATACATCAGCAACCATTATTGATTTAGTTATTACAAATAATTTTTACTTGAATGTTAATGTTGTGGATACTCCAAAAATATCAGACCACGAAAATATATTAACAATATTTGAAACGAGTATAATTAAAAATGAATCAAGGGAAATTACATATAGAGATAAAAGTAAATATGATCAAACAAAATTTTGTGAAACTTTACAAAATAGTATTTCTCAAGTTACCGAATCAAATAACCTAAACGACAAAGCAGAAAACTTCGTCAATATTTTGACTACAGCAGTCAATAAAATTATGCCAATGAAAAGGGTTAAGTTTAAAAATACGAATAAATGGTATTCGAAACCATTACACAACCTTCAGCAACAAAGAGATAATGCATATAAAGCGGCAAAATTGGAACCATCAGAAGAAAAATGGAATGCATATAAAAAAGTTCGTAATATATACTCCAAACAAATTAAACAACATAAATGCGATTATTATAATCAAAAATTAGAAACACAACAGAATGAACCAAGAAAACTTTGGATAACACTAAAAGAAATCATAAAGGGTAAACATAAAAGAAATTGTAAAGTCAATTGATTTCCCAGATGGAACTGAAGAAGAAGTAGAGAAGATAGCGACTAAATTTAACAAGCATTTTATTTCGAGCATAGATCTTATAATCGAAAGTATTCCACAACATCCTGAGAACCAACTAGACGAGCCTATACGCACTGATAAAGAATTTGAGTTTAAAAATGTGGATTTACCGTACTTAAAGAGGGTGTTGAGTAATATGAAATCGAAGGAATCTGCAGATGGTATTACAATAAATATAATCAAAGACTCTATAAATATTATTGGCGAATCGATGGTCCAAATTATCAATGAATCTTTGAATAGTGGAGTATTCCCCAAAACTTGGAAGACGTCTGTAATAACTCCTATCCCGAAAATTGATAACCCAAAAAAATTTGACGACTATAGGCCGATCAATTGTTTACCCAAATATGAACAAATACTGGAATACATTGTAAAGGAGCAATTAACAGAATATATTGAGGCCAAGCAGATATTAGTTCCACAACAATCTGGTTTTAGAAATAAATGTTCTTGTGAAACCGCTATTAACTATGTAGTAGATGAGTGGAAAAATTTTAGAGATAAAAAAAATAAAATTATTGCAGTATTTCTAGACTTAAAGCGGGCATGTGAAACAATCGACAGAGATAGATTAATAAAAAAATTAAGTAATATTGGAATTAATGGTAAAGAAAATAAGTGGTTTGTTGATTACCTATCAGAAAGAACACAAATTACAAAATATGGTGGTAAAACATCTGAACCACATAGTACTAATAAAGGCGTTCCGCAGGGATCTGTCTTAGGTCCATTGTTGTTTATTATATACATGAATGATATTATCAAAGTGTTAAAGCATTGTGCAATTAAACTATTTGCTGATGATACATTGTTATACATTGCCAGTAAAAATTTACAGGACGCCATTGAAAAAATACAAACTGATTTAAATTATGTAGCGCTTTGGCTTCACCAAAACAAATTAAAATTGAATGTTACGAAAACAAAGTTTTTAATTGTGGATAGCCTAGGCGGAAAGGAGCAGGCAATACTAACAATCGATAACGAAAGCATAGAAAGGGTTAGCAGTATTAAATATCTGGGTGTAATATTGGATGATAAATTAAAATTCGACGAACACTTAGAATACATAACAAAAAAAATTGCTAAAAAAGTTGGATTCTTAAAAAGGATCAGAAATAACTTGGATCTCAAGACAACGCGCCTTGTTTACAATTCTATTGTAACTCTGCATTTAAATTATTGTTCTAGTGTTTTATTCCTATGTAACGAAGCCCAAAATAATAAACTACAGGTTATACAAAATAGGGGGATGAGGATGATTTTAAAATACAATATGTTTACAAGAGTCAAAATTATGTTACAAAATCTAAATATGATGACGACAAAACAACATATAACATATAATGTATTAACAATGATTTACAAACTGAAAAATAATATGCTACCAAATTATCTGAAGAGTAACATTATGTTTCACGAAAATGTTCACAACTATCCTACGAGAAGACGCGGAGACTTTAGGCTTCCCAAAACTAAACTTTCGTGCACACAAAATAGCGCGTTTTATAAAGGACAAAAACTTTTTAACAGCCTGCCGAATGCCGTTAAGGAAGCCTCAAGTCTTAGCACTTTTCGTAGGATGTGTGCATTATATGTGAAGAATGTTTTTTGATTCATAATAGTCGTACCAATATTATTGTCATATCTGTTTCCTCAAAATGTATTTTTATTTATGTAATCTTTTCTTTTTTTCCTCTTAAAATGTATTTTAAAAATGTAACTGTATCAATTGTATTTGTTTATATTTTCTTACTAGATGTATGAAAAAAATTTTGCATACATCTAAATAAATATTCAAAAACAAAAAACAAAAACATATAAATCGTAGTAAGTAGGTACTTAATAATAATAATATTATTGGATGAGTTGTGTAGCGCCGTTTTTGTGAAAAATCACCTAAAGGGCGCTGTACAAACTTATTATACATTTCTACAATCTTACTTCTAACTACGAACTAGACAAACCGCTATAACAACTTGTGGCTAAAAACTGCATCCACCGGTTCACCGATCACCGATACGAAACTATATGTTCAATTATTTGACCAATGAGTGCAATGCTGCTGTAAGAATGTACTGTACAGGCAGAAAATACATACATGACCTATGACCATACTTACCTGGGAGGTCACTAGAGATTAACAATGTTATTGTTTATTTAGAGAAATTTAGGTACAGCCAGGGTGGCCACAGGACCTGGAAAACCTGGAAAACCTGGAATTATCAGGGAATTTTACTGAACCTGGAATTATCAGGGAAATGTCAGGGAATTTCAAAAAAAAATTATAATATCAGGGAATTCCAAAAATAAAACTAAATTCGTTATTTTGCGATTTATGAAACCCCAAAGTTGTGTTTTATTACTTTTACTTGTGACGCACAGTGGACGGAATGAAAAATAAACACGAATTAATTCCTTGCTGACTAAATATTAATGGAATTTTTATTTGTTTATCTTATTAATGAATTATAACTATTTTGAAGTAAAAATTATTAATTTACTCTTCCGTAGAAATTTACAACAACAAAATAATACATTGTCAAAATATACAAATATCTAGGCAAATAAAACATATTATTTTAAATTTTACCTATTATATTTCACATATAATAAACAATAAAAGACGGGCAATAATTTGGTACACACATATTTTAATCGAAAAATGGTAGAAAATCTAAGTGCTAAAGGTGTTTGCGTTGTCGTTGGAGTCTTAATATGTAATCATCACACAAATTTCCAGAACCATTGAACGAATTTTTAGTAGACTTAAAACTTCAGTAGGTAAATAGAACCTTTTTTTTGGAAGTGGTCGCAAGATGCAAATTCATTTCTTATTATCTCAGGAGTTTCTTTTTTAAATTGTAATCTTATTGGTCTGAAGTTCCTTGCAGATGAAGACCGTGGGTTTAGCTATATAATAGTCTTGCTTCTTGAGTTTCCTTTGCTGTAGAGGCACCTACAACGTTGTAGGGAGATTCGAGTCATCATGATATTCTCCATCACTATACCTTTGCTTGAAGTGACTGTGACTACCATAACCATCGCAGCCCCATTTATACATTTGTGCAATCTCATTTCTGCTGCTAACTGGAGTTCATCAAGAGTGCGAGACTCTAACATATCATGCACTTTTTTCTTCCTTGATCTAGAACCACTTTCTTGACATACTTCTATTGGTCTACCCAAAGATTTGGAGACAACTGTCATTTCTGACAACCACTCTAAATTATGTTTTTCAAACCTCACAATAATAACTGCGGCTTTTTCTCCATTTCTTCACCAATTGCAGTGAAAAATATTGTTTCATGTGATATTTTTTTAGTATCTCTTCTAATGTTAATGTTTTTTTTGTTTATTTGTCTATTTTTGTCTTGTCTTTTCATTTATTCACAAATTGTCTTCAGGCAAAATATCATAAATTTGTAACAGGTGTATTTTGTTTTTAATGGATTATTGGGATTCAAAGAAATAATAAATGCTATAGATGACGGAATTCCCTTTATTATTTATCTAACGAACGATATCCCCTTATATCAAATTAAACATATCAGGGAAAAATGTAGAAACTGCCCTGGAAAACCTGGAATTATCAGGGAATTTTGAAATCCGTTTTTTGTGGCCACCCTGAGCTCGTACGCAAGGGACATAATTGGGAACTATTATTTAAATTATTGTGACTATATATATATACATTTTTTTGGCACCTCACAACATCTGTCTGGGTTTTCCCACCTACTGAGACATTTTGACCTCTCCAGCTGAACTCTCCCGACCAATCGCCTTGCTTTTCAGTGGGAGGGATTTTTTTTTATACATGAGCTCCACACAGGAGGCCCTGAGGAAAATAATTTCCCTCAGGGCCTATGTCATCTTTGGGGATGCTGTGTGGAGGGTTTTTAAGGAAAGGAAGGAGATGAGAGTTCTGGGAAGGAAAAGGGTTTAAGAGGGACAATTTTGAAAATATCTTACTACCACCACAGTAACCCGAAAATGTTACTTGAGTCGTGATGGAGGACTTAGCCAGTCGAGGAATCAAACAGGGGACGCCTGGGTGGGACCCAAACACTATGCCAACTCAGCCACTGACCGGTCTATAATCATCATCGTATTATTGGAAATGCATTCCTATAAATTGGTTTTGATAAAATCTTTGATGTTAGATCTCTCTTGGCTGATGATCCAAGACCGGTCTTATTTATATTTAAAATAAGTTGTGAGGTTGATTCATTAAATCTATGAGATAGGTTTACATTTTGTTGCCCTTAACGCCATATCAGATCGAACGATGTTTTCAGTGGTGACTGAAAAAAGAACAAAGTGGCACTTTATAAAAGTGATGAAAAAATAGGTTTATTGGGTAACGTTAGGTTAGGTTAGGTTAGGTTAAGTTTGGGCTATTCTTTTCCATCGCTTTCACTTCCACAACTGCCACTTTGTTGAGTTGTCATGAAACCATAATTATGGTAATGCGCGTTTTCATTCCGCGACAAAATATCCCCGACAAAATATCCTACGGACAAAACATCCTCCAATAAAATATCTACTAAAACTTAACCTTACGTATCCTAACCTAACGCAACAAAAAATGGGAAAAAAATAAAACAGCCATCCTGTAAATAAATTATTGTTAAAAAATAGTAAAATGGGACAAAAATAATGCAGACAACAAAAATTTATTGTCTTCACAGGATGTATGTATTATTTTTGTCCCATTTTTTGTTAGGTTAGGTTAAGTTTTAATAGATATTTTGTCGAGGGATGTTTTGTTGGAGCAGATTTTGTCGGAGAACATTTTGTAAAGTCGCTGAACCCATTATTATATGTTAACATATTTAGATAATTAACGCTACTTAATTGATCACAAATTGATGTTCCAATATTTTTTTTTAATAAATAACTGTTTGATTCGTAAATATAAAAAAATATTTAAAAACAGAGTTTGTAATTCACACGCCGTAGAAGTGAAACCTTCAAAAAACAAAGTAGACAACAGTGGGAAGGCTACGAAACACCGCATAAAGAGGAGACCGATTATACTATAGGATTCTCACGCAGGCTAAATCCTATACATGTATGTGTTTGTCTCTTTTTAGTGTGGATATTTTTTTCATCGAGTTTCAAATCACAACGGTTCTTAAGAAGTTTCACTTCAATAATAATAGAAGTTTTAAAACGTATTATTTTTATAACAATAAAAAAACTATATTTCTCTCTAATTTTCTAAGGTCAATTCTGTAAGTCGTAAAACTTTATTGTTAATCGAAGATACGACAGGTATCTAATAATTAGCCCACAGGTATTATACATATATGTAGATATACTTATCTAAAGATTATCTTGGAAATATTCCATTCAATTTTCGTAATTCCAATTGCTTCTTCATAAGAGTAGTTGGATTCCAGATTATTTGTAGTTGCAGAGCGGGTAATAACATGTAGTACGTGTCAGGGCTCCAATTCCGCTTGTTCGTGTCATCGCGGAATTGCGGAATTCCGAGTTCAGCTTTCATTTAAATAGCAATAGATGACGGAATTCACATTGGACACCCCTGTTCGATAAAATACTAATATTACGAACAAGTATTTATGATTTTTTTTCTTTTTGTTTCAGGTAAGCAAATCATTTGATTGAGATGGGATGATGCACACTGCACACTTCTTCCAAACGGTAACTTAAAAGCGGGTTGTACCTGCATAATTTATACAAATTTTTACTAAACTTATCAGACCCATAAGCTTGCTTTCACGATAATATAACATTACCAGAAATATATATGACGTACGAGGCGAACCGGACTTAATTTGTATTAATTGTTCAAACTTGTAGCTAACTACGTCACGTTCCAGACCAAAGTAGATACTTTCGCTATCGCCCTGTTGATAGACCACCATTCACAATCGAAAATTTTCTTAAAATGGCTTTAGCCGTGTTTGGTGATCAGACTTGAATAGCCAGGTACTTCCACATCTTCCTCTCCACGTTTCCGCACCCTCGCCACCACCTTCAATTTCACAAATTTCCCCAATTGGGGATGCCATAGTCTCACTGACTCCAGACTTTGGGAGCAGTTGGGACTGTTTCTTTTTTACTGCAATTTTATTAATTTATCAATAATTATACAGTAATTATTGAACATAACTGAACTGCTTCAGTAGCAACATTTTGTTTTGGCTAAGTGACAAATTGAAGATATCCACTGAATTGTTATAATTATTTCCCTCCATTAGTATTCTGTGCAAAGAGGAATGCATATGGTAGTTAGTACCAGGATTTCTACACTGAAATAAATCCCGACTTCTAGTTTTATATAGTGGAATCCGAAAGCTGATCAATTCTAGACAATCAACTACAAAAATACCAAGGCAGTGAAAATCTCACATGAGCAATTTAAGCATATTATTCATATAATTTATAAGAGTGATGTAGTTCAATATACCCATTTTAAAATTTATAAAACTTAAGAATTTATTTTGTACTCTTTCAATAGCTTGTACACGAACATTATAATGTGGTAGCCAGACGAGAGAATGGTATTCAAGTTGACTTCTCACTAAGGCAAAATATAACAGTTTAACATTTAATATTTTTGAAATTTCTAAATAGCCTAGATACAAATCCCAATATTTGCTGTGCGGTATTTGTATAAAAAAGCTGTAGGAGCGTGTAGTGATTTTTAGGAAAAGTTTTTAGTTAAGAAGGTACATGGTTCTTATGAATAAACTGACAAACGCTAACTCCTTTCATAAGAAGATTAAATTAAAAATGCTTTATCCACACAGAAGTACAAAAATTTTGCGATTTACAAGAGATCCTTTCGGGTGCAAACATACTGGCCAATAGCAGTTATTTTAGAAAATTGCGAAAATCGTTAGAAAAATCACGGTTTATAAAACCCAGTTTACAGTTTGTTGAAATCGTTTCCTCTGTGCAGCACGTTCAAAAGTAAGAACCGCTGTAAACACGACACACTTTATATCAGTGTTAAGATTCTCTTTGTTAGTTCTACCGATACCCGGATAATACGTATGGCGTTATGTTTACTGTACGGAAATACCATTTCTACTCTGCAACACGTTTAAGTTGCGAAACTTTTCCTTAGAATAGCGAAGGCAAATAATAAAAATAAGCATATTCTGTAAAGTGTCATGAAAGTACGGTATCATGTAATATATCCACGGAAAATCTGCTTCATGGCAACTTGTACAACAAACCCATTAAAACCACGGTATCGTAGGAACAAATAATGCGAAATAAACCTTTTCAGCGAGTGCTATTAGACGATTTAAATGCCTATATAGCAACTCCACGATTCTTTAAAATTTATAAATTACATTCAAGAGATCACGAGAATACGGTTAATACTAAGATCTATGTAAATAGCGGTGAAAACATAGAATAAAGAATACAATACTTGAAGTGACTTCCATAAAAGTTTGAACGACTTAGTACATTTTATTAATTGTTTTTGTGTTTAATTCGTAGAACTCCATTTTAATTTTTAGAAATTTAATTAAATTTAAATTTGATATGTTAATATCGAGTTAGTTAATTTAGAAAATAGAAAAATACTTGCAGAACTCGATATTAACATATCAAATTTAAATTTAATTAAATTTCTAAAAAATAGTACATTTTAGTTACGTTTTTAGATTTTCACGGCCAAAAGTATTTTCGTAATTGGTTTTTGGGGTGTTATGCCGTGTTGCGCTACCTCCTTCTTTAGCCAACATTTAGGACAGCGTTCATCATCTGCCTGATGAAGAAGGACAAGGTAGCGCAACTCGGAATAACACCCCCAAAACAAATAACGATATTACATTTTGGCTCTAAACCATTTAGCCCGCGGTCTGTCTCTTTTACACATTCCTGAAATTGTTTGCGTTATCCCATTTAGATTTTGTAAGCATTGTGAAACATAGTTTTTTATAGATACATAGACCCAAATTGGGCCTATAATTAGATCATGAGACATGTCAACAATGCACTTCTTTTGTTATTCTTTATTTTTTAGCTGAAAATGATTGTTTAAAACATAAGCTATGAGCTATGAGTCAATTCTATTTGCGATTTAGTATTTAAACCACCTTTTTTTTTTACAGTGAATACCGCACAAGAATCTCGACTGCTCCCGTCTGGAGCCAGTGAGACTATGGCATCCCCAATTGGGGTATGTTGTGAGGCTGAGGGTAATGGGGAGGGGAAGGAGGTGGGGGAGAGGAAGGTTGGGAAGTACCTGGCTATTCAGATCTGGTCACCAAACACGGCTTAAGCCATTTTCAAGCAACGTTTCAATTCTGAATGGTGGTCTTACACCAGGGCGATACTGATAGTATCTTCCACTCTGGAACGTACCGCAAATATACTGTATATTATTTTAAATGAATTAATTGTGAAATAACACAAATTAATCACATAAAATTTATTTGCGCACGCCGGGTTCGAACCCGCGACCTCCGGATTGTGAGTCAAGAGTCTTACCCACTGGACTACGGAGGTCGTCATATCGCCTGCAATCATTAAATGGTTCCTAGCGTTAAACAAATTACACGTCGTTAATAATGCATTCTTTAGAAATATTTTGGCAGATATTATTAGCGAAAACCTCCAGCCAGGCTAATATAATTTTTTAATAGCTTGAATCAATTGTAAAGTTTGAAAATACTTTTATATAATTTTTCATAATACTTAATTATCTTTGCCAACTGCGAAATCGACATTATTGAAATTGAGCGGCACAATTTTTGAACCCCTATATTTCAAACGCGGATAGCTTTAGTCTCTCCATTAGGATGTTGGTAGACTCTTATTCATTCATCCACTTCGCATGTTGGCTTCCTATTACGTTTCGTACACAAATATTCCCACCAGAATTAAATCTACGAAACACCCCTTGCAGGGTTTCGCAGAAAGTAGTCTTACATCCCGCCTTCGATGTTATCAGAATGTAGTTGCCCTAGTTCAAAGCACATGAATTGATTGTGTAGAAATCCTCTTTCTTAGTACTAGGGATGTTTAGAAAGTAAGTGTACTGTGACCATAACGGGCTGTGTTTTTTCGTTTTTTGGGGGTTGGCGGCATTGAGCGGTAGAAGGAGGTCTCCCGACCAGAACGAGCATCGCAAGAACGTGGTAGTATGTAAACTCACGTTGTAGCGTCCAGTTGCGTGAAATATGTCGGCAAAAAATCCCGCCAAGTGCAACGATTTGACACTTTTTACTCACGGAAGGAATGACACCTACAAAAAAAAGGTGAGGATTTCTAAGCTCTATTGTGACTGGAGACGATAGTGGGTGACTCATTACATGCCTGGGAAAAAAAACAGTCGTCACTCCAATTCCCCATCTGTCAAAAAATTGAAAACCACAATTTCGGGCAAAAAAATCATGGCCTCAGTGTTTTGGGACCGACAAGGTATCATTTTGGTCGAATTTCGGGTTCAGGATGAGACTATCAATGCACAACAATATTGTGTACCCTGAAAAAATTCAAAACAAAACCAGCGGAATGCTGACCAGAGAAGTGCGCTTTTTTCACGAAAACGTCCGTCCTTACACAGCCTTAACCACCAATACGACCATGGAATCATTTGATTGGGATGTTTTGAACCACTCCCCGTAATCCCCTGACTTGGCGTCTTCAGATTATTGTCTTTCGCCTATATATATGGATGAAATTAAATTTTCAACCGACGAGCAGGTGCAGAAAGTGGTTCTTAAGTGAGGGAAGGAGTTGGCGGGAGAATTCTTCGAGGAGTGCATAAAGAAATTTGTGCCACGGATCACTACATGCATTGTCGATTATTCGGAAAAATAGTCAACTAGTGTATCAACAATATCTTGTAATTTTTTTTAAATACACTTTTTCAAAAAAAAAATTCCGTACACTTACTTTCTGAACATCCTCGTATTTCCAGCACAACTTAACTGAAGCTATAAGGTGAAACAATACAATATAACGTAATAAAGCTCTCGTTGAAGTGAGCGCACACCTTATTAGTATGTCCGTGTTCTGTGTTGCATCCACAGAGTAATGAAGTGGTATTGCACGAACAGCTCATTCAAAAAGTACAATGTTTCGGACTTTCCAGTCGATCAATTCGTTCTTTTTTTTAAGGAAACAGGTGTTCCAATCGGCGCCTCGGAAAACATATATTGAATAACTCACACCCTTGCTATAGGTCACCTCGAGTGGCTCGCTACGTTTGGTTATTTAGCAGGGATGCCCGGGTTCACGGGGTGAGGTTTGTCTAGATCTTGGTATCGAGTGCGTTTTCCCATCTACTGCGTGACGGACCGGATGGGGGGAGCTCGATTGAGGAATACTTAACCGAACGTAACGAGATTGAGGGAGGCCTACCTAGATCTCTCCAACCGGATTCTTTTGACCCATCGCCTTGTACCGCAGTGGGAGGGATGGATTCATACGTCCGTCACTCCTGAACACGTTGACCCCCAAATTCTTACCCACCCTTCATACCTTTTTTCCTTCCATCCGATCTTCCTCTCTTCCTTTTCCCTAAAAAGACCCACCACATAGCATCCCTTAAAGATGACCTAGGTCCTGAGAGACGATAAAATTCCAGAAGAGAAAAAAAGAAATATGAAGATACAAGAAACGCCATGAATAGCCGTGATGAGCTGAGAAGAGCCGAGAAGAGAAGGGAAGAATCAATAAGAGGCAAAGAAAGGTGAGAAGATCCAAGAAGAAGCAAGAAGAGCCAAAAAGATCCAAGAAGAGCCAAGAAGAGGCAAGAAGAAGGAAGACAAAAACAAAAACGAAATTATAACGCTCAATCCATTCCTTTATTCCTACCCATACTAATTTCCAATGTTGGCTTATTAGGTTGCTATGTATGGCTTGGTGGTACAATCGTATCGTATCGTATCATATCAGGGCCATGTGGAAGCTGTGAAAAAAAAATAATACGTTAATTGTGTCGAAAGCAACTTTCTCTAAAGCCCATTATCGAATGGAGTTTCAGTGTCTGATGGAACCTTTTCATTTTCAGCGATTATATTAGTTTATTATTTATTTATTATTTTATTAGTCTTGGTTGTAAAAAAGCCTCAAGATCACGAAAATTTAAAAAAATTTACCACGAAGGTCTTGAAAAAATTAGTCAACTCAACCAAATCTATTAGAAGTTAAAAGTTCTCCAATCCTATTATTCTTACAAATACCAAACTTGATTTAATTTTGTCGTATTAGTGTTTTTGTTTCCAAGTAATCTATAACAAAATTATAGGTATCGAAATTAAGCTAATCGAAAAATGTACGTTGAGTAAAAAAAAATAATTTGTAAACTACACTCTACACAGGATATCCTGAATGAGTTGGGCACAGTAAAAAATAAAATACAAAGTGTGCAATTCATACGCGGTAGAAGCGAAACCTTCAGAAAACTAAGTAAGAGTCGGAAGGCTACGAAGCACCGTACAAAGAGGAAACCGATTATACCATCTCATTCTCTCGCAGAATAAAACCTATATATATATAAATTTGTTTGTTTCATTTTAGTGTCGCTATATTTCGTTTCATCGAGTTTCAACTCACAACGGTGCTAAAGAAGTTTTCATTTCAAATACTCACCAAATGGCGATAATGTCGTGAAGATATTTTTTTTATTTTATTTTGTAAATGTTGCTAACACAGAGATACTGGGTATTTTCGTATTCAGCCATTCCAGCCACGAACATTGTAAATTTACAATTTTTACAACCCGATACGACCCCCCGGTACTCCCGGTACGGCACGTTACAGCGTGGTATTACATTGTTTCCGAACGATTTCCGTAGGTACCTGCACCCGCGATAAAACGAAGAAATCAGATTTTATGTTCAAGCTCGTTAATATTATTAGCGACTGTAAAATGGTAATCCGATGATCAATATAAACTTGGCTTCAGGTAAGGTTTGATCGAAGTGCTAATCAGTCACGGTGAGTGTAATCCAGATTTATACACTTAGCTCGGATTTTTTTGCAGAATTAGAACATTCATTAAAATGCAAGTTCTGTGAAAGTTTATACAAGTTCTGATATTATTCCATCATTGGCTGACTGTTTCACAAAACTGAGATAATAACAGAACTGGAATATTTATCTTTGAAATTTGATGAAATGTTGTGAATATATGTCCTAACTTTTTGTAAAACTTCTTTAGGCACGCCTGACTTGGGGAGTAAGCTGGTGAATGCGTGACGAGAACGTTACGAAAATTGTAATCGAACAAGGCGAACGGAAGTTGAGAGGGAGATATAAGTTAGTGAAGATTGAAAGAGAGAGAGAATTACGTTTCTTATATTACTGTAGGGGCAAGAGAGAGAGGTGCGAGCACAAGGAATAATTTATTGAATAACCATGCCATAGGTCCCTCTAAGTTCCTAGGTCACCCCAAAGTCATAGATCATCCCAAGGTCATAGGTCACCCCAAGGTCATAAGTCACCCCACGGTCATAGGTCATCACAGGGTCATAGGTCACCCGATGGTCATATATCACCTTAATGTCATACGTGCTTTTATAAGTTAGTGACGTTTTACTTCAGTCGTGTTGTCTAAAGTCTAAAGCACACTCATTTTTTTAAATTTCTGTATAATATTATTTTTTATTTAGATTTATTTTGTCTTATCTTCTAAATTTTTCCAAAAATTATTTTTAAACTTTTATAAGGATATTGCACATTTCTCTATTTGCAAAATAATATTCTAATGTTTTATTTTTATTCCTACATATAAGTAAAAATATTTGTATATGTAAATTAAAATTTGCTGTTTAAGTCAATAAGTCAATTAAGTCAATGTGTAATATATAGTTTGGATGCGGGTGAGTTCTCTAATTATTGTTTTGGATATTCTTGCAAATTCACATTTGTGTCTGCGTTTTCTCTAAAAAGAGAAATAAACCTTTTTTTGCATTAGCTTCACATATGTGGCCAATAAGAAAAAAAAATCCCTCAGGGCCTATAGGCCACTGAGGATGCTGTGCGGAGGTTCTTTTTATGATAAAGAAGGAGAGAAGTTCTGGTAAGGAATAAGGTATGAGGGGGGTGGCTAGGAATCTGTGGTTCAATATGACCAGGAATGTATGAATCCGTCTCCCCCACTGCGGTGCAAGATGATGGATCGTGGGAGTCCGGCTAGAGTGTTCAAAAGGTCTCCCTCAACCAGTCTCTCTTGATCCTGCCTGCAACGCATTAGGTGGGAAAAGACATTCGTAATCAAGACCTAGACAAATCTCATCGATGAATCCGGGCAGCCCTGCTAAGTCAGCAAACTGATGACAACTAACCGATCCATATTATTACGATCGTTTTGAAATATTTCTTTTGAATGCAATCTAGCAGTGATCATCGATACTATCTTATCGACATATTATTTCAGTTGTCAAACGAATAAGATGGAAGACATACTATGATGACTTAAAAATGCGTTAACCGATGTCGATGATATATAAATCGTGTTGTTGTTTAGACAGCTCAATTCAGTCATCGTCCGCATCCGACGAATCAATTCGAAACATTGTTCCTTAATTGAAATGTTTCGAAAACGTGGGCGTACTCATTAAAATATTTCGATTAGTTATGCCCATCTCTAGTTTGTTCTATGCTTTGTAAAAATATGTTTTAAATGCAAACACTACATCATGGCAAAAATACTAATTAAGAAATATAGGTGAACTTTTTGATCATTGAAAATCCTAACAAAAGACCACATCGTTTGAGGCTATGCCGGAAAAGAATTATTATTGATATAGAAGTCAAAGCGGGTATGTTCCCTTGAGGCAATAGTTGTTACCGAGTCCTTTAAATAAATTGCAATACATCGCTCGGCGTTAAAAAAGGTTTTATTTTACCTTCTGAAGATTTATTAATACTTATGTGAAAAGCGGACCTCTCTTAATGTTGATTAGCTCGTATTTATTAGTTATTACGAGAGAGAAAAGCACACTCGTTTTTTTTTCAAACTCATCTTTGCACTGCATTCCCAGAGGTTTACAATCCCGGTTTACACAATGGACCCGTTGTTTCCATGTCAATTGTCCATCGACCGGAGTGGCCTGTGTTCGTACACATTTCGAAATTCATAATCGATCAATCATGCCGAGCCGATGAAAGAACAGCGGCTTTGTTCGGGACGGCTGCAGCTTCGAGAATTACTCGAGAGTCATTTCATGGGCGGTGTGTTGTGTATTCATTGAAGCTACAGCATTTACAACAGGCTTGTTTAAGCAACAGTAATTAGATGGTTGAATCGATTTTAGATGTTGAATTTCGGAAAATAAATCGTGTATTCCTTTTTTTTACAATAAACGAATTTTTAATATTTTATTGGTTTTGTTAATTTTAAAAATAAACATGTCAAAAAAACCATGATCACCCGCTCATGATGGATCTTGAGTTTGAAACTGCAAACAGTTGCTAGTTCTAAATTCCAATGAATAGTTGCACTTATTTCATAACGACATTTTTTTATGAATTTTTGGCTCAATCTCGTTTCTTTTTGGGTATGTCAGGCACAAACGTACGAAATATTTAATTGGTAGGGTGATACGTACCTCGTCGATACATTGATAACAATCAATAAACGATTTTTTATTATAACTTCAAAAATATATAATAACTTATAATAACTTCAAAAATATAAATATATATATTTTTTTAAGTAAAACTTCTTTACGCTCGACACTTGGGGGTAAACTACTGGTGAATGCGTTACGAAAAGTGGTGATTGTTACGAAAAGTGTGATAAGAACAGTAATCGATGCGAACAGTGATCAATATCATAAAAAAGGAAACGGAGCAACTTTTGCCCAGCGAAAAAAAGACGCATGAATGTGTACTAGTGTGCGAAATGCAACAAACCATATTGTCTGGAATGCCAATGTCAATGTCACCCCAATGTTATATGTTCTTTTATAAGTTAGTGAAGTATTACTTCAGCCGTATGGTCTAAAGCACACTCGTTTTTTGTTTTAAATCGATGACTGTTTGATATAAAATAAACAATAATTGTGAAAAAATAATTTATGCTTTTTATTGGAGATGTTAATTCAACCATGTTTATTGGTCCAACATCTCTTAGAATCGCGAGGTCAATAAAGATAAAATCAAACCTTCACAAAAGCTCGCTTGCTCTCAAATGGCCTTAGAATAATAGGTGCCTTCCGAGAAAGTAAATCAACGAAATCTTCGAGGAAACGCGAGATATTCTCGTTTATAGAGAACTTTTATTTGCGAAATTTCAAATCAATCGCTTCGATGGGCATCAAATTGTTTTTGAATAACAAAGAGTCAGAACTCAGGCGAGAAGAGCCAGGGGGGAGGGCAGGATTCTTCGTGGGAATCGATTAATTTGATATCTCAACAAAAGGACGTAGTGAAATACAAGCGGGTTCATATCGACTTGCAAATTGATCACCTACGCCTCCTCGTTATTTGGGGTCGAGGACATAATCCCGAAAAAGTTTGACGGGCCTATAAGATAGTATGGACTTTACGATGTCTGAATAAATTATTATACTGGGTGTTCCGATTGGTTTCTCCAATGCATAGTGTATAACTACAGAGTGACTCGAATATTTTTTATTTTTTTTAGATGTACAATGATGTTCTGCAGTCATGATCTCAACCTTTGATTACGAATGCGAATGGTCAGATGCTACGTGTTTTCGATATTATTGGAAGCATGGACGCTTACTGCAGAACTAATTAGGTGACTTGAGGCATTCGAGATGTAGATCTACAGAAGAATACTTAAAATAAGCTGGATGGACAGGGTTACGAATGAAGATGTTATGGTTCGGATGAATAAAGAAAAATAAGTTATTAAAACTATAAAAATCCGAACACTTCAATATTTATTTATTTATTTATTTATTTATTTATTACACGCCCTGATGGGCTTTTACATTATAGTTTATAAGTTGAGTATAAAAACAATGAAGAAAATATAATACAATGAGAAAAGAAAATACGTAATACAATATAAAAACAAAACCACATAATAAAATAAAAAGTACATATGTAAAAATGATAAGAAGTCTCACATTCAATATAAACAAAAAACTGCAGAAATTATGTAAATCTATTTGTGTCTAGAAGAATAAAAGTGATAGAATATGCAACATTTATACTGATTGGTTTTAATATGAAATATATCACCTAGATTAGAATATTTATTTCCGAGACTGTGAAGTCTAGGAAACGGAGAATTTTGATAAGCTAGTGTCCTGGTGTTATTGAAGTAAAAGGGTAATAAATGACGACATGATTTTTTGGGTACATGGATATTGATAAATTGAAGTAATTCTGGACAGTCAATTTTGTAATGCAGTATTTTATGTAACAGTATTAAATCTGTGCTTATTCTTCTTTCTGAAAGTTTCAAGAGAGAAAATTTATCCAGGAGGTAATTATAATCAATGTTTAGTATAGGAATACGCAATTTATAGTTTATGAACCTTAGAAACTTCCGTTGTATCTTTTCAATGTTGTCTGAATGAATATTGAAAAAGGGAGACCATAACGTAGAGTTATATTCAAGTTGGCATCTGACAAGGGTTTTATATAACATAATAAATGTGCCTAAATCATTAAAATCTTTTGCAGCTCTTAAAACAAAGCCAAGAGTCTTTAGGGATTTGTTGATAATATTATTAATATGACATACAAAGGTGAGTTTACTGTCGAACATAATGCCTAGATCCATAATTTCATTAACACAATTTAAATTTTCATCATTTAATGAATACTGAAAAAATATAGGATTATTTATTTTGGAAAAATGAATAAACTGACATTTATTTATGTTTAATGCTAGTTTGTTGATAGAGCACCATTCAAAAAGATATGTCAAATTAGTTTGAAGTGTAATACAATCATTAATGTGGTTGATCTCTTTATATAGTTTCATGTCATCAGCAAACAGTAGCACGTTTATGTTTGTGAATATATCAACAATATCATTTATAAATATAATGAACAAAATGGGCCCTAAATGGGAGCCTTGCGGCACTCCACTTGTTGCTATAAATTTGTACGAATGTGTGCCATTTATTTTCACACTAAGACTTCTTTTGGACAAATAACTAACAAACCAAATTAATAAGCTACCATAAACTCCAAGTGTCGCCAATTTATTGATTAATATTTTGTGACACACCTTGTCAAAGGCCTTGCTAAAGTCCGTATATATTGAGTCAACCTGGCACCTGTTTGCTAAAGATTTAGATATGAAGTTTTCGTAAATTAGTAAATTGGTTAGTGTAGATTTATTTGAACAAAAGCCATGTTGGTAGGGTGTTATAATTTTTTTTATATTTGTAGATATTTTATGGAGTACAATTTTTTCAAAAAGCTTGGGAATCGATGATTGGATACATATTGGCCTATAATTTGTTACGTCCGTTTTGTCCCCTTTTTTAAAAATGGGTGTTAGAAAACTGTATTTCCATGTATCAGGAAAACTGCCTGTCTCTAGTGACTGGTTAAAAATTAGAAAAAGAGGAACAGTTATGCTATTTAAACATTCTTTAATTAACACTGGTGGAATATTATCAGGTCCTGCATTTTTTCTAGCATCTAACAAATTTACATGGTTTTTGATATCGTTAATTTCTATGCGTATTTCAGATATATCCAGGCTAAGATTCGATGAGAATTTTGGAATTTCGTTGCTAGGTATATCCTCTTCATACACAGACTTAAAATAATCAGCAAATAGATTTGCAATGTTTTCATCATTACATCCAATTTTTCCATTGAAATTCATAGTAGTTGGAATACCCAAGTTATTATTTTTTTGAGAGTTAGTATAATTCCAAAACTGTTTTATATTTACACGAATATCAGTTTCAATTTTGTCGATGTAATTTTTATAGCACAATTTTGAGATTTTACAACACTCCTTTCTTAACAATTGAAATTGTTTTTTTTGTAATTTTTATGAGCTATTTTCTTACGATATGTTAAAGTGATCAATTCGGGACTAAACCAGTTTGGAAAATGAGAAATTCTATTATGTCGAAGAGGCACAAAATTTGCAATAGCATCATTAAGAATAGCATAAAATTTATTTACATTATCGTTAATATCTGTATTTTCCAGAAAGGACCAGTCTGTTGTATTTAAGCAATCAGAAATTTTTTTTAAAATTTGCTTTAGAGAAGTTATAAGATGGCTTGATATTTTTGAGATAAGTGTTGTTAACAAAGGGAATAACTATATCCAGAGGAGGATGGTAAACGTCCACAGGTAATAGATTTTCTAAAGATTTACATACGTTAGCCGTGGGCTCACTACAAAAAACTAGATCAAGAATGCGACTATTTATATTAGCGACAGTGTTTAGTTGTGGGATTGATAAATAATTCGACATACCCAGAATCTCTCTCTCACTAAGATTGGCAGTTGACATATTAATACCAGACAATTCAGGGTCATCATGGTTCCAAGATATATTTGTCAAGTTATAGTCACCCACTAAAACAAGTTTGGCACTGGGATATTTAAACCTTAAAAATTCCACATCCTCTACATGATTCATATACAGCCGTGTATCGGAGGATGGCGGTATATATATGCATCCAATTATTAATTTGACAGCATTTTTATTTTCAAGCAACACGAATATTTGTTCAACGTCACTATTTTTGTTTTTGAGCACTTTTGACGGAATACGTTTGTGGACAGCAATCAGGACTCCGCCCCCTCTTGTATTGGAGCTGGTGTTTGGACTACGGTCAACTCGGTAGATGTGGTGATCGGGCAATCCAAGTTCCGCTGAGAAAATCGATGGTGTTAACCAGGTTTCCGTTAACATGATGACATCGTGTGAGAGAGTCGGGGCACTTATTCTGAATTCCTTTAATTTCGTTCTGATGCCTCTGACGTTCTGATAATAGATGTTACATTTATTTAGTTGGAGTTTTTTGGCAAAACATTGACGATTTTGGGGAGGTTATTTATATATTTTATTGTTAGATTTGATTCACCATTATTTTTTCTAGACTCTAGCTCGTCCCGTAGCATCATCAGGTGTTTTCTTTGTTGGCTGGTCTGATCATTTCTGGCTTTGATACCATCTTTTAATTTTTTGTTATTAATCAAAATTGTCCGAACTGAATGCTCCTCTTTGAATTCCAACTTAATTGGTCTACATTGATTTCCGACTTTCTTCGTTCCCAACCTGAATATTTTAATGTCATGAGGATTAAAGGAAATATCAATGTTTTTCAAAGCCGCGGTAACCTTATTCACGTCATCGGAAATGTTAGTTGAGGTTAGATCTGATGTGCTCTCGGGAACATTGAAAAGAATAACATTTCTTGCGCGGAGCTTCCTCTCTTCAATTTCCGTCAATAAGTCACAAATATTAGATGAAGGATTTGTGGGGTTAGCATCTGTTGGCTGAGTAACTGCTACACTTTTTAAGGCTGATAATTCGCCTTCAAGTATTCCCATACGTACAGCCATCATTCCTGTAGTTCCCAATAGTTCCGTTGTTATAGGTGTTAATTTACCCATCTGCTCCTTTGTAAACTTGTTACCGGGGTCATTAATAATTTTGATTAATGAACTTAGCAGATCTTTAGCTTTGCTCATATAGTTGAGAGAGTTTTCGTTTAAATCCATGTTTGAGTAGGTTTTGCAGATGTTTAATTTATTATTCCAAGATTTACAATAGCGCCTATTTCCCGCAATCAGTTAAGCACCATTCAAAAATGAGACACTTTGGGCCAATAGCGAGTAAATGACGACACTTTCGACCAATGGGGATAATGATGACAAATTTATTTATGCGCCTGCGCGATTGATGTGTTTATGATTTCTGAATTGTTATTTTAATATTTTTAAATCACAATACTGCACAGCACACGCTATATTTTAGAAATCTAACTGGCTCAATACTGGAAACACCAATTGATTTTTATTATTTGTCACTTTATGTTGTTATTTACACGCAAATTATTATTGTTTTGGCAATTTTATGTGGAGCGTATTTCACTGTTTGTGTACTCAGCGGCGGTAGGTTTGTGATGAGACATCCAGAGAAGTATGAGATCTTGCATCTCATAATGGAGGGAAAGATTGCCGGAAGACGGGGCCCTGGAAGAAGGAGAATCTCGTGTCTGAAAAACCCGAGACAGTGGTTTGGCCAGTCTACCGTAGAGCTGTTCCGGGTAGCCGTAAACAAATTTCGCATAACCAACATGATAGCTAACGTCCGTTGAACAGACAGGGCCCAAGAAGAAGAAGAAGATGTACAATTCATATTATTAAATTTGGGACTGCACATTGCACTCACAGGAGTTATTGAGAATTTGGTGTTTAGCGTAATTGTTGACTAATATTTAGTTACAATATTATAATCTTCACCAAATTATATATATTTTTAGATGCCGGGGCATCAAGTATTTCGTGTACGTCCTTCTTTTTTTTCAAACTTATTGTCCAATACCTACTGATTTTCTAGGTTTTATTTCGTAAAAAAAATTAAACGTGTCATCGGAGAACAAATAATAATAAAGCATTTTTTATTCCAAATAATGTCAAGTTCACCTAGTAAAATGAGTACCTAAAGTATGTCCCTCAACATCGTGTTTGCGATATGAAAGTACTTGTCTTACAATTTATATATATTTTTTACAAAGATCGAAAAGAATGTGACCTTATTGGGGTATTTTGTCCTTACTGGGGTACCTGGTTTTGTGTATGAATTATAAATTAAGAAGTTTTTTTTGTAAGTATGTTCCTTTTTTTTAAGTAAGTTATCGAATGTAAGATAAATATTACGTGAGGAAAAATTAGAAAGCAATATCTTGAAGAAAATATAGTACGATATTAAACCGTTCTGTTCGCGGGGAAATAATTATAATTTAAATGAACCACAGTAAAATTGTGTACCTACCGATCTCGAAATGTTTATACTTATGTTTCGCAGAACGTCGGTTAAGAACCACTGGAATATATATTACCTTGAAGTTCAAGGTAATATATATTCCAGTGGTTCTTAACCGACGTTCTGCGAAACATAAGTATAAACATTTCGAGATCGGTAGGTACACAATTTTACTTGAACCCACATAAGGTTTTTGTAGATCTACTTTACACGTAACATTATTATTTTTGTGTTTATTTTGTTAATAATGTGAAAATGGAATTCGACGAAAATGCCAGCTCATTTGGGAATTTTGCCGGATTACTCAATTTGAAGTACAAATATTTTCATTACAAGAGGTTATTATTTTTTGATATTATTTGTAGAAGGGTATCTGTTTTGATTTTGTTTTGGGAAGGCAAAGAAGTATTTTCACAAAATTGTTTATTTGCGTGGTATAATTATTTTATGTACACATTTATTTGAAAACAAAGAGAATCTGGGATCAGTGTGTCCAGGAGTGACGGACTTATGAATCCAACCCTCCTATTGCTGTGCAAGGCTGTATTCCAAGAGAGTACGGCTGGAGAAGTCAAAGAGACTCCCTCCCAAACCGGCCTGCCATGTAGCTAGTTGGCAGACGCACCCCCGCCGCCAAACCCGGACAAATCTTACCCCATGAACCCGGACACCCCTGCTAAGTCATCAAACGTAGCGAACCACTTGGGGTGACATGGCAGAGGGATTGGTTTTCCAATACATGATTCCCGGATGTACCCATCCATAACCGCCTCCTAAATTAGTTAGGGAGATAAATCCGTCAAATTCTGAATTTCATACACGAATACTATATCAGTAGATATTATCGGAAAAATATGTTTTCGTTAATAAATATTATTTTATTTTATCTATTCTTTACTATCATATTGTTTTCACAAAACTGTCACTCTCGTTATGTTTTAGAGATAAAGGACAGAAATTTTATAAAATAAATTAAGTCAGTGCATTTCACAAAAATATGCTGTTAGTTGACTAACTTGTGCTGATTTGACGCGTTGCACAAAAATGCTATAAATTTATAACATTTTGACAAAAGCTGTATATAAAGGCCCTGATAATGCTCTTAAATTTTGGACCTGTTATCCGCATTCAACATGGGTGGTCGAAAATAATGTAATCATGGCACGAAACAGCAATAATTCTGCTGGTGACGTATTTACAATTATAATTAACTCGATTAATCAATACCTGTTTATATTGTTCAAATGAATGCGAAATGCATTCCGTTGTTGCAAGTTGTGGTGTAACGATGATAGGCGACTTTGCTCGTTATTTAATTACTTCCGATGGCCATTCACCCATTTGAACTTTGAACTTTAACCCGTTTGAAGATGCCATTCAACCCACAATGATCCGTCTCTGTTATTTAAGGCCTTCTATCAAACGACTTGATTTCGTGCATCGCCACAATGTCCTCAACTGAACTCTTACTTACTTGATAATGCCATTTAAAGAACAACGCTTTTACTTCCGGCAATCTTTCTCTTCCAACCAACACGTTCCATCGGCCAGCACTTTTGCCTAAATGCCTTATGAAAGGTGTTTGGTTTTGAAATGATAATATGCAGTTCCTACTGGAATGTCATTTATACATTTCCTACCCTCCCTAACCATGTCACCTTGCTGAAGAAAGCATTTTTAAAAAGGGAACAATAACATCAACTGAATTTAAGTGCATTATGTGAAAAACGAGAAGACTTGTAACATTTGAAGGAACTAGTTGGTGTCATTAGTTTTTATGTGTTATTTTCGGCTTCTCACTGGTAAGTGTTTGGTTTTCTCTACTTCCTTTGTAATCCATAATTTTACCATTCACATATAGTCACCCAATTTCAAACAAACATAGTTCGTTTCGTATAATTTACAGTCCATTTTTCCTGTTGCATTGGAAGGTGTCATTCGAAAATAGTTTCGGATGCAACAGATGGGTTGGTACAGTACTTCATCATGGCTGATTTCTTTATTGATTTTGATAATTCTATTTCAATATTTCTCTACTGTTTGCTTTATCAGAAGTACCTCTCTCAGACTTTTTAGGTCTCGGTATGCCTAAAGGTTTTTCTTGCGATACCAATAAATTTCATCCAATACTGTTATGAGTTTATGGTCCAAGGAACATAATATTTCTTCTAGCTTTTATATCTCCACAATACATTTACAATACCGTACCTACGATTATCTAGTCTATTTTGGAGAAATGTTCCATGATTGTATACTACATGTGATATTGCATAATATATCTTCCCAGTGATATTGCACATTATATATATTTAGGAATGATCGAGTTCTTGAACAGAAGCCTGGAACTAAATATTTTTTCAAAACGGTGTGGCTGAACAATCGTACGCCTCTTGGTCTTTGTTTCAGTATGTTTAATAATTCCATTTGTTTTCTTGCAATCAACACTCTTAATTTTGCGATAATTTAATTTTTTATCTTCACAATTTAAACTTTTTTGTTATTTATTTATTTTTCCTGGAACAACTAGCAACCACCATTCGTTTCGATGTTCCGAACAATTTTTTGCATTTGTTTCACTCTTGCAACTTTTGGCTTACCAACAAAATTCTGTGAAGACCTTAAATGAAATAAAATCGAAAACTGATATATGAAAATTAAATTTAAAACTTTTTAAAAAGAAAAACAAACATTCCCGGGTTACGAGTAACCCGACAATATTTGAAAATCTCCTACTACCACCATAGCCGAAAATGTTGCATTAGTCGTGATGGAGGACTTAGCCAGCCGAGGAATCGAACACGGGATGCCTGGGTGGGACTCAAAAGCGATGCCAACTCAACCACTGACCGGTCTATGTTTTTGTTGTTTGTTTGGTTTAAGTTTTTAAATTAATCTTTTTTTTTACGTTTCTATTTATATTTTGTATTAGAATTTATTTTATATTACCTGCAAAAATGTTTTATAAATATCCTGTTTGTGTCTCAAATAAATAAATAAAATACAATAAAATATGTTGAATTTTGTAAATAATATTTCAAACTGCGGTATCATGATTGGTCTTGGTACCGACATAAATTTTATTTTATTGAATGTGCAACAAGTTACACTAAACCTACGTTATGGGTTTTGATACCTGTGTTTGGCCTTTCAACCTCTGAGAATATAATTCGATGATGAAATGTTGTGAATACAATGGTGAATAGTACATATTTATGTCGATAAATTCCGGCCATTGCGTGCTTAGACGAATGCGATGTTAATAAATTATTTCTGAAACACCATCTCATGAAATACGTATCGATAATAATGATTCATTCGCCATATTAAAATAATCCTTTCCGGCATCTGTAATAATTAATATCCTGTATTTGAAAACAAATATAAAAGATTTTGCTGTGTAATAAATTTAAAAATCTTTATTGTAATGGACGCCGACAATTTTGTTTACTTGCCATGTGATGGCAAGTAAACCAAATTGTTCAAAGTTCAAACGTGTCCAGTTTATGTCATTGTTTCTGTAAGTACCCACCAAGAGATTTGCAAAATTTTATGAACTTTTCGATATTTCGTTTCTCATTCTTCCGCCCGAACAGATTAGTTTTATTAAAAAACCACCAGATTATTCAACCTCACAACTTTTCCAAGATTTTCAAGTTCCACCGCTAAAAAATACATATATTAAAAATACACTCCTTCAGATACACAAAGATATACAAAGAAATCGCACCATACCAAGTTACGTGATGAAAGCTGTAGACAAAACTTAATGGGTCGCTTATGCACTCCGTTAATGTATACCAGTTTTGCACAACATTACTACAATTATACTGGAGTGATGTGGTTCAATCAACTAGCGACAGAGCTGAGGTTAGAACTTGATCATAATAAATTTAAAAATAAAATAAACTATTCTATCATAGTAAATAATTTAGCTAATTAGAATCAATTAACATCTTATTTTTCTTATTCTATTTCTTTTAGTATATCCAGTACTTTTTTATTTTTATTTTAAGTTATTTGTTTTCAATATTTAACTTTATATTATTATATACAAAAAGTTCTTTTCACTTTGGTATGTACAATTTTTTTTTGTTTTTTCACACTGAATGCTAAGTTATAATTTTTAGTTATTTATTATTTCTTATTTTTTACCCTTTACACACGAGTTTTTAACTCTCATAAAGGTAAACGTGTCTAGTTTATAATTTGAAATATTAAATTATCATGTTAATTTAAGAACCTTTATGATTGTAATAATAAATAAAAAAAATAAAAAATAATAATAATAAATAAATTAGTAAATAATTATTAGTAAATCTGTCAAATTATTATTTTTCACAATTTAAACTATTTGTTTCCAATGGCAGGTGAAACCTGACGCAGTACGGTCTTATGTCGACTTCGAAACAATTTTTTTTTTTAAATTGAACGCGTCCGTTTCAAGCGACCACCACTGTTTCAATGCTGTCAAGATCGGCACTGATTTATTTGCCAAGAGGTTTCAACAGCAAGCAATTTATTATAGATAATATACATCAACGAATGGTCAATTAAACGTATGATTTATAATTATTTTAATTTATTTCATTTTATGCAGCAGACGTGAAATATTTTCATTGTAAACAGAAACGAGAGGCCAATACTGAAATGTTTTATTTTTTTGTTTTCACATTTTATTCCTGTTATTTGTAGCTGCATTTCAAAAACACTTTTTCACATTATCTTACTAATAGATATTATGAACGCGAAAGTTTATATGGATTTATGTATGTTTGTTACTCTTTCACGCATAAACTACTGAATGGATTTTAATGAAACTTTACAATAATATAGCTCATACATCAGAATAACATATAGGCTATATATAATGGTAAGCTCTGGCGTTATGAAATTTGTATCAATGAAAATGTTTGTATTTCATATATTTTAGCGACAGGGAGGAAAAGGCGGGGGAAAAGGGAACGGGGGAGGTGGGGTTCGCGGAGGAAGAGACGAAGGAGGGGAAAGGGAACTGGGACGCACGGGAAAGGACATGCAGGAGAATCAATTTATTTATTTGAATGAATGGCATTCAACGCATGCCGGGGACCAGCTAGTTTTAAATCTAAACGAAAAAATGTGTTTTTTAATTTTTCAACGTCGAACACTGAGACGTTAAAATCTGCTTATTTGTAATTTTTTTTAGATATTTTTGGTCGATATAAATCTGCATTTAATTTGTTTTCCGATGTGAGCAATAAAGCTTTGAAAAATTAATTTATCTGTCATATTATTCAAACGTTCAAGAAGAAAAACTTGACCAGTTAAAGTATTTTCACCAAAAAAATGCAGACATAATTAGATTAATTAGTCTCGACGCCATCTAGCGAGAGATTTGGTATTTAACAATACCTCTCTCACAAAAATAAAGTTGGTTGTTTTCAGTTGGAAAAATGTAATAAGAAGTAATTGTCGAATGAAACACTGTATATATTGAATTATTTGGCTGGTTTTAGATAAGTCGTCATAGCTCAATGGTTCAGAGCTCCTGACCGGCAATTAGAGGGTCACGGGTTCGAGTCCCGTTGGCGGCCAGTATCTTTTCTCGGAAGATTTTTTCAATGTAGATGAGTGTTTCAGGCTGATAATTATTGCTTATAATAATTGTTAAGAAAAACTGTGTTGAAGATCAGTAAAATTCCTATAGCAACGAGAGACAAGAAAATTTACGTCATAAATCAAATTTCAATAACGTATTTTGAGATGATGGGTGAAAATTTTGATTAAATTCTTGTAGAACTAATATTTTGTTCTTAAATATTTTAATAACACTAAAAAAGCAAGACTGATAGTAAAAGTTTCGTAATGAAATCTCCGAGCATTGACGATTATATGAGTATGGCAGCGGAGGGTATTCAAATTATCCCTTGCCTACTGT
Organism: Limnephilus lunatus; assembly: GCA_917563855.2. Taxonomy (NCBI): domain Eukaryota; kingdom Metazoa; phylum Arthropoda; class Insecta; order Trichoptera; family Limnephilidae; genus Limnephilus; species Limnephilus lunatus. The sequence continues at coordinate 13,494,496 of OU830601.1, read as the reverse complement.
TTTTCATTAAAATAATAGACCATTTTGTGAAGCATAATGCTAAGAATTTCTAATAAAATATAAATAATTTATGAATCAAACTTCATCACCGCCCGGGGCCGTCTCGGCGATCGTACACTTTGGCTTAAAATAACCTTGTTAAAGAGAAATTTTGTGAAAAACAACATAATACAATGACTTTTTGACGAAAATGTAGGTACAAGTATGGTACAAGTCAACGCTGCTGTGCAATAAGTCAATTCTTTTTTTTCAAATTTTGCAAATTCACTTTGTGGCACCATTTTATTAATTGAATTATTAAAACACTTTGTTTTTACCACAATAATCTTTATTTAAAAAGTCGACATGTTTCGAGAACGATGTTCTCTTCATCAGGACAATATATGTACTGAGTACATATATTGTCCTGATGAAGAGAACATCGTTCTCGAAACATATCGACTTTTTAAATAAAGATTATTGTGGTAAAAACAAAGTGTTTTAATAATTCAATTAATTCTTTTTTTGTTTGCAATTAAACTTTTCCCTTTATGTGAATAGTTGAGTTTATGTTATATTATAAATGCTATTTTTCCTCTTAATCATTGGGGAAATCCACGCTATTCTACTCGGTTTTGGCACACACTCCTTGCATCGTTCACATTCGTACATCGTCTCATGCATGCTCTTCTATTATTCATGACATGGCCCGCCTCAAGTATCTGATTCACTTAGTCATGCCAAGTCTTTCTCGGGTGTCCCTGACATCTTTCACATTTGCCTCATATATCCTCCTTACACTCCTTTGCTTGTTCATTTGCTCTACATGCCCAAACCATCTGAGCGTTCCTTTCTTAATCTTACTCATTACGCATACATCAGACTTGCATTCTTTGCGGATCTCCACGTTTCTCACACGATCGTACATGGTTTTACCGTACATATGCCTCAGGGATCTCATTTCTGCTAATCAAATTTAATTCTTAGAATCCGTTTCTTAAAATAATTAAACCCTACCATAGGAGTACGTTTTAGTAAGCAGAGCACTCTTCAACGTTAATCTTTTTTACGAGTATATTTTATTCATATCTTGCACAGATATCAGCTTTACTAATAAACATTTTACTCAGCTGATTTACATGACTTGGTGTGGTTACCATGGTTACCCATACATCATTTTTGAAGTGAAACATCTTTAGCACCGTTGTGATTTGAAACTAGGATGAAACGGAAATGACGCATTACAGTACCTGCGAAGCGTCAAACTGCTCTCATTGGCCGCTTTGCTTATGATCTCTCATTTCAAGGCTCCTATTGGTTGAGATATGGAACGGAAATGACGCATTACAGTACCGACGAACCGTCAAACTGCCCTCATTGACCGCTTTTTTTTATCTCCCTTTTCAAGGCTCCTATTGGTTGAGATTGTTGTGGTTAAGTTTCGCTTCTACCGCGTGTGAACTGCACTCGATTTTTTTTTCTTGCATTATGATTCCACACAAGAGACCCTGATGAAAACAATTTTCCTCAGGGCCTATGTCATATTTGACGATGCTGTGTGGAGGGCTTGTTAAGAAGAGAAAGGAATGGACATGGGTCTTGAAGAGACCCATGTTGTAGAAGGGAGGAAACACAGATGAGAATATATGGTGAACCATTGTTTTAGTGCATACTTATATTCAGTTGTGTAAAATGTTTATTAGTTATGGATAAAACTTTATACTTATACCTGATAACATATACTTTTTATTATATTTTACATTTAACATTTTTAGATGCCTATTTCTTTTAAAAATTTCTATGATCATGAAAAAATAGGTAATCCCTTGTCTTTATTGTATGTTTGTACGAACTGTTTATTATTTATTTATTTGGTATAATAATTTACATTTTACAACATAATTTAATAATTTTAGCCTCACTGTGTGGCTTAGTCGTACTGAGGCCCCCATTTTATTTACTGTAAAATAACATTTATTCTATATCCAGTGGGAATGCAGCAGTTGGTTTTCATTAGCAGCAGTAAAGGCTACTTCTTTTATCGGTTTTCTTACATTAAAGGGCATATTATAATGTCATTTTTTTGTCACGTTTGTCAAAGCAACATGCTGCGAAATAATTAAGATTTTCACTTAGCCATTTTTTTTTTAATTTTTGTATATCCAGACTTCCATGATGAATAGAAGAGCATTCGTTTAAAGTAACCAAGAATATTGTTGGACGAAGAAATCGACGAGCATTAAAACCGTTTTATGATTGAACCCCCTTAAGCGGTAGCCGCTTTGACATGAATCAACAAATATAAATCCAAAGTTAACCATCCACTAGACCAGCGTTTCCTAACCTTTTTCAGCCACGGACCCCTAGGAAATCAATCACAATTTTCAAGAACCCCCTTAATAAAAAAACCAGCAATAAATTACGGACCATTTATTTTAGTAAACTAAAAATACAAAAAAATATTTTAATGTACAACAGCAACACCAACATTCACATTAATTAACGGTTAAATAATGTGAATGTTGGTATTGCTTTTTTGAAAGTAAATTATTAATATTCTGGTTTCATGTTACTGCTACGTTGGAATCTCAATTTTTTTTTTTTTTAATGTTCTTTATTCAGTAAAGTTTATACATTACAGTAAATGGGTAATTTTTTGGCCATCACACTAGGCACATGCCCGTGTTCTAGTGGCCAATTGGATTCCACTTGTAATCTGTTTCTGTATTTGTTATTAGTACATATATACAAGAGCAGAGATTGCTTTTCACAGCGGTATGTGGTTGAGAAAAGCAGTAAATGTTTCAGTTCTTCTTCTGATATTTCCTTATAATCCTTCGTTACATTCACCCAAAATTTGATAAAGAGGATTCTTTGAAATAACGTTTAAATTAAGCAGAATCACAAGATATTACTATGAATTTGTTTCCTGTGCCGTTGTCAAGCCAGTAAAATGAGTAACATCTGTACGATTTGTCCAAAGGTCAAGCTTTGTTAGCATCGTTTCAATTTTGTAGACCCAAGTTCAGGTCGTTAAGGGCACTAAAGATATCAGCAAAACACGCTGCGATTGTGAGCCATTCAAAGTCATTGAAGTGTGTTTACTGACGCCGCGCCACCTGCAGAATTCTTCAAAAAGAACATTCTGATCATCCAGAGATGAGACTGCGGACCCCCATCCATATTTTCACGGGTCAGGGGTCCGCGGACTACAGGTTAAGAAACACTGCTCTAGACCTTACCTGAAAGTCTGCCCATCAATGTTTATGACATCTCAATTACTCAGTAATTATTCTGACCTTTCTAATGTCTGGCAGACCGTCAGTCTCTGTGAAAAGGTTAACCATTGCCTGACGTAATGCGTTTATTGTGATTATTACGTTCCTAAAGCGGTATTGGATAATCGAGTTAAATGTTACCAAAACACGGTTACCTTCCTTAATAGTCACTGCTCTCTAATTCGTTAACTTAATTACTTTGATTGCTGGGGTTCTTTAATGGGAGTTAACCTTTTTTCAAAACAATAATTTAACGGTTCATATCTAAAAATATTTAATGGTCCGGTTATGAAGAAAATTGGTAGATGCTTAAAATACCGTTATTTCTAAGGGATTTTTGTAGGTGGAGCTGAACTTTTTATAAATATTACATTTCAGATTCAAAAAGGTTCAGAATGATATTCTTAATGATATTATTCCTACCTTGAAGAATACACTCATTTGGAAACATATAAATTTATAATATTACTTTTTGAGAACGATATGTAAAAGTTTACATACTTTCGCAATGCCAAAATATTAACTAATTCGTATCACAATTTCCTCGAAGTTGTAGGCGAAGATGTGTGGTATAGATGCCAAATAACCCCTGTCTAAACATTCTGTTTAAAGCGAAGTGTAATGCTAATTTTAGATTAATCCTTACTACGAATTGTTTTATATTATAAATACAAAACAATGCTTCGGATAAATTTCAGGTTTTTCTACTGTTTTCATTGAATAAAATAAAATTAAAATTATTATAAAATTTAAGCGTAAACCACAAAAACTGTGTTTTTACAAGAAATATAATGGAGAGTTTTTTTAAATCAGTTATATGTAGACAGTACCTAATGATTATTTTCCTCGTAATATGAACGTCAACTTGTAAAGTTTCAAAGTTACTAAATGTGAAATTCTACTTTAAGGGATGGGGGTAGTTTTTTGCAAACCTTATGTAGACAGTGTCCTTCATCTTGTTTTGAAGGTCAAGTTTGCAAAATTTCATCAATATCGGAATAAAAAAGTTGATTCGTATTTTCAAAAAGGCTACGCCGCCGGAACACTATGTCTCTCCCATACATCAGCGTTGGAATAAGAACTCTATTGTGTATTGCTTGCTTTGAAATTATTGATTCAAATACCTAAATCCTTCATACTGATCAGAAAAGTTTTCAAATAAAAGGTGCAGCGTTATTAATTATTGTCAACAAAACGAATTAAGACATAAGAATTTTACAGTATCTTCTCATCAAATTAAGGTTTTATTAAACCAGATAAAATTCTTTCCAAGTCCCATCAAAATATTTGGTATTCTCTTACATTCGTCTATGATCTCCCCATCAGATAGATACCCGGGGCCGCTATCTGTCGTAGTAATGCATCTAAATGGTTCTATCGTACCCGAAGTTTACAACTGATATCTATGTAGCTACATGTAATTCTACTTGACCCCCCGTAATAAAATAATCCAGTCTCAACTGAAAATGTATAATGTTAGTTGTACCAGCAGCCATACCATTTTTGAGATGAAATATCTTGTTTTACTCAATCAAGATATGGCCGCTAACAATGACACTCCGTATACAGAAAATATTTAAATTCCCGTTTAAAGCCTACAGCTTGTTTTGATTTATTCAAGAAAAAATCGTCACCAGCGTGTTTTATCTTATTTTGCGAAGCTCGAGCACAAATATTTAAATATTCTCTACGATAAATTTATAAAGAATTTAACTTTCCACATTATACAAAAAAAGCATAACAGAAACGGGGTTTGTAAGTAAGAGGTTTTTAACTTTACAGCACTTTTTATAGGCCTGGTAGGTACTTTATTTTTCTCAGGGATTATAAAAATAATAAAAAATACTAGAATATTTGAAAGAAAAACACGTGTTCTATACGCAGTATCTAATTAAATCATCTAAAATATTTCTAAGCGATCTAATTCTCAATCCAAAATCACTTGATTTTTATTACGTAGTACTGAATCACCTAAAAATAACTAGGTAAATAAGAGAAAGTGGTTTGTAGATACCTGTATTTACATTTTTAAATATTTAGTTACATCAGGTGATATCAAAATTGTTATTTTCCTATGAGTTTGAAATGGATACATTTTTCTTCAATTCAATTCTTGTTGAATATTCGAAAAATATCACGTCGAGTTGTCTTACTTAAATAGATATCAAATTTCGGTGATCCATAGTTCATGATGGCAAATACATTGCCAGCTGAGAATCACCAAAGAATTACCAGCCAAAGGTTTGAGAATTTTTAGTGCCTAATAGAGTGGTTCTTAACCCAGGTTCGAGCGAACCCCATGGGTTCGGTGAGTCCGTCTCGCAGGTTCGGTGGAGGTCAAGAGCAACAGCAGAAGTCACATTGATTTGCAGTAAATATTCATTATTATGTTTTTGTGTGGAAATCATGTTTGGTTTTGTTATTTGTTCTTTAATGGTTTTTTTTTTTCATTTTGTGCACCTATGCATAAAGGTATACGTTTGTTTTGAATTTGAAAAAATCATATTTTATTTTTCCAATTAAGAAGGGTTCGATGAATGCGCATATGAAACTGGTGGGGGTCAGTACCTTCGACAAGTTTATGAACCATGTCCTAATACAATAAGATATGTGCATTTTAGTGAAGATAAAGATTAATTTATTGTTTAGATGCTTCTAAAATGATATTTTTATAAAAGTCGCACTAGCCGCTCCTTCGTTTGTTATTTGTTTTCAAAATAAATTTATTAAAACTACATTTAGTCCTCAACACGGCGGAAAATATAAAAAGTTTCATGTTGCAAAATGTGACAGAAAACTGTTATTAAGTTATCGTTAACGAATCAGGAAAGATATCCTGCTATAAATAAAATGGTTATTGTCTCACACCGATATCCCAAAGCACACGAAAAGTTCTCTCCAACACCGCCCATAGGGGTTTTATCAGATCGTCTCTTTAACTGCCCCGTACCCCTCATAGCTTGCCCAGTGCGGGGGGCGAGCCTATCTTAATTTCATCTCCGGGTCCAGCGGGGCCGTGGATCACACGCAGCATCCAGCATCATACGGGCAAAGAGGCAAGGTCGGCCTGGGAAGCTGGGAACAATCGGGAATAGACCCAACTTACAACTTAAGGCTGCAAAGCGTATCAAGGCCGAATCCCAAATGAACGGTATTATTCGTGGAATTTCTGGAAACAATTCCGAATTCCGATTATTTGATTTGTATGTTTGGTATCTCGCTCTCTCCCACAATATTATAGTTTGTTTATTCACGACAAATAGCCATTTATGTAGTATCTATCTTATATATCAATATATTTTATTTATATTTATTTACGCCCTAGTTGGCTTTTACATGCATAGAAAGAAATTTATATTCACAATAATAATTACGTGTGTTACTAAACCAATAAAACAGAATCAATAAGAATAAAATCATCATCGCAAGGTATAGAACATCATAACAGAGATTAAAAGAAATGAAATAGTATAAAGAAGAGTATCTGTTGCGGCGCGGCGCGGCGTGGCTTAGTTTTTTTGATAAGTATTTACAAGTATATTCCGAGATAGATGAAATTTTGCACATTTGACATTAAAACCAATAGAAAGATGACTCTCAACGTGAGATTTCCCAACCATTAAAGCAGATTTTTTGTACTTATTGATGAAATTTAGCACACTTGACGATCAAAGTAAGAGGAAAATATATCTGTACTTCTGATTTCGAAAAGCTCTGCCAAAATGTCGGGCAACGCCTAGGCTTCAGCTAATTGTAAGATCATTTTGAGATTATTTCTATTTTCAGATTACTTTTTTATGGATTAAAACACTTCTAAGCAAATTTCTTCTTCTTTTTCATTAAACCGTTTCAATTATTAACATTAAAGTGATTTTTTTTTTATGAATACGTTACAAGAGTCCCAGCTACTTCCGTCTGGAGCCAGTGAGACTAGGGCATCCCCAATAGGGGTATGTTATAAGGCTGAAGGTAGTAGAGAGGGGAAGGAGAGAGGAAAGAGGAAGGTGGAGACAGGGGCGTGCACAGAGTTTTTGATCAGGGTAGGCAGTAGGAAAATACAACAGGTTAAAATTTCCATATTCTATCAGATAATTTCAGAATCAAAGTACGACAAACGTTTTTGAATCGACAAATTAGCATTTATGAAAGACAACTATTTGATAGAAGTACATAACAACAGATGTTTTTGTCGTCACTGATTGCCATTTGCTAATTTTGTTTTAGAAAGCACTGCTTTAATACTAACAAAAAAACCTCATAGAAGTCAATTCAAAACGACAGTTCAACTTTACAATTTGTGCATTTCGTAAACATTGAATCATGTCTTGTATGAAGTTAGCTCTAGTCAGAAATAATTCCTGCTTAGACCTCATTATAGTGAGGCAGTCGGAGGGCGCACGTGTTGTTTCTAGTTACAGTTTAAGCCGCGTTTGTAGTATGCCGTTTGTGGCGCTCGCGTGGTTTCGGTTGCTCAGCTTTTTCGCGCTTATTTTTGAAAGTGTGTGTTTATTTTTAGCAATAATTTAATAAATTATAATATTATTTACATGCTTATGTTTTACGAAAACGGCAGGGTAGGCAGTGCTTATATGCCTATATGGAGTGCACGCCCCTGGGTGGAGAAGCACCTGGCTATTTAGATCTGGTCACCAAACAAAGGAAGGAGAGAAGAGTTCTGGGAAGGAAGGGGGTTTACGGGGTGGGTAGGAATCTGGGGTTCAGTGTGTCCTGGTCATTCGCCTTCAAGACAAACCTCACCCAATGAACCCGGGCACCCCTGCTAAATCGCCAAACGTAGCGAACCACTTGGGGTGACCTATTGCAGAGGTGTTGGTTATCCAAAAAAGGTTCCCGGGGCGGCGGTACCCATTCCCGCCTCCCAAATTAAAAATAATCTTATGCATTATGTAATGTTTCTTAATTATTCCTTCTCAATGTCGGATCGGCTATCAACAGTGAAACTGTGCTTGGTATATCGATATAATATCATCGCCAAACGACTCGATATTTTAAAGTTATCTGCGCTTGATCCTCAGATACTCTGATGTAAATGGTGTTGATGTTTGTTACTACGCATTTATTTGATCATAAAGCTTTGTTATTGACGCTTACAAATTACAAAAACTTCGAATTGTATATTTTTGAGAACCTCGTTGTTTATACTAAAGACACATTTTTTCATCGAAGACGAGTAATTTTATTCAACTCATAAAAAAAAAATCTTTTAAATTCTTCGACGAGTTCAGTCACATGCACAACGTTTTGGATTTCATATTTTTACCCAGTCAATCATAAGGTCTTTACCCATCCCCTATTATAAATAATTGTGGCTTAGATTAAATGATCTGAGAATTCCAACTCTTAATCCTTTAATACAGCCACGTATTACCAGCCGCGAGTAGAAGAATATTCTAAAAAGAATACCAACGGAGAAACGTGTCAGCCGAATTACAAGTTCGGACATGGGTTTTCAATTACAAGATCTAGGATTTATTCCTACGAGGGATAATCGTGTTCTCGGGTTCAGAGGAAGGAACAAGGAATAGGAGATGCGGGAGGGAAGGACCCACGCTGGGGTCAGCCAAGGTTCGAAATTACCCATGTATTAACATGCTGGTTACAGTTTCGGATGAAAAAATAATGGCAATTTTCTCTCTCTCGCCCGAAATTCCGATTGCCTTTTTCGAAATCTGCGATGATTCGGAGGTCAGATTGTAACATGGTTAGATTTGTGATTTACACACGTTATTTTATATATCAGATTTGTAAGGATTTTGGTGGAACGAATGAACGAATTGGTTGTGTGTAGCATTTGTAAAGAATACATATTAATATTAGTGATGAGAGCTGAGGAAGACAGGATGTAGGTACGATTATTAATTTGTTTATAATGGTATTTACTATTTTATTCAAGAATTTATTTGAAAACTATAAGTTACCTGTCTACCTTCAAATATCAATGTGTAGCAGACGTTGGTAATTAATAAATTAAATAAGAAAAATAAATAAAAGCTTGTTACTTAATTGGAAGTTTTTAAAATAGGTGGGTACATATTTGTTAGTTTTTAGGTACCTACCTATTCATATTGTACTGAAAACAACTATTTGAGTTGTATTTTTTTCGTTTCTATGTAGCTATGGGGAAGGTGACGATTAAATTGTGAGATTAGGTAAGGATAAAATATATTTGTTTTTATGTTTTTTACCGTCATTTGTGATGATTTTATCGACAAATCAAATATTTTTAATCAATTTCATGTTGCGTAATTTTACAATACTATCACTACTGCAGCCTTCGAGGCAAATGACTGTTATAAACGTAATAAGCGACGAAATTATACACAGGTTCTACATTTTCCTCTCGTGACTGCGTCTGGCAGATTAGAAAAGAGGTGGGTTTGTGCAGCGGTCATAAAGTGAAAGATTTGTCGTGTCAAGTTAATGCTTTGCACTCTACGAGCCCAGCTTGGATAGATGTAGGAAGTCAACTAAAAGAAAAAGAATTTAGTTCTTAGAGTATTAATATATATATATAAAGAATATTACTTATAGGGTTAGTTTTCATTCCGTTTCTTAGGGATTTAAATTTCGTTCCTAAAAGAATTTTCAAAAATCATTTGGGAATTAAAAAAACGATAATCTTTCCCATTTTTTCAATTGCTTGGAAAACGGTATTGTATGTTTTAAATTTCGGGCGAAGCCAGGAAGATAATTGTTTGTTATAACGGCAATTATAGCCAAAAAAATAATTAAGTTATTAAAACATTGGATAAAGTCATCAATTGATTATATACCAACATTTATCGACACAGTCTCTGTTGAGTAATTTTTCGTGCACTTAAATTTGAGTGGAGAGACCCCTGATGATTCCCGATATATTTTTTGAGTTATGATCTAGTGGTATGATTATACTAGTATAATAATTTGTATTCATGTATTCATAAGAAATATTACCTATTTATTGCAAAGAATATCTCTATTACAAATATTTTTTAACGCGTACAAAAATTATTTCGTTGTTTCCAACGCCAACGTCCCAATTACGAATTAATATTTTGTGTAGAAAATCAACTAAAAAGTTTTTTTTGTATTAATAATAATAATATTTTGGAATACCGATTTGCTTTTGAATTTGAAAGATAAGAAAATTATAGTACCAGGCATTTCAATAAAAAAAAAAGAATTTTTCAAGGAGACTCATTGAGTCCTCTTTGGTTTTGCTTAGCATTAAATCCTCTATCTAAAATGTTAATTAAAAGCAAGTTTGGAATAAAAATTAAAGGTAATACTAGAGAGAGAAATATAATTTCTCATTTATTATTTATGGATGATTTAAAATTATATTCGAATTCTGAACCAAATTTAGAGAAAATGATTAAAGTAGTTAAAAATTTTTCAGATGATATTAAAATGACTTTTGGTTTAGATAAATGTAGAACGATCCATATAGAGAAAGGTAAAATTGTAGATGGAGACGAGGGTATATTTAGAAATTTCAAAATTGAAAGTATGAAAGGGGGTGAGGTTTATAAATATTTAGGATATCCGCAATCAAATAGATTAGATCATACTAGTAGTAAAAATGATATTAGGATTAAATTTAAAACTAGGATCAGAAAAATTTTGAAATGCAATCTATCTGCTAAAAATTTAGTAAAGGCGATAAATACTTGGGCAATACCTCTATTAACTTACTCATTTGGAATAATCAAATGGTCTAATACAGGTTTAGATAGCTTAGAACGATTAATTAGAACTACATTAACAAAATTTCATTGCCATCGTCCAAATTCAGCTGTAGAACGAATTAATTTACCCAGAAATTTAGGAGGTAGAGGTATAGTCAAAATAACATCTTTAAAACATAATCAGGTTGAAATGCTAAGAAATTTTTTCCATAGGAAAGCTGATAGTTCAGAAATGCACAAAATAATTTGCAAGGCAGATAGAAATATTTCACCATTAAATTTATACGACGAGAATGCCAGCATTCTTATAAATACCAACCAGGAATTATTAGATTCCTGGTCAAATAAAATTCTTCACGCAAAACACTTCAATTATCTCAACCAAACATATGTTGACAAATTTTCGTCAAACAAATGGTTGAGTATTGGAGAGTTGAGCGCAGAAATAGAAGGCTTTATGCTTGCCATACAAGATAGAGTCATTAATACTAAAAATTATAGGAAGCATATCATCAAAGATGCAAATCAAATTGATGATTTATGTAGAAAATGTTTGGCTTTTCCAGAAAATATAGAACATAATATATCGGGATGTTCTGTATTAGCGCCGTACGAGTATACATTTAGGCACAATCAAGTTTTAAAAATAATTCACCAAAGTTTGGTAATTAAACATAACTTGATTGACTGCCGTAATGTACCATATTATGAATATGAACCAAATTCATTTTTAGAAAATGAATTTTATAAAATTTATTATGATAAAACTATTCTGACAGACAGAAAAATTAGTCATAATAGACCCGATATAGTTTTACATGACAAAATTAAGAAAATAACTTATATCATTGATGTCGCTATTCCAAATTCTTGTAATATTCAGAAAACTGTTTCTGAAAAAATAAGAAAACATACAGATTTAGGAAATGAAATTAAAAGAATTTGGCATTCTCAGACTATAAAAATATTACCATTTGTTATTTCGGCTACTGGCATTATACCTAGTTCTCTCATTCAAAATTTAGGCGTATTAGATTTGTCAAAAAATTTGTACATAAAAATGCAAAAGTCGGTCATTTTAAATACATGTAGGATTACGAAAGATTTTTTAAATATTTATATTGAGGGATCAGTAGGATTTATCGGACCAGTTAGGATTTCATCAGAGCCGAACCCTCTGATATGAAAATATCTGGAGTCGGTGAAATATTTTCCCATTATGTTTCTGGTGGATTAACGTATTGTTCTTGTATTGTTTTATTCTTATATAGTGCACTTACATTGCGTTAATTTACTAGATATTCATTTGTGGAAAAGTGTGTGGAAGGGTTTAGTCTTTCATTTGGGAAAGATTCAACCCGGACATAAAATCTGGAGCACCGTAAATAATAACGTAATATTTGTATAGCGCAGTTTTGTGTCTTTTCACTTCAAGTGCGCTTTACTATAATAAATTTAAAAATAATCCTACAGTGTTCCTTACGAGATCATTACAAAATATTTAGATATATAATAATACCTATGAAATAAAGAATATACAGTATTTACAAAACAATGACAAGAGAACAAAGATTAACAAAACAGTGCTGTTATAGCACAGAGGAAAATAATAATATACAAAAACAGTGTTATTGTAGCACAGGACAGAACAAGAACTAAACTTAAATATAATACACTAACTTCTTACAAAAAATTCAGATATTAAACATAAAAGTACAATTAGGAGGAAACCGAAACCAAACGATTACCGGATACTTGAGAACATGACTTATTACTTGTATTGAAAAGATGTTAGGATTCATGAATGGTACGATTTTTTAAATAAGTATTGTGAGTATTAACAATAACATAAAATAGTTTAAGTAAAACGTGCTTTTTTCACTACTTTATGAAGATTAAAAATGATGTATCTAACTAATTATAAAGCTGTTTCAGCAAATATTTTATGTGTTAAAGTAGTTTATGTGTTTTGTAGGCAGATATGACGACCTGCCAAACAATTCGGTTTTGGCACACACTCTTTACCTCGTTCACATCCATACATCTTCTCATATTCTATTATTCTGTCTTTTGACATGGCCCGACTCAAGTATATATTCTGATTCACTTGATCGTGCGATGACTTCCTCGGACGTCCTCGACTTCCTCTTCCATTCACATTTTGCGACTTATATTCTCCTTACACTCCTTTCTGAGGGTCGCTTTCTTAATTTTAATCATCATTACTTTAAGGTACATCAGCCTTGCATTCTCTGTGGATCTCCGCGTTTCTCACGCGATCGTACCTACATGGTTTTACTACACATACGCGTCAGGGATCTCGTTTATATTGCATTTAGTGTACTTTTATCCTTCCTCTGCCGATTCCATGCCTCATTACAATACATCGGGATAGGTACCAGCTCGCCATTGTGGACTGCTACCTTCGCTTCTTTGGTCAGTTTTTTTTGTTAACGCCAACGGCGTTCAGTCCTCCATCGTTGAAGTTATCTGCAATTACCCATTTTTCAAAATCTCTTTGTAGCTTTTATTTTGTAATAATGATTTTTTTGCCATTAGCTCTACATAGGAGGCCCTGGGGAAAATTATCCACTCAGGGCCTATATGAGAGTATTTTAAAAAAAGGAAGGAGTGGAAGTTCTAGGAAGAAAAAAGCATAACGGGTGGTTAGGAATCTGGGGGTCAGTGAATCCAACCCTCTCACTGCGATACAAAGCGATGTTCCGAGAGTTCTGCTTGAGAGATCAAATGGTCTCTCTCTGCCAAGTCACCAAAGGTAGCGAACCACCTGGGGTGACCAAAACTGCTGGTTATTCAATAAATGGTTCCCGGGGCAGCGGTACCCACACTCAAATTCTAAATTATATATTATATTCACATTAATTTCTATCGTATTATAAGCTCATTTTCGGAATCTCCCACTTCTTACCTAATTGGATTTCCTCTGTATAATTTAATTGTAACCACGACAACAAAATTATGAATCTCTCTTGTTAATTTTTGATACATTACAATGTTCGAAGTATGCGCACATATTTGTGTTCATTTGAAAGCTTAATTGGGCGTAAATAAATATTAATCTGGTTATCAAAATTAAGTTTAAATCAGCAATAAAAATCTCTAGAATTTATATTATAAATTAAAAATTTAATTAAACTTTTACGCAGGTTTAGTAGCGTCCCATTATTACCGTTATTAAACCTGATATAGGTCCTGATAAATATTAAAAGCCAAAAGGGTCACATGTAAATGAAAATGATAAGGATTCACAAACCCGTAATAAAATAGCGATGCGTTGACGCAAATATGAAATAAACGTCGATAACTTAAAACAAATAAAATCGCTTCATGTAATAAATGTCAATAAATTTCAACAAATATTTTATGTGCTTAAGCTCCGTGCAATTATTTGCAAAATCAGTTAAAATTTAATGAGATTTTCATACTGCTGCATATTTATAAACTGTCATCATAAAGAAAATTATTTTACTCTTTTATAATAAAAGAGTAAAACTATGCCAATGAGGATTTTACATTCGGTACATAAAATAAAATGGTAACAATTTTCTTACAAGTTTTAGTAATGAATGGTTGGGTACAATAATATAGAGAGCTCCGCAGGTATTTGCTGCTTTTGATTCGGCTTCGCACGATTTGAGTGTTGGTGACCATTTTATAAATCCGAAAGGAACTAGTTCTAAAAATAGCTGTTTCCTCAGATCCACTGGGGTCCAATGACAGCTAGTCACCGGGACAAAGTAACCGCCACAGGCAATGACGTCATATATAATTTATAGACGCGTGGTGTTATTATTCACAACTCTCAGTTACAATAATAATCATATTATCGTCAATCGCTCCATATCCGGAGAGATTCACGAAATTACAAATCTAATAGTAGGTTCTTACCCTCCCAGGCAATGCTTTTCACGCTACCTGTTAAGTGGCACCATCTTTTGGCCTTGCTTTAGCCGGATCCTTAAATTTCAACCGTACAGTCGCTAGGCTATTATAACTGTTTGATGCATTAAAATGGTTTAAAATTACATAAAAAATCATCAGAATTAATTTTTGAATTTAAAAAAAGGAGTTGTTTTACACCTCAAATTCGTGGTGTTAAAAATTTCAGTATCATTTGGGTATTAGTTTGCTAAACTATGTAGCCAAGGATTTGGTCATTTTGACTTGTGATTTATTTTCGAACGATGACACTGAAAAAGGTCCCCGTTTGTGCCTAGGGCATCGAATTGGTACTGTTATGGTGACTAGGTTCAGCAGATCCTATAAATATGGATTTCGATACTGATGGTTTTATGAGATACCAACATTTTATTTTTTTTCATTCTGCGCGCGTTAAATATCTGAGTTGTTGTATGTAAAACGTAATTTCTCAAATAAGTTTTATAAATATTTGCTACCCAATAAAAAGTTCTACCGCAGAAGTTTTTGTTAATTGCTATCGCATTATTGTAATACTTAATAGGGAAACGGAATAAAATTAGAAAAATTAGGTTAATAGAAGCTGGCGATTCTGATCTGCAAAACATGAACATAGCCAAAGCTAAAAAATGGCATTAGCCTTTTTTAGTGAACAAATATGCACACCTTTTCCTTACTGTCTTCTTCTTTTCTTCCTGTTCTCACTTCTTCATTAAATTCTTACATAACTGGGAATACTTTAGTCCCCCTGGCATCTGGGACTGAAATTTAGGCGCTTTCCCGGTATCCGTTGACTTTATGTAGAAACAGGGTGACTGTTTGATTGATTCCACTGATCTTAACAAACTGATTGCAATCTTCAGAACATAGACGTCAGATGGAAATGCTGTCTTTATTCTACCGGTTTTTCAATTGAAGATGCTCCGAGGAAATAGCATCAGTCGTAAATCTCGCCAAACGCGCGCCCAACATTTGATCACTATTGATATTCATTTTTTTTAACAAGAACTGGTCGTTTTGACCAATCGTTCACTGCTCGGTTGACGATTTTCCGGTTTATGTGTTGTCTTCCTTCTCTCTTTCAGACCCATTTTCACTCTTCCCTCTCCTCATAAAGACGTTCCACATAGTTTTCCCAAAAGCCCTGAGTGAAATTTTTCCCTCAGGGCCTCCTGATCCTGAGTGGAGTTAATGTAATAAAAATATCATATTAAAAAAACTCATCACTGTGCCTTCTTTAACCTTCTAAGTGAAGAACTTCGAAATCTGGAACAAAAATAATTCATGCGCTGTTTGCTTCTTAGAATAATAATCTTAAAAAAAATCACCCTTTCATTAATATTTAATATTTTGTTGAAAGGACGGCATCCTGCAGCGAAAGGGTTTTTTGATCCATTTTGTCATTAAAAGCGATCTTGGATCTGCGGATGACACTAATGGACGACATTTTGGAAATCCTGTTGTCATCCTTATTTGTTGTGGAAAATTTTGAAATTCAAACAATCGCAGGGGAAATATAATTCTTTAGAATGTTTCCTACAATAATCGTAAGTCCTAGGAATAATTAGACATCGAGGATGGAGCGAATCCTTGTTTCGGGACCCTTTGATAAACACAAGGACCATTTGGGGAGTTTGTGAGAAAATTTTCCATTGTCTGTTAATATTTTTTGTCATGATTCCTTTAGGCTGGACTAAAATTTTTTTTGGGGTCTTTCGAACAATTCTCTTTAGGATAAGAACCTGAATATTGTTTCAATCACTCAACGATGTATTAAAAATGTTCGAATTGTTTAATTTTCTTAATTTTAGTCACTTTATTACAAAAAAATCGCTTTACGAATGACCTAAAAGCAGTTGAATAGCTGTTACTACCATCGTTATGGTGAAAAAATATGTGGAATGATGGAGGACTTAGCTAGCAGAAGAATCGAACCCGTGACACAGCCACTAATCGGTCATCTACCTAGAATCCAATGTAATAAATGTATTTGGAAGGTAATATCAAAATATGTGTTCAATCGTCTCAGAAATTTCATTTTTATCATTACCTGGCATTTTACAAAGTTATATATTTGAGATTGCAATGGTATTTACCTATAGCGATGAAAACCGGAGACCTGTTTGGGTTGTGAACTGGGGCCTAATCCATTCAAGTTACATTAAAGTTTTTTTCTCATCCGTACGCATCCATCCAAGTATCAATCAGAGTGGTACACACCCTCAGCATCGCCCAGGTGAAAAATCATTACTCAGAAGTGAAACGTTATTTGAAATGACTTTAGTCTTATTTGGTTGCCAATCTGGTTGCCAATCTTGTTTGGTTGCCATCTGGTGAGCCGGGTTCTTTCCAACCTTCCTCTTTTACATAAACTTCCATAACTCACTATCTATATATCCAAATTGGGAATGCCGTAGTCATTGTTTGCGGACCACTGTTATAACAGTCTACTATGCTTAATTAAACAAAAAACGACATAATAAGCCTCACATGTCTATAATTAGAACAAGTAATTAAAACAAAACTATCAGTACTGCTGAAGAGTGTCAAACTACAGGTATATATTTTTTATAATGTGGTCAATTAAAAGAACCATACTATATAGACAGGAGACAGGGTGCCAAATTTCA
Source organism: Limnephilus lunatus (assembly GCA_917563855.2). Classification (NCBI taxonomy): domain Eukaryota; kingdom Metazoa; phylum Arthropoda; class Insecta; order Trichoptera; family Limnephilidae; genus Limnephilus; species Limnephilus lunatus. The sequence goes on along the minus strand of OU830601.1, from coordinate 13,476,982 downwards.
ATTCAAAACCGTAGTACTCCAGAAACACTTTGACTTCGAAGCAAAATTACAATTGTTACAGCGGTAACAGTGGCTTGAAATGCGGATTATTACAATAGCTGCCAGTGAGAGAGACTGTTGAAACATTCCAACGGGGAATTCAAACAGTATTTCATGTCGAATCCAGATTCCTCTCCGATCCGTACAGAATTTTTTTTTTTTTAAATCTAATTGTCTTTTTGAAGTAAAACTTCTTAACCCACGTTCGACTTGGGGGGTAAGCTGGTGAATGCGTTACGAAAAGTGTGATTTTACGAAAAGCGTGATGTTACGAAAAGTTTGACGCTAACGGTAATCGATGCCAACGGTGATCGGGCGAGGCGAACGGTTTTTTTTAACTCGTTTTTTTTTAATGTTAATAATCGGAACGAATTTTTGTAGTTATGTGCTATGTATGAGTGAGCATAATCACGAGTTTAAAATATTATTATACCTAAATATAATATAATAATATATTTGATAATAGAATTATAACATAATATCAAATATTTATAACTATTCTGTTTTTGACGTAAATATTTACGTACTCTAAATTCTATAGTGACTTTAGGTCGTGCAATAAAATGAAGTTATTATATAATTTCATTGGTGCAATAAACGATATTAGTGGGAAATCTTTCCTGATAAACCCTGATCTGTGTTTTCTTCCTGATGTAGGTAGCATCTTTTCTACATCGAATGCATTTTAACTTTTAACATTTATGTAAACGAAAAACGTCAAACGTCAAGTTTTTTGGTGCGCGGACCTAATAATTATGATTTTAAGTTGTAAATAAACACACTGTCGTAATGGATGATTATTTCTTTCGTGAACTCACTTATAAATATAGTATATTAATTTATTAATCGGTTTCAGAGACTCGGGAGAAATTGACTATTGTAAATCGATATTCTATTTTTGATGCTACGAAATTATTTACGTAGCATCAAAACGTATTCACTCTAAATTCTTAATAGGTAGTTACTTTAGGTCGTGTGTATTAGTCGGAAATCTTTCCTGATAAATAAATATCTATTAAAATATCTGTGTTTTCTCCCTGATGCATCTCTTTTGTCATCAGAACGCATTTTAATATTGAAATAAAAGTCAAACGTCAAGTGTAGGCGTGCCGTGGATACATCCGTACCTCAGACCACTTGTCAAATTGTGTGGACCGCGTGAACTTCACCCTAAGATTTTTTCCGCCGAACACGGGAAGCTCAAACACTACAATAATTGTCACACATTGACCTTGAATGTTGACTAAAATTGTCAAACATTTATGACCTTGAGTGTTGCATGGGACTGTCAAAGAAAAAGTCTGGCGTTTGCCCGCGCAATGGACCCGTCTTTAATGCCAATGTCAATGCCAATGTCACCACAATGTCATATGTTCTTTTATAAGATACTGATCATTATTCATGTATATTTAATTATAAATGCAGTAATCCATCTTCTCCATTACCTAACCAAATTAATGCCTCAAAAAAAAATACTTAACATGGATACGTTACTACATAAATTTGAATCAGAAAACTGGAATATTTACTACAATGTAATGATGTCAATATTTGCTGCAATTTGTTTGAAGAAAAAATATCTACATACATAAACGATTCGACAAAAAATATTAATATTTCCAAATCCAAACAATTTAAGTGCAAGCCTATAAAACCGTGGATTACCCATGGTCTTATAATATCTGTACGACATAAACAAGCCCTTCACAAGTTAACTACCCAACAACCAAATAATAAAAAAATACTTGACTGTTTTAAGGCATATAAAAACAAACTTTCATATATTATAAAACACAGAAAAGAAAGTTATTATAAACAAAAGATTGATCAGGCGGAAAATGATAGTAAAAGAGTGTGGACGGTTATAAATGAAATAATTGATAATAAAAAATGTAGGAATAATGAAATCAATGCTATTACTCACGATAACTCGAAAATATGTTGTAAAGAAAACCCGTCAAAAGCTGCAAATATATTTAACACATTCTTTGCAAACGTAGGAAAAAATCTTGCAAATCACATAAATACCAACCCAATTTCAGATTGCAATATTGATACAGAAAATAAAATAACAACATTTCAAGACACAACAGAGGATGAAATAGTATCGATCATAAACGATATGAAAGGAGGTTCTGCACCGGGATTTGATGGAGTTACGGTTAATATTTTAAAAATATTAAAAATCAAATTTCTAAACCATTAATGCATATAGTAAATTTAAGTTTCCAAAGCGGTGTGTTCCCATCTATTTACAAACAAACTATCATTACTCCAATATTTAAATCTGGTAATCCAGAAGAAGTAAGCAACTACCATATCAGTATATATCCTACTATATCAGTAATCTCAAATATAGCAAAAAAATTTTAAAAGATAAAAAAAAAAAAGAACGAACCAGTTTATAAAATGAAATAAAATAATTGATGAAAATCAGTTTGGATTTATGGAAGGTAGAAGCACACAGGATGCAATTGCAAAATTAACTAGCCTTGTTCTCAATTCATTAGATAAATCATTAAAATGTATTGGAATTTTCATAGATCTCAAAAAAGCATTTGACAGCATATCACATGACAAACTCGTAACTAAATTAAGAAACATTGGATTAAACGGTACAGCTCTAGAATGGATTAAAAGCTACCCTTTCAAACGCCCTCAAGTCGTAAAAATCAACAATGTGCTTAGCCAACAAGATAAAAGTAATTTTGGTATACCTCAAGGTACAGTCCTGGGGCCGTTACTGTTTATCATCTATGTAAATGATATATTCACACAAAGAATAAACGGAAAAATAATATCTTATGCTGATGACACTGTCATAATAATTGAAGGTGCTGATTGGAATACTGTGAACAACCTAGCGAATATTGACATCAATACACTGAAAAACTGGTTCGATAAAAATCTCCTCTCTTTAAATACCGAAAAAACAAACTTTATCCCATTCTCTATCAATAAATTTAAATCTAAACCAGAAATAAATTTTTTAATAAATCAGAGTAAATGTAGTGGAACTAATTGCACTCCAGAATGTTCTACACTTAATTCAACTTCCAAAACTAAATATCTCGGTGTATATATAGATTAACATTTTAAATGGAAAACACATATTTGTGAACTTGTCAAAAGAATTAGGAAATGTACATATATATTTATAAGACTCAGAAATATTCTTAGACTGGAAAACCTAAAAAGAGTGTACTATGCAATTGTTCAATGTATATTACAATACGGTATTATAGGATGGGGAGGAACATATGATGTTATTTTAAATCCTCTCGAAATAGTTCAAAGATTAATAATTAAGATTATATTGAAAAAACCATCTACATTTTCTACCGAAAAAATCTTTTCAATATTCAAAGTAACTACAATAGACAATTTATAAAAAAAATATTCAATACTACAAACTTTCAAAGAAATACAGCTAAAAAAATTACATTTCAATATCTCAGCAAGATATCAAAACAATATTAAAATCCCAAAATTTAATACCAAGCACATCCAAAATTCCTATCTGTATCATGGTATAAATTATTTCAACAAACTCCCATTAAAAGTAAAAATTATTGAAAATAAAAGTAAATTCCAAACTAAATTAAAAAATTACCTGAAACAACTGTAAGAGTTAAATTACTATTTCACTTCATTTAATTCTGTTAATCGACACATCTCAAGTTTCTCTTACTATATCTATTGTTAATAGTTGCAATATTATTATTCACCTACTCAAATGATAACATTGATAACATAATTGAGTATGAATTAACTCACCAAACACAAGAACCTTGTATTTTTATGGTGAGGAAAGGCTTTTATGACATTAATATTACAAATCTGTTTAATATGTAAAAAAAATGTATAATTATTGTAAAAACAAACAAATATTAAATAAAAAAAATAAAAAAAATAAGTTAGTGAAGTTTTACTTCAGTCGTGTGATCTAAAGCACACTCGTTTTTTTCCTTCGTTACAAATCTACAGTGGTAGATGCTCTGAGTATCGCCCTATCTTTAAGGATCAAAATGTTGCTTGAAATGGCATTTGACTTCAAAACTTTCTTCTTCATTTCTTCTCACCTTTAGAGACAACATACCCCAACTGGAATACTATTGTGCCACTGTCTCCAGACAGTCGGAAGCAGTTGGAGTTCTTAAGCGGTACACATAAACAAAAACATTTTTTTTTTTTAAAGAAAGACAAACATTCCTGGGTTACGAAAACCCAACAATGTTTGAAAATCTCCTACTACCACCACAGAAAGCCGAGAATGTTGCTTGTGTTGTGATGGAGGACCTAGCCAGCCGAGGAATCGAACACGCGACGCCCGAATGGGACCCAAGCGCTATGCCCACTCAACCACTGACCGGTCGTCAGTGGTTGAGTCTAACATTAAACGTTATTCAGTGTTACTGCTATCCAAAGCCCAAACGTGTGCTCATCGTTTGTTCGCATTTTCTGCAGAAGACTGTATCGTCTGTATTAATTTTAAAAATCCCATATCATGTAACCATAATTCTTAGAATTGAATTTACAATTCAATTTAGAAAATAACATTATTGTGTCACCATTTCACCAAAACTAACGAAAAGCATTGATATATCTCTATGGCGAAAAGAGGTCGTAAATATATTGAATTACATTTGTATTATATTTGGGAGGCGGGTATGGGTACCGCCGCCCGGGAATTTATTGGATAACCATTGGTCGCCCCAATGTCCAGGTCTTGGTGGTCGATGCGTCTGTCCACCTGCTGCTTGGTGGGCAGGATCGAGAGAGACTGGTTGAGAGAGTTCCTTTGACTTGTCCAGCCGTACTCTCTTCAGTGGGAGGGATTTATTCGTACGTTCGTCACTCCTGGACACACTAAGCCCCAGATTCCTACCCAACCGTTATACCTATTTCCTTCCCAAAACTTCCTCTCCTCCTTTCCTTTAAAAAACCCTCCATACAGCATCCCCTAAGATGACATAGGCCCTGAGGGAAAGTATTTTCCTCAGGGCTTCCTGAGTGGAGCTAATGTAAAAAAAAATTACGATAATGTAATTGGTAATATATTAATAATAACCTTGACATTTTAAAGAAATAATTACCAAAAAAACAATTTTAATACATTTTGGAAATTATCACTTTTTGACGAACAAGCGATAATGCTGCGATTTTTTATTCTTCATTTTGGTTATTTATAGAAATTGCTTAATCGCATCTATTGTACAAACTTGTACAGCCCAAGAAGAACTATTATTTTCATTCTTGATTACGAACAAATTACATGTTTCCGCGTAATAGAAAAAAGATTAAAAAAAACTTTGACGTTCGGGTAGATCTGTCCCTAAGCAGCTCCAATGGAATTTGATGTTTGTGCCTAGTAATGTGCCTAAGGAACTCTAAATGAATAACAGTATTTTGTGTTACCTCCCTCCTATAACATGAGTCTTTTTAGAAGATGGGTTTCCCGAATCCTTTACTTAAACAAGCCCTCGACATAAATAGAATCCCCAAAAATAATTATATGAAACACTTTAGCAAAACGTTGAGGCTCGATTCAAGAGAAATATACAGTGGAATCCGTTTATAATGACATCAAAGGGAAATGACAAACACGTCATACTAAGCGGACGTCATGCAAAGCATTTTGTAGAAAATAAACAACCTCCTGTTTTTGTTAGGTATATATGTAAGTATTTATTTTAATAGAGAGAAACACAACATAAATCACTAGGAATGCGGAATGCTGGGGATTTAGTGTTATGAAAGGTGCTATGTTCGTTGGATGTTAGTTCAGTGTGTGGAACCATTTTTAGTGACCTTATTTTATAATCCATTATTAGCAAAAAACCATCTAACGTAGGTAAGGGTTATTTACAGGTACCCATATTATAAATACCCACGCATTACCCATTTAATGCTCGCAAATAAAATAAACCCCAGCGTATATTATTTATATGGAATGTGAGTTAACCGACTATTGTCTATGGTATGAAAAAAATTACGGGCGCTAAATTGCCTCATGGGCGGGATAAAGGCCCCCTACACGGCTAGTTTATGGGACGCTAGTCTCAAGGGCCCCCTTCACCCGCCGGTGGCGAAACTTGCGAAGAGGTAAGGGGGACCTTTTATGTTTCATATTATGTACACAGCACCGGGTTAAGATTGTACATAAACAAATACTTAAAAATACACCACTAAGAGCAGTTTTTCGGTTTACCCAAAATTTGGTGCATTTTTGTGTGGTAAGTTTGTAAGTTTTTTAAAGCTTGACGAATTTGATCCCTATTAGCGCTTGACTTTGGAGATTTTCAGATTTAGATCGTAGTAAAGTTGTCGCGTTTATCCCCGAATTAGATAGATGACCAGTTCGTTAGACCAGGCATGCTTTGTTACTGTTGGTCTAACTGTGCTTCATTGATGTTAAAATTGCTTAAATCTACTTATAATAATAATAATAATAATATTTGGATGACTTGTATAGCGCCGTTTTTGTGAAAAATCACCTCAAGGGCGCTGTACAAATTTATAAAACGTTTATACAATCTTATTTTAAACTATATACAACAACATCTTATGGCTAAAAATTGCATCCATCGGTTCATCGATCACCGATACGAAACTATATGTGCAATGATTTGACCAATGAACGCGATGCTGCTGTAAAAATGCACTGTACAGGCAGAAAATATATACAAGACCATACTTACCTGGAGGGTCACTAGAGATTAACACTGTTATTGTTTATTTAGAGCAATTAAGACACAGTTCGCACGCAGAGGACATAATTGGGAACTATTATTATAATATATAAAATGTTCTGTAATGAGCGTATTTTGAAAACAAAAGCAAAATTTTATGATACTCCGATAGGTATTTTTATTTAAGGGTATGAGAGCCCAAAAAGGTACGTTTTTAATTTGGACCTAAATTCTGTTGGGCTTGTTATGCATCTAAGTTCCGGTGGGAGTTTATTCCAAGCCTTAGGTCCAGACACTCCGAAAGCGCGACTTCCAAATTTCGTATTTGGCTTGCGTTTAGGTTCCATTAGTCTGCCTATAGCTGATGATGTTGCTGATCTAAGGGTTGACTGCCTCAGACCAGTATTTTCTGGGACACATAGTTCAGAGATGTAAGATGGGGCCATTTCATTAATTGATTTAAACACCATCCAGCACAATTTGTACTGGATTCTTTGAGGGCACTTGAGCCAGTGAAGATTACGAAGGTTTTCTGAAATATGTGAATATTTAGAGACTCCGGTTATGAGTCGAGCGGCTGTTATCTAATCTTTATATTTTCACTCTTTTAAAAACGCTTTGTAATTAATTTGAATTAAGTTTGACAGTTCGAGCGTTTGATGAAATTGAATTTAGCAGGAAACTGGTTTTTTTTTTGTAACAAAAGAATTGTCTATAGATTTTTTAAATTATGGATATTTTAAATAGGTTTTTAAATTAGGTACCAAATTTAATTAATTGTTCTTATAATTTACAAACATTAATATTTATAATATATTAAAATTTGAAAAAAAAAAATGTAATAGGTGGCACGCGAGCTGTTTGAAAACTGAATGTAGAGGGACTGAATATATGGAACGGGGGAAGGGGGTCGGTGGGACGGGGAATCGGGAGAGGGGAGAGGGTAGGCCGGGAAGGTGGAAGAGGAACGTGGGAGGGGAAGGGGATGCGTAAGGGGAACGGGGACGCACGGGAAAGGACATGCAGGGAGAAACAATTTATTTCTTTGAATAAGGCATTACAACACATGCCGGGAATAAGCTAGTAAAATATAAATACGTAGTCTTCCGTGTTTATATTTTTTTTTTCTATTGATTAATTGCATTATCATCTTGCGCACTTATTATTATATTTAACAAGTCATTTTAACTCCTAGGGCTCTACAATCAATCTCACACTCTTCTTCAACCCTTTTGTGGTCTCAAATAATTAACCTATTATCTAATTGATTGATTGATCTTTTATTTGGTTTGAAATATTTGATTTGTGTCCGATATAAAGTCAATTTTATCTTACTTCGGGAGAAATTAATAAATAATTTCAAATGCCGAAATTCTTTCTTGAAAATAAAATAAAGTTCATTGCCCTGTCGGGGATCTACGAGGAGAAAGAGATGCCAATTGGCGACATCAGTTTTCTATTTAATCAGCATAGATCACACTACTTGGAGTTTCTGTTCAACTTTTGTTAAAAATGAAACACGACAAAATATTTTTTTCAAATCAAACTTTCCAAATACTTAGGAAGGATTGTTTCACATAATTCAAACAATTCATCAAATGGCAAAGTTTAAAATTTAATTTATTTAAAAGTTATATTGAAGTTCAGTTATCATTATTGGCCAATGATCATACAATAACAGAACTAGAATATAACCTTTACATAACATAACTTCTTCTTGAATAATCTACTTGGAACTGATACGCAAACAATCCACGGATGACGTTATGTCGGATTGTGATACGAGATAAGCATTATCTAGAATAATTACATGGCATTATCAAGGCAATCACACTTCTGAGGGTAACTGCGTCGGTAGTGTCAATAGTCGACTCATAAATATTAAATAACTTGATAGTTAGGTTACCGCCATCAGGTTCACCATCAACATTATCTATGTACATTTACCGTCCACTACCAATATTGTTCAAATAGAGCAATACGGTCGGAGAAAATCAGGAATAAATAAATCACCAAAATAACATCATTTTTTCAACTATTCAGTCGTATTAGTCAAAAAACGACAGCAAAATATGCCATGAAAAAATAATTATAACGCCTGTAAATCTTTGATTCTGTGCAGAAACGGTCGCGCGGTCTGTTTGAGAGATTCTCTTAACTTAACAAACGGATTGCAATCTTTAAAGCACAGGCGTCGGGTGGGAATGCTATCCTTTTTCTACCGGTATTTCAGTGGAAAATACTCCCAGGAACTAACTTCATTGATCTCTTCGGCACCGATGCATAGTTTGGAAACACGCCAAACGCGCGCCCAACGTGCACGGTTAACATTTGTCTCATATAAGAACGGGTTGCTTCTTCGATTCGTTGTGAAACGATTTGCCGGCCTCTGTGTTTCCTTCTTCTCACAACATGGGTCTCTTCAAGACAATGGTCATTCCTTCCTCTCCCCAAAAAGATCCTCCACACAGCATCTCAGATGACACAGGCCCCGAGGGAAAGTATGTTCTTCAGGACCTCCTGTGTGGAGTTAAGGTAAAAAAAAACGCTTTAGACCACACGACTGAAGTAAAATTTCACTAACTTATATGACATTGGGGTGACGTTAACATTGACATTGTCATTCCAGACAATATGGTTTGTTGCATTTCGCACAGTAGTACACACTCATGCGTCTTTTTTTCGCAGGGCAAAAGTTGCTCGGTTTCCTTTTTTAATGACATTGATCACTGTTCGCATCGATCACCGTTCGAATCGATCACCGTTTGCATCGATTACCGTTCGCATCACACTTTTTGTAACGCATCACACTTTTCGTAACAATCACCATTTTTCGTAACGTATTCGCCAGTTTACCGCCAAGTGTCGAGCGTGTGTAAACAATTTTTACTTCAAAAATGATATGATTTATTCAAAAGCATTACTTTGCAATTTATCAGCACCAATAACACTTTTTTCTGTAAAATTTAGAGTTTTTGGTTTTTTAGCTTTAAATCATCAAAATTTTCACGTGTCGGTTAAATTATTTTTTTTGTATTTTTTTGGCTCGAATTGCAAAAATTTGGAAGCATAAATACCGGACGTGGCTAGCGGTGCTGAAACAAATGAAATTAATGTGGCGAAAGAAAAAAAATGTAGATTTGAGTTTCGAATTGTGCCAACGGGAAATTCACGCAGCGTTTTATGTGATCGTTCCGCCGACTCTGCTTTTATGCTTTAGTTTGGATTCCAATTCACCCGGGGCCGTAAAAATGAGCCCCAGACCGAAATTCAATTAAGAATGTGAATGAAATGTAATTGAGGTGAATTGAGTCAAGGAAATTATTATAAAATCCGAAGAAATAAACATGTGACTTAGATGAATTCAAAATTTCACTAACCCAAAAATCATGTTTTCCGATTTTGTAATTTAAGGCGATCAAATAGTCCAGAAAAAAAACGAAATGGAAATTCACGCCCCGAATTTTTTTTATAGGTAGATTTCGTTAAGGCCTGTAAAAAAACATTAATTCATTTTTTACGCATTATTTATTGTAATAAAACGGAAATTTAAAATTGATTTCACGAAACCAAGCGACGCGGAGCCTAACGTCTCTTCCCTCCTCCGGCCAGGGGAGGGAAGAGAGTTCTTCGGTGGACGGTATAAGGTTCACTTTGAAAATCTAAATTCGTCGACTGCCGTATTATCGCCGTGATGTCAAAATAACAACGCGAAAATGCATATTGTTTTTTATTTTGTGAAGTTCGGGCGTAAATATCAATTTTTTGCGATTGTTGTAAAAGGAACTGAATTTACTACATTAAACAATAAAACCATATCCGAAAAGGGGTTTATAAGTAATAGAGTTTGTACTTGAAACTGATTTTTTATAGACCTAATACAAATTTTTTCTAGGCTTTTTAATCACTGGAGCGCTTTTTGCCACTATATGGCACTATTTAAAATACCTCGGATTGCTTTGCTGCCAATTTTGGCAAATTTTTCATTATTTGTTAGTAATAAGTAGAAGTGTACGATTTTATAATATGTTTTTTATTAATCCTACGAATATGTGATAATCGACAAACGATAGGTGAATTCATTGGCTGTATAGAACAATAATCAGTTTGTATGTCTCCATAATAAAATTAGGAGGAATAATTTTTTTTTTAAGTGAGCGGAAAATATTCAAAAAGATTACCAAAAAATCTCGGACAATCGGAGAAAATGTTTTAAATTGCGCTGTCGCTCCAGTGGTTAAAAGACTTATAAAAAAATGACCGTTATTTTTAAGGGCCAAGCTATGTTCTGCACGCAGTATTTAATTGAAGTATCTATAATATTTCTAAGCGACCAAATTTTCAAAATAGATTTTGTATGTTTTTGTATAATTTGGCACTATTAACTTTGGTTTCATCTTAACAGATAATATTTTTTAGGTATACATAGTGTCCGGAAATTCGTAGTACAAGCGGGAAATTGACGAATCCGTATCACATGCAGAACCCAAAACAACTTTTTTCTGTTCCATTATTGGCCCGCCAACAGCTGATCCCTCCGCGAATTAATCCTTTGGTTGTACGGCCGTATATCCTCTTTGCATACTTACTTGAAGAAAAAAGTGTGTGCAGTTCACACGCGTTAGAAGGGAAACTTGCAGAAATCAGTTGAATGCAAACTATCGGGAATAGCACAATTGTTAGGTTTATTTATTATAATACTATTAGACCCGGCCGCACGTTTCTGTGGCTTACGAAACACAAAGCCATTTCCCCACATTTATAAAATCCACGCCACCCGCTTGCCAGCTGCCCGCTGCCCGCTGCCTGGATTGAATATTTGAATTTCTTGGCTTTTATAATAAGCATGTATTATCCATATAAACCTTTTTTTGAATCACTCTATCTGTTGGTGAAAACCGCATGAAAATCCGCTGCCTACTTTAAAAGATCTAAGCGCACATACATTTTGAGCGACTTCATTTTATACTATGTATTGATGCCTGAATTGAATATTTGAATTTCTCGGCTTTTCTATACTATAATAAGCATGTATTATACATTTAAACCTTTCCCTAGAATCACTCTATCTATTAGTGAAAACCGCATGAAAATCCGTTGCGTGGTTTAAAATATCTAAGCGCACAAACATTTTGAGCGACTTCATTTTATACTATGTAATGATAATGATTGTTACAAGTTTAAAAATTATTTAACATTTTATTTTACGAAGCACCGTACAAAGAGGACACCGATCAGTCTATCTCATTATTTTGCAGGCTAAATCCTATATTGTCTCTTTTTAGTGGCATTTGTTTCCGTTTCATCGAGTTTCAAATCACAGCGGTGCTAAAGATGTTTTAACTTCAATTATCTTTTGGGGAATCAACTTTCCAAGGGGTCAACTGTTCGAGGGATCAATCAACTGTCATGAGGATCAACTATCTGGCGGATCAACTGTTCGGGAATCAACTGTCGACGGACCAACTGTCAGCGGACTACTTGTCGACGGATCGATTGTCGGGTCACCTTTTTCGACAGCTTATCTAAATTATTTTTTTACTTTTAACATTATTTCAGAAACTTTTGTAGCTAATTCGACCCATTTTAAAATACATTACAGCTGATATTAGGCAAGACACCGATTTTTTTTGAAATTTGACCTAAAAAAACTAAGACTTTGGACTCTATTTACTCGAATTTACTTATTTAAGCCGCCGCTATCCGAATTTCTATCGATTTATTGCATATTTCTCTTTAAAACATTTGAAGTTTTTAAGCTCGTTGCTGTATGGTTGTAAAACATGGACCTTGAAAATAAATTCCATGAACAGGTTAGAGGCTTTCGAAATGTGGCTTCACCGGAGAATGCTCAAGGTACCATGGACCGACATGATCACCAACACATAAATTCTCAGGCGGGCTAGAGCAGATAGAGAACGGCTTAGATTAATTAAAATCAAGAAAATTTCATATATGGGTCATATACTTCGAGGGGAGAAGTATCACTTGCTCCATTTAATATTGAAAGGCAAGATAGAGGGTCGCCGAGTGCCTGGTAGGAGACAAATGTCTTGGCTGCAAAATATACGAGAGTGGACCGGCAATATAAGTGTGGAGGAGCTATTCCGGGCAGCGCAAGACAGAGAGACCTTTTTAAGAGTGATCGTCAACGTCGGGGGGACCTGATAAGGCACACAAAGAAGAAGAAGAAGCTAGTAAAAAAATGTATGTTATTTTTTAAAATAATATCTATCCCCAAGCCGAAACGCGAATTATATTAAATTCCTTTGATAGAAAAAAAAACGAAAAAGTATGCTCCGAAAGTTATTATAAACACGTTTTATATTAGAATAAGTTAACAATAAAAATCTCAACGAAAACATGAAAGAGAACAAGACACAGAAAAACAGAAAAAAGATAATGGTCGCAACTGGGACTCGAACCCAGACCTCTCCGTCTAACCGGGACGAGCGCATTAACCAATTTCGCTATTGCCACCTTTTGTCAAACCGTCATATTTGTCAATCTCATATTTTCAAATTTTAGAATTGCATTATTATCAACTAATTATTTTTCTCCATATTACGGGCAACTACCCTTTTTTTGGAAACAATCATTCTAAGAATTGGTTTGTAACCTGGATAGCGTCTCGGATAGATATATCCGAATTTATTTATATGGAACAATTGGAGAGGTCTGGGTTCGAGTCCCAGTTGCAACCATTGTCTTTTTTCTGTTTTTCTGTGTCTTGTTCTCTTTCAAAATTTCGTTTAGATTATTATTGTTAACTTATTCTAATATTATATATTTCACTGATGAGAATAACCTTAAAAAAAGTATAAAAAGAAAGTTTTTCTTATAAAAATTGAATAAACATGTTTGTTTCAGTTATTTTGCAATTTATATGTATGAAAAAAATCAGTGTTTTTTTAAATGCTGTTTTAGACAGCCCCGAAGAGATTTTTGCTCTTTTGTAAACGAACCGTGTTATATTAAACATTTCCCAATTTTCGCTTCAATTTTATAGTTTTAAATATTAGAGCGCTCTCTCCAACATTCGCAATTGCATATTTCTCTATCTTCTTCTTTTTGAGCGGGGATGCGGCGCCTTAAACGAAGGCTCTATTAAAAAAAGTTATACCTACTAAAAAATTGACTTTAAACTTGATATAAATTCACCAATTTCCCGCTACGAGTTTCCATTCATCGTGTATAACCAATTATCATATGTAAAGAAGGCCAATCTCACCCTGGGAAGAACTAATTTCGATGTTTATTTTTTATTTACTTATGCAACTAAATAACACCGATAACGGTATTCCAATACGTACGAAAAAACTCAACCTTTTCGTTGTAGTGACACAGGTTTGTAACCAAATTTAAAAAAAAAATCTGTATAATATATGTTTACTAAAAAATATTGAGAATAATAATAATCGTACCTATTAATGAAAAGGATTTATATCATGAAAATTCGTTTTCCTTATGAAACGAAGGAAGAACCTTTAGATCCTCGGACGCTGGGCTGTATAACAATTAAGCAGTCAACCGCATAATAGTCCAACTGTAAGGTCCCTGTTAAGGTTAAATGTCCGAGACAATTGTTTGGTTTTCACAATATAATATCCCTGAATCTTACTCCAGGGGTAAACTGGTAAATTACCTAAAACCTATATTCAATAATATATTAAATGATTTGATACAATTTTTTTTAAAACAACTTTCTTTATAAACTTTTGAAGGTTATTCCCGTCAATATATTTTCCATATTTATTTATACTGGGTTTTACAGATGTTTACCTTTACACGAGAACAATCCAGTTATAAAACTCAGTTATTACACAATTATAAAAATCTACAATTACATACAATTAAATACAAATAAATACAATTAGAAAAACAAAAACATCACAAATAAAAATACAGAATTATATACAAGGTCACTCAAGTAACACATTGCATAAATATAAAAATAAAATCGGATATATTTATCCGAGACGCTATCTATGTTACAAACCAGTTCTTAGAATGATTGTTTCCAATGAAAAGGGAAATTGCCTATAATATGGAAAGATTAGTAGAAGGTAATATTTTTTGTATTTCTTGGGCATTAACTATGTAAAAAATTCTAGACATTTTGTTTTGAAGAGTTTTAATTTTCAATGTACATTTGTTACTTAATTTTAAATTTTCTGCGACCGGTTTCGACACATTCGTGTCATTCATTATGTGTCGTAACCGGTCGCAGAAACTTTAAAATTTAAGTTAAAAATGTACATTGAAAATTAAAACTCTTCAAAACAAAATGAAGATAATATTGTTAATTATAAAATTTGAAACGTGAAATTGGTAATATGACGGTTTGATGGAAGGTGGCAGTGGTCGAATTGGTGGAAGCGCCAGTCCCGGTTAGGCCAGAGGTTCTTGGTTTGAGTCCCAATTGCGACCATTATCTTTTTCGTGTTTCTGGGTCTTGTTCTCTTTCATATGTTCGTTTTGATAATTATTGTTATCTTCTTCTTCAATGATTTCATATGAACTGTGTACTGTATATAATACGCTGATATAAGAATGCTTATGCCCCAACTCCCAATCTCCCATGTAATCGGTCGATGCAAATGATTTAAGAATATTTTTAACAGGATTTATTTCAGTGCAAAAATTCTGGAACTAACTACTAGAACTTTGCCCAGAATATTAACGGAGGGAAATAATTATACCAATTCAGTGGACATCTTCAATTTATCTGTAAACATATATAAAATACTGTTACTGAGGCAGTTCAGTTATGTATAAGAAATACTGTATATTTCTTTGTAAAAGAAATACATACCTATTATATTTAAAGCCCCGAAAAAGGGCGTAAATAAATAAAAAAAAAAACATTTTTTTTACATACTAGCGCAAACTGATCAAAAAGTTAGGAATGTTATAATTGTAGGATTTGTGAAGAAAAAATATTTGCAAAAAAAAATATTTCTATAAAAAAAAATTACGAAGATAAAAAAATTTCCATTCATAAACCGTCTCCGTAGAAAACTTTAAAATCATTATTTAGATTCATATTTGTAATAATTCTGTAAACAAACGCACATTTCAAAAATAGAAAAGTTTGCTAGGTTTGAAGGATAGAATTTTTATTATTATTTATTAAAATAAAATAAAATTGATATCAACTTATCGCTTTTCTGATATGAGTTAACCCGACGCGACAGGTCTATTTGTTTGGTTTTCGGAACAACTCGTAAAGGTCTCATTTAGTGAGAAATATGATAAAAATGTTGTTAGAAAGAGAAAACGTAAAATGCTTTAATTGAATATTATGTTAGAACAAAATAAGTAAAATGTAGATCTCTATAAAACCAAAGATCACAATTTTAAATAAATTTATGAAATTTTGGGAATTGTTTATTAATTTTATTTTTACACGGAATGACAAAAAGCTTAGGTGAGAATAACATTTGTAATACATTTGTCTAATATAATGTGTAGATACATACTGTAGATGTGTTTTTATTTTTTCGTTATCAGCCATAAGAGCCATTTCTAAAACCTTTTTATGTTTGCACACCAAATTTTTATATTTAAAAAATTATATTTTTATTTCAATTTATAAAATTTTTAAGCATATTGTATCACCTTTCAAAAACGATTTTTAGTTTTCGGATATGTTCAGAAATATTCCATTTATTTCGATGTTATTGTTAAGCGAAAATATCTTGACCCTCCGACAAAATATGGACGAGGCCTGTGGGGTTAGATTAAAAACAATCGAAAGAGTTTGAATAAAACTGGGTACATCTCAATATTTTAGAAAACTGATTTTTCAACTCTTAGGGAGTCAAATATTTGTATTAATTTTTTTGCTGTTTAAACCTGGGAAGAGGTTAAAGGTATGCATATTCCTGGATATTGAATTCTGTTCTAAACAAATCTAATGTAATTTTTAGTAAGGTTCAGGTCACCGGTTGTCTGCTGCGATCCTGACTGACGTTTTTTTTTTTTACATTAACTCCACACAGGAGGCCCTGAGGAAAATAATTTCCCTCAGGGCCTATGTCATCTTTGAGGATGCTGTGTGGAGGGTGTTTTTGAGGAAAGGAAGGAGTGAATATGGGTCTTGAAGAGACCCATGTTGTAAGAGGGAGAAAACACAAAGGCCGGTAAATCGTTCCACAGCCGAGCTGTTCAACTCAAGACCGAGTCGTAAAAACGACTCGTTCTCATGTGACTAATGTCAACGGTGTACAAATGTTGGGCGCGTGTTTGGCGTGTTTCCCGACTATGCACCGGTGCTGAGGGGATCAATGACGCTAGTTTCTCGGAGCATCTTCCATTGTAATACCGGTAGAACAAGGTGCTCTAAACTCACTTGTGCTCTAAATATTGAAATCCGTCTGTTAAGATGGGAGAATCTATCAAACGGACCGCCCGTTTCTGCACAGAGTCGAGGGTTTTTTTAAGGAATTTTGGAGCTCCAGACCAGAGGTGGCTGCCAAATTCAACCGTGGGGCGCACTTGCGATTTGTACAGGGTTAGCAGTTGTGTACTATTAAAGTATCTGCGGGCCCTGTACAGTACGCCCTAGCGAGAGGCTAACTTAATCTGGTTTCGATGGAGCCCCCATACCTGAGCTGGTCACTTAGAGTTACACCAAGCATAGAATCAATGGACGTCCTGTTCGGAAGAATGCTTCCGTTGAAGGAGACTAGATTATCATTTCGATCTCTTTTAGATGTTATAAAACAAGATTGGGTCTTTGAAACATTAAATTCGACGAGGTTTTTTTTACCCCAAGAGAAAACACTCTCGAGGTAGTCGTCCATTCTTTGCTTCAAAGCCGTCCGAGTTATTGGGGTTTGTGTGCTCTTTGGAGGACGTTCGAGATTAGTTTACTTTCTCAAAATCTAGTGGCAGAAACCTGTTTATATTCTTGGGTGTTTTCTTATTCATATTTCTGCCTGCCCCGGCCCTGCCCGGGACCCAGTCCGTGTATTTCTACGACTGCACTAGAATGGGCGAGCTATCCCGTGGTACACGGAAAGGGCGTGACGCTGCGGATCGGTCGGACAAATGTGTTTTTGTGTAGACGCAATGATGCTGAATGGATGTCGGATATTAGAATCACAGACCGACACTCTGAGTCTCAAGCTGAAGCTAGAAAAAACATTAATTTCAACACAAAACATTTAAATAAAATTTGCAAAATTAATTTTACCAAGAGAGATGAATCGAGACGTCCTCTTGGGGGATTGCAGACTACTATTTTTCAACCTTCTGTCTTGCAAATTGTAATTAAACTTGACGGCCTCCGTGGTCGAGGGGTAAGGCCCTTGACTCGCAATCTGAAGATCGTGGGATCGAATCCCAGCGTTCGTAAATTTAATTTGAATTCGTGTTATTCCACAATTAATTAATATAAAATTAATATGTGCTATATTTACGGCACGTTCCAGAGTGGAAGATACTAAGTATCGCCCTCAGTATCACCCTTAAATTGAGTAGCATTATTATTAGATTATTCAGAATTAAAACGTTGCTTTAGCCAAGTTTGGTGACCAAATTTGAATAGCCAGGTACTTTCCCTTCTCCTTCCCCAGCACTTGTACCTTCAGCTTTATAATATACCCCATTGAGGATGCCATAGTCCCACTGGATCCAGACGGGAGCAGTTGGGACTCTTGTGAGGTATTCAAATAAAATAAAAACTAAACCAAAAATAACGTAGTGTTTTCTAAATACTATTAGGTACTTACATTATTAGAAACCTACTTTTTTTTTTTCGCAGAATTTTTAAAGTCGATGTAAGTCGCAGATGAGCTTGCAAGCATATTTTTTCAATATGAGCTATAGAGCTTGGACATATTCTATTGAGGCCGTTGAACTGTAAAAAAACAAGACAAAATGTCACATAATTATTTGTGCCTTTTTAAATAAAACATATTTTCGAATCTCGGGCGAAGGCGGGTTATTGCATAGAGTTTATGCATATGCGTAAGTTACGATTTTTTTTCAAGCTAACAAAAACTAGAAAATTAATTGGGCAGATACGACAAAAAAAAAATTCAAGGAGAAAATTTACACACAAAAATACGATGAAAATAAATAAAATTTAGTACATTTTTCGTCCTTCTTCGTATCTCCTAGTGACACAAACTTCATTCAAATGTTAAGTCCGTAAATCGCCCTCTGTAGATGTGTTGTGATATCCGTCGCGCGTGTGGCGTGTGGGAGGGTTAATAACTTCCCTCCCGACCCTCTTCAACCTGTTCTCACACTCACCCCCGGCGCACCAAGTGACAGCCTCCTACAGCTCCTCTGAGGGGTGAAATCCACCCTCACTGGGTTATTCTCAACTGTTTTTGGCTGGTTAAAGCCAGAACTTTGTTATCTCGCAGACGTTAGATCAAAGAATTAGTGAAATATTAATTCTGGAAGTGTTGTAAAACATTATCATGTTTTTGATGTGATGGAATCTCACTAATTATTTTAAGCACATAATAAAGAAGAACACATGAAATTCCTTGTGGGCGTGTTTCGTGAACCAAAAGAACGATTTACAATTAAAAAAAACATAAATTTGATGTACACCACTTTTATTTTATTAAAACTCTAACGGTTGCGGAAGCACCCTTCCTTCAATATTAGTCAGGAGAATATTATGACTAACCTATGATATCGAATATTAGTTAGGAGAATATTATAACTAACCTATGATATAGAATATTAATAGATATACAAATTTTTGGTGTTTGAGTGGGAGGTAAGCATAGGGTAGGGGTAATTGCGGGATTTCCGGGAAGAACAGAGCGGTTTATTGAAAAAATATTTAGAATAGCACTAAAATATTAATTAATTTTGTTATACAAAATTCTTTTATATTATTATAATGTATAGTATACACTATACACATAACAAAAATATATTTATATAAAATATTATTCCTATGGTAAGCTATTCTATTTGTTTATTGCGTTAAAAAAAACTTTATACGTTTGTTCCACTTATTTATTTTTTACCGGACCGGTTTAACCATGCCAAGGAAATTTTCGTATTTTTTTGTTTGAAATCTGGGCTTGGTTATTTATTATTATTTACTTGCTAAAGCATACTAATATCTCGTCGAGTCGTGTTCCACTGAGTCATGGGTTCCACTGGGTCACATGAATATCAGTGCGCGGGAACCGGTTTCGGTAGTTTGTGGTCGTTCGGCATAAGAACGTTCTGGTTCAGTTCAAATTGTACTAATTAGAGAAGTGGAATCATTTTTATGCTTCGTGTCACATCTAAATATACTACACCTCAACGAGGGAAAGTCTGAATTCCCGACCAATTAGATCCAATTTTGATAATGACAATTACTGTATTTATTTCTTAATAATATTACGTTGTAGGATTCTTCAAACAAATACTTCCGATTTTAAAAATGATGCTTAAATTCAAAGCCAAATTCTAGAGTCCATCGAACCGGAGTTACAGACAGAAGCACAACCTAAATTAATATTTTTAATATTATTTAGAAAGTAAACTTGGAATATGATTTTTAATATTATTTTTTTATTGTTTATGTATAACATTGTTACAGCATGGAACATAATATAAGGCAAAACAAAATAGTGAAAAACATATCTTTATGAATTTCTACGCCAATTAAGAGTGCTACTCTTGATCTTGTCGTAGGAGTTATTTCATTATTATAACATAATTTTACATGGTGTACAATAAATATAAACTTAGGTAATTACTAGGATATTGTGACGTTAATTTTTAATAAGGCATGAAGTGAAGTTATAACATTTTGATAGGTGATATTATTTTTTTTAAAGATTAATTTGACCTTATTTTTAATATATGAAATCTGTTTTGATATTTAAAAGTTTTATTTTCTTTGAAATCCTTTGTTTTTAGCAAGAAATTTGGAATATTTAATTGATTTTTAAGCTTCTATTTTAACTGACACAACCAAAAAAAAAATTAAACCTATTTTTAAATTATTTATAAATTATTAATTAATTTTTCAAAAGAAGCAAACACATTGTGACTTAACATTTTAAATAAATAAAAAGAAAATACTTTGTTTTACGTCACTTTATTAATATTTTATAGTCTACCGGTTTCGGTACCTCCGCACCATCATCAGGACTGTTGTAAAAATACTAACAAATACAGAGTAATATACATATACATATATTTGTATATTACTCTGTATTTGTTAGTATTTTTATAACAGTCCTGATGATGGTACGGAGGTTTCTAAACCGGTAGACTATCAATAAAGTGACGTAAAACAAAGTATTTTCTTTTTATTTATTTAAATGATAAATGGTTAAAAATTACCTCTATGAATAAACTCGTTGGCAAGTTGATTCGACCAGTTGTAAAGTGGATTGCAGTTGAGAATAAGGGCTGGGGTTGGTTGAATCCCTCCCCAGTTTAATGTTGTGGCGTCCGTCGCAAATGTTTGGCGTTTGTTGCGTTTAATTTTATTCTTCCGCTTGTCTTATGTTTTTATTGCCGGCAATTCGCCGTACTTGCTTATTTTTATTAACGTTTATCGCCCGGGCAGATGGGCAGTCTCACAGAATTATGGCCCTTTGTTCAAAATTACGACGATTGTAATTTTTGTAATCGCAATGTGGATTTTTATTGGATTCCATGGCAATTAGGTTATCAGATACTCAATAAATAATGTAGAAAATGAGTTTTCCAAAACCTATCAAATGTTTATTGAATAGATCAAGAACATTTGCCTTTGGTAGATGACAAAATTATGTTATTTGCGTAATATATAGTTAGATTAGGTATGTTTTTTTATCATAAATAATTCAGAACATAACATCTACAGTGTACCCTTAATCATTCGGTGTACATAACATAACAAATATACACATAAATAATTATTTAATTAAAATCATAAAAATGTATTCCATGGAATGTACATTTGCAATAAGTTCTCATGAGGACATAGTAGGTACTATCAAGTTTATCGTAAACAATCTATATTACAGAGGAGCATGTATGAGACGATGCATGAATGTGAATCGTGTAAGAATTTATGCCAGACAGGAAATGGACATGGAAACGGAGTGGTGGTTAGTTTGTTAAATCAAACATATTAATTTCGGTTGTCTGTACGTGCGTTAGGTAGTCCTGTGTAAATGAACGCAATTCATTGTTCAATTAACTCGAATTTGGTTTTCATATTTGTCATTTTCAAAACTGGAACTGCTTGCATGAAGAATTTAGACAAGTGTTAAAGTAGATTTTTTTTTTTTTTTTTTTTTAAAAGAAAGACAAACATTCCCGGGTTACGAATAACCCAACAATGTTTGAAAATCTCCTACTACCACCACAGAAAGCCGAAAATGTTGCTTGTGTTGTGATGGAGGACTTAGCCAGCCGAGGAATCGAACATGCGACGCCCGGGTGAGACCCAAGCGCTATGCCCACTCAACCACTGACCGATCATATATAATAGACGGCCTCCGTGGTCGATACCCAGTATCCTCATATATAATAGACGGCCTCCGTGGTCGAGGGTTAAGATTCTCGACTAGCGATCCGGAGGTCATAGTTCAAGTAAATTGTATCTGGTTGATTTGTGTTATTTCATAATTTATTGTTTTAAAAACAATATATTTGCGGCACGTTCCAGAGTGGAAGACACTCTCATCTCTCATCACCATATTAGTGAACGACCACCATTCAGAATTGAAACGTTGCTTGAAGTGGCTTGAGCCGTATTTGGTGACTAGATCTTATTGGCCAGGTACTTCTTCACTTTCCATTTTCCTATTTCTTTCCACTCCCCATTTCTTCAGCCTCACAACGTACCCCAATTGAGGATGACATTGTCTCATTGGCTCCAGGCGGTTGTAAGCAATTGGGAATCTTGTGCGGTACTCACATATTTTTTTTATTTTTTTAAATATATATTTTAAACTAAAACTTATTTTTGCAGCCATTTTCAAAACTGGAACTAAACTATTTGTCGAAAATTCAGACTACCCGTAATTTTCACAGTTCTTTGCATAATTAAAAGAGGAATATTATGAAATTCAATTCAATTTAATTTATTCATTTTTAAAACATTACAAAATTAAAATTTTAAAGCGTTTTAAAAAAGATAAAATATTATGATTCAAACAGATTTAAGCAATTAATGAAGCACAATCATACTAATAGCAACAAAGCTTGTTGTTTGAATCATGCTTCATTGATGTTAAATATATCGATATTCGAAGTGATTCTATTTAACAACAAGACAGCTCTCCCGACTGGCATAACCATTGGCAAGTTAGTTCTGCAAGCCGGGAGATCAGTTTATGCTGTCGGTGACGGAGATAACCATCGGGAACATAGAAACTAATGCTCTCCATGATAGCCGAATTTTCGAACCTTCCACGAATCAGTAAGTAATTTGTTACAATAAGCACATCCCTTCTGACCCGTAGAAGCATGCCCAAGAGAAAGTATGGGTAGGGTAGAGCTACGGGTAGTAGCCATACTTCCTCAAATAAAGAAATGTGGCAAAAACAACAAAAGTGTTTCAGCAGTATTAAAAAAAAACTTTCCTAAAAATGCAATTGCTTTATATTTCAATAAAAATTCTAGTTGCATGATATTTCAAGGTAACTAATGTTTTTACTAAACTGTAGAAACAATTCACTTTAATATAAGTCTTCCCGTTGAACAATTCCAAGGTAGATCGCTATCATGGCACTACAAGTTCCAGGAATCTGGGAAATGTCTCCGGGGTATATTATCCCGCCGTGATTGTGCCACGTGTTTTTGCGGTGGAGGAATGTGGGAAAAATCCAATAATGTCACTTGGTGCAGAAGGCGAGACAGTTAGTCCACTAAATCTCATGTCAGCCTGGTACTCGTGTACGCCGGGAACAATTCCGGAAAACGTTTTCCTCTCTTGGGGAAATTCCACAAACCGTTTTCACGATCAGGGAAATCGGTGTTTTTTGGTTGGTTTTATATGCTAACATGTGAAAAAAAACGAATAATTATTTAAATAAGCTTTAGGTGTTTCAAAGATCCACAGCTAATTATTGAAATTGCACTGCTAGTTGAAATATTGAGGTATTGAGAAATTGCAGATAGAGTTTTGAAAATAACATAATTCCAGAGCTCACCGTACTATGGCTATTTGCATTGCTTTCTCTCTCTCTCTGGTTACAATCCTGGGATTGGTTTACAGCTATTTCCTCTAATCTTCTCTTCCATTCTTCCCTGTCTTGTGCTTTATTTTGCAGTAATTCCATTTTTGAAGTAAAACTTCTTTACGCACGCTCGACACTTGGGGGTAAAATGATAAATACGTTACCAAAAAATATGAAACGTTACGAAAAAATATGAAACGTTACGAAAAAATATGAAACGTTACGAAAAAATGTGAAACGCTAATCAATATGAAACGCTTATGAATGTAAAACGCTAATCAATGATATGAGTTGAGTTGAGTTGAGTTGAGTTGAGTTGTGAGTTGAGAGTTGAGAGTTGAGAGCTGAGAGCTGAGAGCTGAGAGCTGAGAGCTGAGAGTTGAGAGTTGAGTTGAGTTGAGTTGATGGGAATGTTGAGGGAATGGGGATATTTATATTCCTGTTATTGTTACATTGTTAATGGACGGCATAAGTTAGTGAAGTTTTACTTTAATCGTGTGGTCTAAAGCACACTCGTTTTTTAAAAATATTACATTTACTTACAGCAATGAAACGCCTGTGTTGACTTGGCAATTACAACGTGATTGTTAGCTAGTTTTTTTTTTACAAAATATTATGAAATTGACATATAAAA
This sequence comes from Limnephilus lunatus, assembly GCA_917563855.2. Lineage (NCBI taxonomy): Eukaryota > Metazoa > Arthropoda > Insecta > Trichoptera > Limnephilidae > Limnephilus > Limnephilus lunatus. Next base: position 13,452,464 of record OU830601.1, on the reverse strand, counting down.
ATAAAATCAGTATTTTATTTTAATTTATTCAATTTAGTATGAATGTGGATAATAAGACGAAACGAGAATAATTTTGAAGCAATTAAATTTCGTTTTGACAAAAAGACATAGTGATAAATGATAAGAAAAAAGGCAAGTGAAACTTATTAAAATGCACACACAAGCAATACCTATAGTATACTCTATATATAACATACAATCAGTACCTATAGTATATCCTATAATATATGTACACAGTAGGCATAAATGAAAATATGTTAGGGAATGCTCCTGATAGATATGTTAAAGGAAGTAATCAATGGTTTTACTCTTAAAAGAAACTTTTGGTTTGCGTGTTTCTAATGTCAGTAGGTAGAGAATTGAATGGCTTAGTAGCATTGTATTTAAAGCTTCTTTGCCCATAAGGTTTGACAAACCGGGATGATAAGATTTTACATGTGACTGTCTTAAGGCTCTAGTGCTTGTTCGTTCTTCAAAAATTTGTGTATTTTTAAATAAATAGAGGCGTATTTATCTGAGATGTTTCTTTAATTACTTTTTTTTTAATTCAGCCAAGAAATTATTATTTTTTTAAATTTTCTTTCGAGTGTATTAAACCATGAAATAACACGGTAATTTATTTACTCTGTTAAATGTGGAAGAAGACCCTCGCTACATTGCCCTTAAGGTAATTTTTCACAATAACGGCGCTCTGCACATTTTCAAATTATTATTATTACCTTCTTGTATGTCATTTATAACGGTGGCATGTAAATACTAAAACTGTTAATAATAATAATGACTCATTCAGTTTATTCTGCTGGTCATAAAACAATAAATTGCTCAATCATAAAACGCAGTGTCCACATTTTGTATGCAACGTTCATCTCCGTCATAGTATGATAATATCTCCTGCGTTATTTAGTCCCATCGAGTGCTGAATGTTAAACACTACACTATTCGTATTGATATAGATTACGGAGTTGGCCTTTGAAATACAAAAAATGACCTCGAAGGATGAAAATAATACTCCCTTTGGATTTTCATGAGAACTTCAAGTGTTCATTGTATACAGGTCAGCAATATGATTCTTTTTAAAAATTTTCTTTATTCTTTGCTTTGAATGGTTACATCATGTGTGGATTTTTCGACCACCATGCTAGGCTCATGCCCATGTTATGGTGGTCGATTAATTATCGTATAATACATAGTAAATATAACCTATTGCAGTATTGTGCCAAACCTATTTTTAAGTTAAATTAAATTAAAACAAATAACTTTGTACAACACCACTATATAATCAATTTTATCGAGAGATTAATCTATTATCCTGACGAAGAAAACTTGGTTTTTGAAACATGTCGTTATATAGTGGTGTTATGTAGGATAATTTGTTTTCATTTAACTTAAAATGACGTCACAAAGCGTGTTTGCATAGTTTGAAGAAGCATTTTATTCCAAACTAGTTGGGATAGGGATACCCGGTTTCGCTCAGGACAACATTCGAGAGTGTTCTGGAATGTTCCACAATGATGTTTCCTAGTCTCTATTCCCGAAAATTCCACAACATACTACGCCACGCCTTTCAGAACTTTCTAGAGCTCTATAGAACCATCTAGAACTTTCCGGAAGATGGTTCTACAAATATCAAAATTGCATCGATGGATGCAATTTTTAGCCATAAGTTGTTATAATTATTTTCTAGTTTGAAGTTGGAAGTAAGAGTATATTCAAGTTTGTACAGCGCCCTTGAGGCGATTTTTCACAAAAACGGCGCTATAAAAATCATCCAAATAAGTAGAATCACGCCTCCAGTCCAAAATTACATTATTTTACTTTCCATAGTTTCTGTAACAAAATATAACATACCAAAGCAATGAATGCACGATATGCATCCCAGCAATAAAAATGAAACATTATGTTAAAAAAAATAACTTTTGCATTAGTTTCTATAACCAACTGAAACCCTATTTAATCATCACACACTTCACAAGAAACAAAGACATTTGAAGAGCTGTTCAAAAGTTCCTATCTACTTCGTATTCAAATTCTCTCTGCATTGTGGGGATATTTCATTACAATCATTGTATCAATATCAAATTACAGACTTCGCGTTGTATTTTTAGACCCCCTTTTGGGGGCCCCTGGGCCTAAACCGAGAGGGCGTAGTACCCGCCACGAGCAACCCTTTGTTCGCTCGATCATATGAATTGACGGAATTTTATTTGGATTTGTGATTAAATGTCCCCTTTCGAGAACAATAACTTTTGGAGTTACGCAGTTGAAGAGAATTCTTTAAAAAATAACGTTACTTTGAACAATTTTAGAATGTTTATTTTTTCAGCTGTTTTTTTTTTACATTAGCTCTACACAGGAGGCCCTTAGGAAATCAATTCCCCTTAGGGCCTATGTCATCTTTGGGGATGCTGTGTGGCGGGTCTGTTTACGGTCTATTAAAAGGGAGAGTAAGTAGTGGGAAGGAAAAGGTGAGAGGGGTGGGTAAGAATTGGGGGGTCATTGTGTCCAGGAGTGACGGACGTACAATTTAATCCATCCCTCTGCGGGTAAGGCGATGTTCCGAGAGAGTCCTGCTAGAGAGATCTACAAGTCTCCCTCCACCGGTCTCTCGCGATCAGTTGGTGGGCAGACATATCCGCCACCAAGACCTGGACAAACCTCACCCCATGAATCCGGGAACCCCTGATAAGATACCAAATGTAGCAACCTCTTGGGGTGACCTATGACAGAGGTGTTGTTTATCCAATAAATTGTTTTCGAGAAGGCGGTACCCATACCTGCCTCCCAAATTAAATATCTATTTAAAGTAAAAAAAAAAACATAGCCTTGGTAATAGCTAGACACCTTCTTGCTATAAAAGCCCGCCTTGGGTAATATTTCACATAAATGACTCATATTCGATATTCTACGTATTTACACGGTCGTAGTACTGAAAAGCATTTGAAATTATTCAAAGTATCGGTTAGTATTCGACAGTAGTTGTATTTGACAATTTCCATTTCAGTTTGTACAATTGTGCATATCCGCGCGGTTTAAAATCACACTGAACTTTTGTCGCCGGTCTCCATTGTCAAGTATTTATTCGGCGTATGTATGACTTTCGCAACTCGCGTTCGCAGCCCACATTCATTCCCTCACAAAACCCAGCAACCCGAGTACTTTACCACCCAATACAAACCCGAGTTCGCCCCCTTATATCAACATAGGCAGATACCCATTAATTTTTCAATCAGGATCTCATTCACGTTCACAATGTGAATTTAAATAACTTTGATACGCTGGGCGTGAAAAAAACAATTTATTCTGACATCCTCGCCACACCCAGTACATTGAAAGTTTGAAGGAAATAATATTCAACATGGTCCTTCGACAATGGACACCCAATATCAAAAGAATTCGGTATTAACCCCTCAGGATAATTTGTTCGTTTTTAGAAACAATTCAAATAGATATCATAGAAATTGTTGTGACTCCCTTACTATCGTACTGAGAAATATAGTCTAAACACTCTAAACGGCATTGGAAAGATAAATCACCACGCCATATACAGTTTGTCAAATAAGAGTAGAAAATATATAAGGGCGCCACCGTCGCCCAAATGGCAATACTAAAAATATAATCATGGTGTTAATCTAAAGCTGCGTAACTTACATTTATATTAAAAAATAAAAAGGCATAAAAGTGAAGAAAAAAATATCCACTGATTTCAAAATTAGAATTGCATATAGGTATATTATTATTATACGTTTGCAATTTTGTGTTAAAATAATGAAGAATAACGATGTTAAAATAAAATATATAGCACACTTTAGAAATTGCTCACATTTATTAAATAATAGCATAAGTACCTAGCGTTGCCCGGGTTTAAGATCATGCCTCTAATTTGGGATCTGAATATATTTAACTCATTCAGATCTAAAAGTAGTGTTAACTAAACTCGTACCATTGATGATTCTTCCTTTCCACATACTGTTAAATTCAAATCTATGCTAAATTAAATGAAAGCCAATCACTTTGTAAAACACAATTTAATCAAATTTATGTCATTTAGCAGGTACCTTCACAACAACAACATTTTTTTTATATGTGTATACAGTGTTTTGTATTTTCAGTGTCATTGCCTTTTTAAAGAATATTTGATAGATAAATTGGTGTTGCCGGCCTAAAAATTTCTTAGTTCCATTTTTTATATTTTCTACTCTTATTTGACAGACTCTATGTTAACCATAAAATAATTAAAATGTACACCTCTATGAAACAAAAGTTTACGACAGCAGTTTGAAAAAAAAATGTTTCAAAGTTTTTTATTAATTATTTTTACATGAAACAACACAAAAATGAGGTGATAATAACGTTTATAGTATATTTGTCTAATAAAATATGTATGTGTTTTTTTTGTTACCAGCAATACTTACAGTACAGTACAGCAAAAAACGTGAGCACTTTTTAAAATCTAGTTATTTCTAATAATAAAATTAGAAAGCGTATTTCATCATCTTTCAAAAAAAAACTTTTTTTTCGGACAACTTTACAAATATTCCATTTATTTCGTTATTATTGCAAATGGGTAATATTTTTCCTTCTGACAGAATATGGTCGAGGCTTAAGGGGTTAATAAATTACTTCGATATTTAAGGACGGCTTCGGTCATCTTGCCTACCTATACAAATACTAAAAAGCAATAAAACGTTTCTTATATTTTATAACTACATGAAAAATATTGAAAAACAATTAATTGTTATTTACAACCCGTAAATTGAATTTTTATGTCATTCCCAATTGGAGTACTCTGTGAAGCTAAAAAGAGGTGTCGAGGGGGAAGGGATTTTGAAGAAGAAGTTTGTGAAGTGTCCGACTATTCAGACTGGTCAAAATACGTTTCGATTCCAAATGGAAATATTTCACCCAGGGCCATATTGAGAATATAATATATGGACTTACCACTTTTTAATATTTTGACTTTGCTTTGTATCTTCCTCTATGGGCTACAGTGGTTGAAATATCCAATTAATCCAAACCCTGGAAGTGATCCTATTATTATCCCACCTATAAACCACAATTTCTCCTGACCGCTGTAATAATAATTATTATTCTTTATGTTTCACAGAAAAGGTTTTATTCCACTTTGGCCAAGAGCTTTCCTAACTTGAGAGCTTTTAATACGCCCCTCGAATACCTCTAGTCTCCGTTCTCGATGCGTATGTTATTATGACACTCTAACACTCTTGTTAGTGCCCGGGAGTAAAAAGCAGTTAAACTGTTAAACGGCACTAGCTGGATAGGTACTGAAAACTTCAGTCACAAATATTAAGTACCGATGGTTAACGATGTTTACCAATAGTTTCAAATTGGTACCTCTTCGCTACCCGCAGGTTGAACTTGAGGAAGAAAGCTCTATTTAGTTGTGCGAATGGTAGCAGCGTTGTCATCTCAAAACTTTGGAAACCATGATAAAAACCATGCTTAATTTACACTATATAGGCAACTCCTCGTAAGCAGAGAGAATGGAAAGCCACACATCTTGGCTTCTACATTACCTATCCTCAAAACCTAAACCTTACATCCATATTTGACTGTCCTAAAACGGGAATCCTCCTTGTTGGGCAGTCAAAACATTTCATAAATTATGTATACAAATTTATAATCTTGTACTAAATAAATAAATAAGAAACTTAACGCAAACATTGTGAAGATGTGGAAATTTAACAAATATTTCTGAAATAATTATTTATTTTTATTTGAATATTATTTAATTAATAAAGAAGAAATGAATCTAGGTCCGTAGATAAGTAGGTTTAGGTACTATTTTGCCAGAAAGATAATCATATAGTTATGTCTTCAATAAAAAATAATAGCAAAATCTTAATATATAAATCAAAGTCGGGTTAGTTACACTATTTATAACTCAACTGGACTGATTTTTATGATCTTTAATTGGTTGGATTTGTCTCCTCCCCGAATAGCAGAATAGCTATTAAAACATCGCAAAAATTTACGCAAAAAAAGATGAAGAAAATTCACTTCCTCATACATTTTGTATGGAACGAATTAGTATTGAATAGTGAGTGAATTCCAAAAATTCAAAAATATCAAATGTCAATGCGCTGACTGTTTTGCTTTTGTTCTTAAACATATAATGCTGTCCCTCTTTCTTACACACTAAATGTCAACAGTTGAAAACGAAACAAATGGTGAACGTATGTCTGCACCCCTCCAAAGGAAAAATACAATAATTATAATAAATCTCCCTCACACGTATAAAGAAAATGAAACGCCATTCCCTTAAATAAGTTGAAAAGTAGGAAAATCACACGAAATACAAACCCGTACATAACGCCATCTCTGATACTCAAAAAAAAACATGGACATGGATAATTGCTTCATTATGTAATTTTTAACTTAATGAAAAAATTGAATTTAATTTAGCTAATTATTAACATAACAGTTATTGATTCAGAGGCGGTATGAAGTTCGCCGAGTCAGCTAGTAATTTAATAGATAAATATTTAATTTATTCACTACTTGCGGCTTGATAGTAATGCTTCTTCAATCTCACTAAGAGGCAGATCAGGGAACTTTATGTTCTTGCATTATCCGTTTGAGCCGCTCTTTTGAATGTTACGTAAAGAGAATTCTAGAAGTTCACGCCTCTTGTTTGCCAAAAAGTCCTTGCAACAATAAAAGAGGGCATAATGCTCCGCCATTGTGCCGGCGAGCTTTGGGAAAGGAGATATGGCGGCACATCCGGCTCTGAAAGCTCCAGAACTGCAATCGTAGGAAATATTAAATGAACACCTTTTTCCGAGCTTTCAACAATAGCGAATTAGTTCCTTTCCTTATTGTGGAACAATTTTTTGTAAGTAAAATTTCTTTACACACGCTCGGCTTGGGGGGTAAGCTGGTAAATGCATTACGAAAAGTGTGATGCGTTACGAAAAGTATGATGCGAACGGTAATCGATGCGAACGGTGATCTATGCGAACGGTGATCGGGCGAGGCGTACATACTGCATAACTACGGTAATGCGTACATACTAACCCAAGGTCGTAGGTCACCCCGATGTCATAGGTCAACCCAAGGCTGTAGGCCACCCCACGGTCGTAGGTCACCCCAGGGTCATAGGTCACCCCAAGGTCATATGTCACCCCAATGTCATATGTCACCCCAGTGATATATGTTATTTTATAAGTTAGTGAAGTTTTACTTCAGTCGTGTGGTCTAAAGCACACTCGTTATTTTTTTTTAAACGACTTCGAAATGGAGGAGGTTATCAATTTGACGGTGTTTTTTTTTATATTTGTTACCTCAGAACTTTCGATTGGGTGAACCGATATTGATGATTCTTTTTTTTATTAGAAAGCTGGTGCTTCCCGTGTGGTCCCATTTTAATTTGGTCCCAGTTCTGACAATGGGGTCCATGAGAAAACCATATATATCTTATATTTGCAATAAGTATGTGCGCGACAAATTGACGAATAACTCAATATTACGCCAACAGATTTCGATGTTACCAAATTTACAAATTTTTAAAGTGAAATTATTTTTTAGTAATATTTCGTGTTTTAGTGTAAATGTGTTGTATCCATGATGCTACAAAAACACAGGTAATCGGTAGTGCTGTAGTTTTTTTTAGTAAGGCCGTTAGTTGTTAAATGGATTTTTTTTTATCCGATTGTTTTTTGGCTGTTTTTGTAATAAACATAACAAAACTAATTTTTGAAAAGCAGTTATTCATCCCTGTAGTCGGGTTAATAATTTAGAGTAGGCGGTAGCTCACATATTTTCCTTCTGAAGGGCTTTCCATCCCCCTTTGTTTTGCTTCGTCATCATCCCCTTAATACAAGCAATAATAACTACCAGCCACCCTCATTGCAAATAAATACACACGCAATCACTCTCAATGGCACTTACAACTCTATTATGCGCCGAATAAACTGTACATTCCGTTATTTGTCCTTTTGAAAACATTATTACAATTTCGAGTATAATGAATTGTTCAGATTTCAGATGATATTAAAGTTGCAATAAAGGGTATATGTATGTCTTAAGAGGCCGGTATTCGAATTTCTACCGATTTCTTGCAAACCTCCCTTAAAAAATTGAAGTTTTTAAGTTCTTAAAAAAATATATGTTATTCTTGAAGATCTAGACATTCGTCGCGCCCAAACGCAAATTATGTAAAATTCCCTCGATAGAAAAAAATTGCAAAGTATACTCCAAAAATTATTATAAACACGTTTGGTTCAGTTATTTTACCAGTTATATGTATGAAAAAATTTACAGCGTTTTTTTAAATGCTGTTTAAGACAATTATCGCAAGGTTTTTGCTATATTTTAAACGAGTCGTGTTTTATTAAAGATTTTCATGATTTTTGCATCGATTTTATCGTTGTAAATGTTAGCGCGCTCTTCTAACATTCGTAATTTATACGCCGGGAACGGAAATAACCAGAGAAAACCGGAAATATGTCATTTTTAAATCAAATTTTAGACGTATTGACTCTTTTCCACAAAAATTATAAATTGATTTCGAAAGATTGTTCTTTTATCTAGTAAAAGCATGTTTTAAATTTTGATAAAAAATATTTTTAGTATGATATGGTTATACCATAGGTCGTTGGCAGATTTGTTAAATTTTCAAACAAAAAATCTTATTTCGCAAGACATATTTCATATCATGTAATCATACATTATTGTAAATAAATACGTCATATTTAAACGCATGTTTCAAAATTTTAATTTTAGTTCAAATAGAATTATTTAAAAAATATATCCGAACACTTATTTATGACGAAAATTCTATATTTTGTCTATCTATTTACAGCCTTACAAAATAATGTATTTCAGTTTTTTTGGCACATTTATTTTGCTTAGACATTATTGAAAAATTATAAATACTTATGATAAAAAAAAATAACAAAAGTACATAATTTTAATATTGTTATCATCACGCCTTTCAGAATTTTTGGATGTAAGCATAAATTAAAGCAAATTTGGATTGAAATAAAATCATTTTTTTAGCTTCGACCATTGGTCGAAGATATTGGGTTATAATTTTTAAAAGCTGGTAAGAAGATTAATTAAACTTTCTCATTGGAACCGCCCTGTCCGATCGTAAGAACATATTTCGACGAAATGTGGATTTTTGGCCGTTGGCTGGTTAAACGCCCTTAACTATATGAAGCAGAAAACGTGTGCGGTTAAACATTCTGACGTCATATAGAATTTTATAGAATCCTATGTATTCGAGGCCACAAGTGGTGTCCCGCAAGGGTCCCACCTCGGCCCAATATTATTCTTAATATTCATTAATGACATTGTAAACATATTTAAAGATGTACAAGTCCTAATTTTTGCAGATGATCTAAAATTGTTTAAAAGAATACGAAATATATATGATTGCCTAATTTTACAAGCTAATTTAGATGATTTTTTTAAATGGTGCGAACAAAATATGTTATTTTTGAACATTGAGAAATGTCAAGTAATACGATTTTCAAGAACTTATTCTCGTATCTTACATGAATATAATTTAAATAATGTTAAATTAACACCAGTATCACAAATTCGTGACTTGGGAGTTATATTCGAATCAAACTTAACATTCACAGCACATATAGATGATATAACTAATAAGGCTTTAAAGATTCTTGGCTTCCTTTGTAGAACCCTAACTGATTTTAAGTCCTTGTATTGCATGAAAACACTCTACATTTCACTAGTCAGAAGCCAAGTGGAATATAATTCACCTATTTGGTCTCCTTTCTATAAAGTACACTTTAACAAATTAGAACGGGTTCAACACAAATTTCTTATGTACTTAAATTTCAAACTCAAAATTCCAATAGAAAACATAAATTATGTAAATTTGATGTATCGACTTAATTTAATTACGCTATCTGACAGAAGAACCATTTCTGATCTAATTTTATTATACAGAGTCATGAACAACCTTATTGACAGCCCTGCCATCGTTGCTGCTATTAAACTCTATGTACCGACAAGGAATACTAGACAAAGTACAACATTCTTTTGCGACACATACACAACCAACTATCAATCACACTCGCTTACCAATAGGATGCATAATTTGGGCAACAAGTTTGGTGGTATTATAGATATATTTGCTGATTCCCTTTATAATCTTAAATGCAAATTAAACCAACACTTTGTGGAATCCTACAAATTGTTGTAACGGGTTTAATATATTTAACGATTTGATGTGTTATTGTAATGTTGTATATTATGTTATTGTCAAATATTATATTGTTTAAAATATTTCTTTACGCCATATTCTTCATAAACTTGTTGTATAAACTATTTTTAAATTTTTCACTTTTATAACTTTGGTATAAATACTAACTCGATAACTTTTGTAAAACTTATTTATAATCTATGTAAAAGCCCCTATGGGCGTATAACAATAATAAATAAATAAATAAATATAATTTTTTTTTCTGTTTTGATTTTTTAGATCAACGCATCTCATTTCCACCGTGGTACACACAGTTATTGAATATTCAATTAACTGTCAAAGTACTAGATAACAGATTTTTTGACCTTAAAAGGGGTAAATAATTGTTACTTTTCATCCACCCAGTACCTACACCACGACATGATTTTCCTGTGTTCAGTTTATGAATAACTGATTTTGGGAGAAGATTATATTGTTAATAATGCCTGAAATTTATATCCCATTGATTCACCAGGAGCACCATTTTTTATACATCTATTCCAAATGTAGTAAATAAAAAGGATTGAAAAAGGTTTACTACGCGTTGTGTCATTCTCGAATTGAATATGGAATTATAGGATGGGGATCTACTACACATAAATACTTGCAAAACCTGAATACAGTTCAAAAAGAAATCATAAAAACCATTCTGAAAGTACCAATTACAACGCCTTCGATTGAAATATTCAAAAGCTTTGACGTACCAAATGTACAAAGAATATATGCCAAAAATATATTATTGAAGCTATTCAAAAATACTGAATCCTCTACTAGACAGCGTATCCATCACACTAGATCAAATAAAAATGACATAAAAAACATTCCAAGTTATAAAACTACATTCGGACAAAGAAACTAAACTTATTTTGCAACTAAACTCCATAACATTCTTCCCAAGACATAAAACTAATAAAAAAAATTATGAATACAAATCAAGAATAAAAATATGGCTGAAAGAGGTCAACGAAAACACCCTAATGAAGAAACTAAAAACGACATAGAAGACACATAAACTGTAATTAAACAATTTTAGTCCGCCTCGGCACAGGAACCCCTAGTGAGGAGGACTAAGAAACACATTGTCTTTACTTTACATAACCATTATATTTAGTATACTTATGGAATTATTTCATATAATCGCTTAAATAAAAAAAAAAAATAAAAAAATTTATATAATGGGCCTTCATGCGACACACCTTTAACATTAATTATAAATACTCGTATTGATCCTTCAATGAATCCGCCTAAATTGCCAATTAAATAATATATTATGCCGTGTATTAATGTAAATAATTTCCTTTTGACGTAACTCATTAAAAATGTTTTTTTTTGTTGTTATTAAAGTGTACAAATATTAATCTCATTATGTAATGCTATTAGTTTCCACACTGATTTCCACTACTGTTTTTGACTGAAATTCTGTTTTGATTAAAGTTTTTTTACGGTTATAGATGTTGCAAAAATTCCACAATAGCTCAATGCAGAAATGGAGTTGGGAATAAATATTCCAAACAGAAAAGTTATGCGAATTTTATGTCACTAGATAGAGCTACACTGTTCTTATGGTTTAGTGTGAAACAAATTTCCGCTTTATATCCTTTACATGATTAAATACAATAGTCTCAGATGGAAATAAAAAGTTGAAAGAAGAGGAAAGATGTTATGTTTTTGAAATTTGAATCGCCTTGATAAAGGATCATTCCGAATTAAAACGATTTATCCTTAAAACGATATGTTCTCCATATCATTCCCCTTTCCAATACCTTCAGCATTACAACCTACCAAATTATAGATATTCCCACAGGTTACAGGCAATTGGGAGCATTTAGGACTCTTGAGCGGTTTTCACATAAAATAAAAAACGTTTCTAGCTACTATCGATTTACGTCTCAGGTGATATAATATATTAAACTGTTTGGTAACGTCAAATTGGATCTTTACAGTTTTGTTCTGCTTCACATGGCGTGGCAAGAATTCAAACTTGTACCCCCCGACAGCTGTCGTCAGTCTGAAAGTGTTTATGGTTCTCATCGCAACCATATTGTCTATATCTTATCGTTTGTATCGTGACAAACTTATCGACTCACAAATTAAAAAAATACTGCCGTTATTCATCTAAATTATAACAAAACCTATTGTGATTACCTGTGGTTCATCCAGAAGATAGTTAAATACCGACCACGAAGAATCCAAAATTATCGGAAGAAACATAACCTACCGTAAGTACCCTTGTGAAATACCTTGCGATTTGGTTCAGGAAAACATACCACACCGAGATCCATAGACATTGCGCGTATATGGGGACATTCAGTTCCCATTCTGACCACTGTAGTGTGGTGTAAAAAGCGCGTTTACCTTACATATACCTACAAACCCTCGTATATACAGTAATATGCACGTACGTACAAAATATGGGAATTTAACATTGATTGAATACTTTGAATAATTTGTATAAACTCTACACTTTACGTGGCTTTACCTTACCCCTTTGGCATGAAGCTTGTAGAAAAATATGTGATCAACTTTTTTCAAAATTTGATTAAGCTGTATAAATGTGGTGTCAAAGCCATCGAGCAGCTTTAAAACCTCTCTGACTACCGTTATTATTTATATTTGAATTTAATATTACAACAGACATATCAATCATCCGGCACGTCGACGGGTTACGTCTTATTTGAATATTTGACTTCGTTCTAAATGGAAATTTTATAAGTTATCTTCTGGACTCCTTGCAAAAAACCTTCAGGTACATAATAAGGGTTCCTATTGTAAAGGTCACACCTGCCTACTTTCTTGAATATATCGATAACTTTTTTGGTTATTATCTACGAAACTGTCAATGGAACAGAGCTTGTGGAGAATACACGTGCTAGTTTTATATATAGAAACTACATACATATTACTAGGTACTAGCGCAGTGCGAGAAATTACAGGAATTATAATTATTGTATGATTTGTAAAGCCGAAAGATTGCACTCTTTTAAGGTGATAAATTCATAAAAATTTTCTATTAACATAAATCTAGGGTTTATTTACGGCAGTATCACTTTAATACCAAATAAATAGACAAAAAATTAAATGAAAAATGGGTTTTTAAAAATAAAAGTAGTTAGATATAAAAAAATTACCACACCTAAGTTGTCATCTTTGAGGGCACGTGCGGAGGGTCTTTTTAGGAAAGAAAGGAGATCAAGTTCTGGGAAGGGAAAAGGTATGAAGGATGGGTTGGAATCTGGGGGTCAGTGTGTCCAGGAGTGACGGACGTATGTATCTATCCCTCCCATTGAGGTGCAAGGTGACGGCTCAAGAAAGTCCGTTTGGAGAGACCAAAAAATCTCCCGCAACAAGTCTATGCCGATCTGGCCCGCCACGCAATAAGTAGACAAAGCATCTGGTGCCAAGATCTAGATATACCTCACCCTAGTAACCCGGGCATCCCTGCTAATTCACCAAATGCAGCGAACCACTTGTGGAGACCTATGGTAGAGATGTTGGTTATCAAATAAATGGTTCCAAGAGCGGCGGTACCCATTCTCGCATCCTTAATTGAAAAACCTCCTTTTATTGTAAGAACGGTGACAAATTAATCATGCGTAGTGAAAATTTAAGAATTGCGTACTTTTAAATTTTAGAATGATACGTACGTCGCGGTCGCCACCGAAATTACATTGTTTGATTTCATAATATTATTTAAACATGTGTCCCGGGGTATGCCTTGTGAAGAATTTTACAAATACATAATGCTATCGGTATAACATCTTGAAACGTCTTTCAACAAACAATGGTAGCCTTTATAAATAATTTTGTAGTGATACAGTAACAGGCGCCAATCTGTATAGGTACCTCAAATGATTAAGTGTCAGGGAGTTTATTACCTGGAATATAGTTCAAATGATTTTTTTTTAAAATATTTTCACCGGAAAATTTTGTTCGTTCATCGAAGTTTATAACTAACTAGCGAGTTCCCGGCCTGCGTCGCAATGCCACTTGATAAATAATTTGTTTCTCCCTGCGTGTCCTTTCCTATTCGTCCCGTTCCCCTTCCGCTTCCCCTTCCCCTCCCATGTTCCCTTCCCCTTACGCATTCTGCCTCCACCTTCCCCGCCTTCCCTCTCCCCTCTCCTGCTCCCCCGTCCCGCGAACCCCCTCCCACGGTCCCCCCCCTCTTCCGTGTTCCATATATTCAGTCCCGGTGCATTGCGATTCATAAACAGCTCGCGTGCCATTTATTACAATTTATTTTCATTTTTCGTATGTTACAAACATTCATTTTTGTATGTTATAAGAACAACCAATCAAATTTGGTACCTATTTAAAATGGTGACCGGACAAGTCAGAATGAAACCAACTCAGAATCACCTCAAAAACTTTATTAGAAGTTATGAAAAAATATATAAAAAAATGTTTAAATAGGTTACGTTAGGTTGAGGTTATGGGCTATTTTAAAATGATTTTTTTCATGGCTGTTAACGGCTTTTCAAAAAGGTGTTGAGTTGACTTTAGTCTCAGTTGGCAAGGACCCATTTAAAATACCTATAATTCGGGATTATATTCAAAGTATCCGATTTTGGTTAGCACCATAGGTAATTCCTTCGATTAAATTTATTAATTTAGAATTTTGATTGAACAATCGATGGTTTGCAAAATGTCATTCTCAAATTGCGACATTTTAGAAAAAAACTTTTCAGATGTGTCTTGCCATGTGGTTGTAATCATCCAGAAGCCTTCGCGGGGTTTAAAGAAGGTACTATACTCACATATACCTATACATAGACAGAAATAAGCTTATTTTTATTTTTATATACAAAAGTATTTGAAACGAAAAGGTAAATAATATTCTAATATTCCTGATTCTTTTTCTTAGATCGTTATAAAATTCTGTTTGTTGAACGCACCTAAATATTTATTTTACGTAACCCTGTAAAAAAAACACCTTATGTTTCTCACAACACATTCGTGTAATGTCGCCATCTCAATTATTAAAAAAATGCATGCCTCGGTCACGATAGAACATGCATAATTCAATCACTTTGCAAATAATAATTATATGAACGCATTTACATTGATAAACAGGACACCCGTCGCCCAAGGACACCGGCCCGCCGTACAGCCTTAGAGCCTGTAGAGGACACCGGATTTGCATATTAAATCGCAGGTGGTACGGGACAAGTCTGAGATGGATCTTAAGCAAACAAATTTGTACGAGACAAATTATGTCTTGGCGAGATGAAATTATATTTACGAGATGAAACAGAACTAGGTAGCTGCAATTTTTTTAATAAAGACAAACATCGCTGGTAACGAAAAACATAAAAATATTTGAATTCCTCCTAAAATCATATAATAAAAGGAAAGTGTTTTTTTAATATGTTTTTCTTTGTTATTTTATAATTAATTAAATGAAAACACATTTATTAACTTTTAACTTTAGCAGCAGATAAATAAACCTTCACCTCCACATATTTTTCATACATAACCACTGGAGGGCTTTTTGCCATAATATGGCACTATATAAAAACCTCGATTTGCTTTGCAGCCAATTTTGGCAACTTTTCCTATTTTGAAAGTAATTAAGTAGAAGTTTAAGTTTTTTTTTTTTTTTTTGTATAAATCCTATTAAAATGTGACAATCGACAAAAGATACTTGAACTAATTGGCTAAATAGAACTGTAATCAGTTTGTACATCTCCAAATAAAAATTTGGAGGCATGTTTTTTTAATGTGGGCGGAAAATATTCAACCAAAAAATCTCGAGCAATCGGAGAAAAAAGTTTTTAAATTGCGCTGTCGCTCCAGCGAATACGTTTAAAGTGAAAAAAGCATTTAAGAAAATTATTTCGTGTAAAAAAAAGAGAAGTAAAAAATGTGGATGTATAAAAGTTTTTAATTTTTTTAATAAAAACTGTTACGCAAAAATAGCTTTACAATGATTGAGGTCTTAGCTAGCATAGGACGAACGCGTAACGCCTGGGAAGGAAACCAAATCCTAGGATCGGTAAACCAACTTATCCGTTAAAGAAAATTGTAATAATTGTTGTGAGGCTGAAGATAGTAAGGAGGGGAAGGAGATGGGGAGGAGGAAGTATCTGGCTAATCAGATCTGGTCACGAAACATGGCTAAAGCCATTTCAAGCAACGTTTCAAATCTTAAATTGTGGTCTTAAATTAGTTGCGAGTCTCCTCGGCACAATGATCTATTTATTTTAATTTAGTTTTGTTACCTTTAAGGTTTACTTGGATTAGTTTTGAGTTAACCCTGAGGAAGTTGGTATCGCTCACGAACATGTCGGTTTTTTATGAACAATAAAAGTGGTTCATACAAAGAAATCTATTAATTTTGAAATAAAATGGTGCCAAAAAATAAATTAGCTGTGTTTGAAGAAGTGTTTTAATTTCATACGATTTTAGGCTTTCCTCTAAAGGATTTCCTCTAAAGGATTTCCTCTAAAGGATTTCCTCTAAAGGTTTTCCTCTAAAGGATTTCCTCTAAAGGATTTCCTCTAAAGGCTTTCCTCTAAAGGATTTCCTCTAAAAGATTTCCTCAAAAGGAATTCCTCTAAAAGATTTCCTCTAAAGGATTTCCTCTAAAGCGCAAACTTTTTATTGGAAAAATGATTTATATAAATGTATGGCAACAATCCAAGTTTTTCATTCAAGTTTCATTGTGATTGGGTACATCGTGATAAACAATAAAAGTGGATAAAGCATAGAAATCTAATTATTTTGAATTCGTAAGAAACAATAATTTACAAAATTAAAAAAATACTGTTTTTTATTAAACTTGCTATTTTTTAAAGGTTTTGTACCAGGATATTAAAAATTACAGAAAATAGTTACAACTTCTGGAAAGATGCGAGATTTCAAAATAAATAATGTTTGCTGAAGTATATACCTACTAACAATCGCGTTGATTGCCCTCACATACATTCCCCGCAGAGAGGATGGGCAGCTATATTTTATTTTAATTGTAATTGTAGTTAACCTATCCTTGTAATTGTAGTTAGGTACCAAATATCATTAGGTACCTAATAATAGTTGCGTTATTTAAAAAATAAATTTTGATTTCTATTATTGGAATGCTTTGGTCCGGGGCAAAAATATTGAAATATGAGAGATATGCTATGATGGCCGCCCGACTGTCGATGGACTACGGTCTAATAGTCCTAGTTTGAATGCGGAATTTTGTTGATTTTTTTAAGGTGTGCCGTAGTGGTTAACAATATCGGCGACAACAGAAAGCACAGTTCCACCCAGTAAAAACTGCCGATAGCACATATTTTATATATCAATGTCTTTGGTACAGTGCCTCGCCATTGTTTTGAAAAAAAAGGTTGCTTACAACGCTCTTCCTTTTGCCAGTTTCCTTGCATGTAATCGCGTATGTAGGAACAAATTGATCTGAGCAGAACACGTTATGGGATGTACCTGCGCCATAAATCTGCGCTTATTAATATGGTCCTGCGGATTCGGTCAACTTGAGTGATGGGGGCAAAATAACGACTCAGCATCCGCATCGCTGCATAAATGTCCTGTTTCTCCAATACATTTTGGCATTTCTTAAATAAAGTATTATCTATCTTATTTATCGATATTGTTATTCTAGTTACTAGTACATACAACTATTCGTTTCAAACCAGTTGCAACGATTATTATTTTATGAATCCCTCGGGCTTTGTTCGGTTTTCGGAACAACTCATATAGGGACGCGTCGTTTTTCGATTTTCACGACCAAAAGCATTTTCGTTATTTGTTTTTGGGGTATTATGCCGTGTTGCGCTACCTCCTTCTTTGACAGAACACATATGTAGGATCTGCCGGATCTGCCCTGATAATGGACACTGCAAAGCTGTCCGAAACGTCGGCTAAACGAGGTAGCGTAACACGGCATAACACCCTAAAAACAAATAACGAAAAAAAACTCATATAGGTCTTATAGAAATCTCTTGTTGTTGTGTCTCCCCTACTATCATGGTTAGAAATCTGATCTAAACGGTGTTAGAAAGAGAAAACCACCACGCTTTATATTCAAATTTTAAAGTCAACCATAAAATAATTAAAATTTATTTAATCAAAGTTTCCGACTGCAATTTGAAAATAAAATCATGTAACGTTGAGAATTTTAAAAAATTATTTTAACTTGAAACGCCAAAAAAGTGTGTCGACGATAACGTTTATAATATGTATATTTGCCTAATATGTGTGTGTGTTTTTATTTTTTTTCGTTATCAGTAATTTTTGATAGAAAAAACCTAAGGTAAGCAATTTTAACGAAAATTTTATGTTTGCAAATTTTTTTTTGTTTCAAAATTTTTATATTTCGAATGTCGTATGTTCATTTCGAATATAAAATTTTAAAACCTATTTCAAACGTGTTAATATTCATTTTACCTGATCAACAAAGGAAAAAAAGAAACAACGATTTACGGAAAATGATTTTAACGAGTTTTTTTTATAATACTATGTATTTGAGAATGGTAAAATCACTTAAAATGACAATATCGTTGTGTACTTTCCCGTTTCTGTCTAAATGATTGATGCAGTGTTTAATTTTCGTAATTCTGCATTTGCATAGTAGTATTTTTCGCTTCCCTACAATTAATTGTGTAATTTATTAATGTAATTCTTCGCAAGCCAAATCTATCCACGCTACAGATAACTTCACCTATATAACATAATACATTTACACATATTTAGATTATCCGTTTAGAGTTTAGAGGTTGCTGTTTTACCCTAAAACATCCCTCCCCCCTACTATTGCTGATTGAATTATTTAAATAACTTTAACTGATCTCGAAGCTATTTATATACGAATTATTTATAAAATATTTCAAGTGTTTAACTTTAAACATGCAGCTGAAATTTCCATATTTCAGTTTATATATTCAACCCGCAGGCTTTCTGGGGAAGTTCAGTATTTAGGGGATGCAACTATTAAGGGTTAATCGTTCCAGTGGACGCGGGAATCACCCTGTGTAAAGGCCGCGAACTTTGTATGTAACCGACTAAATGGTACCTACCTAATTTTGCTTGCATGGAGACCTTGTTTTATTTTTTAAACTCTACTCCGGGAACTTTGGAAGGTGGCTAATGAGTTTCATGAATACAAAATGTTTGCACTAGCCAAAGGGTGTTAGTTGTAATTTTGTTGTTGGATCTTTAGTACATAAGGTTTATTTGATTGTAGAATATGTCTACTGTTTAATACTTTTATGTTCTTACGCGATAAAAAAAAAATCTTACAAATTTTATTTACCCCCCAGGCCTCGAACCTTTTCTAGGAAGATGAGATTATTTCCGGTTTGTAATAAAATTAAAATAAATGGAATATTTCTGAATGTATTCGAAAACTAGAAACTGTTTTTGGAAGGTGATGTAACACGCTTTCAAGTATAAATCAAAGTCGCTCCTGCTGTCTGTACGCTTAGATCTTTTAAACTACGCAATGAATTTTCATGCGGTTTTCACCATTAGATAGAGTGATTCATGAGGAAGGTTTGGGTATATATTAAGGTTTTGTGTAAATTGATTGATTTATATAAGGAGCGGGCTGGCAAGGGGGCAGCGGGCAGGCACGATTTGATATGTATACAAATTAACAGATGTCGTTGGTTATAAAGGTTGGATAATGGCATTGTCTGTAGATGGCGTTGTGTTTCTTTAGCCACAGCAAAGTGTGGCCGGGTCTACTAGTTAGGAATGAACGTATAATTTTTGATATATTAAAATTTTGAATACAAATATAACCTTACTTTTGTCTACCAAAATGACTGATAATGAAAAAAAAAGAAAAACGCACACATATTTTATTAGACAAATGTATTATTAACGCTGTTATCACCTCACTTTTTGTCATTACATAAAATAATAATTAATGAAAAATTCAAGAATTTTCAAATTTTTTTCTCAAATAGAGGTCGGAAAAAAATTGTTTCATATGGATGCACGTTTAATTTTTTCTGTGGTTAACGTAATACCCTAAAAACATTAAACTCTTCCGTATTTTTTAATTCTGTTTTCGATTTAAATAATTAAAAGATGCTTTCTTCTGTTTCAGGTACGGAATATTTATCAAATGTCATCACTGTTATTATGGAAAAAAGTCGGTAAGTGAAACTTTCATTTACGAATAGACTATTGGGTATATAATAATACACCAAACGCGAGTTCAAAATTAATTTGTAATCCGTATTTTATACTTGGCATAATATTGTTTAGAATTATTGAAGCTGGATTAGTTGCTACTCGTATAAAAACTACTTCTTATAACTTATATGACTATTTGTTTAACCACTTTTTTTTTCTCTCTCTCTCTCTCTCTCTCTCTTGTTTATATACTAGTTATGTACAACTTTTATTAATGTAAACGCAATATCATTTTTGAAAGCGCTATAATTGTAAAAATTGTTAATGTTTTAAAAAAATAATTAATATTTGAATTGACACAGTTAAACATATAATGTATGCATAGAACCGCTTACTCGTTAACACGGAATATATTTTATTCAAATAGTTACATTTAGCTTTATTATTAGGAAAAGTGAGTATTTATGCCGGGGAGATAAAAAACATTAAAAAAATATACATTTAACATTTTAATTTTGTTAAAATTAATTCATTAACGCGGTAACGCCATTTTAATAATTATCGTTTTTATTTACCATTTCATAGACAAACAATCAATGCTGCCTATCATAGAAAAAATATTATTGACATATAAAACATTTATTCACGTTAATAAGTGAATGCACCTGTATTTATAACAGCAGAACATGTAAAGAAATGTATAAAATTAATTACAAATACCCGCTAGACAAACCCTGCTTTGCCAAACAAACCATTTAAAACCTGGGATGTTTTTTAAAATTATGATGACATGCAGCTTTCATAGTTTAAACCTCAACCCCTTAATTCGAAGTAGGTCCTTTTTTGTTTTTATTTAGACGAGAAATTATTTTATGAGGTTGGTACTTCCGACAAATGTCATATTTGATAATCTGTTAGTTAAAAAAGGAATATTCCTTATTATCCGTGCATCAAACTTCGACAACATGAACGTTCCGTATTATCCGTGATATGGACTCTATGCGTATTTTCTAAGGGGATTTAAATAAACATATTAATTTTTATTTGAATGTAACATTATTATTATATCGTTAAAATTCAGAAATCCTTTTCAAAATCCTTCAATAATTCTTATCCGTCTTACAAAATGTCGCAGTCCTACTAAATAAAATTTCTGATTTATTTTGTTAAATAAATTCTTACATCTCAGTTTTTGCTCCAAATTTACGTGATAATTGATGATGACACTATCAATTCGCTTGAATCGCCCATTAAATTCGCAAACACACGAAATTCGGTGTAACGAGATAACCGCTGTATCTCGTTTGGTTTCCATATTCATTTAGTCATCGGCCAGGATCATCTGCTTTTAATTCATGCAAAAAGATGCAAATTAAATTCCCTCGCTGTATAAATCTTCGTCCTTTCTTTCGTCGGCCGTCATTAAGGAAGTGTTCAAAATGCAGCCTTTTAACGACCAGTTTCAAACAAAGCGATTGTATTTCATGCGAATTTTGTGCAGCTTTTGCTCTTGTTTTGAGATTTTAAAAAGATTTAGGGGTTTTATCATGCAAATTGTAAGGAAGATCCAGGGTGCCTTCAAACCTGAAAAGCCAGGAAAACTGGAAAAGATAAATAATATTTTTAAAACATGTACCGTCACTTCATTTGGATAGGGTTCTGATATTTTTTTCAGAAATGACCTTAGAATGCCAAAGCATTTTTTTTGCTTATTTCTATTATCAAAATAATTTCAGTACCATCCGTGTTGTATTTTCGTAAATATAAGTATGACAAAGTTCTACCTTCAAACATTTTCAATAATAATTCATTTTACAAAGTTCTATCGTCACTTAGACCCTCTATTTTCTTTGTATCTGACAGTTGATCTAAATACGAGGCGCATTATGGTTCATCACTTCATTTCGATAGGGTTCTAACTACGCCTTACCATTTTTAAAGGTTTCTAAGTTTCCAAAGACGAATTTTCAAAGTAATCTATTTGACAATTTTAGTTCAAGTATTTTAGTTTATTGAAAAATATTTAAATAGGACGTAGCCCTAGCTAGGAATTGAATTAGGGATATGTAATTAGAACCTTGTGCAATGAATTATTGTACCTTAACTGGTTGCACAAGGTTCTATTTGCATGTTTAGGTATATTCTAAATGGGTAGGTATACGTCATAATTAAATACTTTCCTTTAAAATATGTTCAATTAAATTACTTAACACACGATTCAACCTCAAACCCGGAAATTAGTAAATAGATTATGAGAAATCGTCCTTGCAAACTTTGAAACCTCATATCTCAAAACAAGATAAAGTGAAGTTAGAACTATCTAAACTAAGTGACGTTACTCTGATGTGATGTTAAAAAATAATGACCTGGTTACGAGTTATCAGTTATCAAGTATAGTATACTTTATTTGAATACCAAACCAGTGACATTGGGGAGAGGGCAGGTATTCCAATTTATTTTCGTACTAGCTGGTACTCGGCATGCGTTGCTATGCCATTTAATAAATAAATTGTTTTTTCCTGCGTATCCTTTTCCATTCGTTCCGTTCCCCTTCCGCCTTCTCTTCTTCACCCGCGTCCCCTTCCCCTCTCGCGTTCCCACTCCGCCTCCTCCACGTTCCCTCTCCCCACTCTACTCCCCCCCTTCTCCCGTACCGCGAGCCCCCATCCCGAATTCCCTTCCCCCCTCCCGCAATCTATACATTCAGTCCCGGTACATTCTGTTTTTAAACAGCTCGCGTGCTATTTCCATATTGCTATTTTTTAATACAAATTTCATAATGCCAGAGCTCAACATTTTTTTTATAAAAACATTCTATTGACAATAACGAACACAAAAAAAAAGAATTATCCAATTTGGTGGAGTCGTTCGGAAGTTATGCGCTTACATACATTTCAGCGATTCATTTTTATTTATATAGATAGATAGAATAGATAGATTAACGCCTCAGTCTAATTTGTTCGCTTTTCGGAACAACTTATATAGGTCACATAGAAATCGTAGTACCTCTCTTAATATCATGGTTAGAAATATGATCTAAACGGTGTTGAAAAGAGAAAACACCACGCTTTATATTCGAATCTAAAAGTTAACCACAAATAATTAAAATGTCCACCTTTATGAAACAAAAGTTTCCGACCGGAATTTGAAAAATATTTATGAAAATTAGGGAATTTTTTATTAATTATTTTTCTATGAAACGAAAAAAAAAGTTGACGGTAAAGTTTATTATGCATTTGTGGTTAATAAAATATGCGTTTTCTATTTGCTTTCGTTATTAGTAATTTAAGTTGGAAAAAGCCTAAGGTGAACCATTTCAAAATTCTCATATTACCAAAAATAATATGTTTTTTCGTATTATAATGTTTGAAAGCGTATTTCATCATCTTTCAAAAATAGTTTTTAGTTTTGGGATTCGTTCAAAAATATTCCATTTATTTGGATTATATCGCAAAGAGGAAATAGTTTGACTTTCCGATAATATAGGCCCCGCTTCCTGAGGGGGTTAATAAATATTTCTCGTGAATGCACCAAGTGACAGCATTTCTTTAACTACATTCTATACCATCACAAAGATATATCTATAGGTATATTTATTATCAATGTGCTATGTATTGAACCTGAGTTTTCTGTTCACAGACCATGTTTCCAATATAAGTGAAGGACGTACCTAGTAAAAATATAAGGACAGCTTGTTTCATAGAAATTCAAATGTGACTTTGTCATCAAATGGCCATTCAGTGTCATTTTGTTTTTTGAGAGTTCCCGTTAAATACCGATTCTAATGAGCGTAATACACGAGCCCGATTTTCAGCCCGATTCCAATTAGAGACAAAAGTCAACATTTTTCGATTTGCGCGATCGCTATTTTCACATCTATTTTCATATTTAGGATTTCAATTGTCATCAGCTCATAATGACCGTTTTACACCATCTATTTTTTCAGCCCGATTCCAATTAGAGACCAAAGTCAACATTTTTCGCTTTACGCGATCCCTATTTTCATATCTACGATTTCAATTGTCATCACTGCAAACAACACTTGAACCATGCTGTTTTCTGTGATGCCAATTGAAATCGTAGCTATGAAAATAGCGATCGCGTAAAGCGAAAAATGTTGACTTTGGTTTCTAATTGGAATCGGGCTGAAAAAAAAAGTCGTGTATTGTAGGCATAAGTCTGCTTCATCTTTTGAATAAAATATGGTACAGCTTTAGAGGACAACTTTAATAATAATAATAATTAAATAGCGCTTTTTTCCTGAAAAATCACATCAACGGAGCTGTGCAAACATATAATATATTTCTAAAATGATCTATTGCTAACTATATACATAGATAAACTATTATAACAACTCATGACTATTAGATTACATCCACCGGTTTGTCGATCTTTAATACAAAACTATATTATGTATAGGTAATGAATTTAAACAATGAACCTGCTACTGCGTTAGAATGTATGTACATATATTATTATTTATAGTTAACTGTATTTTTTAAAGTTTATTAGCTTACTACAATTTGATAGGTACAATTTGAAGGCTCCCTGAATTGGTGTTTACCTTTAAAATGTATATTTAAAAAAAAAATGATGCTGAATGGCTATTTGATGACAATGTTACAATTGAATTTCTGCGAAACAACTGGCTCTTAGTATTATTACTGAAGAGAATGTAAGAAAATTAAAAATATCACATTAACGTGAATAACAAAATTGCACATTTTTTTGCCAAATACAGAAATAAATACATGGGTATGTACCGTATTTTCCTGAGTGAAATGCAACACGGCTCGCCAGAGAAAGCGTACCGTAAAGCAAACACACGCGTCATTTAGCCCGGGAGCGGTCGACTAGAGCGACTGTCCGAACCGATGTTGTTGACATCCAAAATAAGCAAAGCGTCCCTTCAGACCATGATGGCAACAACTCCAAATTAGCAAACATATGAAGAAAATTAGCAAACGTTGCTTGAAATGGCTGAACAGTCACGAACTTCCCCACCTTCATCTTCCCCATCTCCTTTCCCTCCCCACTACCCTCAACCTCGCAACATACCCCGATTGGAGATGCCATAGTCACACTGCCTTCAGACAGGAGGAAGGTGCGGTATTTGTATTAAATCCTGCTAAAGAGAACGCTGTTCACGAAAAATGTAGATTTTGTATCAAATAAAGAAGCGAAAAGTAACTTAATTTAATTTTTTTTAAACTTTATGGGTAAAATCTCAAATTGTAATATTTAATTAAATGAAAACAATATTAGCGAAACTCAATCGAAAATCTGGAAACAGAAAAATCAGAAAAAGATATTTGCACCTCTGGGACTCGAACCCAGGACCTTTCTCTTTCGGGGCAAATGCGCTAACCACTGAGTGTCGGACGACACTGATTTTCTGATTTTTCTATTTCAGATTTTCGATTGAGTTTCGATAATATAGTCTTCATTTAATTAAATAAAGTTATTTGTTTATAATTCAACTTTGTATCTGATATCCATTCATCTACCAAAAAACGAAAAAAATCTATCCGGCTATAATTTTTTAATAGTAAAAAAGATTGATGCAATCTATTAACACCTATGTAATACACTTCAAGGAGAAGTCAGTAGTACAGCTTGTACACATTTGTCCTCGTCATTGCTTCATCTTATGTTACATTATTAATTTTGCAGATCCTTCTCAAATCTATCTGCGCCTCCCCCAATAACATGTGCAGGCTTGAGGTTTGATCAGACAACATTGACTGTCCTTTGTCCTGCCTCTGACTACCCAATTCTGAATTTTCTTTTAGTCTTCGGGTATTTTACCCCAAATATTCAGTTAACATTCTTTGAGGCTTCAGTAAGTGGTTGGCTAAAGGACACGGAAGCTAAGTGTAGTTTATGGTCAGATCGAAAGCCATTAAAATTTTTTATTGGTACTTGCCAATCGATTTGAGCTTTATTGTATTACTTATGTTCTCTATTTTATGCAGGTGCTTGCAGGTTTTTACAGATGAAATGCCGCCTCATGGAGCCATGAATAAGTTTTTCTTTTGCCCCGTTTATTTATCTTTGTCTTACTAACCTATTTTTTGCATTGTGTTTTTCCTGTTAAGCACTTGCATACTGCTTACTAACAACGTATGCGGGGACACTGGAGGTCTAGATTCGTTCAACATAAATAAATGTAGCTTCGTTTGACAAACAAAAAAAATTAGAATCTTGCGAGAGCCTTGAAGGAGTAACCATCTGTTACTTATACCAGGGCGGGTAAGTGGTGGATAACCTCCAATGTACACATTAGTATGTTGCAATGTACCTAATAACATTGAATAGATTTCTTTTTCCATCAAGTTATCACACCTTTCCTTTTAGCAATAAACAAAAAGGTTGGAACCCGACTTGGCACATACGAGTATTTCATTACGTGTCACAAATTTAATATACTTAATGCGACTTAATGCCAGATGGGCCTACATAAAATTTGTAAGTTGCTCAGAAATTAATATTGTTTAAAGATTTAATAGCTTCAAAAAAGCTGAAACAATAATTTGGCTTCTCTATTTGGGAGGCGGGTATGGGTACCGCCGCCCCGGGAACGATTTATTGGATAACCAACACCTTTTTTGTGGGTTATCTGGGGGTTGATGCTAGAAGTTTGCCTATGTCAGTTTTTGATAATTTTCTTCAAGTACCAGAAAGTACCTACTCTTTAATGTCCCATTTTTGAATCCTTTGAACACCTTGTCAGGTGCTCTAGATTGGTAAAATAGTGACCTATTTAATATATATATTTTCATGTGCATAGCATTTTCGATTAATTAGTTTTGGAACTCTTCAAATTATTTTTTAATAACATTTGCTTGCACACGCCGAAATTTTAACCCCCGTTCTTAGCATTCGTGATGTTAAAAAAATATATTAAAATCATAATGTTTATTACTATTCACTATTCATATGTCAATTTTCTTATTTCGTATTTTTTTATAATAAGCTAAAATGTATTTGGACTAAAGGGCCATACTGCACTCGGGGTACGAAAAATGATTCGCTTGTTTCTATCACCCCATAAAATGTCTCGTCACAGCGATGTTTGTGCAGGACGCTGACGGTATGTTTGCGGAAAGCACGCGTCAATGAAATGTTTACTATATATTATTAGACACTGTGTGAAAGCTTCATAGCCAGTGGCGTGGCGACAAAGGGGCCCGCGGGCAGAACCCGCAAATTTCCCAAATTACATCTACTCAATACATACGCAGTAAGCTTATATTAATATGTTTAACAAATATATTCGTTTATGGGCGAAAATCTTAACAAAGATCGTTATTTGTATCATGCCTGTATAAATAATTAATTATTTATTTAAAATTGACAGTATGTGTACTATTTACTGGCTAGAGAAAAATAATTTTCAAATATGTTATCTAAATTGAACAAACAAATGTCACAGCACTATTGTTATGTGATGCACATCACTAGTGATGAACTACTTCTTATAATAATTGTCGTCTATGGATACTCTGGAAGTAATGTCAATGGTGTAAACACCTAGTCAATAAAAGTCTTAGTTATAAAATAACAGTGTTTTCTATTACACTTCCATATTAAATATATAACAATGCAGCGTTCAATATATTTTGTGGAATCACCGATGAGGAGGAGAAGAAAAACTTAGATAATGTAATAAATTTTAAATTGGAAAAGACATGGAAAAGAAAACCTTAGCTTTTTCACCCTGGAAGTAAGCAGGTTAGAGTGATTTCTTGACGAATCAGTTTTATTTTTAAAGTGGTACTTAAATAATTTTCTGTTAAAAATATTATATTATTTAAAAAAAGTTTATGTTAACTACCAATGACAATTAAAAAATATATATCACTTATAGGTACTGCTAATATTAAATATAATCTAAGAAATTGGCCTTTCGATAGAAATGTTTTATGTTGATGCCTTACTAAAGCCCTTATATTCCTAATTCATATAAGGACTTATAATTATTATATAATACCTCGTACATCTACCTTATACCTATACCACTATAATTGATGTGATTATTCATTTGTACTTTTTTGTTATGTAATGCTTATACTACCCTGCTATTTATAGGTACTTGCTGTATTCTATCAATTCAACCATTTTTTTTATTGGTTTTCAAAGTACAATCCCGTTAAACCACAATAAAGTAGTTTTTCAAAAGGATGTTAATTTTCAATTACAATTTAAACATACGTACATAATATTATTACAATAACTATACAGATTGTCACAATTAACACACATAAATTAATATAAACTATCTCTATTTAGTAACCATTGTTACAGCATATACCTCAATCTATTTTTAGAATCGCAATTTTTTTTAATTACTTGGTAACATGTTAAATATTTTTGGCACGTTATATTCCAGAGTTCGCCGTCTGTAGTTATTATTATATTTTGGAACAAGCATTCCTTCATTCTTTGTAAACCTTGTATCATGTTCATGTTCAACTTTCCTCTTATAATCAGACTCAAATATATGCTGAATCAATATTTTGTACCATAATAAGTCATGCACCGGTAATATCATTATATTATCTTCATTACATTAAATGTTGTATCCGTGTACCTGCTGATAGTTTAGCATAAAACAATTGGAAAAAAAAATAGTTAGGTACTTTTTCGTATTTCTGAATTAAGCAAAAAGTAGTTCGAAACTTTCAATTTTGAAAAGCACACTTAAATTCAATGAAAACCTCAGTTCTAGATTTTATTGAACCGAAGTTTCAAACAGATATACGGAGTCTCAACCGATTTTTTTCCATGTTATACTAGCAAGTAACAAGGAATAGTTAGAAAGTAGAATAGTTAGTTTAATAGTTTTAGACAGACAAAGAATAAAGAAGAAATGCGACAAAATGCGCGAAAAGCTCCATAAGCCTAATAGATTCCCCCATAAATTTAAAACGCAGAACTGTATTCATTAATTATGATATTTAATTTCGATCGAATGGTATGACAATATACAATGTCAGGCAAATGTAAGAAATTCAGAGCGCTTGCGAAAGACATTGAAACAAAAAGTATTAAGTCAATGGCGACATCAGGCATTGTCAAGGTTTTAATTTATCTATCGATGTTAAAGCGATCTTTTAATTCGCTGTCGCCACTAATGCACCTTAAATCAATTATGTCTTCCCACGCCAAAAGATTTCGCTGCGAACGTTTATGTACGGACTGTCTCTGAGTTCTATGGTCTTGACCTGCAATACAACTAAATGAAAGTAAGTACGTTTGTTTGTTTTATATAAGTGAGTTTGACGGCAAGTTACTATTTTTATGGTGATCATGATCTGGACTTTTAATTGACAAAGAAAATGAATAAACTCCAGGCTTTTTAGAGCAATGTTCCTATTTATCTCTAGTCCTACTGTTTAATTTATAAGTAACGAAGCCCATAATAATACATCACAGATTATACAAAATAAGGGAATGAGTATAATTTGGAAATGCAGCATTTTTACTAGAGTTAAATTTCTTTTTCAAAACGTATGTATATGTTCACAATTATCCGACAATGAGTTGTCGTGCTTGGCTTGCTGAACTAAACTTTTGTGCACAAAACTACTGCGTGTGGTTTGGTTTGGTTCTTTCAAACTATTAAAAAGATTTGGTCATTTAAATAAACATTAATCAAAGTTTAATTCAGATAGTCCTTTAAATAAACAAAGTTTATTGTTTATTTAAAGGACCAACTATTTTTAATAGCTTCCCAAAAGCTATAAAGGAAGCCATAAGTCTACACTTTTCGTAGGGTACGTGCTGAATATGTGAAAAAAAGTTTGTTTTATTAGGAAAAATTTATATATCTAAACCTTTTGTTTCAATTTCTTCTTCTTCTTGTGCCCTGTCCGTTCAACTGACGTTGGCTATGCGGACTTTGTTTACTGCAGCCCGGAACAGCTCACAGTAGACTGGCCAAACCACTGCCTCAGGTTTTCAGTCATGAGGTTCTTAAAATAAATGTGAAAATATATGTTATTTCAAATAAAAAAATATTAAGTTTTAATTTAGGTACATATCTATTTATTTTTATTTTTTAGACTATGTTTGGTCGTAATTCGTGTTTCGTGAAAGAATTGTTTGTATGAAAAAATAATCGTTCAAATATGAACCAAAAATCTCCTTAACAAATTCATAAAAATCTTCCCGATAGACTAATCTGTAACGCACGTGAATTATATTGCAATTTTAAATTTAAAATAGAAAAGCTGTAGCTGTATTGAGCCAAAAACTTTTAACGGTCTACTTACGACGACATCCAACGCCTATAAATTAGGACTGATTTATTTTCCCAGATTGAATTAATGTCATTTGTCAGAATGAAAAAAAAAACATAATAAAATTGGTGTCGGTTTGGTCGGGCGTTTGTAGACTTCTAAAAAATTGGCTATGCGAGAGCATATGTGAGATTAACTACTTTTAAACATATGAAGCATAATAAATCTGTGTATTGTCGCCCAACTTGCATCCCATTAAAATCTCGCATGATGAGGTCTGGTGTTCTGATAAAGGCAGTTTTTTGTTGTTGATTTTTTGAAACTATTTTTGGAACCACAGAGCATTTGTAACATCTACTATCAACTACACTATATAAAGAGGAAAGATTTGTTTGTTTGTTTGCATTGAATAGGCTCCGAAACTACTGAACCAATTTGAAAAATTCTTTCACTGTTGGGAAGCTACACTATCTCCGGGTAACATAGGCTATATTATATTTTCAAAAAAATAGGGATCCTTACTAAAACTCCAATAATGTAACACAAGGTGCAAAAAAAATACCTAAAATATTAATTACATCGCGTGCGCTGCGAAAAATATTGATGATAGAATAAAATAATGCAGAACACATCATTATTCACAAATAGTGTCAGGACAGCATATGTCTAAATATTGTAGTTATGCCAAAATAAGTGTTATTTTATTTTAAAAATTTAAATAAAATGTCGCCGCTTGAAAAGGCTCTTTATTTGTATCTTGGTTTGAGTCCTTATCAAAATAAGTTAGTTCATATTCAAGAATGTTTCAATACCTTTATGTAACTTTTTGAATTATTCAATTCGGACATACCATTCGAAAGATATCATGAGTATAAAAATGTAAGTATTAGAAACGTAAGAAAGTATTAGACGCGGGAGGGGAACGGGGACGCACGGGAAGGTGATTCCGAGAGAAATTTATTTGAATATGGCCTTGCATCGCATGCCGGGAACCAGCTAGTTCACAAATAAAAGAGTATTGCAAAACTTTTCAAATTCTATATTATTCAATACTTTCTGTAGAATAATTTTTATGTTTAAGTGTTGAATTGGAGTAAAGCTGGGTAGTAAAACTATTGAATTGTTCATTTTTATGTAGACATTTTAGTACTGGCAGTAGTAAAACAAAATATTACGACAAAGCTTTCTGAATTTGCCTTTTTAATATCACAGTATTTTCCAGTACCAAATACATTCTTAACTATATTTTTTTTTTATTAAACAACTCCTTTGTTCCCTTTAGATATTCATATTTTTGTTTAGATTATTAGTTTTATCTTTTTCTTAAATGATATAAAATAAAATTGTTCGTAACTTTCTATCCAGTAGAAAACAACAAGGTAAAGGTACACCGAAGGGTAAATTTTATTTTCGATGTAAGTAACATATACCTACATGCTACATATAAAACAGGGTTAGCGTTCAAAGTTCATCAATTTGCTACCCCTATTGAACTCATAGGCAACTTCGATTTATTTGAACTAAATTCGTTATCATTAGTTATAATAAATATCCCATTTATCTGAACTAAAACGTTCGGGCATAAAATTTATATTACACGTAGTTTATTTAAGTACCCACATAAAGATACCTTTTCTGAAAAATGCTTCAGAAATTAGTCGACATTGAAAGAAAATACTCTATACTTGATGTTTGATAAAACTCAATTGTTATTATTATCTATAATAACCAAATTACTCAGCAGCGACCCATACGTCTGTGCATATAAGTATGTGTATTGAAAGAGCTTCTGTCAGGTGCCGACAGACGACAGCAGAGAAATAGCTTATATCAGGTGCCGACAGATTCCAGCAGGGATGCCCGGGGAGCAGTGGCTGTCCGGAGCGCCAGCTTACCATCCTGATTCAATTAGCAGCCAGTATATACAGGTCGTGTGTTAAGAAGCATAAATATTGTAAATACGTAAACTCATAATAAACCAGTTTGTCACAAGGAACTTATTATTACTACGAAGTTCCCCCACACCACAAATAGTATTTGACTGTAATTAACACAAAACATACAGTATTGGTATGTTTATGGATCTATCTTTTAAAGTTGTAGGAGCAAATCTTAAAGTCGGTTTGTTAACTTAAAATAAGCAAATTTAAAAAACTTTGCAAACACTGTTTTTACTGTTTAAGTATACTATTGCCGACCAGGTATGCTACTATCGTAACTTTGACAAGACAGTATAAAGTTATTAACTTATTACGTGAAAAATAATAGGATAGTCATAGAGGCCCTATTGTGTACTTGTGTCTTGAATTTAAAATTGGACTAATTGGAATTTTAAAAATTGGAACAATTCTTTTACGCTATGTTTCTCATCTAAATAGAATATATCAATGGATAGTCGGAGTTTCTGATAAACCAATTCCAATTTTGAAAATATCAATGAAAATAATATATTATAGGTAGGTACTTTATCGTTGCTCTGGATTCTCCAAAAAACACACTTCCAATTTTGGAAAGCTTAAATTCAAATCAAAAGTTCTAGAGTTCATTGAGCCGGAGTTACAGACAGTGGCACAACCTAAATTCATATTTTTAATCATAATGTCAAATTCCAAAGTATCGCCTTTATATGAAAAGAAAATATGGCTTATCAATTCTTATCACATAGTCATTTTAATACATTTTAGATTACTATTCGCAAAACGACCAAAGAGATCAGCCTATATAAGTTTGTTGTGAACTTGTCTGTGTGCCAAAAAGTTGAATTTTTGTCGATTTTAGCGAAATTAATTGAACATTTTCAATAACAAAAAATCGTTTTTGAACAATTATAATCAATTTATTTATCCCGTCTGGAGCCTAGGAGTCAAACGGTCATATTTAAATAAGCCACACTTTTAAATTGGTATAGAACTTTCACCTTCGCTTTCATGGTTCGCGACATAGTAAATAACTAATTGTGTAAAAATAAAGCAAATTCTTACACTCTCCAGTTTTTCAAAATAAATATTAACTCAACTTTGGCATTAATCTTCTTATATATATATAAATATTAATGTAAAACCAACAGTGATGAGGGTAGCAAAGGTCAAGTCATGCAATGTCCAGTGTTTTAAATATAATGCCCTCCACGTGCAAAGTCATATCTTTCCCAAGCATAAACTTTCTAATAAAGTGTGTTTATCGGAAGTGACCTGCAGGTAAGTATGTTTTTGTATCTATCTGTAAATAATATAATTAAATAGAACCTAGGAATTCGTAATTAATTGTAAAGCGCCCTTGTGGTGATTTTTTACAAAAACGGCGCTCTACAAATTGTCCAATTATTATTATTATTATCACAAATATTGGGTTTATCTCTTGCATAAAAGCAATTTTAAATCTAAAGATTTTACGGCCTTTGCTTTAATTTCCCTCGAATAATCAACAGACTGACCTAACACGCTTGGCTATAAAAACATCAAATATCATAATAAAACCGTATGTAACAAGGGACACAGCTTGTTGAAGATGTTACGGAACAGTAATTACGATAATAATAATGTCGTCACGACCAAACCTCACCGGTAATAAAGAACAAAGTCCTCAACATCCAGGATTCTGTATAATTTCTCATTCGAACCCTCCGCTCATGGCATGACATATATCCTTCCCCACTACAAAAAAGGAGCAAATCTACCATTGAGATTTGTACATATGTCATCACGCTTAACGAGTAAAATAAATTTCTGAATATTCTGGTCTGATGAAGTAACTTCAGAAGTCGTGTTTAATTAAAATTGTTAGTCACATTGGAATGAAGGAATCCTTCTATAGGTTGCCAACGGAATCATTGTTCCCTTATCTTAACATTATTATTTCTTTCATATTTCATTATATTTTAGTTACATTTGTTGGCCTGCTTTGTTGAGTGGTTACGATCCTAGGCCACGTATCGGGAGTTAGCGGTTTCAAATCCCTGCGTTCGCGAGTAAATCTCATTAGAATGATTTGTGTTATTTTGCAATTTATTCATTTAAAATAATATAT
This sequence comes from Limnephilus lunatus, assembly GCA_917563855.2. Taxonomy (NCBI): domain Eukaryota; kingdom Metazoa; phylum Arthropoda; class Insecta; order Trichoptera; family Limnephilidae; genus Limnephilus; species Limnephilus lunatus. Next base: position 13,417,880 of record OU830601.1, on the reverse strand, counting down.
ACGGCTCGTTCCAGAGTGGTAGATACTTTCAGTATTACCCTGGTGAAAGACCATCATTCAAAATCGAAACGTTGCGTTGCTTCAAATGGTTTCAGTCGTGTTTTGTGACAGATCGGAATAGATAATTAAATCAATTCTCCAATTCAACACACACAATATAATACGAAACAATGAATAGAATTTAAAAAAAAATTAAAGTAATTAAAATTCTTTTTAAATAGAAATAATTAAATATTAAATTAATTTGCAAGCGTAGTTCAGTTTTTTTAGTTAGGGCTGCAGTATATAGGATGGTATTTTCTCTGATAATAGTCAACCCTCAATTTGAGACATCTCTATGAAAAGACAAACGCAGATACAGTATAATGCAGATAAACATTTGAGCATTTCTCTGTAATTTAATTTTAAGAACCTTTTTCCAATTTTTCAAATGTAACCTATTTCTTTAACACACAGGTAGACCTATCTAAAATGAAAACAAAAAGTTTCAACACAATATGTGTCTTCAATGGGGAAAATAATACTTACCAAAAGAAAAAAACGATTGTGCTTTAGACCACACGACTGAAGTAAAACTTCACTAACTTATAAAAGAACAAATGGCATTGGGGTGAAATTGACATTCCAGACACTATGGTTTGTTGCATTTCGCACAGTAGTACACACTCGTGCGTCTTTTTTTCGCTGGGCAAAAGTTGCACATGCTCCGTTTCCTTTTTTAATGAAATGGATCACTGTTCGCATCGATCACCGTTCGCATAGATCACCGTTCGAATCGATCACCGTTCGCATCGATTACCGTTCGCATCACACTTTTCGTAACGCATCACACTTTTCGTAACAATCACCACTTTTCGTAACGCATTCACCAGTTTACTCCCAAGTGTCGAGCGTGCGTAAAGAAGTATTACTTAAAAAACAAGTTTATTACTAATCCAGCTTTTTTAATATTCATGTTGATTTTCAATAACTAACAAATAATATATTATAAGGATATTATTCATTACCTGATACACATGTTGGGTTAAAACTGTTCCCCGTATAAAATATTATTTATTTAAACAGATATACAATGTACATAAGTTATGTAATAATTGTGTTAAATTATAAATGTTTCCTCACGAAGTATATGAATTTAATTATTAATATAATTAAAAGTCCTCTTCGTATCTAAAATCCAAGGTTATGTTATGTAGACGACACGTTACACTAAGTATACATTATACGCAGAGGAAATTCCCGCATAAATCACTCCCTTTTGATGTTCGCATGTGTTCTTGCTTCCATCGTTACTCTTACGAATATTATCTACTTTCAACGAAAATTCCACTTTGGGTCGTGCACCAACTGAGACTAATTTATAACGATTGAAAATTAAATATTAATGTTTTGGACCTCTTAATATTAAAAAACTTTTTGATGTTTTTTTTTTCAAATCTTGGAGGGAACATTATCAGTCCGCCCTAAAAACTTTTTTTAGTTTTTTACGATTGTTCAACATATAAAATTTTAATAATTGAACTGGCACTCGAACAACTGGCACTCGAACCCGGAACCTCTCGTTTTTCGAGTCCCAGTTGCGAACGTTATCTATTTATTTTTCTGTGCCTTGTTCTCTTTCATATTTTCGTTGAGATTATTAGTGTTATCTTCGTCTTAAATGATATACTGCATAGTAATAACCTTCAAAATTATAAAAGGGGAGTTGTTATTTAATTTGAAGAATATACGATGCAAACGAGAGTTGTAGAAGAAGTCGGGGACGCCCGAGGAAGACATGGCGCGATCAAGTGAATCAGATATTTGAGTCGGGCCATGTCAAAAGTCAGAATAATAGAAGAGAATGTATGAGACGATCTATGAATGTAAATGAGGCAAAGAGTGTGTGCCAAGACCGAGTTGTTTGACGGTCCTCCTCTCTGCCCACCCCTGCGGGGAAACGGCGTAATGATTAGTTAGTTAGTCATTTTTAAAAATTTATTAAAATTTAAAATTTATATTTGGGTTGCCTAATATAATTTTTCACTTCTTTGCAAACTTTAAATGGATGTCCTCTCTGCTTACCCCTGCGGGGAAACGGCGTGATGGTTAATTTGTTAGTTATTTTTAAAAATTGAATAAAATTTTAAATTTATATTTGGGTAGCCTAATATAAATGTTCACTTTTTTGCAAACTTTAAATGAAAACATCCAATTTTAAGGCTTGATCATTTTTCTAATAAAGCAAATGTTTACTTTCAAAAAATTTAATTTTGGGACAAATTAACCTAATTCGCAGAAAATTAGATATTGTTTGTAACCATTTTAATCTTTGTTATACTATTAATAATAAAAATAAAATATAATCGCAATTTTAGTCTCAAAAAAATAATCTTGTTGAACGTAGGTATATGAATAATTGTCACTGATATCCTTAAAACTAGCTCTCAAATGTAAAACCACTCTGTCTACGAAAAATAAACACAAAATTAACTATCGTAAAATGGTCCAGAAAATTCCAAGTACACGCGTATATTTCCACGGCTCACTAAATAATATTAATATTGCGTTCTGTTGGAGAAATACGTTGATTGCTTAGTGACCGGTTAGTATCTGTGTGGATAATTGCGCCAGGTTCCCGTGCAGGCATTATGAGTTTAATTCATATATAAGCTAAGTATAATAATTGTATTAGAAGCTTTTCTAATATTGTTAAGTCATTTATAATTAGGGAAAGCGTATTTCATGACTTCGCCGTTAGTATTACTAGGACTATAAAAATCGTTAAAAATAAACCAATTTATAATAAACTAGCAGACCCGGCCACACGTTGCTGTGGCTAATGAAAAACAATGCCATTACCCAACATTTATAAACTCCACACCACCCGCTTGCCAGCTGCCCGCTGCCCGCTGCCCGCTGCCCGCTGCCCGCTGCCCGCTGCCCGCTATCTGAATTGAATATTTGAATTTATCGGATTTTCACTACTATAATAAGCATGTATTATACATATAAACCTCACTCTTGAATCACTCTATCTATTGGTGAAAACCGCATGAAAATCCGTTGGGTAGTTTCAAAGATCTAAGCGCACAAACATTTTGATCGACTTCATTTTATACTATGTAATGATGAATATTTGAATTTCTCGGCTTTTCTCTACTATAACAAGCGTGTATTATACATATAAACCTTTCTCTTGAATCACTCTATCTATTGGTGAAAACCGCACGAAAATCCGTTGCGTAGTTTAAAAGATCTAAGTGCACATACATTTTGAGCAACTTCATTTTATACTATGTAATGATGCAAATCGCATCTACGTCTACGTAATTTTGTTCGCGGAAGAATAAGACATGTTTCGAAGGTCGTTAAGAACTAACAAGCATATTATTATAAAGTTTGTGTATTTCTCGAACATCCAATTTTTTTTCTACTTTTTATTTATACTAGAGTGGTAGATACTATTTAGAATCGCCCTGGTGAAAGATCACCATTCAGAATCGAAACGTTGTCTTTAGTCTTGTTTAGCGACCAGATCTAAATAACCGAGAACTTTACAACCTTCATTGTTCCCATCTCTTTTCTATCCCCACTGCCTTCAGTCTCACACCTCATTGGCTCCAGGTGGCTGAGAGCTGTTGAGATTTTTGTGCAGCACTCAAATAAAGTAAATAAAAAACTGTACTTTCCAGTATCGCCTGGCATTCGATAATATTATAATAGTATTAGATAAATTTAGATTATTTTGTTTTGAAGCGTTTTAATTTTCAATGTACATTTGTTACTTTAAATTTTAAATTTTCTGCTACCGGGTTCGGCACATTTGTCTGAGTACCTAAACTTAGAAAACTTAAAACTAATTAAATTAATAAATGTACATTGAAAATTAAAACTCTTCAAAACTAAATGTCTAGAAATTGTTACATAGTTAATGCCCAAGAAATACAAATTTTTTTAGATTTTTTAAAACAGTAAAATAAATATTCAGTCAAGTAAGTTTCAATATGTTTCTTACGAATTCGTTTATTGTTCTATATCTAGATGAAATAGTTTTTCTTATTTATTGTAAAACTCCATTTAATTTGTTTATTTTATTTTTTAAAGAAAAGCTTTAAATAAAATCGTGTTTCTTATTGAACTTGAAAATCTTTGAATTTTTGGCAAATGTATTTTTTATTAATTTTAGTTAAATTAAGGTGCGGTAATAAAAATTTCACACACTAAAAGCTGTACAGTTTTCACAATGCCAACCAAAAACTTTTAATATAATATTTCTCCCGCTCTCAAATTACATTTATTTTTTACGCCACTTTTTCTCCATTTTCTAGTAATCATCTTAGTAGTTTTCAAAATGTGGCGCCCTTTATGACCTCCTAATGACCCTTGCCGCAACCTGGTGCTCTTTATTCTTGGGATCAGGGCACTCAAAGTTTTTCAATTTGTTTATCTAACTAAACTTCTTAACCAATAATTTCCATCTCAACCTTGTTCGAGAGAAGGCCGGTTTGTGAATTCGATTTTCAATTGTTTGGTATATACGCAAATTATTAATTTAATTCCAAACTCTTGTCTAATGATGAAAGCGTGATTTTTTTGTTAGAAAATTTTGAATACAACGTATTTTACTTAGATTATTCTGTCTGTAGAATTTAAAACTACATTACTTTGATTAATTACTTTAACATTTTAAATTGATAGTTCTCATCTTGAACTAATAAAATTTAAGCGATTTTTTGTTACCCTAACCTGTGCATGATGTCCACGTTGCTATATAATTTTGAAAATATTTTATTGTTATGGTATAAAACTAATTCGATCTCTTCCGAAGTGCAAATATATTATATTCGTCAATTAAAATGTCATAGGTTTGTGTTAGTTAAATGCATTTAACGCGTTTCTTTATAAAACTTTGGTATTTTATTGTTCCTTGTTTTCTGGCACGAAATATATTTATATAATTTATTTGCAGAATTAGCATCTCCTACTATCAAAAGTCCTGTAGTGTATGTAGTTCAAACTTGTCGCAACAGAAGTCACTCGTTCGGATCTATCCCCAAACGATTACGAAGTTAGCCGAACCTAGGTAATGAGAGAGCAACTAGAATCATTTCTAGAACTGGTAGGAACGATCGCTTTTCGCCAAGTAAATTATTCATTGTAAATACGATACCATTATAATAAACATTTGTATTCTTGATGGATTACAAGCTTAATTGAAAATTCCTGAACATACACCAAGTTATCTCGATCATTTATGATCGCGGTCATTACAAATAATGCCAAAATGAAAATGCAAAAAAAATAACATCTCCCTTTTCAAAACAATACCGAAAACACAAATGCATTTAACTGTTTCAGAATAATTCGATTCTTAGCTGTAAGATAATATTGTTACGAAATCATTTTTATGTTCATGATTTGAAGATTAGATATATTTCTTAGAATTAGCATCTCCTGTCCTACTTATATAAATATATATGCATAATAGTAACATCTGCCTAGGATCAGTGGAATTATGACAACCCCAATCACGATGCGTTATGAGGTTGAAGGATATGAGGAGGAGAAGAAGATGTAAAAGAGGAATTTGAGCTTCATGCTGCCATTAAAAATATATATTATCAACTGGAGCAACAGCGCAATTTAAAACTTTTTCCTCCGATTGCTTGAGATTTGTTGGTGTACATTTTGAATATTTTCCGCCAACATTAAAAAAAATCATACCTCCGAATTTTAATATCGAGACATACAAACTGTTTACTTCTAGCTGATTAGTTCTATATAGCCAATAAATTCATCCATCTTTTGACATTATCACATATTCGTAAGAATTATAAAAAAACATATAGTCAAATCGTAAACTTCTACTTAATTACTTACAAATAAGGGAAAATTTGCCAAAATTGGCAGCAAACCAATCCGTCGTATTTTAAATAGTGCCATATTGTGGCAAAAAGCGCTTCAGTGGTCATACAACTAGCTAAAATCCCCGGCGTTGCCCGGATTTTATGCATTGATTTTCTAAATCAAATGTGGACAGTATTTTTATCTTATTTTGAACAGCAAGTGTGTAAAATTTTATCAAAAATTATCAAAATTCTACTTGGGGTAGGAAAAAGGCAATGGAAGTGGGTTTTGGAAATATTTTGTAAACGGCGACTTTTGCCTTATTTTCAAGGTCAAAAATTCATTTTTCTCTGAATAAAACTGTATTTTAATAAAAGTTAAATCCACACCGCCTGCCACAGGCACTCTTCTTCATATAAATAGTTATATGTATAAATTTTAATATCTCACCGTTTTCAAAACAGCACAGAAAACTATTGCTCTATTTAAAATAAAATATTACATATTATTAAAAATATGAATTGAAAATTCTGGATTTGAGAAAGGCTCCATTGCGTATGGATTACACCCCTATGGTGGGCGTCACACTTGTGTAATTGGGTCCTTGTAAACTTTTTTCATCTTCTCGGGATTCGGTCTTACCTCGGGATATGAGGATCATCACTTTCTGTTCACAAAACGCCGTGCGGTTTATTATTTTTCATTTTCCGCGCGAATTACGTTTTCCGATGAAAGTAATATTGCAATCATCTCTCTTGCTGTCGCTTGTAACTAAATAAAGCTCAAACATTTTCTTGTACACATTGTTAGGAAGAATGAGATTTACTTTGATACATTAAAGCAATGCAAACGAGAAACTTTTACAAGAGATCTAAGACTATTTTAACATTCTCTTTAAAATATATACATATTTCACTTCCCGGCTTTGCCCGAGGTTTGCTAAACGTCTTTTTTATTGAACAACTGAGAATTATCGTAACTAACGGTAGGTTCCGAAAAATTAATATGTATAAAGCCGCAATCTTGATTCTGTTTAGGTAGAAATACAATGTTAAACTTTGGATTCTTTATTTTAGATTTTTTTAATGTGAATACCGCACAAGAGTCCTAACTGCTACGTCTGGAACTGCTGAGACTATGCCACCCATAATTAGGGTATGCTGTGGGGCTGAAGGTATTGGGGAGGGGAAAAGAAAGGTGGAATTCAGATCTGGTCACCAAACAAGGCTAAAGCCATTTCAAGCAACGTTTCAATTCTGAATGGTGGTTTTAGCCCAGGGCGATGCTGAGAGTATTACCCACTATGAAAATACTCTCCGCAAATATACATAATGTACCTATAAAGTAATTATGAATAGGGTGGACCATAATCTTTTGCACTTGTGATATAATCATGAAAAAAAATATAGATTGACCCCGCTCTCCTCCCCCGTTCGGAATCCCAGCTAGCACGATTACAAAAGTGCAAATGTTTATGGCCCACCCTATATAATGAAATAACACAAATAAAAATTAATTGCGCATGCTGGAGCTTTAACACACAAACTTCGGATTGCTAGTCAAAAGCCTTACTTCTCAAACATGGAGGCCGTCAAAATATTTTACATCTAGTTGGTTCGCTTGTTGCAGATCGTGTGATCTCTTACAAAATGGGTTCAATCCTGCTCAACTGTCACGTTTAAAAACATGATTGCATTTCCCCTTGAATGCGTTCCCTGAGATTGCACACTTTCAAAATCCATTCCCTCCCCAAAGCCTAGTTGAAAAATTGAACGCGATAGAAAACTGTGCCCGGAAAAGGGATGATTCCCCTTTATTACAATGTTAGGCGGGTCTCCCTTCGACTGTGTTTAGGAAAAAGGCGGTAAACCTCACGTCGTCATGTAAAAATGACTTTTTTACAAAAATAACGTTATGAAAAAAGGAGTCAGGCCACAAAAATCAAAAACTTTCCATAAAATTCGATTCCATGAAAAAAACACGAGTATAACAGATACAGATATAATATATTATTCAGAGAAGAAAAATGACTCGACCCACACAACTATACCGCAGTAATTATTAAACGTTTTCAAGGAAAGAAATATCTACTCCAAACGGTTAATATTCTCTACATAGGTGTTTACGAAATTTTATTTGTGTTGGGTGTAATTTCACAAAGGGAAATATTAACATGGCCCCTGAAGAAAACAATTTCCCTCAGGGCCCATGTTATCTGAAATGCTGTGTGGAGGATCTTTTTGAGGAAAGGACGGAAATAACTACGTGTATAATGAGAAAATAAGATTTCCTACCACATTTTTTTGCCTAAATTTTCCTTTTTTGTATGGACATATCAACGGTATGTGTTTAAAAATTTTATTGTCGAGTGTTTATAATAATTTTTTATGTGTGGTAGATACTTAAAAATTTTAAACAATCATTTTGATATTTTTTATAAAAAACAAGTATAATTTTTAGAACTAAAATATAAAGAATGATAATAAACGGATTGCAACCTTTAGAGCACAGGCGTCGCGTCGAATGGGAATGCTGTCCTTGTTCTGTCGGTGTTTCAATGGAAGACGCTGTTAAAATTGTTTGTTTTTTAATTTTGATTTTTTAGATGTTTTTCTATTTATAAATTATTGATATCTTTTTAAATAAAGATGGATTTTCACAATTGAATTAAGGTTTTTTCTTATATAAGTCTAACAGTCAATTAAATGTTCATTTAAAGATTATCATAAAATAATGACCCCAAGTAATTATTAGACTAAAACTGTCCCCCGAAAAGAAAAGAGTTATATATTTTTATTTGTGAAAACGCTCTCAATCAATTAATCTCTCATTCTCTAATTAAATAAAACCATTCATTCACAAAATCATTGTCCTTCCGTTTTATGATTCTTCCGTAAAATTTTTATTTGAAGGGTTAGTGCCTTTTTCCCTAAACACAGTCGCTTGTATACCGGTTTCTCCGGGTAGGTAATCCACAAAAACATTGTCCTCCATTATGATTATGATGTTATGATTCTCCAGTACAATTTTGATATGGGGGTTACCGCCTTTTTCCTAAATACAGACGCCTGTATACCGGTTTCTCCGGGTAGGTAATCCACAAAAACATTGTCCTTCATTATGATTATGATGGTATGATTCTCCAGTACAATTTTGATATGTGGGTTACCGCCTTTTTCCTAAATACAGACGCCTGTATACCGGTTTCTCCGGGTAGGTAATCCACAAAAACATTGTCCTCCATTATGATTATGATGTTATGATTCTCCAGTACAATTTTGATATGGGGGTTACCGCCTTTTTCCTAAATACAGACGCCTGTATACCGGTTTCTCCGGGTAGGTAATCCACAAAAACATTGTCCTCCATTATGATTATGATGTTATGATTCTCCAGTACAATTTTGATATGGGGGTTACCGCCTTTTTCCTAAATACAGACGCCTGTATACCGGTTTCTCCGGGTAGGTAATCCACAAAAAACATTGTCCTCCATTATGATTATGATGTTATGATTCTCCAGTACAATTTTGATATGGGGGTTACCGCCTTTTTCCTAAATACAGACGCCTGTATACCGATTTCTCCGGTTAGGTAATCCACAAAAACATTGTCCTCCATTACGATTATGATTTTATGATTCTCCAGTAAAATTTTTATATGAGGGTTACTGCCTTTTTCCTAAACAGAGTCGCCTGTATACCGGTTTCTCCGGGTAGGTAATCCCAGAAAGACGGGTCTCTCCGGGTTTTTCACGTGTGATGAGATGGGAAAGTGATTTCTCCAGGACCCATCCGGTCTAGAAGCAACGGCGTATAACCCAATCAGCATTTATCACGCGACCCCTACTTCCGGCCGCCATTTCACCAACAAATGATCCGAGCAAAATATAAAAGCGATCGGAATTAAGCCGCGATTGAAAAGTCTTTGTCTCACGAGATTTTATTGAATCTAGAGAAAATCTGATTTGAAAACATAGAGAGACTTTCATACCTCAGACATAGTTTTTTTTTAATATTTATATTCAGTCTGTTGTTCCATGTGCTTTTTTCAGTATTTTTAAGGCATTGGAAGTTGTCTAGATAGGTTTTTGTTTTTTCTGTAATTAAATTTTCATCAATTTACCATCACACTCATTGTTATTTGCTGTGATTTTATTCACAATTAATACATTATTATTAATTTTTTATAACCTAAGGGTTTGTGCAGGAGTCATTAAAGGGATGGGTAGGTATGTAGGTAAGTGATGGTAAATTAATAAAACTGTGAAATACATTTCAACCCTTCGGAATAACAAGGTTCACTCTGTTGCGTTAAAGTCGTGCGATAATTGGTCTTATAATAAATTACTTTAGAGTTCGTTATCCTCGATTTGTAAGAATTTTCCCTAATAAAAGCTTCTTCAGAAGCTAAGCACGATAAGTACGATTAAGTATACGATACGATAAAAAGTTAAAGTGGTGTGTACTGTGTCTCATCAGTTCATCACAAAGTATTTGCTTCATATGAAAAAAAATTTTTTTTTTTGAGCACATATAACTTATTTAATTAATAAATAATGCCACAAAGTAATTTTGCAAAGTTTGAACATATTGCTTATTTTGCGGCACCATTTTAATTCATTTTTTTTTGAAATAGGCAATTCACCATAAAAATAGTGCTTTGTGAATTCAAAATTAATAGATTACTTTTAACGACGTTTATTTTTCAAAAAAAAAATAACCTATTAATTTTAAAATAAAATTTGACTCCTTATAACTTACCTATAAGGAAACATTTGTTTCCATCCCTGATCCAAATTTGTGAATATCCAAGCTAAATTTACCACTCTTAAGAATATACTTTTAGTGTGAAACCCTTCATTTTTCTTCTCTTGACATTTTGACCATCAAAATATTCCAATATTGATAATACCAATATTTACAATACTACCGTCTCCGATTTTAAAAAGTTTCTGTGAATTAATCATTGTATGATAATTATTAAGCTTATTCCGCTTTAATATCAACGAATAGTTTTTTTATCTTAGACATTAACTTACTATCCATATGTTTTTATTCAACAAGTAATATTTTTATTATGATCAATGTTAATAATATATTTTGAGGCGATTGAAATAATTCAACAGGATTTCTAGAAGCAATTTTACGAATAAAAAGGACGGAGATTATATTCAAATTGAAGTGCTCATGATTGTGTGACGAAGTTAATATGTTATACAATTCCTTTCAGAAACAGATTTACAATAACTTCAATACAAAGACGCTATTGAAAGGGACGTCTTCTCGGAATTTAACATTGTCCCCTTTTCCGTGACTCAAGGAGTTAAAGCTATTCAAATAAAAACAGTTTTTTAACTACATATTATAGTCTATTGCTTTTCACTTTCTTCCAAGGCTTTTATTTGAATACATAAATGGATATGTAGGTTTTCACACATTTAATAATATACCATCTTTAAACAAGTGTGATACCACTAAGCCCGTGATCGTCAAACTGCGGCCCGCACAAATATCTACCGCTTTCTTGTTAAACATGTTTTTTTTCATGTCCAATTATATTATTCTGCTTTTTTTTAAATACTTTGTGTACATACCCCTTATGATTTTAAGACGTTGAATTCAATTGATTGATATTTTATTTTAAAACACTCAGCTGGTTTTTGAACACATCCTAAGTCGATTTTGAACGTGCACATAGTGTACGAGTACGTCATAGGTTTTCAACGTAGGCGTTTGAGACTTTCAGGCGGGCAGTTGAAGACCCAGAGAAAATTAGAGGGCATTGAGATGGGACAGTGAGGGAAATGGGCAGGAAAAAAATGGTCTAAAAAGATAAAAAAAACACGCTAATCACGTACTAATAAAGCAAAGTAATCTTTAATATTGGTTAATTTTTTTAATGCATGTACTGTAATCATTTTTATCACATATGCGAAAATTCACACATTTCGTAAGAATTGACACTATATCATGAATACAAGAAGGAAGTGGTAGCAACGCGGTATTTAAATACAAAAAAATTGCCTTTTTAACTTGCTAAACAAAAAGGTATAACATCACCCCCCCCCCCCCCCCTAATCATAAGTGTGCGGCCCGCGGTGATACCACACATTGTTCTATATAGCCCTTGACCAGAAAAGTGTGACGACCGCTGCTATAAGCCCTCTGCATACTGCATTGAATCTTTTTCAAACTCGTCCAAATAATATCTGATTTAACGTTGTTTGCAAGGTATTTAAAACTTTATTTATTCCTGCAAAGTAGGTAATATTAAAATTTACCTTGATTATTACATAAAGCAATTAACTACTTTGCATAAATGCCCGATTTTTTATTTTTGATTTTTAGACCGGTAACTAAGAAGTGTCAATTGTTGTTCACGAAATTATATTAAACTGAATTTATTATAAAGCACTTGGGGAGATTTTCATAAAAGAAAAACAAACATTTTAAAGTTAATATTGTTCGTGAATGTTTGTCTTCTTTGTTTTGTTTCAGTTTTTTTAATACATTATTATTGCAGATTTTCTTAGGACCTTCGCTCATGGAGAGACTGAAAAAACAAGTTTTTGAAGCAATCGCAATCAACTTCCTGAACAAAACGATATTTTTCTGACCTAACGTGTCAAAACAAACTTGACAGGTCGTGAGCACTGTTGGTAGCCGTGTCAGTCGCGTTTCAGGTTGACCATAGTTAACAGGTTGAAAATGGTAGCGGCTCACGAACTGTCAAGTTTTCGAATAATCTGTGTAATATGTCAAATCAGAAAAATGTCGATTTTCTTCAGGAGGTTGTTTGCAATTGCGTCGACAATTGGTTTGTTTTCAGTTTCAAACTTGACATGTTTCAGTTACCTTGCTGACAGGTTGCCATGGTAGCGGCTCACGAACTGTCAAGTTTTCTAGTAATCTGCGATATGTCAGATCAGAAAAATATCGATTTTGTTCAGGAGGTTGATTGCGATTGCGTCGACAATTGTTTTTTTTTAAGTTTCTCCATTAGGGAAGGCCCTCGGGGGTAAGCAGATTCTACACAGCTTTATAAATTGCGTTTGTGAAACTTACAGAAATCAAAAACATTTTTCATTAAATTAATTTAACCATTCAGTAGAAAAACAAAACCGTTCCGAAAAACTTTTGAACCAATTTGGCACCAATTTATTTTAATTTCAGTTTTGAGAGAAATCGGACAGTGTTGAAAATAATCATTGTTCCATTACGATAAAATAATATCGAGGACCAAAATGGATTCGCGCGACGCGGAAAAAATTGGACTATTTTCGTAATTTGGCTGACCTATATCGTTAAAGTTTTTCTTTTTCATAAACGGTTCATTGTTGTCGACATTTCGCCATTGTATTATTTTTTGTAGAGACGCCTTATATGTACACTATTCAGGCAGGGTTTATAACTTTTGTCAGAACTTTAATGTCAGATTCAGTAAGCGGGCGGCTATCTATACATCGAACAAGTTTTTACACACAATAACATTTTTTTCATGACATGGGGGTAGACTTCTGGAGTCTGGATCGCGTAAAAAATTCTTTATATTTTAATCATTGAAATATTAATATTGTGTATTTTGCATTATAATATTTCCAGCTACCTATGTTTATTGACCAAATTTGTGTAGCCAAATTCTTCCTGCCATCTCCTTTTCTCCCGTTTCTTTCACACTCATAATGTTAGATAGAGACGCCTTGCCGAAGTTATGGGTTCTTTACCTGATTATAAAATGGTATCAAAATGGTAATGATGACGAATCGAGCCTTTTTTATGCATACCATTTCAATCAGGACTATTTTTTTTTATTTGCCGACAGTACATTACAAATTTATAAATACAAATGTAAAGTTAAAATACAAAGTAAAGTTATTTATTCATAGTCCTCCTCACTAGGTATTCCTGTTACGAGGCGGACTGTAGGTTGTTGTATGGGTGTTTATCATGATTTCCTCATATTCTAGCTTACTGGTTTCCATGAAATAAACAATAAATAAAATAAAAGTATCTATGTTTGTTGTCTGTAGGTTACGTTGAGGTTACTTCATAATTTTAATGATTTCTTCCACTACATGTTTAGTTAGCAATAATTTTATGTCTTTTTTAAACTTTTGTATCTCCATGGTGTTTTTAATTTCAATTGGAAGGAATTATTATTATCTATGACTTGTTCAACTCTATTGATAATTTTATTTTAATATTCTTAAAACATTTATCGTTCCATATTACATTTAACAACCGCGAAAACAAATAATTTCGCATTGTTTTGTTCACGTTTCCCCAAATAATATACCGCCACATACAATAAAGAGTAACACGTTTATTTGAAAGGTGGCTTATAGATTTCAGAGGTTAACATTTAGTTAAATGCTGGAAACCACAAACACCGCAGCGCGTACAGAGAAAGGGAAATTTCATTATCTTCGGCACAACTCCACATTAACACAACGTTGATGTATTTTTTAAATGGTGGCTTAATTTTTTGTTGATTTATGAACTTTTACCTTTACCTTAACAATAGAAACTTTCTTCGGTTGTCTCGTAGTTGTAGGAAACACAGAAAACCTAAATAATGTTTAACATTTTATTATTAATACTAGCGGAAACTTCCTTTTTAACGGAAATTTAACTGTTTTATGCAACTAAGTAAACAATTCATATGTCAAAACTTGTCTACCATTTTTGTTTTCTTAAATATAACATGTTTATCCAGTATTATGATAAAAATTTTAGCAAAACAAAAAACGACTTAAAAAAATGCACTAAAAAGTAAAAAAAATAATTTTGTACGATTGTTATTTTTGGAGTCGGTGTCATCAAAGGTAACTACATACATAGGTAGTTATAAGTGAGATGTAGAGATCCAAAAATAAAAATCGTACGAAATTATTTTTTTACTTTTTAGTTCATTTTTGAAGTCGTTTTTTGTTTTGTTAAAATTTTTGTTTATTTTTTGATTTTTAGTGACGAGCGTGCGTAAAGAATTTTTACTTCAAAAAAAGAATCATCGAAATCTGTTGGCGTAATATAGAGTTATTCGTCTATTTGTCGCGCACATACTTATTGCAAATTTAAGACATGTGTATTTTCTCATGGATCCCATTGTCAAAACTGAGCCAAATTAAAATATTAAAATGGGACCACACGGGAAGCACCAGCTTTCTAATAAAAAAGAATCATCAATAACGGTTCACCCAATCAAAAGTTCTGAGGTAACAAACATAAAAAAAAATTAAAAATTAAAAAAAAACTAACAAAAAAATACCTTCGAATTGATAACCTCCTCCTTTTGGAAGTCGTTTAAAAATATAAGCTATTGGCTCGAGCCACGAAAACAATTGGTCGGAATCTTTCTAAAACGTTTGTTTAACACGCATGTAACTCTGGAACATACTTCTATGTGGGAATGGAAAAGAAACGCTAAAAGCTATTTTTGTGCCCACTTTTATGTTCTACTTCACAAATATTTTCGCAAATGCTTTTTTTCCCGCTTTCCGGGCTTTTTTTTTTCCTCGACTCTAATATTTATTTTCTCAGTTTCTTACGATATTTAATATGCACTGTTTGGTAAAAAATGTTTACGTTTATTATTGAATTATTTTTTATCTTGAATTCTTAAATGTTATTCACTTTTAAGATTGTCATAACATTACAAAACACGAGAAAACCAAAGATACGTAAATTTTCTATTACCTAAAAACCGTTCACCCAAATCTGTCGTTTATTCATAAATATTTTTTGTTGCCGTTTTGCAAATTATCTATCTACTATAATATACATATACGCTATATAAAGAGGTAAGATTTATTTGTTTGTTTGTTTGCATTGAATAGGCTCCGAAACTACTGAAGCGATTTGAAAAATTCTTTCGCTGTTGGGAAGCTACACTATATCTGGGTAACACAGGTTAAATTATAGTTTAAAAAAAAAGGCATCCTTACTAAAACTTCATTAATGTAACCCAAGGTGTAAAAAATTACCTAAAATATTTTTTACATCGCGTGCGCTGCGAAAACTATTGATGATAGAATAAAATAATGTAGTACGACTTTGTAGAACACATCATTATTTACAAAAAAGTTCGCGACAGCATATGTCTAACTAGTATGGTTAAGCCACAATAAGTATTCTTTTATTTTAAAAATTTAATTAAAATGTCGCCGCTTGAAAAAGCTGTTTATTCGTATCCTAGTTTAAATCCTTATCAAAATCAATTACTTCATATGCAAGACAGCTTCAATACCTATATTTACCTTTTTGAATTTTTCAATTCGGATATTTAATTAGAAAGATATTGCGAGTTTAAAAATGTTAGTATTAGAAAAAAGTTTCGGCTACGGGCCGGGCGGGAGAGGAGTCAAGAAATGAAGTGCCAGGGGGGTTGGCGGGACGGGGGAGCGGGAGAGCGGTGGCGGGGAAGGTGCAAGTGTAAAGCTGGAGGGGAACGCACGGGAAAGGACATGCAAGGAGTAACATTTTATTTATTTGAATATGGCATTGCAGCGCATGCCGGGAAACAGCTATATGAAATAAATAGATTTTTATCAAATACGGTAAATGCTGGTAGACGCCTGAGGAAGGAAATGCTTAGCAAGTGAATCAAATTCTTGAGCCGGATCACGTCAAATGTCAGAATTGTAGAAGAGTATACAAGTGACTGTACATGTGACAATGCTTGAATACCTACTAATAAAGCAAAGAATGTGTATCAAGAAATAGTTGTGTTACTTTCATTCCAATTTGCCTACATCTGTGTGTAAACGGTGTGATGTTTAGTTATTTTGTGAAAAATAATCATAACATATTTATAAGTTGAAGTGTATATACCTTGCAACCCGTTATCGTGACATATATTGAAAACGATATTTTTTAAGAACCTCTCGAGTAGATATCTACCATGTTCTCGAAACCTTACAAAAACCTAACAGAGATTAATGCTCTTCCTTTTTGTTCAACATCTCATCTATTTGTTATACTGGACAAACATATTTTATTTAAGAAAACAAAAATGGTAAACAAAGTTTGACATATGAATTGTTTACTTAGTTGCATAAACCAGTTAAATTTTAATTAATGATGAAGTTTCCGCTAGTATTAATAATAACAAGTTAAACATTTTTTAGGTTTTCTGTGTTTCCTATAACTACGAGACAACCGAAGAAAGCTTCTATTGTTAAGGTAAAGGTAAAGTTCATGCATCAACAAAAAATTAAGCCACCATGTAAAAAATACATCAAAGTTGTGTTAATGTGGAGTTGTGCCGAAGATAATGAAATTTCCCTTTCTCTGTACGCGCTGATGAACGGCGTGATGTTTAGTTATTTTGTGAGAAATAATCTTAACGTATTTATTTGTTGAAGTGTATATACCTTGCAACCCGTTATCGTAATATATTATGAAAATAATATTTTTAAGAACCTCTCGAGTAGATATCTACCACGTTTTCGATACCATGCAAAAACCTAACAGAGATTAATGCTCTTCCTTTTTGTTCAACATCTCATCTATTTGTTAAAAAATATAACTTATGAACTATTTGTAATATTTATGGTACTTTTTCTTTGAAATTACTTCTTTCTTTTTATGTTCATAATCCTTATTAACTATTTTCTTATTTCTCAATGATTTTTTAAGATAAACAATTACATTATCAAATAGCACTATTTTAAACATATTTCCCTTCCCTTCACCCAATTTTACCCCCTCTCTCCTACCTACTTCCCTGCAATGTTCTCTCTCCTTCTTCTAAGAAATCTATAAATACACTGTAACTCTGCAATTAATTTAACATGTTTATGTATAAAACACTGATGAAGGTACAAATTAAATTTAAAAAGCTGTCGGTTTCATATATTAAAGATAAATACAATAAAGTGGCATTCAAACTAAGTTACTTTTTTCTAATTATTGTAACTGTGTATACCCCAAAGATATTAGAAACCCGTATACCCACAAAGTATTTGCTACATGTTAAAGTTGTTATATTTTCCTGTATACTATAAAACACAATTTAAATATTACATGTCCTAATTAAATTGATGTGACCCCAGGCATATTACATATTTCTTTATTATCTTTATAAATATATAAATTCTGAACCAAAATAATGTATTTAGGCAATATACGAGGGCTGTCCGTAAACTAAGGTCTCCAAGGCGCTGCGGTTGCGAAAAACAATTTTGATTTAAACTGATTTCCCTACGCCAAATCCATATTACGCTGCACTCTCCGCGACACTTGCGATGGTTCGATGCCGTTCGCGATGGGGCTTTCGCTCGCCGCACCCGCCGGGTGTGAGTTACGCTATATATTTTGTTTTTTTTTGTGCAAAGAACACAATCTCGGTAGAATTTCATTCTCAGCTACTTGAAGTATACGGAAAATAGAATATGAGTGAGTGAGTACGTAAAACGTGTGCAAGTGGAGCAGATAATATAAAAGCGTGCCGGACGGCCATCGGTTTCAGACGAAAAAATTGCCAAATTGGAAAAAACAATGATTGCAGATCGATGGGTGACGGTTCAGGAGCTTTGTGATATGATCCCTGATGTTAGTAGGACCGCTATTGAGAAGATTTTGACACAACATTTGGGAGAGCACAAAGTCTGCCGTAGGTGGGTCCCAAAATGCTCACCGAAGATCACAAACCGCAACGGGTTGAATAGGCCGCGAATTCCTTCAGTGCTACGACATCGATGGCGAAGAATTCTCGAATTCAATTGTAACTGGGGACGAGACCCGGATAAAAAACACACCACATGACACCAGAGACAAAGGAACAATCCAAGTGGCGTCATTTAGATTCGCCGAAGCAAAGTTAAAAAACGAATTACGGAGCGTAACTCACACCTGGCGAGTGCGGCGAGTGGAATTTCCATCGCGAACGGCTGCCACGCTGAGGCTAAGTGTCACAGAGGGTGCAACGTGGTGGGGATTTGACAAGGGGAAACCAGGCTACACGTCAGTGTTAAAGGATTGAGTGTAAAATCGTTCCTCGCGACCGCATCACCTTGGAGACCTTATTTTTCGGACAGCCCTCGTATTATCGACGACAGAAATTTATTTTCGAATGTTTAAACAATTTATAATATATTTAAAAAATATATTTTTAAATTTTTTGCCTTCAAAGATGATGTCGCTGATGTCCCCCTGGGGGAACCGTTCAATCAGCGACATCATCGTCCCCTCTACCCTCCCTTATCAAGAAAGCACTTCCGTTAACTTGGGGAAGCTTTCACACTTTGTCATAATCGAATTATAAAATTTTATTCAAAGGAGAACTAATTACTGACAAAGTGCGCTCTCGGAGCTTTCACCAATTAATGAAAGTACGTTCTAGATTTTTATTTCTCTATGGTTCGTTTTTATAGCTTACTTGGAAAAGACACTACAATCGCCTTGAAAAGCTTAAGAAAATGGGTCACAAATTATAATTCTGAATTTCAATAAAAAAAAATTTAATTGAAATAAAATTGGGATATTCTTTTTTTAGACATAATACTTTTTTAAATCCATTGCTCTTTTTGGTGAAAGAAATGACATTGCGACCTTTTTTCTGTTTCTGTTTTATTGTACGGATTAGCGAAGCGTCTAAAAACGATTTTAATTATATTTATTGGTATATTTCTTCCTCGCCAATTTTTATTAAAGATCTGGTACTTCACTTTACACACAGCATAAAGCTCTACAAAATATTTTGATTTTTACAATATTGTATGTCGTATTTCTGAACCGTCAAAAAAAATAAAATGATACTACCTGTTACGTAGATATTACGTTTCTTTGAAATATTCACTTTTTCTCGTATCCGACAATCAGACACCCACGTTCAGCATAAAGCTCCATTTTGTCTGGCGCTTAGCTTACAGTCGTGAGAGCTTTCCTCAATTTGGCGGTGAGGTGAAAAACATCGCCCGCCGCACTCCACGTCACCGAGGGTAGGTTCAAAGGTCCTCCAGTCGACTTGTGAGCAGAAAGCTCTCGGGAGGTCCTTGCCCGACCCTCTCGCCGTATTCTACTTCTTGTGACTCGCGCTAGCGTATGATTGAGACTGTTAAGGTGACACACTGTCAAATGTGACAATTGAGGCTTGGAAGCGAGGGGTTTCGCGCTGTGTTGAAGTGGGGAAAATGGTTTGGAAAATAAGAGGGGTTTTAAGGATAATTTTTCGGTTTCAAATTTGAATGGTGGATGTCTGCGGGCATATTTGTCCAAACGACTTCATAAATTTGGTTCGATTCATGTTTTGACATCACTTGAAAGTGGATTTAGACATTTTTGTCGTCGAAAGTCAAGTATTTACGTAGATAGTGTTAGTGGAGATATATCATTAATAGCAGTGGTAAAAACGCAAATTATGGCCTCGCTGTGTTATTCTAGTTGACCGGTGAAATGTTGTTGTGATTTTTTCAAAGTCAATGTATTATTTAGAATTTAAGTATATTTCCTAATTGTCCTTCTTACGGCCGTTGTTCCCAACTTTTCAATCGACCTATATGAGTCTACCATCAGCTACGACCGCCGTAGTCCAGTGGCTAAGACTCTTGACTCACAATCCGGAGGTCGCGGGTTCGAACCCGGCGTGCGAAAATAAATTTTTTTTGATTAATTTGTGTTATTTCACAATTAATTCATTTAAAATAATATATAGTATATTTGCGGCACGTGTTCCAGAGTGGAAGATACTATCAGTATCGCTCTGGTGTAAGACCACCATTCAGAATTGAAACGTTGCTTGAAAATGGCTTTAGCCGTGTTTGGTGACCAGATCTGAATAGTCAGGTACTTCCCAACCTTCCTCTTACCCATCTCCTTCCCCTCCCACTACCTTTCAGCCTCACAACATACCCCAATTGGGGATGCCATAGTCTCACTGGCTCCAGACGGGAGCAGTTGAGATTCTTGTGCGGTATTAACTGTAAAAAAAAAAAAAGCGATTTATAAGTATTTTAAAGGTAACCCTCGATTCTCGTTGTTCCCAAATATTTTATCGTTGATTATCTTAAGTGACCCCGCTCACTTTGTCCCCGCCCAAAATGGCATCAAAGTAAAAACTTTTGATTTAAAATTAATATTAAGGAGTTAAATACAGTGTTTATTTTTTTTTTTTTTTTTTTTTTATTTTTTTTTTTTTTTTTTTTTTTTTTTTTTCATTTATTTATTACAGAAGATACATTATTTATACAGCAAAAATAACATATAAAATATAATATTTATATTTCAAAATAATCTTTTTTTGATACAAATAAACTATATAATAAATTTTCACTGATTTTTTTATTTTTTATTTTGTATGATATTTCTCTTCTATAGAAGCAGACGCTTGTGATTAGAAGAGGGACGAGTATCGGGATGAAAAAATATTTAAAATATATTTACAAAATATATTTTGAATCTTTTGATTTAATTGTGGTAGATACTTAAAAAAAAACAAATTTACAAGTTATATAATTTATGATGATAAATTTTATCAATTAGTTATTTTTACTTTAAATTGCTCTTTAATTGCTTTTAATAGGCATTTATCGTCTTCGATTGTTCTTATTTTTTCAGGTAGGCTATTGAAGTATTTTTTTCCTAGATATGTGTAATGATGTTGTGCAAATGAGGTGTTACATTTTTGTGTTGGAAATATATGCTTTTGACGAGTACGACTTTCAATTAAAAAGCTATGATTTTGTTTTTCTTTTATTATTTGGATTATTATATTTTTTCGAACTAGATCATTAAATTTTAATACTTTAAATTCTTCAAAAATAAGGTGAGTTGGATAATCTCTTCGTTTTTTCAAGATAATTTTTATAATTAGACGTTGCACAATTTCAACAGGGAGTAGATTTGTTTTGTATGCAGCTCCCCAGCTTACTACAGAGTATTGGAGATTTGACTGTACTATAGCATGGTAGACTGATGTTAGATTTTCTAATGAGAGAAAGTTTCGGATTTTTAAAAATATGTAAATTAATTTCCTTATTTTGTTAACGGTAAGGTTGATTTGATCTTTCCAGTTCAGTTATTAAAACATATATTTTATTTTAAATACTTTTATCCATAAATTTTTTTAAACAAATGCATAAAATATATTAAAAATAAGGTGTCAGCTTGACCTGTGCTGCCGGCGCGCCTCGGTACTCGATACCTCGTGGCGTTAGCACTACCCTGTTGACACTTTTCATAACTCTGTTTTGCTCAGTCGAACTTGAGTCACGTGTCCGGCTTCCTTAGATTAAGCGATTCTTAAGCGATGCTTGTGTGTTGGAAATAGCCTAGTTGTGCATTTGAGCAGTGTTGAGCCTTAGTTTCGGCTTAGCAGTTGATTAGTAGGATTGGGAACAGCGGCCGTTAGTTTCATTTTAAAGTTTAATATTTGAACTGGTAGTGGTACTTTGCCCGACGTCTATCCCAAGCGTCTAACAAGTTTTCCAAGAATTAAAAATTCATCTCCGAAACGAATAGAAAATTTTATAATCTTGCGGCAGTAGTGGTTTACCATACTGCGTGAATTATTCAGAAATATGCATTTTTTAAATGTGAATACCGCACAAGAGTACCAACTGCGCCCAACAGCCTGAAGCTAGGGAGACCATGGTATCACCAATTGGTGTATTTTTTTACGGCTAAGGGTAATGGGGAGGGGAAGGAGATGGAGAAGAGGAAGGTGGGAGAGTACCAGATACTGAGTATCTTCCACCCTGGGACGTGTCGCAAATATACCTTATATTATTTTTAATTTTTTCAATGACGCAAATCAATCACATAAAATTTACTTGCGTTCACCGGGATTTGAATCCGCGACATCCAGATCTTTAGTCGAGAACCTTACCCCTCGACCAAGGCGGCCGGCAAGATGTATATATATGACCATACGAGAAGTGTAAATGAACATTTATTTGATTCGTCGTAAAGTTTCTGAAATCAGACGATTTTATTTATGAATTCTGAAAGTTGGCATTATTATGAACGTTTGAACTTGACCCACATAAAAAAATTGGGAATCAAAAGAATTCTACTAATATTTATTGTTCAATTTAAACAATCATGTGAACGTATGAGTAATCATTAATGACTACAGAACTGCTAATGAATTTTCCAAAACTTCACATAACCTATAAATCAACGTGAATAGCCACGTGCACAAATCATAACATCCTGACAGAAACAATGTTAACCCATTTTCAAAGGGATAAAAAATTCGCCTGAACGAAAACGTCTAGACTAAACACACAACTCAAACAATTCTGTCACTATTCTATAAACATAGGAAATATTATTGTTTATTCAGATTTCAAGCTACTTGCAAACTGATGAAAAAGAAATGCCATATGTTTTAAAGCTTTTTAAACAATAGTGTTATGCTCCAACCTCACTCGAGATTTATTTTTGCGTATTAGATTATTTTTTTAACATTACAATAGACATTTTAAAGTTCCGCCGAAATTCATAACGGTTCATGAAATTCCTGTTAGCTACGCAAATTTTATAACGTGATATTCTGCTTTATAGTTTTAGGGATTTAGTTACAATATTAATTTATTTAAAGAGTCCATAATTACACAGAAAATTACTCATATTTTCAAAAATTTTCTGATTGAGGAACAACATGGATTTACATCGGCGCAATCTACAACAACTAATTTACTGTCCTTTACAAATACCATTGTTAAAGCCTTAGAAGACAACACTCAGGTTGATGTCCACTACACTGACTTCTCCAAAGCCTTCGACAAAGTTAATCACTTGATCCTCGTGGCCAAACTTTATGCTATAGGCATTAGAAACCCTTTAAACGTAGAAAGGATTCTGATCTACTTTGCATATTCAAAATTATCAACATTATTACGGACTTGCTTTGTTACAACTCATCCAGTTCAAAATCCCTTCCCGCAGATTCTAAGTAATAAATTGCTATTCCTCATACTAATTATGGAAATCTTTCTCCTTTATCCAGAATGTCGGGACTTGTCAACGCAAGTCAAAGCATTGATTTTTTTTGATGTAAGCCTAAATGACTTTCGGCGTAATTTTTAAAGCCTTATCCGTCTTCTAGATTTTACTTGTAGTTAACTTATATATATGTACTTTTATATTATTATTGTCAATACTCTTCATTTATATGTACTCTCCTTTCACTGTCATCTCTGTATCTTATTCCTGTTATTGTTAAATTGTAAATAATGGACTAGGTACTTGTCCGTAAATAAATAAATAAATTTTAGACCTTGTGTGAATTTTCTTCCTACGTACTTATTTGAAAGATAATTCTGGTTCGCCCCGGTTTGGAATCAACTTTCCGGATTGAAACATTAAAAATCTTTCGTTTCTTACTATTTAGTTTTCGGTGTCATGAAGTGATTGGTAATTGTAAGTGAACGTAAAATCCGTATTTGTTTTAATCGTAATCGTAAACTTACTGAACTGAATAATTCAATTTGGGAGACGGATATGGGTTCCGCCGCCCCGGAAACCATTTATTGGATAACCAACACCTCTGCCATACGTCACCCCAAGTGGTTCGCTACGTTTGGTGACTCAGCAGGAGTGCACGGGTTCATTGGGTCAGGTTTGTCTGGATCTTGCCGGCAGATGTGTTTGCCAAAATTTAAAAAAAAATCTTTCTTTAACCACTTTTAATGTCTATAAAACCGACTTGCTTTGAAAGCGATGCTTTCTTCCTCGGAATTTACTAAAAACTTATTTTTTTTAAACTATTTTTTTAATAAACGCTGAAGATCACCGCTCTCGAAACATGTCGGTTTTATAGACAATAAAAGTGGTTTAAACAAAGAAATTATCTTAATTATTAATTAAACTTGCAGCATTTGAATAAATTTTGTCACTTCACTTTTTCATCGTTTCATGTAAAAATAATTCTTAAAAAATTCCTAAATTTTCATAATTTTTTTTAAAATTTAGGTCGGAAACTTTGGTTTCAAAAAGTTGTAGATTTTAATTATTTTATAGTCAACTTTTAGACTTGAATATATCGCATATATAATCGTGTTTTTTTCTATTTCCAATACCGTTTAGTAGATCATATTTCTCACTATGATATTAAGGGAGACACAACGATTTATATATGACCTATGTGAGCTGGGACAAGCTGGTCTCCTGTAAACGAATTTAATCAGAAAAAATTCTAAAGCAATATCTCATGGCCTAAATTCTACGCAAGGTTTAACCAATAATTCAAATTTTGTGTCAGCAATCCCAACGAATTGACTAATGGTTTAAAATAAATACTAGTGAAAAGTTGACAACGTGAAACAATTAACGTGTTATTTATATTCGCATTTTAATTTTTCAGTCTGTTGTCGGACTGTTACCGTTATTTCCTAGCTAAATTATTTTTATGTGAAATAAAACCGACACGTCAAGCTGCCAGTTAAACATCAATTATAATTATTGCTTCGGGCAATTTTCAAATACGCCGTGACAACTTTAAAATCATTTTGCAATTTCATTTTGTTATACGGGAGGAAGTCAGTTACCCACGAAAATCATTTTTTAAACTAATTTTTAAATTTAACAGAGGTCATTTTTACCAAATCATCTGTAACGTTTTCATAGACAAGTATTAGGTATTTAATTAAATTAAGACAATATTAGCGAAACTCAGTCGAAAATGTGGAGGGTTTGAGTCCCAGAGGTGCCAATATCTTTTTATGGTTTTTCTGTCTCCAAATTTTCGACTGAGTTTCGCTAATATTGTCTTCACTTAATTAAATATTATAATTTGAGGTTTTACTCATAAGGTTAAAAAAAAATAAGTATTAGGTTAATTATGACCTCAAAATTTTATATTTTTTGAATATTTTTTTTATTTATTTACGTTATTTGTTTTTGGGGTGTACCTACCCCAAAAATTTTCAATCTCCAACAAGTTTCTCTATTACTAGTTTTAACTAAGGTTCAATGTTTGAACTAGTTTTATCTAAAATTTAAATATTTAAAGTACTATATTCTAATTATATACCCTTATTTTATTCTGACTTTTGACATGACCCGATTTAAGTATTTGATTAGCTTGATCGTGCCATGTCTTCCTCGGGCCTCCTCTTCTTCTTCTACCCTTAACTTTGCGTCATTCAATTGCGAATTCCGCGTATTCTCCTCCGTTTATGCAAAAACCATCCAAGAATCCTTTTCTTAATATTAACCATTAAGTCACACAAGCCTTGCACTCATTCTGAACATCTCATTTTTAAGATGGTGACACAAAGTTTTCCCATAATAGCATATTAAAAAAAATTATCGCAGTTTGGTCTTGCTAGATATTTATTTAATAAAGTAAATTTATTAATGTGAAGAGTCGGAATAATAGAAGAGCATGTATGAGACGATGTATGAATGTGAATGAGGCAAAGAGTGTGTGCCAAGATCGAGTTGTGTGGCGGTCCGTCCTCTCTGCCTACCCCTGCGGGGAAACGGCGTGATGGTTAGTTAGTTAGTTAGTTAAGTAAATTTATTTTCGCATTCGCATAAGCCAATCTCATGAACTTTATTTCAGTGTTACAAACTTACAGAAACCAATCTCATTACGCAATGACATTTTTTCAGCGGCAAAAATTGACCATAAAATTTATGTAAGAACATAAATCATAGCCGTTTTACAAGTGTTGGACTTCTTTGTGGGTAATTGGCATTAAATTTTAGCTTTTTTGCTTGTTGTTTCATATTAATTCTAGTGAAATAACACTAGAATGATTTATTATGCGCGTGAGATTTTTGCTTAACAAAATTGAAAACAATTTGTGAATTTCAAATACCAATGAAATATTTATTTCCATGGCCGTGTTTTTAAAACGTAGGCAAAGGTTCGTAGAAAATTTAATTTTACTTAAATTTACTACAAACCCTGAACGTAGGTAGTATCTATAAAAAATATCTGTGGTCCTGATTGATTGAAAAGTACAGAGTTTACCAATAGTTATCTTTAAGGGCACTCAATGTAGAAGTTAATGATCAACTAGGTGTTTAAAACCAAAGATTTTTTGTATCTACAAAATCTATGCTACCGTGTGCATAGTTTAGCACACAATACCCACGCTTTTTAGAAAACTAATCTACAATTATTACAAAACTATAAACAATATTACACAATGGATAATTTAGGCTCTATGCGAAGATTGATGGAAGAAGCCGCACTCGTGATTGGTACGAGTACAGTTCCGCAAAATTGTTCTGGGCTAGACTTTGCAGGGCCAACATAGCCCTGATGATAGCCAGCATCGGATAAGAGAGTGCACCGAGGATACGTGTGAAATTACAGTAAATGTAATTAAAGTAGGAGTAATTCTCTTCACGCGACGGCCGGGGTAGTCGTGTTTAGTGAGCAGATCTGAATAGCCAGGTACTTTCCCACCTTGCTCTTCCCTATCTCTTTCCCCTCCCCACTAACTTCAGCCTCACAACATACCCCAATTGGGTATGCCATTGTCTCACTGGCTTCAGACGGGAGCAGTTGGGACTCTTGTGTGGTATTCATATAAAAAAATAATAAAATGTGTAATTCCGTCCGTGTGTAATTCAGTTCGTGTAATTCTGGTAGGTACCTCAGTGAAAATCACACCTTTGATAAACGTATGTAATTCCAGTAAATGTAATTAAAATAAGCGCAAATCTCTTCATATGTAATTTCGTCCGTGCGTAATTCTGGAAGTGTAATATTGATAGGTACTTCAGTGAATTTCACGCCTTTGATGAACGTGTGTAACTCCAGTAAGAGTAACTAAATTAGACGTTATTCTCTCCATGTGTGATTCCGTCCGTATGTAATTCAGTACCTGTAATTCTGGAAGTGTAATATTGGTAGGCACCTCAGTGAAATTCACGCCTTTGATAAACGTATGTAATTCCAGTAAATGTAAATAAAATAGGCATAATTCTCTCCATGCGTATTTCCGTCCATATGTAATTCAGTCCGTGTGTAATTCTGGAAATGTAATATTGGTAAGTACCTACCTCCGTGACACCACGAAAATGTATTTATCTTGATGCATCAATACCGATTCCCACGAATCATAAAAAAACATTACGGACACAAACTGTAAAACACAAGCAGATGAACAATAGACAAATTAGGAAATACCTTGCTATTTACATCATGTCATTACAATAACAAGCAAAGCTTCGGATATGAATGCTTGCCTATCACCGGGGCGATACTACAAGTATACTACCACTCTAAAACTGAGTCATTTTTAACATCTATAGATTATGAGACATACTGAAAATTTTTATTCATTACGTTTACCCTTTAAAATTTTAATTTCCGATTTGTCATGTGTAACGCGGCGCCAGTTTTTTAGTCAGTAGCAACAAGAATCACTTATTTGTCACCCTAATATTTCTACGTCGGCAGACCTCCGCGTGTGAATGACGCAATAAGTAATGAAAAAAATATGAGAATTAAAATTTATTGCTTCTTATGACACCTAGAAGCGTTTTCTTACTCTAGTAAAGCAAAAAAAAATGGCTCACAATTCTCAATATGGTGAGAGAGTAATAATTTATGTCATTCAAAATGAATTTTTAGGTTTTTTTAAATAGAGACTTGTTAAATTAACGATAGTAATATAAATTACAATTTGGAATATGTGTATAGGTACCGCAGCCTCGAGACCCTTTTATCGGATAACCAACACCTGGCATGGGTCACACCAAGTGGTTCGCTACTTTTGGTAGCTAAGCAGGGGTGCCCGGATTTTGGCGGTGGAAGCGTTCGCCCACCTACTGCTTGGCGGGCCGGATCCGTCAATACTGATTGAGGGAGATCTTTCAACCCATCATCTTTCACCGCTGTGAGAGTCGTGGATTCTTGCGTCCGTCACTCCTGGACACATTGACCCCAATTCATACCCTAATAGATTTCCAAAAAAAATCTCTTCCTCCTTTCTCTAAAAATACTCTCCCCACAGCATCTCCAAAGATGACATTGGCCCTGAGGGAAATTTTGTTTCCTTAGAATATAGTTTAATAAGAACGCTATAATAACCAACCACAATAATAATAATTAATTTTGGCATTTTGCATGGGTTCCATAAAACTTAAAAAGCATTGATTATATATATAATAAATATATAAATTTCATTATTATGTGTTTTTAAAAGCCCGTGTAGGTGTACAATAATATAAATAAATCTAAATACATAAAATAAAGTCCAGTTAGTTACACCGTTTATAACTCAAGAACGGCTGGATCGATTTTGTTGGATTTATCTCCGCCCTGAATAACAGAATAGCTACTAAAACATCGGAAAACTTCACGAAAAACAATATTATGAAGAAAATTCTTTTCCTCATACATATTGTTTGCAATGAATTCTCCATCTTTTGAAAGAGCTACAGCAATATTATGATAAATATAATATTGAATAGTCAGTCAAATGTCAATGCGCTGATTGTTTTGATTTTGTTCTTAAACATA
Source organism: Limnephilus lunatus (assembly GCA_917563855.2). Classification (NCBI taxonomy): domain Eukaryota; kingdom Metazoa; phylum Arthropoda; class Insecta; order Trichoptera; family Limnephilidae; genus Limnephilus; species Limnephilus lunatus. The sequence goes on along the minus strand of OU830601.1, from coordinate 13,388,622 downwards.
TAATGCTGCCCCTCTTTCTTACACACTTAATGTCAATAGTCGAAAATGAGACAAACGGTAAACGTATGTCTGCACCCTCCAAAAGAAAAAATACAACAATTATAATAAATCTCCCTCACACTTATAAAGATGACACTTAATTCCGTTAAGTATTTAAGTGGAAAAGTAAAAAAATCACAAAAAGAACAAATCCGTTCACGACCCTATCTCTGATACTGACAAAAACAAAATACGAACAGTGTTGCGCATCGATAATTGCTTCATTGTGTAATTTTTAACTTAATAAAAAAACTGAATTTATTTCAGCTAATATGTTAAGACGGTCTCCACACGGTGCTGCCGCAGCACCAACTGCTGCAGAACTTTAGTTGACTGTAGTCAAAAGCGCCAGCCGTATTGTTATTATAATAACAATACGGCTGGCGCTTTTGACTACAGACTATACGATTTTTAGTCAGTTCTTCGGCAGTTGTTACTGCGGCAGCACCGTGTGGAGACCCCTTAACACGACAGTTATTGATTCTGAGGCGGTACGAAGTTCGCCGGGTCAGTTAGTAAATAAATATAATTTACCATTCCAGTAAAAGCTCGCAAAAACCGATTGAGCCACGAGCTTTTCTGTATCGAAGATATTCACTGTTGTAGAAGTTCACCATCTCCATAGCTGTCGCATATTTATTCCAGCTTACACTGAGCCGGATATAAAGAAAGTGGGGAGATGTGCCCTTCATCCAACATTGATTTATGTAGCTAATATTTCCGGCAGAGTAACGCCGCATTTTCCACCCGGGTATGCGTTATTCAAGTGAGGAATCCCTCCTTTCTTACGAGCTTTCAGAACATTTCAATATATTTATAATATTATAATATATTGTGCGGCGATATTTTACAAAGCCAGACGGGATCATGTACCACAATTTTTCGAAGATACGAATTTACCAAAGAGGAGAAAGCCCAAGAGAATGTTTATTTACAAACTAAGTACAGTAGGCACCTATTTAACATTAAATATTATCAAAATTAAAAATTAGGCTTCACGTATTTCGTCACTTATTTTTAAATGTTCACATATATTACACTTCTTTTATTTTGATCGATTTTTCTTGAATATTTTTATCTTGTCGAAGATCTTCGATGCTCTGCATAGCAAGTAATGAGTTTTTTTGAATTTGACATCTTTCGAAAGGGAAGTCTTATTTAATTTTTCCTGTGTTGATGTTCGTTAAGTTTTGGCATGAGTTCTGAACTATGTTAGCCATTAAACATTTTAAAAAGAAACACTATTACATTAATTAAAGTACACAAGACAGAGTTTGTTTAAAAGTCAATTCGTTTATATCCCTTAATTTTTACTTTGGAATATTTGTTTCACCAATTATTTTCATGGCTTAATTCTTATTTTTATTTATTTATTACTAATCCGATATTTATATAATAAACCATACTATGTAATAGCACGAAGAAAATTAAAATAATATATAATAATGTTTTATATCAAACATATTGAAAATATGTAATTAAAAAAATATTCCAGAATATAGAGTTAAAAAAACAACGACATGATAGCCTAATTTAAATGAAATTTTTTTATGAAGTCTTACGCATAGGCTGCGCAAATAAAATTGACCAAAATAACAAAATTACATTTGAATGAACAGCACTATTGTGTGTGCATTTGTATTATTAAAACAGTATTTTCCAAGAATTATTATGAAACAGAATTTTGTCGTATTTACGCTTGCATATTGTTTTTTAACCAGAAAAGACAACAAATACTTTCTATAATGTGACATTTTTCAGTTTACTTACACAGACCAGTCAAATATCATAGGATAGTCATATTTCTTGACAAATTAGTCAAAATTTATTAGGCAATTAAAAAAAAAATTTTGAGTATTATATTATAGGTTAGTACTTTATTACTTGTATGAATTCTGATGAAAAAAGTACAATCAATTACAATTTTGAATGCGACACTTAAAGTTAAGTAAAATCCAATTTCCTGTGTTCATCGAATCAGATTTACGCAGGACAGATATAAAATCGAAATTAGTAGATACATAAAATCAATATTTTTGATGATATTAATAAATAGCTCTTAATTTTCCAAACGGTTTTCCATTTTATTATATTCAAATGGTTTTTTTTTTAAATTTCACTGTGATTTTCTTTTATGAAGTCGAATATAAGTCTGAAAGACGTTGTACACAAGCAAAAAAATGTGCCTTGAGTACTGTATTCGGATCAACTCTTGTTGCAAAACAATTATGTGGTTGTGATTGAAAGCAAAATTCTTGTGTCCAACGCCTCCAAAGTTTAATTTTGTTAACCTAGTTATCACTGATGGTTTTGGGATGTTTTAGTACAATGGGAACCAACATTGAAGTTTGGATCGTTTGACGAAAATTATGTTAAAACTTCATGCTTATGTCGTTTGAGAAAAGGGTCGGAAGTCGGAAGCACTGCATGGTGTCATGGAATTTAATTGTGGGGCTTTTGGTGAGACTCTCGGTGACGGAGAGATATTTATATCTTCGGTTTCTTGTTGATCAAAGTTTTCATAATACTTCTTCGTAAGTCGTCTGGCATCTTGCTTACTTATACCTCTTTCAAATGTTTCCATTTTTTTTTTATTCTTGGCAGTTTTCTGTTGGTTATCCACTCATCTCTTAACCATATAGGTATATTTTACACTTCGTCGCCTTAGTTCGTATTTGTCCAACAGACCATTAGAAAATTTTACAGGAGGAGAAGGTTTTTTTTTTAATTATTTCAATAAAACATCATTATGATAGGTGTTTAGGATGACTTCTCTAGAGGTAAACGTCTCGTTAGTTTAAATATTTCTTAGTTAAGTGATCAACTATCATTTTTTATACTGTATTTTTAATTTTAGAACTTATTTTAATTTTAGTGATCAACTATCATTTTTTATATTGTATTTTTTAGTGGAGATTGAACAAAAACTAAAATGGTCTATTGGACAAATAAGAACTGAGTCGACGACTTGCCTGTGGTTTCCACACTATACAACTATACATGCTATCAAATTAAGCCGGGAAGCAAAACTGTTCGGTACATTAGTATGAAATTTCGAAATTTCCCCAGAAAACTTCAATTTTGTGTTTATTTCTCTACAAGTTTTTTCTGCATTATAATTGATTTGGTGATGTTTATGAGTAATCTAGCAGATAGAAGGTACATTTTTACATAACTGCATAAACAATTCAAAATCAATTTTTCAAACTTAAAGATTAAGAATATTTTCTATACCTGTTTGTACAAAGGTAATTAGATAAAGCCCGGAGAGTCACATTTGTCCAGCTCCCTGAAACGTTTTTTCACCAAAACGGCGCCCAACAAATCATATTAGTGGTAAACAGCGTGCGGGGTACTACCGTGCGTTAATACTATTTACGATAGTATCAGTGAACAATATTGGCGATATTGGTGCGCATTTCCATACTATGAAGATTCATGGCTCATCTTTCTTGTTTCTATTATCTATGATGATAATGTAAACTGTAGACTAACTTTGTCTTGATATGATCAGTTTATTATTAATCTTATATTATCTAATGTGATCCTTTAGCGTTTCTTTATATGATTGCAAATTGTCTCACAAAGTGGTTTGTGAGAGTCTATATTTAAATATGATTGCTGGCGGTACCTACACAATGTTTTATTGAGTTCACGTTTTCAGAGGAGTTGATTGATTATTGTTATGTATTTATTGATTTAAGGTTTTTTCTAAGTTTACTTAAGGCATCCCATTCCACAATAACTAAAATGCTTATCAACGATTAACATGTATAAGTTTTAAGTTACCACAGGTAATCGCATCTGTTGTGAAGTCTTTTGAAACTTAGTCTAACAGATAGTTCCAAAGTTGTGTGTTCGGCACTGCCCGCATTATTCGACAAAACTAATTACTGAGCTCGATAACATCAGTGACAAATTATGTGCCAGTGCTGGCTCTGAGCCCAAATGTCATGATGTCAAATGGCGGTTAGGTCAATGGAAAGGCTTTTAATTTTGTATGGGGGTCCACTTAGTATTACTAGATACAACTAAAGCTATATTTCTTTACTTAATATTGTGTGCAAGATATATTTCCCAACCTTATTATTCTGAATTCCTTTCTATTCCCACATTCGTCGGCTTTACAAAATTTCCAAATAATACAATTTATTTTTTTTAAATATTTTTATTGATACTGTAATATTATCAATGAACATACTACGATTATGTGGACATCGCTGGGTACCTTGCTAGCGATAACCTCCCAATTTTTTAATTTGATAAAATAAAATATTTAATTGAAATAAAAAAAATAATAAGACGACAATAAAATTTTTTAAAAAATCCGCAAATATTATGAGGTACGAACGTGGGTGGATATGGTAATGGTATTTTTTTATTATATTCTAGGCATATTTTTTAATTTTTTTAAGTCATAATTTTTTGTAACATTGCCTTTTTTCTTTAATCCATCTTTTTATTTTGCATCAGAAATGTTCTTTTTTTCCTCATTCTTTGCATGGGGTGATATTACTAAATTATTTTTTTCTTATAACCTCAAATTGTAATATTTAATCACTAAAGATAATTTAAAAAAGAAAAAATTTCCTGTTGACTCTAGGAGATTCGATCATTAGGACGTTCCATTTACCTGAACAGATGCAAGAGGTCAGATCTGAACTGCTGGGGACTTCCCATCCTTCTTTCCTATCTTATTTCCTACTCCGCAACGTTCAGCTTCGCAACATATCGATATCATAATCATAGTTGAAATTGCTTTAGCCGTGTTTGGTGACCAGATCCGATTCTTCTCCCCCATCTCCTTCCCCTCTACCTTCAAACTCACAACATATCCTCATTGGGGATGCCATAGTCTCACTGGCTCCAGACGGGAGCAACTGGGACTCTTGTGAGGTATTCATATACAAAATAAAATAAAAACTTGCGCATTGGTTATATAGAAAATCAAGATTTGTATTAAAACCATTGGGGCGATTATGGTCGAAAAATGGACCACTTTTATTTTTCTGCGATTGATTGCGGTCCAAAATTGGAACATTTTTCCTACCATTCGTAAAACAATTATTGTAATTATTTAAAACATTTCCTCGACTAGCCATTTATTTTAAAATGAAATTTTAAATCTATTACGACCATAGATTTCACAAATCCGAACTTTATAGACTATTTTAGAACGATGAAAAAAAAATTACGTCTAACGAACTAACTAACTAACCATCACGCCGTTTCCCGCAGGGGTAGGCAGAGAGGACGGACCGCCAAACAACTCGGTCTTGGCACACACTCCTTGCCTCGTTAACATTCATACATCGTCTCATACATGCTCTTCTATTATTCTGACTCTTGACGTGGCCCGACTCAAGTATCTGATTCACTTGGTCGTGCCATGTCTTTCTCGGGCGTCCCCGACTTCTTCTACCATTCACATTTGTGTCATATATTCTCCTTACACTCCTTTCCTCGTTCATTCTCTCTACATGCCCGAACCATCGGAGCGTTCCTTTCTTGATCTTACTCATCACGCTTACATCAGCCTTGCATTCTTTGCGGATCTCCGCGTTTCTTACACGATCATACATGGTTTTACCACACATACGCCTCAGGGATCTCATTTCTACAGCATTCAGTCTACTTTCATCCTTCCTTTGCCAGTTCCATGCCTCACTGCCATACATCAGGGTAGGTACCAGTACTCCATTATGGACGGCTAGTTTTGCGTCTTTGGACAGTTTTTTGTTGGTGCCAACGGCGTTCAGTCCTCCATTAATAGAGTTACCTGCATTCACCCTTCTTTCAGCCTTCCCATCTCTCGTAAACACACTTCCCAAATAAACAAACTCATCCACCTGCTCCAAGTATTCGTCGTTCACAACTATATTGCATACTGTTTTGTACTCTCTCTTTCAAATACCATGACTTTAGACTTACTTACATTCATCAATAAAATTACGTCGAATGCAGGTAAACATTTTGAGCATTTCTCTGTAATTTAATTTTAAAAATGTTACTTTTTTCCAATTTTTCAAATTTAACCTATTTCTTTAACACACAGGTAGACCTGTCTAAAATGAAAACAAAAAGTTTCAACACAATACGTGTCTTCAATGGGGAAAATGATACTTATCAAGAAAAAAAAACCAGTGTGCTGTAGACCACACGACTGAAGTAAAACTTCACTAACTTATAAAATAACATATGACATTGGGGTGACATTGACATTGACATTCCAGACAATATGGTTTGTTGCATTTCGCACAGTAGTACACACTCATGCATATTTTTTTCGCTGGGCAAAAGTTCCTTTTATAATGAAATTGATCACTGTTCGCATCGATTACCGTTCGCATCGATCACCGTTCGCATCGATTACCGTTCTCATCAGTAACGCATCACACTTTTCGTAACTATCACCACTTTTCGTAACGCATTCACCAGTTTACCCCCAAGTGACGAGCGTGCGTAAAGAAGTTTTACTTCAAAAATTAATTGATCAGTTAACGGAGTACCTATTTGAAATATTCAATGAATTTCTACATTTTACACGCTGTTCTCGATAGAGCAACAAGGAATTTGGCAACAATACGCCAAGATATAAATTAATAATACGCCCGCAGATATTCCGTTTCGTTTTACTTTCGCAAGCGCAATAAATTAGCGAAACCATATTCTAATTAAACAAAAACACTTTGGTAAAACAATATAAATGTTTCAGACAAAATCTCTAATTGCTTTTGGAAGTGCCAATATTTACATATTAACTTGGATAGGTAGGTGTTTAGTACTAGGTATGATAAATTTAATTATAACGGTGGTATTTTTAAACGTTTATCGTTAATTATTTCGGCAGCATGTAAAAATAATGGTTGTTTTATTTTGCTGTTTTCCAATTATGTAATTTTAATTAGGTTTTAATTACATTGAAAATTTGTTATGATCCAAATTGTACTTTACTGTTGAAGTGTTGCAAAGTTAGTTGTTACTAAAATCAAAAATTATTTATTTAATAATTATTGTAAATTACCTTTGTGACGTCATTAATTAAATGAAAATAACAAACTTCATTTACACCCCTATTTTCATAAATTATCAACGTGTTCAATTATGCTTTTAAAAAAAACGTACCAATACTTTAATTTTCATATGTTGTAATCCCGATGAAGAAATCATTGATTTTTCAATTTCTAGTTCCAAATTATCTGTAATTAAACTTTTTTTCCTTATTTTAACTTTTTTTAGGGTATTATATTTCATGTCATCTAATAGAGTCTGATTACGTACGTTCACATTATAACTTTGGATTTTATAATTTGAGAGGCGGGTATGGGTACCGCCACTCATTATCACCTCTGCCACAAGTCATCCCAAGTGGTTTGCTACGTTTGATGACTTAGGAGTGGTGACCGAGTTCATGAGGTGAGGTTTGTCCGGGTCTTGGAGAGAGACGTGCTGAGGGAGTCGCTTTGACTTCTCCAGCCGTACTCTCTCGGAACATCGCACCGATCAATGCACTCCCTTGTACATGTAACATTGTAACTCATGAACATGTAATTCCCTTGCCCCGCAGTGGGAGGAATGGATTCATATGTGCAAAGAAAAAAATAACAAAGAATATCAAGAATTTTACAAACTAATGAGAAATGGAAACCAATTTATTACACCTAATTTTAAAACAACTCAAATGTAAAATCATTACATTTTCCAAGCCATAAAACGCTTTAATTGCCTCCCTTCTTAATTACCCTGTATCATCAACCAATCAGAGCAAATAAATAAAATTAAACAATTTTTCAAAAAAAAATTACAGTAAAAAGTAAATAATTTTATACAAAACATATTATAACTTACAACCTAAGTAAGAATCGTGGCCCCCTTATCAGGCACAAAAGCTCCTCTTTTCTGATAAGGTATACATGACCAATGACGATCTTTATTATAATATTTTGTAAAATATATATTTATATGTAACTCATGTTTTATATTACAATAAAAAATAAAATATAATACCCTTTTCCTTCCCAGAACTTCCTCTCCTTCTTTTCCTAAAAAGACCCTCCACCAGCACCCCCAAAAAAGACAAAGGCCCTGAGAGGAATTATTTTCCTCGGGAAATCATTCACAAAGAAGACTGAAATTCCTGTTTATTGCACAAATAATAGTATACATACTAAATACTTACATTCCAGGATCTTTACTGTTACAGAGTTTCACCGTTGTTCGGAATGCTTAATGAATATAACCTCCCTAGAGCCTTCCTTGATCGGTATTTATTTATCCACCGCTAGATGTCTCTCGTCATTAGTCAACGCCAGGACCGGGGGGCGGTGGGAGACTTAGGGCACATCGTTAGGGGATGTGTGCCCGTGCCCTCTGCCGGAGCGCACAGGAAGCTCCGAAAGAAAGGGAGCGATTCGTTACTTCAATTGAATAAAGAAAACTTAATTTTGTCGGCGGAATTTATTTGATGGAGATGGTGACATGTTGGTTTTTCTTATAGAGGTTGAAGAATGCTGCGAAAATGGTTCAGCCGCTGATAAATAAATCTCGTGCCAGTGACGTGCTCCACTTTTTATATTTTCGCAATTTTTTGTTAGTCAAAAAGTTAAGAGTATTTTTTCAAACACCTGTGTATATGAAAAAAAAACTAATCAAAACGCTATTACATAGGTAGGAGATTATGATATGTTTTGTTGTAATTTAATGTAAAATGTTTAATTGTTATTGTTGACGTAACTTTGCGTACACATATCCTATCTGACAATATGCGCAATATTACCTATGTGTATGTTACAGCCAAAGTAATAAATCCGGATATTATATACACTATCCAGCCATTATTTATAATGTCTACCCAATTTAGACAAAGTAATAATGGACACAGAATTAATCATTTTATCCGGATATTATTCATAATATCGGGTCAAAGTTAGCCAAAGTAATAAATATGGTCCAACTACACCTAACCTAAAAACCTAACCTAACCTAACCTAACCTAACTTAACCCACTGACCTAACTGACATGAATTCACTCCAATAGTAAAATTCAAAAACCACTGAAACATAATTATTATTTATTAGGTTAGGTTAGGTTAGGTAAGGTTAGGTTAGGTTAGGTTATGTTAGGTTCTAAGGTTAGGTGTAGTTTAACGGTATTAATTACTTTGGCTAACTTTGACCCAATATTATGAATAATATCCGGATAAAGTGATTAATTTATCACATTGTCTAAACAATTTTGTTATTATGTATAATGACCAATCATTGTGTATAATAACTATTTAATCACTATGACTGTAAAATATATATATATATATTGGAACAATATTTTCCAAGGGACATTCAGTCTGTTAAAGTATCGATTGCAATGATCATCTCACTATCGATCTCCCAGTTCTTTAATACCGACTATCCTAAAGAAGCTTCTGTGCAATGATCACCAATCTAGTGATCTCTTATTGGTGTATATTTAAGTAATCCGTGAAGTTATTACCTCGTATGATATCTCGGTCAATTTAATAACGATTCGTGAGGAGACTTGTGCATTGATCAGCCAAGTGATTTATCGGTGCCATAGTATCACAAGAACGTGGTGTGGGAATTTAAGGTGAGTCAGAGTCCCTTCCAGTGTCCACTGTACACCTATTCCCATAGTTTTTTCATTTTTAAAACCCATAATTATATTGATTACATCCATTGCTTTTCCCAGTCAATCTATCTGCGACTACAGTTAATATTATTTATTTTTTTATGTTTAAATCATTTCGTATTTCAAGAGAAGTACAAAAATGTACAAACTTATAAACGATTTCACTGCTTTTTAGAATCAGCTGTTGGTAGGTTTTCGCTCGAAAAAATATCGTTTAATTTTTTTTAACAAAAGAAAAAAAAATTTATTTCAATTGTAAATACATCCCTAATATATTTTTTTTTATGAAAATGTTGTTAAAAAAGTTAATTACAATGAAATTTTAAAGAGAGCTCGATTTCAGATACACAAAAATTTCCTTTAGTGTTGAAGAAACCTTAAATGCTTTGAAATGTTAGAAGCTTTTAATTCTAACGCACAAATAACATAATGACGCAAGCTTTCTTTGAGCGTTAAAACTTGCAAAGAAAATACTTGGAAAGTCAATTTAAGTGCATAATTTTATAAAATACATGTTTTCTTAACTCTCTCAGCTGCTCGCAGTCCTCAAGAAAGAAAAATTTACTCATTTTAAAAGTATCTTGACTTCCTCTTGTATGAAATTTTTGTATGCATTTATTACTTGTCTCAACCGGTCTCCGTGGTTATGTATCCCGCCTCATCGCATACATATTATCTTCTATCTTCTAATATCTACTTCTACTACACTATATAAAGAGGTAAGATTTGTTTGTTTGTTTGTTTGCATTGAATAGGCTCCGAAACTACTGAACCGATTTGAAAAATTCTTTCGCTGTTGGGAAGCTACACTATCCTTGGGTAACATAGGCTATATTATATTTTCAAAAAAAAATAGGCATCCTTACTAAAACTTCAATAATGCAACCCAAGGTGTATAAAAAATTACCTAAAATATTCTTTACATCGCGTGCGCTTCGAAAACTATTGATGATAGAATAAAATAATGTACTACGACTTTCTAGAACACATCATTATTTACAAAAAAGGTCGCAACATCATAGGTCTAACTATTATGGTTATGCCACAATAAGTATTCTTTTATTTTAAAAATTTAATTAAAATGTCGCCGCTTGAAAAGGCTCTTTATTTGTATCTTGGTTTTAATCCTTATCAAAATAAATTACTTCATTTTCAAGACAGCTTCAATACCTTTATTTAACTTTTAGAATTTTTCAATTCGGATATTTAATCATGAGTTTAAAAATGTTAGTATTGGAAAAAAGTTTCGGCTACGGGCCGGGCGGGAGAAGAGGCAAGAAATGAAGTGCCAGGGGGTTTGGCGGGACGGGGGAGCGGGAGAGCGGTGGCGGGGAAGGAGGAAGTGGAACGCTGGAGGGGAACGCACGGGAAAGGACATGCAAGGAGTAACATTTTATTTATTTGAATATGGCATTGCAACGCATGCCGGGAAACAGCTATATATTATAAAAGAAAGTAAAAAAAACGTGCGGACCGTAAAAACTCAGAAACGAGTCCCGGTACGATCAAGGGAGTTATATGGTGTGGTAGATCTCTATCCCCCCTAGGGAATAAGGGTAACCGTTTTTACCTAAAGGGCGTGCTTTTAAAAATATAAGGGGTGGAAGTTTCGCCCTCTTGAAATTTCGAAAACAATCTTCCGGAAAGTTCTAGAAGGTTCCATAGAGCTCTAGAAAATTCTGGTAGGAGTGGCAGAGTATATCGTGGAATTTTCGGGAATAGGAAATCGGGAACATCAGTGTGGAACATTCCAGAACACTCTCGAATGTTGTAACCCAGCTAGTTCGTATAATATAGAGGTTTCATTATAACTCAACAACAAAGTGGCGTATATACACCCCTTAGAAAAGTCATTGAAAAAAAATAATACGTAACCTAACCTTACGAAATCTATTTATTCAAGTTTCATAATTTTTTATATCACTTTTAATGACTTTTCAAAGGAGTGATGAAGTGCTCTTGAGTTGTTCGGTCACCAATATAGTCACGGATTATTTTTATTTGTCTCGAGGGTGCCGTCCAATTGAGGCGTTGTGATGTGGATTTATTTAAAAAGCTCCTTCTTCACCAATAGCGAATTCACTTTGTGGCTTCATTTTAATTGAATAAAAACAAATAACTACCATCTTAACCACCATCTAAGAAAAAAACAACCATTGGTTTGAACATGATTCTACAAAGTTATTTATTTTTTTATGAAAATTCATTCGTAAAATCGTATAATCAGACAAAACTCTCGAACGCTAAGATTTGGCATGACCGCTGTCTGCACAGGTTTTATGTCTAGAATTTCTAAAGTATGAATATTGCCTTGTAGACCGAAACAGCTATCACTATAATAAATACTAAAATACTTGCAAAACTTAATAATAAAATTATTAAAACCAAAACTAAAACTTTTTCTGTTTCTCTCTCGCGAAACTCTGTAGAATTTAATTCTATACATCCTACCATCGATAACAACCACATATTCTTACAGATTTGAAGGCCACGCTTAAGTTGAAACAAATCGAGGCTGAAAAGCAAACTTTTAATGAACCTTTACCATTTTCCCAAGTGGATTTGGCTGCTGCAAAACTCCTCCAAACACGCCCATTATGGCTATTATTCAAGGGAGGATATTTGCAGGAAAGGGGGCGATAAAACTGTCAGGGTTTATCCATTGTGCTAATGATTATTATTTGATAATTGCATTCAGAGGGGATTGGACCATCACGCTTATCCAGGTCAATTTGTCTTCGTTGACGTAATCAAGGATTTACTTATCCAAATGCTAAGCTATCTGATCCGAAGACTGTACGAATAATTTATCTTTAATTTTCCGTGAATATAAACGTACATCTTAGAAACAGAGCAGAAACCTGTTTTATAGAAATAGCTATTACTTTAAAGCAGTGACATCTAACGTCATGAAATCAGCAAAACTTGAAAGAAATTCTAGTTATGAAAAACGTGTCCTTGAAAAATAAGCGACATTTCTCTCATTTGATTATTATACTTATTTAGAATCTAAAATATAAACTTGAAAACCGAATGTATCCGGCAGCAATATCTCTGGAATGGCGGGCTTTAACATCATGAAATTTGCACCGCTGTTTGTGTTTGAGATTTTCAGGCCGACATGCTTTTTGAAGCTCGCTTCATTATTTCCATCTTGAGCTACAGAGCTTTGAAATATACATTCAACTATACAAAAAATGTAGTTTTTTCAATTTAAAACAAAAAATTATAACCTGGCAAATCCGGGTAGTGGTTACCAACTAACTAACTAACTAACCATCACGCCGTTTCCCCGCAGGGGTAATCAGAGAGGACGGACCGCCAAACAACTCGGTCTTGGCACACACTCCTTACCTCGTTCACATTCATACATCGTCTCATACATGCTCTTCTATTATTCTGACTCCTGACATGGCCCGACTCAAGTATCTGATTCACTTGGTCGTGCCATGTCTTTCTCGGGCGTCCGCGACTTCTTCTACCATTCACATTTGCATCATATATTCTCCTTACTCTCCTTTCCTTGTACATTCGCTCTACATGCCCAAACCATCAGAGCGTTCCTTTCTTGATCTTACTCATTACGCTTACATCGGCCTTGCATTCTTTGCGGATCTCCCCTTTCTCACACGATCATACATGTTTTTACCACAAATACGCCTTAGGGATCTCATTTCTACAGCATTCAGTCTACTTTCATCCTTCCTCTGCCAATTCCATGCCTCACTGCTATACATCAGGGTAGGTACCAGTACTCCTTTATGGACGGCTAGCTTCGCTTCTTTGGACACTTTTTTGTTGGTGCCAACGGCGTTCAGTCCACCATTAATAGAGTTACCTGCATTCACCCTTCTTTCAATATCTCTATCAACCTTCCCATCTCTCGTGGTTACCAATAGTGATATAATATGTTTTAAAACACGATGAATATGTTTTTACATGAAATGAGTAGTTATTATAAGTAATAATTATTAGCCTGAAACACTCTTCTACATTGAAAAAATCTCCCGAGAAAAGATACATGCCGCCGACGGGACTTGAACCCGCGTCCTTCTGATTTCTGGTCAACTGCTCTGACCACTGAGCTAAGTCGGCCTATCTCCTACCCACCAAATAATTCAATATATACTAGTGTTTCATTAAACAATTACTGCTTATTACATTTTTCCACCTGCAAACAACAAACTTTATTTTTTCACAAAATTATTTTCTTAAACATTAGTTTAACAATTAAAAAATAATAATTAAATGAATAGTTTCTATTTTGTACAATTAATGATTGTGAACGGAATTTAAAACCAATAGGAAATTAATGTTCACCTAAATGAATTCCAATGAGCCCAATGGCAGAAAATTGGCCTTTTTATAAATCAAAATGCCGGAGTTTTATTTTAGCATCGTGGACCTTTTTACATTCATTACCGTCAGAAAATTGTAGGATTTTATTCGAGGCGATAAAATGTTAAGTGCGAAAATTTAATTATATCTTAATGGAGTAAGTGATGTAAAAAAATTCAACGAGGTTCTTGTTGGGAATTTTTCATTGAGTTTTTAACTTTTTAAATATATCTTCGACCTGTTTAAATGGTACGAAAAAGGTTAAGCCAGTATTTTTTTACTGAAAAGTAATGTAGCGAAAAAACGAGAATAAATTTTTAACTTTCAAGGATTTCTGTATTTTTATGGAAGTTCAGATTCTTTAAGCCCCTAAACGGACCTTTCAGTCCGTTTATAGCCGCTTACTTTTCGTAAAATTCATTTTGCGTTGTCTCGTCGAAGAGAATTGGCTTAACGAGAAATCAAAATTTGATTCAAATTTTCATAAATTAATCTGGAATATTTTTTTCCAGAGAATGTTGTTATTTGGTACGTACTGGGGCCTGTATTCTCCAGTACTTATTAATAAATGGATGCTTATCGAAAGATTTTTAATTAAATTAAGACAATATTAGCGAAACTCAATCGAAAATCTAGAGACAGGAAAATCAGAAAAAGAGAATGGCACCTCTGGGACTCCGATTCCAGGACCTTCGGCTTTCCGGGCCAGAGCTCTAACCACTGAGCTAAGATTTCTCTATCCGATTCGGTCATTTTTAACTCTACCATACTTCGACTAAGAACTACCAACATTGTCATCATTTTCTTGACTCATATTTTAATGGCTGCTATCTAAGATTCAAACCTGAACTAAATGCTATCTAGATAGTGTCTGGATAATTTAATGTCCGTTTTATTTTTTAATATGCAACATCTATTAACTTTAATGCAAGTCTTAGATGATTATTTATTTTTATTTTTAACTTTGTGAGTAAAACCTCAAATTGTAATATTTTTAATACTATTTTATTTTATTTCCATCCTTAAAAAAAACTTAAAGCTTTTTACTATTTCAATGACATATTGCCTGATTTCTACAGTCAAAGTACTTGCATGCATATTTAAAGTAAGTACCTACACGATTTCGTGTCTCTCTCTCTGGTCTCAATCCTGGGATTGGTTTGCAGCAATTTCCTCTAATTTTCTCTTCATTCTTCCCTGTCTTTTGCGGCTCTTTTGAATTCTGCATATGATGAGCAGCGCACGTCCACCAGCAGGTCATCCAGGTACTCTCGGCGTGGGCGTCCCCTAGAGTTTGTCCCCTCGGTCATACCCTCCATTACGGCATGCAAGAGGCCTTCTTGTCGTATAACATGGCCGATCCATCTTGCACGCCTTTCGGACAAGGTCCTGAGCAGGTGCCTTCCTCCTTCGATTCTTTGGAGAACCTCCTCATTTGTAATGTGGTCTCTCCAGGAAATTCCTAATAATCTTCTATAGGACCACATCTCAAAAGCCTCTAGTCTCCGTTTATCTCTTTCGGATAGGCACCATGTTTCGCAGCCGTACATCAAGATACTCCACACATAGGTCTTGATGAGGAGTATTCGCAGTTTTAGGTCTATATTATTTGATTCAATTACTTTCGATCTTTTATTGAATGCAAGCCTAGCCTGGTGTATACGGCTGTCGACCTCGCTCTTAGACCGACCGTCCCATGTTATTTTGCTCCCGAGGTAGACAAAGATTTAGATTTCGTGTAAACGAAAAGAATTCGGTAGCCCCTCACAAAAATATGAAAGCCTAAGAAACCGAAGCCGACAATCCACAGTGGGATTCCGACACCAACCTTATGCACCTAAGGAGGCAATAGCGCTTAGAACTCGTAAAGTATTGCTCTAAAAAGTCTTAAACGAAGCCATCGAAACAGAGCCAAGAGAGGGACGCTTGGAGTGCCGCGGAGGTCAAAATCATATCGGAGTACCAGACTTAACTTGGCGATAAAGAAACGAAGATTATTTTTATAATAATACACTTGTATGTAATAGTATAATGTTATTGAATCGAATTCTTTTTGAATAAAATGATATACGAGATATATCGTCTCAGCATCTTAACACCATCCATCAGATCCTATCTCATTAGTATCACGTAGCAATATGATTGATTGTTCTTTATTATTTTATTCTTACTTTCGTAAAAGAAATTATCTGCCTGCCTCGTATTCGATTTACTTATTATTATTTGATTATTTTTGCAGGAAGAATAATTTAAATTTTATCTTCTAGTTCGCTAGAACCTCCAATCAATTAAAAGTAATTTATATGTTCTCTTATTGGTTTAATATAATTCTGGCAAATAACGTAATATTATTTGATGGATTTTGATATCGCAATTCAAATTAGTCTCTACATATAGGTATTATGTATCTTATGATGACGCCGTTTCCCTGTGCCCTACGGGGCATGCGGAGAGGATGAATTACTACATTGTTCACGAACTCACGCTTTTCGTAGAGTTTTTCGAAATCCGTTGTAGTTCCTCTTTTTTTGAATGTCAAGTGTGCAAAATCACAGCCAAGAAGTATCAAAGTTCTGCTTTAAGGGACAATTTGGTTTTTTTAAATCCCGTATAGACCTCTTCTTTTGAAGGTCAAATGTACAAAACAGGTTTATGGTTTTGGTTTTATCTTCTTAATTTATTTAGACCTACATAAAGAAGAGTATTTACCAGAATTTGTTTTTTATACAATCTTTTATATTCCTGAGCATATTTGGAGTAAAAAATGTAGTTGTCATTTTGGTGTTCGATGATATTTTGTTTATATTAAAAACAAAAAATATGCCTTTTAACTAGACCGCGCCACTGTTCCCATCTATGCGATATATCCCTTCGCGACGTGATTGAGCGATACGCGCTGTTTCAATTTCAGTGCCGGCAACCCGGGCGTTTATTTATTATTAGTTATGTACAACAGTTTTTTTTCCTTACCCTCCTCACTAGACAGAGTCTGTTCTGAGGCTGGTAACTAACAATTTTTAATAACATAAAAACAAGTAAGTGGTAAAAAAAAAAAAAAAAATAAATAAAAAAAGAAACATATATATTATAGTAAAAATAATAATAATAAAATAAGAGGATATCAGAATTTAAAAACAGAGTAGAATAAAAGAAAATATATAATATTAGATATTAAGAATATTACTTATCTCTCTTCTTTCTTTGACATTCAACCAGTTTAAAAATCTTTTGAAAACCCAATTCAAATTATTAGATGCGACGTAGGTCTTTGTTTGGGCTACAAACTTATTGAATATATATGGTGCCAAGTAAGATTCATGTTTTTTTGCAAAATTTGATTTGATATGTGGTACTTGTAATTGATTGTGTGTGTTTGCTCTTGTGTTTTGCGAGTGAGTTATGAAGTGTGGTGATATTTTTATGCAGTTTTTGTAGATGATCTTCTTTATGTATAGTTTATTTATGTCTAATAGGTTATTGTTGATCATTAGCTGTTCTGTCGGATGTTGATAAGGCTTTCTAAACATAATTCTGATTATTGTTTTATGATTAATTTTAAGTGATTTGAGGTGAGTCTCTGCTGCTGCTCCCCATACTGAAATACCATACATTAGAATACTTTGACAGAGTGCATAATATATATTTTTTAGCTGAGGTAGTGACATAATATTTCGAATTGTTTTGAAGATGTAAGAGAGTTTCCGTATTTTTTTTGTAATTAGGTTAATTTTGAGATCCCATTTTAAGTTATTGTCAACAGTTAAACCGAGATATTTAATATTTTGCGCATAATCAATTTTGTGACAAACACAGCGTGAGTTAGTTAACGAGGTAACTGTGCAGGGGTGAAGATGTAGTTGTGGGCGACTATCTGGCTGACCAGCTAATGTTTTACTGAAAGTTAAGTATTTTGTTTTAGAAATATTTAGTGTCAGTAGATTATTTATTAGCCAGTTATTTACTTCAGTCATCCCTGCTTCCATGTTTTTGAAGACGTTTTCCCATGATTGGGCTTTGAATAAGATTACAGTGTCATCTGCATAACTGATTACTTTGTACTCTATGTTCCCTAGGCTCATCTCCGTTAGACTGTTAATGTAGATGAGAAACAGTATGGGACCTAAGACGCTGCCTTGGGGTACTCCATACCTGGTGCCTACTTTGTCACTTTCTTGATTATTGATTTTTACAATTTGTTGTCTATTTTCAATGTAGCTGATGAACCATTTTAGTGGTGGACCTGTTATGCCAATGTTTTTGAGTTTTTGTTGGAGTAATTTGTGTGAGATGGTGTCGAAAGCTTTTGCTAGGTCTAAGAACACTCCTAACACCTTTGAACCGCCATCTAGGTTTTTCACTATGTAGGTGGTTAGTTCCGATAAGGCGTCTTCTGTTCCCATTTTCGCTCGAAACCCGAATTGACGGGTGGAGATCAGTTTGTGTTTGTCAAGGTATGCGAGCAGTCTTTTTTTCATAGTTTTTTCTAGTAGTTTCGATAGCGAATTTAGGAGAGTGATTGGTCTGTAATTTAAGATCAGCGTTTTGTCTCCCGATTTATGTATTGGAGTAATACAACCTATTTTTAGATGATCGGGGACAAAGCCGAGGTTGAAACTTTGGTTGAAAATATGTTGAAGTGGTATAAGTATATGTTCTCGGAGACTAATCAGTATATGATTGGAGAGGTTATCTGGGCCCACAGCGCAATTTGGTTTGAGAGAAATAATTAAATCCGATATTTCCTTTGTACTTATTTTGTGAGCATAAAACGAATGATTTGGTTGCATGGTAGAGGATAGTTTGGTTAAAGAGTCTTCTGTTGTGCCGTTTTTTAAAAGAATTTTTTCAGCCAAGTTAGATCCAACTTTTGCAAATTGGGAGTTAATAAAATTAGCTATTTTACCAGGTTCATTTTTGTAAGGGTTTTGTTTCCATTTATTAACAGTGCTTTGATCTTCGAGTCTTTTTTCGTATTGGAGAAAGTAATATCTTTGACGATTTTCCAGATTTTTTTGGGATCATTTTTGGCGGATTTTATTTCTTTTTTGTAGTACTTGTATTTGGCTTGTTTGCTTAATTTATTACAAAGGTTTCTGTATAGCAGGTAATTATTTTTTATTTCTTAGTTTTGTTTCGTGTGGTGATATGCAGTTAGAACGAGACGCAACGCTTATCGAGTGTCCGCTAGGCTATATACGCGCTACTCGTTTAACTAGTCAGTTGCGGCGTATGACGGAATTTTTTTAAATGTTTTTAATAGAAAAAAAATGTCATCGGATAACAAATTGATATCTACATTTTTTACTCCAAATATGTTTAGGAATCGCTGGTTAAATCCCTCGGGTATGTTATATTATTGTAACACCATGTTTATATATTATTATATATTATGGATCCTTGGATGGATCCTTAAAAATATAAAGCACCTACCTACAGAGCTTCTAACGAATATTATTTTTTCGGAAAATAGGGTAAGTTTTATTTAGGTACCTGGTGTGAGATTTGAACTCGATCCAACCGAATAACCAACCAAACCCACCTACTGACAACCATTTCGTTTCACATCATTATCGTGTTAATATCGCTTTATTTTGTTATCAATTTATCGCTGTACTACAGAACGATATTTCTGCTCACCCACGCGTTTTCTCGGCGTTATTCGCATTTCATTGAATCCATTAAAGTATATCCTTACAGTTAGTGATAAATTAACACCACGCAAAGCAGGTTATATCTTATATAGGATGGGTCTGAAATATCGTACATTAAAAGTTTTTTAATAAAAAAAATTACTTTTCAAAAAAATGTTGACGATCACATAACTGAATTAACCAGAAATTTTATTCCTGAAAAGAGAATTACGTTTTTCTTATTTAACTATAAATAACTAAAATAAATACGTTTAACATTTTATTACTAATCAATATATTGTAATTTATTATTCAATTTCATTATTTGATTGATTTAAAAAAAAAAGTGTAATTTTTTTGTGAATGTACTTTGACTTTTTCTATTTTAATACCGTCTGGAAGGCATATAAATTTCCCCCCTCTTAACCAATAAACTGCTTACCATATTATGATGTTTAATTCGACGGCTCCGAAGAACAATGTCGAATATGCGATTGTGTAGTTTTGCAGTAGAGCTTTTTTAAGTAACGTTTCTGCATTTTAACTGTTTTTAACTTAAAAAAATGAAGCATATTTGTAATATACATTTGTTTCATTAACACAAACTTTTAAATCATCAAAAGGAAGTAAAATAAGCCAACTAGACAATTTTTATCGAATGTATCAGAATGTAGCAGGAAATTTTTATCATTGTTCTTCGGGACCGTCAAAATGTATGTCATCGTGTTGTCGTGTACAGTGTGCCTGCCGGGACGTTTTAATGAATTCTGTGTTTGTATGCATGAGTTTATTATTTATTTAGGTTTGCGCCCAGGGGTCGCGGGTTCAAATCTTTACATGCAAAGTGTTTCATCATTGCATAAGCAACAATGTACGTTTTTTTCAAGCAGAAGATAGAATTCAATTAATGCCAGAATATTCATAACCCAGGAGTGTGTCACAATACCTTCCTTTTTTAAAATCCATTACTAGTTGAATTTTTCGGCGCAGCATTGCCCGGGTATTTCACAGGGTTTTTTTTCTAAATTTAATGTAGACAGTCACCTTCGTCTTATTTTGAAGGACAAGTATGCAAAATTTATTTAGTCTCAGTGAAAAACCGTATATAAATAAAAATCTGTGTCCACCATGCAGCCGCACGGCCGTCACAAGGCACAGACATTCTTCTTAATATAAATCAAGATTAATTTTTTTATTTATTGATTGTAGGCACCTACTACCTACCCATTGTGGCTCTTTATCACTTTGACAAAACATGCAATTCTGATTTTGTTTTTCTTTTGTTCCAGGTATGTTTGGGAGTTTACCCAAGAAAATGAAAACACGTTGTGCAGGTAAATGAAGGATCCACAAAATTAAAGCAGGATATATGTTAATAATCGTAAATCGTGAGTAATGAACGTATAAACCAAAGATTATAGAATACACGTGTTTGTAAGAGTTGTGTGTTTGAATTTAAAAAAAAATTATTTGCACCTATGCTGTGGTCAATTGAAGTAAATAGAAAACTACTTGGGTACCTACTTAATTGTAAAATAAAAATCATCTTTTTAATCCACTTGTATCTTTTTTATAGTTTTCAAGAGATTTCTCACTCTTTGTTGAATTTCCTTCAACATTGCGATTAGCGATTTTGTTTAATTTCATTATTAATCATTTATTTATTTTAAAAAATTACATTGAAAACACCCGGTAGGTAAATCCTTAAGCAGAACAACTTTATTATAATATAAATAATTTCCTTGTTTTTATTGGCAACTCTTGTAAATTCGATTCACTAACAGCTAGACCCAATTAGACGTATTGATTATATTCATAAATACTTAATAGCTGACCAATTTGTCAGCCATAAACAAGTTTATTTATTATATTGGCAGATAATCTTGTTATTTCTAGCAAAAGCCATTTCAATCCAAGATATTTTATATAATATTAAAATTATATTCTGCAGTGAAAAAGAACATTAGTAGAGCGGTATTTAGTCACCAAAAATGTCCTCGCAGCGATTCAACTTGAAAACTAGATGGAAAACGGCCGGCGTAGTCCAGCGGTAAATGCTCTTGACTCGCACACCGAAGGTCGCGGGATCGAATCCCGGCGTGGTAAATAAATTTTATTTGATTAATTTGTGTTATTTCACAATTTATTCATTTACAATAATATATAGTATATTTGCGGCACGTTCCAGAGTGGAAGATACTCTCAGTATCGCCCTGGTATAAGACCGCCATTCAGATTTGAAACGTTGCTTGAAATGGTATTAGCCGTGTTTGGTAACCAGATCTGAATAGTCAGGTACTTCCCTACATTCCTCTTCCCTATCTCCTTCCCCTCCCCACTACCTTCAGCCTCACAACACACCCCAATTGGGGATGCCATAGTCTCACTGGCTTCAGACGGGAGCAGTTGAGACTCTTGTGCGGTATTCATACAAAAAAAAACAAATCAGTTTGTAAAAAAATCCTTATTTTATTCAAAAATTATCAATATGTTTCAAAACCATATGTTTCTTTATCAGGATAAAATTAAAATTTAATGTTAATTTAAAAACGCTACGAAATTAAATTACCAATATTGAAGAAGCGAAAATTAGTTTTACATGAAACCAGGATATATTCAATTTCTTTCGTTAACACCACACGGCACACAGTAGGTTTAATGTACTAGTATCGTCTGGAAGGCATATAAATTTCCCCCCTTATAACCAATTAACTGCTAAAAGTTTAATGAAATAAATTAAATAAATTTTAACAAATGAAGCATATTTGTTTTTATATGTCATAAAGTATTTATAGATATAATTATCTGTAAGTGCGCTTCTAGTATACATTTTTGACATATTTGATTTTAGTAGTTTGTAGTGGAGTAATATTCATGTTTTTAAACGCTGATGGAACGGTTTGCTAACATAAATATTCGTATTTGCATTAATTTATCAGGGAATTTCTCAATTTAAATATTTTGATGATGGATTTGAAATATTTTGATAGATTATGAATTTTTCGCAAAGTATATTTGAATAAATATCAGGATATTATTTACATTGGGAAATAAATGGGGTGGATTCCGAAATGTGGGTGGATGGTAAAATATGATTAAATAGAAGAATAAATATTTTTTTCGTTGAATTTTAGCCCGATTTATTGGGACGATATCGGTGCTGTTTGCGTAACTTATTGAATCTTATGAATATATTACTTTCAAGAAGGCTTTTTTTATTGGGGAAAGCTTGAATTCGGTGCGCCTATTCCTGAACTAAAATAAGAGATGATGAACGTCTGGAATCGATGATTGTTTTTTTTCAAAGAAAAATAAACATTCCTGAATTACGGATAACTTGACAATACTTGAAAATTTCGTACTACCACCACAGTTAGCCGAAAATTGTGCATGTTTCGTTATGGAGGGCTTAGCCAGCCGAGGAATTGTACTTACGACCCGCGTTGTCTGGGTAGGACCAAGACGTGATGCCAAATGGCTGATTTGGCATTCCTATTGTTGTACTTAATTATTACCTGTCTCAATCTTGCATAACGCGCAATCACAAATGGAGGAAAATTATGTATTTTAATAAAAAAATTCTAATTCCTTAATAAAGAATGTACCTAATGAAATTATTCCTGTATTTTATGCAAATAACAAACTTAAAAATTACATAGTAAATAATAAAGATAGAGATTCAAAAATGAAAAAATCTGAAATCTATAAATTGAAGTGTAATGATTGTGGTTTCTTTTATGTAGGTAAAACTTCGAAATAAGGATTAAAGAACATATGAAATCTTTAAACAATAACAGTTTCTCGGAGTTTGCCAACCATTTGTTGGAAACTAGTCACACCTTCAACTTCAATAGTGGAATAGAATTAATAAATAGTTATATCAATGGCATTTAGTTGGATAAACTAGAAATTTTAGAAATCAGAAAGAGTATGAATCTATGAATGCGAATTTGAATATTATTAATAATCAAAAATTGTTTTTAAAGGACCCAATATTAAACCTATTCCATTTGTAAATTGGTCCATATTGCCCCTCTTCCTTTTACCCATTCTCATCTTTTTATTGTTACTATTGTCTATGTCTATTATTTTTCCATTGACACCATTGTCTATGTCTATTATTTATAATTAGTTTAATTAAAACCTTGCAGAAGTGAGCGTTGCTCACGAAACATGTTGGTTTTTATAAACAATATAAGTAGTAAAAACTAAGTATTTTATTATTTTGAATTGAAATGGTGCCACAAAATAAGTTTTCTGTGTTAGAAGAAGTAATTTGTTATTGTTAATTAGTTAGTTAGTTGGCACAATATCGTCTCACTAAAGCATTTTGCGTTAGTTAATTAAAACATTGTTTTTACAATTCAACATAAACGAGTAATTAAAAGCCTTCGGTAATGTATTTCTCATTCAATGTAAATTCTAATACAATCCGCCGTTACACGGTCGCTAAATGTTTTTGTATTTTAATAAAGCCAATGGAAAGGCTCTCACTTTTCGAATCCCTCGGGTTGTTCGGAATAATTTCACCTCCGCTTCAACCGTTAAAAGTACACCGTTCTTTTGTACCGGAAGAATTCTGAAAATTTCAAATGGATTTTTCTGTGTGTCTTTCTTTGGTCAAAACAATAACGTTAAAGGAAAGGGTACAGTCGCAAGTTCCAGTAGTTTTTCTCTTTGTGGAATATTTTGATTATTTCACTCATTATAATGACATATTTCGACTCTTTGAACACAAAGAAAAAAAAAAAAACCTACTCGAAATTCATCATGATGTTACATTGTCCAGTTTTTGTATGCCTTTTTTCTTTGTTGGCATTGCATGCTTTTTTAATTTCTCGTTTCATGTCTGTGAATCTCTTTTTGAAGTAAAATTTCTTTACGCACGCTCGAAACTTGGGGGTAAAATGATGAATATCTACGTTATGAAACGTTACGAAACTTTACGAAAAAATATGAAACATTACGAAAAAATGTGACACGCTTATCATTATGAAACTTTATCAATGTGAAACGCTAATCAATGATATGAGTTGAGTTGAGTTGAGTTGAGTTGAGAGCTGAGAGCTGAGAGCTGAGAGTTGAGTTGAGTTGAGTTGAATTGAGAGCTGAGAGCTGAGAGCTGAGAGCTGAGAGCTGAGAGCTGAGAGTGGAGAGTTGAGAGTTGAGAATTGAGAGTTGAGAGTTGAGAGTTGAGAGTTGAGAGTTGAGAGTTGAGAGTTGAGAGTTGAGAGTTGAGAGTTGAGAATTGAGAGTTGAGAGTTGAGAGTTGAGAGTTGAGAGTTGAGAGTTGAGAGTTGAGAGTTGAGAGTTGAGAGTTGAGAGTTGAGAGTTGAGAGTTGAGAGTTGAGAGTTGAGAGTTGAGAGTTGCGAGTTGAGAGTTGAGTTGATAGGGATGTTGAGGGGATGAGGATATTTTTATTCCTGTTATTGTTATATTGTTAATGGACGTCATAAGTTAGTGAAGTTTTACTTCAGTCGTGTGGTCTAAAGCATACTCAATTTTTTTTTAAATTAAAATTCCTTTAACACGGTGTCTTAGTTAAACTTATATGTAAATATAATTTTGTGGTCTTCTATATAACGTATATTATATTTCTCAGGAGAACACATTTTACGTAACACAAGGTACACAGTGGTATCATTTACACCCCTGACAAGTTTAACGTTATATTTTTGAACGGATCGCAGACGGTTGAGTTTATTGCTCCCTCGTTGAATTGAAAATGGAGCCTTAAAGCTTGGAATAAATAGCTTTAGTTTCATTCATAGATGAGCACTTCATCATCCTCTTGATAGTTCAAATTACGATAACGTATATTAATATATAAACAAATAAATACTCGCATTAGGCAATAGGTACCGTCGCCCGAGAACCACTAATTTAACACATCTATCATGGGTCACCCAAAATTTTTCGCTACGTTAGGTGACTTAGCAGAGGTGCTCGGGTTCATGGGGTGCGTATGTCAACCAACTGCGTGGCAGGCTACATCGTAAGAGACCGGGTAAGGGAGATCTTTTAACATCTCCAGCAGGGTTTTATCGGAACATCACTTCGCCTTAGTGGGAGGGATGTATGCATATATCCATCACTTCCGGACACACTAACTCCAGATTCCTGCCCAACCTCATATCCTTCCTTGTCCTTCCCAGAATTTCCTCATCTTCCTAAACAGACCCTCCATACAGCGTCCCCATATCCTATATAACAGACCCTGAGGGAAATTATTTTCCGCAGGGCCTCCTATGTGGAGCTAATGTAAAAAAGATATAAAACTCGACTAACTTATCCAATATATATAGCAATAGGTTAGATATAGTTTCGAGTGCCGAATAGAAAACTCGGACTTACTAAGTATATAAATCGTAAATTAAAAATATACGTTATCCTATGGATAAGCTATCAAGGATATTGTGAAAACCCCCGTACTCTTCTGTACAATATAACTTAATGAATCTACCGTTTTTTTTTAATGTGAAAACCGCGCAAGATTCCCAACTGCTTCCTGCTGATCAAAACCAGTGAGGCTAATGCATCTCCAATTGAGGTATGTTTTGAGGCTGAAGGTATTAGATATAGAAGAAAATGGGCAAGATCTGGTCACCAAACACCGCTGAAGCCATTTTAAACAACGTTTCAATTCTGAATTGTGGTCTTTCACCAGGAAGATACTGAAAGTATCTACAATGGGATATTTCCACATGTTTTTATAGTTTAAAAATTAAAGAAAAAAATTACGATGATTATAGCATTTTTATTTTATTTTTATGTTGACGAATAAATTTTCTTCAGCGAGTCAAAGTTTCCCATTTTTGAATTACCGCTAAAACGATATTTTGGGGCGTGGCTATCATGTGACGTCATGAGCGTGGACGCTCACTGACGATGTTTATTTATGCTGGTTAGTTGAGCGACGCTTGTGACGTCACAATCCGATTTGCCAACCATGGCCCGTTTTGATTTTAAGAGTTTTAGATCGTTTTAAAATCAATAATATTGAATGAAAACATGAAAAAACAAGCAGTTTTAGTAGGATGATTAAAATCATTAAAAATATCCTTAAATATTCCGTACATTTTCAACAGAATCCCTCGTTTGTGGAAATACCTCATTCTGGAACGTGCCACTAGTGTACAGTATGTAATTTATTTTAGACGTGAAATAACACAATTTCATTAAATAAAATATACTTGCGCGTTCCGGGATTCGAACCCGTGATCTCCGGATTGGCATTCGAGGGCCTTTGTCCTCAACGGTGGAGGAATATTACAATAAACTTGAAATACTTTTCTTTCAACTCCTTATGAAGATATCTCGCCTTTTTTTACATTTGCACCACACACGAGGTCCTGAGGAAAATCATTTCCCTGATGGCTTATGTCAACTTTGAGGATGCTGTGTAGAGGAAGTTCTGGGCAAAAAAAGGTTAGAGGGTTGGGTAGTAATCTGGGGGTTAGTGTGTCAAGGAGTGACGGACGTATGAATCCATCTCTCCCACTACGGTGTTCGTGCGAGTCTTAAAAGTAGCGTTTAATTTGTAGTTCCATTCGTTAACCTAAGACATTTTTTTAAACTTATATTTAACGATAAAATGTATCTGTCATTGTAAAGGTTCAAGAACATGTTGTTTAAATATGTTATTATTTTTATAAGAAGAGAATATCTTCAATTTTACTCTTAACTCAATATCCTTGAAAAAGTTTATATTATTAAATTTCTTATTGTTCTTTCATAATCTCTCGAGAAAAACTTTCCTTTTCTTTCCTTTCGTAAAACATGATAAGCTTAATGATGACGCCTGCTGTATACGTATCTGCACCCACCGTTCAATGAAATGTATCTTTTATTGTAAAGGTCAATAAGAAGTTATTTAAATAAGCTTTTGTTATTTGAGCAGATGGGTAGGCGTACGACAAATTTAGAAAATTTCCAGAAAATGTAACAAGATATTGTTTTTCCACAATTTCTCATTAGTGCTTTTAATTTACTGTGCGTAACGAAGTTCTACTTTAACCCTACTGTTTTATTTATTTATTTATACACGTCTTGAAGGCTTTTACATGTACACGTTATTATAGATACTTAAGTTTTCCAGGAGTATAATAATAAGCGTATAGTATATAACATAGTAAACTGAACATTAAGGATATAAGCAGGTTCAATATGTAGGTATGTAGTTTCATTATCATGAAAAGTTGTACAGAGGAGTTAAATATGTTTAAGTATAATAAGTATAAAACAGAAGGTCTTAAGGTTCTATGAAACTAGTTAATGTGTATTTACTAGGTTGATATTTTTATATACTTAAACATGAATAGTCTGTTCTAAAGTAAGATTAACGAACAAAGCTAAATTAACAGAGCGATAGACGGCACACATGGACAAATAAAAATACATGAGTTCCATTATCATAAGAAGTTATACAAATGAGTTCGACAAATTTATAATATAATAGTTTAATAGTATAAAAGAGAGAGTACAGATAAGTAAGTATTTAGGTAATCTGTACATAGGTTTTATTTATTATACATCACTTTTATTTAAGTGGTGTAAACAAAGTTATTTGTCTTTTCATTAAAATAAATAGTGCCATCACAAAGTGAGAACCTTTCCGAAGAAATTTTCTTCGAAAAATTATAAAAAATAAAAAAATAAAAATAAAGTTTGTTTTTACTGTATCGATCTTGAAGAGACCATCGAATATAATATAATCGTTAATATATTACAACAGCAAGAGTACCAAGGTATAAGTAGGAATATGTCATTTATGTGAGTTAGTTATTATAATTATAAAAATAAATACGAAAAGATTGTTGTTTTGCGTACATTGCTCTGTAAATTGGTTTGTTCGTTCCGTTTCAATATGAAGGACGTTTTAATGAATCAGTAGAGATTCGTTGTGTTTATTTGGACTCTCTTACTTACTCTCGCCAACAGAATGTTTGAAAAAAAATTTGCATTGAGATAGTCACGTTTCTTTGGACAAATTTTGTAATTCCTTATTTGAAAAAAATATATATATTACATTACATAAATGGTTTATAATTAAACAGGTAGGTATGTGAGTACATCCACATGTCATGATTTCAGAGGATATTTAGATTAAAATTTTATAAATAAGATAATTTATTTATTTATTTATTTATTTTATTTAGTAAAAGATTATACATTTATATACATTATTTAAGAATTTTTTTGACTGCCCAACTAGGAGGATTCCCGTTTTAGGACAGTCAAATAAGGATGCGTCTTAACATATGGAACATGGTCTGTAAATAATATAAAAATAAAAAAAAAACAAACAAAACAAAAATAAAAGATTAAAACAAAGTGACTGTTCTTTGTTTAGCAAAGTTTTTAAAAAAATAATATTAATTACGTAGGTAGGTACTTAATTATAGAGGATTTAAACATATAGAACAAACGTGTAAGCATTGCATATCATAGTCTTACACAGATGGGTTGCATAGAATAAAATAAAAAAGAGAAGAGAAAGAATTAAAAAAAAATAATAATAATAGTAATAACCAATTGATACAGAAAAGATAACTGTGCTTTGCTTATCATAGTTATTTAAATTATCATAAAAGTTAATTTATATATACGTTTCACTTTTTATTTCTACTTATCGACTATGCTAGACATCTAGCATAGTGGTCGAATTCTTCAAATTATGTAATTAACAATAAAGAAGAAAAAAATCTTAAAACAATAAGAGCTTCAAATTAAAGTAAGTACCTAATAATTCTTTCGAATTTTCCTTCTTATGCACAGAGTAAGTATTTTTTAGTAAAGAAAACCTTGGAAAAATAACCTACTACTTTGTAATCAAATGATAACATTTTTTTATGGTATCAGTGATCTTTTAATTAGCGATGGAGCCTTTGAACTTTTCTATAGACCTCGGGGGTGTTTGGCCTAGCATCTTACTGAGAAAACCCGAGATAGTCCCTCTCAATATTATTGAATTATTTAATGGAATTCTGGATCTGCTCTTTGAACGTGTATATACATTTAATATTATACACATTTATTCGAAATAATTACATTTTATTAAAAAAATTAATCTTGTTCTTAAGTATATCTAATAAAACGCATTTTTTTAATTAAAAAATCTTGGAATGTGTTACACTTTACTAATATAAGGAGGAAGTAACTTGGTTCTTAGAATAAATTTGTGTAAAAAGGATAAATGTCAGTTCTCGATTATTCGACATTTCTAATGATTTAATAATCAACAAAAAGAGTTAGTCAATGACAGTTAACAACTACACTGCAGTTTTTTCCTGAAAGTGAAAAAGATTACAGCCTAAAAATGCATTGAATTGGTGGAAATGTTCGTATAAATGTGCAAAAACTATCTGAAAGTTTGGATAAATAGTTTAGGCATGTGGAGTAGAATATTGAGGAAGGGAGTTTTAGTAAAATACTTGATAGATAATTAATAAAGAAGTCGGTGCCATCCGTGGAAAACAGACATGGATGAACACACCGAAATACTGAATCGGGTAATATTAAGCGTCGGTAAAACAGAAGAGTATAGTAATACGAGTATATTATGAGAGGACAAACGTATATATTTTTTACATTGACTCCACACCGGAGGCTTTCGGGAAAATATTTTCCGTCACGGCCGATGTTAATTTTGAGAATGCTATGAGGAGGGCCATTGTCAGGAAATGAAATAGAGGAAGTTCAGAGACCGCAAAAGGTTTTTTTTACATTAGCTCCACACAGGAGGCCGTGAGGAAAATAATTCCCCTCAGGGCCTATGTCATCTTTGGGGATGCTGCGTGTAGGGTAAGAAAGGAGAAGAAGTTCTGGGAAGGAAAAAGGTGTGAGGAGTGGGTAGGAATCTGGGGGTTAATGTGTCCAGGAGTGACGGACGAATTTATCCCTCCCACAGCTTGTTCCGTGAGAGTACTGATGGTGATGTCAAAAGATCTCCCTTCATCTCCCGATCCGACCTGCCACGCATTTGGTGGACAGATGCATCCGTCACCAAGATCCGAACAAATCTCACCTCATGAATCCGGGCACCACTGCTAAGTCACCAAACGTAGCGAACCACTTGGGATGAAAAATGTATGAGGGGTGGGTAGGAATTTGTGCGTCAAAATGTTCAGGAGTAACGAACGTATGAATTCGTTGTAGTGAAAGGTAATGGGTCGAGAGAGGCCAAAGGGTCTCACTTAACCAGCGTCTTTTGATCCGGCCCAGATGCATCCACCGCCAATGTCTGAACAAATCTCACCACACGAACGCGGACACCCCTGTTAAATCACCAAACGTAGCGAACCACTTTTGGCGGCCAATCCTCTCTACCTACCTAGGTACCCTGGAAATAGTTAAAAAATAGTGAAAAAGAATTTGAGAAGGATGCGAAGACCTGAGAAGTTGATACATTTGACTAAGGATCAGTGCCGGTTGTTTGTCTACATTAGTACTGAAATATTTGATCCTCGCAATCCTGATTTCTCGTCATTCTCGTTTATCCGACCCTCCAGCAATCCCTTCTAGGCAGGATGATCAGGACCCTGCAGAATCGGGCCGATCAGGGGATCGGAGTCACACAACCAAATCTTACGTTCGCAAAATTATAGTCCCGACCTTCTTTGCAATACAAAGTTCCCATTCCTTCAAGTATGCTCATAAACTAAAACTGCTTTTTGCCATAGTTAATTCAAATAAACATCCCCGGGCTTTAAACATTTAGGGGTAGAGGATGCGGCGAAATAACTCAAATATGCAGATATTAAATAAATATGAATTGCGTTAGTGAATAAATATTTGGCTTTTCTCATTTGCAATTTAGTTCTAAATACACAGATCTATCACGTTTACATGGTACAAAGGCAACCCAACGTGAACATCACAAAATTAGACATAGTATTATTTACATGCAGAACAGAAGAAAGATTTAGGTACTTTCACCATCGCGCTGGTGAAAGACCACCATTCTGAATTGAAATGTTGTTGCTTGAAATGGTTCTGAAAGGTGAACAGATCATTCCAACTTCCTCTTTCCCATCTTCTTCCTTTATCCGCTCTCTACTTCCATACAACTTCCTCAAATAGGGATGATATTTTTCCACCAATTTCCTACAGTTCGGACTCTTATGTGGTATTCACATACAAATTCACTAGGTAGATTTAGTATATTTAAAATGAAAGCATTTATTTTCAATTAAGCATTTATTTTGACAAGCAGAATTACTTTTAAATTCCATCTATCTTCTCCATCGAAAATTTGCATGCATCCCTTTAGAAAATAATAAGAAAACTATGTGGCTCAATATTGTGATAGTTTTTTTTTATCTGAATACTGCACAAGAGTCTCTGTCACTGTACCGCACGACAGTCACTCTTGCTCCAACTGCTCCCAACCGTCTGAAGGCGGTAAGAGTACGGCATCTCGAATTGGGGTATGTTGTGAGGCCGAAGGTAGTGGGGAGGGCAAAAAGATGGGGAAGATGAAGGTGGGTAAGTCCCTAGCTGTCCCTAGTCCCTGTTCAGATCTGGTCACCAAACAGGGTATAAGGCCACTTAAAAGCAAAGTTTCAATTCCGAACGGTCGTCTTACACAGGAGCGATACTGAAAATCTCTTCCACCCTGGAACGTGCGCAAAAATGTCTTATATTATTTTAAATGCTTAAATTGTGAAATACATACATATTGATCAAAAACGTTTATTTGCTCTCTCCGGGTTTTTTTTAATACGCGATATCCGGATTGCTAGTCGAGAGCCAGATTGCCCTTACCGATTACCTTGACAAACAAATATTTCAAGTTCATTTCCTATCTCATCTCTTCCATATAAATAAAACAATTTATTTAATAATTTAGCTTTATCCCTGGTAGCAGATTATGCAAAAGGCTTTTAAGCTCTTTCATCACAGGCCTGGAGCGATTTTTTTCAAATTTCAAGTTGAGATCTAAGATGTTCCGCGACTCTTTTCACTTAATTACTGTTTACTCTGCCGCGGAGTCTTGTACCGAAAAAGCACCCGTATTTGCTTGGAAATAATGTAAAGCAGCTCTTATTTGTGTTACGAAATACACGTAAGTTGCTTACTTGCTTTTTCCACCATCCGTATTCTTAATTATTAACAAGAGTGTTTGTGCAAGCGTTTGTGAGTTAACGCAGTAACTTAAAAAATGAAACCAAAAATTATGTGGTACCCATAAGTTATATGTGGACAAGGCAGTCGATAAAATTCTGAACTGGAGAAGCTTTTATTAAAAGGCCAGGGATCTTTTTTGGGAATCGCATTCATCGTTTTAGAGCTCTAAAATATTATACTAGTATGGCGATATGGAATCAATGCTCTCGATGCTTATTTACTTGCAGTAATGGATGAGGTAATATTAGGACCCCAAACTTTCTGAACAAGTCGGTAACCTTAGCATCCCACTTTGA
Source organism: Limnephilus lunatus (assembly GCA_917563855.2). Taxonomy (NCBI): domain Eukaryota; kingdom Metazoa; phylum Arthropoda; class Insecta; order Trichoptera; family Limnephilidae; genus Limnephilus; species Limnephilus lunatus. The sequence continues at coordinate 13,355,544 of OU830601.1, read as the reverse complement.
CCTCCACAAACTTTTCTCCAACATATGAAGAATTGCAAAAAATAATGTTTAAACATGGAGTGGCTGCACCTGGATTTGTTTATTTTATTTGTGAAAACAATCAATCATCATCAATCAAACAGTATTAATAGCCTAGCGACTGTACGGTTAAAAATTAAGAATCCGCCTAAGAATACAACTCTGACGCCGTACCTTACGCAAAACCGTTTTCGTACGTGGAACTTGTATACAAATCAACTTTTGTAATATAACCGAATTAAAGCAATGCCAAAAGATAGCTATATACTATTGGATTTGTAATTTCATGAATCTCTCCGAATATATATTAATTATATTTATAATATTATTATTATTCTGAATGGCAATTTTGAATAAAAATACCACGCGTCCATATATTATATATTACGTCATTGCCTGTCGCGGTTACTTTGTCCCGGTGACTAGCTGGAATCTCAGTGGATCAGAGGAACCGGCTATTTTTAGAACCAGTTCCTATCGGATTTCTAAAATGGTCACCAATACTCAAACTGGGCGATTCTAACTCGGCCTAGCGCCACAAACCTGCGGAGCTAGTTTTAAAATGCTAGTGAATAATAATTAATTATTAAATTATATATTGCTTAAACTGATAAATGGCTCCCGGTCTGCATTCCAGAAAAGGATCTTTCACACCTTGAATGTCTTCCAATGACACAAAAAACTTTAGAATTTTGAAACCCTTTACATTGGGTTCGGTAATATACAACACATGAGCATAAATAAACCTGTCTTCACATAATTTTTATCCATCCAACAATCCATTTGTCTGTAATTTGACACGGCCAAAATAAGACGTACAACTTAATGAAATGTTTACCGATAAACCATTCAACAACTTTATACTACTAAAATATCGTCTTGGGTTACAATGCAAAGAAGACCCTTTACTTCATGAAGTACGCAAACAAAAACCAACTCTCCATCTAAAAGGCATGCTCACTTTTAATGCATTTTCGAACTCAATTTGTTTGATCTTAGAATAACATGTTTCGCCGTTGTTTACTTTCTTTTTCAAACAATAAAGTGGTTGTTTTAATCCACTCATCCTCTGATATATCTTATGACAGAAATTTTCACAAGACATTTTCCATATGGGCAGTGGATTTTTCAATTCACATGAATGTTTTAACATTTTTTTTAACTCTTAGAGGAGGTCAGGAAAGTAATGTTTTTTTAAGTAATCGCTTTCTTTTGTCGTACGGACTAGTATGGAGGGAGAATTTATTTCCGTTCAATTCATCAAGTTTGGAGACATGAACACTGCCGTCCTCTTTTTTGTTCTTCACTCAATCTTTCCTATTCCGTTAAACTAATTTTAGAAAATGTGGCTAAGATAATTTTGTAAGTTTTCTTTTCTGTTGGTGATCAAAAGTTTGATTGATCCTATATGCTACTATGGCAAGGTACAATATATTTTTTTCTACTGGCAATTTTGTATGCTGGTCAAACCGGACAAGCAATACTTTAGTTCCAATTTTTATCACCAAAATCATTCCCGTCCGAAGTGTACTGGTGTGTACAGCTATCAGATTAAGCCTCGCAACTTTCTGAAATTTAATATTTAATAATATAAAAAATATAATACAAATTTACATTTCCTCGTTATATTAATATCTAAGCCACACATCTGCGAAAGAACCTATCTTTTTTTATCACGGAATTTTTTTCTTCTTTATTTTTTGTTTTAACTCCACACAAAAGGCTCTCAAGAAAATAATTCTCCTCAAGGCCTACGTGATCTTTAGTAATGCTGACTAGAGAGTCTTTTTAAGGAAAATATAGAAAGTTTATTCTGGAAAGTAATGGGTACGAGGGTTGGTAGGAATATAGGGGTCAGTAAGTCCAGAAGTGACGGACGCATTAATTTCAGTAGAGTCAGGCTGAAGGTCAGAGGGTCTTCCTCAACCGGCCTCTCCCGATCCGGCCACCAAGATCAGAATAAACCTCGCCCAATAAACTAGGCACCCCTACTAAGTCACCAAACGTAGCTAACCACTTGGAGTGACCTAGACAGGGGTTTTGGTTATCCATTGAATGGTTCATCCACCCTAGTTGTATCAATAAATTGTTATTGTAGTAATAAAATTGACGTTTTTTGTATTGTGTATCAGCAAGCAACAACGTAAACAGAAACAAAGTATTGTTATATAATAACATATATTATACATTCAAAAGTAAACCATAGACAAAATTACGAGAAACAATTTTTCTAAAATTTTTGCCTCAATACAGGTTCGCCTAGTGAGGCAGACTATGCACAACTTAATAAACTTATTTTGTTACTTCTATATAACAGTTCTTACCTCCATATCTTTTTCCCTATTTTGATACTGCTTTAATGGCATCAATTATTATTATAACATTATTCTTATAAAAATATTATTAACTTACTAACGCATCATTTATTACCTTATGTTTTTAACTTTGTTAGTACATAACATTTTATTGTCATTGTATTACTACTTATATTATTACTACTAGTAAAAGAAAAGGAAGAAAATAAAACGGGAAAATGTACTAAAAATGAAACCAATACCGACTGTAATATGATATAATATTATGTAATCATATATTTTTTGGATGAAATAAATAAATTTATTTATTTATTATTATCATAATTATATTTCACTTGACCTATCGGGCGTACAAATCACAGTTTCACTCCTATTAGGAAAAACCTAAAGATATTTTGAGATTATGCAGGTTTTTACAAGAAATATACCAAAATTCAGACACATTGTGAAAAATACTCAAAAACGATCGTGTCTGCACCATTGTAAAGCCTTATTTATAATAAATCACAGCAAAAAGCCTCTCGAATGGCAGTGAGCTTCATGAATTTTCAAAATATTTTTTTTCTGGAATTTATAACACCTAGTTGTGAATGGAACCGTACCCGCGTTAACTCGAGATCAAACGCAAAATCCGTCATATTTTATGGTAAGTTAATATTCTACATTTTTAAACATGAATTCGAACTTGTTTAATTTTTTTTCCGCGTCACAATATATATTTTTTACGTAGAAGTATTCCTCTCATTTCATATACGATGTTCCCACGAAACAAGGTTGGAAGTATTCGATAAGTTGGCAGCTTAGCATAATAATGTTATCAAATATTCAAATCAACTGTGGCCGACAGTATTTGCTTAATCCCAAATGAACCAATTCATTCTGATTGATATGTTAATGTTTGAGGTTGGCTTTGAATATATTATTAATTATTATTGCGTCCATATTTCTAGATATAGTTCTTATACGCCATTTAATAAAGAAATTGTTTCTCCCCGCGTGTCATTTTTTCAAATCGTCCTGTTCCCCTTCCGCCTCCCCATCTTCTCCCGCGTCCCCTTTCCCTCACGCGTTTCCACTCAGCTTTCTCCGCTTTTCCCCTCTCCACTCCCCTCTCTCGCTTCCCCGTCCCGTGAACCCCCCTCTTTAGTTCCCCTCCCCCCTCACGCATTACAGTGGGTTTTCAAAAAGCTCGCGTGCCACCTATTGCTATTTTTTTTTAAATTTCATAATGCCAGAGCTCACCAGTATATACAGATACCAATGTATATTTCCAACGGATAACAATTTATCGATCATTTATCTTATTAAAACCACTATAGGTATATCTGAAAAAAAATGCACAATTTTTTTATATAACACGGTCTTGTTCCGGGCCATTCCATAGTGCGACGCTCTGGACGAGAATAAATAGTAATGATTCTTTTTAATGCCCTCAGGTACTTAAAATGTACCTAATTAATGTTTTTGCATTTCAAGGAAAGTAGTAATCTATATTCAATTATATCCCCGGATTAAAACAGTATAGAATTTATTGCGAAGTAGAAACTGAGTTCGAGGAAGTACTTAAACCCGACAGATCGTTCCCTGTTAACCAATTAAATATAAACAGAAACCAATCGAATATTTTATTTAAGTCCCCCGAGTTGCTTAATTAAAAAACTTTTTCCCTTTTTCGCTGGAGCTAGAGCGGTAGAAAACTAAAATTAAAGGATAGGAAAAGAGATCCACGTGTAAAAAAGATCAAGGAAAAAGGAAGCTAAAGAAAGCTTCATTTAAAGGATTCAGAAGGATATAAAATAGAGTAAAGAGTCAGGATTCTGTTTTCTGGGGAAAATAAACTTGAAAGAGTTTATGGGTTTCTCAAAATTAGACAGACTTAAACACCCTTTGAACTTTGTAGCTTCCCATGTTACGCTTTTGGTGGTAGTTTGAGGAAGTTTTCTGAATACCGTTTAGGGTGAAAATTTGTTTTAGCCGTTTGCCTTGAACGGGATTTATTGTGGTTGCGTCGAATTTGTTCAGAGCACGAAGTCTATCGAATGCGGTTACCTTTCGCGTTTGTTGAATATTATATATTTTTTGAAATAAATTTAACTCAAGAGTACAATAATGGATTATGAAATTTAAAAATAATCTTACATCAAAGTTTGCCTTTTGTTTTAATTATGTATTATTAATAGTTGACGGCCGCCGTGGTTGAGCGGTAAGGCTCCTCACTCGCAATTCGAAGGTCGCGGGCTCGAATCCCGGCGTGCATAATTTAATTTTATTTGATCAATTTGTGTTTTTACAATTCATTCATTTAAAAGTATAGAGTAAAACTTGCGATACGTTCCAGAGTGGAAGATATTCTCAATATCGCCCTAGTGTAAGACCACCATTTAGAATTGAAACGTTCTGTGAAATAGATTTATCCGTGTTTTGTGACCAGATCTGAATAGCCAAGTACTTCCCCACCTTCCTCTTCTCCATCTCCTTCCCTTCCTCACTATCTTCAGCCTCACAACATACTTACCCCAATTGAGAATTCCATAGACTCACTGGCTCCAGACGAGAGCATCTGAGGCTCTTGTGAGGTATTCATATTTAAAAAAAGTAACAAACGGGCTTTGGCTGTGTTTCAGTGATGAAGTAATTAAAGATGTACCTCCATGGTCGAGCGGTTAAGACTCTCAACTACAAATTTATAGGTCCCAGGTTCGAATTCTAGAGTGCTATTTCTATTTCGAATTCTAAGTTGTATTTCACGTTTATATTATACTCGTATAACAATGTGCAGTTTTTTTGCGGCACGTTCGAAAGACCAACATTCATTATCGAAACGTGTTGCTTGAAATGGCTTTTGCCGTGTTTGGTAACCAAATCTGAATAGCTTGAAATTTCCCAATTAATCCGTACCTCCTTCCCCTGCCCACTTCCTTCACTCTCAAAACACCCCAATTAGGAATGCCATAATTCAATTATAAAAAATGAATGGTTTAATGCACTAAAGTTTAAAATAGAGAATATCACTTCCCTCGTTCCAGTACTTTCACTGTTCTACATTAACCTCTCTGTGGATTTTCTTTTCTCTGCAAAGATAAACTAATTTGTGTTTTTTAAAATATATATTTTAAATTAACGGTTCATTATCTAAGTATACAAAACATATAACACAAAATGAGAAAAATAAGAGTTACAGAAAAAGGACTTAATTACATTAGTATTTTTAATTTTTTTTATTTGTGTACAAAAAATTTACAACATTACAGATATTTTATCTAATTATACTATGAATGAACCATATTCAAAAATAGGTCAAGATATACGAGTACATATAAAATATTAGGTATGTTATAATATTTGTAGGATTTGTAAGTAGGTACTTAAATTCCTACCTCCTTAATTCATTAACTTTTTGAGGAATTAAAATTAAATTAACCTATTGGAGGCGGGGAACCATTGTATTGGAAAACTAATACCTCTGCCATTGTTCATTTTAAGTGGTTCGCTACGTTTTTCGACTTAGCAGGGGTTCACGTTCACGGGTTCATTTAGTCTGGGTCTTGGTGGTGGATGCATCTGTCCACCAGCAGCGTGGCAGGCCGGATCCGGAGGGCCTAATTGAGAGAGACCGTTTGACCTCTCCAGCAGCACTCTCTCGAAACATCGCCTTGCACCACAGTGGGAGACTCATAAGTCCGTCACTCCTGGATACACTGAACCCAAGATTTCTACCCACACCTCATACCCTTTTCCTTCCCAGAACATCATCTCCTTCCTTTCCTCAAAAGAATCTCCACACGGCATCCCCAAAGATGACATCAGCCCTGAGAGGAATTATTTTCTTCAGTGACTTAACGTTTAATAACAAAATTACCATCTTAAATCGGAACCGATAGGTAACAAAAAAATTACAGACAGATGCAATGCCAAATGATCTAGTTCAAACAGGACTTCGTTACGCTTAGCCGAAAAATGGTAAATTTTAGATCAACGTTTCGTGTCAACTATATCAACCCAGCGAAAAGCCCAACAATCAGCCATATCTCCCAAACTTTAAACACTTCAACAATTCTCTCACAAAATCGCGACATTATACACCGAGGAATTTGCCCATTTTCTTCGAGTCATGATTATTCTGAACCGGTCCCAGTTAAATATTCATTCACAATACAAATACCTCCCCGTGGGGACCCGATGATAAGGATTATTTTCGCGTGACCGCGACAAGGGTTCATGTATCTTATTTGTTTTGGCGGTGTAACTTTACACGCATGATTAGCATACAGTACCTGAGCAGCACACACGTAGGCCCTCTAGTTAAAACATTACCCGTACAAATTCTACCTTGCCCCGTTTTAATTCGGTGAAACACCCGAATATCTACCTTTTAACGCAGGGATTGGCAACACGGTGTGGTTTTAAAGTGTTCATATTGAAGGATAAGTTTCATTTCGACGAATTTTCATAACATGATCAGCAATTACCTGCTTAGTAATTCCAAACAATGATAACTTTGAAGGTAAAAATAAACTCAATACAAATTTACTCTACTACTTAGTGTCTATAAATTTAATACTGTTGACAACTTTTATGACAAGTCCCCTTTGTTAACATCTTTTGTATTCTAAATAATCCTAAATATTTTCTCTATTATTATAACATTGATTATTAGTTTAGTAACACATACTTTAGCCGAACAGATACCAAATGCACTCCTAAAATTAACACGGGGATTAACTACAGTCAAAACTCCGAAGAACCCGAACTCGAAAGACACTCCACCATTATATTATTAATTTTTAAAATATAAATATTAATAATATAATGGTGGAGTGTCTTTCGAATTTGGGTTTTTCGGAGTTTGGACTGTACGTTAATCCCCGTGTAAAATTTTGGGAGTTCATTTGGTATTTGTTCGACTATAGTATCCCATACCTAAATACTTGCTTTTATCACACATACTTTGTTAAATGTACATTCATATTTTGTTATTATTGTAATACTGATATTCTCCTATGTACCACTGTACACTTATAATTTATAATATCATATACCTATCACTTGAATGTAAAAGCCATTCTATGGCGTTTAAATAAATAAATCTTATCTTATAGTAGATATTATAAAGGCGAATCTTTGTATGGATGTTTGTTACTCTTTCACTCAAAAAATACAGAATGGATTTTTAAAATTCTTTCATTAATAGAAAGCTACATTATTTGCGAGTAAAATACGCTATGTATATTGGTAAGCTCTGCCGTTATGAATAAGCTGTGGCGCAATGAAATTATTTATTATCCTTAATTACGATCCAAAAATTTCCACTACATCAAAAGGAATGGTTCGTTCTGTAGCATGTTAAACGGGGACACGTTTGTGTCATATTATTATCCATATCGTGTCTTTATTTTAATATCTACTCTTTTTCATGCTATGTTTCACTCAGCATCGACCAACGACAGCATGCCAACATAAACATTGCGGACATTATTTGTTATGAGTTATGACAGTATATATTCCATTGGAGTTTCGAAGCGTAATGAAGACTTTCGGATGTGTGATAAACTGAACATTTTTTTAACTCGATTTTCGTGCCAATAAGTATCTACATACTATTTTCTGGATAGGAGTCAACTGTTATTGAATTTGAATTTACAATCGCGGCGACTTTACAAATGGTGATGGATCAATATTTATTTTACTAGAACTCTTTTAATATAATGGAATGCTTTTTCAGTGAGTTGTTCATCACAATTCTTATGACATCTGTTTAGATTGAACGATGTTGTTAAACTTTATAAGAATTTAATCTATCTTAATAAATAAAATTAATTTAGACTCAATGTGTTGCACGCACCCAGAGATAATGGAGGATCGACCTAATTTACAAATAGGTAGGATTTTTTCATAATTGAATTTATTTTAATTAGAGTAGGTAGGTCCAAGATTTATGGGATATCTCTATGGGATGTGTGGGATTGCACTCACCTTCCCACATCTTGAAATAAAGACCATCATTATTATTATTTTAGCGCACCACCTATTTTTATGAACACCAGCCGCCACTGGATATAGGTACTGATTGTTATGTGATATACTCAATGCATTGAAGTCGACAAAGCACAAAGCTGAATTGAAGGTAACTACGTTAGGTTAAGTTTGAAAGAGCAAATGAAAAAAAAATAATCATTTTACCTAGAAATCTAAATGAACTGTAAACCTGTGTACTGAGCATGTAGTGCTTTATTTTATACTATCCTGTGCTTTTATTTCGATCAAGCTGTCTGAGAAACAAATTCCACTACCACAATTGTCCACATCAACCCTTATCGCGCAAGTAAACCCACTGCGTTACCCGACCCCGTCGGGACGTCTTTACCCGTCGCTAGGGTGTGATCTGAATACCCGAATACGGCAAATACCGGAGCCTTGCTAATTAGGAATTTCAAGACCCGAGTACAGGATGCTTTTGATCCTGATATAGTTCCTGGAAATTGTTTTAAGGGGATACTGTTTACAGTATCAATTTACCAATGAGGTTAATCAATGGTTGGTGCATAAGTTTGTAAGGTTTTGATTTCAAAGACGAAGATTAGTTTCACATATTATATCAATGCGTAGTAATTATTTTATTTATTTTCTTTTAATTTTGTCTTGGGTTCCTCGTCGGTGTATATAATTTAATAGTGCTGACAATGGCAGAACTGTCAATTAAGTTGTTAATGACTATGTATTACAACCAGTTCTCCAAGCAATTCTCCTGTCAGATGCTGTAAGTATCTGTAATTAATTCATAATTCTTACATAATTAAGTTGTTCAATTGGGATTTTTAACAATTTGTGTAATACTAGAGATCTTGAGTTTGATTCCTGTTAACTTTTTAATTTTATATATCTCGTTCTGTTTCATGTTTCCTCTAGATTTATTAGTATTTTCTTCATCTTTAATGACGTAATATTGATTGATTGATTTATGCATTTGGTTCATTAGGTAAATAATTTTAAAACATTATTCAGCAATCAAATATTTGGGCTAGTTCAATCAGAAAGGATCAATATCAGCTTAAAACTAAGGCAGATAATGCTAAAATGTTATGTGTGGTCGGTCTTGCTGTATGGTTGTGAACTTGAACCTTGAAAATAAATACCATGAACAGGTTAGATAGAGGCTTTCGAAATGTGGCTTCACCGGAGAATGCTCAAGGTCCCATGGACCAACATGATCACCAACACAGAAATTCTCAGGCGGGCTAGAGCAGATAGAGAACTGCTTACATTAATTAAAATCAATAAAATTTCATATCTGGGTCATTTACTTCGAGGGGAGAAGTATCACTTGCTCTATTTAATATTGAAAGGCAAGATAGAGGGTCGCCGAGGGCCTGGTAGGAGACAAATATCTTGGCTGCGAAATATACGAGAGTGGACCGGCATTAGAAGTGTGGAGGAGCTATTCCGGGCAGCGCAAGACAGAGAGACCTTTTCAAGAGTGATCGCCAACGTCGGGGGGACCTGATAAGGCACACAAAGAAGAAGAAGAATCTGAAAGGAATACAATTGGAAACAATTTTTTCAAATGCAATTTGATACATAAAAGGATCTTATCAAAGCGCCAAGTCTTTGCCCCATTCATTTCAAGAGACGCCTTGTAAAAAAATTGTTAACTAGATTGTGAGTTTAATTTATTTTTTCAAAAATTATCGAAACATCCTGTGAATAATACGAGTTTAAGTCTTAGCCTCTTTACACGTGTGACTTTGGTTACAATTTCGTTTTATTGTCAAACATGTTGGCCTTTATTTTAATATTATTGTTACGAATAAATTCCTTTGTTTTAAATGAAATTGATCATCACCATGGATTTAATTTATTTTCATTAATGTGTTAATATACCATCTACGAAGATTTTTATTTATTTTTGTTATTTGCAGTAAATTTTATGTATCCACAGTTTATTGATAAATAATTTAACGAATACGACTAATCGCGGAAACAATTCTGATCATATATTTTCTCTGAAATTATTTAACAATATTTAAAAATTATATTCAATGTAAATACAGGTTAGAAATGCTATGAGAAGAGAAATGAAAGAAGAAACAACATAAATGACGACAACGACCGGTCAATGGCTGAGTGGGCATTGCATTTGGGTTCCACCCGGGCGTTGCGTGTTCGATTCCTCGGCTGGCTAAGTCCTCCATCACGACACAAGCAACATTTTCCGCTTACTGTGGTGGCAGTAGGAGATTTTCGAACATTATTGAGTTATTCGTAACCCGGGAATTTTAAACTTTCTTTAAAAAAAAAAATTGCCCAATTATTTACGGATAATGCCATGTTTATTTATTGTGAGGGTTTAATGATTTCGTTGAAATAGTTCTGATTTATTTGTCTTATTATTATTGTTTAATCATACAGGTTGTTAACGGACGTAATTGCAATCTTTAGAGCACAGGCGTCAGATGGGAATGCTGTCCTTGTTCTACCGATATTACAATGGAATTGATTCCCTGATTCCCACTGATTCCCTCGGCACCGGTGCATAGTCGGGAAAAACGCCAAACAAATCCCAAAATTTGTTACATGAGAACGGGTCGTTTCTATGACTCGTTCTTGAGTTCAACAGCTCGGCTGTGGAACGATTTGCCGGCCTCTGTGTTTCCTCCCTCCTAAAACACGGGTCTCTTTAAGACATTGGTCTTGAAAACTTCTTCCTTTCCTCAAAAAGACCCTCCATACAACATCTATAAAGATGATATAGACCCCGAGGGAAACTATTTTCCTCAGGGTCTCCTGAGTCGAGATAATATTAAAAATGAGTTACTTTAACCACTGATTCCTTAAACAATTTTTTTTTTTAAAAAGTTCATTATTTGGAGTTAAAAATATGAACAAAATTTTGCTCTGAAGTAACATTTATGATGTTTTTTTCTCAATTTAAAACATACAAAATCAGTAGGTTTTTAACAGTTAGGATCTGGGTGAGGGGTGGGACCACGGAGGAAGGAATGTTCGTTCCTCCATGGGTGGGACGGATACTTGGCTGAGTGACCAGTGTTGAAGTTAGTAAGATTTTTTTTGTTTAATTTCGAAAAAAAATTGAAAAAAGACATCAAAAAGATCACCGGAAATCAAAATTTCATTAAGTATTTTTACTCCAAGCAATGTCAGGAATCGCTGGTTAATGTAAGTAAAGTACGTCCCTTAAAACCATGTGTCTGTTTACTATCATTATTTGTACACATGTTCACTATTATTTGTAAATATGCGTATGAATGTGCTATGAGTTTATGGAATGCTGGGAATTGCTGGGAGTGCAATAATCTCCCGAAATTCAGGAATAAATAATGAATATTGACATTTTTAATCTAATGAGGATAATAATTATTTACATTATATTGTAGCCGAGCAACAAACAATCTTAAAAAGATTATTTAAATTCGATTTTATAGACTGGTATCACCGGGCACCGCTCTCTGGTCTAGTGCATGACGATGCAAACTTATTCCGGTTTCAAAGTTCGTTCCGTCCGCCTGCTTTTCCTCTAAGCGAGATAATTGTTAAATCTGTGCTAACTTATGGTAACATAAATTTTCAGTGTAAGTGTATTTGACTCGCATTAATCAAGAGTTATTATTGAAAACCTCCACAACGCACTCATCCAGTTTACAGACGTGGCAAGGCCTGTAAACTGTCAAACCCTCTGGATAAAATATCTAAATATAACCCACATTGCTAAAATGTGAATAAATAAATACGCTTTCTTTAATATGATGGGAAAATATTTTTTATGTACTGTCAATGAACAACAACCCCTTTCCACGGTGTACCATGAAAGTAAATTGCGACGTTGATTTATAACGTTCAGTGTTTGATGGTTTCGAATCTTACGTTGCAATTTACATAGCGTTTCGCTCATTAGCGGCACCACGAGGTTCTCATATTTGATGGCCTTTGTAAGTATCTGGAACTAGTTACTGGAGGTTTAATTGCGTCGTAAAGAATCGAGCAGCTTTTATGATGTTTCAATAACCTACCCACAAATCATCTTGACCATAATTTGGTAATTTTGTAACGAAACAGACAAAGTTATGATAAAAATTTTATATTATTCGATGATGAATGATTTGATGAAGAAAATATGCGTTCTATCTACACATACCAAAGATGTAGATAAAAGACATTGGAGGTTATTATCCACCACTTACCCGCCCTGGTATAAGTAACAGATGGTTACTCCTTCAAGGCTCTCGCAAGGACTCTAATTTTTTTGAAAGAACGAAGCTACATTTAGTTTAGAAAGAATTTAGACCTCCAATGTCCCTGCATACGTTGTTAGCAAGCAGTATGCAAGTGCTTAGCGGGAAATACAAGACAGGATACTTCTCTATCGAACAGTATGGACCAGAGACTATAAGGTTGAAATTTAAGAATCCGGCTAAGATGACAACTTTAACGCCGCGCCGTACGCAAAACCGATTTCGTACATAATTTTTGTATACAAATCTACTTTTGTAATTGAACCGAATTAAAGCAATCCTAAAAGGTGGCGCCACTTCCGTTTACAGATTGTATGATTAGCATCCCCTGGCAGGCGTAAGTACTATGGATTTTGAATTATTATTGTAACTGGCAGCTGTGAATAATAATAGCACGAGGCTATATGTTGCTTTGTCGCGCTTACTATGTCCCGGTGACTAGCTGTCACTGGATCACAGTGGATCCGAGGAACCGGCTATTTTTGGAACCAGGTGGGAACCAAAATGGTCACCAACTGGGCGAAGCCAAACCAAAAGCCACCCGCAGGGCCTGGCTGCATGCTAGTTATTAAATTATTATTTTTATATATTTATTTTATTTTAGGGATATCAACAGTTTACCATTTGATTAATTTATACGTGTATAATTTACCTAACTGAGAAACCAATTATAGATTTCCTCATTATACTATTACATTGTGTATCTAGAAATTAATAATTAACTCAAACTGAAATCTTACAACAACTAAAAGATATTACAAATAACAGATGGTAGGTAGAACATAATATATGTCATTACATAATATATCATTATATTTATGCAGTTTTGTACTCATTTAATACATTTTAATACACTTTTGATAGAATTTTTATATTAACTTTTGTCACGATTGAAGATATCTATATCAGATAAAATGGTATTATATGTTGAACGCAGTCTTATAAGGCAAGCATTTTGGTTCGAATTTTTTGTAGTGTTTTTCTTAAAAAATATTACACGAACTTGTGTGCCGTGTAGGTACTTTAAAATCTATTCTGTTCAAAAACTCAGGATAGTCGGTTATGTTATTTACGATTTTATATAGCAACATCGCATCTCAGAATTGTCTGCGTACACTCAACGCATAAATTTGAAGAAATTTGTATAAATGCATAAAATGGAGACCACACAGTTGATGCAAACTCTAGATGGCTTCGTACATACGCAAAGTATTGTTGTTTGATTATGTCCCCTATGAATTTTATTGAATTTAATCAACATATTTCAGTTGTACGTGGGTACTTATTACGAACCGTGTTGGTCTTGTAAAGGATTGTAAATCTATATTATTAACACAGGAATTTTTAGCAGTCTTTGAGGACTATGTAAAAAAAATACACGGTGGTTCATTCTAAGTTCCCCGTTATTCCAGGCAATCAGTTCCCAGCATGTTAATTGAGATCACGTGCATAATGAAAAAGCACCTGACAGAACAATCGGCCTTTTTGTAATCGAGCTTTGTAATCTGTGACTTTCGACGTGCGAATTGGGCTTTTATTAGTTCAGGCGGTTAAGCGTGTTTCACGTCCTTTCGAACATTCATTTGTCTGATTTAACAAATTACTGGTCAGGTTTTGCACGCTCGTTCGTTGCATAAATATTCGTGTAAATGAAAACTCACGTATTACATTTTAATTCATTTAAGTAGAATTTAATTTCATTGATGGTGACAAAAGTTATAATAAAATCCGATTAATGTAAGTCGGTGCTATCTAAGTATATATATATATATATATATATATAATATTGTAGTCCTAAATGAGCAAAAAAATGGAATTGTTTTCATATATATATATATATATATTTTTTTTTTTTGTAATAAGGTGCAATAATAAACAGGTAGGTACTTCAAATTCCACAAATCGTATAAAGAAAGAACCAACAAAGTAAAAACAATTATTTAACACATCGCAATAATTTAATCTAACTTTAAAAACAGCCTACTAACTCAATTATCTATTAATGATGAGATCATTTTTTTGGTAGAACATTTTCTTAACTACGTTTCTATCGTTTATTCCACGAATGTGTGATTATTTATTTTCAATTTGCCATCTATTGCTACGAAATATTTATGTTTGAATTTGCTTTTTCTTCGTATTTACTTATTTTATTTATTTATACAGAAACAAATACTCGTAGTACATTGGTAACAGATTTCAAAATTTACAGATATTATTTAATATTTCATGGTGGGTACTTATGTTATGTTTCTTTGTGGTGTCTTATTTGTTAGTATTGTATATATTTAGTAATTATCGGGTGATGTGTGCGTAGTGGGTAGGCGTGTGTGTGTGTGTGTGAGTATGTTTGTAGGTATGAGAAGTGGCGATCAGTGAAGGGATATGTTTGCGCATTGAACAGTTTATATTTATTGACATTTACATTTAGTAACGAGATCTGAAAACCAAATTTAACCCAACCATCCTCTAATATTTCTTATTCGTTCCTCCCAATTCACAACATTCTTTGTTTTTGGTAATATTGTACTCCTAAATGAGCGAGAAATTGGAATTGTTTTCATACTAGGTATTTCCAAAAATAAACCTCGTTTCCGCCTGGTATAAAAATGCATATTCTATTATAAAAAAACATCAGTATTACCTTGATTACTGTTTTTCTTAAATTTTTCTCTATGTATTCTAAAGTTCCACAGTTTCCCCTGTAAGATAACCAGTAGTTCATTAGTGAAACTTCCGTCGTAAAACTTTTGAATAACTTCCCTGTGACAAGAAGTTATCTCGGGTAGCCGTGTAGCCAACCCTTGGTTCGTGCGTATGGAGCGTGCTCGTTTGTTCTGCTTCCTTGTCAAATAACCTAGTTTAAAGAATATTGCCAAATGACCCGTTTCCTTTGAAAACAGAACCCGTGAACCGAAAATGTTTGTGTTCAGTAATATAGTAGGTATAGTAAAACTCACGAGAGATCCGCCGTAAGCCATTGCTTGGTATCTGGGGAAAATAATTTCCTTGAAGGCTTGTATCATCAGATTCATGTTATATGTATATAGTAAGAAGAAAACTCAGAGGCCGACAAATCGCTCCATAGCCGAGCTATTGAACTCAAGAACGAGTCGCAGAAGTGACAAATATTAACCACGCACAAATGTTAGGCATGCATGATATGATTCATGTCTGCCCTCTGTTGGTGTATACTTTAATACATATCACATTGTAATACTGTGTTTAGAGTTAAGTTATGTTAGGTTAGGTTAAGTCCACTCCTCTAGCCTATTTTGCCAGATGGTCAGATAATTTCAGCTTTGCAATAAAATCCAAATTCATAGAATATTTCGAAACGTATCCGAAAATCTTAACATGTTTTAGAAGGTAAATAATGAAATACGGTTTAAATTGTATTATTAGAATTCATCGTATTAATTATTAAATATAAAAAAAATTGAAATCAAACATAAAAAAGGTTTTAAAAGCGGCTCATCTTACGTATCTTTTTTCTAAATGACTGATAACGAAAAAAAATAAAAGCCTATACATTTTTAGACAAGTCCTATATACATATATCAAAATCTAAAAATGTGTGTCCGCTATGCGTTGCCATATTAAGCATAGGAAATGTTTCAAACTTTCAAAATACCTTTTTTCCACCCCCGCGAAGGTTTCTGGATTATTACAACCACATGACAATACATCTGAAAAGTTTTTTTAATCCTTACAAAAATGTCATAATTTAAAAATGAAATTTTTCAATTTTCGATTGTTCAATTAAAATTCAATATTCGAATAAACGTTTGAATTAATTAATCGAAGTACTCACTTATAATACTAATCAAAATCGAATACTTTGAATCTAATTGAAAATTATATTATTTTAAATAGGTACCTACGTTAGGTACCAAATTTGATTGATTGTTCTTATAATATACAAAAATGAATATTTGTTTTTGAATATGTAAAAAAAAGTTTTTTAAAAAAAATGCAATGTGTGGCAAGCGAACTGTTTTGGGGGAGAGTGGAGAGGGAAGGCGGGAAGGTGAAGGGGGAACGCGTGAGAGGAAGGCGACATGGGAAGGGAAAGGGAGACGGAAGGGGAACGGGACGAATGGAAAAAGACACGCAGGGAGAAACAATTTCTTTATTAGTGGCATAGCAACGCATGCCGGGAACATGCTAGTGTATTTTAAACGTTATCGTCACCTCACTTTTTGTCGTTTTATGTAAAAATAACAAACATAATTTTTTTTAAAACTTTTACACTTTCTTATAGATGTAAATTTTAAACATTGTGCGGTTAACTTTAAAATTTAGTTAACTTTTTAACACCTTTTAGAACATATTTCTCACCATGATATTAAGGCAGACACAACTATTTCTATGAGACCTACGTGAGCTGTTCCCAAAATTAACCTGATGGATTAAGATGGGTAAGGTTAGGGTTTAAATGCAGTTTTTTTCTAAATAAATGTACATGTTTGAAGCAACTTGATTGGAATGTAATGGACACCGGTGGAATGTTTTTGGACACGTAGCATTTCCAAATTAAATCGCTTGCAGAAAGATTTTTTACAGCATCCATTGGAATTCAACTTAAATAAAATAATATAATTGAAGAGGTGAATTAAAATAGTAGAAACATTCCTTCGCCATTTCGGGAGGTGGTATGAATACCTTTAGCAGCCAAGACAACGAAATGGCCTCAACTGAACAAAAAAACATTCACCATACCTACCATAAGTAGGGGAAGGGGGGGCAAAGTGGAAAACTTAACTTTAGCTTACAGATTAATTAAGAAAATGTAAGTTTTTTAAAGTTTTTAAAATTTTATTAAAATAAGGAACTTACATATTTTTGGTAATTGAAACAAAATAATAATAAAAACGAACAGTTTTAGTAATGGAGACCCAGTTTTGAAAACCTCACTTTTTTCCACTTTGCCCGCATAGCAGGGCAAAGTGGAAACGTGGAAAGGGCAAAGTGGAAACTTATAATATAGAACAATAAAATGTAGAATGCGATAGAATGATTCCTCTAATGGGATTGGCAATTAAAGCAGGTAAATTTTCCATCATTGTCAATATCGACACACAGTTCATGTGCCCATTCTTGACAGACATTACATTGAATCCATTCTTCAGTTGGAGGATCAATGTAAATTTCTTGGCAAAACATGCAAAGTGTCAAATTTTGTTGTTTCGATGTGCCGGGCTGAGGTTGAAAATTAATTTTCACTTTGACTGGTTCTCTTCGAGAAATCTTTTCTTCGTCTTTCTTGTTAATTTTTTTGTTTTAAAAATTTTTTTTTTCTTTTCCATTTTCTCAATTTTTATTTTCTTTGATATTTCTAATTTCTGCTCTCTTTCCTTGATAATTTTCGTCCTGTTGGCTATTTTTTCTTCCAATTGATTTTTGTAGGGCGAACTGGTTAGAATTTCTGACTTTTGACATGGCCGTTTGACACGTTTTTCATTAACTGGTCTAGAAAATTTTGGTATTGGAATTAAGTCTCTCGGAGAAACAGCAATTATTTCATCTGGGGGTATATCGCACGTTTTTCTGCTTGGACTCGTAGGGCTAGTGATGTTTAAGTCCAAAGATAAATTTTGAAAACTTATTCCATCGTTGGTTTCTAAATTCAGCAAAGTTGTTTCGGTGGGCTGTTGATTTTCCAGTTCTACAGACGTTGGAACTGTAGATGTTGTCACGGTTTCAACCAATGTGGCATTGTTCGTGGTCAGCTCAGTGTTTTCCGCTATGTAGTGAACCGTAGAAGGAGCGAAATCTAAATCAGTGAAAAGATTCCTGTCATATGGGAAAATGCCACACTTTTTAAAACCAGCTGCTGCATTTTCTATTGTTGCACTTTTTTCGAAGGCAAATCGAACAAGTTTTGCGACGTCGAATTGGTTTATACGTCTTCCAGGGTGGTTTTTTTGGAAAGTGTCCACAGCTCTTTCAAAGGCAACTTTGAATGGTTTGTAGACTGAAACATCTAGAGGTTGGAGTTTATGGCTAGTGTGTGGAGGGATGGTTACAATTATAACGCCCTTTTCGCGAGTCATATTTAATCCTTCCAGATTTTGGTGGGTGGAATTATTATCCATGATAAGTAAAACGGGTTTTTCTTTTGAAGGTTTTGACTTTTCAATAAAAACTTGCAGCCACTTATTGAATATATCATTGATGATCCAGCCGGAATCCGAACACCATGCCTGTGCACCATTAGGAGCATTATCCAATAACCGCTCGTTCATCCTTTTTCTTTTTCCAAAAATAAAACATGGTGGGATGAATCTTCCTGTAGCACTGCAACAACACACAAGTGTAGTCAACTGGCCTTTTTCAGCGGAAGATATGACTCCTACCTGTTTTTTTACCCTTTATTGATATTATTCGAGGAGGTCTTTCAAAAGTTGTCTTGACGCCAGTTTCGTCCATATTGTAAATATCGTCAGGGCGGTTGATGAAATCATATTGTGCCAACATTGTCCACAGATTATCGTAAAAAAGATTCACTTGGAACTGGTTAAAAGCTGCACAACGTGCAATAGATGTTGGTTCCGGGGTTCTGTATGCTAGTTCAGGATGCCTCTTCATGAACCCTGTAACCCATGCTCGACCAGCTTTCTCATTTTGAAATGGATGTTCCACGTCATTTTTAACAGCTAGTTGGTAGACTAAAGTTTGCAAGGATTCCTTTGTTAGCCCATAGAAACAACTATCCAGTTCTTTGGCATGTTCACAAATTAGCTTTTCTAGAGCTTCGGAAAATACAGTACGAAATCTTCCTAATTTTTTAGTACATATTCCACTTTTCAAATGCCGATGCAGCGTCCCAAGAGGTATGCCATATTTTTTAGATGCAGCAGATAGGGAAGTAGTCTTCGATTCTTCCATGGCTCTTCTCATGTTTTCTTCGCTCCATGAACCCTGATTGCTTCGCTTGATATATTTATGAACCATCTGAAAATAAAAAAATAAAATTGAATGGTTACGTTAGAGTAAAACTGGATGTCTCTAAGAAATCACGAGCGCGGGCAAAGTGGAAAGGTTTCCATTTTGCCCTCACATACAACTTTCCACTTTGCCCAAATGGTGTGAAAGGAACAAAAAAATTAATATTTCGAAAAATCGTATCAAAATATTACAGACGTATTAAAATAACGTTGAATTATACTTATATGCAATATAATAATAAATAGCATGTAACTAAATCCTTACCTTTCAATGAAAAATCAACCGTTGAAGTTTGAATGTTTTCGTAAGGAATCTGCACAAATCACTCAACATAGACGTGCACCGCGCTGGGTCGCCGTAGCTATACTAAATTTCTGAAGGGGCATAAGGGCAACACGTGACTTGCGGTAAGTGAGCGTAGCGGGGGGGGGGAAGTCGCTATTTTTTGTTTTATATGAACTTTCCACTTTGCCCGCCCCTTCCACTTTGCCCTCCCTTACCCTATATGTATTTATACACGATGAATTACATCCCGTCGTTCGGAGTAATTAAATTATTATAAGTCTTAGTAATTCATCTTGTATAAAAATATATCGCATCTATAAATCAAATCCTCCCCTTCATCGCAAAACATATTTATTTAATACTAGCAGACCCGGACACACATTGCTGTGGCTAACGATATACAACGCCACGCCATTACCTTTATAAGTAACGTCATCTGTTGAATCAAATCCTGCCCGCTGCCTGCTTGCCGGCCCGCTCCCTTTTATTTTTATATTTTAACCAATTTACACAAAACCTTAACAAATCATATACCTAAAAACCTTCCTCACCACTCTATCTATTGGTGAAAATCGCATGAAAATCCGTTGCGTAGTTTAAAAGATCTAAGCGGGTAGGATAGGAATCTGGGGGTGAGTGTGTCCAGGTGAGACAGACATATGAATCCATCCCCTTAACTGCGGTGCAAGGTGATGAAAAGGCTCCCTCAACCAGTCTCTCTCGATCCGGCCCGCCACGCATTAAATGTTTTCGCCGCCAAGGCACGGACATACCTCACGCCATGAACCCGGGAACCCCTGCTAAGTCACCAAAACGGAGTGAACCACTTGGGGTGACCTATGGTGTTGGTTATTTATAGCGACTTCATTTTATATTGTGTAAAGATAGGTATTTTTGTGAGGGATTTTTGTCTTTTTCCTAACTCTTTTCCAATGTTCCGTTTTGCCATGAAATTGAAAAAAATTCAATTCCTTTTCTGACGCCTCGTTTGTGGATTGTGTTGTTCTGTTTGTATTTATTTGTGGTATCGGGCGACACAAAAGCTGACCGCCTCCATACTCGAGCCGTGAAGGCATTCATTCGCTCCACCACGGCCGCCATTAAGTGTTATGATTTCTATCGCCTGTCGCGGTGGATAAATCATCTGGTACGTAACTGTCAAGCCTGTCGACCAGTATGAAATCGTGCTACATGACCGTTTAGTGGTTTTGTTATGGTAGGGTTGCTAAAACTTACTTTATATTAATTATTATTATTTGGATAAATTGTGGCAAATGCGAATATTTTCAATTTACAACGAATCGCAAAGCTGACCATTTAAATTTAAAAACTCCATAGACCAGTTGTTTCACAGAATCTGAACCAATCATGATATTTCAAAGTTGATTTTCAAGATTTCTGAAAGTTCTATTCGAGTTCTGTTATTATCGACTTGAAAATTAACATTGAAACTTGATGAATTATTCAAATTCTGTTACACAACCCATCTTTAGAAGTTCTCCGTATTAAGTCAAGCGTATCTAACGTTTTCGCAAATTGATGTTAACGAATTTCGAACGCATTCAAAACTGTTACGCGACTTTTCATCCCGCGACAAAATATCCCCCGACAAAACATCCCCCGACAAAATATCCTAACCTAACCTAACCTAACCCAACAAAACCTTTCGGTGCCAAATTTAAAATTTAAATCTATTCTAACCTAACCTAAACCTAACCTAACCCAATAAAATTTTTCGGCGCCAAATTTAAAATTTGAATCGAAACCGTAAGTTGCTTGCTCTGTCTCCTTCCTTCCTTGTCGGGGGATATTTTTTCCATAAGATATTTTGTCCTTAGGATATTTTGTCGCGGAATGAAAACACGCGGTACCATCCAAAACGATGGCTGCGCTACTCCCAAAATCCATATTTTTGGTGCAAAATTCATTCGAAAAATAACAACAAAAAAATTGATTGCAAAAACCTGTGACCTCTACTCTAAATACTTACTTTTGATGTATAAATTGATTTTTAGAGCTTAGTTACGCTAGCCATATTTATCGTGAATACGAATTTAAACAGTAAGGTTAATTTGCTTCAATAAATTCTATGTCGATTGCTTGATTAAATAAGCTTGCCTACGAAACTTTAACGAAACTAAGTCTATTATTTAGTTTGGAAGTTCATATTGAGTACCTTCCCAAGTTTAAATTATTAGTTTAAGGAGCTAGCTGTAAATTCTTAGCTGTGGTTAAAATGGGATTTAATGTCTACGTTTTATTTTTCATTAGTAATTTGATTAATAAAAATGTAAATCCCTATTTAGGTGACTTTATAAAATGGGACTGTTTTTATTAATTTGATGAAAACAATGACCGTAGTGGTTTTAAACACAAATTAATAGTAATAATAATAAAAATATTTGGATGACTAGCATAGCGCCTTTTTTGTGAAAGATCACCTCAAGGGCGCTGTACAAATTTATAATACGTTTATACAATCTTATTTCTAACTATAAACTAGATAAACCACTACAACCACTTATGGCTAAAAATCGCATCCACCGGTGTATCGATCACCGATACTAAACTATATGTGCAATGATTTGACCAATGAACGCGATGCTGCTGTAAAAATGCACTGTACAAGCCTAAGAGTATGGATTGGATTTTAGTTCCATGGTACAAGCAGAAAATATATACAAGACCATACTTACCTGGAGGGTCACTAGAGATTAACACTGTTATTGTTTATTTAGAGAAATTAAAACACAGTTCGCACGCAGAGGACGTATACTATTTGGGAACTATAATATATAATATGTTCTGTAACGAGCGTATTTTGAAAACAAAAGCTTAATTTTATGATACTCTCCGATAGGTATTTTTATTTAAGGGTATGAGAGCCCAAAAGGGTAGGTTTTAATTTTAACCTAAATTGTGTTGGGCTTGTACTTGGGCGTACTGTACAGGGCCCGCAGATACTTTAATAGTGCACAACAACTGCTAACCCTGTAAAAATTACAAATGAGCCCCACTGTTTAATTTGGCAGCCACCTCACGTCTGGAACCCCAAAATTCATGATAAAACCTTTCACTCTGTGTAGAAACGATCCGTTTGATGTATTCCCCTATCTTAACAAGTGGATTGCAATCTTTTGAGCGCAGGCATCAGGTAGATATGCGGTCCTTGTTCTACGGGTATTACAATGGAAGATGACCCAAGTAACTAGCGTCATTGATCCCTTCGGCACCAGTGCATAGTCGAGAAACACGCCAAACGCGCGTTCAATATGTTTGAAATTTGTCAGACGAGAACGGGTCGCTTCTACGACTTACTTTCTACGATTTGCCTGCCCCTGTGTTTCCTCCTTTCTTCAACATGGGTTTTCTATGATTTTTTTGCCTATTTTTTTCCTCCCTCCTTCAAAATGGGTCTGTTCAAGACCTAGACCTCAAAATGACCCTCCACCCAGCATCTTTAAAGATGACATTGGCCCTGAGTGAAATTATTTTTCTCAGGGCCTCCTGTATGGAGTTAATGTAAAAAAAAGTTTTTGTCAGGTACACTAAGCAAATTATTCCTTACCTCGAGAACTTCCTTTAAAGTTTATACGAAGAAAGAATTTCGAATTTTAATAATAATTCTAACGTGAATTCGAATATATTTTTAATTTCGTTACATCCCTGATCATCGGTATCACAGTGTTAAATCGTTTAGTTTGGGATCGGCAATGCTTAAATTTTTGACATGACGTTTATTAATCTTAATTGGGGTAAGCATATGTTTAATTAGGTACCACATTTCGAAAGAGTGTTTTTTTGCTTGTCTTAAGTACTCAAGTACCTAGGACATGTTAAAACGGTGGCTAAAAGCAAGCATTTTTAAAACCAACAATAAAAAACTTTGGGAAAGAAAAAAATACCTTTTATTATTTGAATGTTGATTATGTACAGAATTGTATGATGGCATGTCATACTTCCTGGGGCCAGGGTGATACTGAAGCCACGTAGGGTCCAGTGTTATACTTCTGGTCTCCAGAAATATGTCCCTCCCGGGGGGGGACAAGTGTTAAGCAGGCCCCCCGGGGGCCATATGCCTCGGCTTGGAAGGCTCAGCTCAGGGTCGTAGGGCTCCTCCGAGGCTGTCGATGGTTGACTCCAATGAAACAAGGTTTGGGCACAATTCAAATGTATTCAATAATGCAAGGGTGAACAGTACAGGCAACCAGGTAAGCGGTTTAAGGCCTAGCATAAGAGAGAGAGAGGCACTAGAAATACTACTGAATTTAGGCTCGGAAATACTATAAGAGGGTTTAGAATCTCACGTGGCGTCGTACGGATGCAGGCAGCTTCCTACGAAGTGGAGAGATCTAGAGCAAAGCTCATAGATCGTGTGCAGGAACGGGGCGGCTCGGGGTGCGTGGGCGGCTTCTCGGCGTCATGGTGGGCGGATTCGGTCAGCTTACCGAACCGGTGGGTGATAACGGTGAATTAAGCGGCTATCGGCAATGTAGGCGGATTAAAAACCGTGCGCGTATGGGCGGCCATGGTATTAAGTAGGCGGCCGTTGTGAATTACTCGGCTCGTCGGCACGTAGGCGGATTAAAAACCGTGCGCGGCCAGGGCTGCTATGGTAGGCGGCAGTAGGATTATACAGGCGGCTGTGGTGATAGCGCCATACTTGGTTCGTAGGTGAAGACTTAATTAGCCGCGTCGAAGGGTGGCATACTGCCCGACAGTACGTAGTAGTGCGTACGACCGCTCGCGCCGTTGTCTGAAATATGTCTGTTCTTTGGCGATCGGTGGCTGGAACTCTCTGCCCGTGATGAGCGAGACGGAAGACTCGAACGCGTGCCCTATAAGGTAATGTCTTCTGCCATTGGCTGGATTTCGCGCCGTGTGGCCATATATGGTAATGTCTTCTGCCAGCCTGAGAGGGACAGCAATAATCATACGATGCTGAACATGTACTGAGCACGTGACACACAGCTGCCTGCCGCTTGTATAGTCCGTTCGTAGGATTTATGGGCAACTCATAACAGGCACTACAAAAAAGTTTCGATTGATAAAGCCATGGCATTTTATTTCTTCTTAAGATTTTTTCTGTTTCGATTTTCTTGATTTTCTATTTCCAGTTCCTTTCCATCGTGGGCTATAGATTATCGAAATATTCCTACCTTTGGCAAATAAGACTAATTAGACAAGACCTCGTGGTTTGTTTTATATTATACCAGCGAGTTCCCGGTGCGAGTTATGCGTTGCAATCCCACGTAAATAAATAATTTTTTTCTCTCTGCGTGTCCTTTCCCATTGTTCCCCGTTTCCCTTCCGCTACCCCGTCCCCTCCCGCGTCCCCTTCCCCTCCACCTATCCCACCTTCCCCTCTCATCTCCTGTTTTCCCCTGCGACCTCCCCCCCCTCAGACGTTTACCTTCCCCTTCTCGAGATCCTCCTCCATCTTCCCCGCCTTCCCCCCTCCATCGTCCCCCTTTCCGGGAACCCTTATTCGTTCCCCTTCGCCTCTCCCGGATTGCCCTCCCCTTCCCCTGCCGTTAAACTACATTAAATACACATATTCTTTTAACTACTCGTGCGCCACCAATTTTAAACATTTTATATAAATTTCATACCATTAGACTTCACCATTATATCTAGAAAATATCTCGGGCGTGCGCACCTCAAATCCGTTCATAGCAATCGGATGAATGGTTTAGGATCGCGTAGGGGTCAAGCAGAGAAACATTCTTTTTTTATGTATTAAGATTTCAATAACAGTTCGAAAAGAGTAAATTCATTATTATATTTCCAGTGATATAAGACTTATCTATTATTAGTTCCACACAGAAGACCCCGAGAAAAATGATTCCCCTCAGAGCCCGTGTCATCTTTAGGGATGCTGTGTGGAGGATCTTTTTAGAATAGGAAGGAGAGGAAGTTCTGTAAAGGATAAAGGTATGAGGGTGGATAGAAATCTGGGGTCAGTGTGTTCAGGAGTAGAATCCAATCCTCCCACTGTGTTCCAGGGTTATGTCCCAAAAGAGTCCTCCTGGAGAGATCAAGCAGTCTTCCTCAACCAGTCTATCGCGATCCGGCCTGCCATGCAGTTCGTGGACTGATGCATCCGCCGCCATGACCCGGGCTAACCTCACCCCTGCTAAATCACCAAACGTAGTAAACCACTTGGGGTGACCTGTAGCAAACGTCTTGGTTAACCAATGAATGGTTCTCGGGGCGGCGGTAAAAAATACCCGCCTCGCAAACTGTAGTAAATAATGCCCAAACTATATAATAATCTGCCTTGTTTGCATTTCACAATAAGCCGTTTTTGCTTAGGATTCTGTTTCTTAATTTCTTTAATTCTTTAACGGAGCAAATGTAATTTTCTTTTTTTCAACGTTCACTCCTCCCATCTTCATAATAAGTTAATTAAAATAATGCGTAATAAACAGGTTTGTCTCTCGGTCCAATCTGAAATAAAATATACAAACATAACTGTAACTATAAAATTTAGTTATCCCCGATTTGAAGCTAACGAAAGCCCGCCTGAGAAAGCTCGAGGAGTACCATTAAAGAAGTTCTAAAAATTCCTACGACGCCATTGTTAGATTGAAATCATTACTGCATTTCTGAGAGGACGAATCAAATTGCTTGAATGCCGAAGAACTGGGAGATGTAAGAGAAGCAGGGTTTTATTACTAGATAATAAAGACAACAATAAAATGTTTGTCGTCCAAGAAAAACGGGATGTGATATCAGCGTTATTTGTTTTAATAGATTCTTGTGTTTAGCATTTATTGTGAACCTTGTTGGGTTTTTTGAAAATGCTGCCTTTTTATAAGAGAATGGAGTGTTTTTTTTTATTCTTTGCAAAAATAAATCATATTGTTGAAAAAAAAATTTAAACGCAATGGCTTCCGAAATCAGTTAAACTAAAGTTAACTATAAGGCTGCCCTAAATGGGGTATCTTATAAGGTTTTTTTGTTATATATTTAATACTAGCTTTTGCCCCCGGCTTCGCTCGCATATTCCCCCCCCCCCCCTCCTCCACCTCCCCCCTCCCCTTCACCCAATCAATCAACAATCAAATACGCGCCGTTCAAAATGTAGATTGGTACCTATTTTATATTGTACACTAAATATTCATATTAGAATACTCGTATTTGAATTTTTGCTATCACAGAAATCTCCACAGTAATCTAAACAAATAACAAAATGACAGCCCACGTCAAACATTTACTTAGCAATACGCTTTGTCATCAAACGTATAAAAAATAATTTCATAACGCCACAACTTATTCACAACGCCAGAGCTTACCAATATACATATATAGCCTATTTTACTCGCAAATAATGTAGCTTTCGATTAGTGAAATTATTTTCAAATTCCATTCGGTATTTATTGCTTGAAAGATTAACGAACACATCCATACAAACTTTCGCCTTTATAATATCTATAAGACTACTATGAGATGGATGTGTAATAGAAAACACTGTTATTTTATAATTAAGTCTTTTATTGACTAGGTGTTTACATCATTGGCATTACTTCCAGAGTGTCCAAAGACGATCATTATTATAAGAGATAGTTCATCACTAGTGATGTGCAACATATAACAATATGATGTGACATCACCTTTCTTTATTTATACAATACAATTAATTTACACAATACAATACAATTTTAAATACATCGACATTAGATATTATACCTATCCGGTGGTTTGACAACTCTTCCATATCTGGTAGTGTAAGGGTTGTTAATGATATTTTCTTCCACCTATCTCTCATTTCAAGCTTTTGCCTCTTCAAGTGCCGGATTAGATTGCACGGAAAGATGGTAATTATTAACGTTTGCATTATACCTCGATTATGTAAACACCTAGTTAATACTATAGGTCTTAATTATAAAATAACAGTGTTTTCTATTACACATCCATGTTCAATATATAACAAAACGGTGACCCGACAATTCTTCCGGCGACAATTCATCCGGCGACAGTTCATCCGGCGACAGTTCATTCTGCCGACAGTTCATTCTGCCGACAGTTCATCCTGCCAACAGTTCATCCTGCCGACAATTCATTCGGCCGAAAATTCATCCTGCTACAATTTATCCGGCCTAATCATTTAGAAGATTTTTTCTTCAAGTAAGTATGCAAAGAGTATATACGGCCGTACAACCAAAATCGATATACTTATATCTGAAGCCATCTTGACTGGAAATCCGCTGTAAAAATATTTTTACTAACAATAATTTCGACTCTCCGAAGAAGCATGCGTGAATAACAAAATACGACATACTTATACTTGCAGTCGGCTTGGCAAAAAACCGTAAAGATTCCTACTTGCATATAATATAACTTTTTTATCTGAAATTAACACCATATTTTTAGGGTGAATTGACTAATTTGTTAGGTTAGGTTAGGTTACAGCGGATTTCCATTCAAGATGCCTTCAGATATAATTATATCGATTTTGGTTGTACGGCCGTATATCCTCTTTGCATACTTACTTGAAGAAAAAATCTTCTAAATGATCAGGCAGGATAAATTGTCGCCGGATGAATTGTCGGCCGGATGAACTGTCGGCAGGATGAACTGTCGGCAGGATGAACTGTCGGCCGAATGAACTGTCGCCGGATGAACTGTCGCCGGATGAATTGTCGCAGGATGAACTGTCATGGAACCAACAAAAAATGGTGTCAGAAGTCGGATGCTAATAGTAATAATATAATATATTGAAATTAGAAGAGAAAAAACAAGATGTCGAAGGGTTCGCCAAAATCATTTGCAAAACATACATATGACAATAGTGATGTTACAGTTGAAAGAAGCTGGGAAGGGAAGGATAGTTGGGAGTACCTGGCTATTACTGGTATAAATGGTCACTAAACATGGCTATAGCTATTGAAGACTGCATTGTGCTCTATCTCCTGGGCGATATTGAGAGTATGTAAAGTATTTACAACTACAAATACGAGAACCTAAGAATTTTCGATGTTAAGGTTTTTTCTCCCTTTAACTTTCAATAATTTTATCTCTCCAATAATTTTACTTTTTCTAGATGGCAAAACTATTTTATATTTTATAAACTATTAATTATATTTTTTTCCTGACATTTCTTTCTTCGTCCATTTCATTCTGAAAGTCACATAAACGTCCCTTCATAATCTTATTACGTGCACCTGTCATATTCCGTAGAGATATAATTTCTACAGCAATCAATCTACTTTCTTTTACTCCATGCTTTACCACCATACATTTGAGATGGTATCAGAACACCATTGTATAGCGTTAACTATTTGACAACATCTTATTTCTGACTACTGCATTCCAGTCCACCACCACTTGTAATAAAGGTTGTATAATATAACCCATTAATTAATGGATTACCTACACGACTATCTGAAATAAATTCACCCTCACAAGGTGTTACTTAACTTTTATTGTATTTTCACGTGTTTTACCTTACTAAAACAGGCTAAGCATTTGAAACAGTAGCGTAGCGACAAACTTACGAACCTTTGGGCATTGGGCAACCCTATAAACTGGATTTCACCCACACCTATTCAAATCGAACATAAAAATTTCGTAACAAGTGGCCTTCAGAATAAAATACTTATTACAATAGGTTTTGCCTCTTTACGGATAGATCTTTGGCTTATAACAGTCGCCCGGTTTGTAAAAGTCCAATGAGTTTTGATAACTCATGGGAGTGCAACTTCGTTGTATATTTTTAATAAACTAAACATGCCGTTCGCACACAAAAGTGTTTGTACTTTTGATATCCGGTCGAAGCTCTTATTGAGAGCCCTGATTAAAAAAATGTGACCATCTAAGTATTTTCCAGGAAACTCCACTGTTTTTTTTTTGTATTTTTACATTGAATTTACCTATTTGTTTGACCCCAATGGACTACAATAATATCTTTCTAAAAATTCGAAGGTCTAAATTTCTGTCTTATCAAAAGCAACCTAATTGACTTCTCCAGTGTACTATTCGGTGTAATATACATAAAACAAGATAATATGCACCAATAAATTATCCTAGCACATATAATATTATCTCCGTTCTGTAGCCTTCCCGTTTCGTGACAAAACGCCATTAGTGTGGACACTTAATGTGCTTTAATTATCCTTTTGTGGGAACCACTAAACGTAAGAGTTAGTAAGATCGCTAGGCACTTTTAGGGTAAGGCTATTTCGGGTTTTTGTTTGCAGAGGTGGTATTCCGAAATCAGGTCAAACTTAATTGACTTTTCCAAGCAAAATGTCTTTATAAATTATTTCACTGATTAAAAGATTGAAGTTTTGGAACTATAACTACCCTCATGAATTATACTGAGACATTAGAAACCTCAGCTCACTTGGTAGAGCACCTGCCTTGTAAGCAAAGGGTCTTGGGTTCGAGTCCCAGATATGCCAATATCTTTTTATGATTTTTCTGTCTCCAGATTTTCGATTGATTTTCTCTAATGTTGCCTTCATTTATTTAAATATTACAATTTGAGTTTTTACTCACAAAGTTAAAATAAAAATAAATTATAAATCTCTTTACTTTAGGTTTAACCTATTAGAGTATTCTTAGCCATAGTTAGTTAATATTGTAAGTATAATGAAAATAGATCTGTTATTATTTTTAAGTGAAAACTTCTTTAGCACCGTTGTGATTTGAAACTTAATGAAACGAAAAAGCGACACTAAAATAAGACAAATACATACATCTATAGGATTTAGCCTGCGAGAGAATGAGATATAACAATCGTTCTCCTCTTTGTGCGGGGCTTCATAGCTCTACTTTAGTTATAGTTTTCTGACGGTTTTACTTCTACCGCGTGTGAACTGCACACTTTTTTTTATTCTCTTACTTTTTCTGAAAAAGTTATGTGGATATGTTATTTAAAACGCCCTGAGGTAATTTTTCACAAAAACGACGCTCTACTAATTAACCAATTATTATTATTATACGATTTCTCTTATATATAAATAATGTATATATGTGTTTTTGTACCATTCATTTATTTATGTATATAAAGTTTGATTGCACGTGCTTTTTCAATACCTGTCAAGATTGTGATTAAAATAATTATTATCTGATATTTTGTTAAAATAGTTTTATCAGCTAGAAAACGTAAAATTATTGTAGATATTTACATAAAATTATTGATATAAAAAGGAAAAAAACCTTTACAAAAAAACAACATAGGAAACTCAATTTGAACTTTTTTTAGACCCAAAGTAATTTAAAATTTTGAAAAATGTTTCCTTAATTAATTCATCTCGTTTTATTTCGGCAGAACCTCTTTGGGCCGGTGATTGTGGCTGAATTCATGTAACGGTGCCTCAGTTGAGATAAAAGCTCCTGCGAGGGTCCTTCTTTTCCCGTGCCTAGACAATTTATATACTGTCCCCAGGGGGCTGTGTGTAGATTCCAGACATTTGAGCCGCTGACTGTTTATTATCACTGAGGAATGTTTTGTTTCTCGAGAAAAACTGACTAAATGCTTAAACTTATAACGAAGGTTTCCAAACTTTTGAAGTAAAACTTCTTTACGCACGCTTGACTTGGGGAGTAAGCTGGTGAATGCGTGACGAGAGCGTTACAAAAAGTGTTATCGGGCGAGGCGAACGGAAGTTGAGAGGGAGATATAAGTTAGTGAAGATAGAAAGAGAGAGAGTTACGTTTCGTATGTTACTGTAGGGGCAAGAGAGAGATGCAAGCACAGGGAATCATTTATTGAATAACCATGTCATAGGTCACCCCAAGGTCATCGGTCACCCTAAGGTCATAGGACACCCCAAGGTCATAGGTCACCCCAAGTTCATTGGTCCCCTTACAGTCGTAGGTCACCCCAAGGTCATAGGTCAACCCAGGATCATAGGTCACCCCATGATCATATATCACCCCAATGTGATATGGCACCCCAATGTCTCTAATAAGTTAGTGAATTTACTACAGTCGTGTGGTCTAAAGCACACTCGTTTTTTTTATAACTTTTATTAATGACTACAAAATTTGAGATACATTTTTCATGTGTTA
Source organism: Limnephilus lunatus (assembly GCA_917563855.2). Lineage (NCBI taxonomy): Eukaryota > Metazoa > Arthropoda > Insecta > Trichoptera > Limnephilidae > Limnephilus > Limnephilus lunatus. The sequence goes on along the minus strand of OU830601.1, from coordinate 13,323,707 downwards.
CATTATTAAGTACCTAATAAATATAGTGAAATTTTAGTTTGTTATATTCACATTCATTCTCACTAAGAATTTCAATGTGGGAGGCGGGTATGGGTACCGCCGCCCCGGGAACCATTTATTGGATAACCAACACTTCTACCCCAAGTGGTTCGCAACGTTGAATCCATCCCTTCCACTGCGGTGCAAGGCTATATTTCGGGAGAGTACGGCTGGAGAAGTCAAAAGGATTCCTTCAACCATTCTCTCTCGATGCGGCCTGCCATGCAGCTCGTGGGCAGACGCATCCGCCACTATGACAAAACTCGTTTCATGGACCTGGGCACCCCTGCTAAGTCACAAAATGTAGCTAGCCACTATGGCAGAGGTGTTGGTTATCCAATAAACGGTTATTTAATTATGATAACTTGTATGATAACAGTACCCATACCCGCCTCCCAAATTGCAATTAAATAAATTCTTTAGGAGTATACCTTCAATGAATTCTAACGGAGTTTTGGCATCGTGGAAAATAAAATTATTGTTTTTCTTATTATGTTTAATTGATAAACTAACGTTTAAACAAGATTTTTATGCATAGCACAAAGGGTAGATAACAAAAATTATAATCAATAATTATAATTATAATAAATAATCATACCCTTTGTGCTATGCATAAAAATCTTGTTTAAACGTCAGTTTATCAAGTAAACATAATAATTAATATTTGACAAGTTAAAGTATTTCAGCAATAAATGCAGACATAATTAGTCTCGACGCCACCTAGCGGGAGATTTAGTACTTAACAATACCTCTCTCACAAAAATAAAGTTGGTTGTTTTCAGTTGGAAAAATGTAATAATGAGTAATTGTCGAATGAAACGCTAGTATATATTGAATTATTTGGCGGGTATTAGATAAGCCGCCATAGCTAAGTGGTCAGAGCAGCTGACCGGCAATCAGAGGGACACGGGTTCAATTCCCGTTGGCGGCCAGTATCTTTTCTCGGAAGATTTTTTCAATGTAGATGAGTGTTTCAGGCTGATAATTATTGATTATAATATTGTTTTTCTCTTTTTCTGTAGCAATAAAAGTCAACTACCAAAGTTAGTACTTCATGTGAATTCCAAGATAACAAGTTTAGAATCGAGATTATTTATAATAAAAGATAATAATAATATTATTAATCTAGCAAAAAAATATATAAAGAACACCATAAAATTCATTCTCTCCAACTCGGTTTTTCTCAGTATTTTATGATGATGATGCGGCGCTGATTTCTAACAGTATGGAAGATCTACAGTCTCTCGTGTCTAGGATGAACGAAGTATGTATGAAGAATGAGTCAATGATGAATGTAAGTAAGTCTAGAGCCATTGTGTTTAAAAGAGAGAGTACGAAAACAGCATGCAATATAGTTGTGAATGATGAATACTTGGAGCAGGTGGATGAGTTTGGATAGTATGTTTACGAGAGATGGGAAGGCTGATAGAGATATTGAAAGAAGGGAGAATGCCGGTAACTCCATTAATGGAGGACTGAATGCCGTTGGCGCTAATAAAAGACTCTCAAACGAAGCGAAGCTAGCAGTCCACAATGGAGTGCTGGTACCTACCCTGATGTATGGAAGTGAAGCATGGAACTGGCAGACGAAGGATGAAAGTAGACTGAATGCTGTAGAAATGAGATCCCTGAGGCGAATGTGAGATAAAACCATGTACGATCGTGAGAGAAACGTGGAGATCCGAAAAGAATGCAAGTAAGCGTGATGTCTAAGATTAAGAAAGGGACTCTCCGATGGTTTGGGCATGTAGAGCGAATTAACGAAGAAAGTAGTGTAAAAATAATATACGACGCAAATGCGAATGGTAGAAGAAGTCGGGGACGCCCGAGGAAGACATGGCACGACCAAGTAAATCAGATACTTGAGTCGGGCCATGTCAAAAGTCAGAATAAAAGAAGAGAATGTATGAGACGATGTATGAATGTGAGTGAGGACAAGAGTGTGTGCCAAGACCGAGTTGTTTGGGGGTCCGTCCTCTCTGCCTACCCCTGCGGGGAAACGGCGTAATGGTTAGTTAGTTAGTCACAATGCGGGTAACAATTTTTTCAAACACGTATATTTGGATTTGGCTAAAGTGGCACTTAAATAGAGCTTAATAAAGTTCATCAATTATTGATGTTTTAAGATCAAACAAATCTCAAACTGTTGAGAAGCAATCGAAAACGAACAAGTATTCTATCAAATACAAGTAATTGAGGTCCGAATGATAATAATAATTGACAACTATCGTAAACTTGTCTAACCGTCGAAGTTAAGATCAAGAAAGTTTCGCGTGTTTGACCCGTTTCTCTCTCCATTAGCGAAGTTTACTTCTAGAACAAATTAATTTTATTGCTTTATTTACCAATAACAATAAACTTAACTCAAATAACTCCAAATATTTACAACGATATGAATTATTGATTTGAGAGTTTTTTTGTATTTGTTGATTAAAGCGAAAAAAATTTGGAAGTCAAAACTTCTTTAGCACCGTTGTGATTTGAATCTCTATGAAACGGAAACTAACGACACTAAAAAGAGATTAAGCCTGCGAGTGAAAGAAATAGCAATAAAATATTTATTTTGTTCACGGGTACTCGATTCCAATATAATACGATCAATCGATGGTCCCAAGCAGGTCCCCTTTGGTTTAGTGGTATAAAACGAATGAAGAGCATTAGCGTCCAGACATTCAGCGGAACATTGGTCGAATCCTACGATATCCAAAAAAAAAAAAAAAAACAATTTTTGTAAAATCAATATGCAATCTTCGAACCATTCCAAAATGAAAAGGCAAAATAAAACATAAAATAAAGCGACATCTAGCCACTCCGAAGAAGAAACCACAAATACTAATAAGATGAATAGATAATTAGGAAAAGATGCACTGGAGAACAAAGACAAAAAAAGAAAAAATTAACCCTTCACATTGATCAAAAAATATCCTCCGTAGCTCCCCATTCTTGTCTCCATTAGTTTTCTGAAGGTTGCATTTCAACCGCATGTGACTTATGCACTGATTTATTTTCTATCTGTACCACTTTTTTTAGATGCAGTTAATTGGTCCGCCATTTAAATATACGGTTAGCATGAAAATCTATTTAATCATTTAGACATCTACTATGTTTTTGTCGGCAGTAAAAAAATACCTGGCACAATACTCAGTTGTTGGGCTGTTAGGTTAGTGGTTAAAATTATTTGCTGATCAAACTTGTTCTACCCCGAGTCAGCTGACTATATTTGCTGACAGAAAACAGTTTAGAGCTGACCCGAACAAAACTAACTATTTGAAATATTTAAATGATAGCCATTATTTATTTGAATCTCTGGCTCTGTTAAGTAAGCTTTCGTCCATTATAAATTATACTAAAGTACAAATCAAAGAAGGAATAATGATAACTTGTATCAACACGGTAAGTAAATTCGTACGTATGTAATATATTCAATTACTTGTATACCCTTATACCCCATAATTCATTAAAACAACAAGTATTAATTTAAAATATTCCCCAGATACTCTACCAATTCACTGTGGCGTGATTAATTTGAACAACTATGCGTTAATATCAAGGCTTTCAAATTTAAATATATACGAGAAAGTTAGTATATCTCTAAATCTCTACATACATTATTTTTCCCACAGTTTAATGTATTCGGATAGTCAACAAAACAATGAGAAATGATAGGCTGTCAGGGGCTTAACCAAATAACCACTGGAACCCACTGAACAGATCATCACTAGAAGTGTGAACTGAAATATTGTAGAAAATTGATCTATCCATAGGTGTATAGGTGACTATTTCGTCCAGCGTGCACGTGGGTCATTTCTAACTAGCAAGTAAGTTAATAATTTCTTAGGAATATTTATAGGAATGTCAGAATAAATTATTATACTCGCAATTGAATTGGTTCAATTTATTTTGCTATTTGAATGCTTAATTATGTATTTGCTTTCAGATACACACTTTTCTTTTTAAGCAACGCTTGTTTAGATAAGCGAAAAATATTTTTTTAAATTCGTCAGGAATGCGGTGAAATGGTTTATTAGATACTTCAAATTAAAATATATGCGGGGAAGTAACCTTTGTTTTATCCCTGCATTCCCTACGTATTCTTTTTCCAACAGCTATAATGTATTCGAATAGTTAACAAAACAAGGTGAAATGGATAATCAATATCACCAGAAGTAAGAACTTTAGACGCCTAGGCCTCGGACAGAACAATGAATTTGATTATCTGCTCAAGAACCAGATGTCCTGCCATCTTCGGTAACCTGTTAAACATAATAGAATTTGATAAAGAGCATGCTAGATTATGTGAGGTTACGTTAGGTAAGGTTAGGTGAGGTTAGGTTTATTAAGTTTGTATTTTTCTTTTTTATCCCTGTTCGTATCTGTCATAGAACCACAAATTTCAAAGCAGTGTTTATTAATCTATTTCTTTTCTTTATGTTTTCTATAAAACGATTATGCACCAATATTTTAGGGAGAAGATCTCAAATTTCATTTCATGGGGGTAGTGTTACTATTTTGTGACATGCGTTAAAAGATAGTTGCTGAACTATTTTTGCAAGTGAAGTTGAAATGGTCTATGCAGTAAAGTAGCTCTGATTGGTGCGTTCTGATAGGCAGAAGGCATCGCTTTCAAAGCATGAAAAATTGTATGGGATCTCCCTCCAATTCCCCTTTCTAGGCACATGTACATAAGTTAATCTCTTTTAACATGTGTGGAATAAGTATAGTTCCAGAGATTAACTTAAAATAAAATGTTTACCTAAAATATATATATTTCGGCGGGCTTCTAAGATGTTGAAATCAAGTATTCTTGTTAAGAACAAGAATGGATACAGGAATGTATAGTATTTATATTCCTTCATATATAGATGACGCATAAATCTCTTTTGCTCGCTTTCTATTTCTAGAGTATGGTTGTGTTTAGAAGGGGCCCAAATAATGTAGTTATATTCCAGGATACTGCGAACAGGCTTCATATGGTGCTTCATACATTCTCTTCTCTTCATACGTTCTATTTACACACTAATGGAATCGTATTGCGATGTAATTTTTTTACTTTATTCGATCACACTGACACGTCTACAGTTCCCTTATATAACTCTATCTCTTCATTGGCTTATACCCAAGGTCTCCCACACACGCTGCTTACTTTAAATGATAATTGGAAATAAAACCAGTAGTGAGATGGGAGATAAATGTATCCGAGTTCCGAGTGGGTTTTACAGCTTCATCAATACGGGTAATAAAGGTGTTGTTTATTTTATAAGGGGTCGGCCAGACTGCTGAAATAATGATAACGCCGTTGATTTTAATTTCATAAATTGATTGATTAATTTTGATTTTTAATCTTTGTTTAGATGAATGCATGATTTTTTCATAAATCTAGTTGGAAAAAAACATTAAAATGACGCAATTATACATAACTACATTACTTCATCCAACTTACTTTCCATACCTATCCTATCTAACAATATGTGACAATACTAAACAACTGTGACATTTTGGAAAAATATCTCCAACAAATAATTACAAGTCTATCGAAATTACCAGTGTTTTGTTTTTTGTTTATGAATATTTATTTAGATGTATGCAATTTATTTTCATACATCTAGTGAGAAAATATTTAAAAAAAATACAATTTAAAGATTCAGTTACACTTTAAGAAAAAAAATAACTATACAGAAATACAATTTAAGAAAAACAGATAACTATGTGACTAAAATAATATTGACTAAAATATAATATCACAAATCAAAAAATATTTTTTACATACAATGCACATATCCTACGAAGACTTGAGGCTTCCTTTACGGCATTTGGCAGGCTGTTATAATGTTTTTTCCCTTTATAATACGCGCTATTTTATGTACACAAAAGTTTATTTTTGGGAAGCCTAAAGTCTCCGCGTCTTCTCTTAGGATAATTGTGAACAATTTTCATGAAACATAATATTACTCGATCATCTCCTTATCGATGTCTCAATTTTTAGATATCGACTATGTCAAAGAAGCCCATGTGCAATGATCACCAATCAAGTGATCTCTCAGTGTGTTTGCTTTTTTTATTGTAAGAATAGTAAATACAAAACACAAACAAGTCCTGCTAAACCAACTGAATTGACTTATCAACAGGTGCTTACAGTTAAGTTCCATATACATTTTACATTATAATTTTACATCTTACAAATTCAACATTTTTTCATACAAATCAATATAAATATTTTTTTTCCGATAGCCAATTTTTCACCAAATATTTAACTTTATTCATAGAATTACATTGCTTTACAATGTCAGGTAACAAATTAAATATTTCGGTAGGTATGTTGTATTCAAACGTTCTCTGTCCGTACTTATTTTTTAATTTCAGAACTATTAACCCGTCGCGTCGTTGCGCGTGAATCTATGTAGTGCTGTATTTATGTTCTAATTTCTCTTTATGCTGCTGGGTAAATATATGCCGAATTATAATTTTGTGCCATAGTATTGCCTTAACAGGTAAAATTTTGGCACTCTGAAACAGCAATGGTGTATTTTGTCTCTGTTTGAAAATATTAGGGACGACTAATAATTTTACAATTGCGTTTTGTACAGCTTGGTGTCTATTGAAGTAACACGTGCAGTTATCACCGCCCATCGTACCTCGGGAACTTTAATATCGATTCGTTTGGAAACATGTGCATTGCTTAACTTAGTTCTGGTAATACAGAACCCCAAAATAACGAGCTGTGTGAAATTAAGGTAAATCGGATTCCTTCCCAGTGTCCACTGTTCACTGTTCACACATTCCCATACTTGTGCCATTTTGAAAACCAATGATTTTATTTATTACAGTCCAATTGATTCACAGTCAATGTATCTACGACCACATTTTAAGAAATACAGTTACATTGGTACAAGAGTAGATAGCTAAAACAATCTTGAGTACCTTCATCTGCAAATGTGAGTACCTTGATATATATGAGGCGATGTTTGAATATAAGTGAAGCAAGTAGTGTGTGCCAAGACTGATTTTTTTCACGGTCTATCATATCGGCACCCCCTGCGAACAAACGGCGTGATAGTTAGTTGGTTAGTTTATGAAACCAAATGTAATATTTTTTATTATAATAAATAATGCCATCACAAAGTGAAAACCTTTCCGAAGAAGTTTTCTTCGAAAAATTAATATTTTTTATTATTTTGTGACAGAAAAATTGATATTTTAATGATTTTATACCTCGTGGTAGAAGTCACGTTTAGAGCTGCAAATATTTTTTTCGCTTAAAATTACAGACAATAAAATCAGTGCAAATTTCATAACGTCTAATTTCACCGTTCAATGTCTGAGTACACAAACATTTTGTATCTAAAATAAAGTTATGAAATTAAAAAAATATTTAGGAAGGTAAGTTCTTGTCGAGTAAGAACATTAGCGATATTTTAAATAATTTCGATTAAAAAAGTTGTCTTTAGAGAAAAAAAATATTATACTCAATTTAAAAAGAATTAAAAATCATGAACGCTTTATCACCTAGGGACACGTAAATTTTCATCAAATATAAAAGTATAAATATTTTCATGAAAATTATTTTATAAATTTCAACCCTGAAAGCTTTCCTAAAAGTCGCTACTAAGAAAAACATAATATATTTAATTTGGAAGGAATGAGAATTTGATTTAGTGTGTTAGGGATCGAAAGCATTCGTAACTGGTTTTTATTTACAGAGGGACTTCATTAAAAATAATCAAAACAGAATAGATTGAGTAACGTCTTCATTAGCTTCTTCTTTGCTTTGCCGGGGAGTTTTATCAAAGATGACATATTTATTAATCAAAGCGACTTAAATCGAAATTGTTATTATATTTGACGACGGCGTTCTTTAGGAGAATGAATACAGAAAAAATTGATTAATTCAGTGTTTCATTATCACTATCAATTTTATTTCAAGTACCTATGTAATATATTGGAATATTATTTTATCAACCTGACAGAAAGAATTTTTAAATGTATTTAACTTTTAGTATTTATGTATTATTTATGTACGTATGTATACATGAATGTACCTCCCACGTGTATCTTGTCACATGTATATTGTTTATCTTAGTACGGCAGATAGGCATCGAAAAAAACACTTCACTATATACACACGTAGATTTTTTTTATTACATCAGTGTCACTCTGAAAATAATTTCAATCAGGGCCTATGTCATCTTTGAGGATGCTATGTGGAGGGTTTTTCTAAGGAAAGGAAGGAGAGGAAGGCCTAAGGGGTTGTTCATTAATTACGTGATGTTTTTTAGCATCTTTTTTACCCCCCCCCCCCCCTCCTGGTGATGTGTGGTGAGGTTTTAGACTACCCCACCCTACCCAAAATCACGTGTATTTTTTTAGTACAAAGTATATTGAAATTTTCAGTATATTATCTTTAAATACAGGTATAAACTGATTTAATTTTGGAAAATTAAGCATCGCGATAAAAATTTCCAGAGAGACACTAAGGTTCCAGGTTGTTTTTGACTGGCATTTGGTTTATAAATCGTGCGTTCAACGAAAAATAATTATACGTGATATTTCTCCTTGTGATATTTCGTGATTTTTTTACGAACCCCCTCCCCCCCTTACGTGATTAATGGACGACCCCTAGGAAGGAAAAGACCTGAGAAGTGGGTAGGATTCTGAGGATCATTGTGTCCATCCATATAAATCCATACCTCTCACTGCGGTGCAAGGCGATGGGTCGAGATAACTGGGTAACCCTGCTAATTCGCTAAACGTAGCGAACCACTTGGAGTAACTTGGTATTGGTTATTAAAAAAATACTGTTGATTTAGTGTTGCAGGTTGTCACTGCAGATTGTAGATTTGTGTTTATTGAGTGATTAGACTATTTTAAACTACGAAGACTACTTTAACTTAACGACGTTACTGACTTCCTAATTTGACTGTCGTTCGCCCAGACCTATACTCTAGTCGGTCTTGACGTGGACCGCAGCGACGTAGTAAAATAAGATGGCCTTTATAATTCATTAGTGAAAAAGAGGGGGGGGGGGGGGACGCTGGAATGCTCACTGCCAGCAGTTCCAGGTTCCAGGATCAGATGTTAGGGGAACGTTGAACAGACAGCATTTTAACTGAATTACCCCTGGCAGAATTGCTAATTGCTACATTCAGCGAGCTACTGCTAACGTTCATCTCCTTTATTCAAAAATTGTCAAAAAATAATGCTCTCATTCAGTTCTGTGGAGAGAGTACCGTAATGTCCGTAATGTCTTATTTACGTGGTTATAATAATTTTGTGCTACGAAAGGGGTCTTGGGTGTGAATCCAATTAACTTCAACGATCACCCAAGAATAGATTTTCGTTTATTATGAGAAATGTTGCATCACCATTTTCGTCAAATCAAAATAATATCGCGTTTGATTTTGCTTTTTTTTATTTTTTTTTTATTATTACATTAGTTACATTTATACAGCAAAATTACATAATAATAATAATATTTCAAATAACTGTAGATATTAAAATGTGTACAAGTGTTATTATGTCTTGTACGTTATTAGTTCCTAGCTAGGCAGATTGCCTGTTCTAAGGAACCAAATGCTGGTGAAAAATGCCAAAAATGTCTTCTGTAAAAAGAAAGAAAAAAAAACAAAATATTGTTTTTTTTTTGTAGATTAAATATACATATACTAAGTTTAAATATATTATACTAAGTTTTTACTGATTGTGCCATTAATAGTAAGCCATGTGTAATTTTAAGTTTTAAATGACATTATTTAATAATTTTTCAGACTCAATCCTACCTAAGTCTATCAACCATTTAGTTATTTTTGTACCGATGCATGCCATTTAACATGTTTTAATATTTAATTCTGGGGGATTTTATTATACAATATCGGTCCCAGATATGTATATGTCTTTTGAAACTTTGCCGTATTGCTCCCTGGGACCACGAGATCCTTTCTGGTGTGACTTCTTGTTATATATTTATGGTCAATTTGATTAAGATTTTCAACATTTTTGTGTACGTGGATAATAACCTTTTTTATATAGTTTTGACGAACATCAAGTTCATAAAAATTTTTGTAGAGCTGATCGCTAGAAAACCTATAGGGTTTACGCATAATGACTCTAATTATGGATTTCTGGGCCTTCACTAATGGATCTAAAATTGCTGTAAGGCACTTCACGATTCTAAGTCTTCAAATTCCAAATTAAATTTAATTGTTGAAAAACTGTCGTGCTTTCTCTAAGACCTTATTAATTTTATATGAGTTTTACTAACCGGTTTCAGTTGCATTTTACTGCTTCACTTAAAAATATTTTTTTATAATTTTTTTAGACGATCAAATGGAACCAGTTAATTACGTTGCAATCTGAAAGAATTACGTTGATCTTTTTTTTTATATGAAAACCTCACAAGAGTCTAAACTGCTCCCTTCTGAAGCCAGTGAGACTATGGCATCCCCAATTGGGGTATGTTTTGAGGCTGAAGTTAGTGGGGAGGGGAAGGAGATAGAGAAAAGGAAGGCGGGGGAGTACCTGGCTATTCAGATCTGGTCACCAAACACGGCTAATGCCATATCAATCAACGTTTCAATTCTGAATGGTGGTCTTACACCAGGGCGATACTGAGAGTATCTTCCACTCTGGGACGTGCCGCAAATATACTATATATTATTTTAAACGAATAAATTGTGGAATAACACAAATTAATCAAATAAAATTTATTTGCCACGCCGCGGCGCCGCCAGGATTCGATCCCGCGACCTTCGATGTGCGAGTCAAGGGCCTTACCGCTAGTCTAGAAATTTCATATGAAAATGATGTCCAAATTTTATGACACCAGAACTCGAGAGATTTTATTAATATGTAAATATTATTGTTAGACTGTTTCGATTATGTACACATATTGTACACGATTTAAGTACTGCGTTTTTCAGTCAACAGCTTCTTAACAAACCTCGAGCTCTAAGACATAATACATGAACTCCAAGATTTAACGGCCTCCGTATTCGAGGGGTAAGGCTCTCGACTAGAAATTCGATGTTCACGAATTCAAATCCCGTCGTCAACAAATACATTTTATTCGATTTAAAATAACTTAATAGTAGTACACCACTTGTTTTTACATACTTAATGCCAACCGGGTGTCATTACAACCGTAGCCTTCTCTAAAATATCGAATCTACAAGTGTGGTAACATGTGTTATAAATGTTTGGAGAAATATAGGTGGAGGATTGAGAAGAGAGTGCTCTTTATCAATAGGGAATAACCTAAGTATTGGACTTTAATTTAGGTTTATTATTTTCCATTTTTGGCTTTCTATTCGGATGAATTATAGAAGTTTCGATCTACCTATCTGAATGTAGGGAAGAAGTGATGGTTAGTTAGTTTTACGTAGTCAAAATATTCCCAACTTCTTCGTCAATTCAACGTCAGATTCAGATTAATTAAAATAATGAAGTATTAGGTTAGGTTCTGTGATATCCTAGTTCGAAAGGTCGCTCATAGATGGCACTAGATACTAGTTTAATAGGTTACCCATGGATAGCACATGGTCGTCGATAATGCAGGAATCGAAAGCATAATAAATACTGTTGCAACTTCAAGGTCGGGTCCAGATTAAATCCTACCGGCTGCGCCAGTTTGTTTTGTAGCTAACTCCGGGTTTTTCTAACAAACTATTGATTAAAAATTAAATTTCCGGGGTTAACAAAATACTTTGGAATTTATTTTTTAATAAATAACTTTGAGCTCTGAATTAATCTGAACCAAAACACAAGTTCCACCCGTTCTACCTATTTGAGTGGAGGAAAGACTTGATTATTAGTTAATTTTATATAGCCAATTTAATTCCTATTTCTCCGTTAACGCAATGACTTTGTACGTGCATGTGCAGAATATGCATGTTTATATTTGATTCCGCTGCACCCGGCATCATTAGCGTCATTCACCCCGAGCAGCCGTGAATAATTTGTAATCACGAATGTATTTCTCTTATTTTGTATCCCGTGGGGCTATTAAGCGGCGGGACCTGTCTCTTCTCATACCACTTCATCAAAATATAATAATGACGCTTGTTTCCATTGCACTGGGGGCTCCGATTGTAATGCGATCTCAATCATGTTTTGTACGATAATTATTATTGTGATTGCTTTGAGTTATTTTTATCAAAAGTGGCAATATAGGTAACGAAATAAAATCACATGATGTTCTAACAACTTCAGAGCGTATTACTAGCCAGCGACTGAAAATCCACATTTCGTCGTAAGGTTCTTACGATCTTACAGGGCGGTTCCAATGAGAAAGATTAATTACTCTCCGTACCAGCTTTTAAAAATTATAACTCAATATCGATTTTATTTCATTCCAAATTTGCTTTAATTTATACCTACATCTAAAAATGCTGAAAGGCGGGTTGATAAAACTATTAAAATTATGCACTTTTTGTAATTATTTTTTGATCATAGGTATTTATCATTTTTCAATCATGTCTCAGCAAAATAAGAATGTAAAAAATTGAAATGTATTAGTCTGTAAGTGCGCAAATAAATACACAAACGGACTAATTTTCGTCAATTATATATTTTTTTATGATTTTATTTAAACTAAAATTAAAATTCTGTTACATACGTTTACCAGATAATGTATTGATTTATTTTACTGCATGATTATATGATTTGAAATTGGTGTTGTATAATAAATGTACTTTTTTGAAAATTTAACAAATCCGCCAACGACCTATAGTATAACTTTATTATACTAAAAATTATCATTTTTTCTGAAAATTTAAAACATGAATTTACTAGATAAAAGAACAATCTTTCGATACCAATTAAAATTTTTTTGTGGAAATAGTCGATACGTCTAAACACTGATTTAAAAATGACATATTTCTGGTGTTCTCTGGTTATACGCTCTTAAGGGGGTATTCTAGTCCAGAAGCATGAATTGTAGGTATTTTTTCAGGTGCAATAAAAAGAAACAAATAATATTTTTAATAGCCATAATTTACCAAATATTTATTAAACATTAAAGAAAACATAAAAATATTAAATGAAAAATATTTAAAGTTTAAAAAGTCACAGTGTGTTGAAGTAGGGGGTCTCAAAAAAATTGCGCGCCCTGGTTGACACGATTGCAAGCCTCCTATTAATCTGAAAAAAAACTAAATTAACTATTAATCTAAACAAATGCTGCTATGGCCCGAAGGAAAAGTCAAAGACATTTTTTTACCAGTTTTTTTTGACTTTTACGATTTTTAAAATATATTAATATAAATTTTTTGTTATAGTTCTAATTGGTGCGATAGAGTAATGTATAGAAAAGACTCACACAAAATTTCAAGTAAATTAGTTCAGTAGAACTTGAGATTTCGTGTCAACTGCCTTGAATAAAAATATGAAGATAATTTTTTTTTCTAAACAAGAATAACTCCTAAAATGCTCTATAGCGGGGAAAAACGCCGGTAAAAGAAAAAAACATAGCGTATAACTTTTCTATAAATTATGAACAATATTATGCTTTTTATTTTTTATTAATTAAGGCAAGGTTGTTCTGAATTTTAAACGCTATGTCCTTGCAGAGCCACCTTTCTCATTTTTTGAAAACACTATTTTATTCATGTCCTTTTACAGTCGATGTTTCCTTCAAGAGAACGGGTGATTTTGCAACTCATTTTTATTTTAGTCGTGTATGGAACGAGCTACCGGCATTTGTTTTTCCTCTTTCCTATAATCCAGGCCCGACCTTAACCCGCCTCATAATGCTGCCCAACCAAGTGGCGACATAGTTCCATTATCTTTACACCGCACAGGTAGGGACGATTTTGTGAGGTGTCACATAAAAAAATATATATATTTATTTTTATTTGAGTTTCCAAAACATTGATCGAAGTTTAGAACTGATATCATGGACGTTTCTTTTCTAGAAGACTCAATTAAAAAAATATGTTTAAAATATAATATTTTATAAAATTTTCTCTGTTGTACTGAAAGCTGCTGCTTTTAAACTTCTTAGTATGATCAAAATAATCGCTTAAGAGTGTATAAGCAGAGAAACCAGAAATATGTCATTTTTAAATCAGTGGTTAGACGTATTGACTCTTTTCCACAAAAAACTATAAATGGATTTCAAAAGATTGTTCTTTTATCTAGTAAACTTATGTTTTAGATTTTGAGAAAAAAAAATATTTTTAGAATAATAAGGTTATACCATAGGTCGTTCGCAGATTTGTTCAATTTTCAAAAAAGTACATTTCTTATACAACACCCATTTCAAATCATATAATCATGCAGTAAAATAAATCAATACATTATCTGGTAAACGTATATTTCAGAATTTTAATTTTAGTTTAAATAAAATTATTAAAAAATATATACGGACATGTGTTTCTTGACGAAAATTGGTCGGTTTGTGCATTTATTTGTGCACTTACAAACAAATATATTTCGGATTTTTTTACATACTTATTTTGCTAAGACGTTATTGACAAATCATAAATAATTTGATCGTAAAATAATTTCAGGAAGAATTTAATTTTAAATAATTTTGAACATCGCATTTTACCATTTTTATCGCAGCCCGTAAACACAAATTTCAGATTTCATTACGGGCCCAAACGCGGCCAGGAGAGCACGTCTTCGCGACGCTTTGAATAATATTTGGAAATGAAATTTGAAAACGAAATTTGAAATAAACACGAATTCCTTGATTCATGTTTGTTAAATCTACAGGGTTGCCCGAACGCAATTTTTCATGTTCATTGAATATTTTTTTGCAAAAATTTTTATAATTTCGAATATTTTTTTTATTTTAAATTTTTTTCTTGTGTGAATACCGCACAAGAGTCCCAACTGCTCCAAAATATTTTTTTGGGGTAAATCTTTTTTACGCACGCTCGACACTTGGGGGTAAACTGGTGAATGGGTTACGAAAAGTGGTGATAGTTACGAAAAATGACATGCGAACGGTAATCAATGCGAACGGTGATCGATTGCTCGGCGGGTCGGGCCTTTACGCACGCTTGTTTTTCGTGTTATTGTTATATTGTTAATGGACTATTTGTCCGTAAATAAATAAATAAATTATATACAGCGGGTACCCGGCATGCGTTTCGTGGGCACTGTAACCTCGCGGTCAACTAAACTGTTATGGTTCCATCACAAGTCCCGGGAATTATAATGCAAGCGCCTGCACTATATAACATTATATACAGCGGGTACCCGGCATGCATTGCAAGGCCACTCAAAGAAAGAAAGGGTTTGTGCGCTTTAATTCTGTTTGTTGAAGTGCTTATTATTAATTATGCACACGAATAAATATTTCAAAATGCGACATTTTTTACAATCCAACTGAATATTACTCGTTTTTTTTCATGAATACCGCACAAGTCTGGAGCCAGTGGGACTATTGCATCCCCAATTTTGAGTATGTTGTAAGACTGAAGGTAGTGGGGAGGGGAAGGATATAGGGAAGAGGAAGGTGGGGAAGTACCTGGCTATTCAGATCTGACCACTAAACACGGCTAAAGCCATTTCAAGCAACGTTTCAATTCTTAATGGTGGTCTTACACCAGGGCGATACTGAGAGTATCTTCCACTCTAATGGCCGTAAAATACAATTGAAAAACAAAAAACCAAAATATTAAAAAGAATATAACAAATTGTTTATTCATGTAGCTATCTACTTAATACCTACTGTGTTTACGCATTTCACTTGTATCTATTTATGTTTATGCACTTCAATATACAAATAACTACTACTAATTAAAATTCTGGAAGCGAGAATAGTAATATAAAGTAGCAATAGTAGCGGGTAGCCCTAGCTCGAGTGAACAAAACCCTCAAAACTCGGATTGCCGCGGAACGAAATTTAGTTCTGAAAACGCCCGCTCGCGAGCCCTGATCTGTTAGCGCTAGTGTCGGAATCGAAGTTGTCATGTGCTGGTTATTCACTCTTAAAGAAAATACGGTATACCTACTTACATAAAATATAACTCTGTGTCCCCGAAGGGGTGTGCAGAGAGGATGTACAGCCGAATAACCAAAGACTAAAAAATGTTTTCATTCAAATGCATCATCAAGGAAAAAAAAATACTTTTCTGTATTCTGGATGCCAGGGTATAAGTACAAAAAATCGAATCTAAATTAAATTCGTTTGATATCCATGTCAACGTATTATTAAAGGAATTTTAGAAGTCAGTCAAGTCATGTATAATATCATATCATAAATAATAAATAATATTAATACAATAATATTTTACAAATATCATTTTTCAGAAGGCCAACTGTCGATAAAAAATCTTCATAGTATATAAATCAGGAGTGATTTCAAAGATGATTAGGTATAGCTCAAAAACAATTTGAATGTTATTATTCGAGTAACAATGAAATAACACAGTAGTAAATTTCAAATACAATTATTTACTGCCAGAATTACACAAAGAGAGGTTTATACCTACTCAATTAAATTAGATAACCCTTTAGGAATTAATCTCCCAGATTATTATTATTTACGCCACTGATTATAAATAATTAATAATATGTAAGTAATTAGTACTAAAAATAAAGTTGGATTACAAATCGGTGAAATGTATACATATAGTCTGTTAAGAATATAAAATATTAAAAATGGGACTAAAAAATAGGTTAGCAACACCAATTTAACTATCGAATATTCTTTTATAGCGTAATGACACTGAAAATATAAAACACGGTAAATAACAATAAAAAAAAAGTTTTTAAGGAAAAAAAAATTAAATCGCACTGTTGTTATGGTACCTACTTTTAATGATATAAATTTAATTAAATGGTGTTTAACAAAGTGATTTAATTTTAGTTGAATTTAAAAGTAGGTAGAAAGGAAGAATGGTGAGTTTAGTTACACTACTTTTAGATCTGAATGAGTTAAATATATTCAGATCTAAAATTAGAGACATGATCTAATGCCCGGGTAACGCTAGGTACTTTACACTGTGCTTTATATTTTATTAAAGTATCGTTATTCTTCATTATATTAACACAAAATTGCAACGGTATAATAATAAAATACCTTTGTATATATGTTATTCTAATTTTGAGATCAGTGGGTAATGAAAAATATTTTTTTTCATTTTAATGCCTTTTTAATTTTTTATAAAAATGTAGATTACACAGATTTACGTTATCATCATGAGTTACAATTTTAGTATTGCCATTTGAACAATAGTGGAGCCCTCCTATGTTTTTTACTCTTATTTGACAAACCGTATGCAAATACATTCGGCTCAAGCCCACGCTAACTCGTAGTAATTATTAGTAGGTCGGTACTTTTAAATCTAAATAACTGATGATGTTATTAACCTGAAGACTTGTGATAAAACCATCAAGCTGTTTTATAAAATTTATGCAAAGTTCTGAATACTGTGAATATAAAGTTAAGTTATAAAGTTTTCGTTTCCTTAGGTTGCCTATAGCCAAAATCGAATTATAGCAAGTATTGGACAGTATGGTCTTCGCACAGTGGACAGTATGGTATTCGCATAGAGAATAGTATGGTCTTCGCGTAGTGGACAGTATGGTCTTCGCATAAGGGACAGTATGGTCTTCACATAATGGACAGTATGGTCTTCGCATGGTGGACAGTATGGTCTTCGCTTAGTGGACAGTATGGTCTTCGCATAGCGAACAGTATGGTCTTCGCATAATTAACAGTATGGTCTTCGCATAGAGGACAACATGGTCTTCGCATTTTTTAAATGTGTTAAGTGGTGAATGAAAGGGTCCATTAATTTTTTTATTTGAGAAGGACTTGAACACATAATTTTTCTTTAAAAAGCATTGGTTTTAAACTTCGGGAAATTTAAAATTTGGTAAATTTAGATAGCGATATTTTTGTGAAATAATACAATAAAGCGATATAAGAGCATATGTTAATGCCATAATATATTTAAATACTCTAACAAGTCATGCTGTTGAAATTGTTTTTCTAATTTAATAATGATATATAAATATGGAAACAGCCACATTCATGGTGTCTTTTTATTTTTCAATGATTACATTAATATTTCCCAGCTGATGGAAAGTAGTACATAGACGTTTTGCTGCAATCCCAAGAATTTGTGTTGACTTAATAAATTTTTAAACAGAAAATGTGTGCAAATTTCTAGACGTCAGTTTGTACTCATTATTCTTGTTTTAAAAGCTTTAATACTCGTATATGCTACGCCCTTGAGGTGATTTTTCACAAAAACGGCGCTCTACAAATTGTACAATTATTATTATTATTAAATGTTTAAAATCATAAATTTGCATTTAAGAGTTTTCATAAGGGGACAAATTTACCAAACAATTTGCAAATAATAATAAGAAAGCTCTCGTAGATTCTCGTAAATTCCTGTCACCTACATCTAGTTGTACCTTGTGATGTAGGTAATGTACTGCACACAATGAAGTAATGTAGAAAGTTATATCACTGTTTTTTTGTACGAAATTTAAAAAAAGATGTTTCAATAAACGCCAATTTGTCAACACGAAACCGAAAAAGCTTTGGTAGCCCTGACAGTATGTAGTTACCTATCTACCAAATCGAATAACTAAGTACTTACGTACCTATAAGGTAGGTATCTATCAACTATCTAAGTACCTACCTTCTGTCGCGTCGTTTGCGTTTAGAAAAATGTGTGTTCGTAAGGTTCGTTGGTTAGGTTACCCCCAATAATTAAAAGCGGTAATTTGTAAGCTTCTCCGATCGCTTAAAAAACACGTGAAGGCCTAACTTGTTTTATAGGCGAGGCACTTAGTCAACGTCTCGAGGTGAAACAAGTGATGTTTAAATATTTAATAAGTAAATGAATTCACAGGAGATAATAAATGAGCTTTCAATGAAGTGAGGTCGCTTTCTACGGGTGCTCACGACTATAATAAATAATAATTTAAGTTGTAATGTTCAACGTATTGTGAGGCTGTGAAAAAGATCGATCATAATATATGAGTTACCGAAACGTGATGAACTACCTACGATACGTTAATATACGATACGATTGTACCACCCCAGCCAGGAGCACTCCTATCCCGACGAGACCGGTTATTTTGTCTTCCTTCTTCTTGTCTCTCGGCTTTTCTGGATCTTCTTGTCTATTTCTGGCTGTTCCTGCCTCTTCTTGTATCTTGTCTTTTCTTGGCTCTTCTTGCTTCTTCAATGATCTTCTAGTGTCTTCTTGACTCTTCTCGTATCTTCTTGTATCTTCTTGCCTCTTCTTGGATCTTCTGAATTATTCTTGGCTCTGCTTGGCTCTTCTTGGCTTTCCTTGTCCCTTCTTGTCTCTTTTTGCTTCTTCCTGTTTTTTGTGATCTTCTCATCTCTTCTCGGCTCTTCTTTACTCTACTTGAATCCTATTGTCTTTTCTTGCTTCTTCTTGGATGTCCTTGTCTCCTCTTGGATTTTCTCGTATCTTATTATCTCTTTTACGTCTCAGCTTGTCTTGTCTCTGATTATCTTTTCTCGAATATTCTCATCTCTTCTTGATTCTTCTTGGACTTTTTGATTCTCTTTGGATCTTCTCATCTCTTATCGGCTCTGCTTGCTTCTTCTTGTTTCTTATCGTCTGATATTGGCTCTTCCTCGGCCTTCTTAAAAACTCACCATTGTTTTTTATGGCATATAAACTACCTACGACTAGATGGTATTCGAATACTATTTTACATAGGTAAGCATTTTAATGTCTGATTTCTTTTTTTCTTTTTTTCGTTTTCGATATCTGATATCAAAAACGTGTGCTCTGCCATGTGGACAGATCGTGGAGCTACCCTTCGCAGTAGTTGTTTGGTACCACCAACTTATAGCATTACAGGTGTCATGGTACTAGCTGTTACTGCAAGAGCCCCACTATGTCTAGACTGGAGATTTTGGTGGTGCGTTTCAGAGATCATATCCTGAATCTCAAATATCACAGTATTCCGACTGACAGTCCGTTGACCATTCCATCCAAAGTCGTCAAGTTCCTATAAAAAAGTTAAGGTGGTCGAATGACCAAATTCGCCTCTTCCAAATGCATATATTATTTTTATAATATTTTCATAAATGAGCTCCAGACACCCCATACTGTTTTCGCATACAGTTTACAAATAAATAATACCCGCGGTGGGTCAAGTGACATTGATGGGACGAGAAATATATTATCTTGTCTTGGATTTAATGGCGCGTGAGGTATTTTGTGAGAGGAGGCCTTAAATATACTTGCTATATAATGTGACTTAAATATCCAACACGTCATGAATTATTTGTGGTTTCGGGCTATATTTTTAATATTTATCATGTTTTAATCATTTAATTTTAACATTGATCAATTAAAAAAAAAGAATGGGCACTTTAGAAGTAGGTACATGCCCATATTTTATTTCAAAATCATTGTGAAAGAGTCATAAATGTAAATGTTGAATCTACTTCGAAACCTATACCCGTCGATTGTACCTAAATCGAAAAATATGTTATTAATTAACTTGGATTTCGGCTATTTGACATATATCTAACCCAAGATATTAAAAATTATATCTTTTTGAATCCGTACAAATAATACCATAAACAAAAATTGGATAAATACGTCTTACCTTAACCAGATAAAAGTATATACATATAATACCTAGGCGCAAAACCGACAGGTAATTTTCCGCGATTTTTATTTGCCTGTATTTTATGACTTCTCGGTGATTCGCATGTCATGTAAAATTTAACGGCTTTCATTTTGATATTTCATCGCTAAAAGACCATTTAAAACAACGGTAGTAAATAACAGGCCGCCCTAAATGTCCAGCAATAATAAATTATTTGCGAATATAACAACGATACTCGTATGATTCCTACGCAACGATCGCATATCGCCCGCCATTTCAGCCATGAAATCTTTAAAAGAATCATCTTTTTAAAATGATCGTAAACCAATAACAGCTAAGACCGAGGCACGTTTCTTTGCAAGTATGTATGAAATATCGCGAAAAACAACTTATAAAGTAGCTTTATGATATTGCAAGAAAATTCCCCAAAGTAAACAAGTCGTAAATAAATACATCGTTCATATATTACATTGAACATGGTTTGTGATAATGTTTGCTTTAACGCTGATGCTAAGATACGAAAAACCTTAATATATTTTATAAAATTTCATTGAAAAGTATCGCTTTCTATGCGGACAATATTTATATACGCTAGTAAGATTTCATCTAGAAAACCCTATTAGACCAAACGAAAAGCTTTCTTCGAACGCCAAGTGTGAATTTCCTTTGAAATACAAATTCAATAGAAATTTTACCTTTCGCACCTTTTATTAAGCAAGTAACGTTATTAGTGTCCAAGTTTTTTTGTAGGTAAAGTAAAGAATTTATTTAAATAAGAAATCCGATGATAATATGATTAAAAATTTGCAACATGATGTATTTGACACAAAATGTTTATCCAGCTATTTTAGCTGTCTTTTAGGTTTGATACGCTTGATGTAACTCTAAGTGACCAGCTCAGATATGGTGGCTCAATCGAAGCCAGAGTAAAGACAGCCTCTCAAAAACTGGGCGTACTGTACAGGGCCCGCAGATACTTAGTACACAACTGCTAACCCTGTACGAATCACGAGTGCACCACACGGTTGAAATAAACAGCCCTCTCTATTCTGGAGCTCCAAAATACCTGAAAATACCCTGGAATCTATGCAGAAACGGGCGGTCCGTTTGATAGATTCTCAGACGGATTGCGATCTTTAGAGCACAAGCGTTGCCGCGTTCTACCGGTATTTCAATGGAAGATGCTCCGAGTTAGTTCCATAGTTCGATCACCGGTGCATAGTGGGGAAACACGCCAAACGCGTGCCCAACATATGTACACGGTTGACATTTGTCACATGAGAATGGGTCGCTTCTTCGACTCGTTCTTGTGTTCAACAGCTCGGTTGTATAACGATTTGGCGGCCTCTGTGTTTCCTCCTTCCTACAACATGGGTCTCTTCAAGATCTATGTTCATTCCTTTCTCTCCTCAAAAAGACCCTCCACACAGCAACTCAGATGACAAAGGCCCTGAGGGAAATTATTTTCCTCGGGGCCTCCTGAATGGAGTTAATGTAAAAAAGGACAATTTTGATAACTATTTTATTCGTCACATTGCCGTCAAGGTGTCCAGATTCTAGATATGATACAGAATTTTGATAACACCTTAGGTCTGGCTTAATATACATGCTATGGAAATAATAATTTGTTGTACTTAAAATGTTTATGTATTTATCTTAGGTCTCTATGGTGTAACCTAATTTTTTTACCACATATATTAAAATAGGATTAAAATATGTAACAAGGAGGATTTTATAGAACTAGAACTAAGCATAATAAAGATTCTAATTACAGAATACCTAATACAATTATGAAACAAAGGTAAAACGAAAATAGTAAATGAATCAGGCTATCAGAAGTTCTTGGGAGTGAGAGAAGGTGGACGTCGCGTCACTTTAGAACTTATTTAAAATAGATACTTCACAAGAAGTATGGCAAAGTCCCACAACGAGGAAGAAACTTGTCTTCTCATTGCATTAAGAGTGAATAACCAGCACATGACAACTTCGATTCCGACACTAGCGCTAACAGATCAGGGCTCGCGAGCGGGCGTTTTCAGAACTAAATTTCGTTCCGCGGCAATCCGAGTTTTGAGGGTTTTGTTCACTCGAGCTAGGGCTACCCGCTACTATTGCTACTTTATATTACTATTCTCGCTTCCAGAATTTTAATTAGTAGTAGTTATTTGTATATTGAAGTGCATAAACATAAATAGATACAAGTGAAATGCGTAAACACAGTAGGTATTAAGTAGATAGCTACATGAATAAACAATTTGTTATATTCTTTTTAATATTTTGGTTTTTTGTTTTTCAATTGTATTTTACGGCCATTAGAGTGGAAGATACTCTCAGTATCGCCCTGGTGTAAGACCACCATTAAGAATTGAAACGTTGCTTGAAATGGCTTTAGCCGTGTTTAGTGGTCAGATCTGAATAGCCAGGTACTTCCCCACCTTCCTCTTCCCTATATCCTTCCCCTCCCCACTACCTTCAGTCTTACAACATACTCAAAATTGGGGATGCAATAGTCCCACTGGCTCCAGACTTGTGCGGTATTCATGAAAAAAAACGAGTAATATTCAGTTGGATTGTAAAAAATGTCGCATTTTGAAATATTTATTCGTGTGCATAATTAATAATAAGCACTTCAACAAACAGAATTAAAGCGCACAAACCCTTTCTTTCTTTGAGTGGCCTTGCAATGCATGCCGGGTACCCGCTGTATATAATGTTATATAGTGCAGGCGCTTGCATTATAATTCCCGGGACTTGTGATGGAACCATAACAGTTTAGTTGACCGCGAGGTTACAGTGCCCACGAAACGCATGCCGGGTACCCGCTGTATATAATTTATTTATTTATTTACGGACAAATAGTCCATTAACAATATAACAATAACACGAAAAACAAGCGTGCGTAAAGGCCCGACCCGCCGAGCAATCGATCACCGTTCGCATTGATTACCGTTCGCATGTCATTTTTCGTAACTATCACCACTTTTCGTAACCCATTCACCAGTTTACCCCCAAGTGTCGAGCGTGCGTAAAAAAGATTTACCCCAAAAAAATATTTTGGAGCAGTTGGGACTCTTGTGCGGTATTCACACAAGAAAAATTTAAAATAAAAAAAAATATTCGAAATTATAAAAATTTTTGCAAAAAAATATTCAATGAACATGAAAAATTGCGTTCGGGCAACCCTGTAGATTTAACAAACATGAATCAAGGAATTCGTGTTTATTTCAAATTTCGTTTTCAAATTTCATTTCCAAATATTATTATTCAAAGCGTCGCGAAGACGTGCTCTCCTGGCCGCGTTTGGGCCCGTAATGAAATCTGAAATTTGTGTTTACGGGCTGCGATAAAAATGGTAAAATGCGATGTTCAAAATTATTTAAAATTAAATACTTCCTGAAATTATTTTACGATCAAATTATTTATGATTTGTCAATAACGTCTTAGCAAAATAAGTATGTAAAAAAATCCGAAATATATTTGTTTGTAAGTGCACAAATAAATGCACAAACCGACCAATTTTCGTCAAGAAACACATGTCCGTATATATTTTTTAATAATTTTATTTAAACTAAAATTAAAATTCTGAAACATACGTTTACCAGATAATGTATTGATTTATTTTACTGCATGATTATATGATTTGAAATGAGTGTTGTATAAGAAATGTACTTTTTTGAAAATTGAACAAATCTGCGAACGACCTATGGTATAACCTTATTATTCTAAAAATATTTTTTTTTTTTCAAAATCTAAAACATAAGTTTACTAGATAAAAGAACAATCTTTTGAAATCCATTTATAGTTTTTTGTGGAAAAGAGTCAATACGTCTAACCACTGATTTAAAAATGACATATTTCTGGTTTCTCTGCTTATACACTCTTAAGCCTTCTTCCTTTCTTCTTCTTCCTTGCGCTGTCCCAACTCATTACCTAGGTAGTCTGTTGGGATCGGCTCTTCTCGTTCTCAGGTTGTAGCTTCTTCGGTTCTGAGTATCGCCTTCATTCAGACCGTTTCTCTGAAGTATTTTTGAGCATTGAGTCATCCAGGAGTTCTTTGGATGACTGTCGATGAAGCTCTATAGACATTGCCTGTTTCATTGTGTGGTATGATGGTCTCCGTCTTATGTGCCCATACCATCTCAACTGTCGTTCCTAATGCTTACTGTTTCTTGTCCGTGCTACCCAGGCCACCGCGAATGCGTGAACTTATAATCTTATCTTATAGTGATACTCCTACCGAGCATCTAAGCATTCATATTTCCTTTCTCCAAGTCGATTGTATATTGTATATGATTTTTTAATTATGCCGCGGACCAACTATCGGGAAATCAACTGTCATGGAACTGGGAATATCGTTCAAGAGTCCCAACGCTCCCAACTATATGAAGCCAGTGAGATTATAGTATCCCCAATTGTGGTATGTTGTGTGGCTGCAGTTAGTGGGGAGGGGAAGGAGATGGAGACGTACTTGACTATTCAGAGACGGTCACCAAACACGCCAGTTTCAGTTTTGAATGGTGGTCTCTCACCAAGGCGATACGGAGAGCGTCTTCCATTTAAAAATTATTCACAATTAATTAAAAATACATTTTTCCCTTTCAACGAAATATTCAATACACCAGTAAAAGCTAACTAGCTTTTGCTTTTAAGTAATTCGTTGATTGCCTCTTTAAAGTCGACTTTGCCGTACAAACGCCAGCACATCATCAATTCGTACGGAGGGGACACTGTTTACAAGGGGGTAACCAAAGCCATTACAAAGTTCGTCAATAATTCACACGCAGATTGTTAAGTCCCCCTGCGGGACGGTAAAATGGGACACTTTGCTCCGAGGTCGACTCCGATAATATAGTCGAGTATCATGCCTCACGTCGGGGACGGATTTGTTACACATCACGACGTTATCCTTCAGTGTAAATTATACGGCTACCCGGGGTGACTTTGATTCATTCTGTTTTAAATTATGGGTAAGTGGGTTGAGAGTGTAGGTATTTGAGGGTTGTTATTAAAGGAACTTTGGTTTTTGAGGGGAAAATAATTGAATAATAAATAACTTTGGTTGTATTTGATGATGTTTTTGAAATATTGCTGCGAATAAGATCAGTAAAATTATCAACTTTCATTGAAGTTTTAATTTTAAACTGATTGTGGGAATCAAGTAATAAGATAGGTACAAAAATTAGATGTTGATCCTGAGGAAAATATTTTATATAATTTTAATATCCCGTGATTTGTCACGGGTCGGCGCTAATTCGTGGGAGAGGGAGGGGAGGGGGGAGGGGGGTAGAAAAGAACCTAATCGGATTATGTAACAATCGAATTAAAAACCTTCAAGGATTAAATTTCATTATGATAATAATGCAATGTATACAGGTTAGTATTTTTTTTAAATTAATGCACTACAGATTTGTCATCTAATTACGATACAATCTTTTCATGCTGACTACTTACGGTAGATTCTTAAACAAAAAGTCTTAAGGCTATTTAAAGAGAAAATAAAATAAAAAACACATCTGCATCTCAATTTGAGGCGGGCATGAGTATCGCCGTACCGGTAACCATTTATTGGATAACCAACATCTCTGCCATAGGTAACTCCGAGTGGTTCGCTACGTTTGGTGATAGCAGGGGTGCCCGGGTTTATGGGTGAGGTTTGTCTGAGTATGGATGTGTCTGCCTACCTGCTGCGTGGCGGGCCGGATCGAGAGAGACTGGTTGAGGAGGTCTGTCGATCTGTCCAGCCCGTATCCCTCGACCCAGTTGAAGGTATGGATTCATACGTCCGTCAGTCCTGGACACACTTACCTCCAGATTCCTTCCTACCCCTCTAACCTATTTCCTTCCCAGAACTTCCTTTAATTCCTTTCCGCATAAATAACCCTCCACACAGCATCCCCAAAGTTGACATAGGCCCTGAGGGAAATTATTTTCCACAGGATCTCCTGTGTGGAGCTAATGTAAAAAAAGTGGTTCGCTACGTTTGGTGACTTAGCAGGGGTGCCCGGGTTCGTGAGGTCTGGTTTTGCCCGCCTAATGCGTGGCGCGCTTGGATCGGTAGAGGTTGGTTGAGGGAGATATTTTGTATCCAGCCGGACTCTCTCGACCCATCGTCTTACACAGCAGTGGGAGGGAGGATTCATATGTTTGTCACTTCTGAACACATTTTTCCCCAGATTCAACCCACCCCTCATACCTTTTTCCTTCCCAGAACTGCATCGCTTTCTTTTCCCTAAAAAACCCTCCACGAAGCATCCCCAAATATGTAGTAGGCTCTGAGAGAATTTTTTAGTTCTCAATTCAAATTTTTTAATTTCTCTAGTCATGCTATGCTATGTACAAAAGCTATAGCGATCGCCTATTTTAGAGTACAATATTGGTTAAACGTCACATACGTACGTTATAATCTACGCATTCACAGATGGCGCCAATCAAATTTTTTAGGCTTTTAATGCTTTTTGCACGTTATGCTTTATAATATTAGGGTAAATTAATTGTTCGCGCCCGTACATATTTAATTAGAATATGAATAAATAGTTTTGTCCTTAAAAAACCCAAATCTTTCAAGAAAGGCTAAAAGATTCAATTTTGTATCGGTAAATCAATCCAATATTGTATTTTTCAGCCTTTCTTGAAAGATTTGGGTTTGTTTATGGACAATACTATTTATTTATTTTCTAATTAAATATGTACGGGCGCAAACAATTAATTTACTTTAGTGTTTTAAAGCGTTATATGCAAAAAGCATTAAAAACCTAAAATAATTTGATTGGCGCCATCTGTGAATGCATAGATTATAAGGTACGTACGTGACGTTTAACCTTAAGCTCTTATACAAAGAGAACAGTATTAAGCGTAGTTAGAGGAAAGTGACAAATGTAACAAATATTAAACTTTTCTTTAAAAAAATTTTTAAACCATATCCAACACTTTCCATAAAGCTTCAGAAGAAAAATATACCGTGGTTTTTGCAGTCTAAAAGTTTTCCGGCACTTTAAACCGAATTCCCATATTTCAAAAGTTGTATGTGGCTCAAATTTTTAAATGCTCAACTTAGCCAGAAATTCGGTAGTTATTTTTCAAACCCGCTCCCGTTCAAAAGCTCTGCCAACTTTGGCGGATATTTCCTGCAAAAAATAGCATTTCCCGGTTAGACACCGCCTGTGCGACCTTATTTAATATTTGGTAAGCTTTTTTGGTATATATTAAATTCTGTTGAAAATCTCTACAATTTCACGTCAATTTTAAATGCATGATTTTAATTACTGTGTAATGACAACTTTTTAAACTTAATGATATTTCCTTCAAACGCAGCAAACTTATTTTGTGGCACCATTTTTATTCGAAATTAATAGAATACTTAGTTTTTACCACTTTTATTGTTTATAAAAACCAACATGTTTCTGAGTTTGCTTAATATTTATTAAACTTAATTTACTTACTTATTACTAAGTAAACTCTGAAGAAGTGAGCGTTACTCACGAAACATGTTGGTTTTTATAAACAATTAAAGTGGTAAAATCTAAGTGTTCTATCAATTTCGAATAAATGATATTAATTGTTACGTAGCAATGAAAAATATTTCCAAAAGTAATTTATCAGAGATAAATAGATTCTAATTATATACCGCCGCCCCTGGAACCATTTATTAGACAGCCAACACCTCTGCCATGGTTACCCCAAGTAGTTCGCTACGTTGTATTGACTTAGCAGGGATGCCCGGGTTCAAGGGTAAGGTTTGTTTGGATCTTGGAGGCAGATACATCTGCCCGTCAACTGCGTGGCTGGCCGGATCGGGAGAGACTAGTTGAGAGAGACCTCTCCAGCAGGACTCTCTCGGTACATCGCTTTGCACCACGGTAGGATGGATGGATGGATTCATACGTCCGTCACACCTGGACACACTGATCCCCGGATTCCTATCCATCCCTATGCCATTCTCCTTCCCAGAACTTCCGCTCCTTCCTTTCCTATAATAAAGACCCACCACGCAGCATTCCCAAAAATTACAAAGGCCCTGAGGGAAATTATTTTCCTCAGGGCTTTGTGTTGAGCTAATGTTAAAAAATATATGAAAAAAGATATTATGAAATTAAACCTTTTTTTGTTAAGCTTTCAAAAATAATAATAATATTTGGGCGCTGTTTTTGTGAAAATCACCTCAAGGGTACAAATGTACAATATATTTCTTTTCAGTGGTTTTCAACCTGTGGTACGCGTACCCCTGGGGGTACGCGAAGCCAAATTGGGGGTACGCAATAACGTGCCACGCATGTAGAATACTCTGTATAAAATTGCATTAATTGTATTTATGTTACTTAATTGTTAAATTCATGTAATAATGAGAGTTTTCACGTTTTTCATTACACATGTACATAAGATAGAAAGAGTGTACGGGGAACAACAAATTTGTAGTAAGAGTCAGGGGGGGCTCAAAAAGGTTAAAGACCACTAATCTATCTTATTACTTACTATAGACTAGACAAACTATCATAAAAAACTTATGGATAATAGATTGCATCCCCTGGTTCGTCGATATTAAATTATGCACAAATTTTTCATTATTTTCTAATAAAATAACTATATTTTTTTTTTGACGTTTTACTTTAAAAAAAGGGTTTTATAAATAGATCTACCTACATAAGTTTCGATTTTGTTTTCGTAAATTATGCAAATAATGCAAATTTTGGAAGATAAAATTCACCCACTTACCGACAACCGATCGAGCGGAATCTCCCCTTGGCTCGGCTCGATAGACTCGTTATCGAAGCCAATGCATTATATCATTCACAGGTGGCATTCGCGCACATACAAGCGCACACCTACGCGTTCATCTGAAATTGGCTGAAATTATATTTAAATATTTACAGTAGTCAATAATTCTCGGTGCATCCAATTAGGATTTGGCTTAATTAGCCAGCCACCATTTGGTTTAGTTGACCCAAGAGGTGGCACAACTAGGTCGAAAATTGAAAATAGTTGTATTTTGGTAAATAAAACTTTGTTTTTCACGGGTTGATTTTTTATTCATCTCTACATATTATAAATTAAAATCCTTTGCAGCGTCTGCCTGTCTGTCTGTTCGCGATAAACTCTAAAACTACTGAACTGATTTTCATGCGATTTTTACCAATAGATAGAGTGGTTCATGAGGAAGGTTTTGGTATATAATTTATCAAGGTTTTGTGTAAATTATTGGTTGAAATATATGTCTATATGTGGTAGACGAGCGGGCTGGAAAGTGGGCGGTGTGGGTACGATTTGTAAGCAAATCTACAGCTTTATGCCGAGGTTGATGAAATTTAGCAAGTATAACCTTCAAAACAAGAGGAAGATCACTACAAAATATATATACTACTACTACATCAGCTAGTCGTTAATAATTTGAAAAATTTAATACAAATTAATATGTTTATTTATCCTTTAAATGCTTCTTTAAAGATTGTTAAATATAATTATATTATGTAATCGCAAATTCGCTTTAAAGCATCATTTTAATAAAATGAATATACATAATTTTGTAAAAACCACTATTTAAATAAAATAATCGACGTGTTTTAAAACCAATGGTTTCTTCGTCAGGATACTCATTTTTACAACGAAAATTAACAAATATAAGAATAGACAAATTAATTTTGATTAAATTGTGATGTTTATAAAGTTATTTACTCTCATTCAATAATCAATATACTTTTTATTTAATAAATATGAACTAATTGGTTTTTCCATTGTTTCAGGTATGTCAATGAGAATTTACTGATGTTTGTAGGATCAAATCGCTTACTAACAATCACCCAATCGTAAGTATTAAAGTTGTAAACTTAAGTATATATGCAATAATTATTATTGTGTGAAACTAAAACATGTACCGAAGGCAGCTAAAATTATTTCATGTAAAATTATTAAAACAGTGGGTACAAGTGATTTGTTTTCATATAACAAGTTTTTTCACAAAGTTCATTTTTGAGTCAGGAACCATTCATTAGATACCCAACACCTCTGCTTGATAACTTAGGTGCCAGGGTTCATGGGGAGAGGGTCCAGGTCTTGGTGGCGGATGGGTCTGCCCAACTTGAAGAGGCCGGTTGACGAAGACCCTTTTATCTCTCACTACCCAACACCTTGCACTGCAGTGGGAGGAATTCATATAAAACTCCTATATAAACCGACAATGAAGTGCATTTTAGTGTGATTAAGACATTTTTCTTACATTTCGTTACTTCACAGAAAAGTGGCAAAAAATATTTTTTTTACGTTTCATTAACTTCGAGCTAAAATTTGCGATGATTGCTTTCAATTTAAACTAAAATTTAAATTTAGGGCGCACAGTTTACACCCGCGCTGTGCAAACGGTTTCCCTACAGAGCATCGGACCATCCCATGGTCCGATACCATCCCATCATGTAAATATATTTTAGTTTTTCGAGTCGTAGTCAAGTCCAGTTGAAAACCTGATCAAATAAATAAACACATACATCAAAATTTACATTTGGATTGATCATGAATTTGAAATATTACTAAATTGTTTCCTGTAATGAACAAATCAAACGTCGTTATCTCTCAACTGTCAGATTGTTGATTTATTTCTCAATTTTTAAAAGTGATTCGACGTTAACATGATGTTTACTATTTTAATATATAAACTAACCTACCTTCGACGGCCTTCGTGGAGCCCGAATCTGGAACAACCCGGATTCAAATTGCAATGCAAGTACTATATTTGTGGCACGTTCTAGAGTGGTAGATACTTTTAGTATCGTCCTGATGGAAGACAAGTATTCAGAATCGAAAAGTTTCTTGAAATGGATTTAGCCTTGTTTGGTGACCAGATCTGAACCCTGGTACTTCCACACCTTCCTTATCCGCCATTTTCTTCCCCTCTTTACTGCCATAGTCTCTAAGCCATCTGAATGGTTGGGAGCAGTTGGGACTATTGCGCGTTACTCACGAATAATTCATTTTCATGACAGACAATCTACAGTTCCTGTACTTCACGTTCCTTATGTTATTTTTTTGTCAGGATATTTGTTTTCGTAATGTAATAGTGACACTTAACATGGCTATTCGTACATGCGTATTTGGCATAGTTAGATACAAAGAAATCATACTGTCTATGCTATGTAACTATGTTAAATACGCTGATACGAATACTATTTTTTTTTAAATTAAAACTTTTTTTTAATAAAAACTCGATGAAACGAAAAATAGCAACACTAAAAAGAGACAAACACATCCATCTATACTATCCATAGGATTTAGCCTGCGAGAGAATGAGATAGACTTTTTTTTCAGAATAAGAATAACCCGACAATATTTGAAAATATCCTACTACCACCATATAAGCTTGAGTCGTGATGGAGGACTTAACCAACCGAGAAATCGAACACGGAACGCCTGGGCGGGTCCCAAACACGATGCCCACTCAACCACTAATTGGTCTGTTATTTGTGCGGTACTTCGTAGCCTATCGGTCTCCTCTTTGTGCGGTACTTCGTAGCCTCTCCACTCTTGTGTATATTAGTGTGTGTTAGTTATTTTTCATTTAACAATTCAAAGTTTACATTTAAAATTTCATTTACCGCGTGTAAACTGCACACTTGTAATTTTTTTAAACTTAATGAGTCAAACCTCAAATTGTAATATTTTAATTAAATGAAGAAAATATTAGCGAAACTCAATCTAAAATCTGAAATCAGAAAATGATACCGTTACATCTAGGACACGAACTCAAGACCTAAATATCCTAGATGTGACTGTATCTTGGACCGGGACCGGCGATGACATCATATGTAATATACAGCCGGGTTCAACAAAAGGTTCACAAATTCGACGAACTTTATATCTAGGAAGGGCTCGTAAAGTGGTGACATCTTGTGACGAATTCTTGAATTAGAAACCGAAATACAATGGTAGCTTTGTCTGAA
Organism: Limnephilus lunatus; assembly: GCA_917563855.2. Classification (NCBI taxonomy): domain Eukaryota; kingdom Metazoa; phylum Arthropoda; class Insecta; order Trichoptera; family Limnephilidae; genus Limnephilus; species Limnephilus lunatus. Next base: position 13,291,182 of record OU830601.1, on the reverse strand, counting down.
ATCCACGTACACAGGTGTTTATATTGTGCGACGGGTAAGGCGCGGCGGCAGACATGCGTTCGAAACGGGATTCTTAAATTCAACCACGCAGACGCTACGGTATTAATAACTTTCGATGATATAATATAGGTACCGTTTACTAAGACCTAATGAACCTCACAATGTGGGAGTACACTTATATTCTACGCTCAGGTTTTAATTAGGTACACTGAGGTGTGAACAAAATGATGTCAAAATGGATGGAAAAAATCGTTCGTATATGAGGAACATAATGCTGCATAGCGACGTCACCCCGTGATAAATGCAATACATGTTTTCGATACGCCCATGGATTAGTTGCAGGAACACCCACACGTTAATTCTTGAATAATCTGGTATGTAAGCATGGGCGTAACATTTGACATGGCACGGAGACAGGTCACACGTTTTTATAATTTGTTAATGTTAACGGTCTTAAAAATGAGTGTTTATGTGCACACCCAGAGATGATGTTATAATTTATTATTAAAATCGTTTAAAACGATGATCTCTGTCGCTTTTTGTTCTCACTATGTGATATGTTTTACATCTCTATATCTTAGCGCTAGAATCACAGAATATTACATTTGAAGTGAAAATTTCTTTAGCACGGTTTTGATTTGAAACCCGATGAAACGAAAAAGTGTCGCTGAAAAGAGACAAAAAACATACATCTATAGGATGTACGAGTTACTTGCGAGAGAATGCGATAGGATAATCGGTCTCCTCTTTGTGCGATGCTTCGTAGCCTCCCCACTCTTGTCTAATTTAGTTTTGTGTAAGTTTCACTTCTACCGCTTACGAACTGTGCACTTGTATTTTTAAAGTGATAACTTCTTTAACGCCGTTGTGATTTGAAACCCGATGAAACGAAAAAATGTCGCTAAAAAGAGACAAACACATACATCTATAGGATTTAGCCTGCTAGAGAATGATAATGGTCTCCTCTTTGTGCGGTGCCTTTTGAGCCTCCCCACTCTGTCTACTTTAGTTTTCTGACGGTTTCATTCTACCTCGTGTGAACTGCGCACTTGTAATTTTTTTTATAACTGACCTTACAAAAATTTCGTTTCGTTTATCCAATAATATTTTTAATTCTTCAAAAACGTAATTCCGATTGAATCGAGTGTTTAGATATCTGAAAAAGTCACGTAGAAAAGTTTGTTACTTACAAATATTAATTTTGGTACAATATTATCTTCCTAATAAAAATATCGCCAAACCCTTTTCCGCCTTTTTATGAAATCATGGATTCAACCCATGAATTTCTTTAGAATCAATTCGTCCAAAAATCCACTGAATCCATCAACTCGACATGATGTGGAAAGCTCAAAGTGTGGAAGCATATCGGCGTTAATATTCCACTGATTGTGCTTCATATAAGCGCCCGACAGCTTACAATGCTTGACCGATAATAGGGTGATAACTCGGTTTGGCATAGGCTCAAGCCCGTGCCAATTTCAGGCGTTAACACGGAGATTATATCACGTGATATTATGGTTAGAATATGCATTATGGTACACGTACACGGATATTAGAGTAATGCATATACATGATTCATGGTTGTCGATGATTGAAACGGACAGCTCTGATTGGTGGGTTAAGTATTCTCGGACTTCTCTCGAGGCTTGTTGGCACTTCCGTTTAAGTGATTTCCGTAGATTTATATAAGAACTGATGCTGTTTATTATAATAAGTTGGGTACTGAAAGATTAACCGAAACTTTGACTCGAGGATAAGGTAACAAAAACCTACAAAAAATTTTAAACGTTCTGTACTACTTACATTAAAAGCAGTGATTACGTGCAAAAACAATAAATAGTAACGAAACTATGTCAAACTTTGAGGTTTTTCTTGATCCTAAAATAAATATGTAAATGTGACTGGTCTAAAACAGGATCCATTCCTAGTTGGCTAGTCAAAGTTTCCACATAATTATGTTTTATTGTTTAATTTTATGTGAAATAAATTATTATTATTAATTATAATTTGGCACTCTTCCGGCACCGATTACTATTCACCTTAAGATTTTCTTCGCATGTAGTAATTAAATATCTCCCAAAATATGATAAACGACGCAACAGTTACGTATATATATATAAATTTTCTACATTAGCTTCACACAGGAGGCCCTGAGAAAAATAATTTTACACAGGGCCTATGTCATCTTAGGGGAAACTGTGTGGAGAATATTTTTAAGGAATGGAAGGAAAAGGGTATGAGGGGTTAGTAGGAATCTGGGGGTTAGTGTGTATAAGAGTGACGGACATATGAATCCATCCCTCCAACTGCGGTGCAAGGCGATAGGTCGAGAGAGTCCGGCAATAAGTTTCCCTCACCCAGTCTCTCTTGATCCGGCCCGCCACGCAGAAGGTGGGCAGATGCATCCGCCGCCAAGATCTGGACAAATCTTATCCCTTGAACTCGAGCACCCCTGCTATGTCACCAAACGTAGTGAACAGTTTGACAGTTAAATATATGGCAGTACTTATTCACATTACTTATTTCACGCGTATGGTATCCCAGATGACCAACACTAAATGACACCGATTGCCCCGAGAGAGGATCATATTATTATTCCGATTCTAGTACTCGATCCGTCCGGTTGCACGGCAATTTTACCTCACTACCAGTTTGTACACGAATCTATATTCGTTGTAAATAATATTTTAAATAAAACTTAATATCGTGGATAACTAAGTGTTTTCAATTAAACATCATCATTATTATAAGTCTGAACACAAGATCACGGCTTGGAAGTGCCGTGATCTCAAGGAGCATTTTAACCTCAATATCGGTAAAGTATGAAGGCAATCCTGCCTGACGTGGAGGGGACCTCTTCATCAAATACTCTCCATCCACTCATACATCAACTAAAAAACACTTCCAACATTGGTGACCCCGACGTGATTTTGCAGACAGACCCAGGTACCCGGATGCCAAATACCCGGATGCCATATACCTGGAGATCCTACACCACCCCACAGCATCCACCGCAGATCGGAGTAAAGCAAGTAACGCAAATTCAACTTCTCACAGTGATCCTTGTTAATAATTGATAATCCGAACATTTCAACGAAATTTAGCAACCCAGCGAGAATATGCAAATATTGTTACACGGTATAAATTTTTAAACTGCACTTCATCAAAGCATTATTACAATTACAATATATTTGTACTAACATTTCAACGCAAAGATAAGAGATTTGTAAAAGATTTTGGATATCATCAACTTAACTTTTCAGACCTGGATTAGATTTATTGTTATTTTGTTTTATGCACACTTTTGATAATTTTATCTGCATACCTACACGGTCTATCAATACTACTACTGCTTTCGCCATTGCCTATCACTTGCCATATTACAACGACAATATGCCACTAGAAGAAACAGCATCAGGAACCAGCGCCAATTATACAATAATGGATCCAGTCATAAACTCCGTATCAGTTAAGCTACCCCCCGTCTGGTGTGACAACATACAGCTCTGGATTGCCCAGGCAGAAAGCCAGTTCTCCAACTCAAGAATCAAAGATGACACCACGAAGTACAACATTATTGTCGCCTCCCTGGACATCGAAACCCTCAGGACCGTCAGCGATGTCGTCATCAAGCCACCAGCAACGGACAAGTACTCTACCCTAAAAACTGCACTCATCACGAGGTTGCAAGATTCCGAAGGAAAACGTCTCACCCGACTACTAACCGGATTACAGTTGGACGACAGGAAACCATCCGGACTACTTCGATTGATGCACGAACTCGCCGGCCCCGAGCTTGCTGAAAGCGCAATCATACGCACGTTATGGCTACAAAGACTTCCCCAACATGTACAAGCTATATTGACCACACGGCCAGACGACAATCTACTACAACTTGCGTCAGCAGCCGATAAAATCCTGGAAATCTACCAGACGACCGAGTGCGGAGCGATAAACAAAAATCAACGTAGAGATAACAATTACAGAGAAGATCCCGACATCACTTCCGTTCTTCAGAGCCTACGTGAACAAATTTCTGCACTATCTCTAGAAGTCAATCAACTAAAGTCAAGTCGCAGAGACAGTCATAGCCCCGTACATAATTTTTATAATCGGCGTAATCCTAGCCCCCGCCGAGAATGGCGTCATCCATCGACGTTGTACTCCAATACCGACCGCCAACACCGATCCCGGTCGAACGATCGAACGGACAATAACAATGAACTTCACAAAACAAACGACTACTGCATATACCATAAAAAATTCGGGCAGAGATCATTCAACTGCATTCCACCATGCACATTTCACAGGGATAATTCAAAAAACAACGGCAACGCCACACAATAAGTGTGATTTTGCTAAAAATTGCAGTCCATCGTAACTTTCCTTACTTACGCACAAGTAACATAAACACTTGTAGCTATTTAACAAGCACAGACAACAGATATCACCAGATAACAAGAAACATGCGACTGGACGAGATCCAGTAAACGGGCAACGAGCAACTGGGAACTGTCAACATATATCACCAGATAACAAGAAACATGCGACTGGACGAGATCCAGTAAACGGGCAACGAGCAACTGGGAACAACAAATCACCAGATAACAAGAAACATGCGACTGGACGAGATCCAGTAAACGGGCAACGAGCAACTGGGAACAACAGGAATACTAATGGACTCACGAATATCTACTGAATAGCTACGATCTCGAATTTTTTTTTAAAGAAACAAATCGTTTTTTCACCATCTTCTCAACTTCAACATCTCCAATAATGTATATATACAGTAGCTGACACAATATCTCAATCTGAAGAGACTAACTGTCCTACTACAAGCAACCAAGGATTGCAGGGAAAGCGCAGAGTCAACCTGACGATTATATTAAGGCAAAAGATGACTCCGCCCTCGTCCTATGTTAAATTAATGTTTCCAACTGTGACCGACTCAAACCTGCATTTTTCCAAAATTCGGAGGAAATACCGCAAAAAACGGCAAGCACACTGCCCACAATAACAACAAGAAAAACACGCTGTGGAAGACACGTACATTTTCCTGAAAGGTACCAGTCGTAAAAGTAATACTTGGCAATACTTCAATTAAAAAAGCTATCGTTTAAACAAATTAATTAGAAAACTTATATTGATGTATCCAAAATTTATTATACGATTTGTATCACTGTACCTCATAATTAATTAAAATTCTAACTAACTACTGTGAAATAAAATTAAGTTTATTTAGGTATTTAGCTAGCGAAACACCGCCATATAAATTATTGTATTATTACGTAGTCAGTATTTCTAACAAATAATAATAATATATCAATTCATTTTCGTATCCCGAATTCTGAACAGTATACAGACTACATTTTATTTGTAAATAACTAATTAATAATAATAGTAAGGTATATCAAATTTAGCAAATAAGTTATCCAACCTGTAAATAATTCCTGTTAATTTCCGATATCTATTAATTTTACGTAGTGTTATCTTATTAAAAAGAAGCCACATATTAGATCGGACCGTCATAAATGCTAACCAAACTGTATCTGTTTAACAATAACAATATAATAAATAATAATTCGACATTCCAATACCACTGTGGAACTACGTACCTAAAGTCAGGTAGTAAACAAAGACAGCACTTGGAATTCGAATTATTATTTTCCCTCGATTAAAAACGAATTCACTCCTTAGTCTAAGATTTATAAAGTTAATTTTGTATAATATGGTTCATGTATTTTATTTATATTTTAATATTACGCATAGTTAAGTTTACTTTCGTTGAAATTGTATAAACGCATAATAAGTATGTACCGAGTCAGCCAGCAGCTACTCGCCTTTGTAAATAATCACCGTTATGCATTCTAGCAGTACCTACCTACCTCAACACTATATGTCTAGCCGTAAGAAGGAACGAGTAATAATAATTTTAATCGGTCAATACCGACTGAGAAATAGGTACTTACTTCTATTACTAATGATAATTAGGACTTGTAAATAAATAACATTATAATTTTAAAACATTTTGTAACTTTGGTTATTTTTTCTTTTTATAGGCATGTTATGTTCTAAGTTATTGATGTAAATTTAGAATTGTTCACAAAACTACTTATGTAAAAATTATATTTTCAACTATGAAAAACATTGTATATAGATATGTATATCTCAATAACATACTAAACCCTATTTAGGTGTATATAATTACTTTCTTTTCGTATGCCATATTTTGTTATTCGCGTGCAACGCTGGTGGGGAGGTATATGGCAGTACTTATTCACATTACTTATTTCACGCGTATGGTATCCCAGATGACCAACACTAAATGACACCGATTGCCCCGAGAGAGGATCATATTATTATTCCGATTCTAGTACTCGATCCGTCCGGTTGCACGGCAATTTTACCTCACTACCAGTTTGTACACGAATCTATATTCGTTGTAAATAATATTTTAAATAAAACTTAATATCGTGGATAACTAAGTGTTTTCAATTAAACATCATCATTATTATAAGTCTGAACACAAGATCACGGCTTGGAAGTGCCGTGATCTCAAGGAGCATTTTAACCTCAATATCGGTAAAGTATGAAGGCAATCCTGCCTGACGTGGAGGGGACCTCTTCATCAAATACTCTCCATCCACTCATACATCAACTAAAAAACACTTCCAACAAATATTTAACAGTTTTAACCAATAATGAAATGGTGTCATTTATTCACCCTTATTAAGTCAAATTCCACCCTGTTAGTTTTGTTTTCCTATAACAATAATCCAGATTTTATAAATTTTTAAAAAATAAACCAGTCTAAAGATGCTTATAGCCCGATGAAACCATTGGAACAAAGTTATAAAAATTCTTGTTAAAAACATTAAAATGTACTACACCACATATTTACGGTCTCAAAAAAATCTAGACAGTACAGATAAGTTCGCACAACCTAACACGTATTCAACGTCTAAAAAAGTACCAATTTATAAACTCAATAATATAACTGTTCCAATGGTTTTTGAACTCTCGAAACACACCTAATTATCGTATCTTGTGCCCAATTAGCAATAATGTCCTTTTTCGCCGCCAGCCCATTACCAGGAATTGTCTTTTTTCCAAGAGGGACACTTATTTCCCAAATCCTTTAAACCCTTTGCATATACAGCTCTCCCAACAGGCCCTATCTTCAGACGATGTTAATTAGGGATTTGGGGAACGAGTACTCGAATGGAGGCACTGCAAATTACTGATAATTTGTCGAGACTTTTCCCCGCTGTTGAAAAAATGCGAGAGCTTTACTAATTATTCTAATTAAAGAAAATTCTTACGAGGTCTACAAAGTTAATTTAATGTGTTTGTACTTGCAAAGATTTTTTTTCTGTATTTGTAAAAATAATTTGAATAAGTTATTAACTTAATCATTAATTTGTAAAACAACCCTGACCAATAACATAGTTTTTAGATTGGTAACTAATCAATTAAAAAAATAACTTATTTTTTATTCTTTAACGTTTTATCCCATCGCTCTTGAATTCCTAGATTTTAATGCCCCTTTTCTCTTAATGGGCTGCCAATAATGTGTTCTTCAAGTAAACTGGATGTTCGAAAGAAGTTTCACAAAATAGCTCTGAGAGCGGAAAAAGAAGTGTTGGAGTAACATCTGTTGTGGAAGAAAATGTGGTGTTCCCTATTCCTATGAGGTGTTTCGTATTATACAGGAGGTACAAGTAAATGTTTTTATTCGTATTCATTATTTAAATAAAACGCCTGCTCTCTATATTTCTCTGTAACTACTTTCATAGTACCTACTTACTTCTTTATAAATGTAATTGTTGTGCACCTTTTATTTTTATTATGATAATAAGAAACTTGCGTACACTTATAATACCAGAAAGAAAACTTTAAATTACCAGAAATTTACCTGCTTTTATAATAATTGCTAAAAAATGTTTTACACCACTGTCACCGGTATGTTTGTGTAATATTTTGACAATAATTGCTGAATCTACTGTAGCCTGAACACAAATACGAACTGCTTGTTGAACTCTTTTGTATAATTTACTTGTCGAATACTCATAACTACTTGTGTTGTGCCTACTTATGTCTTTCATGCTCAGTTTTTTTATGTTATATACTATATACTTGTTATGAATATGATGCTCCTGTACAATTTACCATACATGTAAAAGCCATAAAGGCGTAAATAAATAAATAAATACAATTAAAAGGATCGATAGTATTTATTGAAACTATTTGAACCCAAAAGTTTAGATGGACTATTGTATAACTCAAATATGTTTTGCTGTACCTAAGAATTCGTCGTTCAACCATTTATTCACCATCAAAAATCATTTTGCCTTAAAAAGAGTATGCATAGTTATTACATTTATTATTAATATATAGGTGCTGTCAAAGGAATTAGAAAAACATAGGAGATGGAACTACAGACCGCAAACCGGCTCCTTATCAATAAATAAATGGTACCTATCTAACGCAATTCATTTATCATGTACCTAGCACCACATTTTTTCAAATAAAGTAATATTTTGCTAAGAAGTATCTGAAATGCAGTATATCTTTTCTTTTATGCAATTCTTACAAATTAATGCACTTTCTTCCATTCGAGAAAAAATGGGCAGAGAAATTTATGTAAATTCTCCAAAGCAATTATGGGGGTGTCGTGAGTTAGCTTAATTTGAGAACTTCTCCCTGCTCCGCTGCAGAGCACTGCAAATAAATTCCTTCCGGAATTACATTTCCAAACCAAAGAACATAAGTTCCCTGTTTGCGCTATCGATCCAGACTTCCCTCATCTCTTTTACATAAAATAAAAATGGCTTCGACTTTTTGGCAACACATTTAGAAATAATGTGTTCTTCATGTAAACTACGTGTTGAAATATCCACAAAATAGCGTTGAGAGCGGAACAAAATGTGTTTTAGAGTTACATTTGTATGAGGTGAGTTGATACCAGGTGCGGTCCCTCCATACATACTGAGGATGCGGCGATTCCCTTCCTTTTGAGGCGTATAATAAATATAATAATCACTGTTATTTATTTATTCAGCATTAAAAAAAGCTTTGAGCTTATTTCTTTGTGCAATTTAACGACACCATCCCAACCTCAGTGGCCAAAAACAACAAAACATTACACGCGGACCGGAACGAAATAGGTACATAATAACAACACCATTATCGATGTTAGTGTGTCGGATGTCACTGTCGCGTTAACGCACCAATACCAGCAACAGTGGATTCTCTGCTCCATTCCGCATCCACGATGTAAGAAAAGTTTAATATTTGCGCATGCGCGTTTAGTTCTGCCTGCCAAGTTTTGCATGAAGCAGTATACACATTTGATGGGAGCATCCAACGCGCAGAAAACAACTTTAATGCGCGTCAGCATAGTGCACAGAATAGCATAACAAAGCGCGTGGATTAATTCAGTACGGTAGAGAATTTGTTCACACGAACATTTTTACAATTTTGCTAGAATAACGGATGCCGATTGATACTTCCGTATTTATTAAGAAGTTTCGATTCTGAATAATCCTCTCACAGGACAAAGCTATGAGTTACTTCAACTCTGTAGCAAATAAATACAATATGCTATTTTCCCATGCATTGTTTCAAACGTGCGACCTTCAGTCCCGAACCAAGGATCTTACGCCACAAAGTACTTAAAAATGTTTAATTAATTCCAAATATAAACTTTAAAAACTTAACTATCGTTTTATAAAAACTTAATTATCGGTTATTGGAAATCAATCAGAGAATATTGGATGAACTCCACCGTCAAAATAAATAATCAGACCTAGATCTGGTTAAAGGTAGAATTTTTTATTCAAAGCAATTAAAAAAAAAGCCTTAAAGACTTTGAAAATGAACTTTTTATTGATTTGAGCGCGATACAGAAATTTCCTAGAAGTGTGATAAAAAAGCACGATTTTATCGGTTTATCTCTTAACTAGATCTACAGCAATTTGAAAGAAAACTTTCAACAATTTACGTATATAAGATAGACCGATTAAGTTTGTCTGCTCAAGAAAGAATTTTGGTAGGTAGTCGATAAAGTTTGATCAATTTTACCAGAAGTTTATTTCGAAGGCTTAATATTAAAAAAAAAAACGTTATCTACAAAAAACATATCACACAACTTTGTAAACGAAACTTGTCAATAATTCCAGGGCTTAAAGTCAAACAAAATCTACAAATAATATACCAGTCATAATTATCGGTATGTCTTTTTGTATACAACGTTATTTCATTATTAATTTTGTTTTTAATTTTGTTTTTGATTTTGTTTTAAATTTGGTTTTTTGAAGTGAAAACTTCTTTAGCACCGTTGTGATTTGAAACTCGATGAAACGAAAAATAGCGATACTAAAAAGAGACAAATACATACATTCATAGGATTTAGCCTGCCTGAGAATGAGATAGTATAATCGTATATTATATTATAGAATGAGATAGTGTAATCGGTCTCTTCTTTGTTCGGTGCTTCGTAGCCTCAGTCAGTCTTCTCTTTGTACATTGTTTTGCAGCCTTCCCACGCTTTTTTTTACTTTAGTTTTCTGAAGGTTTCGCTTCTACCGCGTGTGAATTGCACACCCTGATTTTTTAAATTTTGTTTTTAATTTTGTTATGTTATTTTAGAATCTAAATCTAAATTTTAGATGGTCATCGTAAAATTTAAAAAAAAAAATGTAAAAGCCCAGCTGGACGTGAAATTCAAAATAAATAAATATTTTTTTACACAACTTTGCAAGACCTACAATTATTTTTATGTGTTTTGTTGTGAAGGCGCCGTAACCGGCCTCAAAAAGAAGAATATGGAGAGATATGTCATTACGAATGTTAGAGTAGCGCGCTAATATTTAAAGCGACAAAATCGATGCGAAAATTCTGAAAATGTTTAATAAAACACGACTCGTTTAAAACAGAGCAAAAATCTCGCGGGGGTTGTCGTAAACAGCATTTATAGAAACACTGTTAATTTTTTCATTCATATAACTTGTAAAATAACTGAAACAAACGTGTTTATAATAATTTTGGAAGCATACTTTGCAATTTTTTTCTATCGAGGGAATTTTTTATAATTTGCGTTTCGGTGCGGGGAATGTCTTGATATTATCTTTAAGAATAACATATATTTTTTTAAGAGCTTTAAAACTTAAAATGTTTAAGGGAGATATGTAAGAAATCAGTAGAAATTCGGTTGGCGGCTGCTTAAGATGAAGCCATACTAAATAATGCAAAATCATACAGAATCACATGTTTTTGTTTTGAAAATTTGATCGCTTAGAATTATTATAGATGCTTCAATTAAAGACTGCATACCTTAGCCCTTAAAAATTTGGTCATTTTTTTATAAGTCTTTTAATAAGCCTAGAAAAAAATAAAGTATTAGGTCTATAAAAAAAACTTAGTCAGTTGTCGCCCGGATTCCGGACCGAAAAGATGTTGCCCTGTTCTCTGCGTCGCGTCGCTTCGTTCTGTAAAAGTGTACTTGCGGACCGTTGTTGGCTATTGATTATGGTTTTTATTGGTCAGCAGCGTCAACGCCCTAAAGTCCTTTACTCTCCTCGATTCCGAATGGGTCCAGTACTAGGGGATCGCCTTAACGTTATTTGACATTATTGAGCTTACTTCGAGCAGTCGGGCCTTCCCACAATACACTTCTATCGACAGGTTGTACCTCTTCAGTGGTTGTGAGATAATTCTCACAGCATATAGGTACAGTGTGGCTTCAGACCCGGTATCAGATTGCCTATGGCAAATAACAAGGAATTAATTGCCGAGGAACGGAATATTATTACATTATTCCTCCGTGTTTAAAGCCGGATGGATCTTGTACATCTTGCTTTATTTATTGTTGCGAAAAATTAACAAATGGCGCGTTGAATTATTAATCTGAGAAAATTATTAATAACCTCCTCCAATGTAAATCCCGCCTTTTTAATTGCGCATCATGTTCCCTGATAAACTGCGCAGTTTCATTAGCTTCAGGCACAGCAGTAATGTTCGTTTTCGGCCTATTCCAACCGGGGCGTGAATTAATAACACCCGCTTTGGGTTTGAACTTTCCATACAATTGTTTTGTATATCGAGATGGTTATATTTTAACACGCCGTTTGGATGTATCTCTTTTGAGATTACATTTGCATAAATGTTAATGTTCGCGGAATGAAAACAACGCGCGGAGATGCTTCGGGGAGTAGCGATTGGGACTTTGATATAAAACATAAAAGAATGGCCTTTGCTTACTTATGATAACCGACTCCTTCTTCTACAGTTTTTTCACAGTTATTGCCATATTTACTATAGTAATCTAAATGCACCAGTATATAGTGTACCGGATGCCCAGTGTGTAGTGATCTATCTTTTATAGATACCCAAAATTACTCTGATGTGTGAAGATAATGAGAAGACGAGGGTAGTCTTATTTATCTTCCAGGAAGCCTATAGGACGAATAGACAACAAACACACCCTTTTATGCATTACTCATTCTGTCTCTCTCGTACACGCATGTCTCTTTCATACCTTGATATACGTTCACCACATTTACGCCAATATTCATTTTGAAGTGAAACTTCTTTAGCCCTTTGGAATTAGTGATTTGTGTGATTCTTGTCATAATTAGTTATTCTTTAGTGATTTGGAATTCGGATGAAACGGAAATGACGCATTACAGCACCTGCGAAGCATCAAAATGCGCTCATTGGCCGCTTTGATTATGATATCACTTTTCAAGGCTCCTATTGGTTAAGGTTAAGATATGAAACGACGCTTGGTCTGCGCTCATTGGCTGCTTTGATTATGATCACACTATTCAAGGCTCCTATTGGTTGAGACTGTTTTGATAATGTTTCGCTTATATAGAAAGATAAACGATATTAGATGGAGCCTGTAGATAGATAAACAAAATTAGATAGAGCCTAAGAAATCATAATAAATTGTACAGCGCCATTGAGGTGATTTTTCACAAACACGGCGTTCCACATCATCCAATTATTATTATTATAGAGAATCCATAGAAACTATTTTTTGGATCTGTACATTTTTTTTCGACAACTTAAGAGTTAAAAACGTTTTGGAACCAGGTCTTCGTTTGACGTATTTTAAAGACAGTAAAAATTTGATGGTAACACTGCAGCTACCATTTTTTTCCAATTTGACTTAAATTTCAACTTTGAACTCGATTCACTAGAAAACAAAAACAAATTAAAAACAAAATTATACCACAAAACCAACTCCAAATGCGATGTACATAGATTCACCAGTTTTCGGACACCAAGTTCGAATATACCTATACTTGGTTATTAGCGGGCCCACCTTTCGAATTCCTTTTCAAAGTTCACAGATAAGTCTTGAGCCAAGCGTATGAAGCTTTTGGCGTTATTCTTGTAATTTATGGTGAGACCCTTCTCTACTACCGGGTCTCCTTTGGTGTCGAGGTGCCCGGAAATGACCGGGGATACACGGGGAGACCGTGGAGACACGGCGGATAAAACTGCAGAGGGTCAAAGTTTCCTTAAGAGTTTTCTTCGCTTCCCTATGATGCGGCTTTCAATTTCCGATTCGGGAGACGGAATCGAATTTCTGAAAACTTTTTGGTCGTTTGTGGCAGTTTGAAAAGCTAGTTCGCGGTGCCAAATTGAAAGGAGCTTTGAAATATTAAAAAATATATTTAAAAAAAAACAAGTTCGTTTAGTTGAACAGGTGTAGGTATCTACACTAATACAATCTATGTATATTTACCACTGAATATCATATTTAAAACGATTTTATTGAAGCTTCACGGTTGTATTTTAAGCTTTCTTTGGGCTTTTAGCTTTCTATTTATACATCTTTTTTCGGTTTATTGGAAAGTTGAATTAGATCATAAAAAATTACTACCTACCTATTTAGAAAAAATATATACTATACAAGTGGGTGTAAAAGTCATCATCATTCACAATAATCAGCAGCGGAAGGTGCTCTAATTTTTGCAAATGGCATCTTATATATTACGACTTTGAAATTTGTGAAGTAAAAACAAGCATAATAAATATTGCACACTCTGGATCGCTATACTCCTCAAGAACGTGAGATAATTGTGTCAAATCTTTTTTTTAAGTTAAGTGCCTTATGAAATCGGATTAGGATTTTTACGCCATCTTGGGCGAGTGTTCTCTAATGTCACATGTAGCTGAGCTTTAAAGCTAATCGTATACACTTGAACACCAAAACATTATATGTATTAGTGAAATATCATTTGGGCACCATATGACAATTTATACGATTCACTTATTCAATAATAAATTAGTAGATATCCTTTCGCATTAGGTGAATCAGATTCATTTTTCCAGTTTTATAGATAAAGCCTTTGGAAGGTGAGAAATCTGACAAAAAATATTAACATAAATTCAAAACTTTATCTGACAGTACCTACATCTCTCTTACCGATAATATTCCCGCGCATGAAGGAAGTAAAAGTGCTTTTTAAACAAAGCTCCGTAAGAGCGTTTGCTTAAATAAAGAGAGAACATTTAGCCTTTTCATATGGAGCAGAAAAGCTAACGTAACTAACTGCAGTTTGTTAGAATTGCCTGAGAAATGTAGAGAAAGATTTCACCGCGGAATATTCCATTTTGTTGTTCTAGATATAATAGCCTTAGTGGCTACCAACTACTTCCGACTATACCAGCGTAAGTTCATATTAACTGTTCGCCATTCCGTTGCATTGTTGGGAGAACGGAATTTTTAACGTTTATTCTATACTCCGGGAATTTACCACCACTTTATACTAACCCATTTTCAATATTGTTCGCATCGTAAGAATTTTAATTGTCATTGTCACTTTCCATTTATTTCAATCGGTACAAATTGGTGTTATTTGACATATTAGTTTCGGGCATAGTGAAGGCACTGTTGACAGATTATGTAACTATTCGGTAAGGCAGAACCCTTGAGGTGTTTTTTCACAAAAACGGCTTAAATTAGATCTCTAGACCTGCAAGCAGTTTGAAATAGTCATCAGTCTCAAGGTCAGATACGAATCCAGACCAGACATTCGCCTCCTGGATGTCCATACACCCTTCATCATTATAAAGATCTAATAAATAGACACCGTCCTTGTTGTGACACGGGAGTTTAATTTCAACAGAATAATCACAGCAAACTTTTTTAGAAGATTTCCACATTTTTAAACTAATGAAAAATGTTACGTATTGTAGGGCCTTGAGGTAATGTTTTTGTGACAAAAAAAATGGCTACTATGACTTAGCATACTAGAATTGGTCAACACGTGTTAAGCAGCTGAAAAACCTAAACACATTACCGTATAGTTCATTATTTGCACATGTTTTATTTATATTTCATCCCAAGATGTCATCGGAGGGGACCCCACCATTTTCCCAACGGCGTGATAAGGAAACATGGTTTCCTCCTTCACCGCATACGTCAAGACTCTACTTTTTTATTGAACGAAGCTACATTCATTTGAACGACTCTCCAATGTCCATGCATACGGGTTAGTATGCAGTACGTCAGTAAGCCAAAGGCAACACTACTAGTACAACAAAAACTTGTGAGGCGAAAGGAAACGGGTAAGAGGCAGGTTGTCAAATACCTCGCCATTAGCTCTTAGTATAATGAGAAACTACAGTCTAATTTTACTAAAAATCTTAAATATCTTAAAAATCTTAAATACCAGCTTTAATAGTTAAAAAGATTTTCAAAGTTTTAATTTTTCAATGCTCGCTAAAACTCCCGTAATGCTAAGTTTACACGTAGCCAGTGCTCTGCCGCCAGTCCTACAGACAAGCCAGCGCTTGCCCGGCCCGTGTTGTTTAGACGAGGCCAGTCATTTCTGAATTTTTCTTGTAGTGATCACACGTTCGAAACAAAAATAAATTCGGGACAAATCCGGCTGTTGAAGAAAAAATGTTTAAAAAATATCTCTGCAATATAATTAGAAGAGATAATTAATATTATAGAGGAAGTAATCGTAAATAAAAAACGACTTTGGACAAGAAAATGGATAACCGATAGAACCAGTTCTGGAGCCTCTGCTTTGTTTATTTATTTATTCAACGCCCAGAGGGCTTTAACAGTAATACAATTTGTTTATAACAGATGATTTTTAAACAGATAGAGAAATGATAAGAATAAAATTAGATAAAAATGCACACAAGTCACAAAAATACAGCGATTTGATAAGTTTACAAAAATACATATATGTTTATGAATAGTTTTGGAATAAGTTTTTTACAAGATCCACAAAATTCGCCAAGTTGATACAACAACAACGAGATTAGAAGATCCTTCTGAGTACAGGTTGGCCTTGCGAGTTACGACTGAAAACTTTGACGAGTTACTTTCACTTAAAGAAGGCTCAATTCAGCGTCAAGACACTCTGATGAGAGAAGTTTCATCTTCAGTAAATTTTCTCGTCATTTTAAAAGAAAGAAAATCTCAACAAACGAAAACGTGTATACACTCCACGGATATGCGCCAGTGACTGGCGCGATGCGTCTACACGGGTTGCAATGCTGGCACGGGGGCTGCGGGGCATGCGGGCGGAGGTCACTGGCTTGAAAAATAGACGCGCGTTTTATTTTAGCCAGTGCTGGCTTGGCTTGAAAAATTTGTACCATACTTAACGTTACAAGGAAACTTGTGAGGTCACAAGAAGTACAATTTTTGTATCAAAAGATTCAACTCGGCACTAAATTGAGAAGGACTTGTAATAATAGTTTAATTTATTCATTTATTTATTTAACGCCCAGAAGGCTTTTACATGTTGGAAGTACAATTAATTCATGACAGATGATTTGATGAACAGAAAAGAAATAATAAAAATAAAATTTTATGAAAAACGTACACAAGTCATAAAATACAGCGATTTGATAGGTGTACAAAAATACAGGTATTTTTAGGAATAGTTTTGGAATACGTTTGTACTGTACAAGATCCACAAAATTCTCCAAGTTAATGTTAAATATGTCAACATCGCCTATGTACTGATGCTGCAGTAGAATAGTGAATTTTGTCGTTTGAGTATTCATAAGTTTATGAGCTTCAGGAGTTCGTAACAGTTGAATTTAGATTTAAGTATTTTTATTAAAAATGTTTAGTCGTTTATTTATTTATTTATTCTTAGTATATTTACATTACAAAGGTATAAGTATATTTTCCATACTAGGAGTTCACCTGTATTGTTTATTTTACGTCTGTCCTCTAGTGAGTGTATTTTTAGAATATTTAGTAATAAATTATATTTTAAGTCTTCTAGTGGGATATTTAATTTAAAATTTATAATAGTCGTTCTCTTTCCTTTTGTATTACTGTATCTAATCTGTATAATCTTTTATTAAGATAACACCACGCTTTGTATTTGCGTCTAAAAGTTTACTATACACTTCCAAATAATTGTATGTATTCCAAAAAGTCATAAAAATTTGTCTTTTTTTTAAATTATTGAAATAAATAAACAGAAGTGACAATATCCTTTATAATACATTTGTGTAATTGATAATATTTTTTAAATTGTTTCATATAAAGTGGTATTTGTACAGTTTACGAGAGAAGACAATCGGTTATCGACTAAATAATCGTTAAAAAAATCCTATATTTTTGACATCAGATTTTTAATTTTTTTAATTACACAGATTGTTTGTAATATAATATCAGCTTTCAAATCCTGTTATTCATTTTGGTATGCATTAAAAAACATCGTATCTATTAGATTCAAAAATTTCTGATAACAAAACATAAATTTTTTTATACAAAACCAATATTTAAAACCCACGTAATAATAGCCCGAAAATTGTGAATTTTTAACGCAGTACGCGTTATATTAATTAATTAGTTACTTGGTTTATATTAAAATTATTCATTGGGAAATACGTAACTCAGTTTATTAACTTAAAAATAATTAAGGATTAACATCATTGATAAATAAATATTTTGTTATTTAGTGTGGTGAAATTTTGTGATGGGAAGTTCGTCATTATTTGTAAAACGAAAATTCCACAAAAAGAGGAAGAAAATTTTCCTGTAAATATAAACGTTTTGTCAAATCTATTTTCACATAAATTATGAAACAAAATGAAGAGCGATGGCTTAAATGACTCACTTGGAATAGAGATAATTTTCCACGAAAACCAAAAGGTCAAAATAGAACGGTAAGTGGGGTTTAATTTTTAAAAGGTTTTTTGCTTCCGACTATAAAATATAATACGATAAGTCTTACGAGAATAATCAACTACAGTACAATTTTTTTAACATTTTTAATAAAAAGTGACATTCTAACTTAAATTTCCAGCACATTTTTTTTGTAATTACTTTTAATAGTTAAAATAATATTCAAAATTTCATTTTCAAACGCGGCTATTAGTAGTTGTTGATAGTATTTTATTTGTTTTTAAATAACGATCTATTAATTCAACGTACAAATATATTAATAAAACTTATACATTCAGAATCAGCATTCGTTGACCTATATTAATATACATTTATCAAGCCATAATATTTTCTCTTAATTAGGCCATTTTATTTAAAGCATCAATTCGGTTTTTCTGAAATATGGTTTGTCATCACGGTTATATTAATTTTTTATTGAAAAAATTTTCCTTTGGTACAATACATACAATAGATACATAAATATAATGAAAGTATATAAAAGCTTAATACAATTATAATAATTACAAATATATATATTTTTTTTTAATTATTCTCCCATAATAAGCAAATGCTTGTGTGTACGGGAGGAAGTATTATTTGTTTGGTTATTTTAATTTATTTTATTTTTTTTATTGCTGTTTTTATTTATATTTAGTACTTTGAAATTTAGTTTATTTAAATAATAAGATAAATGTATAAATAAATAAAAAAATTATAATTGTATAACATGTCATTAAAACTGGGGAAATTTTCTGGATTAATAAAATAAACCGTCATTTTAATATTAAAATGATTTCATATAACTGTATGTTTTCACAATAAATCAAAAGTATAGCATAAAACCAGTGAAATAACTTTTTTACTCTCCGCTGAGTGCTGAACAAGTCACTTTAGGGTCAAGAGCCAAATGTCTTACCATTTAACCGCATTAGAATTAAGTTTGGACCTCTCGCATACAAATGACTAACAATGCATACAGATTTTATCGATAGATATAACGTGGATATTATTCAAAACAACCCTTGCTTCTCCAAAGGGTGGGTTTGATAATAAACCCAAATTAAACCTTTGCGATGCCCAAAACAAAGCCTAATCAATTATTCATGTTAACCATGTTAACATAATATTGATAGAAATTAGGCAATTTAGGCATATCTCTCTGTACGAGAGGCAGTCTTTCCCAAAATAATCTTATTGGTTAGAGAGTTGCATGAAATTTAAAATAAATAAATATTAATAATATTTTTAAATCCAGACACGAAGCTCGGAGGATATTATTTCCCTTTAAATGTTCCCTTGTACTATAATTGTAACAAAATTAAATATCGTAAGAAATATATGAGAAAAGTTATGTTTATCCACGCATAGCTGACAATTTAAAGAGTTGGAATTTTTTAAAAAATAATAATGGTTTAATTTTAGTAATTAAAAACATGTCAAATACTATAAAACCAGTTTTTTAAACTAACAACAAATTTAAAAAAATATATATTAAATATCAAGGATAGGGATGATATTTTCAACAAACCGGGATCTATAATTTAATTCGAAACTCTTCTAACTTTTTTCATAGAGGGAGAGTTTTGGAGCCCCAGAGGTGTTTGATTAACAATAATTATTATGAATTCGGAAACCACATGTTTTAGGAAATAAATCATTCTTTTGACATAAATCAACGGTCCTGAGGAATAATAGAGCTGTTTAAAGTTTCGTATCTGCCTTTTTACTGCTTTTGATATCAAAAAGTATATTTCAGTTTTGAAATTTGGCATTTCATTTTATTTCATTAAAATTCGGAAAATAAAGACTATTAAATTAAAAACGATTTTCAATATTTAGCACATCCGACATTGTTCTTCGGGACCTAAACATATATAACGGTAATAATTACATGATTTACAACGATGTTATAGTTAATTTATTTTATATAATTGTTTTATAATATCTATTAACTAATTAATCACGCTTGTTTTTTATTATCCGGGTACTTAATGCACATACTTGTTTGTCCATACTTATATTTTTTAAATTTTATTATACGTTTATCTTGGTGAAGAAACCATTGGTTATGAAAAATGTCTATTATTTTGATCAAGTAGTGGTGTAAACAAAGTTGTTTATTTTCAGTAAATTTAAATATTTATTAATTCAATTTTCTCACTTTTAATCTCCAAGATATTAGGTAGATAAATATGTTAATTAATATTTAATTTTCCTGCTACGGGAAGTTACAAAACTGTATTTAGCAACAAAAGAAATCATATGAAATAAAAATATATATTTTTAAAAAACTTTAATTTATAGAGATAAATAAATTGAGATTTCCTACAATACGTGTCATCGTAAAATATAACTAAAGTTAAGACAAAAGAATAATTTCAAAAGTCAGAAGACAAAGTTGAAAAGAGTCTGTTGAGCCTTTCTCCCAATATCCGATATTAGCATTTCCAGAAAATTTGTCTCGAAATACTAATCGCAAACTCTTGTAACAAGTTTCGGAAGCAGGTAATCCCAATTCCAATTTACATAACACGGGGCTAGAGTGGCATCAACACTTTACAGAAACACCTGGAAACATTTTACTTTAAAACTTAGTTAGGTAGCCGTGATTGCCAGAGCAATCAGTGATCGGTTTCCGTAGTTTTATCCATCACGAGGATAAAATAATGATAATGGAATTCGTTCTGAGCATACAAATATGAAAAACATGCTAATTTTAAGAGGTAGCATTTATGACACATCCGATCTATTTGTTTGCGAGAGCTAATTGATAAGGACTTTAAAAGGAAGGGAGATGTAATAATGGTGATGCCGCCAAGGGGATTAATGACGCCTTTATTTGGAACACCTTCCAATGAAATATCGGTAAAACTAACACATTATTTTCACTAGACTTCTAGTTCTTCTAGTAGTTCTTGTTAGCCAAAAACTGAGCGTGCTGTACAGGGCCCGCAGATACCTTAATAGTACAACAACTGCTAACCATGTATAAATCACAAGTGCGCCCCACGGTTGAATTTGGCAGCCACCTCTAGTCTGGAGCTACAAAATACCTGAAAAATGCCCTCGACTCTGTACAGAAACGGGCGGTCCGTTTGATAGATTCTCCCATCTTAACAGACGGATTGCAATCTTTAGAGCACAGGTGTCGAGTGGGAATGCTATCCTTGTTCTACCGGTATTACAATGGAAGATGCTCCGAGGAACTAGCATCATAGATGCCTTCGGCACCGGCGCATAGTCGGAAAACAGTTCAAACGCGTGCCCAACATTTGTACACGGTTGAAATTTGTCACATGAGAACGGGTCGCTTCTTCGACTCCTTCTTGTGTTCAACAGCTCGCCTGTGGAATGATTTGCCGGTCTCTTTGTTTCCTCCTTTCTTCAAAATGGATGTCTTCAAGACCCTCCACACAGCATCCCAGGTGACATAGGCCCTGAGGGAAATTATTTTCCTCAGGGCCTTCTGTGTGGAGTTGATGTAAAAAAAATCAAAGAATGTTAGCTGTCAGTTAAGATGAGGGAATGAATCATCGGGAAGACACAAAGAGGTAGGAATACTCTATAATAATATTAAAATCTAAATCTAAACTCATTATCTCTCCACGTAATTAAATATATATCTACAATCTACACATAAAGAGGAGTGTCCATGGCATTGTTTTTTATACAAACCTAAAGTTTTGTTCAAAGACTGTTTGCACGCTAGACCTTCACAATAAGAGGAAAGTCACTGTCTGCTTGAGATTTTAGAAATCCACCTCCATCCTCTTTTCCTGCCCTTTAAACCAGATTTTTTATACTCGATGATATTTTGTTCACTTGTCGCTCAAAAAAGGAAGAAAATACTCTCTGTGATTTTTTAAATTTATGCATAAAGCTAGGGCGATTCCGGGAACTTCAGCTAGTATATGGCATATGACATCTATATAATTAATTACCGCCAGAATAAACTCCATTAAAACAAATTTAATCTTATTTATCATGGGCGATTTATTTCTTAATATTTTTCAAAGAGGAAACCTATAATTGGTTTTATTTTGGCTACATACTACACTAACACTAATGCTAAACTACCAAACTACTAAATGTAAGCTGTCGATTTCCAGAAAAAGAATCGTAAAAAAAAAAAGTAGATAGATATAGTAGTAGGTATCTGTAAAGTAAGTAGTCAATGTTTTTTTTTACATTAACTCTACACAGGGGG
The DNA here is from genome assembly GCA_917563855.2 of Limnephilus lunatus. Classification (NCBI taxonomy): domain Eukaryota; kingdom Metazoa; phylum Arthropoda; class Insecta; order Trichoptera; family Limnephilidae; genus Limnephilus; species Limnephilus lunatus. The sequence goes on along the minus strand of OU830601.1, from coordinate 13,268,812 downwards.
CCCTGAGGAAAATAATTTCCCTCAGAGCCTATGTCATCTTAGGGGATGCTGTGTGGAGGGTCTTTTTATGGAAGGGAAGGATAGGAAGTTCTAGGAAGGAAAAAGGTATGAGAGGTGGGTAGGAATCTAGAGGTCAGTGAGTCCAGGAGTAACGGAGGTATGAATCCATCCCTTCAACTGCTGTGCAAGATGATGGGTTGAGAGATTCTGGCTGGAGTAAAAAAAATACCTCCCTCAATCGGTCTCTCTCGATCCTTCTCACTACGCAGCAGGTGGGCAGACGCATCGAACGCTAAGACCTGGACAAACCTCACCCCATACACACGTCACATAAGTCGCCAAACGTAGCGAACCACTTGTAGTGACCTATGGTAGAGGTGTTGGTTATCCAATAAATGGTTCCCGGAGCGGCGGTACCCATACCCGCCCCCCAAATTTAAATGTATGTATCTTATTGCAGGGTTATTAGTTGCTATAAATCATAGGTTCTATAAATTATTGCTATAAATCATAGGCGATAACGCCCCCTTGTGGCCGTTTCAGATCTTCAGGGGGGGCGGTAGAAAACCAAGAGAAAATTGGGGGCGTTTCAGACTTTCAGGGGGGCGGTAGGAGACCCAGAAAAACCCATTCCACCCCATCCTATCCCATTGGGGGCCATCCAGCAAATGTAACCCTGTCATTGTATCCCATTACGCCCCCTTCATGGTGGTATCCCGTTCCGCCCCACCCCCTCCCCCCCATTGTGGTCGATTGCTGTTTCGAATTCACGAGTTAGTAAGGGGTGGCCAAAAAAAGGTTCAGAATCTATGCTATAAATGATTCCCTACTATCTGTGTAAGTGGAAAGAGGTTAAAACACTTGAATCAGAATTATCGTTTCAATACCATTGTTCTGTTAACAATGTTATGATTCCGTACAAATTTTAATTAAATATTTCCCGACTGTTTCACAAGTTGGGAATAATCCATGCATAAACCTTAAAAAGTAATAAAACGATTTTCATTTCCCGACTTTATATTGCCGACGTGTTGGGAATGTTTATTTCTAAAAATGGCCGAAAAACTTTCCTTATAATATTGTAATTTTGTCACGTCTTATTGTTGTTTGTAGTTAACTGGGAACGCAAAGTGTGAAATGTATACGGAAAACTCATCTTTGTTAATTTGAATGCGAAAATTACATTTTTGTTAATTTCGTTCGAAAAATTATTTTTTTACGAAAATAATTATTAGGGCATTTTTATGATAGAATATTTCAGTATGCAAAAAATGGAATAGCTATATTTAGCGCTGAAAACTGAACGTGTGAAATGTATGGCGCTCGTTAAATTTTAATAATAAAAAATCATTTTTGTAAATTTTTATATGAAAATTTAATTTTGGTTAATATCTTTCCTAAAATTCTTTAAAATGAAATATTAATTCTTAATAGTAATTCTAAAGAGATATTTCAATGATGCAATATTATGTTACGGGTAAAACGATATACCTAGATTTAGCGTCCACATGTTAATTATACATTATGTATATTTATGTCAATACAAAAAAAATGTGGACTGCATGCCTATATTTTGTTAATTCCTCGATTAATTACGCATACGTGATTTTTAAGAGCAGTTTTTTTTCGCTATCGCCATGCTAATAGTTCATTATTCAGATGAGAAACTTTTTTTTACATTAACCCCTACACAGGAGGCGCTTAGGAATATAATTTCTCTCAGGGCCCATACCATCTTTGGGGATGCTGTATGGAGGATATTTTTAAGGAAAGGAAGGAGAGGAAGTGTATCGGACGTAATTTTGTGCTTAATTTATGTAATAAAATTAATGTACAATAAATATTCACGGGGTCAGGCAGTCAGCCTAAGACAAAAAATAAAGCTTGACCCCAACCCTCAGTGTACATACCTACACTATTTAAATTATTTAAATTGACTTTTTCCTTTGCACAAATTCGATCTGTGCGAAGCCGTTCCTATACAAACCTTCGCACGGGTCCAATTTGTGCAAATCTCTATTATTTACACTTGCACAAATTCAAATTTGTGCAACCTATGTTTTTTTACCTTTATAACACTTGCACCAATTCGAATTTTTGCAACCTATGTATTCGTATCAGTATAACAGTTTTGCACAAATATAAAATCATTCCAATTTGTGCAGACTGTTCATACCCTATGTAAAATACAAAATGTAAAATGTGCAAACTCACATAATAAACGAATGATCGGAGAGGCATCGAGAGTAGGTCGAGATAAAACTCTGTGGCGTTCTCAGCTTCGTTGCGCAATAGCGAAACGAACGCGGTGGCGTTTTTACAACTCTAACAGTCAAAATTCTAAGAATTTCATCTCAGTTCGTAGAATTGAGATGAACAAAGGACTGAGACGGGCAGACTCCCGTCTCTGGACCCTTTAAATACGGCTGTTAGACCGCCAGATCGGCAGAGCTCCAGATCTCATCACCACAACAGCATCTCGCCTTCTCTTCTGCCTTCTCCGATCGACCCCTGGACAACTTGGACTTTTCTTCTTGGCCCTGGCCGAACCGCCCTCCCTGAAGACTTCGAAAATTACAATTGGTCGATCGCCTTTTTCAAGGCGAAGGTTTCCCCTCTACCTCTACCCCCCTTCCGCCCCCCTTGCCTTCTACCTTTCTCCCTACATTTACCCAATTTTCCTGAAATCTCCCCACTTTTCCCTCTCCCTACATTTTTTCCTCACTTTCTCCCTAGGTGTCGAAGCGGCCAGCCGGCAACTTCCCACTTCATCGTCTGTGCGGCTGGCGACTACAGTGCCTGTCCCGTACAGGAAGTTTTGGAAAAGAAAGAGGTGTAGGTAATATTTAGGGGTCGGTGTATCCAAGAGTTATGGACGTTTCAATCCATCCCTTCCATTGCGGTGCAGAGCGATGTTCCAAGGAAAATCTGCTGGAGAGATAAAAGGGATAAAAGTACCTCTCCCAATCTCGGGCACCCCTGCTAAATCTCTAAACGTAGCGAAGCACTTGGGGTTACTTATGACATAGGTGATAGTTCGGTTTTCAAAAAATGGTTCCTGGGACGGCGACAGCCATATCAGCCTCTGGGAGGCAAGAACCCTTGTTCCCCCTGTTTTATAATATAGTATTCATTATCAATTATCGATATCTTCAGGTCAGGCTAGATCTTGTTTTATTATAAATATATTTTTTAATCCGTTTTTATTAAAATATTTCTTTAGAACCAGAACATCATAACTCTCCACCTTCGCTATACTTCCAGTGCCTGTTTACGAGCCCGAACCCCCGGGGTAATAAGTTATTCTGGTTTATCCGCCGACTGACAGCTGAGTAATAATGTAAAGCGAGCATTCAGAAGACTATCTCGTTTAGATCTGAATTAAGTTCGTGCGGATGTGAACCGTCAGGAACAATACAATTATTATTAGTTTGCCATATTACTATTTATAATTGTTTTATTTGGAAAGTTGAAAAGTTTGGTTTCGTGGAGAAAGGGGTTGAAAGTTGAAACCAGAGATGGGTGTCATGACAGTCATGTCTGGTATAACACTATCTTCTAACCTGTCCATCCCCAGTATATCACGGAGATACCAACATTCTACCAAAACTTGAACCTGAAAGATTGCAATTATAACTTAATTTGGCTTTTATTATTTATTTTTTATTTAATTAAGAAAATTATAAAAAGCGTTAATCGTAATGAATCTGCACAGCATCTGAGAAAGAGTGGTGGAATTTTATCAGGTCCTGGACCTTTACCGGAATCTATTTTACTCAAAAACATTTTATTTCAACTGCAATAATATTAATGTTACCGAGATTGCTTTGGTTGTGTTCAGTAATGTTTGACAATGAATCGAATCGCATTGAAGAATTTCTTATTTTCATTTAGTTTAACAATTAACTATTTATGTATGTATATTAGTATTTTTTTTTCTGATATACAATGTATTTTATTTTATCTATTTAATAATCCCTACGAAAAATCATTAGCAGCTTTCGAAAATTGATACAGGGAGCCATTAAGCTAGGAAGGTAAAATCTTGATTCAAAAGGGAACCACGAATCCAAAATTTTAATCTTTACAGATATATTCACGTATCTCTCGACATAAAGATTATTTTTGTATTTTTATTGATATATTTACTTCACACGGAATGGAGGAAAATAATTTCCCCCAGGGCTGCTAGAGATTTTATTAATTTAATTGTTTTGTTTGTTAGTTTAACCGCTCCTAACCATATAGAGCCAGTGAGACTATGGCATATCTAATGAGGGAATGTTGTCAAGCTGAAGGTAGTGGGGAGGGAAAGGAGATGGGGTAGAGGAATGTGAGAAACACCTGGCTTTTCATATCTGTGATCTATTTAAATCTGTGATCTATTTAAATCTGTGATCTATCAATATTATATAAAATAATTCACTCGGTCTTGGATACCCCTGACTTAATAGAACTAATACGATTTCATTGCCCTGGTCGCGCTAACAATAGACTCACTCTACCGTTCTACTATAATAACACACATACATTATCACATTATTACTCACCAATCAGTCGATTACACATGTTGGGAAATGAACATGCTAACATCGGCGACATTTATTTCTTAAAATTAGCGCAATATAAACATGCACTCAAAAATTATTTTTCATTAAATGTTGAAATGAAATGATAATATTTCTCATTGTTCTTTTTTTGTTATTTTTTGTTGTGATACACAAAATGATTATATGTTATTTTTAAGTTTAAAACTACTATTATGTAATGATTTTATTTTTTTTTACTTTTGTACTCGATTATATGTTTATTTATAAAAGGCAGTATAGCCGTTTATGTATTTAAAATAAAATAAAAATAAAAATATCTGGCCATCAAACATGGTTAAAGCCATTTAAAGCTACGTTTCGATTCTGAAAGTATATTATGCTCTAGGAACGTGCCGCAAATATCTAATGCCATATCCAACACATCAGTAAAACAAAATAACAATACATAAAATAAAAATCCGAAAAATATTAATTAGAAACTATGCAATAGTCGTCGGCTGAGAATATTAAACGATCTCCCGTCTCCAGAGAGCCATCAGGGGGATTCCATCCAGGCAACCATGACGGTGCTAATGGCTTTCTTGGTATGGCGTATATATATTTCGTTTTTTTAACTAAACTTAAGATTCACAACTTTTTATACACCACTATTTAAACAAAATAATTAACATATTTATGAATTTGTGAAAATAAAGGTACTCTTTTTGCAAGCTTTGCACCACGTATGCGGTGGCGACTGCGACAAGTGCCTTGTGGAGCCGACGCGACGTGCCGCACTTTTTGTCCATGTCCGACCCCCGACACCCAGACTTACTTTATGGTGCCAAACTTCCCGTGTAATAAATGGCCCGCAGACCCCTCATGAGAAATTACATGCCCCGTGTAAAAAAACACCTCCAAGGGGATGTGTCCCATATAAATTATATCAAAAAAGAGGTGTCGGATTAATCTCACGTGCTTTGATATCAAAGATCAGAAGCCGAAGATTCTAAGGAAATTTACAGATTCTAGAACGTGAATAGTTTTAAAGGGACGTAATCCTTTTAGGGTTTAAATATATGTTGATGTTCGTGAAAAGGGGCTTATTGTGTGATCGTTTTCAACCCTAATGATGGGGGTTGGTACAATGAATCTTACATAAGCCGGATGCTACCGTCTTGAATTTGAATAATATGATTCCTATTTATCTCTAAGATTTATATAATATGGAAGTTATCCAAGTTTAAAACATCTGGAAACAGTGTTGAATTCTATTTATATCTTTGACTTATCTTACTAATATTATAAATGCGAATGTTTGTATGGATGTTTGTTACACTTTCACGCAATAAATCTTACTAATATTATAAATGCGAATGTTTATATGGATGTTTGTTACACTTTCACGCAATAAATACTGAATGGAATTTAAAAATTCTTTCACCAATCGAAAGCTACATTATTTGCAAGTAATATAGGCTATATGTATTGGTAAGCTCTGGCATTATGAATAAGCTGTGGCGTTATGAACATATTTATTATACGTTTATTGTCCGAACAAAAAGCAAAGCGTGTTGCTAAGTAATTGTTTGACGTGGGCTGTCATTTTGTTACTTGTTTATGTTACTCTGGAGATTCCTTTGATAGCAAAAATTCAAATGTGTATAAAATAGCTACTATTCTACATTTCGACCCTTAGCCAACAGCTAGCGCGTATTTGATTGTTACGTTGTAATAGGTGACATCGTGAAAAATTAATGTTGCGGACATGGAGAGGGGGGGGGGGGGAATACGCGAGCGAAGCCGGGGGCAAAAGCTAGTAAGCAATATAACGACCTCAATGGCAAAGCGATCATGACGGATTATTTGCAAATAAGCACAAGGATTTTTAACAATATTAAACAAAGCAGTTTATGACCAGCGACAAAGTATCACAATAATGTATAAATCCATAAGTGTTTTACCTATTAAAGCTCTCTTTTGGTATAAAATCTGTATGCAACATATCCTAGATAGCCCATACAAAACATTGGTGCATCACGTGCACAATACTAGGCTTACACAAATGAAGGTATGATAGTACCTAGATTTTCTAATAAACATGGCCAGCGAACTTTTGAATACATTGTACCACTTTTTAATATGCTGCCATATGATTTGAAAAAATGTTGCTCGACACCTAAATTTGCACTATTGTTAAAAACATGGCTATTGAAATCAGACTTTCTGTATTAACTGACTCCTCGTGCATTTTTAATTTTTTTTAGACGTTTTCTTAATATTTTTTATACTTATTTATGTTTCTATTATGTACTCGTATTTTATTAAATTGCAATATTTTTTTCTTCTATTGTAAGACATTTTATACTGTACTATGTTTTTTTCCACACTATTTTCCTGCCGACAAGCTGCTTGCAGTAGCTTTGCAGGTGTAATGTAAACAAGAAAAAAACCTATTTTCTGTAATAACCATAACTAAAGCTTGGTACAATTGTTAGTTTTTAGTAGGTAGGTGCTCTATATTTTGGAATTTGATGTTAATCGCAAATTCGCAAACCCAAAAGATTGTGTCCGCAAATCTCGGAAAGTAATCGATGGATTGACTCAATTTTTTACAGATTACATTTAAGTAGAAGATTGTAAGCTTTGGCATTATAAAAATTGTTAAAAAAATTACCACAGGTGGTGCTCGAGTGGTTTGAAAATATGTGTATTTCATATATTTTAGTTGCAGGGAGGGAAGGCAGGATGGGAAGCGTATTGAAGAAGGTGGGGTTCATCGGAAGGATGACGAGGGAGGGGGAAGGCAGGGATGGTAGAAAATAACGCAGAGGTGAAAGGGACATGGGAGGGGAACGAGGACGCAAGGGAATGGACATTCAGGGAGAAAAAAAAAATTTAAATGGTATCGTAAATCGTAACGCATACCGGATACCAGCTAGTATTACTACAAAGTTTTTCTAATTTGTTTAGGTCTGACTTTGTTTTACGTGATAGCTATATTAGCGTTCGAAGCAATTTGACTGCATAATAAAAAGCCAGATCTGAATACCAGGATCCTTCACCACCTTCGTCATTCGTTCCCCACTCACTTGAGCCGCACAACATACCCCAATTGGGAATGCCATAGTCTCACTGGCTCCGGGCGGTTGGAACCCTTTTTTCGGTATTCACTATTTTATTCATTCCAGAGCGGAAGATATCTCAGCATGGACCATTAAAAATCGAAATTTAACGATGTTTTTAATAAATTGGCTCTATTTTGTAAAAATTGATATGGAAACTATGTATTAATCTGCAACCCAACCTCTCTCTTTATCTTATATTGCCCATTTTCACATCGCCAACATTTTCAATTGTGCAAACAGTCTGTGATTCTTGGCATCTTAACGTACAAAACAAAGTCGGGTTAGTTAAACCATTTATAACTCTAGAACGGCTAGACCGATTTTTATGATCTTTGATTTGTTGGATTTGTCTCCGCCCCGAATAGCAGGATAGCTATTAAAACATCGGAAAATTCACAAAAAAAATAATAACGAAGAAAATTATTTTCTTCAAACATTTTGTATGGAACGAATTCTCATCTTTTGAAAAAGCTGCAGTAATATTGTGATAAATATAATATTGAATATTTCCAAAAATTCAAAAACGTCAAAGGTCAATGCGCTGATTGTTTTGCTTTTGTTCTTAAACATATAATGCTGTCCCTTTTTCTTACACTCTTGTCACATCTCTATGAATAAACTATGACTAGATTATTGTAACATGTCTATGGTCTACTTCACTTGTGTAATGTCAGGGAGCTAATAAAGAGCTGAATAAAATGTCGTCTGTGTAATAAGTCACAAGTGTTTTAATATCATAAAACCCACATTGAAACATGGTGTCAGAAGTGAGATAATAAAAATAATAAGTGTCATAAGTATAAAAAGTGTATAATAATATCACAGAATGTCGAAGGATTCAAAAGTTCACATGCAGCATGATTTTCATGCATTGTCAAGTCTGATTATTTCAGACAGTATGAATAATAATCAAGAATGGAAGGATTGGTGGAGATCATTTGAAATATACCTGCTGGCATCAGGCCTGGAGGATGCATCAGAAAAGAGAAAAATAGCTATTTTACTACACTCCATCGGATCAAAAGGCATGGAAATATTTAACTCATTTAACATAAATATTGAAGAGGTAACAATTAAACAAGTAAAAGAAAAATTTGATGCTTATTTTCTACCACAAAAGAATTTAACAATTGTCAGAAACTCATTTTTCACAAGATGTCAGAATAATGCTGAGAATATCGACAATTTTTTATTGGATCTTCAAAATATAAGCAAGCAATGTGAATTTGGAGATTTAAGGGAATCTCTGGTAAGAGATATTTTTATTGCGAATATGAACTCAAATTTAAGTCATGTACGTCAACGTCTTCTGCAAGATTCTACACTATCGCTTCAAAAAATAGTAGAAATTGCAAGAACCATAATAATGTCACAAAGGAATGCTGAAAAAATTGCACATCAAACAAATCCAGAACATATCCATCAGATTAGTCGGCATAGAAGTGCAACGAGGGGGTCAAGTCCGAGAAGATCAAGTCCAAGAAGATCAAGTCCAAGAGGATCAAGTCCAAGTCATTATGGATCTTCAAGTCAATACAATCGTCATGGGTCTACGTCACAGTCATCATCACCGTCAATGTCAAGTCAATACAATCTTCATGGGTCTACGTCGCAGTCATCATCACCGTCAATGTCAAGTGGGCATATACGCTGTGGAAGATGTGGTCAACATCATAAATTCAAATGTCCAGCCGTCAATGTCAGATGCAGGTCATGTAATTCCTTTGGTCATTTTGCTAAATTTTGTTACAAAAATAAAAATTGTCGCAATAATGTAAGAAATTTAAATTCACAAACATCAGTACCTAATGATGAAATTGATTTTTGCTCTGAGGGTCATTATGTTGGAACAATAAGAAATATTAAAAATATAAATTATCTAAGTCAAGCATGGCATTTAGATTTAATAATTAATAACAAAATATTAGACTGTATTTTGGATACTGGAGCTGATATAAATGTAATTTCATTGTCAAACTTTCGAAACTTAAATTTAAATACTAATCTACAAAAAGGTCACGTAAATGTGTCAGGTTTTGGAGGTAATAAAATACCGATCATTGGTCAATGTGATCTGGTATGTCAAGTAAATGGAAATATCGTAGAAAATATAAAATTTTTTGTCACTAATATAGAATGTCAATCAGTTTTAGGTCTTTCAACTATTATAAAGCTTGGTATTATAAAAAGAGTGTTTAATGTTCAATCTGATCGTAACACTATATTAACTGAATTTAATGACATATTTCAGGGTCTAGGATGCCTACCACCTGTCGTTCATCTCAAACTTCGCCAAGATGCTGTCCCATGCGTTGATCCTCCGAGGAAAGTTCCTTTTGCTTTACAAGACAGTCTTCGTGAGGAATTAGATCGCATGGAAAAGATGAAGGTCATTGAGAAGGTCACTAAACCTACTTCTTGGGTAAATTCTGTGGTCATAACAGTCAAAGAGTCAGGTAAATTAAGAATTTGTCTAGATCCTAGAAAACTTAATAATTGTATAATGAGAGAGCATTTTCCATTAAGAAACATTGATGAAATTAGATCTAAACTTATAGGAGCTGCTTATTTTTCGCATTTAGATGCTTATTCAGGATTTTGGTCATTAAAATTAGATGAAGAAAGTAGTGATTTATGTACTTTTCAAACTCCATTTGGAAGGTACAAATATTTAAGACTGCCGTTTGGAATAAATGCAGCAACTGAGATTTTTTATAGGATTATGGTAGATTTATTTGGAGATATAGAAGGTATTTTAATATTTGTCGATGATTTTCTAATTTATGGAGAAACTGAAGAAATCCATAATATTAGGTTAAGAAAAGTCATGGAAAGGGCTAGAGAAGTCAATTTAAAATTAAATAAGTCAAAATGTAAATTTCTTGTCAAAGAAGTATGTTTCCTAGGTTATATTTTTAGTAAGGAAGGTGTAAAAGTTGACAAAGAGAAAGTCAAAGCAATCGTGGAGTTGCCGTCTCCCAAAAATGTCAAAGATTTGCAAAGATTCTTGGGAATGGTCAATTATCTAGGTCCGTTTATAGAAAACTTGTCAGAAAAGTCACAAATCTTGAGAAATTTATTGAAAAACAATGTAGTATGGTCATGGGACGAGAATAATGAAAGATGTTTTAAGATTTTGAAGGAAGCTATTTCAAATATAACAGTTTTAAGTCATTATAATCCAAAAATACCGCTAACTTTGTCAGTTGATGCATCAAAATCAGCTATAGGTGCAGTCATTTTGCAAAATAATCGTCCAATTGCATATAGTTCTAAAACAATGACGCAGTCGCAGGAAAATTATGCTCAAATTGAAAAAGAATTATTTGCCATACAATTTGGTTGTAATAAGTTTCACCAATATGTTTACGGTAACAGAGTGACAGTACAGACTGATCACAAACCTTTAGTCTATTTATTTAAAAAACCTTTGCATGATGTACCTGCTAGATTGCAACGTATGATGTTAGCACTTCAATCTTATGATTTAAATGTTGTACATGTCCCAGGTAAAGAAATGTATATTTCGGATACTTTGTCTAGAGCCGCTTTGAAAGATCATTATATACCTGATTATGAGTCTGATCTACATTGTCATGTCAATTCAGTCTATATGAACTTAGCTATCACTGAAGAATATCGTAAAAAAATAAGTAATGCTACCGCATTGGATGAAGCTATGCAAACATTGAAAAAATATTATTACGAAGGTTGGCCAAATGGTAAAGATAAAGTTCACTGTATGTTAAAATCATATTATAACTTTCAAGATGAAATTAATGTCATTAATGATTTGATTTTTAAGGGTAATAAATTAATAGTTCCACAATCTCTGAGAAAAGAAATGTTAAATAAGATACACGAAGGACATCAAGGAATAAACAAATGTCTAAGATTAGCTAGAGATATTTTATATTGGCCTAATATTACTGTGGATGTCAAAAATTTAATTGAACAGTGTCAAGTATGTAATAAATTTAAAGTATCTAATCAGAAAGAGCCATTAATAAATTATGAAATAAATAAGTTTCCATGGCAACAAGTCGGTATTGATTTAATGTATTTTAATAATGTAATTTATCTCATTGTAACAGACTACTATTCAAAGTTTATAGAAATTGCTTTATTGAATAAGGATTCTACATCCAAAAATGTAATAATACACTTAAAATCTATTTTTTCGCGTCATGGTATTCCAATGTCTTTAGTATCAGATGGTGGACCGCCATTTCAATCTATTGAATTTAAATCATTTTTATATGATTGGGATATAGAACACGTAGTTACAAGTCCATATCATTCACAATCTAATGGTCAGGCAGAGAGTTCTGTAAAAATTGTAAAAAATATTCTAAAAAAGTGTAAAGAAACAAATGCAGATCCTTATATCGCTTTATTGCATTATAGGAACACACCGAAAGCCAACTTACCGTCACCTGCTCAATTATTAATGTCTAGAACTTTGAGAATGAATATTCCTTTAACTCAAATTAAATTAAAACCTAAGGTTGTAAGATTTTCAGATTATAAAAAGTGTGTTGATAAAAATAATTCAAAAAATTCCAAATATTATAATGAAAATGTAAAACCATTGTCTTTGTTAAAAACAGGGGATCATGTATACTTTAAGAAAAATCCCAAAAGTAATTGGCTACCAGCTGTCGTTAAAGATATATTAAAATGTAACAGGTCTTATATTATTGAAGATAATTATGGTAATAGGTATAGACGAAATAGAATACATTTAAGACTCAGATACAATACTGGAATCAATAATGACCATCTGTCCATGCGATCTAATCCAGCACAAGAAGCGAAAGAAGCTGGAGATGAGGGACAGGTGGGAGAAAATAATTCACAAAATCCATATATTACGAGATATGGAAGAGTTGTCAAACAACCGGATAGGTATTGTGACATATGAAATTTTAATGTATTTTATGTTTTATTTTATTTTATAAATTAAGAAGGGGGATGTCACATCTCTATGAATAAACTATGACTAGATTATTGTAACATGTCTATGGTCTACTTCACTTGTGTAATGTCAGGGAGCTAATAAAGAGCTGAATCATTGACGTATGATATCTAGACGCGCCCTGTGAAATGCAAAATGACCCCAGAAGCCAGCAAAAGCAGGCTCACGGCCCATTTATGAAAAAGTGCCTGCATTGTTTTGCACCGTTTAGATCGCATAGTGCTTTGTGTTGTACCTTTTATCGGTCTACAAGGTCTACACCGAAACCAATTTGTGTTCCAGCCGTCCGCACCGGCGTTAATTTTTTCAAACACAAAAATATCTAACTTCCGAATGTTGTACAAAGTACACACCGCGGACTTTATTTTTGAAAATGTAGTCAGCTATCTGACTACAACAAAAAAATAGACCATACATATGTCTTTTAGGCAGCGTTTTCATAAACGTAATATTGTTACAGAATTACTTTTGTTACCATCAAAGTTTCCTACGTCATCAAATCACCGCACTGCTTGTGTTCGACTACTAATACATACAAGGAGGGCTAGTATCACAATTTGGAAGAGTTTTCAAACTTTTTTAAAGCGCGACCCGCTTTTAGTAATAAAATAAATTATATTATTTCCATAAATTATAATTATAATTACATAAATTCACCACCAGCTGTTTTTTAGGAATGATCAACCTTTTTAGTCGAAGTATTATTAATGTATCCATTATTATTATGTACTTATGCGGACCTTGGTGGGAGGGTATGTACAACATAACCTGGTTAACTTTTTTGTCGGTGGAGTCGCAAACCTGCTTTACATATTTTAAAACAATATTTGTTTAATAAAACTATCAAAGAGGGTAAAAAAAGCCGCAGCTGAAAATTTTATATCCGCAATGCCAAAACAATGAATGATATCGATTTTTTTCATTTGGAAATGTTAAATTTTGGCGGTTGATTCAAAAAGGACAAAAATTGCCGGACAAAATTTTTACTACGTTCAAGGTCAAACCAGTAAATGGTGTTGGTTTATTTTCGTTTGGAATTACAATATTTATAAGTACAATATTTCGTCAAGATAATTTTTGTTATTTTATAAAACGGAAACCTTTAAAATACATAAAACACAGATTTCAACAAAAAATCGTTGCACAATTCTTCAATTAAGGTCGCAAGTTAAACACTTATAATTAACACTTATAATTTAATTGTATGAAAAAATGTTATTACACTATATTTCTGATATTTTACAAGATATATAGGTATATGAAAAATTTCGTAATTCATTGTTTTTTTCAAATCCTTTTTGAGACATTTTCCGTGAGATTTTTGTCCTATTTCAAACGAGTCATGTTTTTAAGAAAAGCGCGCTCCCTCTAATACTCGTATTTACGTATCTCCCCTTCCTCTTCTTTTTGAGCGCTTACTACTGGGCTTTACCAGAGAAGCTGTATTAAATGGACAAATTACTCGTACGTGTATTGACCATATATTTGCCAAATTTAGAGGCAAGAAAATAACTGCTTGCGTCTGTGAAAATAATATCGCCGATCATTTTATAACTGCTATTTATATACGATCTCATAAACGTCAGGTAGACCTTGCAAATAAGTATATTCAAATCATCTCACAAAAGACAATTGATAGATATATCAGAGATTATAACTGGAGTAAACTTATAGAAGAGAAGGATTGTATTTCATTATATGAAAAAATAAAAACTTTATTTAACAAATTTTACAAGAGTAGTTCTAAAACGATAGTGCAAAAACCGAAAACACGACCTTATGCAATAAATGAATGGATAAGCAGTGAATTATTATGTCATATAAATAAAAGGGATAAACTTTATAAAAAATGGAAAAGTACACCAACAAACAAAACATATGAAACAGAATACAAAAAAACTCGTAACCTTGTCAATAAACTTATAAATAAAGATAAAACTAACTACTATAATAATAAATTTAAAAACTGTTTTAATGATACTAAAAAAACCTGGGACGAGATAAATAATATCTTAGGACGTAAACCCAAAAACGATTGTGATGAAACTATAACACGATATTTGTTAAAAGATAGAACTGAGGATTCTGTGTCAAATGATTTTGTGAATTACTTCTCGGATAGCATCAGTTACATGTTACATAAATGCAATCACAAAGCTACTAATATAGTATTGGAAGAACTACCTCACAGTTTATATATACCAAGAGCTACTATAACTGATATTGAAAACATTGTTAAAAAAATGAAAAACTCTAAAAGCACAGGTATTGACAATATAAGAATGTTTGATTTAAAAAGAAATATAAAAACCCTTGGGCCAATAATTACTTATTTAATCAATATGATAATAAAGCAAGCAAAAATTCCACAAGAGTTTAAATGTAGTATTACTAGACCAATATTTAAAGGTGGAAAACACATTGAACTAGGAAATTATAGGCCTATTAGTATACTACCAGCATTAGAAAAAATTCTCGAAAAATTTTTATCAAATAAATTAAATAATTACATTGAAAAATTCGCTATCATAGACCCAAATCAATATGGCTTCCAAAGAAAAAAAAATACTGAAAAACTACTGCAAGAGTTTTCCAATTACATAAATAATCAATTAAGTAATAAATTACATGTCATTGTTTTATTTATCGATAACTCTAAAGCTTTTGACACAATTAACTCAAAAAAACTGCTAAAAACTCTAGAAAAAAATTGGAATAAGAGGAAATGTGTTAAATTTATTTAAAGATTATCTTAGAAATAGAAAAATATGTACCAAAATAAATAATACTTTTAGTAAAACAAAAAATGTATCTGCAGGAGTTCCACAAGGTTCCATATTGGGACCTACACTGTATATAATCTATGTAACTATAATGAAAAAACTTTTCTCTTTTGTTAAACATTTTGTATTCGCTGATGATACAGCATTGGTCATATCACATAAAGATCTAAAAACTGCAATTGAACTCATGCAAATTGACTTTAATCAACTGTGTAAATGGTCTCATGATGCAGGATTATTAATTAATGCCAAAAAAACCAAAGTAATGCATATAAGATCACCTAATGCCAAATTCCAATTTAATCCTAATATTATTTCTCATAATTTTAATTGCATCCGTAAAAATATTCCAACTAATTGTAAATGTGAAATTTTAGAATTAGTTACGGAATATGTGTATCTTGGTGTTACCGTAGATTGTTTTTTTAAATGGGATAAACATATTAAAAAAAACCTGTAAAAGACTCAGATCAATTGCTGGCAGAATGTATACATTGAATTTTTTCTTACCCATTGAAACACTAAAAATAATTTATATGTCACTGGCAGAATCC
This sequence comes from Limnephilus lunatus, assembly GCA_917563855.2. Taxonomy (NCBI): domain Eukaryota; kingdom Metazoa; phylum Arthropoda; class Insecta; order Trichoptera; family Limnephilidae; genus Limnephilus; species Limnephilus lunatus. The sequence continues at coordinate 13,252,840 of OU830601.1, read as the reverse complement.
ATTATAAGATATGGATTAACAATATGGGGAAATACTTCTGTAACAAATCTGAAACAAGTCCAAATTGTACAAAACGCCATTGTAAAATTATTAGTTGTTCCGAATATTTTCAAACAGAGACATGATACACCATTACTGTTTCAGAGTGCTAAAATTTTACCTGTTAAGGCAATACTATGGCACAAAATTATAATTCAGTATATATTTACCCAGCAGCATAAAGAGAAATTAGAACATAAATACAGCACTAGATTCACGCGCAACGACGGGTTAATAGTTCCGAAATTTAATAATAAGTACGGACAGAGAACGTTTGAATACAACATACCGAAAATATTTAATTTATTACCTGATAGTATAAAGCAATGTAATTCTATGAATAAGGTTAAATATATGCTGAAAAATTGGCTATCGGAAAAAAAATATTTATACTTAGATTGATTTGTATGAATAATGTTGAATTTGTAGATATAAGATGTAAAATGTTATTGTAGCTCCTTGTGTCACTTCTCAACCAAATGCCACATCTAACTTATTCTCTCTCTTTTATTATATCTTATGTACAACTATGATATTGTGACATGTAATCTGTATTTATGGTATATTTATACCGTTAATGTTAATAAATAAATAAATAAATAAATAAAATTATAACACTTAAAATTGATATGTAACTTAATTATAAGCACCTGCTGACAAGCCAATTCAATTGGCTTAGCAGGACTTGTTTGTGATAAAAAAAAAAAAAAAAAAAATATATATATATATATATATATATATAAATAAAAAAAAAATAAAAAATAAAAAAAAAGTATCCGCTGATTTCAGTAATTTTTTTTATTTATTATACGCAAAAAACTTAATTTTTTGAGTAGCTGATTCAAAACTTTAAAAAGAAATTATAGTTTTTGGCTAATACCTTTTTCAAAACGGAACAGAAGCCTTTGAATATTTTTAGCGCAATTCTTTTGATATTTTTTTGTAGTCAGTCCAAAAAGCAGTAAATGGGCTTGCGAACCGCTGGTTGCTCATCACTGTGTTAATGATGAGCAACCAACTTGGGTAGCCCACGGTGCATGGGCGGTAAAAATATGATTTTTTCGTAAATGTTTTCAAGCAAACGATGATTTTTTTTGTTTATTAAACTCATTAAGCTTACGAACCATCAGAAAAAAATGCAGACGCATCTGCCGCTAAGACCTGGACAAACATCACTCCATTAACCCGGGCACCCCTGCTTAGTCACCAAACGTAGCGAACCACTTGGGGTAACCTATGGCAGAGGCGTTGGTTATCCAATAAATGGTTCCCGAGGCGGCGGTACCCATACTGGCCTCCGAAATTGAATCGCTTGTCAAAATAAAGTAAAAAAATATTTTTTTCCAATTAAATTTATGAATGTCTCGTGACCCCCACTTTGAAAACCACTGTATACGGCACAGCTTGTGGATATTGTTCATGCGGCCAATCCGTGAACAACTATTGATGTATTAGTTTGACAGAATTACACAATAGATAACTTGGTGGTCAGTTTTATATTGCCCGGAACTCTGTATGCAAGACGGCGGAATTGGAAGGAGAGTTTTATTGCGAAATTACTGTTACTGGCGTTACTTTATTCTGATTCTTACTATGAGAGGGCTTGTCTAGGGTATACTTGGTCGAAGAGCTGAATAAAATGTCGTCTGTGTAATAAGTCACAAGTGTTTTAATATCATAAAACCCACATTGAAACAACTCTAAATGTCAATAGTCGAAAATCAGACAAACGGTGAACGTATGTCTGCACCCCTCCAAAGGAAAAATACAATAATAAATAATATAATAAATCTCCCTCACATGTATAAAGAAAATGAGACGCCATTCCCGTAAGTAGGTGGAAAAGTCAGAAAATCACAAAAAATATAAATCCGTACACAACGCCAACTCTGACACTGACAAAAACAAAACATGGACAGTTGCGGATTGATAATTGCTTCATTGTGTATTTTTCAACTTAATAAAAAAACTGAATTTAATTCAGCTAATAAGTTAACACGATAGTTATTGATTCTAAGGAGGTACGAAGTTCTCCGGGTCAGTTAGTTGGGAATAAAATAAACTCGCTCTCAGAAAAAAAAAATTGTAAGTCAACATATTTAAATATAAAATTAAATTTTATATTTTCAATCAAATTCGATATAAAACTCATAGGAATAGTTGAAGACAGGAATAATAATACCAGAGTGGAAGGTTTCTAATACTATTGCCTCGTGTCGCTAAAGATTGTTTGTTCCACGCTACTTTGTATTCCGAGGAGCTTTCAAACGAATTGACGCGCTGCCGATCTCCTTGGAGGCTTCTTTTCAAAAAACACAAACATGAAAGTGTATCATAAAGCTTTATTATCTTGCTAATAGCCTTTTACGTGCTTGACACGTTTTCCCCACCAGAACTGATGACATTATAACACTGAATGTTTTCTTTTGGAATTTTATATTACTTTGTCGTTTAGCTGGGTTTAATGACGCTCTTGTGGTGGAAGCTTTATTACTTATAACTCTATAACGTGTTCTGTTACTTCGAAAAATATAATATTGCACGTCATGAAAAATCAAAGCTTATTTATTTATTTATTTATAAACAGAAACAAATAGTACATTAGATATATTTTCAATTGGTGAAAAAAAATTACAATTAGAAAATATCATTCATGGTGGGTACCTATTATGTGATTCATTGAAGTGTCTTATTTATGGTATGCATATTAAGTAATTACCGGGTGATGTGTGTAGTGGGAAGGTGTGTGTATGTGTGTGAGAGTATGTGTTTATGTATGTATGCGCATTGAACAATTTATATTATTGACATGATGCTCTTTTTAAATTAGGGCAGTGAATCAGAGAAAATGTCGATGTTAGAATTTAAATTAATATTATTGAACGTATGAAGAGCACCATTGATTGGCGAATTAGTTGCTGCATTTGTCTTGTAATTGAGCGTGTGGAATAGTTCTTATGCATTTTATGTGCTCTGTAACGTTTTCTATAGATATTATAGTTGTGTAATTGGTAGAAGAAGGATGAAAGTAGACTGAATGCTGTAGAAATGAGATCTCTGAGGCATGAAACTATGTACGATAGTGTGAGAAATGTGGAGATCCGCAAATAAGGCAATGTAAGATTAAGAGGCGGTTCTCCGAATTTCAACCGATTTCTTGCAACCCTACCTTAAAAATTTGAAGTTTTTAAGCTCTTAAAAAAATATTTTTTTTTTATTGAAGATAATATCTAGACATTTATCACGCCAAAACGCAAATTATATAAAATTCCCTTGATAGAAAAAAATAGCAAAGTATGCTCCAAAAATGATTATAAGCACTTTGGTTTCGGTTATTTTACAAGTTATATGTATGAAAAAATTCACAACGGTTCTTTAAATAAAATTAAAGACAATTATCGCGAGATTTTGCTCTATTCTTAACGAGTCGTGTTTTATTAAAGATTTTTACGAGTTTTGCATCAATTTTATCGCTGTAAATGTTAGCGCGCTCTTCTAACATTCGAAATTTCATATCTCTACATCTTCTTCTTTTTGGGGCCGGGAACTGAGCCTTAAGAAAGGAACGCTCGTACGATTTGGGCACGTGGAGCGAATGAACGAAGAAAGTGCGAGTTTAAGGAGAATATATGAGTCAAATCGCAGCAACGTATTTATTGGTCAAACGCATTCTATTATTTTTTTAATCAATTAAAAAAAATGACTTAAAAGGAAGACAGACATTCCCGGGTTACAAATAACCTGACAATGTTTGAAAATCTCCTACTACTACCACAGTAAAAGGAAAATATTGCTTGTGTCGTGATGGAGGACTTTGCCAGATCAGGAATCGAAAACGCGACGCCCGGGTGGGCCCCAAAGGCGATGCTAACTCAGCCACTGACCGTTATAGTTTTGTATCAGAGATCGATGAACCGGTAGATGTAATTTTTAGCCAAAAGTTGTTATAATGGTTTGTGTAGTCTGTAATTAGAAGTTAGAAGAAAGATTATTTTTTATTTTATTTTGTTTATTAGAGAAAGACAAATATTCCCGGGTTACGAATAACCCAACAATGTTTGAAAATCTCCTACTACCACCACAGAAAGCCGAAAATGTTGCTTGTGTTGTGATGGAGGACTTACCCAGCCGAGGAATCGAACACGCGACGCTCGGGTGGGACCCAAGCGCTATGCCCACTCAACCACTGACCGGTCATATAAATTATATTATAAATATATAAACTTATAAACATATATTATAAATGTGTGCAGCACAAAAACAGCGTTGTACAAATCATTCAAATATTATAATAATTATTAAATGTGAATGGTAGGATAAGTAGTGGACGTCCGAGGAAGACATGGCACGAGCAAGTGAATCAGATGCTTGATTCGGACCACGTTAAGAGTCAGAATAATAGAATAGAGCATGTAAGAGACACGTGTGTGGCTGAAGAGAATAAGGAAGGGAAGGATTAGTAAAGCACGTGCCTATTAAGATCTGTTCACCGAAAACGGCTAAAACCATTTCAAAACTGGTGGTAATTCAACAGGGCGATACTGAGAGTATCTACCACTATGGTTATATAAATCAACCTTGAGATGTTTAAAATATAGACATTTCCAAGAAGAAAGGATGGAAGTATTTTAGATTCTAAGCGCTTCATCCGTCACAACAGGAGACCTAGTTTTTTCATACTTCTCAGTCAACCTGTACCGTGAACTACATGGTGGTCTAGCCACCAACAGATAGCCATAATAAAATAAGACACAAAGATAAACATGCACCTACGTATCCTTAATATCCTTCGTTCAATCTGTCGTACTGTGTTTAGTTGGTATAAACAAAATTTGAACACAGCTTACTGATCAAACAATCTTAGTAATTACACCTTTTTTACAATTATTGTCTGGTAAAAATATCTAATAAATAATGTTTTTAAATTTATTTTTGTTATTCAGACATCTTGGTTACGCCTTGATTAATTAATGCTATTATTAACTAACTAACTAACCATCACGCCGTTTCCCCGCAGGGGTAGGCAGAGAGGACGGACCGCCAAACAACTCGGTCTTGGCACACACTCACTCACATTCATACATCGTCTCATACATTCTCTTCTATTATTCTGACTTTTGACATGGCCCGACTCAAGTATCTGATTCACTTGAGCGTGCCATGTCTTCCTCGGACGTCCACGACTTCTTCTACCATTCACATTTGCGTCGTATATTCTTCTTACACTGCTTTCTTCGTTCATTCGCTCTACATGTCCAAACCATCTGAGGGTCCCTTTCTTAATCTTACTCATTATGCATACATCAGCCTTACATTCTTTGCGGATATCCACATTTCTCACACGATCATACATTGTTTTACCACACATACGCCTCAGGGATCTCATTTCAACAGCATTCAGTTTACTTTCATCCTTCCTCTGCCAGTTCCATGCCTCACTGCCATACATCAGGGTAGGTACCAGGACTCCATTGTGGACTGCTAGCTTCGCTTCTTTTGACAGTTTTTTATTAGCGCCAACGGCATTCAGTCCTCCATTAATGGAGTTACCAGCATTCACCCTTCTTTCAATATCCCTATCAGCCTTCCCATCTCTCGTAAACATACTACCCAGATACACAAACTCATCCATCTGCTCCAAGTATTCATCATTCACAACTGAGTATTAGCTATTATTATCTATTCTAAAATAACTTTTTATATTGTATAATTATGTATACACGACATTTTGTACTTTTTTTGTCAATATTTATTTATTTGTCTATACTTGTTTGTCTATTGTTATTTTTCATTTTATTCTGACGACGAAACCATCAGTTTCGAAACATGTTGGTTTAATTTGGGAGGTGGATACGAATACCGCCGCCTTGGGAATCATTAATTGGATAACCAACACCTCTGCCATAGGTCACTCCAAGTGGTTCGCTACGTTAGGCGACCTAGCAGGAGTGCCCGGGTTCATTTGGTGAGGTTTGTAAAGGAGGCGGTGTATGTGCCTGCTCACTGGCTGCGTGGTGGGCCGGATCGGAAGAGGTCGGTTTAGGCAGACCCTTTTACCACTCCAGCATCTCTCTCTCCACCCATTGCCTTGCACCGCATTCGGAGGGATGGATTCATACGTCAGTTACTACTGAACATACTGAATCCCAAACCCTACCAATCCTCATAACTTTTTCCTTCCCAGAACTTCCATTCCTTAAAAAGGCCCTTCACACAGAATTCTCTAAGATGACCTAGGCCCTGAGGGAAATTATTTTCCGCAGGGCCTCCTGGGTGGAGTTAATCTAAAAAAAGTTGATTATTTTGATTAAAAATAAGTGGTTTACACGAAATACTTTATATTCATTTAATTAAAATGACCCCACAAAGTAAATTTGCGATTATTGAAGGATGTAATCGAATGTAATTATTTGAAGTTTAAGTTATCGTAGGAAATCTAAATGTAACAGCTATTTTACCTTCAGACATTTTCAAACTTTTATTGACAGCCTTTTCGTTTATCATCTATTTATCTATCTTCTATCTATATATCTATCTTCTATCTATCTATATAAATGAAAATGAATCGCCGAAATGTATGTAAGCGCATAACTTTCGAATGACTACACCAAATTGGATAATTCTTTTCTTTTGTGTTTGTTACGACAGGACAAGGTTGGTGTAAAACTACTAGAGAGCTCTGGCATTATGAAATTTGTATAAAAAAATTGTAATAGGTGTCACGCGAGCTGTTAGAAAAATAAACGTACAAGGACTGAATGTATGGAATGCGGGAGAGGGAGGGGGGAAGGGGAGGGGAACCTAGGAGTGGGGAGGTGAACTCGGGAGGGGGGGTTCGCGGCTTTGGGAAGGGCGGAGGTGGAGTGGGATGTACGAGGGGAAGGGGACGTGGGAGAGGAGTCGAGGCGGAAGGGGAACGGGACGAATGGGAAAGGACACGCAGGAAGAAACAATTTATTTATTACATGCCATAGCAACGCATGCCGGGTACCAGCTAGTTTAAATTAAAATAGAGTTCTCCAAAAAAAACATCCTCATATCTTACGGTGCCCAATGTATTGTATTGACTAGACTTACTATTTTTATTTTGACACTTTGTCTCACAACAACTCAGAAGACCATTATGGTACTGTGAATGACAAGGGCGGGGCGTTGTGTTTTGAATTCCATTATGGTCCGTTGGCTCCGTGGTCGAGTGATCTATCCCCCGCTGCGAGTCCGGGGGTGCGGGTTCATTCCCCCGCCGGCCATTATGTCAGATAAGGTCTACCTACCGCACTGGCATTCCTCAATTCCTAGGAGATTACCTGCTACCTACCTACCTGAGTATAAAAAATTGAAAACATTATTAAATTTGGTTTTTAACCAAGCAAAGTTCCAACTGAGGTTTGAGAAAGTTGGGAAGGGAAGGAGTTGGGAGAGAGGAAGGTGGGAAGCAGAAACCATAATAATTATTTATTTTTTGTTTAAAATACTTACGTAGGTATAGCAGATTTAAAAAAGAAAACATATGGTTCTTAAAACTAATTACAGTAATCTTCACATGTAGCAAACATTTTCTGGGAAAACATAATTATTATAAACACAATTAAATAATTTAATTAATAAGAGTAACTTTGTATAAACCACTTTTTTTAATAAACAATATCGACATGTTTCAATAACAATGTTATCTTCTTCAGGATATGTATTAACATATATATTAACATATCATAACATATCCTGAAGAAGATAATATTGTTATTGAAACATGTCGATATTGTTTATTAAAAAAGTGGTTTATACAAAGTTATCTCTTATTAATTAAATAATAAATAATGCCACAAAGTTATTTTGCAAAGATTGAAGAAACAATTAAATAACTTTGTTTCAATTCCACTAATATATAATAATAATAGTTAAGATTAAGAAATATTAAAGTGGAATTGAAACAAAGTAGTTATTTAATTACATTTACTATAAATACAGTAAAGTAATTTCTTGTTAACGAAAGTAACCAACTCAATAGAGAAAATTTGAAATAATACATAAATAAACTTAAATAGCATGATAACAAGTCTACATGATGAACTTAAATAACACTACAGTTACTAAATTAGATATACAAAATACCTAAATAAATAAAGGTAAGAATATAAATAATAGAAATTATTTATTATATTTTTTATCTTTTCACTAAATACGTAAGTCAATTGATTCATTTTTTCGATTCCTAAAAGTGTAATTCTCGGTTTTAGCGAGTTTTCAAACGTCATTATTTGATGCCTAGAGTTTCAATTTATCTTCTTGTACCCTCTCCTATGTGAGGTTGGCTATGATTGGGAGCATCTTCATCCTGTGGATAGCAGACCGAAACAACTCTTCGGAACTGCACTCGTACCTCGTATTATGAAGACCTGAAATACGCCGTCTTCATCTTTCATCGATCTTTCCTTATGGGCATTTTACACGAAGCTATTTTTCGTCCCGTTTCCATATTGGTCGTCTTTTCTTATGGATTCGGCATGGAAAAGTGACGTTTTCTATTTAAATTGGATTTTCGAACAGTTTAAGATGGCGGACATTACTAGACATTTTTGTCGTCATTATTTTACGTAATCGTATTATTTGGAATTGTCGCTTGATTATTTAGTTGTATTTAAAAATATTAATAAGAAGATAACATGTGTTTAGAATATTGTAAAAGTGTGATTAAAAGTATTACTGTTCGGTATTGTGAATTTTGCGTGAATTTTTTATGATTTGTTGACGGCAACGGTAAAGGCATTTGATAGATGTTTTCATGTTAACTGTGGGAAAGTTCAAGGTGTTGCCATTTTTGACGATTTCTGATACTTTGAAATCTTAAGAATGAAGATATAACCGTCTACAGCCAAAAAAATGCTAATGAGTCCCGATGGTTTCCACAAGGAAATCGGAATTTAAAGAAGCATCGTCTGAATCGGTTCCGCGACTTTTCATCCCGCGACAAAATATCACCGACAAAATAACCTTCGACAAAATATCCTACGGACAAAACATCCTCAAAAAATATCTTCTATAACCTAACCTTACCTAACCCAACAAAAAAATGAGACAAAAATAAAAAGACATCCCGTAAAGACAATAAATTACTTCTTATTATTTTTGATACATTTTACTATTTTTGAAAAATAATTTATTGTCGTAATTATAATTTACAGGATTTCTGTATTATTTTTGGGCCATTCTATGCCATTTTTATGCCATCACTTAACCAAAGTTTTAGTCGACATTTTGTTGGGGGTGTTTTGTCTGTAGGATATTTTGTCGGGGGATATTTTGTCGAGGATATTTTGTCGCAGGACGAAAACGTGCAGTACCGTCTGAGTCGCCCATTATTTATAAATTTCATGCCAAACCCAGAATCTCATCAGTAATATGCAGTAAACTTAAAAACATATGTATTTTTACAACTATTATTTTTTCATTTATACTCTACAAGCTTGCTTTTTGAAAACAAGCCTTTCTACAATTTATCGTAGGTCAAATTTACACGAAACTAAAAAATAAACGCACGGCTAAAAATATTTTAATTATAAATAAATCACCATTAATCATTTTCCTACCGCGGGCGGTCAATTAGCCCTGATTTATATCTCAATTTTATTGGCACGGAGCAATTTAACTGATGAATGTATAAAATATTCCATCAGTGGTCGGGCCTTTAGCGGGTAGCGGCCCTACCTACTGTTACAGTCTACAAGCCTACATACCTTACCTTGCCCGCTCGGGACGGCTATTAAGACATAATCGCTCGGGTTAAATATTGTCTTCTGCAACAGGCTTTATGTTGTAGGGATGGGATCAAAGTATCGATATTTTGATTTTCTCGTAAGTGGATTTACAAGTAACTGATATTACTAGACCTGTACTTATTTGCGGCTTTCCGCATTTCTACCGATTTATTACACATTTCTTTAAGTTTAAAGCTCTTAAAAAATATATGTTATTCTTGAAGATAATATCTGTATATTCCTCACGCCGAAACGGCAATTATATGAAATTCCATCGATAGAAAAAAATCGCAAAGTATGCTCCAAAAATTATTATAAACACGTTTTTTCAGTTATTTTGCACTATGAAAAAATTCATAGTGTTTCTTTAAATGCTATTTTAGACATTCTCCATGAAATTTTTACTCTATTTCAAAAGAGTCGTGTTTTATTAAATATTTTTACAAATTTTGCTTAAATATTAAAGTTTATAATAGTTTATCTAGACTGTAGTCAGTTGTAAGATATGGTATTGAAGAAATATATTATTATAAATTTATGCCTTGCCCTTGAGATTTCCACAAGAGCTATTAGGTTAGTCCGATGATGGCTCCACCTTATATGGGTTAGAATGACCTTGCGGCCACTCTTCCTATAAACGCTTATGCACTTCGATACGATCTATGCCCGACTACCAAATAAGATACGGTATTCACAAGAAGTAATACTCACTGTGGTGTTTTCTGGTTGGTTCTTATTCGGCGACAGTCACAGATTATCCATAAGCGTGCGATATTGGTGGTTATTTCATATTCCATGATAGAAAGCTGAGTCACGTCACGATTCATGTAGGGAGTTTACACAATGTATACGATAGAAAACGATATGATTTATACTTTATTTCACGATAATAACACTTCGACGTAGAGCGAAATGTGACGTTACGATATGCTCCGATGGTTGTTGACAGACTGACGACTGACGATAAAGCGGTACTTGACTTCTGATGCTACCCTGTACTTAGGTACCCTTAATGTGCGGAATACCGAAATCTGGATTCCTTTCGATCCTACAGGCCAATCGGAACACAGATACGAAAGAAATCCATCAGCGTTATGAAACAAGAGCTGTGTTGCACAAATCATCCAAATATTATTATACCTTAAAATTTTTAAATATTTTACAAAAGCATCCATTTAAATGAGGTACATCCCTACATAACGTATTAGGATATCCAATATCTCCGATCGCTCTACCTGAAGTTACGCGATAAATCATCGGCATACCTTTCAAGTCCCCGCACTCTACGGGGGCCGGTCGACTGTTGCAAAGCCAAAAGAGCAGTCTTCCTGATGAAGCTACAACCACCACCTTACATTATCTACCCTAACTGCCACTACGCTTGTCACACTTAACCTCTTTATTAAGAACGCCTAATTTCCTACTCAGTATGCAGCACCAGTCTTGTAATTTTGTACAAAATGGGGGAAAGTTGTTTGATGCAGGTTGCATTCGTAATTGGTAGGAACTCAGTTTTAACTAACTAACCATCACGCCCTTTCCATGCAGGGGTAGGCAGAGAGGATGGATCACCAAAAATCTCGGTTTAACTATTTTAGTTTTATATTAAAAACTCTCCCATTTTTCATACACCGTCTCACATGGTGACAAGACAACTCAGAATGAAAGCACCTCAGAAAGATCATTAAGTAAGTGATGATAAAAATATAAGGTTAAGTTAGGTTAGGGTTACCGGCTATTTTAAAATTATTTTTTCATAGCTTTTAATGACCTTTCTGAGGTGTTTCTGAGTTGGTTTCATTCTGAGTTGGCATGGAACCGTCTCACATATACCGACCCTTCTATTATTCTGAATCTTGGCATTAACCGACTCAAGTATTTGGTTTTCTTAATCATATGGGCTTTCCCGGCTTCTTGTTCTATTCAAATTCTACTACATGCCCAAACTATCTAAGCGTCCCCTTCTTAATCTTACTCATAACGCCTACATAAGCTTAGCAATATTTGCGAATCTTTATTCCGGTCATAGATACATGCTTTTACTCGACACGTATACTATATAATATATATATATATATATATATATATATACTTTTTTATGGGAGTAACTACTATACAAGAGTCCCAACTGCTCCCGTCTGGACAGTCTGGAGTTAGTGAGACTGTGGTATCCGTGATTGGGGTATGTAATATAGCTGAATGTAGTGGAAAGGGGATAAGAAACGTATAGGAAGGGGATGGGAGAGTGAAGATTGAGAAGTACCTGATTATACAGATTTGGCCACTAAACACGGCTAAAGCCATATCAAGCTACGTTTCGAATCTGAATGGTAGGCTTTCACCTGTTCGATACCGATACTATCGACCACTCTGAAACCTGCCGCAAGCATTCTATAATATAGTCCGGTCAGTGGTTGAGTGGGCATCACGTTTGGGTCCCACCCAGGCTTTCCTTGTTCGATTCCTCGGCTGGTTCCATCACGGCGAAGTACTCCATACGACTCGAGCAAAATGTTCGTCTTACTGTGGTGGTAGTAGGAGATTTTCAAATATTTTCGGGTTATTCGTAACCCGGGAGTGTTTGTCTTACTTAATAAATTAAAAATAATATAATCAATAAATTGAACAATTTTTTTCTGAATTTACTATTTCGATTTTGATTACAACCTTTAATTTTCTTCTTGTTTATTATTTTTTGTGAAATTATAGTTCCGAAAAGAATAAAGTATGATGGCAGGATCATTTTCTTAGCCATATTGTTTAACCTAATGTTATTATAAGACCCTTGTGCGGGCTAAAATTAAAAAGGTAAACATAATTATACATCTTGTTAAGTATGTGCTTTAAAAATCAATCAAAATTTCCACTTTATCGTGGTACGAAATAGCTCATAAAAATACTTAAGGCTGTATTACAAGGCTTAACTGCCATGATAAACCCATAATAATTAAAAGTAACTCTATTTAAAATAGCGATATCTCAATAGGCGATCATGCGTGCAGAGCCTTTTTATAGTAGAAACAGACCCCCACACGAAGTACCCTTATTAGTTACTGTAATCTAGGAATCGATAAAAACTCGTAGTTTTTTTAAACCTCGTGAATCGGCTTAAAGAACCTTAAAATAGGCCATAAATAACCGACTGAGGCATCACTTTTTTATCTGTGGAAAGGGTTAAGCCTGGTTCTTAAATAAAATAAAACACTTTTAAAAGTTTGGAGAGGGTAAATGGTTTATTTTTAAAGATTGAAACTTTTCTCTTTATAGGGTCGTACGAAGACTTACATATTGAAAGAAGTTCCGGAGGTAATAAAAATGTATTTGTAAATGTAACAAGTCAACAAAATTAAGTATCAACTAACGACATTCGTAGTCTAGTGGTAACAGCTGAATACTTAACACTGGATCTATATATTACACTAGCACATGTGAAAACTCATGGGAGAATGAAACATCAGTTCCAATTTTCAAACTGACATAATTTAAAATATTTTCGGTTAAAATTTTATATTAGAAATAGGTTATTACCTTGTCTGAATTCTTCACGTAAGGGGCCATCCATAAATTACGTCACACCTTAAGTGGGGAGGGGGGGAGTAGAAAAGTGTGACATTGTGTGGCAAAGTGCATGGGGGGGTCAACAAATCTGTGACGTCACATGTAAAAAAAATTAAACTACTGTTTTGATTATTTTTAGATGTAAAATTGCGAAATATGTGACGTCACACTAGAGGGGAGGGGGTCTCACAAATGTGACGATGTGTGACAGGGACGGGGGAGGGGTCGAAAAATCATGAAATTCGTGTGACGTAATTTATGGATGGCCCCTAATCTGTTCCAATTTTGAAAATGGAACTTAAATTCAAAGCAATTTTGAGTTCATTGAACGCGAGTTATATAGAACGCATACCTAGATAACCAGAACACAGTATTTTTGATGATGATGATAATTGGATTCGATTTCTCACGAAATTCAAACTTTTACTATTTTCACAGTCTAAACCTTCCTGTAAGGGTGAAAATGTATTGGCTGTTGAAGTGACACGACTTTATTTTTCTCGCATTTCTTGGTCAAACGCTAGTATTTCACAGCGTAATGTAATTTCCAAAGAGCTAAACAGCTCTGCATTATCATTTAACGCATGCAATATTGTTTACATCATCTATTGTATTATTGTTTATATTACATTATATTATTGTTTATATTACAATAAATTATTGTATAGTATTATGCATTATATTATTGTTTATATTACATTATATTTTTTTACGTGTTTCAAAAAATAGTGTTTACTTGGCGACGCACTGAACTAAGTACCTACTAGTAATGTAACAAATGTGAAATGAAGACTAGTAACTTGCTTTTAATCATCATATCTACTATTTTGCAGTTGGCGTTAGTCTAATTATTTTGGGAAAAAACACTTACGCTTGAAAATATTAAGATCAAGTAATTTTTGGCGCCCTTATAATAGTAATAATAAATTAGATTTGTCAAAAAATTTGTACATAAAAATGCAAAAGTCGGTCATTTTAAATACATGTAGGATTACGAAAGATTTTTTAAATATTTATATTGAGGGATCAGTAGGATTTATCGGACCAGTTAGGATTTCATCAGAGCCGAACCCTCTGATATGAAAATATCTGGAGTCGGTGAAATATTTTCCCATTATGTTTCTGGTGGATTGACGTATTGTTCTTGTATTGTTTTATTCTTATATAGTGCACTTACATTGCGTTAATTTACTAGATATTCATTTGTGGAAAAGTGTGTGGAAGGGTTTAGTCTTTCATTTGGGAAAGATTCAACCCGGACATAAAATCTGGAGCACCGTAAAAAGTTTATTTTTAAAGGGTTTTTAATAAAATATTTAAACTAGCGCCATCTGTGAAGGAGCTTATTATGAAATTTTTTGAGTATCACTTAAACAGAATATCTGATATGTTCATGTCGTACATCCATATATGTAATACTTGGTCGAAGGATACGTACAATGATTTTATGTTATTATTGAAACTTTCTTAACATTCTACTACAAAGAGGAATAATTATTATATTATTAAATATATATTATACATTCGAATTGTATTTCTCCGCGTTACTAACAATTATTATTTAATAAATACTTTACAACTTCTCAGGAATAATAATATCAAAGTTTTAAAACTTCGTTCCTGCGCCCAACTTGGCGTATAAAAGTTTCAGCGTTTGATTGTTTTGTGAGCATCCTTTTATTTTATTTGGTGGACGAGGTGCGTCCAGTTGATTCAATATTATATTGTTTGTTTTTACCCTCTGGCAATACTAGAAATTCTCACACGATCGTCGGTAGGTACATATTAACCTACGTGGTATAATAACGCCCTTATTTCATGATCGGGTTCCAATAGGACATATGTATGTATCTACCGCAAAATCATGTTATGCCTACTATATAATTCAAATTCTATTCAAAGTTATATAGACTACCATTCGGAATAAAAAAAATATTTGATACGATTGTGACATGTTTAGTGACCAGATCTGAATAGCCAGGTACTTCCCAACCTTATTCTTTCCTATCTCCTTCCGTTTCCTTCACCTTCAGCTTCACTACATTACCCGATTGAGGGTTCTATGTCACAATGGCTTCAAACAATTTTGAGTAGTTAGGACTCACGTTCGGAACACATAAAAAAAATGTTTAAAAAATTATGAAATTAAAAATATTACAATTTTTTTCACATTAACTCCACACAGTAGATCTTTTCATTTATGTGTCATGTTTGGATATACTGGGTTGAGGGTCTTTTTGAGGAGACGAAGAAGCGAACATGGGTCTTGAAGAGACCTATCTCCATCACCGACGGCATGGACTATTCGATCTCCTGTTGAACAGAATCAATTCGGATATTGCATATTTAGCGTCAACTGTTACCACTAATATAGTTGATATACTTACTGTTCATGTGTTCATATTTGTTAAATTCTCCTTTACAATTGTTTTAAAAACGCATTAAATTGAACAATTTTGTAACGCTTTTGAAATAATAAACTGAAATAAGTTGAATGGAATTGAAAAAGTACCTTGTAGCAATTAATTATCACAAATACTTTGTAAAACCAAATATTTGTTCATCAAAAGATTTCAATGCCGTTCACGACTTTGTAATAAAGACCCTAAGAAAGAAATATAACACTTAATAGCAAGTGTTATTGTTCCTTAGTTGATTAAGTTGTAACCAAAAGGATGAAGATGTAAAAAGGACAACTAAGGATGGAATTTATTAAGGGTCAAGGGCCCAAAAGAAGGACTTGTTAAATAATTCAATTATCTTTATCGCTACTACGCGACGAATGAAGAGGAATTTTAATAGAGAAGTGCCGAAGCTTTTAATGATTTTAATTAATATTTCCAACATCTCTATACATCAAACATGATTATAGTCATCTTGATGAAGGGTATATTTGTATATTTACATAACATCTTTATTAATCACTATTTGTTTTTGTTAACAAACTGAAGAATTTGAGATGCTCTTTTTTCTCTTTTAACATGTGTTTTAACAGAGGAATTCATGGATGAAACGAGGTTTTGATAATTTAGGATGTTAAATACATGTTTTTTTAAAATTAAATACTGACATTATGAAAATACGCTTCTTAACGTAGGTATTTACTTAATAGGTTTAGGAGCTTCCTGGAAAAGGTCATCTTTTTGACTCAAAACAAACATGACAAAAAAATTGAGTAAATGAATTCGCCGGAGTTTTTTCTATATATGGGAACATTGTACACTGTACACACACACCCACTAAAAAATAATTTTAAATTGTTTCTATTGGCGACTAGGTAGATTTACTATGAATTGTTATTGTGCTTTGTGCTATTTCTGATTTGTTTCGTAACATAGCGGTAATGGTGCTAAATATAGATACGGATGTCAGAGAAGTGTAGATAAGAAATAAACTTTTGACCATGTCAGTTTATTAGTTTTTTTTTCTATTCAATTTTATTTTTAAAGGACACTCCAAATGTCATTTTGATACTGAACGGTGGTAGGTGAAAAGCTGTTAAAAATTAATTTTTTCATCGTAATTAAACTCTTAAACAGTGAGCTTTGACGTCATGAAATTACCACTTCAAGCTTATTCCCAGTTCGTAATGCATTTCACATCGCGAACTGAGCCAGTTTATTTGTTTATACCGGTAAAAGCCACAATGCTTTTTCATGTTTTTCAATTGCTCTGTAAGAGAAAAGCTCCCAAAAGAAAAGAGCTGTTATATAATGCTCTTTTCCAGAACGTAGGGAAATCACACCTAGAAACGGAGATATCAAATCAGCAATGTGACATGAGTTTAAGGTATATTTATAATATTTTTGTACAGGTTTTACATATCGTTAATAGGGCACACAAAACTGTACTGCAACCAGTGATGCGTGAGTTTATTTGTGGTAAAAGAGTGACATTTTTCCTATTTTACTTCATTTTTCACTTCAAATGCATAAGAATCACTGGTTAAAGCCTGTCGGGTACATTCTATTACACCATCTAATATATTCCCGTGTATAATACGCCGATTACCAGTATCGCGCGTGGGTTCTGGGCAGGGCGATTTCTCGTCGTTTAGCGAAACCGCAGCGGCCAACCGCACGCTATATATCACTCGGAAACCCAGCTGACTGGTGACCGCAGGTTTCTACACACATTGCACAAGGCCTACCCAGTGTAGTACCTCCCACTGCACATTTTGAAAAACATCACAATATTATTTCTCGTAAACGGCGCCGTGTTTTCGGAATGGATATAAAAATAATAGTTAAGAAAGCAGTATTCGTCAGTTTTTAAAAATAAAATATCAATTTTTGAAGTGAAAGTGTGATTGTTACGAAAAGTGTGATTCTATCGGTCATCAATAAAAAAGGAAACGAAGCATGTGCAACTTTTGCCCACGCTTCGTTTCCTTTTTTAATGTGTTTCAATGTCATATATTCTTTTATAAGTTAGTGAAGTTTTACTTCAGTCGTGATGTCTAAAGCACACTCGTTTTTTTTATCACTATAAATAACGTCGAGAGTTGTTGTTTTGCTGGATGCATTTTTTTCGGTTTAAAAAGCCAATTCAAACTTTTCAACTTTTACACATCGGAAAAGCATTTTTTTTTCAGTGGAGCAAAATTAGCAATTTATAAACTACTAGCGAGTTCCCGGCATGCGTTGCTATGCCAATTTAATAATGAAATGGTTTCTCCCTGCGTGTCCTTTCCCATTCGTCCCGTTCCCCTTCCGTCTCCCTTTCCCCTCCCATAACCCCTTCCTCTCACGCGTTGCCCCTCCACCTTCCCCGCCTTCTCTCTTCACTCTCCCGCAAACCACCCTGCCGCGATCCCCTCCCCTCTCCCGCGTTCAATATATTCAGTCCCGGTTCATTCAGTTTTTCAAACAGCTCGCGTACAAATGCTCATGTTACAAACATTCATTTTTGTATATTCTAAGAACAATAAATCAAATATGGTACCTACTATAAGTACGTATTTAAAATAATATAATTTTCAATTAGATTTAAAGTATTCGATTTTGATTAGTATCTACCATAAGTGAGTAATTCGAATAAATTAATTAATTTAAAAAGTTTTTTCGAATATTGAATTTTGATTGAACAATCGATGTTTTAGAAATGTCATCTTCAAATTATGACCTTTTTGTAAGAGTTTTTGCAAAGATTAAAAAAACTTTTCAGACGTATTGTCATGTGGTTGTAATAATCGACAAACCTTCGCGAGGGTGAAAAAAAGGTATTTTGGAAGTTTGAACCATTTCCTATGCTTAATACGGCAACGCATAGCGAACATTTTTATTTATTTTATACACTTCACAAATACAAGACAAACGTCCCGATAAACTACTTTTTAGCAGTTTGTCTAACGGGTTCTTTACTTTTAAGATCTTATTATAGTGATTTAATAGTTACATTTTTACAATTATATAAAATAAAATTTATTTTTTTACAGAAATATAGATAAAAAATAAATGTTTGAAAACATAAATAACATTTTTAAAGTCTTTAGAATAATATGTCATTGTAAGCTAATACAAATTAATTCTTTCCGTAAGCCAAGTCTTCAGTAAATTTATCAATTGTTTGTTTTGGGCACAGTTTTTAATTTTAGCAGGTAACATATTTAAACAACTGGGAATCATGTAATTTAACGTTCTTTGTCCATATTTATTTGTATGCTTAGGTACAATTAGCCCTTCATTAAAGTTAAAACGAGTATTATGGTTATGTTCCAGCCAGTTAATATATAAAGGATTATTTATGTGCTGAAATATAATTTTACATACAAACATTTTTAGATTTTTATATTTATGGTTTTTTTTTTAAATCCATAGATTTTTTAGAATTATTATCTTCTTTAATAACCTTAAATTGTTTCTTATTTATATTGACTACAAGCATTTAAAGTGCAAACCTAGGTAGTGAGCAGTTTTACCTGAAAAATGAATCACTGCCTCGAAATTGAACTACATAAAATCTTTTTTCGTTGTTAGTTTTTGGGGTGTTACATAAAATCTGGTACAGCCTCTAGCGATACGAAAGATAGCTTCTAGACCTATACAATTTATGGTCCTGCCTTTAAGGGGTAAGAACTTCCCATTTCAATAAAATGTGTCACTTATGAGGAAGGTTACAATGAATTTATCAGCTGTACACCTTTATTAAGCAATTTGGGATGTGGGTATGGATACCCCCATCGCACTGGAAGCATTTCTTGGATAACCAACATCTCTTCCATAGATCACCTAAAATGGTTCGCTACGTTTGGTGACATAGCAGCAATGCCCGGGTTTATGGGGGGGGGGGGGGGTCCGTGAGTTTTCAGTGAGCTAGAGTGCTAAGATTGAAAAATACGACATTACTGTTGTTGTTGTAGCTGAAAATGATTTTTTTTTCAAAATTTTAAGGTCTTTCAGAATGTGGTTGCAGCGCATCCCTGACTGAAAGAATCCTGAAGAGCTTCATACAAAAAGTTAAAATTTTGAAAAAAAATTAAATTCATTTTCAGCTACAACAACGTCATATTTTACAATCTTAGCGCTCTGGCTCACGGACCGCCACTGGTCTACCGCTGCCCCGGGAACCATTTATTGTAAAAACAATACCTCTGCCATAGATCACCCCAAATGGTTCGCTACGTTTGGTGACTTGAAGGTGACAGAAGTGCCACTTACTGCGTAGCGGGCCGGATCGAGAGAGGGAGGCCTTTGACCTCTCCAGACGGACTCTCTCGACCCATTGATTTACACCGCAGTTAATCCGTCCTTACTCTATACGTCTGTCACTCCTCAACACAATAGACCCCAGATTTCTTCCCAGCACTTCCTCTCCTTCCTTTCCATAAAATGACCCTCAACACAGCATCCCCTAAGATGGTGTAGGCCCTTAGGGGTTTTATTTTCCTCTATGTGGTGCTAATGTAAAAAAACGTAAATCACGAAAGAATTTCTTTTTTAATTCAATTCCTATTGAACGTTTGTTGGTATCTTTGAAATATTAGATGTTTGTTAAAAGGTTCATATATTCATTTACTTTCTATTAAATTAAAACTAGTTGAAATAATAATGACTGTAATTGGAGTTAATCGTTTAGGTCCCTTCGTTAACCAAACTATTTAAGGTTGTGTAAAGCGATGGGTCCACTAGGACCAGGCTTTCATGATCCGTAATAAGAAGTTGTAATGCTTGCTAAATTTGGAAAGATCCATTAAGTCCCTTCATTACATCGACCATTGACCAACATTGGACTGCCCAAGAATATGCACAACTAAAAGGAATCATCGATTAAGTTACAAAGCTGGGGTTTTCAACCTTCGGCCCGCTGATCAGATGAGGTATTCTACTAATCTTAATCCGATCCGTGAGCAAATCAAGAAAAATAGTCTTAGAAGATTAAAACACAATTAACAACTTGATTAAGAAATAAAAATGTTCTATTTGTGAAAACTATCTTCGTGCATTTTGCATTACACCAAAAGAAAACATATTTTTTAATGCTTTCATTTATATTTATTTGAAAGCATTTCTCGCATTCCGATTTAGGAATCTATGAATGTCTTACAGGCGAACCGTTTACGAATGTAACAATGGGGTATTTTCACATAACATGAATGCCCTTTAAAATGTTTAGAAAGTTTATTTTTTCTGTATCTGATCACTGTACAAAAAATGCGAAATTTTAATATTTTCATTAATAATTATGATTTTCGAATCCGCACGTTACGAAACGGTTCAAAATGGCCAAAAGTTATTATGACATTGAAAACGTCAATTTCTAGTTAGACGGCTATCACCAAAGTTAACCGGCTTGACGTCAACGCCGCCGAATTTACAAATAAAACAGAACATGTGTTTTTGTAATCGAAAATTACATATTTATAGTCATAGAAAATTTATTAGTCAACATTAAATAAAATTAAAATACCTTAACTATAGTTTTTTTTTTCTTAAACTTTTTGATAATGAAAAACAGTGAAAATACTCTTTTACGTGGGTTTTTACCAATACATTATATTACAATAGGAATACGTCATAATGCAAAGCTAACTTTTTTAGCGTCAATGGAATATCATCGCAACCTACTGGTTATAGGTAAAGCATTATGTAAGGTTTTAAGGCGTTAATTGATTTTCTTTGTAGATTAAATATATAGAACATAATATTAAAACAAACGAACACTTTGAACACAAGAAGCACTGACCTAAACCAAATTTAAAAATAACAATCAGTTTGGTACTTTTTTGTATTAAACTGATATATTTTGCATATGTTAGAAGTCAACTTGAGTACAATTCTATCATCTGGAATCCATATTATAATATACATTTACAAGATGTTGAAAGAATACGAAACAAATTCTTACGTTTTCTAAATTTTATAATGGGTATTCCAGCAATTATGTTGAACTACAACACTTGAATATGCTCAAATTGTCAGACAGAAGAATTTTTTCTTTTTATTTTATTCATTTGTTAACATTTAAACCCGCTAAACTACTTATGTAGTTTGTCAGCAGAAACTTAAAACTATAAATTGAACCTTCACTTTATTTTTTGCCTGTTGCTAAGAAAATTGTTATATTTTTTTGTTAATATGTTGTAAAAATCAATAAAAATAAGGGTTGAACGAAATAGTGGTTTTATTAAGTTTGGTTATGGCAAGCCACAATGTAAACGAACAATTACATACTTTATTTCCAGACCGCTACTAAAAATTGTTGAAAACCTCTCCTATAAATGGTGCGGTTTGTTTCTCCGGACCTCGAGTGTTGATGTTGTTTATGGTACTGGCGGTAAACCGAACGCAGTAGATCACATCTAGTTGGACCATAGAGGAAAAGGGACGGAATTACTGACATTACCGATGAAGGAGCAATGAAACTTTCAGAAAGGCATTACCACTAAGTGCCTCTCGTTAGGAGAAACTATTCCGACAAGCCAAGGGGAAAAAATAAAGACCTTAAAGGTAGAAAACATTAACGATATTTTCTGTTATGAAAACTCCGTTTAATTTGCATTCCATTAATCCTTTTAATAGTGTACCTTTTTGTTTGGAGTGATCTCAACAAAACCGTGATTGCGCCAATTCCCAAAACTATCAACAAATAATTTTCCACCAATGATCCGTAGTAATTTATTTCTTGATATATTTTTTTTGGCTTTATTCTTTTTTACATATGATAGCTCTTTAAGCTATTCATTTATCTCCCTCAGTGTCGTGCACATTTCACTACGCCAGAGATCCCTAGAGTTAGAGTGGCTATAATTTGACTGATTTTAGATAACTTTACATAGGTAAATGTTAAGAAGTAGTAAATACATCTTATTACCTTTTTGTTAAAACCCACGTTCATTTTATAAAAAGGTTTATTTTCTGTGAAGTCTATTTTTGACTGTACGATAAATAAGAAGATAGGTACCTATTGGAATGCGGATGAAATTAAGCAAAATTAAATTGCGTACCTTTCAATTTGCCGTAAAAGATTTTTTCAGCATTTTGTCTCATTTGTGACTTAAAATAAATTGTTCAAAGACAAATGATTCTTTTGGAGCACTGGAGGGAGATTTTCAGACAATTTTAATTCGTTTTATCTTTATCTTATCGACGACGGTAAAAAGCAAAGCAATTCTGTAAACCCTGAATATGAGCAAGAACTTTGGTACTGCTGCCAGACGCCGCGGATAGCGAAATCGTGCAAAATGAATTATTAATTTGAAGAACTTCTACCATAATTATGGAGTTCATGAAGGGGGACCCAGAAGTGAACCCACGTTGCCTCTTTTTATATGAATATCGCACAAGATTCCCAACTGCTCCCGTCTGGAGCCAGTGGTACTATAGCATCCCCAATTGGGGAATGTTATGAGGCCGAAGGTAGTGGGGAGGGGAAGGAGATAGGGAAGAGGAAGGTGGGGAAGTACCTGCTATTCAGATCTGGTCACCATACACGGCTAAAGCCATTTCAAGCAACTTTTCAATTTTGAATGGTGGTCTTACACCAGGGCGATACTGAGAGCATCTTCCACTCTGGAACGTGCCGCAAAATATACTATATATTATTTTTAATTAAGAAATTGCGTAATAACACAAATTAATCAAATAAAATTTATTTGATTAATTTTGACTTTTTTTTTAAATTTTGATCGAACCCGTGACCTTTGGGGGGCAAGTCAAGAGCCTGACCACTGGACTACACCGGCCTTGGTGGAAACCCGACGCATTTGTCAACTCAGTCGCTATCCGGAGTGTTGGGTTTTTCCTATTGATACTAGTGGCAGTTTAACAAGATCCACGCAATGTCTAGCTATGGTTCGTCATTATCGCTTCATACATCCCTGGACCAACTCTTTAAAAAAAACATTTGGACCATGAACACATGGACCCTACCCACTACCCATTGGCTACCAGTCCTCAAGTTTTACCACTTTTTTCCTTTGTTATCCTCTGGATGGCTTCCCCTACGGCACCTCTTGGTAATGATTTATTGCATCAGGTCATCTGACACACTTTACATAAGGCCAGGCCATTCCAATTTTTGGATACGTATAGACACTACTTATTTGTGTTAACCTTATTTTCAGGTGATGTTAAAGCGGTGAATATATCTTGAATTACGGAGTTTTAAAACATTTTTCATTTTATACCCAAGAATGCTTTAAGTAAGATGTACTGCAAATGAGATAATTTCATTGGTGCCGGCTGATATGCTGTTTTAATGTATTTTTACCGCGTGTAAGCGAAACCGTGCATGAAAAAAAACGTAGATAATGAAGTTGCTGTATATACCAAGGTATTTACAACATAAATCTTTTGATCAAACTTTCGTCTAATCAATCGTTGAGCGTCGTCCAGAGCGGAAGATAATTCTTCCTGTATTTGATTGTCAATTATCCCAGATATTCGTTCTCATCCTGAAAATGACGATCAGTGAGAACACAAAGGATTATGTATCGGAATAAAAAGATGACTGAATTGTTCAATAAAGGATTTTCCGATGTAAATGGGAAGCCATGTGTCTTTGTTACTCAATCAGACGTCCTCAATTAGTTATATATCACAGTACAAGGGAGGAGCATCCGCAAATTGATTGTTTCCTCTCTGTGAATGTGGATTCTTTGCCAGAATTTACGAGTTGATTGCCCGAATCATTGTAAAACGCTAACGTGATTAAATGTTTCCTTTTGTTAAATAAATAACAGTAGTCAGAGGCGGATTCAGTCTGAGTTTCAGTCAAATTTTAACTGAATACCTTAAATAGGTCTAAAGTTTGAAAAAAATACGCTGCGAAAGAGTTCCCAGTGATGGAAGATGATGGCCAATGATCACAATGACGAAATATAGTTAATTATTAATTACACATAAATATAATAACGATTTGACAACAATAAAATTAGGTCATTACTTGTAAGGTTCAATTCCCCGAACAATATTGAAGTAGCCACAAACCTGGGGTAATTAAGCCTACTGGGAATAACCAAAATAATTAGAAATTCATCAGTCAAAGACGACTTAGTAACAAATATAATTAATAAATATAGTTGATTAAAAACCTTGTAGACTACCCCCCTCCCCCTCCCCATATGTTATTTAACAATTTGTACCAGTCTGAAGATAACTTTAACAAGCTGAAACCGGTTACGCTTAAATAAATTAAACTGGAAATTAGTTTAAATTTGTTTTATTACAATATATTATGGTTAATTATAGTTTTCTAATTTGAAATTAGGCAGGAAAAGATAAAAATGTTTGGTTAGCTTGAATTAAAACTGAAAGTATTGTTTTGAGTCCTTCCAAACAAGTAATAACTTCCAAGAACTAATAATTATATAAATAATTAAATTATATTATATAATAATTAAGGGCAATTGGAAATCTTCTGCGGTATCATTTAATTATTATTAATTATATTATATAATAATTAAATGATACCGCAGAAGATTTCCAATTGCCCGGAGCCAGTGAAACTACTACAGGTTAGAGAATGTTTAAAAAGCTGAAAGCAAGACGGTAGAACCACCTAGCTAATCAGCTGTTATGCCCATACATCAGATTTAAACCCTCGTCAACTAAGGTCAGATTTCCAAAAAAACTTAGAATTTCATGAGAAAGTGTTTTAGCCGGTTTAAGGCAATTGAAAAAAAAAAAAATAATGATTAATGAGAAATAAATTTGTGAGGCCAATAAATCCGCCTCTTACAGCACCCATGAGCAATATAAGCATACGAGGTATGCTTAAGTAATTGAATGAACGCAAAACACAATCATAAATTCCCTTACATTGTATATCCAATGAAACATCGTGATTTAATTAATCGTTTCGGTAGGGTTGCCAAAAACATTGAGTCAAATCCAGACTGTAGTTACAAACTTCTATTTTTCTGTCTATATATAAATAAATTAAAATATGCTTGCTTGGGTACGTATGAGAAGTCTATGAGTTGCTAAACCATTCATCCGATTGCGGTGAAGCTTTGCGAATTTGATGTGTGCAGGCCCGTGATGGTTTCTATATATATATATACTGTTGAGCTCTGGCATTAAGAAATTTGTATAAAAAAATGCAATAGATGGCACGCGAGCTGTTTTAAAATTGAATATAACGGACTGAATTAATGGAATGCGGGAGGGGAGGGGAACTCGTGAGGGGCAGGACTGAGGAAGCGGGAGAGGGGAGTGGGGAGAAGGAAGACGGATAAGAGAGGAACGGGAGGGGAACGAGACGAATGGGAGAGGACACGCAGGGACAAACAATTTTGTTATTAAGTGGCATGGCAACGCATGTCGGGAACTCGCTAGTAATTTACAAAAAAAACTTCCGCATTTTTGTCACTCATATTACGGTAATTATATTAATTCATATAACAAGAAATAATCCTTATTATTGAGAATAGACGTTATCATTCGAGGTTCATGTTGTGCGTCCGTTAAAAGTACAAAATGTACTTATCTTTTTCCCGTCCTTTGATGTAGATTTCCTCCTCAATCTAAAATCTGTCCTATAATTTCTAAACAGGGTCACGCTCTAAAATACCTCGGGGTCAAATATAAATTCTTTAAAAATCCCTTATCTTTCCGTAGGTAATTTATTGACACGGTGCTTTGTGCACAACCTGTATATCAGCTGCTCCGGCGCCTTCTGTTATCTTTGAACATTAATGTATCCGTCCTTCAAGCCTTGTAATGTCCACCCTCTATAATGCCTTCAAATTTATGTACTGTTACCTACTGTAAGTTTTAGATTTTAGGTTAAGGGAACTTCTTATTAATGTTTATGGTAGGTTTTTAGAGTGTGATATAAACTCTTTATGGGTGAATGAGGTAAAGTTTGGTTTATTTTAATAAGTGTAAAAAATGTGTAGTTTTTTTTTTTATTTATTAAAAATCGGGTTAATTGTGCGAAGTGAGAATAGAACAATATATTCCATTGTGCTCATTTCACCAAAACATCAATGTCCGGTAAAGTACAATAATACTAATATTATACAACCATAAATATATTAGTTCCGCAAAGGAGGCCCCGGTGATAAAAAGCCGAGATCTAGACTCTAGACCATAGATTCTCAACCTTTTTTTGCCCACCGCCCACTTTGACAATATATTTTTTTCTAGCGCCCCCCTAACTGCTTTTACATACCATCTTGGGGGGGGGGGGGGGAGTTTGATGGGTTTCTCTGGGTTTCCTGAAAGTCCAATTATATGTTTTACATGCTAGGTAGGTATCTAGTGTGTAAAACATAGTCGCGAATCTGAAACAGCTATTGCCACGATTATATTTAAACGTGTAATTACACTGCAATATTACGTAATTGTAAGAAAGGCTATGACTCCTAACCTATTTCTGAGAAGAAGATTGTTTCAATGTTCGTACGTTCAGTAATATGGAGCCTATTTTTATTTTTGGTTATCAACGTTGCTACAACACTGAATCCACGTTCAGCTAAATAGGACGATGGGAATGCTATTAAAAATCGTTGAACTATCGACCATAATCCTAGGTATAGTTTCGAAATCGGCTTCTGCAGCCAAAACTCTTCGTAGCTATTCTTAAATTTAATTTTTAATTCCTCATTTGTTATCAGTTCTATTAGTTCTTCTTTTAACGAGGATGATCCTACTGTGTTGACATTTGAAAAAGGATCTAAAACTCAGTGTGGTATATCCATGTTTAAAATATCATGGAATCGTTCTTGAAATCACTGTGGAGGTTTTAAGTGTTGACAGTAAACAAGCAAGTCGTCGTTCTTAAATGATACTGCTGAAATTCTTTTAATTCCCGTCTGTCGATATTTCTTGTATTTTAAGTCGTCGCCTTGAAATTGGAGATTGACATCATTAAACAATTTATACAGGCCTGTCAAGTACGCAATATCGTTCTTCGATGAGGTGAGGTTGTCGCGCAATTCTGTGTCTTTGTTTCCTAGGAGCTCTATCACAGACTCAAACAGATTGTAAAATCGAGTCAAACAAGAACCTTTTGACAGCAAGCGCACCTCTGTGTGAAGCAGAAATCGGTTGAAATCTTCATCATTGGCAATGCAAAGCTGACTAAATAATCTGTCATTCAATGAGTTACTTCTGATTTTATTAACTGCTCTGATAACATATTGCAGTGATGTATGGAGGCGTTCACTCAGATTTTTCGCAACCAAATGCTAGCGATGAATTACGCAATGCACAGCAAGCAAGTCATGAACTTTATTTTTTAAGCACGCTATGAAGCCTTTGTAACGCCCTGTCATAGCTGGGGCGCCACCTGTAGCAGCTGACAAAATATTATTAAAAGGAATTTTCTTTTCGTCACAAAACTTTTACAGTGTATTAAATATGGTTTCTCCTTTTGTATCTGTTTCCAAATTTGTAAAAAACAATAGTTCTTGACATATTTTCTCATCTTTGATGAACCTCACGTATGAAAATAACAAGACTTCATTGGTTGGTAAAGTGGACTCACCAGCTGAATTGAAAATCGACAAGTTTGCAGATGATTGCACAATGTTTTCATCCATTTCATCAATTCGTCTTTGCACAGAACTATTGCTCAAATGATTTTTTCAGATAATATCTGCAGCTGATTTATGGAGCACAGTGGTTATTACTTATTTTACTGCTGGTAAAATTAAATCGTCCCCAATAGTGTGTGGTTTGCCTGTTTTAGCAATCAACAATGAGATATTGTACGAAGCTCGAAGTCCATCATCGTCATGCTTAGAGCTGTTGAAAATTGTTAGCTAAATTTTGTAATTCTTTTTCATGTCTTGAAAATGGGTCACATCTTTGTCTTTCTTGTCCGGCTGGATTTTATTAAAATGATCTTGAAGCATAGACATATGAATATTCATATGTCTATGTCTTGAAGCCTAGAAGGCTTCATCGCTTCATTTGAAAATGTTTTTCGACAAAAAATTCACATTGGCAATGATGATTTGTAGGATTTTCGATAAATCCGTATTTAATATAATCCGCACCATATTTCCGTATCTTCTTTTTTTACTTCCGACATGGGTTTTTAATAACAAAAATTAACCAATATTAAAGTTTACTTTGCTTTATTATGTGATTAGAGTGTTTTGTTTGTCTTTAGACAATATTTTTTACTTTCCGACGCCCCCCTGTGCCATCTCAACGCCCCCCAATTGTCTCTGGATCTTCTACCGCCCCCCTGAAGGTCAAAAACGCCCCCAAGGGGGCGTTATCGCCCACGTTGAGAACCTATGCTCTAGACAAACTTCACTCCATGAACCCGGACATCCCTGCTAAGTCTCCAACCGTAGCGAACCACCTGGGATGACTTATGGCAGGGGTGTTGGTTATCCGTAAAATCGTTCAAGGGGCGGTGATACCCACACCCGCCTACCAAATTGAAAATATTACAGAGGTAGGCAAAGAGAACAGCTCGCCAAGCAACTCGGTCTTGGCACACACTCTTTGCCTCACTCAAGTTCATACATCGTCTCATACATAATCTTCTATTATTCTGACTTTTGACATGGCCGGACTCAAGTATTTGATTCACTTGATCGTGCCATGTCTTCCTCGGGCATCCCCGACTTCTTCTACTATTCACATTTTCGTTGTATATTCTTCTTACAATCATTTCTTCGTTCATTCGCTCTACATGCCCAAACCATCTGAGGGTCCCTTTCTTAATCTTACTCATTATGCTTACATCAGCCTTACTTTCTTGGCGAATATCCACATTTCTCACACGATCATGCATTGTTTTACGACACATACGCCTCAGGGATCTCATTTCAACAGCATTCAGTTTACTTTCATCCTTCTTCTACTAGTTCCATACCTCACTGCCATACATCAGAGTAGGTAGCAGGACTCCATTGTGGACTGCTAGCTTCGCTTCTTTTGACAGTTAGTTTATTAGCGCCAACGGCATTCAGTCCTCCATTAATGGAATTGGACAATTTTCCAAGTGATTTCACAATGTTTTTTTTTTTAGCGATACTCACCGTCAAACGAGAAAATTTAACAACCGATTTGGCACAACCGAAAAACACCCTGATAAATTAAATACCGAAAATAATTAGTTGACGAGTAGGACGGAGTAAGACAAAGGACGGAATCGGGAGGTGCGTTGCTCTCGGGGAGAAAGTGCCCAAGTTTTTAAGGGTTGATTGATTATTTGTTAATTCACTGCAAATCTGTTGTGAATCGTTGAAATTAATCATCAAGCTAAAATAATAATTGCTCAACAAAAGAAACCAATGTTAATAATGCTTTAACCCATAAATGTTTCCACTACTTGACTCTCCCTTGCGTAATACTTCCTCGTCTAAACCGGACTTGAACAATAAACTACAAGGGCATTCCTGTTACTTCCTGCTTCCTACCAACAGTTACTTTAACTACCCTAATAACTTCTTCTAAAAATGTTCAGTCATAACCTTAACTTATGGGAGCTTTTATTTAACGGAAAACATAACCTTTGTCGCTTATTTATACTCTTTATTTAGTTACCCCAATGTTTTTTTCTGGTAATTTGTTGCGACCTTCTGTGTTCTGTGAAATACGCACAAAACAGTATGTAATTGCTTGCCATTTTGTTCTGTTATAATATTATTATATGGGTATGTTTTCATAAGTACCCATATGTTTTATTCGCTGAAAGTAATGTTGAAACATGTTGATCATTAATTTTTATTCCGAAATCTGTTCGACGTTTTTTATAGTTCAGAAGAGGGGAGTAACGTCATCGTTAGCTTATAATATGTTCCATAAATGTTATAAATAACTATGTTTTTTTTAGCTTTACACTACTTTGCCAGGAAATTGAAAAGAGCAAAAAGAATCAATAATATTATATTTTTGTTGTTTTTTGGGGTGTTATGCCGTGTTGCGCTTCCTCCTCTTTTATCCAACGTTTCGGACAGCGTTACAGTGTCCATCATCAGGGCAGATGTGTGACTTGTATGTGACATGTGTGCCTGATGATGGACACTGTAACGCTGTCCGAAACGTTGGCTAAAGGAGGAGGTAGCGCAACACGGCATAACACCCCAAAAATAAACAACAAAAATACTTTTGGTTATGAACATCTAAAATAATAAGTTTTTTTAAGGAATGGAAAAATAGGAAGTTCTGGTAAGGATATAGATATGAAGGGTGGTTTGGAATCTGGGGGCCAGTGCGTCCAGGAGTGACGGACGTATAAATCCATCCCTTCAACTGCGGTGCAAGTCGATGGGTCGAGGGATTCTGGCTAGAGAGGTCAAAATACCATCTCAAACAGTCTCTCTCGATCCGTCCCGCCACGCAGCATGTGAGCAGACATCAGCTGCCAAGACCTCATTAACCCGGGCTTATCTGCTAAGTCATCAAACGTATTTGGGGTGATATATGCCAGAGGTTTTATCCAATGAATGGTTCCCAGGGCGGCGGTACCCATACCCGCCTCTCAAGTTGATTAATATTTACAAATCACATTAAAATGTCATTTTACTTCAACACTAAACTTATTTGACTTGTCTTTGAATAAGTCTCCTTAGAAATCCGTTTAACGTCAGAAATGGGTGACCGTTCCTTTTCAATTTCCTTTAAGATTTTTTATTTATTTTGTATATTTTTAAATTATAAAATTTAAGTCTTACGATGAAAGAAATAAAATCGACCTCAACCCTAGTATAATTATTATGAGGGTGAAAATCAGGAGAGGAAAATATTTCTTCATCCCAATTTCAAAAAAGAACGTGAACAATGAATTTTTAAATATTTTTTTTCTTATTCCTAATTTTTTCTGACTTTTAAGATAAAATCCAAATCACCTTCCCGGGACACATAATAAGGCGGGCTTTTGTTCTGCACTTCATCACAAGGACTTTCCGCCCATTACACTTTGCCTCACGACAATAATTTGTATACCGTAATGTTTCCATTTGTCCTCAAATAAGAGACATCTGTTGGACGTTAGAAAAACTTCAAGTAGAAAGTCCCTGTTTTTCTTTGACGTAATTTCTTTGTTATTTTATCATTCTTTCTTTTTTCTATAGTTTTTTGCCAAATTGGCACTACATTATAAAAGATATATTTTTACGTACATGTATGATAGTTTACATTTATAATATTTATAAGAATAGGGAAAAAATATAGGCGTGTATGCGGGTAATATAATTAATATTAATAAATTAATTTTAATTATTTAAATAACCACTGGAGCGACAGCACAATTTAAAACTTTTTTTTTCCGATTACTCGAAATGTTTTGGTAATCATTTTGAATATATTTCGCCCACATTAAAAAAACATACCTCCGAATTTTAATATGGAGACCTGCACACTGATTGTAGTTCTACATGGCCAATGAATTCACATATCTTTTGTCGACTATCACATATTCCTAGGATTTATTAAAAAATATATATAAAATCGTAAACTTCTACTTGATTACTTACAAATAACGGAAAATTTGCAAAAATTGGCAGCAAAGCAATCCGAGGTATTTTAAATAGTGCCATATTGTGGAAAAAAGCGCTCCATTGGATATCAAAATAGCAAGTTAAATAAAAGAAATTTTGAAGTTACGGTATGTTATTTAACCAATATTTTAAAGTGAAACAGATAGAAATATTAATGAATAATTATTATTTACATATGAAGTATTGTTTCAACGTATGAACTCTTTTGAAATATTACTAGCAAAATGACATTTTTTAGATTGAGCGTGCCGAAGTCCTGTTTTAACTCGACCATTTTGCATTTCGTCCATTTGTAAATTTGATTGTACGTTCCGTACCGTTTCAAGATGGTGGTGGTTTTGATAATTCAGAAAATAATATTTTTCCAATGTGAAATCTTCTTGTTTATTTGGATTTTATTATTTTTTCGACATAATAAATACAAGTTTAGATGGTTTGATATAACTTTAGTCGGTTCTTGTCAAGTGACAGAATAACAGAAGAAGAAAGTGTATGAATATTAAAGAATTATTTGGCATCCAAACCCATGTCTCTTCCCTTGCTGAGAAATGGCGTACCATAATATTAAATATTATGATATTCTTGTAAAGGCAACCTACGCAAATTGAATCTAAATTGAAGCTTCTGATCCAATAGCTCCAAAATCTCATAAATTCAATAAAAAAACATTAAATAATCAGTGTTCCCAACACTCGAAGGAACGGCGGCTGGCCTCGACAAGGGTCTCGGGAAATCGGGTATTTTATTTACATAATGGCTTTCTTAATACAGAAAACGTAGCCGCTGGGTCCTAAATGTCCCTTTTAAAGGACTAACACGTCACCCGTGATAAGGAAACATTTTATTGTACGGCCAAGTCAATGATAACAAATTGAGACATTAAAGTGGACCCTGGGGAACGCCGCGTTTCACGGGAAATCTCTATTGATTATGTAGGGTTTGTGATAAATCGTATTAAGTCTTAAGTACAAGGTGTGAAGGAGGTTTCGTGTTTGTTTAAGTGTTTGGTCTGTGGTTGGTATTTTGACTTATTATAGACCACCTTTCTTCCAGTACATTCTTTGTTAAATTAATTATAATTAACATTTACCATATGTGTTATTTTCGAGGCATTTGTTTTGGAAATTATATTTTAGTGAAACTTTTCGTTTTTCAAAGACACCAAATACACCTTTATTAAAAACATTAATATCGGACTAGTAAAACCTTCACAACTTGACTTAACCTACACACAATTAACATATTTTGGTGAAAGACCTTTTCAACATCAATTTGGGGGGGCGTATGGGTACCGCCGCCCCGGAAAGCATTTGTTGAATAAGTCACCTCAAGTGGTGCGCTACGTTTGGTGTCTAAGGAGGGACTCCCGGGTTCATGGAGTGAGATTTGTCCGGGTCTTGGCGGCAAATGCGTCTGTCCATATGTCGAGTGGCGGGCTGGATAGAGAGAGACTGGTTGAGGGAAGCCTTTTGACTTCTCCAGCCGGACTCTCTCAACCCATCGCTTTGCACCGCAATCGGAGGATGGATACATACGTCTGTCACTCTTGGACACTGACCCCCATATTTCTACCCACCCCTCATACCTTTTTCCTTCTCAGAACTTACTCTCGTTTCTTTCCTTATAAAAATAATCCACATAGTATCCCCTAAGATTACATAGGCCCTAAAAGAAATGATTTTCCCCAAAAGTCTCTCGTGTGGAGCTAACGCAAAAAAGAAAAAACTTCAGATTCAATGAAATGGCGGTAGAAAAATTCAGTGCCAATATCTCAATAGCCGGATACTTTCTAACCTTCCCCTTTCTAATTTCCATCACCCCCACTCCCTTCAGCCTCACAATGTTCACCAATTGGGGATGCCATGGTCACACTGGCTTCGGGCAGCTAGAACACTTGAGCAGTGTTTACTTAAAAAATATGTCGAACAATCTTGCCAAAATGTAAGGGTTATGTATTCTCTGTCCGCGATAAGATCAACCCGTGATGGCACGAAACTTAGTTCGTATTGCGCATATCACTCCCCCCTCTACGGTCCCTACACCCGCAATTGTATGTCTTCGGCTGTAGCAGTGGGGGTAATGGGCGGAGACATGCGCGTACACGGGTTGATCTTATTTTGGATCGAGAATAGAAAAGAGTAAAAAAAATAAATAGAGCTTCAACGTCTTTAAGGTGAAGCTTGGCTTATTGAAGTTCACACCCTTATTACTTACTAGGGTCACTTAAAACTATAACCACACTAAAATAATTTAATAATTTATTGCTTATTTTGCCTTGAAAATTGAATGCGCGGCCATGATAAAATATTGTAATTTTGAAGTCTCTCAAAAGATCCCTAATTTATTTTTCTTTGGCTTCTATTCATTCCTTGAATTTCTTTCAAATTGCCGAATCCGCGACTAAATTTCTTCACAAATATTTCTCTTCGATCCTTATCACAGAGTCACTTCAAGCATTCATCGTTATCAATACATCTCTCCAGCCTCGGGGTAGTAGAAGGCTTCGCAAATGTAATTATTATATCCCAGGTCACCCCTCCAGAAGCACCCCGCGTTACCCTGATTGCACAATACCCCAGTGATTACACAATAAGGAGCGATAATAAAATCATGTGGCAACATCAACCCGTTTTACGGGATGTCCCTTTTTGATCTCCTGGTATAAAATTCCGCTCTAAAATGCTACCTATGACTTATTTGAAATGCTTTGAGTGTGTAGATATACATTGGAATTTGGTTTGTATTTTAGTTTTAATTGGTTTTTATATCTAAGAAAGCGATCGCGTTACCATTTTTTTTATTATTTTGAATAACAGTTAATATAATTAATTTTCTTATATAGAGTAGGTACACCAAACTCACTAAGTATTTATTATACCTTTTACAATTGTTATAGTTATTCCATGATTTGAACCGCTAATATAAAAATAAACAGGAGATCTTAGTGTGTTAATAATATGTACTATTTCTTTTAATGTTGTTATTCATTTTAACATGTTTGTAGAAGTGCTATTTTAAATAACAATTAACTATGAACATACTTACATTTAATATGTTTGGAATTGTTTCAAAATGATATTTACGATTCAAATAGTTGTCGTGATACGATCAGAATCAAAATATTTTCTTTATTTATTTTATCTTTTTAATATCCAAAATACCTATTTCTCTTTAGTTATTCTCGTAGGAAGACAATCAGACGTAGGTGACTATAGGTTACTCAAAGTAGGATGGTTAAATGATGAACTAATCAAAACGGACCACTAAGAAAAATACGTGAGAGTTGAATTTATTGATATGGGTGTCTTCTCGTAAAAAAATCCATATCTTATGCGTAAATAAAATGTTTTTAAATATTTTAAATTTTGTCCTTTCATTAAAACCATAAAACCGACAGCCTGTATTATCCAGAGAACCCTCTTTGAGTATAACATAGATTTCTCTAACGACCCGTTAAATATTACGTTTGCCTTAAATTCTAAAGTAC
Source organism: Limnephilus lunatus (assembly GCA_917563855.2). Taxonomy (NCBI): domain Eukaryota; kingdom Metazoa; phylum Arthropoda; class Insecta; order Trichoptera; family Limnephilidae; genus Limnephilus; species Limnephilus lunatus. The sequence continues at coordinate 13,217,091 of OU830601.1, read as the reverse complement.
GATAATTCTTTTCTATTAAAACATATTGTTAATATTTTTCGAGGGAACGGATGATGAATTATTACGAGATACTTCCATTGTAAAAGCTCTTTATTGAATTAAATAAGACCTTTTGTATATTTGGCGGTGAAAAGGCGTCTATGAGGATTAAGTTTCAATTTGCAATAAATCACACATTATTACCACGTGGTTTGGACGCGTGTTCGTGATTTTATCGCTGGAACTAACTGCCTTCATTTACATCGTGCTATTTTTTTTTGCTTGTTATTATTATTAAGGAAAGATTATGGATTTTGATAACCTGCCTCCGCTTATTTCATGTAACTTGTTAAAATACGTATAAAAACAAAAACGTTGACAAAGCGAAGTGATATTTTTTTGTCGATTCGCGGCACAAATGTGCGAAATGCACATTTTTGAATTACCTACCAAATCTGCAAAATCAAATTTAAAAAAAAAAAAATTCTAACATATTTTTAATAAACTTTTAGTGGAGTCTCTCCTCTCATCTATAGGTATTTATATTTATCAAATTCCTAAATCAGCCATCAGTAACGATTTGACATAATATAATGGATGTTCATCGCAAAGCAATGAGTTTTTACAATGATGCAAAGCTAACAAAACCAATTCATTGCTATATTAAATAAAATAAATAAATGATACGTCGCGTACAAAGGCACATTCATTACATTTATATCCAATACTTCAAGAAATTAGATTTAATAATTTTTTATTATTAAAAAAATAAAGGAGGGAGAGATGATTTACGAAATAATTTTAATTTATAAAACAGGGACCATATGTGAAAGTACTATAATAATAATACTATATTATAACCGAATCCCCCATTCATAAAAAATGAAGTTTGTCGTAGTAATAAGTTTAACAAAAATTGTAGATTTTTATTTTTATTTTTAACTTTATGAGTAAAATCTCAAATTATGATATTTAAGTAAATGAAGACAATATTAGGGAAACTCAATCGAAAATCTGGTGACAGAAAAATCAGAAAAAGGTATTGGTTCCACTGGGACTCGAACCCAGGGCCCTTTGCTTACATCGCAAGTGCTCTACCAACTGAGCTATAAATAAATGAGCACATAAATCATAAAAATCAGAAAATGATATTGGTTCCACTGGGACTCGAACCCATTTTCACATAAATGGGTTCCGTAGCTTAGTTGGTAGAGCACTTGCGATGTAAGCAAAGGGACCTGATTTCGAGTCCCAGTGGAACCAATATCTTTTTCTGATTTTTCTGTCTCCATATTTTCGATTGAGTTTCCCTAATATTGTCTTCATTTAATTAAAAATTATCGAATTAAATTCTCCAGGTATATTTTTAGACAATAATATAAAGATTCATTGCAAAAAGAAAATATTAATCCATATTAGCCAATTAAATTATCTTTGGTGATATTATTTCAACATATTTCTTAAGCCTTTCTTTTCCCCCGTTAATTGAGTTATGTCTTAGGCAACTAATTCACTAATATAATTATTATGATGATTTAATATGATTTTCCAATAATTGTGTAAAAGTAATTAGGACGTTAATTATCATAAATAAATTAAGAAGATATTTCTTATAAATGAAGAATGGACTATAATATATTTTGTTTTACACATTTATATTTATTTTTTTATTTATTTCAACGCCATAAAATGGCTTTTACAATCCGGTGATACATGATACATGATACACAGTGGTACACAGGAGGGTAATTATAATGATAACAAAATAAGAATGTTCATTAAACCAAGTACATATATACGTGTGATAACAACTAGTATTTAGTTAAAGGATACAATTATGTATTACAACCAAAAAAAAGAATATGAGCTCGTACAGAGAATACACATTTTATGCAGAATAAAAATAAGTAAATAAACGTGGCTTCTTAGAAAAATTTTTAACATCAAGTATAATATAATTTAATTGTATTTAATTCTATTCTATTTGAACATATCGTTGGATTCCAGGAATTGGCTAAAATGGAGTACATGATATTATTGTTACCTTCAGTTTGAAATGACTACAGGTACTGCTAATTAGTTCGGCTTTTCAGGGCTGTCAGTTAAAGATTAAATAATAACATTGTTTAAAAATAATAATTTTGAAAAAAAATTATACATTTATTAGCTAACACTTAACTAGTCTGCTTGATAGTTAATATAAATGAAGTAAGTGCGTAGTTTGGAATCTATAGTAGAGTATGATATAGACGCCGTGCAGATGAACACTATTATACCTAACATTGATTATTGTGATTGAGGTATGATATTATAGCCTTCTTATAACTATATTCGGTGCAGTTGAACACATCTTCTACTTCTCAGAAAGCATTGCCAACTGCATGCAATCTAGGTATAAACGAGTATCGAGCGAGTATAACCTACTAGTTAAAGTAGCGAAGTAAGTGCGAGTTCACAGATTTTCGCATTATATCAATTTGGTACGTATACCTACATAGCTACACCCCGAATACCTTTTTCTTTCCCAGAACTTCCTCTTCTTATTTTCCTTTAAAAACACCTCCATACAGCATCCCCAAAGATGAAATAGGCTCTGAGGGAAATGTTTCCTCAGGGCCTCCTATGTGGATCTAATGTAAAAAAATGAACTAACCTTGTTAAAAGCATTTTCTACGAACTTTGGCGTTTGACCCGTGAATAAATTATGTTTTAAATTATTTTATTTTATAAATTACTAGCTGTTTCCCGGCATGCGTTGCAATGCCATATTTAAATAAATAAAATGTTACTCCCGTGCGTACATTCCCGTGCGTTAACCTCCAGCGTTCCACTTCCACCTTCCCCGCCACCGCTCTCCCGCTCCCCCGTCCCGCCAACCCCCCTGGCACTTCATTTCTTGACTCCTCTCCCGCCCGGCCCGTAGCAGAAACTTTTTTCTAATACTAACATTTTTAAACTCGTGATATCTTTCTAATTAAATATCCGAATTGAAAAATTCAAAAAATTAGAATACTTATTGTGGCATAACCATAATAGTTAGACATATTCTGTCACGACCTTTTTTGTAAATAATGATGTGTTCTACAAAGTCGTAGTACATTATTTTATTCTATCATCAATAGTTTTCCCAGCGCACGCGATGTAAAGAATATTTTAGGTAATTTTTTAACACCTTGGGTTGCATTATTGGAGTTTTAGTAATGATCCCTAATTATTTTGAAAATATTATATAGCCTATGTCACTCAGGGATAGTGTAGCTTCCCAACAGCGAAAAAAATTTTCAAATCGGTTCAGTAGTTTCAGAGCCTATTCGATGCAAACAAACAAACAAACAAACAAACCTTACCTCTTTATATAGTGTAGTAGATAGTAGATTTGTTGTCATCAATGCAAAACACATTAATTTTAGATATTATTAAACTCGTGATATCTTTCTAATTAAATATCCGAATTGAAAATTTCAAAAAGTTAAATAAAGGTATTGAATCTGTCTTGAATATGAAGTAATTTATTTTGATAAGGATTAACACCAAGATACAAATAAAAAGCCTTTTCAAGCGGCGACATATTAATTAAATTTTTAAAATAAAAGAATACTTATTGTGGCATAACCATAATAGTTAGACATATTCTGGGTCAACTTTTTTTATAAATAATGATGTGTTCTACAAAGTCGTAGTACATTATTTTATTCTATCATCAATAGTTTTCGCAGCGCACGCGATGTAAAGAATATTTTAAGTAATTTTTTTACACCTTTGGTTGCATTATTGGAGTTTTAGTAATGATCCCTAATTATTTTGAAAATATTATATAGCCTATGTCACTCAGGGATAGTGTAGCTTCCCAACAGCGAAAAAATTTTTCAAATCGGTTCAGTAGTTTCAGAGCCTATTCGATGCAAACAAACAAACAAACAAACAAACCTTACCTCTTTATATAGTGTAGTAGATAGTAGATTATTATGTTCAACGTCTATACTCGTATATGACAAAATCAAAATATTTTATAATAAAACCAGGTTATAAATAATTATTAAAATTAATTAAAGAGGAAGGTTTATCAACGAAACATGTAAACAAGTATGAAGAAGGTTCACATAAAATATATTTAGTTGGTATGTTTTTGCATTGAGATTATTTTGAACAGCCGAACATTGTTCTTAAACATATAACTTGATCTTGTGCCTCTTGTTTGATATTATCCAAATATTGTGATTGAAATTATACCTACTTGTAATAAAGCTGTACTTACTTGTAAATTATAATAATAATAATATATTATAAAATTTGATTTTTTTTTAAATCAAAAGCATTATCATTACGCTTCTAAGACAGCCGCTACGGAAAGCATAACTATACGATGTTCACTTCATAATCTGTCAAAACGTCAAACCAAACAATAGTTTCGCAGGCAACAAACAATAAAGCTAGTGAATTTTAAGTGTGAAATTAAAAAAATCACCAGAAATTAAAGTGTATATATATATAAAAAACCAGTGTGGAATTTTACAAAATTAATTGAATGTTATGGGAGACGGAACATTTTCATGTAGTGACGTCAAGAGCCCAAAAAACGATTTTATTTATTTAAAAAAAAACTATAAATTTAATAAAAAAATTGTAACATTTTCGTAATCTTAGTAGAAAAATCTGCCCACACGATTTTTTCCAAGTCATTGTGAAATCCATGCAAGTGGTCTATTCCAATCTTTAAAAAGACAATAAAAATATTATGTTAAAGGCTTATGTTTGGCGTTTTCCGTACATTTCAATTCTTCCACACAAGAAGCTCAGAGCTGTTCAGAGCTAGTGTGACTATGGCATCCCAATTAGGGTGTGTTGGGAAGCGAGGGTTAGGAGAAAAGATAGAAGAAGGTTGATAAGAACTCAGGGTTTCCCTCAGCTATACTCTCCTACCGGTGGATGGCTATCAACAGAGAAAGCTAAACGTTATAATTTTCATATTCATTTTACCAATATATTTTTATCAAAATGATCATTATAATTCCCGTAACGATTATATTGGGGTGATTTTTACGACTCGATTACCCATCCGCTATATATTGCTGAGTATGTACGTACTTAATATATCCCTGACACATTATTACCGATCCCTTCTAGAGGGATAGATTAGGGGCATTCATCTAGGCTTTCTTCTTGTTTTTATGTGTCCCTGGGGTTTTCGCTGCCCCATCCCTTAGTCTAAGGGCTGCGTTAAAACCTCTGTTAAAAGATTTGTAACGTTCATTTATGGGTTATTACTAGACATCGGATTATATGCATTTGCATATTTGCATATGCGAATGCATATAACTCTCTAATTACGGCGTTAATGCATATTTTAGCCTTTTTTCCCAATCGTGCATATTTAGCATTTGAAGATGCATCCATTAAACAGAATATCGCCCTCATCCCAACACATTTCCACAAGTTACCAGATGCCATAGAAAAATTGGAAATAAAAAACCTTCCTCTATTTAAATCAATAGAAATACTGGAAACAATGATTGAACTCGCTAATGCCCTTCCCAATTCAATATCAGAAAAGATTCGTGAAAAGTTAGACGCTATTTTGTTTAAAAATCCGAGTTTTGAAGACATGAAGAACTTTAATGTCTAAATCAAAGGCACAGGTCATACATACCCTGCCTCAACAGGTATCTCAAGAAATGGCGCCAATTTTTTTTTTAATTTTGTCGGATGACGTCAGTTGACGTAGTGAAGTCGTTTTCGGCATTTTGGGTGACAAACAACAAAAGTTTTTGCCCGAAAATTTGGAAAAATACTTAATTATATATTGTCACAAAAACAAAGCATAATTTTAAGTATATTTCGCTGTTTTTGTATCGACTTTAATTAAAATATAAAAAATAAAAATGGTATTTTCATTTTGCATTGTGCATATTTTAGGCATATCTAAAGTTTTTGGTGCATATTTCGGCCTTTTTAGTGCATATTTGCATGCATATTTTGGCACTTTGTTAGTGCATATAATCCGATGTCTAGTTATTACATTACTGTAATAAATTAAAATTAAAAAACCAAAATGTCTCAAGAGAGATATAACATATAAAGTTAAAGTGTCGACGTTTTTGTAGTTTTCAAACACCTTAAAGCAAGAATGATTTTATAACAACGTAAACATAATACATATATATTTTTTGGAATTAAACTACATAGTGTCAACATTATTTTGTAACATTGAACATTAACTATCGAATAAAATATTACTTCTCGCCTTAATTGAAATTAAATTCACACAAAATTCACACTGCTTCAGAATAACAGATTTTTTTGCAATATTGGTTTTATGTATTTCCATTGTGACAACTGTGAAATCAAATAATCAAACTTTTAGTGTAATTTTAGCAACTTTAAATTGTAACATAATTTTACTTTCTTGAAACCGTGTTATCATTTATCATAATTACAGTATTTCTTGAATTAGGTACGAGTATCTACTTGTAATCTTTGTAACTCTTTTTAATCTTCTTGGCTTTCGTATTCTTATTTCTCTGCCATTTGTAAATCCCATATTTGTTGTAGCTTTTCTTCCGCCGAAAAGCTACTTGAAAGGGCTTTTCAGGTGAGCTTTGCTTTTTGTGGAAATAAAAGATTTTGGTCTGAACAAAATTATAATTATACTCCGAGAAACAAAACTGTGTGTAAAGTCTACTAATACTTCATAATCTTGGGAAAACTCTGCTGTTCCAAAATGCCCTAAATATTGAGTTTAGTGGCTGCTAATGGTCTGGAACAACTTTGTATCAAAATTCTCGAGATGGGCATAACACAGGGGAAATCTGTTTGAAAGATTCATTTAATGCTAATTTTGTTCTACCGGTAGAACAAGAAAATTTGCACCAAATTTTTAATCCAGTCCAAAAACATTCCCACCTGACATTCTTTATTTGTAGACGGTTGACAATTACCGCATGAGAATTGTTCGTTTGCTGGTCTTTGAGTTTCTTTCTTCTTACTACTCTCCTGTAAAGAATAATCTCTACTTAGCATCCGCAAAGATTATAAGCTTCTTATGTGTAGTAAAAACATATTTTAATAATAAGAATAAACAAATTTTCTCTAAAATCTTCCTTTTAGTCGTATTATGCAAAATCGTCGTAAAAATTGAGTAGCCTAAATAAATTGTCAGTACCTACATCATTACCATCTTGAGTTTGTGAGTTTTCTTTTAGCATTACATGAAAAAAGGTTTATGCGAGGGAGCTTTGTATGTTTTACTTCATTACAAAAAAGTGATTTCATAATAATACTGTCAAAACTGACGTCAAATATCCACGCTGTCAAAGGTGTTGATTACATCGCTTCCCCCAAAGTAATATCATGAGTTTTTCTTTTCCAATTTCTTGGTTCATTTCTTTTGGAAGGCTAACAAGCATCCAGTAGTTTATCATTCATTTTTCACACCCTCCGTCACTTGTCAGTCTCTTGTTATGGGTAGAAAGTACCGTTTTTCACTTTTATGAACTCCTTTTGTCAATTTTAATTTTAGAAAACATTGAGCAGTTATTGTCTACTGAATTTACTAAAACCCTTTCACACAAAACCCGAAAAAATATGTTTACGTACTTGAATAGAAAGAAGAAAAAACTCGATCTGTGAGTTCTGGATTCTTGAAAACTGTTCAAAACACTTTAATGGATTTCCAGGTGCTGGTGTACGTATTTAATAAAGTTGCATTAGAATTCTACCTGCTTTCAGAGAATTGCGATATCTCCGTTTCGAAAGTTAGTGACACTTGCTTAACGTTTTGGCACACCCCTCGTTTTTTTTAGTTAGGGCTGCTGTCGGTGTATTTAAGAGGGTGCTTATGGTGACGGAGTCTATTCCTCAGCGATATACGAGTATGTTGTAGAATTAAGTTCCTTGCAACTCCCACTGAAATGTCTTATAGTTGCGAAAAAGCTTGCAATTTAGTAAACTTGAAAAGAGCTTTTTTTTGCTATTATAGTAAGTCGAGTTTTAGCAAATCAACTTTACCACTTATGCTTTGGAATAAACTCCCTCCGGAACTAAGATGCATAACAAGCCCAACAGAATTTAGGTCCAAACTAAGAACCTACCTTTTTGAGCTCTCATACCCTTAAATCAAATATATCTGTTTGAGAGTATCATAATTGTATAGCCTATGACATGTCTTTTCTTATTGAATTAAAATTATTCAAATCCTAACACATCAATCTGTCTCTTACCGAGGGCGAATCACATTTAGGAAGATAAATATTCTGATCAAATCCTTGTAGATACTTTTGTACCACCGATCATAAATTTTTTCTTTTGCTTTCTAAATACGCTCATTGAAGACTATATTATTATTAAAATATATATCAGAATTAAATAAAATTTGTTCCCAATTATATCCTCTGCGTGCGAAGTGTAGGTATCTCAATTTATTTAAATATGTAAATAAAAACGGTGTTAATCTCAAGTGACCTCCCAGGTAAATATACTTGTATATTTTCTGCCTATACAGAGTATGAAAAAACAGTTTATGTACATGTTCACGTAGCATCGCGTTCATCGGTCAAATCATTAGGTATACATATATTTATAGTTTCGTATCAGTGATCGATGAACCGGTGGATGCAATTTTTAGCCAGAAGTTGTTGTAATTATTTGTCTACTTTGTAGTTGGAAGTAAGATTGTAGAAATAAAATTTGTACAGCGCCCTTGAGGTGATTTTTAACAAAAACGGCGCTATCCAAATATCATAATCATTATTATTAAGATTTAAAGGAAAAACGCTGTATACAGAAATCTCAAATTGTGCATGGGTACAAATCTATCTATTTTATCAGCCACGAGTTCAGCGAACGTTATAAGCTGAATTCTGTTTTTAATATTTTATTATTATTTCCTCAAAATTAAACCGGCAAGATTCTTATTAGATATATGTAACGAATGAAATCTTTTTTTTAATGCTGCAAAGGTTTCGTGCTGATTTAAGATAGCAATGTTAGGCTTTAAAAAAAACAGAGTGTACAATTCACTTGCGGTAGAAGTGAAATCTTCAGAAAACTAAAGTGGACAAGAGGGGGGAGCACAAAGAGGACACCGATTATACTATCTTATTCTCTCGCAGGTCAAATCCTATAGATCTACGTGTTTGTCTCTTTTTAGTGTCGCTATTTTTCGTTGCATCGAGTTTCAAATCACAACGGTGATAAAGAAGTTTTCACTTCAACAAGTAATGTGATTCAATCCGTACAATACCAATTACTAATTACACAGCTACCTACTAAGGTTTAAGTGATGATAAATTAAAATAATTTTATTTTAATTCCGTATTTTGTAGTGACGAAAAGAAAATAAGATGTTCCTGTCCATCCCAGTCCGACGGTCTCCGTGGTTGAGTTGTTACGAATCCGGTGGTTGCGGAATCAAATCCTTGTTATGCGCAAATAAAATATTTGATAAACAGGTGTTTTATTTAAATTTATTTATTAAAAATAATATTTAGTATATTTGCGGCATTTTCCAGAGTGGTAGATTTTCCAGTATCGACCTGGTGAAAGACCATCGTTCAGGATCGAAACGTTGCTTGAAATAACTTAAGCCTTGTTTGATGACCACAACTTTTCTCTACCACACCTCCTTGATCCTCCACAACCTTTAGCCTTATTTATCCTAATCAGGGATGCCATAGTCTCACTGGCTCCAGATGGTTGGGAGCACTTGGGATATCTTATGCAGTACTCACATGTTTTCCGGTAGAGTCCCTTTAGTTCCTCAGGCATAAAAGTGCCAAACACCGTAACTATGTTTTATTTCTAATTTTTTTTGTCATAAAAAAATGAGGTTATACCTACCCGTATAAATGTACCTTGTATGTATTACTTTTTCGGGAAATGTTGGCCAAGATACGAAATTTTGACAAGTTGATGGGTTCCCTTTCGGCTGTATTAAAGGAAGATAAATGGGTGCAAAAGTCGCCGATACCACGTGATAGCATCATGATAGATGCGTTCCTTCATCCTCTTTATCTACTCCCTTAGAAACACGTCGTGGAATTTATTTTCACATCAAGGATGCAATTCCGTGCGACAAAAATATTGTGATTTTCGTAATAATTTGTTAACAGTTTTCTTTACAAATTCATTATTCGCATTTATTGCTTTCGGATATTTTATGAATTTTATCATTTTATAGCATTCGTAATTTCAATTCCATATCACTACACACCAGGCGCGGTCCGTCCATACATACTGTGGATGCTGCGCTTTCCTTCTTTTCTAGGTTTAAAATATATATAATTATTATTATTATGTGTTTATTCCGAATTAAGAAGCCTTGGATTTATTTTTTTCTAGCCGTAAACCGCACTAGATACTGCAATAACGACACCGCCATCATCCAAATCTCAGAGACCAACACTAACACGACACATGGAGCAAGTCGAAATAAATATGTAGGTAATATGTATTCATTCTCAATTAGCGATGTGTCGGTTCAGCTGGAATGGGCTCGTGTGATCCGCTCCTTTGCGGGAAGCGGTTCCTACTCCCACTCCTTTTTCAAATCGACTACTCCCAGAGAACCCGGCCCAGTACTCGCATCCAAATAAATCCGGCGGTCCGAGTAAACCCAACGCCGCAGCTTTCCTAACCATTCGAATACAAGTCCCGAGTTCGCCGAGTACGCTCAAACCCAAGCGTCTTGGTCCGAGCCACGTGAACCAAGAACCCGCCACTCTCACGCCACTCCCGTCATTCCCGCGACTCGCGAACCACGATACATTCCTGCCACTCACACCTCACACGGCCGGCGGGTGTCTCCGTGTTCGCCGCGAGTACTGAGTAGTAGGAACTAGGAATCACCGTTCGGCGTCCCCGACACGCTCCACTCTCCACTCCACTCCCGAGTCGCGAGTCTCGGGTCCTCGGAACTGCGTGAACCACAAGACACTCCCCGCGACCCGCGACTTGCGAGCCGCCAACCACTTCTCCTTGAGCCACGTCACTGCGACTGGCCGGGCCGCCGGGCCGCTGGGCCGGGCGGCGGGGCGGGCGTTCATTCGATCGCTGTCCGTGTCCTTTGATCGACATAGACGTGCGTGACCCGTGACCGCTTCACGTACAGTATACTGCTCTCGCGGAAACGCGGAATTGTTTAGTAGGTATATTAGATTTTTGAATATTTGGCTAGACACGGAGTCGTTTTTAATTAGAGCATGTTATCTTGGTATAATCAAAGGGTGAAGTGCATTATAAAATAATAGTTTATAAGAAAGCATCACAGCTTACAGCTAATTTACTTATTTAAATTCTCAATAAAAGCCGTGTAATGTACCTACATTGCACGGGTGACGGGTCCGAGCCCTCATGCGGGTCTTGTCCGGCTCCGGGGTTCTAAGTTCCCGTGCGGGTTCTACGAGTAGGTCCTGGCTCCGAGTTCTTTGAACCCGTGCGTCCCGGTTCGGTGCGCCGCAACAACACCCAGTGCTCAGTCCGCACCTAAGAACTCGGACCCGGGACCTGCTCCTAGAACCCGTGTACTTTTAAAAGGAAGCAAGTCTCGGAAGCTTCCAGCAAAATGCAGAACTTACCCACCTCTATTCTCAATGCTCGAACGCCGCGTAAACTCACCAACACTAGCGAAACAGTGGATGCTTCGGTCATTCCGCGTTCACGACGCAGGAACTAGTGTGATATTTGTATATTCGCGCATGTGCTTTTAGTCAGGCCTGCCATGGTTGAGTAAGGCCGAACACGGATTCCATAGGAGCATTCAACGAACAAAAAACTACTTTAATGCTTAAAGGATGCACAGAATAGCTTATCCGAAGCGAGCGGACTTGGTACCATTAGAGATTTATTTGCCTGACCACCTTTCGACAGTTATTTGTTGTCTTTAATAGCCGAATCTAATTGATACATTGAATTTGTTTCGGAATACCTATTTAATTAGGGAACTGTAATATTTAATGTTTAGCGTAAAGGTTGTATAGAGCTAATTTGACAGACTATTTTTGTCAACAAATGCATCTTGTTCGTGGGCCAGCCCATAGACTTTTATATTAGATATTAGGTTTATAAACCTGATGATGCTGGAGTTATACTCCAGCATCTTCTTACACACCAAGTCACCGACCGCCAGTGCTACACACAGTATAATTGTAATATTTGTACTTATATATTAAAAATGATTGCAACTCCAATCCAATTTATTTCACAATAATTTGTTAATTTTCCACACTACCATTATTATATGTGACAGGTCATTATAAATTCAAATTTTAAAATAAATATGAACGCATCATACCATCTACTATGACTATACTAAAAAAACGGTTGGAATGTGTATTCTGTATATTTCGTATTCCGTCCTCGTAAAAGCGTGCGTAAAATTATCGAAAAAACGTAACTCGAAAACCAGCTTTTGCAAGGCTTCAAGTCAAAATGTATTCTCTGTGGCGATCGGTTACACACAAAATGCCGGCTTTACTTTGCACTCGAGTGGATGACATATTTCGAGGTAAAAAACGCGTTCGAGTGAGATTTTTTCTCATTATATGCGATGTTCCTCAATGTTATAATGTGACGAGGCGTTAATATATTTTCGCCTATTTTATTGTATAGCTAAATTATATTTAAGTATTTTAAAACAAATTATATCCATTGACATACTTACCTACATCATATTCAACTCTTTTTTTTATTGAGACAAAATTTGATGAATTGCTGAAATCGTAAACTACTAATTTTAGATTTTTGGTCGTGAAAATTTATATAACAACAAACAAAATAATTGACGAAGAGAAACAAAAAAAATTTGCTATCAAAACTAAGGAAAAGTTCATTCCTTCTTTGGGTTGTGGTCACACAGAAATAATGACAAATACCAGGGGAGATATAAGACTAAACAAGGCAGATAGCCGAGGTCTCTTTTGCTCATCTTGGTGGTCAATAATTGTGCATTGTTTTTACTTTAATAATTTTGGTCCTGTACCTCTTTTATAATTTACTTTATATCCCTAATTTGTTCCAGCTTTAGAACTGCATTGCGTAGGAATTGCATGTTATGTGAATGCGCGTACAGAATTATTTATAACCGGGTAAACTTGGTTTATGAATAAATTTATGTAATATTCCCCTCGTTGTTTTGATAAAACTTGATTTACCTATTATGCGAATATCAATAATTTGCATCATTTGAAATGCTAAATGCAAGCAGCAGATTTATTGATTCAATAAGTGATGAAGTTAGCTTTATGGTGGACATTGCAATATTATAAAGAATTCTAAGCATTGTATTTAGTCACATAGGATTTATGTAATTTTCTCCATGGCTCAACGATGAATACACTAAAAGCGAATATTTTGTTAGGTCTGATTTTTTTTTCGAAAAATGCCTCATCATACTTTCTATTTCTCCAAATTTCTACTTTCAAGTAGTTGCTTTCATGGGAATATTCCCAATTTTCCCTAACTTACTTCACGATGGATTATTTATTTACCAAATATTCACTTACCGTGATAGTTCCAACGAGAAGACGTACATGACATCATCGTTCTAGTATCTTCTGTCCCTTTCGATTTCATATAATAACCGTGAGAAGGTAGAGGACGATCGTCGATGACGCACGAATGAACTCTCTCTAGGACTATTATAATAGTTTAAAAACATCGACCTTTGCGTATACTTGTATCGCGAGATTCTGTAACAAATATTTCGGATCTTTGATCACTGTTATTCGTGTTCTGCATAACATAATATATAATAAATAGCAAGGTTTTTGTCCCCTTTCCTGCAGTTTATTACCGAATCTTCTGTAAAATTATTTTATTTCTGTGTAAATTAAGCCACCATATGAATATTTGAGAACCTTTGTCTCACTAACCCAAATCACCCCCTTATTTGTAAAGAAAACAAGACAGGATTGATGGGTCGCGCTGGAACCTCCACTTGTCCAAACCCGGTGAAGCCACCACCATAAATGGTCCTTCGAGCCGGATTTCGGCACAATCGTCCAGTACAATCGAAATCTTCGGCCTCTGCATGCCCATAAAATGAATAAAACAATTTAAAATCACACGCCACACACACAATTGGTAAATTGCCAACGTTCGTGGTGTCATTATTCTTTACGCGTTTACATTAGTGACTTTATGAGGGTTTTTATTGTAAAATTTGTGGATGAAGTCACGTTTTCTTTGTTGGCGACAATAATTTGTTATTCACGCTCATTAAAAGTATAAAAAAATTACATTTGTTTTAAATGGAATTAGTTTTTCTCTCGAAAAAACAACAGTTCATCGAACTATTCGGCTAATCGTCCTCGAATATCCCGATTCCTAACCCATATTTTAACTCATGTCTGTTTAAAGCTAGCAGTTTTTTTTACATTAGCTTCACACAAATAATTCCCCTCAGGTCTATGTCATCTTTTGGGATGCTGTGTGGAGGGTTTTTATAGGGAAAGGAAGGAAAGGAAGTTCTGGGAAGGAAAAAGGCATGAGGGGTTGGTAGTAATTTGGGAGTCAGTGTGACCAGGAGCGAAATCCATCGCATGAATATGTATGAATCCATCCCTCCTACTGCGGTGCAAGTCAATGGGTTGAGAGAGTCTGGCTGGAGAAGCCTAGCTTAGGGCTCCCTCAACTTGTCTCTCCCGATCCGGCCCGCCATGCAGTAGGTGGACAAACTGATTGGTGAAATCTGATGGTGATGGTGAAATGGTGAAAACTGATGGTGAAATCTGAATGATATTATCAAAGTATTAAAGCATTTGGCAATTAAACTATTTTCTGATGACACTTTGTTATACATAGCCAGTAAAGTAAAGGACGCCATTGAATACAAACAGATTTAAATTATGTAGTGCTTTGGCTTCACCAAAACAAACTAAAATTGAATGTTACGAAAACAAAGTTTTTAATTGTGGATAGCCTAGGTGGAAACGAGCAGGCAATACTAAAAATTGATAACGAAAACATAGAAAGGGTTAGCAGTATTAAATAACTGGGTGTAATATTGGATGATAAATTGAAATTCGACGAACATATGGAATACATAACAAAGAAAATTGCTAAAAAAGTGGGATTCCTAAAAAGTATAAAAAATAACTATTGGATCTCAAGACAACGCGCCTTGTTTACAATTCTATTGTAACTCCGCATTTCAATTATTGTTCTAGTGTTTTATTCTTATGTAACGAAGCCCAAAATAATAAACTACAGGTTATACAAAATAGGGGGATGAGGACGATTTTAAAATGCAACATTTTTACTAGGGTTAAAATTATGTTACAAAATTTAAATATGATGACAACAAAACAACATATAATATATATAATGCATTAAAAATGATGTACAAACTTAAAAATAATATGCTACCAAATTATCTGCAGAGTAACATTATGTTTCACGAAAATGTTCACAACTATCCTACGAGAAGACGCGGAGACTTTAGGCTTCCCAAAACTAAACTTTCGTGCACACAAATAATAAGCGAGTTTTATAAAGGGCAAAAACTTTATAAGAGCTAGTGTCCAGCTTACAGACAAAATGCGTTATCTCTCTCCGTAGCACGATGCGACGTCGTATCGTGTTGATGTGTACGAGCCCTAATAGACTGCCGAATGCCGTAAAGGAAGCCTCAAGTCTTAGCACTTTTCGTAGGATATGTGAAGAATGTTTTTTGATTTGTAACAATCTTACCATCTTAGTTATCTGTTTGCCTTAAAATATATTTTTGTCTAGTAATCTGTTTTTTCTTCCTCTTAAAATGTATTTGTAAAAATTTATCTGTATATTTAAATTGTATTTGTATAGATTTTCTTACTAGATGTATGAAAAAAAAATTGCATACATCTAAATAAATATTCAATAACAAAAAACTCATTCGCCACAGAGACCTAGACAATTTTCACACCATGAACCCGGGCACCTCTACTAAGTCGCCGAATGCAGCGAACCACTTAGGATGACCTATCGCAGTAAATATATTATTACATGAAAAATTCACAACTATTTTCGGTTTTCCGATTACATCGTCATTTTTTCGTGAGCAATTGAACTACATTTAAATAATATATTTTTTATCGAGACTTCATAGAGATACAACTGATAAATAATTATTTTTAATGTTTCACTTTGAATGTATTTTATTAAATTTGTCAGTTAATGTAAAACCTAGGCCAACAAATTTGACAAGAATTGGCAATACTCTTCTGAAGAAAACACTTTAAAAATGTCCATTCATTTCGATCAAGAGCTTTATAAAAAACTTAAACGTCCAAAACATGATAAGACACCATTTGATTTGCTCTATTAATAATTTATTCAATAAGAAAATATATTTCGAAGAAAGATTGTTGTATCTAGAAATTTTTTTAGTGGTACCTAATGGTAAAGTTATTTAAAAAGTTGTCTTCTTTCGAGTGAAATAAAAAAATAGAAAATAATCAACTTTTTATAAAAGTGAATCCGAGGCAGATAAAAGGTTAACGACATTAAATACTATAACATTCGGTTAGAGGATAATTTCTTTCAACGGATTATCGAAATCTTTAAGCTCGTCCTAAACTGTAATTGATTTATATCGGTGTTCATTAAATATACAATTTATTAGGGATATAAATAAATGTTTTAGATTCGTTTCCAGTCAGGCAGAATCGATTTTTTAATGTTTCGTCTGGGAAAAAATACTAAATTATTTTTTTAAAAATGTTTTTTTAAAGCGACCTGCACCATACATAAAAACAAACTGATTACACACACACACACATATTTATATGGGTCTACCCCTCACGAGCCAATCCATATTTGTATGTATCAATGGATCGGCTCGCAGAGCATGATTTCATTCGCAATCGGTTGTCCTGCACAATGATTGTTTTTAAACAAGTTTTTCCCTAGCTATCAGAATGAGTTTGTATGAGGTACTCAAGAACTGAATTCCCCTGAATATTTATTTGTAACCAAATCAGGGGTTAATTTTAGACTCAAAATAATTTGAAATATTCCAAAAATTTTGAAATTTCCCAAGATTGATTGAGAATTTGGACAACAAAACTAAAATTTGAAAATTTTCCTGGTATTTGTGCTTTTCCCCAAATTCCCATTTTAGCAAAAAAAAATCCCTAGATGTGGAGAAATTTCCCTAAAGCCACTTCCCTAAATGGTCGACGCTCGAATGTCCGAATGTCTGGAAACCGCGTAATTCTGCCCTTTAGACTAACATTTTTAACTTATTTTTTTTTACCAAATTATTTGTCCGAGTTCCTACCTTCTTATACAAGTAATAGAAAAATGATATCTTCAATTTTAACACTACTTTTGTAATAAATCTGGTATTTGTAACGAAATACCTGAAAATATGTTTTCAAATAAAGAGACATAATAATTAAAACGGAAGTGTATGAATGTAAATTATGTTCATGAACTTTTTGGTGGGTGGTGATAAATAAGCCGTTTCAAGAAACACTTAATCCACTGAAATACGCAAAGCCTTATTAAAATTTTGGGAGGTTTTACATATTTTAGACCCGCTTACGCGGAGATGGATTAGATTTGGTACTTGTGCTGTTTTCTCCAAAAAAACCCGATTTAAAAAATATTTTATGCAAATCTCCTGTCTTTTGGAGGATTTTACGTGAACTTTTACTCTTTCGGCCCAGTTTCTAATCTAATGATGAATGAGAAGGTGTGTGACAACATTGAGGAGCGGAAAGGATGGGAAAGGAAGTTGAAAGGGGATCCGGAAGGAAGTAAGGGGCGCTGCATGGCGCGTAATTTGTTTGGCCAATATAAATTTTTAAATTTATTTGTACCTTCGCCCGTCATGAGTCATGTTAATAACTGCTCTAATATTTGACAAGTGCGTATTATTTAACACCCTCCCTTCATGCGGTATTTGAAGGGTTAAAGTAATGACTGTTCAACGGGGTTAAAAACAATGCGTCATGACAATCAATTTAAACGCATTTCAATACGCATTTGAACGAAAACCGTATTAGCACTTGCTGATTGCATGAGTTTTTAAATAGTAACAATCATTTAGTATGATCATCTGAATCCTGGTCCCCGTGTCTGAATATGGTGATGCCATTTGGTATCCTGTGCTTGGTAGTCTCTCTACAAGATCTTCGATATGAGGACATCTCTAGTTTTTTTAATTTATTTTTATTTATTTAAGCGACTATATGAAATAATTCTTTAAGTATAAAAAATATAACGGATATGTTAGATAAAGATATTTAGTCCTCACTAGGGGTTTCTGTGCCGAGGCGGACTAAAATTGTTTAATTATAGTTTATTTTGTCTTCTATGTCGTTTTTAGTGTATTATTATTATTATGGTGTTTTCGTTGACCTCTTTCAGCCATTTTTTATTCTTGATTTATATTCATTACATTTTTTTATTAGTTTTATGTCTTGGGAAAGAATATTGTGGAGTTCAGTTGCAAAATAAGTGTAGTTTCTTTGTCGGAATGTGGTTTTATAACTTGGAATGTTCTTTGTCATTTTTATTCGATCTAGTGTGATGGAAACGCTGTCTAGTAGAGGATTCAGTATTTTTGAATGGCTTCAATAATATATTTTTGGCATATATTCGTTGTACATTTGGTGCGTCAAAGCTATTCAAAATTTCATTCGAAGGCGTTTTAATAGGTACTTTCAGTATGGTCTTTATGATTCCTTTTTTAATTGTGTTCAGGTTTTATATATGTTTTATTTATTTATGTTTAGTAGATCCCCATCCTATAATTCCATATTGAATTTGAGAATGACATAACGTGTAGTAAACCTTTTTCAAATCATTTTTATTTACCATGTTTCTTAGATTTTTAAAGAAATTTATAATGCTAGTACCTACAAACTTTTAACTCCACCGCTCAACGCTAGTTTTTTCGAGACTGTTTAGTCTCTCCGGGTAATATGCTGAAAGAACTGAAAGACTGCTTAGAGAGGCTATTTGTGAAGAATGGTTTTTAGTGGTTTTTGAAGGAAAACAAAGTTACATGTTATTAATTATTAATTAAATAATGCAAAAAACCATAATCTGACTTTACTTGTTTCAACACGTTTTTTTCTCGATGTTCGATAAGTACGTCGATAGTAATTCTAGGCCAAATTCTATTTTCTGTGTTCCGCCACTCTATTGGTCTCCACAGTCTTCTACAGATATGTGGGTTATTTTGAGGAGTTTGATCATTAAACTGTTCCATACGTGCCTGTGTCAGGGAGATTCAAAGAGTTCTTTATGGATACCTGTCGGTGTCCTTGGCGATCCAAGCTTTCCAATGGTGAACTTATTATGACAATATTAAATATCCAGAACACGAGATTCAGCAATTTAACGACCTATCATTTATTGATTCCGGGTGAGCTCTTATTTTTCACACTGTCATCTGACTCGTGACATCCAGAGGTGTCGTAAAAATCTGACTTTATTAAGCTCATAAAAATATGGTGAAGGACGCTTTCCGCCGCTTTTGCTGCTTTTTTAACAGCTTCCTTGGGGAATTTACAAGCTTTATAAAAATATAATGACTTCGTATGTATAACTTCGTGTAGAAGTGTAGATTGTACAGGAAATATAAGAGGATGTTTTTCCTTCCCATGTTTTTCCTCGCCGTTGATTTACACCGTTCTGTAGCTGTGAGTTCCGTTGTAATCCCTCTGTCCGTTACTTGTGTGTGCTTTGTGGGGAAGAGTGAGAGGTTTGAATGGAGCTATCGGTGGTGCCCGTTAAGCTAGGATCTGTCAGATTGACTTTAGGAACAAAGCCACAGCTGAATGTTTGCCTTAATTAAATATTAACTGCAAAATTCAACATATTTCCCGTAAATGTGTTAACTCGGGAATAAGTTTGGTTTAAAAGCGGATGTAGTTACTCCGTAGTTAATTAACAAAAGTTTTAGCAGCAGATGTGTTGTTTCCTAACAGAATCAAAAATCGTTTTATCTCCTGTAAATTTCTACGGAAGTATAACTTGTTCAAAACTGTTTTTCTAAGTTGCATTACATTTAATAATTCTGTGTGTATACAACTATATGGTCCTCACCAAACCGCATCCAGTGCAGTCACAGTGGTGCCTTAAATTTTTTTGAAGTGACTCCCGATGATATTAAGTGGCTAAATTCCATTCCCTTATTACCTCCAACAACACTCCTCCACTGTACGAAAAAGAAGTATAGAACGAATTTAAACATGTTCTAAAATGCTAAGCTATCATGGCGCCCAATTTTATTGATCCGCCGTTATTTAGCAAAACGTTTTTTTTTAATATTTGCAGTACCAATTTTTACATTGACTTAGAATTGCCATTATATGTTCTCATCCTTGCCTTAAATAATAAGTTTGTTATAAATAATCCCAATTGGTGTTATGCCTACCTGGTTTGTTTCTTCTTGGGAAAAATAATGGGTTATATATTTAGCCTTTCCAGAGCTTCCTCTAATTCCTTTCCATAAAAAGACCATTTTCACAGTATCTACATAGAAACATTACATAGACCTTGAGGGTATTTTTTTCCTCAGGGCCACCTGTGTAGAGTTAATGTAAAAAAAATCTAATAAGTTTAACTATTGTGTAAAAAAATGCTTTATGTTCTGTGAATAGATAATAAATAATAAAAAAAAATTGGTATATATTTTATGAGCGATATCATTTAAAATTATTAGCTCATTATTCTAATGAAATTATTTTGACTAAGTTTATTATATTATAATAGCGAATCAGGGGTAGGTATACTAGGTAAATACAATTTTTAATTTATTCAGAAAGTTTTAACATCACTCGAATCGCTGAAAATATTGCACAGAGTGCTAAAAGCTTCTGAGATGTTTCCTTCCTATTAGCTTCCTAGATATTTGTTTTCTTTCTGCCTTACTTCCTATTTCACTTTCAAAGTTTTAAGTTCCTCCAAGAATCATCTATTATTCTAGACGTAAACATAAATTACTTCACCTTAGTTAATCAACATCTTTTGTAAAACAATGTACACTCCCCAAAAAAAGTAAGTTTGTACAGAATGTATTATGTTTTTTTTTCTCCCTAAATATTATTATTATTGCTAACTATTGAAAATCACGAAAATCTGCATTTTCGAAAATGACAGTTAAAATAATTTTCTGAAAAATTTTATATGAATAGGTTCTTTATCGCTTGTTTAAATTCTTCACACTATCATAAATTAAATTCAAAGACAATTTGTGTTCATTGAACCGGGTTTTCAATTCTTCACATATTGTAGACAGGAACTGATTTTCAGTGCGTTCAATCAGATATTCGCAATGGAGAAATCTCTAATTTTTAATAGGGTGATTTTTAATTGTTCACTTACCACAAAAGATAATTCCACAATAGGCCTAGCGGGCGGCTTATGGTTCGACTTCGCCCAGTTAGTGTTGGTGACCATTTTTCAAATTCGATAGGAACTGGTTCCAAAAATAGTCAGTTCCTCGGATCCAGTGATAGCTAGTCACCGGGACAAAGCAACCGCGACAATTAATGACGTCATGTATAATATACAGACGCGTGGTAGAAATCACAACGTGGTATTATTATTCACAAATGCAGTTACAATAATAATCATACCACCCATTGAAGTAGGCGTCCTGGCATAGTCTCGGGAGGTCTCCGGTCAGGTTGTAAGGCTGACGCTGCTTCTTTGGCCTCTTTCGTTTCAACGCCAAGATGGGCGTACTGGGAGGATGAGATTGAGGGTATCCGTAAAACACTTATGTTCTGGATTAATTGTAACTTTATTTATAACTTTACAATCGAGGTGACTGGCAATTAGTTAGCTTAATTGAGTCGGTAAGAGATTAGAGAGAGAGTTCAGAGAATTGATGCGAGAATCTTTAGAAAGAGAATTTTTAGAATGAGTTTGCAAAACAATGCACCCGTATTTATAAACAAAGCAAGATTTGACGTAACCACAGAGAAAAGACAATATAGATGAGAAATTAATGACAATATTACACTATGAAATAGCATAGACAAAAAGATTTGAAGTAAGAGGTGGCATAGACATAAAAAGTTAAAAGTAAAGGACTGTACACATCGAGATAAATACTGAGAATGAAAAGTGTTATGAAAAAAATGAATTTAAATATGAAATAGGACAATCACAACACAGAGGACACGACACCCATCTCTCCTTACTCGAAGAGATCCACGAAAGTACGATTCCAATAGTATGTTTGAAAGTAGATTCTAATAGCCTGCCACCGACTTTCTTCACTTTAGCTGTTAACGTAAGTGGTGCCAATTTTTCGCATTGCTTTAATTCGGTCCTACAACAAAAGTTGATTTGTAATAAACCCCACGTACGAAAACGGTTTTGCGTAAGGCGCCGCGTCTAAGTTGTATTCGTAGTCGGATTCTTAAATTTCAACCGTACAGGCGTTGACGTAATAATAACGTTAGATTACTTCAAATTCCTGCAAGATGAACACACCTAGCAAGCATTAGTAAACACAGAAAAAATGACTTTTTAAAAAAAATATTATTACCTCACAAGAGTCTCAGCTGCTCCCGTCTGGAGCTAGTGAGACTATGGCATCCCCAATCGGGGTAAGTTGTGAGGCTGAAGGTAGTGGGGAGGGGAAGAAGGGTGGGAAGAGGAAGGTGGGGAAGTACCTGGCTAATCAGATCTGGTCATCAAACACGGCTAAAGCCATTTTAAGCAACGTTTCAATTCTGAATGGTGTTTTTACACCAGGGCAATACTGAGAGTATCTTCCACTCTGGAATGTGCCGCAAATATACTATTGTATTATTTTAAATGAATTAATTGTGAAATAACACAAATTAAACAAATAAAATTTATTTGCCCACGCCGGGATTCGATCCCACGAGTCAAAAACCTTACCGCTAGACTACGCCGGGTCGCTACTTACATTTTTTTCTGATGGTTTTATTGACAAATGTGGCAAAATAACCTAACTAACTAACCAACTAACTAACCATCACGCCGTTTCCCCGCAGGGGTAGGCAGAGAGGACGGACCGCCACACAACTCGATCTTGGCACACACTCTTTGCCTCGTTCACATTCATACATCGTCTCATACATGCTCTTCTATTATTCCGACTCTTCACATGGCCCGACTCAAGTAACTGATTCACTTGGTCGTGCCATGTCTTCCTCGGGCGTCCCCGACTTCTTCTACCATTCACATTTGCATCATATATTCTCCTTACACTTCTTTCCTCGTTCATTCGCTCTACATGCCCAAACCATCGGAGAGTCCCTTTCTTAATCTTACACATCACGCTTACATCAGCCTTGCATTCTTTGCGGATATCCACGTTTCTCTCACGATCGTACATGGTTTTACCACACATTCGCCTCAGGGATCTCATTAAATAACCTTTTTATGTTAAACCCTCCAACTGCTGCCGTGAGATTATAGACAGTAAACCCCTTTTTGTGTATTGTGAGGTTGAAGGTTTTTTTGGGATGGAAAGGCGACGAAGAAGATGAATATGAAGATGGTGAAGTAATTGGCTGTTCAGATCTGCTAACAAAGAACTGGTAAAAAGCCTTTTCAAAAAACATTTCGATTCTGAGTGGTGGTCTTTCACCGGGGCGTTACTGAAAGTATATGGTACTCTGAAAGTATGTGGTACTCGCACACATTTGTCCCTCGTGCACCAGGTAGGTACTTTTCACCAGTATCTTCTCCGGGAAAAACCTTCCAGTATGAAGGTGCCTAATTAATCATTCATAACTTAACATTTACTTCGAAAGTTGGTTCAGGAGTAAAACCATATGTCGCCTCTAGAGACGATTTCCACTGGTCCAGGGCTTCTTCAACTATTTTAATTTTATTGAAAAAATATTCACCAAAAACAAATAAGAACTTTTATTTAAAAACTAATCGAAATCTGAAATGTAAATACTCACTTATTTAAAAGTATTTACTGACACCTAGATGAGACATTCAGCGAATAAATTGGTTCAACGGAATCGTAGGATAGTACCTCCATTTCTCTATTAGTACAACAACAACAACCGTCGACCGTGGCTGGCGTGTGACGTATCAAAGTAGGATGGAAAAGGATGAAACCATGGGCTTGAGTAAAAGGAAAGGACGGTCTGACGGCCGAGCCTTTCGACGCGGTGGCTTCAGTTAGAATTCACTTTCCCGAAAGCCTGTTCGCGTATGGTTAGTGTATTATTTGAACACGAATCTCGGAGAATTATGTACGGGATAGCGCCTCTATAGTATATCTCTTATCTCTATGACTGACACCTGTATTTATTTATTGACATCTGTGTTTATTTTTTTTTTATGTTTATGGCCCTGAGAAAAATCATCCCCCTCAATGCCTATGTCATCTTTGGGGATGCTGTGTGGAGGAAAGGTTAAAAATGCTGCTTTTAAGGAAAGGAAAGACTGGTAGTTCTGGGAAGGAAAAGGGTATTAGGGGTGGATAGGAATCTGGGGATTAGTGTGACCGGTAGTTTCGGACGTATGAATCCATCCCTCCCAAGGCGATGTTTCGAGAGAGAATATCTGGTGAAGTCAAATGGACTCCCTCAACCATTCTCTTCCGATTCGGCCTGCCGAGCAGCTGGCGGGCACACGCTTCCCCCGCCAAGCCCCGGAAAAATCTTACCCCATGATCCAGGGCATTCCTGCTACGTCACCAAACGCAGCGAACCACTTGGGGTGACCTATAGCAGATGGTTATCCAATAAATGGTTTCCTGGGCGGCGGTACCCATACCCGACTCCCAAATTGTAATTAGTTTTAAGTAAACCCTGATGAAGTAAGCATTGCATACGAAATATGTTGGCTTTTAACAATAAACCTGGTGTTAAAACTAAGTACGAGTATTCTACTAATTTTGAATAAAAATGGTGCCTCAAAATAAATTAACTGGGATTTAAGAATTTATTTACAAAGAAAAACTATTTGAGATTGAATAATGTTCTTCGCGCCGTCAACCCAAGTTCCTCACGAGAATTTGCTTCTATAATTTATCAATCAATCCTTCAATTATTCAATTCTCAAATGAAAATCTGATTAAATAAATTCATGTGACATATTGCATTAAATTCTTTACATATTTTTACCGAAATATTACCAGACGTCTGCAAGAGGATCAGAAACTACTAATGGGATGCGACTTCTAGTTTGACAATCACTGTTTTCGTAAACTTTACAATAAAACTTCGTATTCCCTCATCATGAATTATTTCATTTAATTAAAAGTTTCGTTTACATTCGAATATTATCCTTGGGGAATGTTTGAAAACAAAATATTTACTATATAAATTACTGGTCAGGTCAAAAGATATACATAAGATGTGTATAATATAAGCTATTATAATATAATAAGCGATAGCGGTTTATAGCCGAGTTGTTTAAAGCGTCGGCGTCGGGTCCGCAAGCAAGCGTCGAGGTTTAGTCAACAGCAAGCTAAATTATCTATCACGGCATAAGCGTCAAACTTGAACTCTACGGATGCGAACATGTTGAAAAAAAATCTATTCAATTATGCACCGGAATCGTGATTCTAATTAATTAATAACTTGCGACTTCACGGCATGCGTTGCAATGCCACTTTATAAAGAAATTGTTTTCCCCTCCACCTTCCCTGCTTTCCTTCTCCCCTCACCCCTCACCGTCCTGCCAACCCCCCTTCAGCGTTCCATATATTCAGTCCCAGTACATTGAGTTTTTAAACAGCTTGCGTGCCACCTATTACAATTTTTTTATTCAAATTTTCATTTTTCATATATTAAAAACTTTTATATATTATAAGAACAATCAATCGAATTTAATACCTAACACAGGCAAATTTTTAAAATACCTATAATTCTTACTTAGTACTTCAAGTAAATTCATTAATTTAAAGAGTTTATTAGAAAATTGAATTTTGATACAATCGATGGTTTGCAAAATATCATTCTCAAATTGTGACATTTTTGACAGATTCGTAAGAGTTTTAGAAATGATTAAAACACTTTTCAGTTGTGGTTGTAATAATCCAGAAACCTTAGAAAGAAGGTATTTTGAAAGTTTCAAACATTTCCTATAATATATAGCAATATAAATATAAGTAACCATATTTTGATTTGTACATATATATAGATGTTCCATTTTTTCGTACATTTTTCCATAACACATTTCTCACAGTTAACCGGGCTACTCTAAACGAACTTTAGATTGCATAGGTCATTGATTTAACGACACTTTTCAGAAAGTAACTTTATGGGTTAATAACATAATTTATCGTGCAAGTACGCGTCAAAAAATATCATTTTCTGTTCATACTTCCCCAAATCTTAACAGTTTCCACGCCATTAGGGGCATCGAATGTGTGTGCATCGGAAGCCACTGGAAATATCCGAATATACGATATGTGTATCGTTTGATTTTTATCAACCATTGTGCATCATTGAATAGCTATTTGAATGTATACAGCGCTTTCATACGTCTATATTGATAGATTGATAAAGTAATGAAGCGTTATGAAGGAAAATGTTGGCTGAACTTGGTATCGGATGTCTAGTTCTAGAATTCCCATAGAGGGTTACATTTTAAAACAATGTTCGCTTTGAGGGGTAGATGAAAAGAATGAGCATCGAGCCATATCGCCCATGCATGGAGCACAAATATTGATGTGTAATTTTTTGTTCTTTCTTCTATTTTTACTCGTACGGGTATATATACGAATATATGCATATTCGTGAACCAGATATTATTTGTTATTCACAATCGTTCTTTAACCGGTCTTAGATCTTTTTAATAGTAATGATAGTTTATTCCGGAATTTTTGGAGGTGAAGTGCAATTCAAAGCCTTCCATGATTCGAAATAATAAAATATAAAGAAATTAACAGTACAGATATAGATTTTTGTTTACATTAGCTCCAGCCAGGAGGCCCTCAAGAAAAAAATCCCTCAGGGTCTACGTCATCTTTGGGGATGATGTGTGGAGGGTATTTTTAGGGAAAGGAAGGAGAGTTAGTTCTGGGAAGGAAAAATAAAAAAAATCTGAGGGTCAATGTATTCAGGAGTGATGGACGTAGGAAATCCCATCCCTCCCGCTACGGTGCAAACCGATAGGTCGAGAGTCTGGTTGGAGAGGTCTATATTAGGCCTCTTTAAACCAGTCTCTCCCAATCCATCCCACCTCGCAGTAAGTGGGCAAACACGTTCACCCTCAAGACCTAGACAAACCTCACTCCATGAACCTGGGCACTCCTGCTAAATCACCAAACGTATTAAACCACTTGGGGTGACCTATGGCAGAAGTGTTGGTTATCCAATGAAAAATTCGCGAGCGCCGGTACCCATGTCCGCCTCCCAAATTGGGGACTAAAAACAGAAAAGAAATTAAAAATATTAAATGTAAAAGTCATTTATGGAGGATACTTGACCGTGGCCCTGTCTCTAAAGGGTCATCAGGGGGGGCTCCACCCAGACAATCATGGAGTGATATGATGGTATTCTTCGTTTCACGTAGTTTGCGCCATAAGCTTCCCTTGCGGTGGCGGAGAAGTGCTCTAGAAGAGTGAATTCGTCCCTCCAGGAACATTTCCGTGGCGCTTCAGTATTTTTATAAGGTTCAACAACCAATTCTCAACAGCCAGCCTAGCGATTCTATATCTTTTGTGGGATCGTTATCGAGATAACGGACGTGATCTCCTGTCAGATTTGTGTGATTTTTACATATTTTAGTTTAGATCTTTTTAAACACAAATTCCTGCAAGTGTGCATGATTATTTATTCATTTAATGTACGCTACATATTGAAAAGGCGAATAAATCACACAAATCTAACAGGAGATCACGTCCGTTATCCTGATAACGATCCCACAAAAGATATAGAATCACTCGGCTGGATGGTACTGGTAACCCTCGTATAAACCTAACTCCTACCGAAAATGTTAAAGTTTTTAGAAAAAGTTTACATAAACGCAAGACAAAAACGAAGGATTCATTTTAAAATTCTTTTAAGGGAATCATTATTCGTGTGAAAATCTAATTAAGGAATTGTGATACAACATAACCGAAGTTCGTGTCTTTTATGCTGTGAATATTTCTTTACAAAACTTATTTTTTCTTTCTATCAAATATGTATCTACAACTTTACTTATAAAACTTTGCGAGTTGGAGGTTAAATAAACATTTCAAATAACAACTCCAGCGATACTCGGAGTAGCACCCCAGGGCTAAGTTAGGGGCAACGCTCAACGTGGCAATACGCCACTAGTCCTCGGGGGCAGAATTGCATACTAACTGTAAAACAAACACCAGTTTTCACAAGACTTTTCTTATTCTTGTCTTTCCTACACTGTCCGAAAAGTAGAAAGCCCAACACTGCTAAAAGCCCTAAAATGGGTGCATTTTTAAGCACTTCCAAATAACTTAAAAGCATACCAATTTTTGAGTTATATTGTTAAAATAGAATTTTATCGACTGACAGGTATATTATACAAATAATCTATTATATTTAATATCCGTATAGTGATTCAGGAGGTTTTGCTGCAAACCATGTAATACATATTTAAAACAAAAATGACTTCGAAATAAAGAATAATATAATTAGCAAACGAACTGATAAGGTGTTTTATACTCCCAAACTAAAACCAAATTAATGCAAACACATGCCAATTTCTTTGGTTTCTTTTTGTCTCTACCACAATAAATTCAAATGATTAAAAAACGAAATAAAATTATAGCAGATTGATTTAGATGTTGAAACACTATTTCTATATATTCTTTGCAAACTTTTACGTTTCACTTATCTACAATATTGCATACACTTATATACCATATTTTCAATGTTTTGAAGGGATGGTATAACTTACCTGGATATACCATGCCATAAAGGTCGCGGGAATGTAGGAATAATAACGCTTGGCAATTAGTGATTGCATTTATTTATAAATTTAACTTATGCACAAATTAATACTCAACCGCGACAATTATCAGAAGGATTTGGATTGACAGATGACATGTATGATCGAGTCTAATACAGAAACCACAATGGCGCTGCTAGTGACTTTATCGAATCTTCTCGAAACTCTGGTGTGGCCAGTGTATGGAAAATAATGATACCACTAGAAAAATAGTCAACTCGCCACATACTGAGTCGCCACACTTTATATAACTAGTATTATATAAATAATACATGTAATATAATAAAGATATCATTTGATTCTTATGTACACATAGGATTTTTTTACATATTACCTCCACACGTGGAGCGCCTAAATGGGTTCTAATTACTTACATTTGTAATAGTGATGCAACGGAAGTGTCTTAACGGAAGCAGAAACTGAAACAGATGTCAAAAGTAAATCTTAGGGGAAGCGGAAGCGGAAGCGGAACCGCAAGCGGGGGTGTTAATACTATGAAGAAAAAGCACAATTTTATTTTTTAAGATTTGTTTAACTAAATATGTATTTTGTACTTTTAGTACTCGAAATTAAACAGAGGTAAATTATATTTAATAAAAAGTAATTTGGCTGCTTTTACACCTTTGAGTCTGTTTCGGTATTAAACCAGCTCCACTAAACAATTGATCACTGGCTACTCTGCTGGGGGGAGCTAAGTATTGGCGAACTATTGGCAACAGATGGGAGTATTTGTGCGCATTTACTTTCCTCCACATAAGGGGATCCTCATGGAGAGGTAGTCTCTTCTCTTTCTTGACTCCCGAAGGTGTGACTGTACCTCTAAAAATAAATTGTCACCATCGTCAGTTGTAGAAGAGTTCTCCTCCTGGTCTTCATTTGAACTTAACATAAGTAGGCTGCACTTCGATATCTTCTGAGTTCTGTTTGGAGTTCTGTTATAAAGTTAAACCAGAAACGGAAACGGACATAAGTAAAACTATAATAATTTAACACATGAAAATAATGGAAACAAATAAATGAAAAAGCGCTCTGCAGCAGGTATAATCTTAAAATAATAACTGTAACATTTACGGTTTCTGCTACAATAAAACGATACCATAATTATATAATAACATGTTGACTTTAGCAGCTTTCATGCTTCAGTACAGCTTTTTGTAATGTGGGTACACCTGCGAGGCTTCCGGGAGATACAATCTTAATGTGATAATCATTCAATTCACTTGAAACACCGGTCAAAACCATTCTATAAAGCTGCAAGTTGCAAATGATTGAGCAATTCCCTCAGATCAGGTCGTGCGAGGAGGGCCTGATCCTCACCGCGCTGGCGAGTTCATATCTTCTAAAGATAAAATATTCAAAAGCTCTGCGGTTCCCACACGATCGACCTGCAGTTCTCTTGTAATTCGGAGAGCTTTATTAGAGGCCGAGTGCCTTAATAGAGCTTTAATGACAGTCATCAGTCCCGACTCTGGAGAATCTCTTGTCTTTTTCCTCTATATTTGGGGGCGTTTCAATAAAACGTTTGTAATTTTGAATTGAGTGTACATTTTTATATGCGGTGCAAGGCACGTTTTTTCAAATCCTCAATGAAGAGCTGTTGTGGTTTTATTAAACGTGTTTTTCTTCGAATGTTTTAAAAGCCTCCGATATGTGTAGTCTATGTTCATGTTCCAACTCTTTCGTCTGTGGAATTTTTCTTTGTATTTGAATGAAAAAACCAATTTTGAAAAAAATGTTTGCAAAATACTAATTTGTCCAAACCTCCACCTGAAGATTTAACGTACCTGCTTTACTGATACTGATTTACTAAAAAAACAATTAAAATTGAGGCTTTAATGATTGCGAATTCTGTAAAACCTTTCTGAGATCTTTAATAATACTTAATTTAATAATATTGCTAGTTGAATGTTATATGTATCGGCCTTACTACCATAACTGAATATTCGAAACCTCACTCCATGAATCCGGGCATCCCTGCTAAATCACCAAACGTAGCGAACCACTTGGAGTGACCTATGGCAGAGATGTTGGTTATCCAATAAAGGTTCCCGGGGCGGCGGTACCCATTCCCGCCTCCCAAATTGAAAATATGAATAATTTATAATATATAGTTCCTTAAACCGACCACAAATATAAACACTTTCTGGTATTCTTTTGCAGTTCTCAGAATTCTACCTATGTATACATTCATGAAAGTATTAGGTTAATGGGAATTCTAAAAATAAACGTATTAATTAACTCAAGAAACATTCAATTCAATAATAATATTTTTTCTGAGAATCACCTACGTATGAAATGTTTTATTTATTAGATATCTATTATTGTAGGTTTAATTAACTTAAGGGATTGTTTTCGAATATGCTGGATAGTTAGAAATTTATGTAATAGACAAAGCAACAATAAATATTATTCCGAGTTGTTGTTGTCTGCGAATAGCTGTTTAACATTTAACTTTAATGGCAACGCATTTATCCAGGCTAATTAATCTCACAAGCACTTTAGGGGAAGACAAACAATCGTTGTATTTTATCATCTTGCAACAGCCGACAAGTTTATTCTACCGACGAGCACGTACTCTGCTAAATTTAAGTTGAGTTTAAGTCAAGTAACATAAGTTGAAGCAGAGAATAACATGCAACTCCAGTTCCAACTTTTCACCCTTCCGCAGGTTGATTCCTTCAAGAACTTCGTATGAAGTTCGTATCGTATTTTACAGACGTTAATTTGTTATTTTCTACCCTTCTTACAAATAATGAGCGTTTTGAATCAATAAATACACGATAATTGAAGTCAGTGTAAAACCCTTTTTAAACGACTTCGAAAAGAAGGAAGTTATCAATTCGACGGTATTTTTTTTTTTTAAATGTTTTTTACCTCAGAACTTTCGATTGGGTGAGCCGATATTGATGATTCTTTTTTTATTAGAAAGCTGAAGCTTCCCGTGTGGTCCCATTTTTTAAATTTTTAATTTGGTCCAGTTCTGTCAATGGGATTCATGAGAAAACCATATACGTCTTAAATTTGCAATTAATATGTGCGCGACAGATGGATGAATAACTCAATATTACGTCAACAGATTTCGATGATTCTTTTTTTGAAGTGAAACTTTACTCACGCTCGTCACTAAAAATCAAAAAATAAACAAAAATTTTAACAAAACAAAAAAAGACTTACAAAAATGCACTACAAAGTAAAAAAATAATTTCGTACGATTGTTATTTTTGGAGTCGGTGTCAGCCAAGATCTCCACATCTCACCTATTATAACTACTTATGTATGTAGTTACCTTGGCTGACACCGACTCCAAAAATAACAATCGTACGAAATTATTTTTTTTTACTTTT
The DNA here is from genome assembly GCA_917563855.2 of Limnephilus lunatus. Taxonomy (NCBI): domain Eukaryota; kingdom Metazoa; phylum Arthropoda; class Insecta; order Trichoptera; family Limnephilidae; genus Limnephilus; species Limnephilus lunatus. The sequence goes on along the minus strand of OU830601.1, from coordinate 13,184,911 downwards.
TAGTGCATTTAAAAAAAAAAGAATTATACAATTTGTCCAAATAAACGCCCCAAAGACAATTCTTTTTCCAAACTTTCATTTTGCTATCACACTTAACTGTGATATGTGATTTTTTTTTTATATTTTTACACACCTACCTATTTAAATTGCTTACGCCACGATAATAACATTTTGTTCTTTCGAAATGTTCCGATCCGTCGAAGCCGCGAGTCAAAATAATGTGGCCATTAATTTTAAACACGTGGCGAACCCTACCTTATACCAATCGTGCGAAATGTCTAATTCTTCATTTGATCGGTAGTCCTTGAAGAATTTAGATCATAGATTCTTAACCTTATTTTGCCCACCGCCAACTTTGAGAATATTTTTTTTTCTAGCGCCCCCCCAATTTTTTTTATTTGGGGAGGGGCGGGGGGCTGGGCTCAACTGTCACGGATATTAAATTATATATTATATTATAATATGTAATACATATTACACCAATGTATTTGTTATAACTTTTTGTTCAGTAAGTTAAAAAAGAAGAAAAAAAGGGGGGGGGGGGCTCAACTGTCACAAATTATACCTTCATTATTATTATACATTATATCTATGTTATTTTTTATTCCTTCTTGTTTAGCAAGATGAAAAAGCAATTATTTTGTATTTTATGTAGCCGGTTGCTAAATCCTTCCTTCTTGTTGAATTGACACATGATATAGTGTCAATTCTAAATAATAATAATATACGTTAGTATGTGATTAGCGTGTTTTTTTGTCTTTTTTAAACCATATTTTTTTACCTGCCCACACCCTCACTTTGCCATCTCAATGTCCCCAAATTTTCTCTGTTTCTTCTACCGCCCCCTTAAAAGTCTGAAACGCCCCCTCCTAATTTTATCTGGGTCTTCTACCGCCCCCCTGAAAGTCTGAAACTTCCACAAAGAGGCGTTATCGCCCACATTGAGAACCTATGATTTAGATTTTAGATCGTACTTCAAATATGTGTCAGTAATATTTTCACCTCCCGACAAAATTTAATTTAACGGTTGATGAAATATTTTAAAATGACTTGTTTCAAAAGTTACTCGAAGCTTTAGACGTCTCCGATAATATTTCATCTGTTTGGTCTATTATTTAAAATCGGGCAGAAGAAGTCACATTTAACTTTTACGAACGTTTATTACATTCTATCAAATATGTGTCTGTCATTTTCCGTCACTTACACTTAAATGTCATGTTATAAATTTTAAATAGCTACGCAGATTAAAATACTCCATTCTTTGTATTTTCCAAAGAAATTCAATAAAATACATTGAAATTCTCTCATATTTTCTAATGTTCTCTGTTTATAAAATCCATTTATATTCTTAAGCGTTCCTTGCAGACTTTACTTTAAACGTGGCACTACAGAACTGTTGTTTTCAAATAGTATTTTCAAAACCGTCCAAGCGTCCGATCAGCTCACTACTTTCTGAAACTAGTGGAACTATGGCATCCCTAATTGGGGTCCCATGTGAGGCTGGTGGGAGTGGCGAGAGGGAGATGCGAAGGAGAAAGGTGGGGAAGTACCTGCACTGGAATTACAAGTTACATTTCGATCTTGAATAATATTTCAGTGATACCGAAACAATCTACTACCCTGGAACTGACCGCAAATATACAAGGTATAGATATGTTTATTTTTTGGATACATTAAATACGAAACAAGACATTAATTCCCGGGATTCTAACCAGCGTTCTCTGTACGAGGATCAACTAGTCGGCCACCGAGGTCGTCAATTTTAATCTTACAAAAAGTCTTCACAACTTAATTATGAAGGTACTTAAAGCAAAACAAGTACCTACTTAATTATTATTGTAATGCTTAAAAAATCATTTTCTAAATAGTACAATACATACAGTACATTCACACAGTACATTTTTGAAGTAAAACTTCTTTACGCACGCTCGACACTTGGGGGTAAACTGGTGAATGCGTTACGAAAAATGATGATTGTTACGAAAAATGACATGCGAACGGTAATCGTTGCGAACGGTGATCAATGTCATTAAAAAAGGAAACGGAGCATGTGCAACTTTTGCCCAGCCAAAAAAAGACGCATGAGTGTGTACCTGTATACTACTGTGCGAAATGCAACAAACCATATTGTCTGGAATGTCAATGTCACCCCAATGTCATATGTTCTTTTATAAGTTAGTGAAATTTTACTTCAGTCATGTGGTCTAAAGCACACTCGTGTTTTTTTTAGCGTATTAAGATAACAATATACCCTAAAATATATTCAGAATATTAACGACGTAAATAAAGAAGCCATGCATACAAATAGCGACTCGCGACCCGTGTATTGCACGGACCTACTGTCGAATTTGTCCTATCAAAGAAAAGAAGAAGAAAACAAATAATATGGGAATTTTAACGACGTAAGTGAAGAAAGCGTGTAAACAAATATACGCCCGCTGCACGGAGTATTGGACGAACGTACGGTTGAATTCGCCCTAGCAGGCCTTGAGATTAGACCTTTCCACCGCGTTAATTTTAATTCATTCTGAAGAACGTGTTACAAATATTTAAAATGTGACTCCATGTCGCACTCCCGAAGTTATTAATTCATCATCTAGAAAAATAAAATCTGGTGTTTAAATAAAACTTTTTAACCCGTTTTTCAACTTTATAGTTGAAAAACCGGTTATAAAGTTTTAAAATCGTACGTAAAATATATTAATGGTACGGTATTGTTTTTATTAATCTTAAATACAAAGAACTTGCATCCCCAGGACAAGAGGTGAATAAAAAAGTGAATGTAGTTACGAATTCGCCGGAAATTATTAAAATGTGAGTTTTGAGCAAACAAAAATTATTAGGATTGTGTACCACTTTAAGTAGCTGTTGTTAAATTATCTACCAACTGAAATCGTGATCGAAGCCTTTGTCTCTGATGCTTCGAGCAGATTGTAAAACAGCGCGTTGTATAAAATTAATTAGCCAGTTAAATTTATTGATACAGTTAAAACACCACCATTTTAATGAAAATTGTTTTGATCCTCTTCGCACTTTATTACTTGGCCATCAAACAGTTTATTACAGGAGAATGGCTGTCCGTTTTAGAGTCATAATTAGGCACTGGAACATGATCAGGAAATGAATTGAGCCCTTAAGACCGTAAAGTTATATCATTTCCTGGTAATTAAAGATACCTCCTAAGAAAAGTGGAACTGATACTAACAATTAAATCACCCATTACTTTTACCGCCGTACTAAAACATGTTTTTAACGATGTTCTTTCACTCTAAATTAAATGGCGAATTCAAAAAATGCAGAACGCTGCACTTCTGATAAAGGATTTAAAAAACATATTTATTTTTTTATTTGTTTACGCCTTGATTGCTTTTACATGTAAGGTAAATTGTACAGGAGCATTATAACAAGTATATAACATCATAACAAGTACATAAAATAATAAACAGAGCATGAGAGACATAAGTAGGCACAACACAAGTAGTTATGGGTATTCGATAAGTGAATTGTACAAAGGAGATCAACCAGCGTAAATTGCCAAATTAACTAGGTACCGTAGTTATCTTCTTTGATTAAAAAATTGATTCATTTAAAAAAATCAGTGCTTGTTTTTCTTCCCGTATTGTAGTTATATTGCAAACCTTTCTCGGTCAAATCGAGCCGTTTACTATGATCGCTCTTTTCGTGTAACTGGCCCTCTCATTTAGAATAAACTTCCCTCAGCTCTTACTAATATCCAGAATTTGGCAGAATTTAAACGGGCTTTAAAAACAAAATTATTTAAAAAATCTTACCATTCATGAATCCTAACATCTTTTCAATACAAGTAATAAGTCATGTTCTCAAGTATCCGGTAATCGTTTGGTTTCGGTTTCCTCCTAATTGTACTTTTATATTAAATATCTGAATTTATTGTAAGAAGTTAGTGTATTTTATTTTAGTTTAAAAGTTCTTGTTTTGTCCTGTGCTACGATAACACTGTTATAGTATATTATTATTTTCCTGTGGGCTATAACAGCACTGTTTTGTTAATCTTTGTTATCTTATCATTGTTTTGTAAATACTGTATATTCTTTATTTCATAGGTATTATTTTATCAATATTTTGTAATGAACTCGTAAGGAACACTGAAGGATTATTTTTAAATTTATTGTAGTTAAGCGCACTTGAAGTGAAATGACACGAAACTCCGCTATACAAATATTACGTTATTATTATTAAACCTCTTAAAACATAATACATGTTTTTTAAATTATTTATTAAACAAGATAATATAATAATATATACATGTACATTTATTGGGTATAGGTATATACCACTTCACAGGCTGAGACTTTTCCGAGGTGGGTGGAATTTAATCTAATTTTGATCTCTTAAATCTTTGAAGATTAAATAAAATTTAATTTTAAATTAATTTGCCCTTCGTGTTCGAGGGGTAAGGCATTAACTCGCAATCCGAAGGTCACGGGTTCGAATTGGCAAGGTGTAACATTGCTACCAAACTCAGGCACGAAATTGAAAGTTTCTTTTAAAATTCGAAAGATAACTCAATTTCGAGATGAAATTGCACAAAAACTTAAGTAGAAAAACTGACAGTAGTCCTTTTAACGGCAAGTCACAGATATAATTTGCATATTATATAATGAATGCGTATACATAGAAAGTTATTCATAATATTATTTCTTACCTCATGTTTTATTTTTATCTTTTCTCAAGAAATTTATACGACCGAATCTTATATTTTTATCACTGAGCATTTATTATACAGTAAGTACATAATACATAGTATTGTTGCTTATTGTTGTACATAACATTGTTTCTTTGAAGCTGGGGATGTTCAATTTATTACCGGTTAATAAAGTAATGTTAATAAGGCAGAGAATGCTACATATCTGGGTCATATATTTCGAGGGGAGAAGTATCACTTGCTCCATTTAATATTGAAAGGCAAGATAGAGGGTCGCCGAGGGCCTAGTAGGAGACAAATGTCTTGGCTGCGAAATATACGAGAGTGGACCGGCATTAGAAGTGTGAAGGAGCTATTCCGGGCAGCGCAAGACAGAGAGACCTTTTCAAGAGTGATCGCCAACGTCGGGGGGACCTGATAAGGCACACAAAGAAGAAGAAGAATAAAGTATAATGGTCAGTTATAAAACCGTATAGGTAAAAATGAAAGCAATACACGCTATGAGTATAATTTTAGATTTTTAATTTGGGTATTATTGAACTGAACCTTCGCACCTTTTAAAAATAATGATGCTATAAAAATCGTAATGAATGCGTTTTCATTTAACTTTTTTTATTACTTATCATCGGTTTTATAAAATTCCCTACAATACTGAAGTAAACAATTCATTAAAAAAATAATTACCTCTATAACGTGATCCCATCGCCATGGGTAGCAGTGTGATCAGTGGTGATGTGTGATAGAAATTTTTTTTGTTTTGTTTTTAATTGAAAAAATATATTATCGGACAGCAAAATGACATTTACGTTTTTAACTTAAAATATGCTCAGGAATGCTGGTTAAAATCCTTCGAGTACGTGCTGTTATACCCTGCATACATCTACATAATTATTATATTAAAATAATTATTTTTATGGTGGGTACTGCTAATGTCTATGAATTCCTACCCGTTGGAAAAATAAAAATCCTGTGCTGTTTAGCTCTGATGAAGCTATCGGGGACAAGTGTAATACGTTCTAGAATCTACTAGAACACTAGGATTGAAAATATGCCCATTGAACAGCGTGTGTGCTACTAGTACTAATGCATATATTTTTCCAATATTTAGACTTCTAGACTATCTAGTCCTAGTCAGAAAATTTTGTTTACAACAGTTTTAGGGTCTACAACAGAGGGTAGGGCCCAAACCCTCTATAGGTATCCACGAACCAATATAGTTCCTTTTCTAGATCATTTAAGAACAGAACATCTTCAGGTCCCCGTATCGGCAAGCAGTTATGGTGAATGCTGCGAATCAGCAATTATTCAATCTTTATTTATCCTCCGTCATTTCACAAGCAAAATCTTCCGCCTATAATCCCCAATTTATGTAATGAAAAATTCAATGAATAAAGAAAACTTAAAACTTAAAAAAAAAATAATGAAGCGGGATTTTTCAATTTGGGAGGTGGGTATGGGTACCGCCGCCCCAGGAACAATTTATTGGATAACCAACTATGCCATAGGTAACCCCAAGTGGTTCACTAGGTTTGGTAACATAGCCGGGGTGGCCGGGTTCATGTTGTGCGGTTTGTCCGGGTCTTGGCGGCGGATGCGTCAGCCCACCTGCATGGCAGGACGGATCGGGAGAGAATGGTTGAGGTAGTCTTTGACTTCTCCAGCCGTAGGTACTCTCTCAGAATATCGCCGTACAACTCAGTGGGAGGGATGGATTCGTACGTTCGCCCGTCACTCCTGGACACACTGACCCCCAGATTCGTACCCAATCTAACAGAACTTCTTCTTCCTTTCCTAAAAAGACCCTCCACACAGCATCCCCAAAGATGACATATGCTCTGAGGGGAATTATTTTCCTCAGGGTCTCCTGTGTGGAGCTAATGTTAAAAAAAATGAGAGTTAAAGGAGTTTTTCAAAAATTGCTAGGTTAGTTATAAATCGTAACCTGGTAGTGTTTGTCTTTCTTCTAAAAAAAATTAAAGTTAAAGAAACGAAGTTTCCAAATTTATTTCGATTAATAGCAGCGACAGTCAGTTTTTATTTCATGTAAACAGGTTATTTTCCTCTATTGACAATATACGATGAAGACATTTGAAAAAAAATAACAAAAGGTCTTTTCAAAAAATTCGTGACCGGCTGAAAGAATTTATTCATGAGGTGACAAGTGTAATAAATTAAATTGAAATGTGACAGCCCTGAGCTTCCGGCTGGAAGTACCAACAACTTCCTACAATATCCGACCACAAATGGCCGAGATCCGGTAGCGGTGACAAAGGAAAAATTGTTCTTTATGGCCGCAAACATCTTGAGGGAAAATCTTCATGAAGAATTCTGGCGGAATATTCACGGGAAGAATGATATGTGCCGGTTAGATTTGTCTCAATGAAGAGTCGTGTGTGGGGGAGTATTTATGGAGACTTACATATATCATATTTGATTACACCAAAACAAAACGCGCACAGAAAGGGAGCAAGTTATGATGGAAATAATTTTTGAGTATATCGTTGTGTTAACCCAAATAATATTTTCAGGCAGTATACTTATTGAGAAAGGAAAGATAACACAAAACGAGAATCTTAGTTATATTGTGTATTTATTTATAAACGGACTTACGTCCAATTTACAGCAAAGCAACACGAAATTTGGGAAAATGTACATTGTAAGAATAAATTATGGTATATGAAAGCAAAGACAAACAGAGAAAACATAAGAAAATAGAAGTGTCAAGTCAAGTCAAGACTTTGCTAAAATTAGAGTAAATATAAAATATCTTCAATTGTTTAGTGAGTAACAAAAATCATTTAGGCTTATACCAAAAAAATCAAGGTCTTGACGCGAGTTGACCATTCTACACTTTCTGGACAGTGATGAATTATAACCATAATTAGTCGAGTGTCTACTGAGGAAGAACAGTTCTTTATCTCAGAGTCTACGAGAAGGTAAATTGAATGGTATGAGTTGTAGTGATGTAGGTAAATCAATAATACAGTTGATAATTTTGAAGAAACAAATGGGATCAGATTTTTTCCGACGGTCTTCTAAAGGATAAAGGTTTAGAGTTTGTTCAATTTCATCATACGAGGAATTGCCTCGTTCCTCCTAGCAATCCCTTTTAAGAACCGATGTTGAACGGACTAAATATGACGAATACGCACATCATAAAAAGGAGACCAAATAATACAAGCATATTCAAGATGAGGGTGAATATGTTAAAAAATAGTTCTGTGTTGAAATTCGCACGTTTTTATGTTTCCTGGGCTCTGAAAAGATTTTATGTTCATATTTAGCAATATTGTTTCATATTTAAAAATTAATATTTTCACCAACATAATTTCACAGTGAAAGATATTCTCTGAATCTCCTTCGTGAGATACCACCATATAGAAACTAAACCTTGCTTGCCGCGGCTTTAACTATGAACAGAACTTAATGGAAAGATGCTTCCCAATAATTCCAACCTTCATCTTTCTCTTGCTTTCTCCTCCCCTCCCCCTTCTCATCTATCTTCATGTGCATTGTGTATCTCATAAAACTCGCCGTTCCAGAGTATTTACTGCTTTCGTATACTGAGTTAACATTTTTTCCACATTTCGCTATCTGGAAATATTTTTAGTTAGCTGACTATTATTTGTTTGTTCTAGGTCCACCAGGCCCTCCAGGAAAGAGGGGTAAGAAGGGCAAGAAGGGAGACGCGGGGGAACCGGGGCCAGCTGTAAGTGTATTAAACATTTTATTATTTCTTTACTTATACTTTACGATCCGTTTTCTCCTGGACTCCAACGCCATTTCCTAGCGCAAAACTTGTACCCACCGTTGATACTGTACAGAAGCAATAAATAATAACTTCAGAGTTGAATATCTTTTGATGTTTTTCCAATTTAACTTTTCTTCGGTTTTATGTTCTGCTCTGAATGAGTTAAGGTTATTGTTTTTCTTTATTGCGTCTTGTAAAGTGTTTGATTTATTTAAAGGTTATCGCGTTTTATAACACTTTGTTTATATTTTATGGGCAGTATGAATAATAAAAAATGCTCTGAAAAACCTTCAATTCTATGCTGAGGTGTTATTCGGTTTCTTAAAAAACGGATTTCCGTAAAAAAAAAAACAATCCACATCGCAAACCATTTTTTTCCATTCTTGCAATTGTAGCTATATTGTACCAGAACATTAAATAATTTAAAAGCACTAATCTTCGGCTCATTTAAATCTATAAACCAACTTTAAAAAATGCATAAATCAATAGAAAAAAATCTCAAAAAAACATTGTATTGCAACATAACTTGTAATAACTCAAACATATTCCATTACCATTAATTGTATAACACATTGCTTTCCACCGAAAGTTTATTTATGAAGATAGAAACCCCTTTATAAGCTTAGTTTAGTAAAAAAAACATAATCGATGGACTATTTCTAGTTCGTACATATTAATATTTTTATTATAATGACTGTTTTCTCTAATGATATCCTTCGTGAAATACTTGTGCATGCTTATTTTTATGTATTATTTGGAAAATTTATTTTATGTTGCATTTTTTGTTAAGCAAATAATTTTGCTTTTTTTCAGGGATCTACAGGGGCACCTGGCAAGAACGGATTTCCGGTATAAATATATTATTTTATTTCTTATTTTAAATTACACTCTTACCGAAAACCAAAAATAAAACATATATTTTTTTTTATCCAAAATTATATTCGTGTAAAGTTAAAAGGAAATCTTTATTTACACCAAAATTTCCAGACGTAAAAACTGATTGCATTGCACCTTTACGTTACAGGCCACGAAAGGTGAAAAGGGCGAACGAGGTTACATGGTAAGACACTTTCTGTTCGCCCGGTGATTTGGTTTGTTTTGCTTTAACTAACAGGGGCTATTTTGTACCAACAACAACTCGAGTTCTAACAAAATAACATCCCAAGAAATGGCATTAACCCTTTTAAACGTATTTTAGTTTAATCCTTAGTACTTAGTCTAACTTTTAAAGTGTATTTTTTTGGGGTAGAGTATAATTTTATTTGAACCTGGTTTTTCACATGAAAAGCTCGATTACTGAACAGTTTTAGTTTTTTATTTTTAATTTTGGTAGATGTAAGTTTTTAAAAATTGATAAACGAATATGACGTACAATGAAACTCTAATACTAATGTTCTGAAGTGTACTGAATGTTCTGAATGTACTTAAGTGAATGGAATGGATTTAACAGAGGTCGAATGAAAGTGGTTGAATGCGTTAAATCATATGTGTGGCCAAATTAAGTAGGTATACCCGAACTAAAATATGCGACGCCGTTGCATACATCATTATGAACAAAAGTACCTAAAGCAGAGTCTCCTCCGACCGAAAACATGAACATTTACTTGAACATTCTTATAAACATTGTCAATGGGGGCTTGACCTTACTGCATAGCTAAAAATGTGCAGCTACGCCCTCATTGGCAATGTTTATAGTAATGTGTAAGCAAATATTCATGTCTTCGGTCGGAAGAGACCCAGCTTTAGGGCAGATTGCCTGGACACACACAAGTGGATAGAAGTATAAATCGAGGATTTCCCAGGAAGAAGAATCTAAAAACTTTAATTGAATCATATGCTTGAGTCGTCAAGTTAAGAAAGGAATGTCTATCTGGTTTGTGAATTATGCAATGTGCAGCAGTTGGGTGATGAGATAACTCTTAAAAGGAGTAAAAGGAAATAGAAGGATTCAGAGATACCCTCCGTGGTCGAGGGGCAAGGCTCTCGTCTAGCAATCCAAAATGAATTTATCCATGTTTGGTGACCAGACCTGAATAGCCAGATTCTTCTCTACCTTCCTCTACCTTCCTCTACCGCATCTCCTTCCCCTCCTTGCTACCTCCAGCCTCGCAACATACCCTAATTAGAGATGCCGTAGTCCCATTGGCTTCAAAAGTTTTGACTCCTGTGCGGTATTCACATAAAAAAGAAATATCTCAGGAAAACAAGACACATGTTCCACTACACGACATACCCAAAGATTATATATTGGCCCCAAGGGAAATTACATCCCGCTAGGCCTTCTATGCGGAGTCAATAAATTATTTATTTTTTATAATTGAGTGAATCAAAATTAATAATCCCAGAAATGTATAAATGTGAATGAGCTAAAGGGTGAACTGTGTTTTATAGCTAAATCATATCTTCCCACCATTATAGATATTTAGCGTATGCTAATTGGTTCGGTAGTCGGTTATTAAGTAAGTAGACTAATAAATTTAACCGAAAATCCTTTATGTACCTAGTTCCCACTAATAATCGCTGTTAGCTAACAAACACGCAAATCCACAAACATTGCACATAATAACAAACATCGTAATAATATTTTTGAATTATGTATTATTATAACAATAAGAGAACATTATAGTTATTTCTTATTATAGAAATTCTTATAATTTGCATTAATTTCCATATATTATATTTTCGTCCGAATAGAAGCTACGTCAATTTTTGTTTTGTTTTTTTTTTTTAATTTTTATTATTTGGTTTGTAACATTGTTACAATAATAAACATAGTACATGGCGTAACTAAATATTGAAATATACATTTTTAAGTATTTCTACACCGATAAAGAGAATTAGCTCTTGAGTTTGGTGTAGGAGTTATGTACAAATAAAAAATTGAGCGTACAATAAAATTTCTGATGTATATAGGTACTATGATGTGGTAATATTAGAAAACATAAATTGGTTTAATTTAAAATGAAAATACTGCATTTTGTTAAAGACCTTCAATTTTTTTTAAAGAATTTTACTTTTTCCTGAATGATACCAATTCTGTTATTGTTTTTACTTTTTCGGGAAGACTAGAATAATTAATATAATATGTTCTTGAGTATTTTTTTTCAACATTCTTTTGTTAAATGCAACTGTATTCCAAAGATATTGAAATATAAGAGATGTGCTATTCGCAGTTTTTATTGGGTGAGACTGCGCTTCCGGGCGTAGACAATATTGTTTACCGATTAACGAATAGACTAAATGAACGAATAATTAACGAATAAACTAAACGAACGTTAAGCTAAATTAGCGAAATCTTTCCGTATTCAAACTATATTATTAACAAATCGATACTAATGCACACCTTAAAAAAATCAACGAAAAAATTCTTTTCGTACGCAAACTACTCCGATTAGGTAGTAGTCCTCTTTTGTATTTGAATAACTTTGCTGGATTCAAAATGATTTTTTTAAATTAAACCAGACTACATCCTTTACTACATAATATTTTCATTTGCAAAATAAATTGAGAACACCGTAAATTTTTATTTTTTATAATCTTATGTACACTTCACATCAGCGCTCCTCTCTGTTAGGTGTAAAAATATGGGAACTGGATCGTTAGGCGGGTTAGCAGAGATGATGGACAGCGTTTTTTTTTACTTAATTTTTTTTTTACTTAATTTTCAAGTAAAAAAACGCGGTCAATCCTCTCTGCTTACCCTTCAATAATTACGGTCATCACCCTCAGTTTAAAAAAAGGCACTTTTTTTAAATAAAAAATAATTTTCAGTGTAAAAAAAATTTTGCAAGAAAAAAAAAGCAGGTCCATCCTCTCTCCTTACTCCTCCTGAATTACGGTCGTCACCCTCACAGAAACAGATAAGAAACGCGTAGGCGACTGAAATGCGGTAGTGTTTGTAAGGTGTTTTATGCATAACAATCCCTACAGCGTTACAGTTGCTAGCGCGACTGTAACGCTGTAGGGATTGGAAATACGCGGCCCGGATTGTATGAAGGAGGAAAAACAAGAAGAAATTGTTTCGTAATTGTATGCAGGCACCTACCAAAGTATGTTTGTTATCAAATTACTGATCATAAATTAAGTCATCTTTACTTCTATAATATTTGGGTAGGAAACAGAACGAATTAACTTCAGAACCCGATTATTAACATCACACTGATAGGTTATGTTAGGTCATCTATAATCCTTATAACAATTTAATGAAAAATCTATGCAATATTCAAGTTAATACAACTACCTACCTGGTTGTATTATGTTTTTGCAGTTACTTCAAATAGATTTTCCTTTATTCGGGCCTCAGAAAAGCTGGTAAAAAATGCCGAGAGATGAATTTACTCAGAATCACTACGTACTCAATCTCCCTCGTTCCATGTGTGTTTCAATTATGATTATTTCGAGTTTCGATGTTTTTCTTTCTTTGTCAAATTACGTCTCTGAACCTCGCCTGGAGCGATTACCTAGGCTTCGAGCATTTGGTACGACGTTACAAGGGTAATATTATGTTATGTTCTAATTTTGCGGCTGTAAAAGTAAAGCTAGGAAAAAAACGCAACTTTTTTATTTCGAAAATTGATTTCAAATTGTTGATTTGGTGTAATGAAAATAGACTCTACTTAAATATCTCAAAATGTCAAGTAGTTAGATTTTCTCGAATAAAAAATCCAGTGATCTTTAATTACAACATTGATAACAATACTCTTGAGACATTAACACAAATTAAAGACTTAGGCATCACTTTTCAATCAAATCTTTCATTTGTTAACCACATAACAGAAATTTCTAATAAGGGCTTAAAAATGTTGGGATTTATAACTAGGCTAACTAGAAATTTTAAAAATATAAAGTGTATTAAACTGTTATATTTTGCATTTGTTAGAAGTCAACTTGAGTACAATTCTCCCGTCTGGAACCCATATTATAATACACATGTACAAGCTGTTGAAAGAATACAAAATAAATTCTTACGTTTTCTAAATTTTAAAATGGGTATTCCAGCAATTATGTTGAACTACAACACTATTTTAAATGATATGAATATGCTCAAATTGTCAGACAGAAGAATTTTCACAGACTTGGTATTTCTTTATAAAATTCTAAATGATTTGGTTGATAGTCCATTATTGCTTGAATTAATAAGCTTCCGGATTCCTCTACGTAATACTAGAAGTCAGGATTTATTTCAGTGCAGAAATTCTGGAACTAACTACCATATGTATTCCTCTTTGCCCAGAATATTAATGGAGGGAAATAATTTTACCAAGTCTGTGGACATCTTCAATTTATCTTTAGACAAATACAAAATGCTGTTACTGAGGCAGTTCAGTTATGTAAAATAAATACTGTATATTTCTTAGTAAAAGAAATATATACCTTTTATATTTATTGGTAAAAGAAATATATAGTATTTATATTTTATTTATTCAAGTGTAATTTTTAAATTGTATATGTAAAAGCCCCGAAAAAGGGCGTAAATAAATAAATAAATAAATAAATAAATTTCTAATTTTTATGTTACATTTTCCAAAATCATTATTTATATTTGTGCAAAAAAAATGACTAATAGTTTTAGTGTTAGTTGCGTTACCCTATAAACTCCAAAAATATTCATTCGTGTAAATTTCAGATCTCCAGAAATCACCGTCCACATAATTGGTTTAATTAATAGGTAATAATAACGAAGATATGATTACAGTGTCCATCCACATCTGCCCTGATGATGGACACTGAAACGCTGTCCAAAACGTTGGCTAAAGAAGGAGGTATCGCAACACGGCATAAAACCCCAAATATAAATAATGGAAATAATAATGTAGTTAAATAACATCTTATTTGCAATCACAAAAATTGGGAATCACGAAATATTCGTTTTGATTGATAAATTATAACCTTTATCAATTGAAAAAATATAATATATAGAATTCCACCATGAATATATTGATAATAACTAAGAGAGATTTCTCAAAAGACAACAAAAAAAATAATACTCAGGGTATCGGTAAGCAATAGTTAAATATTTTTCTAATAAATACCTAAAACATAAAACTTTATCTTCAACGATAGAAAGAATGATCCTTATGCGAAGATTAATTATGACTATTATCCCTTAACGCGGCATCTGGTACAGGTGATCTGGGTCATCTATGTCCTACGACACGATATTTCCTAATTGAATCATTGTGGCACATTCAACAACTCATTCCAACAAGTTATAGAGCACTCGGCACATCTCTTTCATCTTCACTGAATGGTAGAAATTATCTCCACTTTATTGGTACGAGCCGAATGATCTTTTATCTTGTGCAGGGTTGTCGCATCACTACAGGAAATGCGTAGGAGGCACACAGGCGCTCGTATCGAGAGGTGGTCTAAAAAATATGCCTCGGATTCGACGGCCTTCATGATTGATTCACACGTTATTATTCAGTTTAGATTAAAATTTCATGTACTTATATCATTTTATTTTTTATTGAGATAAGGGGAAGGTGATGGGAAATAGGAAGATAAAGGTTGAAAATTAATTGGCTGTTCAGGTCGGGTCACTTAACACGACTAAAATCGGTTGAAATTCAATGTTACGAATTTGATAGGCGGTGTTTCTCAGGGGCAATTCTGGCCAAATTATGAATAAGAAGATCCGAAAACATTGCAACGCGGATTTTAGCGTGATGAGCAAGATTAACAAGAAGGCACACTATGATTATATGAGCAAATTTTTTGCTTTCTTTGAGTCAAATTTGTACTAGAAACTCGATTTTTAATATGAGTACTCTTTTATGGCATTATTTTATACGATCTTAATACCCTATATCCAGAAATTGAAAAATTGCGATAGTTCTCTCATTCTGATATTATTTTTACTGTTTCAAGCACAGTAAAATTGTCAAAATTGTTTGTTGACAAAAATTATGAAAAATGTAAATCCCAATCCTAGGAATAGTGTAATTTAGAAATGCCATTTTTTTTAAATAAAATGATTGATTCTCCTTGGTAGATTCTCCAATTTGGGAGGCGGGAATGGGTACCGTCGCCCAAGGAACCTTTTTATTGGATAACCAACACCTCTGCTGTAGGTCACCCCAAGTGGTTCGCTACGTATGTGGTTTAGCAAGGGTGACCGGGTTCATGGGGTGAGGTTTGTCTAGGTCTTGCAGGCGGATGACCAGGACACATTGAATCCCAGATTCCTTCCCACCCCTCAAACCCTTTCCTTCCCAGAACTCCCCTCTACTTCCTTTCCTTAAAAAAAACCCTCCACACAGCATCCCCAAAGATGACATAGACCCTGAAGGAAATTATTTTTCTCAGAGCCTCCTGTGTGGAGCTCATGTAAAAAAATCTGTTTTTAGTTCATAACTCATTTAAGGTAAATGTGGTGACGCATTTTTCCCATGTGATTTAACTAACTAACTAACTAACTAACTAACCATCACGCCGTTTCAGAGAGGACGGACCGCCACACAACTCGATCTTGGCACACACTCTTTGCCTCGTTCACATTCATACATCGTCTCATACATGCTCTTCTATTATTTCGACTCTTCACATGGCCCGACTCAAGTAACTGATTCACTTGGTCGTGCCATGTCTTCCTCGGGCGTCCCCGACTTCTTCTACCATTCACATTTGCATCATATATTCTCCTTACACTCCTTTCCTCGTTCATTCGCTCTACATGCCCAAACCATCGGAGAGTCCCTTTCTTAATCTTACACATCACGCTTACATCAGCCTTGCATTCTTTGCGGATATCCACGTTTCTCTCACGATCGTACATGGTTTTTCCACACATTCGCCTCAGGGATCTCATTTCTACAGCATTCAGTCTGCTTTCATCCTTCCTCTGCCAGTTCCATGCCTCACTGCCATACCTCAGGGTAGGTACCAGCACTCCATTATGGACGGCTAGTTTCGCGTCTTTGGACAGTTTTTTATTACCGCCAACGGCATTCAGTCCTCCATTAATGGAGTTACCGGCATTCACCCTTCTTTCAATATCTCTATCAGCCTTCCCATCTTTCGTAAACATACTACCCAGATACACGAGATACATGATTTAAACCATCGACATTCTGTTACCACTAGAAAATTTCTTAGATTTACTTGAGGTAATTGAATTACTTAACGGCGCTGTACTATTTATTTATTTAGGTCGACATCTTTATTTGTGCATAGGCGGCCACACCCCTCGCGGCGCCCCTGTGGCCAACTTTAATGACGTTTCAACAAAAGAGTCTTCCTTTATAACCATTGACGCGTTATATCCGTTACTTCCATTGTGTCGTGTCGAGAGAATACCCCGATATTGAGTCCTAATAGATATTCGGATGTTATTATGGTGTCCAAAAACCCCAAAGACGTACATACACGGCTATAAAATGCGCCTTCTTTATGAGCGTATCGTGTTACAAACTCGTAACTCTTTCCCTTTGAGGATTTCAAGTCTTATTCAATTCTATAATGGAGGACATTAATGCGGCCAAAGCCAATGGTTTGGTATACAGGTAGATACATAGATTCTATAGTACCTGATGTGTAGTACTATATGTACATTTACAGCAAGACAGGCAAAGTCTCGACTGAAACTTTTATCTGGGTGAGGAATCCCAGATCATATCATATGGTGCCGTGACCAGGAGGGTGATATTATTCAACACCTGACTCGGACATCTTATATAATAAATTCTGAGAATGATGAGACGATGATGATCACATATGTTATTTCTTCTTTACTATCTCTCTCTACTCCCGTAGCGGCAGTAGCGCGCAGTTGTTGCCTGGATTGTTATTGGTTGTTCCGCTCGGGTCTCGTGTCCATTGATTTGAACAAAGAACTGCAATGCAAGGCGAGAGGCGACTGAAACGGTCTCATCGACAATGTGTACCTTGTAGAATAGGTATCTAATATAAATTGGTTGGTGGTCTTCTTTGAAACAATGTATTCCGAAAGCAAACGTTTGGGTTATTGCTGTACTTTACTAAATATTTACTTAATGTTCGATGTATGGTCACATTTTGGAAATCAGTTTTGTGTAGATTTGCTCATTCCCAATTTTCTACGGTGAGGTTGACGTGTAATGGTTTATTGCATGGTTGAAATGGGATAATTAGACTTAAATTACATTATTTTGAAACGGAAGTTACTCTGTTCCAGGGACTCGGAGGAATTCGAGGCTTTCCAGGATTTCCGGTTTGTCTCATTCAATATCAATAATTAAAATTGATCTCGGGGGGTATAATGGCCTACAGAATGGTTAGAATTCGGTGATTTGTCGATATTATCGGTGATTTGTGGATATCTGTTTATCAGGTAACATCAATTTAGGTGATGGGGTGTTCCGGATGTATGGATTCTACGTCGTTAAGTTTATTTTTCTGGCTACAATAATCATAGTCTTTAGAAAAAAACTCTTTTTATAATATTTTATACCTTTCGTCCAAACTATATGTTAATAACTTGTATTATACACACATATTACATACTCCAAACCTAACCTGACCCTTGAATGAATAAATTGAAAAATAATCTTGAAATAAATCGTTGCTAACAAAATTAATAAAAAAAAGTATTTAGAATTAAAACTTTATTAGTTTTCCGCTTAGATGTATATATTTGGAAACAGATAAGATTCACTATGTTATGAGATCTTCATTCTGGATGAAGTTGCCTGCAGCATAGTGAAATCGGTTCGGTCTCAAATAAATAAGTGGACCAAAGTTATAAACTAATGTTAATAACTATTTTATTACTATTCTACAGTGAATTAACAGTTTCATACATAGAAATAATCATTAAGATGATATCCCGAGTAAAGATGTATTTTTATTTTTATGCATTCCTACTTTGCGTGAGCTATATACATCCTTTTATTTTGGTGTCTTCTACAATCTATCACTTTTGCTTCCTTAGTGTATTTATGTAGTGTCTATTATATTTGAATACCCATTTATTTTGTCTTCAGGGACCAATTGGCCTCGATGGACCTAAAGGAGACCCTGTAAGTATAGATACATTTTTCTAAATTAACAAGAGTAATATCATTTTTCAATAAAACCCCCAAATTCAGTCAATAACGAGAGTTTATTCAATCTCCCAAAACAATATTTTATTCATCGGAAGTTAATAAAACGTATTCCCAAATATCGATTAGTTTATTATTTGGGAGTAAAATGATTGTTAACTTGAGGTTTTCATTTTCAGGGAAGACCAGGAGACAAAGGACAAAAGGGAGAACTGGGGAACCCAGGATTCGATGTATTTTCGGCTGTGAAGGTAACCATAATATTTACAAATCAAATGAAGGAATTTGCAATTAAATTTATTTAACTGTAAGAAGAATAAAATCTAAAATAATGCACAATTGTGAGAAGGGCTCTGTTCTTGTTATTTCAGGTCGTTATTAATATGGTGATAACCCTTTCGTATCGTACGTGTATTTGAAAATACATAGATTTCTGATATTTTTCCCCTCCCTATCTAGAGCGAATAAAAATTGGCGGTTTTCGTTTTCCAATAAATTGCCAGTGTAACTGTCTTTGAGTACTATTTTTTCATTGAATTTTAGATGTTCGTCCAAGTGGCGGCCGTTTATATATTTTTTAAATATGATTTTGTTGTTTTTGGCCGAATTCTTTCTACCATTTTTTTTAATTTTAACTTTTGAAGGTACATATATATATCTTTAATGTTTAGCGCGTGTTTTTATTATGTTAAATTAAATGTTACCTACCTACAATTTTATATTCAGCATATGATTTTTTATTTTACGTGGAACGCGCCTTTTATGACACCTTAAAATTATATTTTTTTTATTTTTTCTTATTAAGGAAGCAATAATTTCTAAAATATTTTTTAAGGGTAGATACCTACAATTCTCAAATACAAATAAATAAATTGTTAAGAAGCATCGTAAGTAAGCAAGTATGTTCTGCCACTGCCAGTTTTAATACAGGTCTGAAAGGATTCACTAAAAATTTGATATTTTTTATTCTTAGATCGGTGAGGGTATTTGGTAAATTTGTTACAGCTGTATTTTTTGAAGAATTGATCATAGACGTCAAAGGCGCTATATAAATCAGCCAAATTTTGTTATTATTATTATCATAGTTGACGAACAATATCTTTGGCGAGGTTATTTACCCACTAAGTTTCTCTAACTTTGTTTTATAAAGAAATAAGTTTTTGGGTATCTGAAAACTCGGTATAATTATGTATGTATTTCTGTAAGTAACATAGAACGATAAACCTTTACAGGGAGTGAAAAGATCAGTAACCACTCTGCGTGGCGGAACTCTAGGCTACGCAGAAATCGTAGCAGTTAAGGTACTTCTAATTTAACCACCGTTGGCAAATCGTAGACTTGAAATCGTAGATTTTATTCTCCTGTGTGCTTTAGTTTTATTGTGCTGTTTCGTACTTACGCTGAATCGAGTTGGTTTCTTTGAATATACGTTGTTTTATTAGGTTTTATTTCTTCTTTATTTGAATTAACGTTGTGTGTAGTTAGCCTTGGTATTTTCGCTGGTGTTTTTTGTTCAACTTTGCAAGTAAGTTGTAAATGTAATGTTGTTATTTTGTAATATTGTTTTATGTTTGTTAGATCGTGCTTTCTCAGAACAATAACAACTTTAGATTTGGGATAAATTATCTCTGTTTTGGATATACAAGTAAAAAGTTTGCTGGGGCAACGAATAATGGCAATCTTTTTTATACATAACAATTTCGTCAACACTTTTAATGGAATCTTAAAATGGAATCTTTTTTCTCTGAAAAAACTCACAGACGTACGAGTGTATCTGTTAAATTATATTACCCAGTTGCTTCTTCTGCAGTGAGGCAATTATTGTAAATCTAGATCTTTTCCCCCGACTTATAACAATTGTTTGGTGTTATATTCGTTGTTGTTTTTAGTGTGCACGATCAAGGTTTTGTTTTGTGTTGTATATTGGTTTATTTTGCTAAGTAGTCGTTGCTTTTTAGGGCCTGCAAGCCGCTGGTCACAATATTTCAGCCCAGACGATTATAACCCTCAAGGTGAGTGTAGTTTTGTTTTCATTTGTGCAATAATTTTGTATCGTCCTTAACAGTTTGTCGTATTCCTTGGTTATAGTGTAATAATTAACGACAACCTTCTTTTAAAAATACTGTGTATATAAAATATCCCTTTTGGTATTTGGAATTCGTAACCAGATATTTATATCAAATATTTAAAATTAATTAGCTTCATACACTTTGAATGTAAGAAGTGGGTACGGCTGGAGGGCCTATCTAGTCTGCTTTGAGCTTTTTGGAAGTAGGTACCTGCCCACGTAGTATTTTTATAAAGCCTTCAGGCTTACAAATGCTGGCATTATAAGGCTATTCGATTCCTATTATTTTTTTATATCATGTTGCAAAGTGTGGGGAACGTATTATTTACCTATATTCAAATGAGTTCTCATTTTCAAGATTTTGCACATTTCAAAATAATCTTGGTGACTGTATTATATTTCTTGTATCATATATTTAAATTAATTTTTATATTTGTAGGTATATATTTAGTTTTGTTCTTTGTCTGTCATATTTAATAGCCTTGGTTACTTAATTGTATATTGAGTGTAAAAACACAAAACTGATCAGACGGGGAAAGCTTTAAAAAACTCTATTTTCATTGTAAACGTAGCATGTCTTGTTATTAATCTGATTTTTTAATCGTCTCCAAGGGCGTAGCTATATGGATCCTAGAGGCGGGGGAGGGGCAATAGAGAAAGATAACTTTATTAGAAAGTTTTTGGGACCTCAACGATTTTTTATTTACATCACATTGATAAAACAGATGGTGCAAATAATATAGTTGTATTTTCCAGGAACGTAATCTACGAATACTCTTCTCTTTTTTCCTATGTAATACTGAGGAAGAATGCGGTTGGTTGAACCCCCTACCCTCCCCCCCCCCCCACTCTTATATAAACCCCCGATCTCCGATTTATTCAAATTTTACCCGTAGTTAAAAAGTGATAAGCTTATAAAATGCTAGACAAAATACGTTTAGGTATGTTCAAATTATCGCATGTAAGTATAATTAATTGTAAAAAATTGAATGTATCTACAGTAAGGTGGGTAATTAAAAAAAAAAACGTTTTTCTTAAATTCTAAGAGCGATAAAAGGGTGCCAAATGCGTTCAAAACGACGTGTTTAAAATTTTTCAAATTTCTGATACGATCTTCTTCCTCCGGATTCACTTCAAAGAATAACCCAACAATTTTTGAAAATCTCCTACTACCACCACAGAAAACCGAAAATGTTGCTTGTGTTGTGATGGAGGACTTAGCCACTTAACCACTGACCGGTCATATTGTTTGTAATCTTCCATAGCATATTTACGAAATCATTTACAAAAAGTCCCATGATTGAGTTTGGCAAAATAATGCCGAAATTTGAGAGTAAGAAAGATTTTTCTGGTATTTGAATACACTGCCTTGAGATAATTTGAATTATATTCATATATTTTTAAATAAATAAATCAAAATATTCCCTCTATTTCATGTTTTATTGAAAAATAGTTAATATTTAATGGTTTATCTAACATTTTTTTAAGATTTAAAAAAGGTGGGTTTTTCTCTATCAAGTGAAATTTCAAAGTCAATCCGGATGACGAAGATGGTATCCAAATATTATTAAAAAAACATGTTTTTATATCTTCATTTAACACCCTTTTATCACTATTAGACAAATCACAACAAGATATTGTTTTTCCCATTAAGTCGTGACCCACCTTAATGTACAGTAGTTACCTACCTAACATCTACTTATCCAGAATAATGGGATTAATGCTTTAGGCTTCGATTATTGCATGTCCGTGGTAGTCTGTGGTCTTCTTTATTCTATATTGTCTGTGTATATTTATATTCTGTGCTCGTTGACCATTATTCTATTTGACATTTCATATTAGCGAAGCCTTACTGGCTAAACAGGCTAAATCCATTAATCCATTAAGTCTATCATTGACTTAGCCTTCGCGGTCAATCGAACGCCGATGTTATCAGATTTATGACTTAACTTTTATCAGCCTTCAATATTATGTCACGATGCTATTTGTCATACAATTACGACGCATTTATAAATATGTCTACATACAATATGACACGTGAATAATCATGCGTATGGTTTTGATTTACATAATGATTTTGTCGATTACATGGTGCGTGCAGTTCATAGATTCTATAAAACCGTATACTTGTTTATGTACCAGTAAAAGATTAGTGAAATTGTACACTCTGTTTGGAAATTCGTAGTACAAAAGAGAAACTGGCGAATCTACACCACATTTAGAGTCGATTATGTGGTATACCTTTTTTGATTTAAGCTTTTGTTTTACGAGTAAATCAAGTCCGCAGATGGATTTTTCAGGTCAAATTGGAATACAACGGTTTCTAAGACGTTAATATCAGCCAAATCAGCTGTTTAATGTCTCCTAAAGTTGTCGGCCAAAGTTTTTTTTTTAATTCAAAATACCTACTTAAGAAAATATTAGAATCTAAAGAGCCTCAAAAAAGGATATACGAGATGTTCCAAAATTCAAGACAAGTTTTGGCCAAAGAAACCACATATATCTTGCAACTAAACTTTACAACATCCTTCCTCCAAGTCTGAAAAAGATAGAAAAGATAAATAAGTTTAAGGAAAAAATCAAAACATGGGTGAAAGAAATTAATGCAGACATACTAGAGAATGTATTAAAAACATCATAGAAACTAAATAACGGAAAATCAAAGAAATCTACCAGTCCGCCTCAGCACAGGACCACCTAGTGAGGAGGACTAAGAACAAACGGATTAAATATTTATATATATCATCATATCTTGTAATTGTCATCAAACCTGTAACTAAATAGTCACTAATAAAAAAAAAAAATAAAAAAAATGCTCATAACGATTTTTTTTAAATATTTTTGGATTTTCTATATGACGTAGTTTCATTAGTTTCCCATATTTACTGCGAGTTTCCGTGCGAGACACCGTGTATATTATTTAATAACGGAAATAGCTGAATTTTGATAATCCCTTTTTATTTTATTTTGTGAAAATAAATAACTTTGTATATTTATCGTAAGCCAATCATAAAATCAGGCAGATCACGATGCACCTCAGGCACTTCACGATCTGCTGCCAGGCCCTTCACGATGTGGCTAGGCGCATTAAGATCTGCCTGGTTTTACGATCGGCCTACGACATACATACCACTATTCAATAAAAATAAATCTTCAAACTGGGCGAAGCCAGACCAAAAGCAGCCCGTAGGGCTTAACGGCAAAAACCTGCGGTACCATATTTAAATAAACATGTTATAAAAAATAAAAATAAATAGTGGTTTATTCAAAGTTATTATTTATATTCATTAAATATAAATGAGGCCACGAGAAAGAGAATATTCTATTATTGAAGAAACTCTTTTTCTTTTTATAAAAAGTTTGATTTGCAAGTTTACGTAAATATACATAAATAGCATAAACACCACGGACGTACAAAATATATGGACATGCCCTTACGTGTTAAAAAACGTATTATTTCCCCCTCCCATTGGAACCATTTTTCGGAACCGGCTGGGCGTGTCCGGACCAGTGTCGTGCTCTCATCGTACATTTTACGCACGGACGCTGTATGTCTATGAAACACATACTTAGACATCTAGATACATAGCGACGCGAAACACAAAGCCGCTGTTTACTGGGTCAAGTAAATCATGAAACATTTGTAAAAGTGTCTACGGAAACAAAATATTCCACTATGAAAATACTCTGAACCTTACTTTGCGAATTTGGATTTTACACATCTGTTCATACCGTGGCATGCAATTCGCGCTCCCATATAAAAAGGTCTATTCATTCAAAAGCAGATTTTACTATCAAGAACTAAATAGTGATATTATAGTGCGAGGTGCCTATATACTGTTAGATTGATTTATTGGCGAATCACAAGTCTCTTTCCTCTCTTCGCCCCGCCATAGTTGGTTTTTACCCCTCATCTGTAAGTTCTCGTCTAGTTATTTGTATGTCTATGATAAACACACATTTTTTTATTAATCCAAAATGTCCCAAATATGATATACAATATCAAAATATATATAGGTATACATATATAATATCCTAATGTCAACAATAAATATGTATTTTTTCCATGAACTTCTCGTGAATAATCAATTTTCCTTTGTCGTTTTTGCATGTCCCGCTTTCGACCCGTTTAAAAGTGATAGAAAAAGGCGTTTATTAGTTAACATATTTTTATTTTATTTTTAGAGTGAGTATCCGTAACTTGTATTAAAAAAAAACTTTAATAATTTCTCTCAAAAACGCAATGTTCTTATTTTTGAATAATTTAAAACAATTATTAATTTTATAAGAATTCAGGTGATTGTTTGTTGCAACCTCACCCTCCTTCAAAAAAATAACGCATGAGACAGAACGAAAGTTGACAGCGGAGCTCTCAGTGGCGAGTTCGTCGAATCTCGGCCCGTCAGCGTTTGATCAATGTATCTATATTTGACCACCATTCTATATTAATCCAATGTTTCGGCACTAGGGAGAGCCAGGAGAACCCGGACCCCCTGGACCGCCAGGCACCCCGGGTCCCGAGGGACTGCCAGGAGGAGAGGGGAGGGCCGGGACCCCAGGAGAGACCGGGACACGAGGAGAGAGGGGTCTCACAGGACCCGCTGGACCCATCGGACCCACAGGGATCAACGGGCCCATGGGACCAAAGGTAAGACATATTCATTGAATTTCAACACTTTTTACGAAACCTCTTTTTTTTTTAAATTGGCGTAATAAATTTTACAACTATTTTGCTTTAAGATGAAAATAACAAAACGATGCAATGTTCCAGAAAATTTTATCTGAAGAAACTTCGAAAGAGCAGTGCAAATTTCGTGACGCCAGAGCTCAAATTTAGATCATTTTTACTGTTTCAGAAAAGAGATTCTGCTTTATCTATGATACACTTTACACTGTACCGGTTCAAACACTGCCCGTATTTCTTTTTTTTATTATATACTGTTTTGAAAAAGCTTAAAAAAATTATACTTTTTCATGAACTTTAAACACTGTACAAAGTCTGGTAATAACGTAGAATTTATTACTATTGAGTTCGGCAAAATGCCTATTTACGATCTACTTACCACCTACCCATATTTGAGGAAAATGTTCCCCTGTTAAATAGCACATTATTAAATACTGATTATGCTGTAGTAGCTACCACGCTACCAGTAATCCGTACTGCTGATTCCGAAGCTATCAAATGAATATTCAAACATTGTAATTAGTTGATATTGTTAACGAATGTACCTACCTTCATATCTACGATCAAAACTTATAATATTATAACAGAATGTGTGTTCTAGTCTATTATTCCACAGCTTACATTACCTATTACAAAAATATTGTGACATATTAATTGATTTTGTGGTTATTCTATATTCTGTAGGGTAAACCAGGAAGATTTGGAAAAAAGGGAGAAATTGGGATGCCAGGCCTAATTGTAAGAAAGATAGATAAATTAAATAAATTCATAACATTTGAAAGCGATGAAAAATACCCCAGTATTCTTGAAAAATGTATTTCAGCACCTATCTACGTAGCACTGTTATCAGTTCTCTATTTTTTTAAACCCAAACTTTAAATAAGTCTATTACACTATTTTCAAATTTCTGTAGAAATATTTTTTTACATTACGGTCAGTGTCATTAGAAAAATTAACTTTTGAGTAGTCAAGCAAAATCATTTTAATTTGATAATATTGCAAGTAGTCCCAAGTCTTTTCACTTATGTGCTAGTACTGACATCTGTGTGCAAGTTTTAAAAGCTCGAAGCTAGGAAGCTTTCAAACGAGCTTCTTTGACATTCAAAGTTCGCATTATTGTACATCCAAGCTTCAACTTCCCGAATTTCGAGATCATTTCTTTAATCTGTGCATTTCTCAGAAATTATCTAGAAGCTAGTATTTTTTTGTCGCTCAAGAATGTGGTGGCGGGAATTCATAAAGGGTCCATTTTCACATTTTTGTTTTCAATCACCATTATTTACATGCATATAATTTTTTTTTTGTATTTCCTGCAGTTATAAAGTCAAAACGGGGTTGTTGTAGATATTACAAAAAATTAATACATTATGATTAAATCACGGAAGTGTCATAGTATTATTACGCAAATAAGTGCTGTAATTTTTTTTTTTACTTATGTTATGTATTGTTAGCAAATAAAATTTGTTTTATAAAAAACAATTCATTAACATCAACCAAATAATTATTACGCATTAAATGAATATCACAAATAATACGAAATTACATTATTAAAACTTTATTATTATTTTTGGGGTTTTATGCCGTGTGGCGCTTCTTCATTATTTAGCAAACGATTCGGACTGTGTTACAATGTCTATCACGATAAAGCACCATGCAGCATAATACCCCAAAAATAAATCACTATAAATACTTTTGGCCGTTAAAATCTCAATAAACCTATTATACAAGTACAAGCTTGCTGTAAAAATATCCATGTTTTCCTTCAGCACTGAGTGATGATTTCAGGGAGTGCCCGGAGTGCCCGGGATATCGGGATTGCGGGGATTCCCGGGACAAATAGGTCCCACGGGACGATTGGGTTTTCCGGGATTGCCGGGCCGACCAGTAAGAACCAAAGATGCAGTTTTAAATCTACATTCTTAGAGTTCTACAGATTGGTGGTTGCCTACAGTATTTTTTGGTTCGGATAGAAGTTACACATGACTAATAATACTAACAATAAAACATTCTATTAACCCTTCATCCTATGTAGAGTTACTTGTAGATGAGAATCGGGAAATAAAATTTCTACACGTCTCTAGATGATTTTGGTTAACGGTTCAGTAGATGTTAGAATATTTTTTTGAAATCTTGTCTTATTAAAGAAATCTCTCTTTTTTGTATTGTAGCTTAATACTAAATTCTAGATAAAATTGACAAGTGGTAAACTAACAAAAATAATCTCATCATATTATTTCATAACAATCGTTATTAAATTTTGTTTAGGTATGTTCTTCAAATAAATATATGTTTAATGTTAAATTTAAATGCTGCTACTCGTATACTACGTAGCACAAATCTTGATATTAACTTTACTGTTGGTAACGTCGCCACTGTAGATTAAAATACATCCAAATGATTTTTTAAAAAAGGTTTGATAGTTCCACTTTTGCTTGCCTGCAAAGTACAAAAAAATCTTTAAAATTAACCCAAATAAATGGCGACTTCCTGATTTCTGATAAGAAATTATCGTTTTCACAAATTACGATTTAAAAAAAGTTAAATAGCTGATTTATGGTGAGGTGATTCGTGGTGAAGGGTTATCATCAAAAATATATATTTTAAGGACCTCAACTCACATTTTGACTACATTTGCAGGGTGACAAAGGTGACAAAGGAGAGAGAGGACTCACAACGACTTTGAAGGGAGACCAGTTCCCTACAGGAATCATCGAAGGACCTCCAGGACCTCCAGGGCCTCCAGGTGAATATGTTTCACCTTTAAACGTGATCAATATACTAATTTTCCTGGCGGTTTTGTGGTGAGCTTTGGCATTCAACTATTCTTGAATTTTCAGAATCATTATTTCAGAGACTAATGAAAAATTACTGGACAACTGAAATGCTTATTATTTGATTCTTAGTTTACTACCGATCATAAAGTTTTTTTATAAAATTGCTAAAAATGAAACAATTCTTCATAATGAAAATATCCAAATGTCAGTTTCAATGTCAGTTTGATGAATGTCAGTTTGATGAAGAATGGTAGGTAATGTCAGTTTGGCGTTTATGTAATTTTGACTTGTAAGCACCAATTTAGCATTTCTATGGCTTTGAGCATAATGTTATTGCACTATCCAACAATTCTGCCATAACCATCTTTTACAACTTTAAAAAAGCTTACTGGATAAAAAATGGCATCTGGGAATGAATAAATTTGTTTTTGCTTACAATTCTTTCAAATACGATTTCATTACCTAATGCTTTTTAACGATTCTGAAAAATTTTTAATTGTTTCTAAATTGCCTTTAAAATGCCTACTTACATTAAACTGCTGCTTCTAATATTCCTGGCACAAACTCAAATATTTAGTTCTGAGCAATAACACACTATCTACATTTCACCAGTTTGATATTAATGTCAGTTTGACTTAAAAGCCAGTTTGATATATAAATGGCAGTTTAACTTAAAATGTCCATTGGACACATGTCAGTTTGACATAAGAATTTCAGTTTTAGATTTGAGAAGTTATGACGATCCCTCTAGGTTATATAACTTCCCTATGAAACATGTCCCATAAAACAGTGTAAAATTCAGGACCCGATGGCCGAGGAGAAAAGGGTGAATCTGGGCCAACTGGCCCTATGGGCACTGCAGGAGAAAAGGGAGCACGGGGCAAGCGAGGCAAACGGGTAACGTATAGCCCCAAACGAATGCTGAATGAAACAACATACCCATTCTTCAACAGATCTGAAAATAATATAAATATTATTATGAATGCCAAATGTTTGCAGACCAGCTGTCAAAATATCTTACAGATATCTTCATTTCATTTTCAAATATGTATTCTCCTTTTCAGTATTACTCTACACATTATATTGTTTATGCCTACGAAATGGCAACATTTTTAAACTACCTACATGATTTTCTTTTTAAAAATAAGTACTTACTCTTCCCACTTCCTAACTATTCCGGCATGCAGTTTGCTCATTTGCATGGATTTAAAAGTATTAAAATTATTGCACGATTGTATATAACGTACGTAATTTAAAATAAAATATTCATAGATGGCAATACTTTCAAACGGAACCGGAAAAGTAAATCAACTCTTCACATGTATTTGTCGAATTTATATTAATACCCTTTGTAATTTTATATAATTTAAGTTATTTGTTATTATGTATTAATATGTACCTATTAGTTTTAGATATTGTAACAATTTAGGTACATACTAAAAAGTGTTACTGTAGTGTTTGATGTTGATTAATTTTTAGGGTATTAATTTGTGTTTTTCTACCTTCATCTTCTTGAACCATTGTAATTCAACATCTGCCCTGATGATGGTCACTATAAGCTGTCTGAAAAGTTAGCTCAAGAAGGAGGAAGCAGCACAACATAAATTAACAATAATTTAATCAAATTAGCTTATGGTGTTGTTTTGAATTCTGTTTATTGATTTTGAGTTATTAATACGAAACGGTGGCAGTCCGTGAGTTTTCAGTGAGCTAGAGTGATAAGATTACAAAAATAATGTTGTTGTAGCTGAAAATATCCTCTTGTGACTCGCCAAATTAAACTGGAAAAATAAAAATATTTTCTGCAGCTTTCGGCTACAAAAACATCTGTAATGTCATTTTTAATCTTGCCACTCTAGCGAAAACTTACGGACCGCCACTGATGAGAAGTGATTTTCTTATTGATATTGACCAAAATTTATTTGTAAACTTTGTTATCATTTTGTAGTGATGTAACATTTTGCTTTATTTATTTGGTATTTCAGGATGTATTTATGATTTTATTTTAGCTTTTTATTTACCACCTAACCACATTAACAAGTCGCTAACACCTAAAGTTGTGAGAGAAAGCGCCAGCTTTTAACAATCACTGCCTAAGTTCGGAAGCACAGCTTTACTAAAACTAATGCACCAGTTACTCCGTGGTTCATAGATGGCGCCATAGTATCGGGTGAGTTAAATAACTAACTAATAATATTAACTTTAATCATAATTAAACAAACACAAATAATTATTATAAGTACTTACCAAACTGAAAAAAATAAACATTCCACTACATTGACTAGATTGACCTTGTAGGCCTTTGTGCAATGATCTTGGATGAAGGTTTGAATCCTGATCCACTTTTATCAAGGTTTGTACAAAAAAGATATCAAAGCTATTTTATTCTCAAGGCTTTTGCATTAAAAATCTTCCCTATACTACAACTATAATGTTCTTAAATATTCTCTAGTCAACAATGTTCTTTTTTAGTCAGTAATATCTTTTCCCTTTTTCTTTTTTTTTTTAAAAGAAAGACAATCATTCCCGGGTTACGAATAACCCAACAATATTTTTAAATCTCCTACTAACACCACACTAAGCAGAAAATGTTGCTCGTGTCGTGATGGAGGACTTAGCGAGCCGAGAAACCGACTTAGCGACGCCCGGGTGGGACCCAAACGCGATGCCCACTCAGCCACTGACCGATTGACTGTAAAACATTATATTAGAGTTGATATCTATTTGTTTCACTCTGAATTCTGTTGAGTCTGCTGTCAGTCTTCATTAGCATCAACATCATCAATCAACCAGTTTATCGACTGCTGGATGAAGTCCGCCCGTAGCTGCTTCCACACTTCTCGGTTCCTTGCTTTGCGCTGCTACGAATTTCCGCT
The DNA here is from genome assembly GCA_917563855.2 of Limnephilus lunatus. Lineage (NCBI taxonomy): Eukaryota > Metazoa > Arthropoda > Insecta > Trichoptera > Limnephilidae > Limnephilus > Limnephilus lunatus. The sequence continues at coordinate 13,154,052 of OU830601.1, read as the reverse complement.
TTAACTTTTTTATCCCTTTGATTCAGCGAAAGAATCTTTCTCTTGATTACTTTGATGTCTCCAGTCGATTATTTAGCTATATATTTTGGCATATTCACTTACTTTTGTCAGTCACTTTTATTTGCTTCATTTTTTTAAATCTGTTCTGGTGATGCCTATCATACAACTATCCATTCTATTTTGTAATGCATTTTATAATATTATATAAATATCAACACAACAAATTAAGTTTGTTTTTATTTTTGGTAATAATAATTACAGATAACTGACACTAATCTTTTCATGTTATATTTTAACGATAGTTTGAGTAGACAGTAATAAATTTTATTTTAAAATCTCATTGTTTTTGTTATAACTTTCGTTATATTCTTTTTGCATGCTTTATGTGGAATAGTAATGGACATTAGTTAACTCCTAAAATCCCAACCAGTTTCCTTTCACAGGTCATCGCAACGACGAAACATCAAACGGATCTTAAATAAAATGTGTTTGCTTATTAATGCCTGCTACAAACTTTCAATAATAAAGAACATTTCAAAATAATAAGGGATGTATTTCAGGTGAGAAGGGAGACCATGGATTAGTGGGAATTGCGGGAGAAAATGGATTCAATGGAGAACCAGGACCACAAGGACCACCTGGTCACCCCGTAAGTTCAATATATGTAATGTGTAGTTAATTTAACATTTTGACTCTATCCAATATGTGACTGTATCTTACTTTTATGTTGACATTTAATAAAGAAAGGCGAATGCCTTTAGGTAGTTCGGTCCTAAATAAAGACAGGTCTCTAGCGTCGACCGAGTTAAAGCGTAGTGCGGGAGACAAGTGCGGCACGGCAAGCCACCAAAGAACTAGCAAACTACTAGTTAATCACACCCTTTCTGCACAAGGCAAGAGACGTGCGTCTGAACACCTTCTTTTGATTGTGGTCTAGCTACAGCTTATTCCACATTTATGCCATTTTATAATGCTTTGGAAAAACAATTTGCTCGAATACTGCTGATATAAACTATAAACCCTGAATGGGTGTTCCATTTTTATCTACCTAGTTTCTCACTGGAATCAATGGCGCTAGTTCCCCTGAGCAGTCTAAATTCTACTACCTATAAAACAGACTCTTATAATTCCTTTTTGGTTTCAATATCTTCTTCTGAGCCCATCTCTCGATCAGTGAATTGTTTAATTTCTAGGGATTATCTGGACCAAAGGGCGAGAAGGGAGAATACGGAGACATCGGTCCCCCGGGCTTAATGGGACCTCCAGGGCTTCCTGGGCCCCCGGGATACCCCGGCCACCGAGGAGAGAAGGGAGAAAAAGGCGAATCGGTCAGTCCCTTCAAAGCACCTACTTCATTAAGATATTAGCCTAAAAAAATCTAGAATTCTTAACTTCTGTAATTAATTTTGTGCGAACTTGTTTACTGGATAATTAAAATGGAGTAAGTTGTTTCCAGCTCTGGGATTCGAACTCCAATCATCCACAATATTGGGGATATCATTGACCCAATGGCTATGAGCAGAATGACTCAAACCAAATTTTGGTAGCCAGATTCTCTCAAATATCTTCTCCCTTTTTTTTTTACCTTTTCTCCTTTCCATCCCACAATCCTTTCACCTCACATTATTCCTCAATATTTGGAGGTTTCTTGATCCTACTTGCTCTGAATAGTTGTGAATCTTATGTTGTCATCAAATAAAAAATAAAAAATGAAATTTAATGGTATTGTTACACATGTCTTCCACCAAATTCATAGTTTAATTCTGTACAATAATTTTTTGTGGAGTTGGTAATTCATCTTAGAAAATGCATGCTTGTAAATTGTAAGAAACTTGTACATACGTAGAAATGTAATGTCCATCTAATTCCTTCATTTTGTTTCTTTTCCGGCTGTTGCTGCTTTGCGTCCACTTTGCAGAAATACAAAAAGCTTAGAAGAAGACAGGTAACTATTGACAACAACATAAATCCCCAAATCAATCAAAATACACAATTACTTCTCACAATCACATTATCTTCAATTCAATCATTCCCATAAAGAACCAATTATTGATATATTGATCCAATTATACCTAACAAGATCAATATGAAGAAAAAAAAACTAATGCTGCATATCGTCACTCTGAATCCATCACCGTATACATACATATTTATAATAAGAAGCAAAAAAATATGTATGTACACGTAGATTGATACTAACTGATAATTAATTTATTAATAAATAATATTAATTTCCCTTTCAAGTTGATTTACTAATAATTTAATCAAGCTTATAGTGATAGAGCCATCTCTCATAACGCTTTATTCATAAGCTGCTTCTTTGTTTTAATTTCTTCAAAGAAACCATTGAAAACTGAAACCTTAGGTTTGGCATTTAATCTTATAGCCAATGTTGAACTTGCAGGGAGATGGCACAGGGATGGAGTTCATGGGCGGAGAAATTGTAAGTACTATGTTCCTTTTATTAACAAATTAAAGATTATTTTATTTATTATCTACCACTGAAAGTATAATTTAGGATTTGCACGTTGATCTTAAAGTAAAACCTGCCGATTAAAGCTTAAAGTCGTTGATAGATTTATAGCATTTCAAATGTCACAATTGACAGGGGCCTGGTTTTTACAGACCCCTGAATCATTGAGAAACTGGGAGCCAAACCTGGAACAACAAAGAAAATTCCTAAATATGACTTAAAAACTTCGATCAATTAAGTCTAGATAAGCCCTACCTAACTAACTTGCCTGTGAATAATGACGCCATGATATTAATGTTAACAATACAACTCTTCATCGTATTCCACCGCCTCGCTCAAAAAGCCTAGAGAAGCCAGTTCCTAAAACACAAAGTTCGTTCTCAAATCCCATTATGTAGTTTTGACATTCATCAACCAATCAGATGCCTTGAATATCACGCGACACATATTGTGGAGTTGAATTTATCACTCCTACTTGGTATAAACTAGCCGTACACGCTCGCTAAGTCGCTTGAAGAAATAACCCGAGGGCGTTCAGTGTGTGACAAGATATGGTCTTTTAATTTTAAACAAGCCGTCATGTTTTGTTTTGAGCCTGTATGTCAATGTATTAGTGAACGAACCGGGCTACGTGGCATGACGTCAGAAATATTGCTCGACTAAAAGTAATTTCTTTAACATTATTACGTTTATTGAAACGCTGCCTAAAAGACATCTGTAAGGTATATTTTTTTTGTTGTATTCAGATAGCTGACTACCTTTTCAAAAATAAAGTCCGCGGTGTGTACCTTGTACAATATTCGGAAGTGGTATATTTTTGTGTTTTAAAAAAATTAACTCGGTCCGGACGGCTGACACACAAATTAGTTTCAGTGTAGATCTTGTAGACCGATAAAAGATACAACACAAAGCACTATGCGATCTGAACGGTGCAAAACAATGCAGGCACTTTTTCATAAATTGGCCTTGAGCCTGCTTTTGCTGGCTTCTTGCGTCATTTTGAATTTCACAGGGCTTGTCTAGATATCATACGTCAATGCTTAAAAAGCAAAAATTGACACTTATACTATATCGATTCTAGAAAGGATAAGCGGCAAATGCCAATGACGTTATATATAAATAGACTCGTCATAGTCTCATATATTCGCAAAATAATGTGGCAAGTAAGCAACACTCTTTTGTTTTCAGCGGTTTTCAGTAATTTCTTAATTCAAAAGTTTTTATTATTTTTTATTATTGTATGAAAAACTGCAAGTAGCTTGTCAGATTTGGACGATGGCGGTGTCATTATTGCAGTATCTAGTGCGGTTTGCGGCTAGAAAAAAAAAATCCAAGGCTTCTTAATTAAGAATAAATACATAATAATTATTATGATACATCTTTTAAACCTAGAAAAGAAGGCAAGCGCAGCATCCACAGTATATCTGGACGGACCGCGCCTGGTGTGTAGTGATATGGAAAGGCCACTTGCATGGATTTCATAACGACTTGGAAAAAATCATGTGGATAGATTTTTTTACTAAGATTACGAAAATGTTAGTAAAAATTTTTAGAAATGTATAATTATTTTTATTTTTAAATAAATAAATCCAATATTTGAGCTCGTGATGTCACTACATGAAAATGTCCCGTCTCCGATTATGTTCCCTTAATTTTGTAAAATTCCACACTGATTTTTTTTTTTTTATATGGCAACACTTTGATATCCGGCGAATTTTCGAATTTGCGTTTAACGTTCACTGGATTTATTGTTTGTTCTATGCGAACTTATCCTTTGGTTTGATTTTTTGATAAGGATGGCGGTGTTTTTACAGATGTTACGAAGAGAACCTCGTACAATTTATTGCTATTCGTGTGGAAAATGTTCTTTTTTTAAAATGATTTTCGGCTATGTAATTATCGTTTTTTCGCACCCATAAAATTATGTCCTGTCTTTCCGGTTTATAAAAAATTGTCTGATTTTTCGGATTGAAATTTTCAAAAAATCGCCAGGGTTTCAAAAATACGATTAAAAAAAAAAAATACAGAATGTCTTAGAATATTTACCTAAACCGGAAAAAAAAAAAAAAAATGTAATGCAAGTGGCCTATTACAAATTAAATAATCATAAACGCATTAGCGTAGCAACAACATACACAAATACACATACACATATAACATAATGCCTCGAAGGTTGATGATGCACCGGCACAGGTCCGGCACGTCGCCGAGAGTCTGGCCGGTACCGCACTGGAACGTTATCACTCGATGCACTGTCTATGTGTTGGTGATGTTACTGATACTAGAGACTGGAACTGACTGACTGACCAGCGCGGTGTCGCTGCGCTTTATATAGCCGACCGTGTGAGTACCCGGAACGCCAAGTGATATTGAGCGCCCGCGCAAAGCGGAGAAGCCTCTGGAACATTCCGCGGCCGTAAGAATGTGACGGCTGTGAGTCGAGGCCTTTCGATGCGCTTCCCGAAAGTGTAGCCGTGTGCGGCATGGAAACACTACAACTGTAGGTAGATTGTACACTTTCGAGAATATGCTGGCTGTATCAGTGGCGGCGCAAGGATTGTGGCAAAAGGGGGCGACCGTTCTGGTCGCCACACATACAAACATTGTGATGTGGAATAGAAAAAATTATAAATTTTTTTATATCATGAATAAGTTGAGCAACATAAAAACAGCAATACATTAGTAATTAATCACATACTTGCAATACAATGCATGGTAAGAAAAAGCAAGATATAATCTTAATACACAAGGTTACCCCCTAAGAGCCATGATTTTAACATCATTGAGAATTTTTTTGTAGAGCAATGTTCTTTAAATTCGTATGGCAATTTGTTAAATATTAATGGTATAATATATTCAAGGGTTCTTTGACAATATGTGTTTTGAAACACATTCGTGTATTAAAAAGATATGCTACTTCAGTGTGGCAGCACCACAAGACAATCCAAGAATTGTGTTTTTTCTCTAATGACGCATAAAATTGTCGGATAGGAAACATGAAAATTAATTGTATTGCTTACAATAATCGATAATAATAAGTAATTTGTGTGTACATATAAATGAAATGTTATTTCTTTTCTTTTACAACTGTTTGCCGTGTAATGGTAACATTTTCTCATCACACGGGAGGGCATTTTGGCACTTTTTAAATGCAATTTTCCTTCTGGTAAGACACGACCTTTCTCGACGAGTGACAGTTTAGTACTAAAGTACTAGAAATCGAGCCTAGTGCAATTGCCTTGCTTTTGGCTTCCCACTTTGAGATTTCGACTCCGCATCTACAGTATATATGTAACGTGATTGGAAAATGCGCCATTCAGCTATTATCACAAGTTAAAATGTATTCTTTGCAATTCAATTAACTTCACTACGACTAAGTCTGTATCGATTAACAATTTATTAACAGTATGTAGTTGTTAATAGTTAACACATAGCCACATAAGACGGACTGTCTCCAGTTATAGATTTGGAATTTTATAATGATACAGGGCCCCTTAACTATAAATCTGTACTTTTTTTATATTTAAAAACTCATTGAGGTCACATTATTATAACGTACACAGTAAGTTTGTATTTTGCAGGTTCAACATAATGTTTCTTCGCAAGATAAAATTTATTGTTTACAATTCAACTTTTAACATCACTATGACTAAGCTTGTACCGAGGTTAGCAATTTATTAAAAGTTGAAAACTATCTTTAATATATTTAGTTTCTTTTATAGCATTTCAGCAAATGTACCCTAGGTCGATCTAGTCCAATATATTCATTGTCTTAAAAAATATATATGTAATATTTACCTACATACATATTTATACATTTTTTTTAATGTAAGACGTAAATTCACAGATTTACGAATAACCTGACGATATTTGAATTCCTCCTACTGCCATCATTAGAAGCAGAAAAGGTTGCTTATGCAATGATGGAGGATCCATCTAGCGTAGAATTAATCTGGGATGCCTCGGTGTAAACCCGACTACTTCTCTTTGGCTCGACTATCTACCCCAGAGATGATCAATCTTTTTAGCTAGAAGGCCAATTTAATCATTTTCAATTGGTTTGCGGGCTGCAGGGGGTACGGTACATACCAGTGGCGGTCCGTGAGTTTTCAGTGAGCTAGAATGCTAAGATTGAAAAATATGATGTTATTGATGTTGTTGTAGCTGAAAATTTATTTTATTTTTTTCAAAATTCTACTTTTTATATGAAGATCTTTTAGTATGTCGATGCGGAATCCTATAAATCTTCATACAAAATATTGAAATTTGAAAAAAAAAACTAAATTAATAAATACAGCTTGACACGGTTGACTTTGCAGTCGATGGTGTTGCCAACCTATTCGTATTTTAAACCTAAAAATAATTAGTAATTTTGTTCCTAAAATGGCGTTTTTGAATAATGAAATCATAGAACTTAAGAAGCAAAGCGCCACAGAAAAAAAAATTATGCCTCCAAGGCCAAAGCAATAAATATATGCTGTCGATTTTTAACATTCTTAGATTTCAAAGAACATACAAAAATACATCAAACAAATGCGTTGATTTTTTATCATTTGGAAAGTTCAATGAAACTTTTGGTATTTTGGAAATCTTTAAAATGCATCAAATGCATCTTTAAAATGATCTAAAAAAAGCACTGCTTAGGTGAAATTTTTTTTAAATTAAGGTTAATAAGAATATTCTTGCTTATTCAAAAAAAAATTATTATTTTGAGTGGCTACTTAAAGAAATTGAAGAAAGGCTCAAGTTTTCCACTAAACTCTTGTGCTAAACAGAACAGAAGCAGAAATTTTTTACGGCAATTTTTTGATATTTGTTTAGCCAAGTGGACAATATGTTTAGCCAAGTGGTTGCTGACCACTGAATTATTACTAAAGATTAAGGAGAGATGTCAAGAGAATGGAAACTGCCCTGAAATCTCCAGTATTTTAAACTTTCTGTGTTATTTTAAGGCAGTCTCTGTAAAGCTTTTTTCTATAAAGGTATAACCTTGAATGACTTAATAACAATTTTTATAATTAGCAAGCACTGACAACTTCTGTCCAAAACACAAATTAAATAATTGTATGTGGTTTTTTAGATTGTTGGTCCGCCCGGACCACCGGGGCCCATAGGAATGCCCGGGCTACAAGGCCCTCCTGGAATTAAGGGGGACCGGGGCAGTAACGGAGGCAAAGGAGAAACAGTAAGACTTATTTTTATTTTTTGAACAAATCTTTATATAGATATTTAACGCTTAGAACTACTATGGACGGGCTGTTCCATGATATTATATTATTGAAGTTGTGGTTTAGACAAATTTATATTTAGCCAAACTTCAAATTGTAGCCCTTTCCACTAAAATACACCTTTTACGCTCGCTCACATGGCTTGTTTGCATCGAGGAAATTTTGTAAAAATTAATTGGGTTCGGGGAGGGGTTAAAATAAATTATTTTCAGATTTCAAATGATTGCATTCCGATTTTGTCCATTTTAAATGCTGAATTGAATGTAGGTTCACATTTTAAATGTGTTTAAAATAAGTCTCTTACTTTCTAAGAAATATATCCTAGGATAGGATTTTGTTCTTTGCCACACTGGCTTGGTGTCGTAGGGGGCATCCATTAATTACGGGAGCACAAACGGGGAGGGGGGGTCCAGCAAAATCTCACGTTACTTGAGGGGAAGGGGGGGGGGGGTCTAGATTGCAAGAAAAATTGCTCACGTAATTAATGGATGCCCCCTGACACTAAATAATAATTTTGTTGACTTATATCCCTTAAATTTTCACAGGGAGAAAAGGGTGAGAAAGGAGACCCGGGACCAATGGGATTACCTGTAAGTATTCAACAAATTATTAAATCACCAATCAACCAACTCTAAAAAATATACAATAATATCAATCACTAGAAATTAGCTTCTGTATCACATTGTGAAAAATGTCCTTAATTTATTTCTTGCGGTGATAAGGTCGTCTTTTATAAATCCAATAATTATTAAAAGCATGGCCTTCTTCACCTATTTCACAAAATATAATAACAATTAGTAAGCTAACACTATTGGATTGGAAAGGTGAAAAGAATTTATCACTATTTCACCAGAAAAGTATTTTATTAACAACAAGCACCTATGATAGTGCTATTTTGTTGGATGATAACTCTATTTCTACAATTTTCTAAATGGATAACAATTAGGCATAAAGTTTCACAAATTTACAGGATTTTTTTTTTCATGTCTGACCGTAAATAATCTGATGTTTTCTCTTCTCATAATAAAGAAATGGTAATTTCATTAAACATCATCTCAGCTTTCGTGTTTGATTTCTCAAATTTTTTGGAGAGAACATTGAATACCTTATATACCTTTTATGTATATTAATGTTTTGCCACTTCAAATTCCAAACTAACACAAACCACTCTTCTATCACCCTCACAATCTTCTCACATCTGTCATTTAGGATTAGGATTTTGATAGATCCCTGAGGTAATCCAATAGAACTCGGTGGATTAGATTTGATATCATGTTGGTCCAAGACCAGAGATATTATAATGAGTGGGCAGTCACCGTTGGTTGGACAGTTGATATGGAAGCCCAGGTATCTGGTGTGAAAGTTGTGCATGACGCAAACACCCGTGCACTACAAATTGTACTTTTCCAGGGTCCCATGGGATTAAGAGGGGAACTTGGAAGAATGGGTGAATTTGGAAAGCCCGGTCCTTTGGTAAGCAATTCGCTGACCAGCAATCGCGTCCAGTAGAGCATTAAACCCATTTCTGTGTTTGTTTTGGTGTTATAAACCCGACATACTTTAACATTTATGTAAGATAATCATACATGTGGTTTGCTGAATGTTAATTGTTTTATTTCATACTTATTCTCATACTCATGTTTTATTTGGATTAACTCCCGTAATACCTCATTATGCTCCGTTAAACTGATTATTTTAGTGAATGACTTTGTTTTCCCAATTTGGCTATCAAAGTGACTTTTCTTTGGTACATACATATTACTACCCCTAAAACATATCATAGAAAACAAATAATGTAAGAAATTTTTATCTCAGTAAATAAAACATGCTTAGATCTGGAATGTTTCAAGTACTTCATCCCAAAATAATTATTACTCCTCATAATATATTTTCGATACTAATTACTCATTATTTGTAGTGGCCATGTTTTATTTTCTGCCTGCATACTCCACATATATATTTTACATCAATGTTCTTCAAACAGTGTTCTGTAAATGGTGCGTTAAGATTTGAAATTCCTAATCCTTATTTAGGGAGGAGTAAGGAGGACGCGCAATGGGCAGAAAAATCACTAACTTACCACTGGCACAAATAACATCTTGCTTTTATACTAATACAGAAGATAGACATTCAATCAAACTTTCAAGTACAACAGTCGATACATAAACTGACATTCTAAATAACTTATCTATTAAACGCCTCGCTGTCTTTAAAACTGTTAAATAAAACTCAATAAATAATATAACAGAGAAATGTAATTAAGTTCAATCACTTCTTTAGACTTTCACTCCGAAACAATTAATCAAGTGTTCAGTTGTACCCCAATTATCTCCAGTGTCATTTAAAATAAAGTGTACAAAATCTCAACGATAAATTTGCTGTGTTACTTTATATAATGTATGCGTATTAAAGTATCTATTTGTTGAATCGAAATAATAATATTTATAGTGAAGTTCATAAAATAGTTGATATTCTAGCCTTTAAGATAATTAATCATTTTTAAACATAATTAATTGGTAAGTTGTATTATATTTTTTTACAATATTGAAGGTTGATTTTAAAGATGAATTCAAGTTTTTACTGATAAATTTATTGTTATATTTATAAGACAATAATTTACGTTTCTTATTAGTAGTTGGCTAGTTTTAATTTTTATCAAGTGAGCATTATATTTCAGGGTGGATATATTCATTGTAAATAGCAGCAGTCCATCTGCATAGCCATACAATTAATACAATAAGCCTTCAATATTTTTAGGACTTTAATCTCATACTCACCAAAATAAATCTATTCCTATGTTTGCTGCCAACTTTTGAAAACTACTTATCAATGTAAATACATATTATGTTGAAGATAAATTTGTGTCACACAATATTTACTTACAAAATTAATCCAATCCCTTTGCTTTAAAATGAAACCTGAAATTTTACATTGTGAAATAATTTCAAAATACTGTAAGAGAAATTAATGTTATATCATTAATTCGGCAATTTAAAGGTCAGCACCCAAAAGTAGAGTGCTAATGCAATTTTATACAGGTAGTTTAGAAAATGAACAAGGTTTCCAATGGAAAAAAGTTTTTAGACTGTAAGATTTAAATTATACAGGGTCATCTAAAAAAGGTGTCCATTATTTTAAAATGAAATAAGTTAGTGTAAATTTAGATTTTAGATTTTCTGTGTGTTTTGGGATATAAATAAATACATGGTAAACCTTTAATACACACTTAGTTTTTCATTTTAAAATCACAGCCATCTTTTTCGATGATCCTGTATGATCCCAATGATATGATATATAAACTGGAATTTTAGGTAAAATGTTAGAAAATGCCTACACCGGTTTGTTTTGCAGACATTTTGGTTAGCATTTCACAGAATTTAAAAGATTATAGCTTGAAAATTTTTGTCACTAGAAACCTTTGACTCACCCGTGTAGAATTTACAGCTAAACAATTTGTATTATTGCTTGAGTTGGCAGACTAAAAAGTGATGCTTAGGGCCATTTTTGAGCGCTGAACCTTGAGTAAAAAAAAGGAGTTGTCTTTCATATTTTATGTATTCACAATATTAAGGTTTTTTCTGAAAATGTAAAACTCTTTAAAATTAAAACCACCCGATATTTATATCCCTAGAATATAATTTAAATTCATAATATATAAATAAAATCTTGTCCATCCATTGTATGTAAACTTAATAATTTATTTTAGCATAGTTTACCATTAAGATTTACGATATAACGCCTGATGAAATTAATACTCAAAACACCATAATGTCGCCTAACACATAATAATAATATATTGTAACACATAACATTATATAAGAATTAATTAACATGTATTAAAAATCAAGATCAACATAATTAAATACCTCATTACAAGCTGAAACAAAATGTCATGTTGTACTAAAATGAAATGCCACTTCATTACATACCAGTAAACCAATTCTTTCTAATTACAAATGTGTTGATGAAATGCTTCTTAAGCCATGTATTCACTGTAAACAATGTTTCGGAAACAAAGTTTTTGAAACAACACGTAGATGTTTACAGAAACAATGTTTCGGGAACTTGGCCGTCCACGCTCAGTTGTTTCTTTAGTCGAGTAATCCCATAATTATATTAATTTAAAAACGATGTTGTCGTCCCACACTACCGTCATGTTTATAAACAACTGAAACACACGTCCACACTTGTAAACATCTGTTGCGAAACTGATTTGTTTCCGTGCTCTCCACTCCAATCGGCGAGCACAGAAATATCGCGAGAAACACATAGTGTTTACCGCAACAGTTTCACATGTTTCAGAAACATATTAAATTGTTTCAAAAACATATGGATTTTGTTTCTGAAACAGTGTTTATTAACAATTGTTTCTCAGTGAATACACGGCTTTGATTCACAGCCAATTTTATTACATTTTAGTAAAATGCATAAACGTTCCTTTTGATAGATTAATAAATCTAATGATTTAACTCTTTTGTTGCATTTCTTTAACTTTTTTTAATCGGTTTCCATTTTCCCCACAGCTGAATCACATATGATTATAAAATTACTAATAAAAAAGTATTGTAGGTATTAAAACCGTCACATTCGATTTGAAAAGTCTTACGTTGAAAAGGTTAATAAATATTCAAGTCATATTTTTTGTACCACTATCCTTTAATTATTCCATGAAAAAGCCAACAAAACGAAAATAAAAAGCAATTGCATCAATATAAGTTGTTCATGGACTTATAACATGGATAAATCTTTTACAATCGTAAGATTTCATTCAAAACTATAATACATATATTCAAAGTTACAAAAAATAAGTTAGGCACAATTAAAATCAGATTGGCTATTAAACACAACTGTTAATTGGCCTTAAAACCATTTATACAGAGTATCCGGGGGTAAAGTGCATTAACTTCGAGAGGGGATTTTACATTATGGCAGGAGTAAAAGAGATTAATAACTTTCTATCCAACTATTTTTTCCCATACAAAAGGACGTACCTACTAAAATCCTCAGTGTAAGGTAAAACTTCCTCGATAAAGTTGCTGTTAGCTTGCTGGGCGCAATTGTTACAACGTTGCTTGGTAATAATAATGCTGCCCGCACACGCCGCTCTAATTTTGTCTTTTTACTTTTTACCACAAAACTACCCCTAAAAGTTGCAATTTCGAAAAAGTTATCTATCTTTTTTACTTATACTATCATGTAAAATTACCTCCCTAAGTTAATGCACTTTACCCCCGGACACCCCGTATAGATCCACAATATGTACCTACATATAAATAAATATCAAGATTTATTCTTCTAATTTTTTGGAGTTCCATTTTAAAATTTGGCCATTGATGCATTCTTTCATTAATTGTTGATTTGATCCACTCTTTGTTTATTTCATTGACTTCCACAAATTAACATGTATTCGTTGGTATATATAATAATATTATATCTATTAAATTAAAATGCAACAAACATTATGTACAATATTCTGTTAGCTTTATGGTGTGAAAGAGTTTATTTATTTTCCATTTATATTATGACGATTCCAACAAATCTAATGTATTCAGCCATATTATGTAAATTGTAAATGTTCAAAAGTACTGATAAGATTTTTCTAAATAAATGTGTGCAAGTGCACGTTATAAATATAACCAAATTGCTCTCAATTATTTGTCCTTCCAGAATGTGCTTGGCTTTTTTTCTCTCTCATCATCCTTTATTGTTTTATTTTTAGTTCTTCCTTTTTTTACTTTATGAGGCTAAATCACATAGCTGAGAATATCCAATCAATCTTGAATTAATACTGTTACCTGGTGTGAAATGTTGAGGCGTAAAAAATAATAAAAAGAGACATTTTACAAGTTAAAAAGTTCATTTCAATATGGTGTCATTTCTCAGCAGTTATTGAGATATTAACAACTGAAACGTATTGGTACATAAGAAACTGACAATCACTGTTTCCCCAGAGATATAATTTGAATATGCATAATTATATTTATTACATTTCTGTATGATTTTTTTTTTGCCACATATTGAAGTACATGCTGAGAATTTTTTGCCATTTTCAAACAATAAAACTACTTCTAAGTGCAAAATCCACCTCAAATAATATTTCAGTACCTACAATAGTTTTAAAAAAATCAAATGAATTTTCTTTTAAGTTGAAGACAGTGCAATACGCAGATAATCATGTTGAAAGACAGGATTATTTTGTAAGGGATGATTTTTCTCTTACCTATAGGTACTTACTCAATCTGTCAACTTCAGATGATTTGAAACCCTAGTCATTTTAATTACGACTCGATTTTTACTACGATATTTCACATCAAGTCCAAGTCACTTTGTAGAGAATTAAATTACATTTACTATAAACGTAGAAGCCCCCAATGGTCCCCATCCTAAGTATTATGATTTAAGACCCTTGCTGTACAAATGTCCATAAGTTGTTTGAATGAAATATTGTTTATTATATTGTATTTAAGTACATGAAAATAAAATACCCACCTAAATGAAACCAGCCGAGTTTCTTTGCAAATATATTCAGATTGTTCAGTCCAAATCAACTGATAAGGTAATGCGTAATATTATCAACTACATTGAATTAAATAATGTTTTTTCAAGTACCCAAAAGTTCAGGAGAGTTGATTTGTCCACTTCTATTATAAATAATGCAACTACCAAATATAGTTGCTGTGCTACAATGTAATTGAAATATGTATTTTAGATTTCGCAGATTGAATCAATTGAGAATGTTATATGATTTCTCCTGAAATTTTGAATGGCTAGTGTCAGTATTGGAGTATTTGTATAGGTAATGGATATTGAAAACTTTAGAAAGAGTTATGTACAAACAATATAAACAATATATTTTTACTACCCGGTAATAACCAGTGTTGTGAGTATGTCTAATGTATTTAAAAAATATTATTTACAATGAATACCATGAACTATGCAAAATAGAAAAAATGTTGCATGAAAAGTGATTACATTAATCAATATCTGCCCTGCAATGAAATTGCAATAAGTTGAAATGAATATTGTAAGAAATTACAAATCTAAGCACTTCTTCATTAACTTGACAATAAATCTAAAATACTCTACACACATTAGTATATATTGATTAGTGCATGAAAAAAATATTTCATTACTAAACCTGCAAAATCACAGTAGATCCATTCTTCAGAAAGTGCCTAATTATAATTTTGCATTTTTCTTCCTTGATATAGAAAACACGAGATAGGTCTGTACTGTACAAAATGTAATATACGAGTAAACTTACAAACCATTTGCTTACCACAGAGGCATTTTATTAATTGACTGCTTCCAATTTAAAATTTCATGTTACCTAACTATGAACAAATAATCCATTTATATTGTTGCTATGTCAAATCTTTCATATTTGCACAACCTCTTCAGTCTGACTTTTCTAGATCAACTCAAATATTTTTCAACCATCAAGTCATCCCCATCACGAGCTAGGGGAGCTTTTAAAACATAGTGTTTTAATTTCGGGCAAACTACTTGGGATATTAAATAGATTGGCTCTACAAAATATATGATCAACCAAGGACCGGTTGTTTCAAAGAATATGAACAATTCAACAAATTTCAAACATGATTTTCAAGATCTTTAAAGGTTCTATTCAAGTCATGTTGATATATCATTATTGGTCAGTTGCTTCATGTAACTGAAATGATAACAGAACTTGAATAGAACTTTCATGAAACCTGAAAACCAACTTTGAAGTTTGATAATTGTTCAAATTCTATGAAACAATTGGCCCTTAAAATAGTTAAATTCTGACCGGTCAAGGTTAATGATTTGACTAAAAATAAAATATGGTTTATTACATTTCTAAAGAAAGTGAGTTCATTTAAATATTTTTTTTAGTGGGGGACTGATCTAGTGCATTCTATATCACGGTTTTTCTTACTACGAGGGCTGTCCGTAAAATAAGGTATCCAAGGTGCTGCAGTCGCGAGGAACAGTTTTATGCACGGTCCGGCCACACTGGCAAGTAGCCTGGTTTCCCCACACCAGATCCCCACCACACAGCTCGCTCTGTGATGTTTAATCTCGGCGTGGCAGCCGTTCGCGATGGTGCTTCCACTCGATGCATCCACCAAGTGTGAATTATGCTCTGTAATTCGATTTTTAACTTTCGCAGCATTGGTGAATCTGAATAACGCCACGACAGGATTGATCCTTTATCTCTGGTGTTGTGTGGTGTACCCAGATCTCGTCCCCAGTCTAAGAATATTAGTAGTCTATTGATGTCAAGGAATCAATTCCAAGGAATTTGCTGGCTGTTGCATCCTGGTTGTTTGTCATCTTCGTTGAGCATTTTTGGAATCCATCTTGCACAGACCTTATAGTATCCCAAATGTTTTGTCAATAGTAATCTTACTGACACCAGGGATCATGTCACAGAGCTTCCGAACTGTCACCCGTCGATCTGCAAGCATTGCTATTTTCACTTTGGCAATTGTTTCGCCTGAAACCGATAGCCTTCCAGCTTGCTTTTCATCATGGACGTCTGTTCAACTGTTTTTAAATTCTCTGCACTATTTGCGCACGTTTTTCGCACTCATACATTGTTTTTCCGTACATTCAGGTAGTTGAGATAGAATGTCTACCAGGGTTTTGTTCTTAACACACAAAATACGAATTACGGGGCGTAATTCACACCTGGCGGGTGCGACGAGTGGAAGCCCCATCGCAAATGGCTGCTACGCCGAGACTAAGCATCGCAGTGTGTGTGCAGCTTGGTGGGGATTTAGCGTTGGGGAACCAGGCTACATGCTAGGGTTGCCGTATCACGCCTAAAATGGTTCCTCGCGATCACAACACCTTGTTTTATAGACAGCCCTCGTAATTTTACTACTGAATGAAAATTTTGTTTATCTTAACAAATAATAAAATTCTTGCTTGCCTGATTTTACTACATATTACTAATGCATTTGCGTGTATGTTATGTATCCTTCTTGATTATTTGTTCATGATTATTATATGACTGTTTTTGTTTGACATGCGAACATACATTATCACACTCATCAAATGTTACACGCGTAAGTTATTTTGTATTAAATCTTACTTTCAACAAGAAACAATAAAAAAAATTCTAATCTGGTAGTCATATTATCACATACCGATGCATTAGTTTCACTAGTTGATTTTTTGATATCTAAATGTTAGAAGAACAATAGTTTTCATGCCTTAAATTTTAATTCTCCTCAAATATAAAGGTTTACATTACACCAATATTATGTATTAACTTTGATGTAAAAACGAATACTCATTACAAACATATTAATATTAAAACTAACATCTGGGGAATGCAGTCCATAGAGTTTGTAAAATGATTAATGCGTCAAGAAAAATGAATTTACATTTTTATATTTATGGAAAATATACCGTCGGCCTACTGGCAAAGTCCACTAAGTCACTAAAACACAATCCTGAGACAATCACATTTCAATATTTAGCAATTTTGGAAAGGCTATAAGTGGATGAATATCTCCAAAATATATATTTTATAATTTAGAATGAACCCTTAAGTACCTTACCAATACCCAATATTAGTTGAAAGCAATAACAGCAACCTTTAATCAAAGATTTACAAAAAAATGAGCCGGACTTAGTGGGTTTTACCAATCAATAATGACTTAGTGTACTTTGCTTGTTAAGATTACTGTTAAATTGTTGAAATTATTATTATTAAAATTGTTACCCTTTGTGCTATGTATAAAAATCTTGTTTTAAAAGTTAGTTTACCCATTAAAAAATAATAATTGAAATTAATGCCGCGAAATGCCTTTAAGATTATTTTAAAGCTGACTTAGTGTATTTTGCTTGTATTTTAAATATTTTAAAGCGGACTTAGTAGATATTGCTTGCGTTTTGACGGTCTAATTGATGTATTATTGACATTTAGAGTATAATGTTTGACTTAATGTGTTTTGCTTGTCAATAATATCGGATTTATGACTTATGGTAAATTTAAAAACACTTCTAAATCAAAAATGATTAAATATACGACTTATGGAGTATGCCAGTCGAAAGAGGACGATTTTTTTCATAAGACCTCATACTTAAGTCATTTCATGAAAAAACATGACTTAATGGACTTTGCCAATAGGCCGACGATACTATATTCTTTCATAAATTAATCAATGTTTTTTCCTTTTACTTTTCGTGGGAAATGCAAAGCTTTACAGCAGCGATCGGCAATTGGCTGCCCTCGGGCCAGATTTGGCCTGCAAAGAGCTTCCTTCTTCAAAGTGAAAGTCCCTGATCGGACGATTATTCCTTACCATACTTGCCACACCATCGGTCACATGTTTTTTCAAATCAATCTTATTAGAAAACATAAATGTAAGTTTTTAAGAACTCGCAATGCCCGAGTGAGATTTAATAACTAGCACGCTACTTACTGGATGGGCGTTATACTTCAAAACATGCCACCTATCTTACTTATTTACAAATAATCTCAGCATTTTATTATAAGTGAAAAATATGGCTTTTTTCAATAGTGCCCCCCACACGCACACTTCGGAGCGACCGAGTCCCGCGCCACTTCAGGCCGCCGCGCAGAAAAGTCTCACGGTGAACTGCGCTGTAAACCTATCAGTCTGTACTTTTCTGCGCGGCGGCCTGAAGTGGCGCGGGACTCGGTCGCGTCGAAGTGTGCGTGTGGGGGAGCCTATTGATTGGAGGACAAAAAAAGTAGAGGATCGATCCCGCAATGCCCATGTGGGAACCAAAAACTATCACGCAACCAATGGGTTGGTGGTGATATTTGAAAACCTGTAATATTCACTTTTATTTTTGCCTGTGGCGCTTTTTCCTGTCTTACTTTTTTTACTGGGGGAAGGCGTTGAAGAAAAATATGCTTGGAAAGTGGGCGTTGAGATAAGATTGGGAACCTTTGTGCTACACGATACTGCTAGGCGCGACATGAAACACAATGACGATGGGTGATCAGACGGGCAACCACAAGCGCACTGACTGAGAAGGCTCGAACACGCACGTGTGAAGTCGACAGTGGCGTGGCCCTTCTAAAAAAAATTACCTATTTATACTGCCACGAAAACTAATTGCCGACCGCTGCTCTACAACATCTATGGACTGAACTCCCCTGACTAACATGTCAACAAAATCATTTGTCAAATTTAAAAAACATAAAAACAAGCTTATATCTGTATCATTAATCCCAAGCTTTTTATCATAACAAAATAATTTAATTAAAAGCATAATATTTGATTATAAATTGATAATAATTATTTGTTATAAATCTTTCATCTTATTATTAATACTCCTCCATGCAAATGCTTCAGAGCTTATTTATTTTTCTTTCCAACAGGGGCCACCGGGACTGGATGGAATGAAGGTAGGCATAATGTTTACATTATATTCGTTTAGTTATAAAATAATATTGTTATCATCCCTTTATAATTTAACTATTAAAAGTAACTAATATAATCAACATCAATAACATTCTTGTGATGGTATTTTTACTAAAAAATATTTGTATTTAATCATCTCACATTTTAGCAATGTTTAATTATTTTGTTACTAATCAAGCTACAATGTTAGAATTTTTAGGCAACACATTTCAAATTATTATTATTTGCACTTTTACCTACTAAAAACTGTAATATCATAATTTAAGGATATTGATTTCATTGGATAAAAATCTTAATTTTTTTAATAAGTAGGTACGTACACAGAGGCGTAGCGTGCCTTGGAGGGAACCCTAAATTAAAATTAGTTGGGACCCTTATTATTGCTCGGTACAATAGTACGTGATCAGGTATTTTCATGTTTGAAGGTTGCCATTGTTCTTTCAAAAAACAAAATTCACCCTTCGCTACTGGTAGATAAATAGGTAGTACTTACCATTGCAATCTAAATCACTCACAGAAGCTGATTGCTGAAACAACGAAGAAATTTTGGGTTTTTTTTTTATAACCTCCTCCCTTTTCTGTTTATTTTTTTCTTTTCATAGCTACACTGGGATAATCTCTTTTCCTTTCACTCATTCTTTTCACAAATCAAACTAATTAACCAATAAATAATCAGAAGAACAAGATTGCATTGTATTACAATGTAATAAATAACATTTGAACCGGAATGAAATAAACTGCGTAAATATTGCTCTTCGTGGTTTGTCATTGTACATCGGTTATTGTGGGATTCCCCCATTTAAGTGAATGACTTAAACGGGGGAATCCCGCAATAACCGATGTAGGATGTTGCCAACTTTTGGGCTCACGCTTAACCCGGGAAAAAAAGAGATTGCTTTTTTTTTTTACTTTTGTCATTTCTGAAGTGAAAACTCTATAGGCATGTATGATAGTTTTTTTTCCCGGGAAGCACGAGATTATGTGACATTGTGGATAACATTTTACTAATTTTTGCTTACCCACGCTAGGGGCCTCCGTAGCCCGGGGGCCCCGTATCATTGATACAGCTGATTCGGCGGTAGCTACGCCCCTGTACGTACATTACAAAACTAAGCCCCAATTGTTTCACGGAATTTGAACAATTTATCAATAAGTTAATTTTCAAGTTTTGTAAAAGCTCTAAAAGTTCTGTTTTAATTTCAGTTCTGTGAAAAAACTGACCACCAATTAAATAATAACAGAACTTCAATAAAACTTTCACACAACTTGAAAATCATTTTTAAATTTGATGAATTGTTCAAATTCTGTAAAACAACTGGCCCTGAAGGTTGTCCCATGATTATTTTTACTTTACAATTAATTTTTAGGGTGCTCAAGGTGAGCCCGGATCGAAGGGAGAAAGAGGAGACCCCGGCTTACCGGTAAAATAAATAAAACAGTATTTATAAAACAATTTCAAATATAATTTCAGAAAAACATTTTTTCTCAAAATTTTGTGTTTAGTGACATCTACCCAAAATATTGCAAAGTTTTCAAAGCTTTTAAAGCTTGGCTTACAAAACACAGTATTCAGGATTCAATTTGCAGATTCCTATCAAATTATATTTAGATTCAATCCTTCTACAAATTAATAAAAACTAAACAATTTTTAATCATAAATGCATGTTTTTTTGCAAAATGCACTCTTGATATTTTGTTATTATTATGTTTGCTTAACCAAAATTAACACAATGATTATGACAATTTCAGGGAACTGATGGAATTCCTGGACAAGAGGTGTGTATGCATACAAAATATATTAAAATCTTAAATTCATTCAATTATCTGCAGTAACTGCCTATATTGAATTAGTGTCACAAAGAGGACTTGATATGTTGTTAAATTATAGAATTTGAATTGACAAATAATGGAAAAATAGCGATTCATCTGAGGTACAATATTTGTTACTCCATGCGAAGAAGGCTCAGATACCAAACCTGGTGAGCGTTTTTAAATAACCAGGAGATATCTCCCAGCGAACAGTGACAACTATAGTGATCTTTATTAAAATGACTGGGATACTGTATCAAAGTAATTAAATTTGGCCGAATTTGGGAGATAGCACCAACTGCCTTTGGCATGCTTACAAGTATTATTCAGTCTGTATTTGCATCAACGTTAATATAAATAATAAGGGTTTATTTATTTACTAATTTCAGGGACCTAAAGGAGATAAGGGTTACAAAGGAGAACCTGTGAGTATTTCCTGAGAAATTAATTTTGATAACAAAAGAAAAGTTTTCCTGTTATTTGTTAAATGAGATAAAGCTTTTAATGTACTCCTGTCACAATCATACATCATGCATCTTCCATGCATGCTATGGCTGCCATCAAATAACTGGCTTTGCTCTAAATAAATAATAGCATTTAGTTCAGCATTACAATAAGAATTTATCTTGTTATGCAAATTTCATATTACATTTTATCCTTTTTATATTTTTTCAATACATAGTAATACCCTTTACACGTAGAGTTCGGAGCGGGACGTGCCCCGCGCCACTTCAGGCTGCTGCGCAGAAAAGTCTCACAGTGAACTGCGCTGTAAACCGTTATATCTTAATTTCGGTCTTTACTTTTCTGCGCGGCGGCCTGAAGTGGCGCGGGGCACATCCCGCTCCGAACTCTACGTGTAAAGTGTACTAATGCAGTGTACTAATACAAGATATTGGGGGTGTTGAAATCGAGAAATTCCGATACTACATTTATTATTTATCTAAACTTTTTAGAAAATTTACTTGATATTATCAATTTCACAGCCCCCACACCCTCAATGTAGAAGTACAACTACTTAACATATCCTATTATAGAAAATATTATGTATTAACAAAAAAAATTACCCATGCTTATATTAATTCATTCAACAGCAGACAAAAAAAAATAATACATGTTATGTTGCATATAAATACGCGAGCCAAACTGCCGAGCTGGACGAAGTCGCTTGGTTCCTTTCCTATGATTCGTAGCTCGGCTTGCGTTTCGGTTTGCAAATGTAAAGGCAGCATTAGACTTGCTCTTAACCGCTTCTGTGACAAGAGCGAGATTTCTCGCATCCTTGGTCGTGTTCAGCAGGCCGGCCATAGAAAAATAGCGAGTTTACTCGCTCTTTTTGAGCCTCTGTATCATACGTATGTCCCGTTTTTTTATTAATTTAAAATATGGAACACACAGAGACAACATTGGGATGATTTTGGTTTTTTTGATTTGATTTTTTTTTTTTTTTAAATAAGATGTAAAAATGATTTATTTTGATTAAAAGTTCACGGCCTGCTGTACACAGCTACACTTCTACCTACTGGCATTTAAAAGATTAACTGAGTATAATAATGGGCAAATACAAATTTAAAAGTTATAAAGATTCTTATTGCACGGGGTGGAAGCAATGCTCCAGAATTGTGATTGATATACATCACAAAATTTTCAAGTAATAGCTTATGTAGATAAGGAAGAAGGAGGTATTATGAGATCTTTGTCACTTCGTTGATTTTATAACATTTAACAGGGTCCAATTGGGAAGCGAGGAAGGAAGGGTGACAAGGGAGACAAGGGTGACCAAGGGGTTCCGGGACTGGATGCTCCTTGTCCCTTAGGGCCAGATGGCCTGCCCCTACCAGGATGTGGATGGAGACCTCCAAAGGTACTAATACCTACAAGTTGTTTGACTGTATTTCCCATCCAGTACTTTCCTGTAAGAAGTTGAACTTCAATTCCAGATTAAAAAAAACCTTTTCCATTGGCAGAAAATCTTACATAATCCTCCATTCTATAAAATATATATGTATATATATATCGATTCCAGAAAATATTTCAACTGCACCTACCTTCCAGAAAATGACAATAAAATTACTTCACCAGAAAAAAGTAGACTGAACCTCCCCACTCAAAATTGAACCTCCCCACTCACTTGAAGATATGTCATTTGAACCTCCCCACTCACTTGAAGATATGTCATTTGAACCTCCCCACTCACTTGAAGATATGTCATTTGAACTTCCCTATTAGGAAACAACATGTTAATTGAAACTCACCATTAACCTTCATATACTCGCGCCCAACACGTATACTCACGTACGGTGTCTCAGAGCAAGATTTCGTATCGTCCGCATTATTTTATGTATATACTTTTTATTAGGTATTTATTATATAGAAGGGGGTATAATTGAATTTAAAAAAATTAAACTTTTACTTTATTTGGTAGAAACATACTATTAACCCTTAATTATTCGCATGGGGTCAAAGCATTTTCGGATTAAAAAATTAAGCACTTGGCACCGCCCGATACCCCCCGCAGCCTCGCTAGCTTCATAGCTTCATAACAACATCTAAGTTTGTATTTTAGTAGCGACCAAGTCAAGGGAGTGGAAGGATGCGTCGCTGCGCTCTTGAGCGGTGACCCCGTGCGAGTAATTACAATACTATTTTGGTGATCGCAAAGTACCAACAAAATGCAAGAAATGTACAAGATTTGTGTGCAATGATCACTCTGAAATATACTGTCAACAGTGTAACAAGAGTGATTCGGAGTGTTCCTAAAAAATACGAGTATTGACTATGATCTCAGTATACCTAAGTACAAATTGTTAATTATTTTAGTTTAACTTGTTTTTGTATAATTAGTTAGTAATTCATTTTATTACTTAAAGATATTACAGAATAAACGAAGCATAATAAAATAGTTTCATTTACTTACATATTTCAATATATATATTAAAAACTACTCATACTATTTGGGGTCATCTGTGACCCCATGCGAGCAGTTATGTAATGTTCTTTGTGCGAGTAATTAAGGGTTAACTCAGTCTATTGAAAAGAACAAAAAAATTTGTACTCAATATAAACTTTAATTACCAAAATAAACTTTTTCATGTGTAAATTAAAAAAAAATTTAAAATTTTATGAATGAAAGTATCAAGAATAATAAAAAATAAGAATTTATCATTATTAGGATTTTTGGGTAGTAATTATTACTTACATAAAAGATCGATAACAGTAAATAAGTGTCACACGTCCACCAATGCGCACGCCGCACTAAACAATGCCTAACAACAAATTAAGAAGCAAAAACCTCAAAGTCCCATTAATGTTAATTATTTTTGAGAAAAGAATGAATTTTTGATTTGTCCGCTGAGAGACCAAGGCACGAGTATAGGAAGGTTAAAAAAAATATATTTCAATTGAATTTCTCTACCAGAAAAAAATATGTCGATGGAACCTTGATGTTTTTTCCCTTCCATTTAAAATATTTTTATTTGTGGATTTATTGGTTGTGGTTTGTAGATAATCGATAAAGCACATAATATTTGTTTTTCTACTAACAATGCTTATTTTCAAATAAAACAATATTCTTAATTTTCTTGAAACAGCAGCTTTTCGATGAAAGTTGGGATAACTTGACTAGATCAGATGTAAGTATTGGAACTAATTTGGTCACTAACATGAAATATGTTTTTAAATGTTAAATATTGAAGAATCTAAATTTTACCAACAAATAATATCTAACACTACTTACTAAAAATGAATAATATAAATTGGTGTTAGTTTTTGAAAAATTCATGTACTAATCAGAATGAATTTTATTTTGGACAGCTGCTATATAATTCTAGTCTGGATAATAATACATTATCTAACGTAAGTATCTCCCAGAGTAAGAATGTTTATGTAAGCAAAAATATCACAAAACTAAAACCATGAGACGATTAATTTCTTGATCTTCGATGCTAAATTTTCACAGTTCGCCAGCTGATTCCAGATTTTTTTTTTTTTTTAATTGTGTTTTTGTAGATTGCACCGTCATACCAGATAACATGTTTATATACATATTTATTAAAAAAGGATATAATCTACGTACCATAAGTAGTTTCTCCAAAAAAGCTAGTTATATTAGGAGAAACGATTTTTTAATGGTATCCAAGGCTAGGCTGGCTTAAATGCCTAATTATTGTTGAAATTGTTAAAAACATAGATTACATTGCTGACGGGTAAACGCCGATTTGTAAAAAAATATTTTCAATTTCTTTATTATACAATTTTAAATGAAAACAATGTAAATGCCAAGTAAATTACACAATAATGATTCCACGTATTTCTTAATTTACAGCAAATGCATTTTAACAAAATATTTTTAAAATACATATATAATTTTTTTTAAATACAATTTAATTTTCAATGCCCTCGTGGATTAAATATTTTAGGCTTTAAAATTTATCTGCTTTTGTCAAAATATATGATGTACATAGTAGAATCTCACTAATCCGACACTAAATAAAGCCTGATGGCATAGGATTATTGGAATAAGAGGAAAACTGTAAAAAAAATGTAAAGAGAATGTATGGCTTTAATTCTGAGAGTGTAAGGAAATTTATGTTCAAAGGTATGGAAAGAGACAAACCGAGTATGAATGAGACAGTCTGATAGTGTGTACTACAATAAAAGCGTTCAACTGTTGTCTTTTCGTTTTCGGGATTACTGGGCGTGCTGGACCTCTCAAGTGCAGAATTTTAAGTGGTGGTGGTGTAGCATTGTATTAACCAACTAACCCAACTTTACTAACCTTTAACAGGAAATAAACCCTCCCTCACCTCCACACGAGGGCATCGATCCAGGGCCCGAAGAGAGAGAAGAACCAGGAGAGGAATATGATGACAACCAAGATGGAAATGATGAATACGAAGAATACCCGGATAATAGCGCCACCAATGTCCACCATACAGACAAATAACATATAGCTTTATCAAACGACACCGTCTATAACAGACTTAATACTAACAATTCCGGAGTGGTGTTTACTTTAAGCTTGCTTCTTTTAATCGTGGTGGTGTTCTGTGAACTAGTGATGACAACGGTATTATAACAATTTTAAATTCAACCAAACCACTCTTAACTAAAAAAAATATGAACTGATTAACATTAATTTCTGTCTAAAGTTACTGGATTATTAAAATACGAATGTATAAAATAGTGCGTGTATAATATATTTTCAGATGTGTAAGTATTAATCTATATTTTGTTTAAATAATTAGTTTATATGTTCAAGGGCCTTTTAACCTTCCGTCAGGCGCAACTAATCTGTGAGATGAAGTGAACTGTCTTTGTGCCAAAGGGTAAATATCGCCAATCTAGGGACGACGGATGGCCTCCTGACTTTTCCTCCTTCCCCACCACTCACAGAGGGCCAGTTTCCGTTTGTCTCGAAAAGTTAACTGAAAAATCTATTTTGTTCTGTTTTTCTGTGATTTAATCTCACAGATGAATTGCGCCCGATCGAAAGTGTTAGGATTTGCATTGCGCCTGACGGAAGGTTAATAGTTGGTGCAATTTTTTGTTACTATTCGGATTTCATATTATGGAATCTAACACAGGAGTTGGAAGCCGTTGATTTTGGCAAAAGATTTTTGTTTCTATTGAAGTGGACATTTTACAGGAAGGGCAAACGGAGAAAACTCTTTTCCAATATTAGTAAAGTAATTTTTTTCTAGTCTGTTAACCTTTGAAATACCGAACCCCCATGACTTAATATCTCCATAGAATGATAAGTGTAAAAATCCCACAAACAAAATGTATGAATGTCAGATATCTATATGGATTCGTCGGCGTTCAAAGGGTACAAATCTTTTAACCATAAGGATATTCCGACAAACAAACAATCAAAAAACATTTTTTTAGACACATTTTATAAAAAGAAACAATTCAACTATTTCAAATCGAACTACATGATTGTTAACTTAAAGTTACCCAATATGACTCAGTATGTCTTACCAATAATTTGAATAAACAAGCAAATGCAAATTAGATCAATAGATTTTTGAAGTGAAAATTTCTTAAGCACCGTTATGATTTGAAACTCAGCAAAATGAAAAATAGCGACACTAAAAAGGGACAAACACATACATCTTTAGGATTTAGCCTACAAGAAAATGAGATAGTATAATCGGTCTCCTCTTTGTGCGGTGCTTCGTAGCCTCCCCACTCTTATCTACTTTAGTTTTCTGAAAGTTTTACATCTACCGCATGTTTTTGCAGACTCTGTTTTTTTTTCTGTAAGTGTAGCTCGTAGGTCAAAGTGAATGTAAATTTGGCCCTCTTGAAAAAAGTTGCTCGAGTTGAGAAGTGGCTAAATTGAGTTGTTCTTGGGGAAAAATCAACTGCTCTATATCAAACCAATCCATTTCTTCGTCGATTTCATTTTAATTTATTATTTTACTTTTCAGGAACCACACTTGGATTGGATGAAGCTTCAACGAATAAAAAACAATGTTAACTAGATAGTTCTATAAACAATTCAAATCTTAATTTTAAGTTTAGTGACTGGACTCAACTAAATATTAATATTATTGTAAAATGTAAAAAAAAACCATAATACTTTTTTTTTAAATGGAGAAGTCTTTTGTAAATACAATGTAAATTGGGGTTTTTACAATACTACTCTTGATAAATGATCTACTCATACTATTTATATATTTAATTAAAAATAATAACAAATCTGCAAAGCCCTCATTGTCTACTTATTAAAAATACAAAAATGAATTAGAAATTTGCTACACAAAATCCACTTGGTTATAAAAATATGATTGGATTGAGTGAAACCCAGTGAAACACAGTGAAGCCCTCTTAAGAAGTTTTCCAAGGGACCGGAAAAAACAAACTTCTTAAGCAGGAAAACCTTACATATGGGAAAAATTGGGCCAATTTTGGGCCGAGGGACGGAAAAAACCAAACTTCTTAAGCCACGAAACTTCGTAAGAGGGTTTCGCTGTATTCATTTAATAAAAACTATGCACACATTTTTTTGGTCACAGTTTTAAATAGGTAATGTAATTTTAAATAATATGTAAGTGTTAAGTTTCAAGCTTAACTCAAAAACTGACAGTTATTTTAAGATCAGTGCAAATTTATTTATTTAAATTGAATGTTACAAAAACAAGAAGATCCGATTCCCTTTACTCATAAATAGAATAATCAATTCTGCTCTGAAAGCCATTTTAGATTTACTGAACGTTAGTATTAATTTGATGTACACTTTGTAAATAATCAGTAAAATAGATAAATTTGCCATAATTTAAGTAAAACTATATTACATTAATCTATTTTTAATACTATGTGTAGTGCCTTTGTTTGCAACCGAAATTATTTTTCACTGACATGCACAATTCTTGCTTTAGGGGGTATTAAAATAATTTTAAATTTGTTTTATTTTATTTGATAATTTGATGTTCAGGGTTAATGATGTATTCAACAGATACAGTCAGAAAGTCACTCTCCATTGTATAAATTTGTGTTTGGAAAACTACACAAATCCTTTAATTTATTTATCTTTACAAGGGTTTATACTATTTTTTTAATCAAAATATCTTCTTATAAACAATTTCGTATGAATGTTTGTGTGTGTGAAAGTAATTTGCAATTAATTAGTTGATCTTTGTGTGTAACTCTTCTATTTTATAAGTAAATAATACCTATTTATTACTCTACATATATTTTGTGTCCTTTCGTTGTAAAGTCATCACTTATAATAAATCTCAAACAACAAATTAGTAGAATAATTATTGTTAATAATAAAGAGAACACAATTATTGTGTATTTTGTGGCCAAATGACTATTGTAATATATTTTCAACCAAGAAAATGAGTACATTTTTCTTTTCATCTGTCTAGAAATGGGACAACAAATGTGTTCAGTTTTAAAATAAATACAATTTTATCATTTGACATAAATTTTATTCTTAGCAAAAATACATCAATCACATTTATAATTTGGCAATACAAGGTGAAGACTACTATAATAAAAAATAAATAAAATTAATTTTCAAAACAATGAAAACAAAGTAAATATAACGTATTTCAAATACATTTTCAAACCATTCCGCAAGTCGCTTTTGGATATTACATAAATTATTATCATTCAACAATCACAAAAATGTTTTATTATTTATTATTAGACGTTAAATAAAATCATGCAACAAAATAAATTAAATTATATTTGAAAGGTCTGGTAAAAATCACAAAAAATTAGAAATAATATGAGATATAAAAATAAATAATAATAAAAACATAGATTAGGCTTCAAACCTCAATGAAATCTCTAACAAATTGGTTCTTATTCCAAAGATTAGTGAAAATGATTTCCCACAACAAAATAATACTAGAATGATTGAGAAACATGTCTGTTGCTTTCATTTTAAGAAAATTGAATAAAAAAGTTGCAACATGTTGAGTTGGATGACGAAAAACTTTATGATAAAAAATTGTTATTTTTTATGAAATTTTCTCATTCTAAAATAAATGTTACGAAATTGAACCGACTTTTATTTTATAAAGATATGCACAATAAACAGACTTGTAGTGGTATAGACAAATATAGATAGATAGTGTAGGTGTACAACTATGAAGAAAACCTTTTTTTAAATGTCACCTCTCATAAGACCGCACCCTGTCTGGACGGTGTAAAGAAGGGGGAACTATACTGCCACAAGGTTGCGCAGTATTGTGAAGCAGGTTAAGACAGGGGCTGTAAGAAGGCTACTAGATTCATTAAAATCAAAAATAGAAAGGGGCTTGACGAAATAACCCTCGTGAACTGTGCTGTCATCAGTGTAGCGGTGAATTGAGGCACATTCAACGAGAACAAAAACAACATCGGTGACAGAACAGTTCCTTGCAGCACCGCTGCTTTGATTTGGTGTGGAGAAGAAGAGCCGTCAACTATGGTCTGAATGGTTCTTCCTTTGAGAAAATGTGCAATTTAACTGTGCATGGTTGGATGGATGCCGCACAATGGTAACTTCCCAACAAGAGCCCAGTGCCAGACCCTATCAAAGACTTTGGTGATATCTAACCTGACAGTTTCTCCAACACACCAAACATGCGTCACATATGATCGGTTTCGACGAAATCGTGATGGAGGACTTAGCAAGCCGAGGAATCGAACACATTTATTCATGTTCTCCATTAAACGGTAATGAATCAATATATTATGGAGACTATTACAAATTTGAGGTACATGTAAGTATAAAAGGAGGAAGTTTTACTATTTTGTGACATGCATCAAAAGACAGTTGTTGAATCATCTGTAAGTGACGTGGAACATATGGAACATATGCACATATCATATGTGATATTAACATTTTTTATAATAAAATTAGTGGTAACTAAACACCAAAAAGCAACTACATACATACATAATTGCTAGAGATATTAATTTTGAAACAATAATAAAGGAACATACATTCTACTACATATCTACACAATAATTAAAATATTTTAGTCAAAACAGAGCTTAACCCAAATATATTGAAATATAAGAGATATGCTATAGGCAGTTTTAACTGGGTGGGACTGTGCTTCCTGGTGTCGCTGATATTGTTAACCAATACTACTGCACACCTTAAAAAAATCAATTACTTTCCGTATTCAAACTATTCTCATTAGGAAGTAATCCGCCGAAAGTCGGGCGGACACCATAGCATATCTCTCGTATTTGAACATCTTTGGCTTAACCCACTGCACATATATACAGTTGTTAAGAAATAAAAAAAATTAGGCCTTGAATACTGAACAAATTTAGATCAAAAATTTAGATCAAATTTAGATTAAAAAAAAAACTGTTTTTAACTAAAACTAAAGAATTTTACTGACTTCACACAGCAAAGGAAAAAATCATCAAAGAGATGATGAATGAATAAATTTGCAGTTAGTTGTTGCAAAAATGTAGGTGCATAATAGTTCCATGTTTTAAAATGCTGAAACGCTAGCCGATATAAATTGGCAGCATTAATGTTTGTATGAACGATGTTGGGACGTAATGGGTTACATAATTCAATTTGAGGAGTTTAAGAGTTTTCTGTACATGCTTAAGGTTATTATATTATATTGTTTTAAACTCTTTTGAGTCTTTAAATATTACCCGTTTATCTTGTAATGACACATTTTAAAAACAGTTTAAAATATTAATAATATGTACATGGCAAATACTGATTACGATGACTAGCACATTCATTGATAATAATTAATAATATTATTGTTCTTAAAATAGGATTCAAAATAAATCAAGTGACTTGAATATGTACTTACATACCTTCAGAAATTCTTAAAATAAAAATAAATATGCAAGTAAAAAAAAAAAAATCATTAAAATAATAACAAAATAAATGCAAATTGGAGTCAGACTTCAAATGGATTTTTGTAGTACAGTTTGCTTCCTAAGTTAGATAAAAAAAAGTGGATGCAAATGTTAACTGCACACATTATTATAATATAAACAAAAATTTTAACAAAACAAAAAACGACTTAAAAAAATGCACTAAAAAGTAAAAAAATAATTTCATATGATTGTTATTTTTGGAGTCGGTGTCAGCCAAGGTAACTTCATACATAGGTAGTTATAGGTGAGATGTGGAGATCTTGGCTGACACCGACTCCAAAAATAACAATCGTATGAAATTATTTTTTTCCTTTTTAGTGCATTTTTTGAAGTCGTTTTTTGTTTTGTTAAAATTTTTGTTTATTTTTTGATTTTTAGAGACGAGCGTTCGTAATGAAGTTTTACTTCAAAAAAAGAATCATCGAAATCTGTTGGCGTAATATTGAGTTATTCGTCAATTTGTCGCGCATACTTATTGCAAATTTAAGACATACATATATGGTTTTCTCATGGATCCCATTGTCAGAACTGGGCCAAATTAAAATGGGACCACATGGGAAGCACCAGCTTTCTAATAAAGAAAGAATAAACAATATCGGTTCACCCAATCGAAAGTTCTGAGGTAACAAACATAAAAAATAAAAAAAATACCGTTGAATTGATAACCTCCTCCTTTTCGAAGTCGTTTAAAAATGGGAAAAACCTTTTCACCAATAAAATCTATGAACAACTTTGGCATTACAGAAATTTTCTCAGTCAATGATTATGTAGGTATTATTATTATTATTTTTAGGGAGATTTTCTGACTAATCATTTATAAATGATTAAATTGACGTACCAACGCAAAATTTTCACCGTCCGCAAGCTGATTCGATTTTCGTAAAAACTTACTCGTTTTCAGAAAAATGGTTTTTGTACATTATTGTACTGTCTTACCAGATAATGTGTATATTTGTAAAAATAGTACAAAATCTACTATAAGTAGTTTCCCCCGAATAGGTCAGAAAAATTATTTTTTGATTGTTCCTATTGGCAACGGCGGCACACAAGAGGTTAAACTAATTTATTACATTAAATTTTCTCAAGTGAGGCAAGGAATTTGGTAAAAAGTTTAAAAAAGGTTTTTGATTCTTTATTTGTAAAAATCACATTCGCTGAGTTATCAATGTCACAACAATATAAAACATTTGCTTCATTGATAAAATATGATCATTGCGACCCTGGAAAGGAAAAAGTCAAGTTCTCAAGAGTTTCTCAGAACATGTGGGAAACTCTAAAAAAACTTGATTTGATGAATACAAGCACAAGTAAGCAATATAGCGTATTGTGTAGGTTCATCTTTGATGTCACAGCTATATGGCGCTTTAGCCATTTTTCCTTTCCAGCGTCGAATGTACCCGCAAAATCAATACGAATTATTAAAACAAATTAATTGACCTTATATGGAGGAAACAGTCGGAGTCACTTACTCTAAAGTACATGTAGCGGAAATTTGAAATGCTACTAAGGACAATAAATCCAAAAATGAGTTAAGTATGTCATTTTTCGCTGTTTTTTTTTCTCTTCCGATCTGCGTCGTTGAAATTATCCTAGGAAAATAAATGCGTCTTTTACGACATGCATTTTAAGAGGATTTTTTGTCTGAAAAATTAAAAATAAATTTATTACTGTTTTTAAATAAATTTACAAAAATGATAAATATTCTGCGAGATCTATTCAATGTTATTTTATAATTGAAATTCATAATTATAGGTCTACAAAAACAGGACACATGATTTTTTGAAAAAAAAAAAAAAAAATCTTTTCGCTCTCCAGAACTTACAGCATTTCAAGTTTCCGTGATCGATATGTTTTTATCTAGGGCATGTCTGAGTTGAGCCGAGGTAACTATTGATGAACATATAAAAATTTGTTATTTGGTCAATGATGTTATTAATGTTAACACTCTGGCTTCATGGGGTGAGGTTTGTCTACGTTTTGACAGCAGATGCTTTTGCCCACCTACTGCATAGCGTGTCAGATCGGAAAATACTGGTTGCGGGAGACCTTTCGACCAAAAATGTATGAAAACATTAGGATTTATATTAGATTTATGTTAAAAAGTGAAAAAATTAGTCTGACAGGTTAATAGTAGGTCGGTAATTAACATACAAATTGCAGACAAAACATCTGTTGCTAGTGTTACAATAATGTACACTATTTAGAATCTTTTGTTGTGATACAAATGTACAAGATATGAAGGTTGTCACTTATTATTGTGGCATAATTAGCAATGTTTGTTCGGGATGTCAGGGCCTGTGTCATCTTTGGGAATGCTGTGAGGAAAATCTTTTAAAAAAATGAAGGAGAAGAAGTTCTGGGAAGGCAAAAGGTATGATGCGTTGGTAGGAATCTGGGATCTGGACAAACGTACGAATTCATCCCCTCGTCAAAGTCTCCCTCAAACAGTCTTTCCCGATCCGACCCGCCACGAAGTAGGTAGGCGAAAGCATCCGCCGCCAAGACCTATACAAATCTTACCTCAAGAATCCAGGGTAATAACATCATTGACCAAATAACAAATTAATTTACCCAATTTTGGAAGACCACTTCTTAAATCTGTAGCATGCTTCTAAAAGGGCAAAAGACAGTTTTTAAAATTTGATCTTTTCAGCAATTTTTAATTTTAAGAAACGCTATTCTCTAGTTTATAATGCTGACCCCCAAAAATCGAAAAATATGCAGAAATTGACATTGGTACTTTTAGATTTCGGAAGATATTGCAAATTAGAGGCGAAATCGCAATATACATATATATATTGAAAAACTGACATTGACCCTTTTAGAAGCGAGCCACAGAAATATGAGAGGCAAATATTTATTATAATTTCTGAGGATGAATGTTAATAATTAAATGTTTTTAATTAAACCTAAATGAGTCAACTTAAAATGAAGCTCCCTGTATAGAAAGTTGAAGATGTAAATTAAAATTTTACACACAAACTGTAATTTCACGCTAATTACTCAAAACAGAGCATATTGCTAATTAACTCTGTTGACACATAATACTTTGGTAATTCTTACATAAATTAATAAATTAAACAGAAAAGGCAATAAAATTTTGATGTACCCTATGCACAACATTTAGGCCTTTGATATCAATTTTGAAAGTCACAACACACTCGATGAGTACAAGAAATATATTTTAAACTATTAAAATTGAGATCATCAGATCTACAGATTTTCAGAACATAAAAATAAACATTTAGGGCCTGTTTTACACACTACAAATAATATTCTGATCAGGCCGAATATATCTGTTAACTACCAGTCTGTTCATTTAGGTAGGTGATTTTAATAAATTAAAATGAGTTAACATAAGATTTTTTAAATATTTTTTTATAAAATCTAGAAAGATGGGATAAACAGTGAAATCTAGGTGGATTGATTGGCTTCCAACCTAAATAAACCTATTACGCAGGATAAAAAATGATCTAACACACTTATGGTACAAACACAGTATGTCCATGCGCGCGATGCACGTAATACTACATTCCTAGGTCGATGTGCACACTGGTCCTAAGCATACATCACGACATGCATCCTACTCAAGACAAGTGGTATCTAGTTCTTGCATATGTGGCGAGCAGGCGCGTCAGTTGATTTGAGATTTATTTTTTAGGTTATGTTTATGTGTTTCACTGTGTTTATGTGTTTTCACAGCAGACGAAATTTGTAGATTTGTCATGTCTTGTGATTCTTAAGGCGTATTTGAGGGCAACTTGCTAAGATTATTATTTGTCAAAACAAGCATAAACACAGATATATACTAAACATAGATAATACCACTCACAGATCTCAAATCAACTCGTTTGGAGCGCTGTGCCACCCCTCTACCTTTCGCAAGTCCCACACTGATTTGGTCGGCCAATATCAGCTTAGCCCATATGGGAGCTTGCAAAGATATTGAAATATAAGGAGATGTGCTATCCGCCGTTTTTACTAGGTGAGACTGCGCTTCTGGGTGTCGCCGGTGTTGTTTACCAATTAACGAATAAACTAAATGAACGAATAATTAACGAATGAACTAAACAAGCGCTAAAGTAAATTAACGAATTATTTCCCTATTCAAACTATATTGTTAACCAATAATAATGCACACCTTCCAAAAATCAAGAAAATGAACAAATTCTTTTTGCATGCAAACTACGCTCATTAGGCCGTAGTTCGGCGACAGTCCGCTGGACATCATAGCATATCTCTTTGTATTTGAATATTTTTGGGAGCTTGGGTTTGCGACGCATAAGACACTTGTGTTTCGAAAGCATCTATTTCCACAGGCGCCTACGTAGTGTGTGTTGGCCCAACCTTTTTCCGCCGAGTTAATTTACAGTAAGAGAAGAAAATATAAAACACTTTTTCTCTCTTGACGAATTGGAGAGTTGACGGAGGCTATGTAGAGTCATTTAATCGCTTACAGTATGTTAGACCACGCAGCATTGCTGATACCTTAAAAAAACTGGTAAATCGAACAGTCTTCAACAGAGTGATCTGTAATTTAATTCAACATTTAACTCATAGTTTGCAAAACAGGCCCTTAGCAAAACAACATATTAAAGCATGATACATAACTATACCAAGCAAGGTAGATGAATAACTCAGTCGATGATGGTGTAAGAATACAACTTGTATTTTCCAATGTAGGGTTTGAGTTCCTCCTTTCTGTATGGCTTCACAGCGATGCAAGTGGGCATATTCTCCGGTTGTTCCATCCATATGGTGTACTTGATCTCATGTTCATCCAGTATTTTGGCAACCTTCATTAATCCATCTTCATTTGGCACCTACAAATATTGTGCAAAAAACGGAAACAAATAAATAGATATTTTCTGTTGGACAAGATAGACGAAATCAATTCAAAAGTGAGATATGACATTATTTGGATTTGAAAGTGAAGTCGTTACTGAGATGGCGGTAGATGCAATATTACAAGAGAGCTTGAGCCAAAAAATGACAACATTATGTGAGTCAAAAGCCTCAATAACATACATGACAAAAATAGAAAATCATTAAAAAGCATTTTCATGACATACTTTTTTTTATGATAGAATAAAATACTGCATCAACGATTTGTAACAGAACGGCTTGAGTTGAGACTAATAAGGCGCAACATATATTCGCTAATTTGAGTAAGAAACCTCAAATGAAGCAGAGTGGTAGAAACCATCAGCCATCTTTTGTGGGATCGTTATTATTAGATAACGGAAGTTATCTCCTGCCAGATTTGTGTGATTTTTACATATTTACTGTCACATATTTTAGTTTATTTCGTTTTGTTTTAAACATGAATTCCTGCAAGTATGTATGATTATTTATTCATTTAATGTAAAAATCACACAAATCTGACAGGAGATCACATCCGTTATCCAATAAC
Organism: Limnephilus lunatus; assembly: GCA_917563855.2. Classification (NCBI taxonomy): domain Eukaryota; kingdom Metazoa; phylum Arthropoda; class Insecta; order Trichoptera; family Limnephilidae; genus Limnephilus; species Limnephilus lunatus. Next base: position 13,117,377 of record OU830601.1, on the reverse strand, counting down.
GATTCCACAAAAGATATAGAATCGCTCGGCAGTATTGCCCTGGTCAAATATCACCATTCAAAATCGAAACGTTGCTTGAAATGGCAATAACCGTATTGGTAAACTTTTAGGATATACAGAATTTAGAAATAACACTTTGCTTTAACTGAATTCCAATTTAAAAAAAAACTGTTTACATTGGGGGAAATGGAAAATACCGCATTTTAAATTACAATTACGTTAAAATCAAAATTTGCTTTCGTCATTTAGGATGACAGCCATATTGATATTTTACAATAATTTCTGCCCATTCTGACATTTTGGTATGTTAGTACATTCGTAATATTTCTATTTTTGTAACTGACTATTCATGGTGGAATTCTATTACAATAATATAATAAAACAAATAATATTAAACATATTTCCACTTCAATTTATTTACTGGTACAAATTATTCAAAACCCACGGTTTATATACACAACAAATGGGGGAGGGGGAGAGGAGTGGTCTACAAGGATTTTATTCAATTATACGGGTTTTCTTACAATTGTTACTAAGTCGTCTATGACTGTCAAATTTCTAATTGTTACAGTTTTTTCCCAGTCGACTTACTTAATTATCTTGGGTTTGTAGCCTTATTTCAATATTGTTTGGGGAAAACCTTACAAGTAATAAGAATTATTAATGACCTAATTTCATTGTTTCTAATTTCTTTTGGAGTACACGTGTAGATGTGTTTGTTGTATGTGATGATGTAGGTGTGTGAGGGAGTCAAAGGTTTATAAAGAACAACACGTCCGTTCTTGAGCTAGTGTGTTTATTGACTCAGCGCCCTAAACGGGCTACATAGTTAAGAGCAATGATATTAGGTGGGAGGAGCGAGCCGTGATGTAACCGCCATATACTTCCCCCCCTAGTCAAATGGTGGTAACAATTTGAAAACAAAAATAAATTATCTTTCAAAAATTAAATAACCTTTAAAGAGTACATTTACAACATTGTGAACAAAACAATAAAAAAATGCAATAAAACAGCGTGATGTTTATGTTTTTTGTTTTTATGTTTTTTGTTTCATACAGTTATGAAACAAAAAACATAAAAATACATTGATATTGTTCAAAGAAAAATACACTTAAACAAATCTCAAGATCTTCAGAGGAATACACAATCAAAAAGACTTGAAAACAATTATTGGAAGCTTTTCAATTTTACACTGGGTGTTGGCGAAGAAAATTAGCAGGTCTGCTACCTGCTTCGTCTCGCCCCGCGATCTTCTCCATTATGCTGGTCGTCATCTTCCGCTGGCACAACCTCCAGAAAATGAAAACCGTGGCCATCCCAATGATTGCACCCACCAAAATCAAAGCTGTCATTGAAATATGGTACGTTGAGTTTGAAACTTTTCCCCCAGCATGGGCGATAACCTCCTCTTTAGAATTTTGACCATCCATCTCGTGTGAGCGTTAGGAATTACTTAGTAAGTCAGGTATGCCTCATACGTCATACATATGTCTGGTAATATCATATTATCGTGAAAACAAGCTTATGGGTTCGAGTGGTTAAATGATAATTTTTCAGCTTGACCTAGATCTGGTTCATTGAAAAACAAAAACCCGTGTAGTGACATTTTACTGACAGTTCATAGGGGCAAAAAACGCGGGGTTTATTATAAAATTAATCAAAATTCTTATTATTAGTACACTATGTCAGCATTTCTACAATGTAACGAAATGTTTATTGTTTAAAATAATATAACGCAAGGCATTGTCATTGTCTGCAAACTTGCAACATGACACTTTTGATAACACTTGCAAGTCAGGGTTTTACAAATCAATTCTGCGGGAAATGGACTTTACTTCCAGATCTCGTACAGGTGGGTTGAATGTTTTTGCTTATCGTTGGTTGTGTATTCTCTGTATCATCCGAGATATAAGCCAGTTCTAATCTATCAATTGATACATGGACCTTTTTTGAATTTATTAGGATGTAATTTTTTTTCTTTTCTCTCAATAACCTCATAAGGACCCTTGTAATGGTGGCATTAAACTTTTTTAAACTTCATTTCGAAGAAAACCGTGGAAACATGTTTTTAAATCTGGATGAATGAAAATCTGTCTTTTGTCTGTAACGATTCTACCATCTGGGAATGACACATTTCTGAACTGATCAATGAGTGTCTTCGTAAAGTCTGTGTCAATTATTTTCGGTTTAGAAGGCACGAAAATATCTCAGGGTAAAGATAACGGCATCCCATATACCAGCCTTGATGGCTGACCGAAGACCCAATAATATAATTGGTAATTTTTGTACCCAATTAATGTTTTCTTTACATTTTGCCATAAGGGCTGCCTTCAGAGTACGGTGGTAGCGTTGTACTTTGCCGTTTGCTTTTGGGTTGTAGGCGGTAGTGTGGATCTTCTCAATTCTGAGTTTTCTTACTAGCTGATTAAATAAATCAGATTCGAACTGCCGACCCTGATCTGTTGTAATATAGGCCGGACAACAAAACCTCGAGATCCAATGACCAGTTTTGATGATAAACATCAGCTATCGTTTCGGCATCAATGTTTCTGACTTTAACGGTTTCTGGCCACGATGTTTCAAGATCCACCATGGTGAAGCAGTATCGATATTCTTGGGAAATTGGAAGTGGTTCGACGATGTCGATATGCAAGTGTTCAAAACGGTGATATTGTGTGCCTTCCAACCTTTGCTTTCTGGCAAGGTAAGCATTTCTTTACCCATTCTGCCATGTCTCCGTTTATTGCAGTCCAAAAATAACGCTGCGTTATCAACTGTCGAGTTGCCTTGGTCCCAGCGTAACTCGTGTTATGCATAGAGGCCAGTGCTCTTTCGCGGAATTTCAAAGGTAAATATGGTTTTGCACGTGCTGTCGTTCACAAGTTATTGGTATCTTTGAAGCAATCAACTTGAAATTAGGATTACCTTGATTTTTAAGCTGTTGCAATTCTGCATTGTGTATTTTGTTTTGTTGCAAGTTCTTCACTGTCAAATAAGCCAGGGATAGTTATTTCTACTATTCTACAGTGCGGGGTTGAGGAAAATCGGCAATATCCTTAACTTTTTCTTTGGTGGGAGCAACTCCATCGCTTTTAATACTGTATCCTAGGAAATTGAACTCCCTTTTTCCGAATTTGCATTTGTTTGCGTTTATCGTTAGACCATATTGTCCTGTCTACAAGATAGCGTTAATGAACAAAGTTGATTCAGGTTTCACGTAACACTTGATTGTTTACCATTACACACTAAGCCATCATGTCAAAAAATACGACGATATTGATGTTGTTGTAGCTGAAAACGAATTTTATTTTTTTTCAACTTTTTCATGAAGTATTGCAAAAAGAAATATTTAATTTTCATGTAAGTATGTATTGAAAATCTTCATACAAAATGTTGAAATTTTGAAAAAAAATCATTTTCAGCTACAACAACATGTATAACGTCGTATTTTTCAATCTTAGCACTCTAGCTCACTGAAAACTCACGGACCGCCACTGGTGTAGATGTGTACGTTATATGTGTATGTGATGAAGTAGGTGTGTGAGGGAGTCAAAGGTTTATAAAGAACAACACGTCCGTCCTAGTTCTTATTTTCTAAGGATTCTAGCCTGTCTAGTTTATGAAATTTATTACAAGTATGAAGATAGGTGTGACGCTATATTCGACAATTCACCTTTGTCATTCATCCAATTTGTAAAATATTCTTTTATGCGGGTTTTGAATGATCTATATAATAATGAATTTTATTATAGTAATAATGAAAGTTTTGAATGATCTATAATAACTATCCAGTGTTTGACAGTGAAAAACTCCCAACAAAACAAAATACACAATGTAGAATTGCAACAGCTTAAAAAGCAAGGAAATCTTAATTTGAAGTTGATTGCTTCAAAGATACCAATAACTTGTGAAATATTGACAGCACGTGCAAGACCATATTTACCTTTGAAATTTCGCGAAAGAGCCTGGCCTCTGTGCATAACGTGAGTTATGCTGGTACCAAGGTAACTCGACAGTTGATAAAGCAGCGCTTTTTGGTAAATAAGTATAATATTTGGGAAAATATGCATTTAGTCCACCTCATGGATATTACGGAACGTTCGTGTTGTCAAAATTCGATACACGGATATGCACAGATAATACGGAATATTCCTTTTTTAACCAGTAGACATCAAATATGGCATTTGTCGGAAGTACCAATCTTATAAAATAAATTCTCGTCAAAATAAAATCAAAAAAGTACGTACTTCGAATTAATCCTAACATTAATGGGTTGAGGTTCAAGCTGCATGTCATCATCATTTAGATATACATCCCAGGTTTTGAATGGTTTGTTTGGCAAAGCAGGGTTTGTCTAACGGCTATGCGTAATTATTCTAATACCTTTCTTTCCATGTAAGAACATGGACATTATTGTTTTATATGGCAATAATATTTTTTCTACGATTGGCAGCATTGATTGATTGGCTATGAAATGTTAAATAAAAATGATAAATATAAAAATGGCATTACCACGCATGTGAATTAATTTTAATAAAATTAAAATGTTAAATGCATATTTTTTGCATGTTTTTTTGTCTCCCCCGACATAAATACTTACTTTTCGTAATAATAAAGCTAAATCTAACTAACACTAATCTAAGATGAGTGTTTCAGGCTGATAATTATTGATTATAATATTTGTTATCTACCCTTTGTGCTATGCATAAAAATCTTGTTTAAATGTTAGTTTATCAATTTAAAATAATAACTAAATCTAACTGTTTGAATAAAACATATTCCATATTAGCGAGTAAGCGGTTCAATACATAAATAACAATATTTGTTTAATTAATGGTAAAATAAATGAAAGTGGAAATAAGTTTAATATTTGTTTTATTATATTATTATTCGTACTTCCGCTTCTCCATCTCATTCCCACTCCCTTCAGCCTTCAGGACATACCCCAACCCGATAGAGGATGCCGCAGTGCCACTGGCTGGGCCGTTAGGACTCTTGTGCAGTTCGTATTCACATTTAAAGTAAGCCTTTGCATTTATATCAGTGTTATTTAGTTCAGGGGTTGCTACAGAAATAATAACGCAGGAAATTACCAGTTTTTAAAACAAAAAACGACCTTGATTTCTTATTAGATTAACAATTGAATACTTACATCGATTACTATCTTGGTCATATTATCCAAATCCGCCAAATATTCGATGACTTGAGGGTCGTCTTTGAATAGCTGCAGGCAAGCAGTCGTAGCATGACAGGTGTGGGAGACAAAGGCGCCCATCGGATACTGCATCTCCTTCAGGATATCGTGGCGAACGATAACATATTGCACTAGCTTAGACATTTTTAGCTGTTACCCGGTATTTTTTTCGAAAATAGCACGTTTGCCGGTATGAAAATGAGAAAATACACGCAGTGGTCGATTACAGATATGTCGTTATGTTTCGTATTAAATTTAGAATTAGAATAAATTGCGAAAACTCTACCGGCGAAACGATCCAGCCTCAGTAACGCTCAGAGCTCAGAGCATAGCTCAGAGATGGCTCAGAGTGTTATTTTTATGCGGTTCTAGATCTGTCACTCTTGCTGTCAAAATACGATACAATATATTCATAGACAAAAATAATTTCATGGAAGAGCACGAATCATAGAGATTTGTGTTATTTACTATCAGAAAAATGAGCTTTGGAATTGGGAATGGTTCGTAGAAAATGCGTTAGTATGTAGAGCGATGATTGGCTAAAAATTCGTGACGTTACTTGAAGTCCATATTCCACTGGGAAATTTGAATTAACTTCAATTCATGTGACGTCAAGGGTCAAGCTGCTCTGAATGCATTTTTAACTTATAACTTTAAATTTATTTATAATACTTTAATAATATTTTACTTATTATGATTTATTAAAAATGGTGTTCGGAATAAAAGGGGAAAATCCCAGGGATATTTGCATTTTTACTTCTACGTTGTTGATGAAGCATTGATGTTACTAGCGCCTTATATTATGCCTTTACCACTCAATTTTTCGAATTGATAGGCTCATTTAATATACCATCGTGACAAGGATATGATAGGGAAAGGGTTGAGAATAAATTTATTCGTACAAAGCGTAACACAGTCAGTATCGCCCTGGTGAAACTCCACCATTCGGAATCGAAGCGTTGCTTGAAATGGCTTTAGCCGTATTTAGTGGCCATGTGTAAATAACTATGTACTTCCCCAAATTTCTATTCCCCATTTCCTTCCTCTCTCCAAACCGAAATAGCTCAAACTCTTTTCGTCAGAGCTAAATGGAATAATACAACTTATTTGCAATACAATATGATTATATCGTAATAAGCCAAATTTCAACATAGAGACCCCAAAGAAATTAAATTCCCAAAAGCCTTTGTCATCTTTAGGGATGCGTGCGGAGGAGATTTTAAGAAGACGAGGTTGCGAAATGGATCTTGAAGAGACCCTTGTTGAAGGAGGAAGGAAAACTTAAGAACTCAACATTGAACCCAAGAGTGAGTCGTAGAAAGGACTCGTTCTCCCGAGAAACATAATGCCAACCAAGTACAAATGTCAGGCGCTCGTTTGGCGTGTTTTCCAACTATGCACCTGTGCCGACTGTATACTAGTTCCTCGGAGCATCTTCCATTGAAATACCTGTAGAACAAGGACAGCATTCCCACCTGTGCTCAAAATAATGCAATTCGTTTTTTAAGACAGGGGATCTATCAAATGGATTGCCCTTTTCTGCAACGAGCCAATGGTTTTTTTAAGTATTTTGGGGCTCCAGACCATAGGTGGCTGCCAAATTCAAAAATGGTTAATACCTGTCGTGTACGCGGCGTTGCTCGGGGTTGTTTTAAAAAAAAATGTAAATACCCATCTGGAGTCAATGAGACATCCCCAATTGGGGTAAGTTGTGAGGCTGAAGATAAGTGGGGAGGGGAAGGAGATTAGGAAGAGGAAGGTGGGGAAGTACCTGACACAGCTAATGCCATTTCAAGCAACGTTTCATTTCTGAATGGTGGTCTTGCACCAGGGCGACAATGAGAATTTTCCACTCTGTAACGTGCCTCAAATATACCTTTTATTATTAAATGATCAATTGTAAGAAATCAAAAAAAAAATTATCTGCTTTATCAGCACACTGGGATTTGAACCCGCGACCTCCGGATCGTTAGTCGAGTTAAAATAAACTACATTACATCTCTTTTAATTCGACTCCGAATATCGTTCCAGTATAGAGATAATGCGTTAAGTCTTCCTCGGTCGTCCCCGACTTTTTTTACCATTCACTACTGTATACCACATTGTTACTGTTAAAAAGCAACATTTTATTGACTTTAATTCGACTCATACTTATGTATATATTATGAAAATAAGTGCGGGGAAACTATCTTAGATTTACCAAAAAATAATATTATGTACCTAGTCAAAAGTGAAAGAGATCGATCCTTTTGGAATACAACTACTGCACTTTATTTTTTACTTTAAGTTTTTTTTCGAAAAGTGCCTGAATGAGCTAATCTTGAATACATTTTCTACAAAACATGGAGTTTTTCCTTAAAACGTTTTTTTTTAATGCAATTTTGAAGAAATAAAAGTTTACGATACAATAAATATCTCCAAAATCGTGACGGATACTGATATGAAAAAATTGTTAATAATTAAAAAAATATATTACGGTGGAGGTGTTCAAAGGGTGTTAAAAAAATGATAATATTTCATTATCTTTAATTAAATATATGATTAAAAGTAATAGGAACACATATTTTTTCAGTAATTATTACCTTACCGCTCTTAGGCGGCAGAAAACACGGACCAACTCAACAAGAAATTAACGATGAAATTATACTTATAGTATATAGATACAATTTTGCAACCTAACGAAGATTAATGCTTGTATTGTGGGTAAATTCTTTTAGATTTAACTTTATAAGTTTCCTCTTTTTAACATAGGTATTTATTATACTTGAAACAAAAAATTTGTACAATGTGTCCTTAGAACGGGGTACCCCAGTAAGGAAACATTTTTCTCTCAAATACTGTAAAACAAAATATATAAATAAATAAATAAATACTATACCAGCAAGGTTACATAAAGAGAACTCGAAAGAGTGAGTTTTATGTTGTTATCGAAAAATATCAGATTCAATACCGGTAGTCACTGTGAAAATAAGCTTTTGGGTAATTGAAACAGAAATATAATCATTTTCATGAATCATCAAATTTTATATAAAAATATGTATATATTTAGTAACAATGGTTTGAATAAAATATGGGGTGAAAATGAAACATTTACATGGTAATTGTAGGTACTAGCATAATCTTTTGATATTAATCATGATTCATGATATAATCTGGTAATTCATACTTTCAATTTGGGAGGCGGGAATGGGTACCGCCGCCCCGGAAACCTCTGCCATAGGTCACCCCAAGTGGTTTGGTACTGTAATGTATAGTAAATAGGTATTTAATATGGAAATAATACGATAGATGGCGGTAAGCATTTAGCTTGCGCCATAGCTCGCCAGATGGCATTAGTGTACAAGATGAGGTACTAGAGATAGATATTACCAGCTCCCGAGTTGGGAGCGCAGAGATTTACCTACCCCCGAATACTAAACAGTCGTAGCTATCCAGCTAGGTTATTAAAAGTAATAAACACCATTATGTAGTGCCGTTCCTTATCCAGAATATTCCTTAGTGAGAGATGACATCTCTGTTTCTATCCGATTTCGGTCTCTCTTCTCCTTTTACCGTGAAATTTTCAAATTTCGCGCGATTTTTTGTTCCTTGGTGATCGCAAATCACTGCTACCAACAGTTAGGCGCTCGCTAGCGTCTGACGCGACGCCATTTTCTTCAATTGGCGTCTAATTTCTATCGCGAACGGTCGTCTAGTTACAATATTGCGATATAAACCAGAAACTAGATTTCTTCTCCAAAATTATTACGAAAATCATTACGCAATGTCAGAAAATAATGTATCTCCCGAAGCGGTTGAGATTTCCGCGTCCGCGAGTGTAAACCGTGATGAAATACGAAAAACGAAACGAAAGAATTTGTGTTCCGACTGTTCCTCTAATGAATCCGTTTGTGACAATAAACGAAAAAGACGAAGGCGACGCCGACGCTCACCAAGTTCCGACAGCTCAACTTCCATGAGTTTTTCAAGCAGGGCTTCACGCTCCAGAAGGCGAGGAATGGCCCGTTCTATTAAGAAATTAACTGAACAAGTAGGCAGACTACAAAATTTTATTCTGCAAGCACCGAGGTCAAGATTCGCAGAGAATGCAGCCTCAGATAATATGTCCATCGCAGAGACGGAGAAAGAGTGTTCAACAGTATCCGGGCGTAATACTTGTGTTTTTCAAATGCCGAGTCCCACCATTTCTCTTAAAGAACCCTTAATGACTGCTCCTCCTCAAGACAGACTTGAAGTGTTAGAGCGTCTTCAACGATTTAATCAGAAAGATTGGACCAATGTGAGATATAACAAGGTCATTAAGGAACACCTTGCCGATCCGGGCTTTAAGGAGCTTGAGGTGAACTGTGAGTTGCAACCTTACGATTCTGGGTCTCCTCAACAGGTCGCTATTGAAAGATCTTTCGCGGCAATAACACATGCAGCTCTCAAACACAGGGAACAACTGCAGCAGTCTCTGCAGAAATTGGTCGAATGGGGATTTGAAGTACAGGATGTCTCTCCAGAAACCCTGTACGAGAAAGTTAATGAGCTGTTTGGAGGTCAGAACGACTTACAAAAATGCTCCGATGACCTGCTGCAAATAACATGCGGAAAACGGGCAGAGATAATTGAATTTAGAAGGGACAGGATTCTCAATTCCTGTAAACAGAAATCAGACAAGAAAGTTCTTATGCAGATCCCTCCGACTTCCTCTCATCTCTTCAATGAGGAAGCCCTCTCTACCCAATTGCAGAAATTGGGAGGAGTAAAGGGAAAAAATTCGGTTTAGTGGCCAAATTCCTAAAAATACAAACTAGTTATTTTTATACTAACTATGGGCCGGGGAATACGAATCTGAAAGAATTAGGCGGCGGCAAGCAATATTAACTGAATTATACGACTTTAAAAATTTTTTTGACACACATAGGAAAATGGCCATTTTGGAAGCATTCTGATTCCTAGAAAATCAAACTAGTTATTTTTATACTAACTTTGGGCCGGGGAATCCGAATCTGAAAGAATTAAGCGGCGGCAAGCAATATTAACTGAATTACACGACTTTTAAATTTTCAATAAACACAAACGAAAACAGCCATCTTAAATGCATTTTAACACATAGAAACCATAGAAAAACAACAATTTAAGTGTGGCCATTAAACAATAATATCATCGAACATACCTTATAAATCAAACACATCTTCGTAAAGTAAAACTTTCCGACACGATAATTCTTCACATGATAATTCATCACATAACACATTAACCTGATGAATTATGACTATCTCAACGGCCGTATTCTTAAACCAAAAGTATGAAAATTCGTAGTCTTAAAAAGTTGTTACCTAGACCGGTCACCAATATCAATGTTATTATATAAAACCTAACCTAACCTAACCTAACCCAACATGGTTTGTGCCCCTTTATACCGCCTGCTCGCGTCAATTTAAAAAAACATCCCAGTTTTCAAGTAGTTAAGCTGCTACGCTAGGTTTGTGTAACATGGTTTGTGCCCCTTTATACCGCCTGCTCGCGTCAATTTAAAAAAACATCCCAGTTTTCAAGTAGTTTAGCGGCTACGCTAGGTTTGTGTAACATGGTTTGTGCCCCTTTATACCGCCTGCTCGCGTCAATTTAAAAAAACATCCCAGTTTTCAAGTAGTTTAGCTGCTACGCTAGGTTTGTGTAACATGGTTTGTGCCCCTTTATACCGCCTGCTCGCGTCAATTTAAAAAAACATCCCAGTTTTCAAGTAGTTTAGCGGCTACGCTAGGTTTAGGTAGCATGGTTTGTGATACAAAAGTGAGTAAAATTTATAAAAAGTAAGTACTTAAATTATAAACATGTTATTTTACGTTATTGATATTACTGCTTAATGGCAACACTTAATTTTATGTGATGTAACATCTTTATTCTTTTTCTATGTTTTCTTGCGAATTCGATAATGTCAAAATGTCTTCTTTTTGTGTCTGTTTATAGCAAATTTTAAAGTCGTATAATTCATTTAATATTGCTTGCCGCCGCCTAATTCTTTCTGATTCGGATTCCCCGGCCCAAAATTAGTATAAAAATAACTAGTTTGATTTTCTAGGAATCAGAATGCTTCCAAAATGGCCATTTTCCTATGTGTGAAAAAAAAATTTTAAAGTCGTATAGTTCAGTTAATATTGCTTGCCGCCGCCTAATTCTTTCAGATTCGTATTCCCCGGCCCATAGTTAGTATAAAAATAACTAGTTTGTATTTTTAAGAATTTGGCCACTAAACCGAACTTTAGCCTTTTTTCCATCCCGAGAATCCTTTCGCCCGAGGGGGGCAGACCCCCAAAGGTATCCCCAGCCCTCCACCTCTGGTATTAAAAGGGGGGGAAAGGAGAGTAACAAGCGACCGGTGCGAGGGCAGACCTCTAACCGACGCTATTACAGGGGTGCATGACTGGAGGCCATTAAAGTTTCAAGCGGGGCAATTGCTGAATTTCAAAAACAAATGGGCAGCTCTAAATGCTCCCAAAGTTGTTCAAAAAATCATAGGGGGATACAGAATCCCCTTCTTTACAAAGCCCCTATTATTACGCCCAACTGCCTTAACTTTGAAAAGATTTGTGACAAATACAACCCCAGCAATGACAAAAGAAATAGAAATTCTCAAAAAACTGAATATATTGGAACCGGCAGTCAACAACTCCGGTTTTCTCTCCCAAATGTTCCTGGTTCGAAAAGGGGACGGAAGCAACAGACCTATTCTCAACCTGAAAGGTCTCAATCACTTTGTGTCGGTAAGAAAATTTTCTTTAATGTCGCATCAGAAAGTTCCCGAATTTCTCCAACCACAAGACTGGATGACAAAAATAGACATATCTCACGCATATTTTCACATCCCAGTCGCAGAGTCTCATCGTCGTTTTTTGAGGATTGTGTACAAAGGAGAGCTTTTGCAAATGACATGCCTTCCCCAGGGCTTGAGCAGTGCTCCACAAGCCTTTGCCAAGGTGACCAATTGGGTTGCGGAGACCCTACGTCGTCAAAATGTGAGGACCATTGTATACTTGGACGATTTCCTTCTGGCCCACCAGGACAGGGAAATTCTGAAGGTCCAAACAAATCTATTTCTGAATCTACTAAGAGACCTCGGTTTGACTGTCAATTTGAAAAAATGCGTCAGCGAGCCGGTACAAACAGTGGAGTATCTGGGTGTAATGTGGGACACACAACGCGGTCGGAAGTCACTGAACAGGAGAAAGTGCGAAGACCTTCAACAATCCCTTCAAAGGCTTCAGAAAAAGAAGAAGTGGAATGTGAAGGAGGCCCAGAGAGTTCTGGGAAAACTAAATTTTGCATCATTCGTCACTCCAAGAGGTCGTCTTCATTGCCGAAGGATGCAACTACAAATGCACTCCATGATGAAACTTCCCATACGAATGAGAATTATTATAAAGGAACCCGTAATGAAAGACATATCATGGTGGGCACAGAATGTAAAGGTCTTTATGCCACTACACGTCCCCGCTGCCTCTCATTTCCTCTCGACCGATGCAGCAGATCATGGCTGGGGCGCTCAAGTGGACGATATTCCGATTGCGGGAAATTGGACCAGGGAACAGCAGAATTGGCACAGCAACTTGAAAGAGATGTTTGCCATACTAAATACCTTGAAATACCAGAACAAACGTTTGAGGAGTTCTACCGTTCTAATACAGTCAGACAACAGAACAGTCCTCGCTTATTTGAGGAACGAAGGAGGGACGAGATCCTTGAGTCTACTTCATCTGACCTTTCAGATTCTGTCTCTAGTAGACAAATACAATATAACCCTGCAAGTTCACTACCTACCAGGGCGGTACAACGGTCTTGCGGACCATTTGTCCCGAGGAACCCGTCTACCGGAATGGCACCTTCTACCTCCTGCAACAGAACAGATATTTCACAAATGGGGCAGACCCACTGTGGACCTGTTTGCCTCTCACACGGCTCATGTTGTGGACAAATATGTATCCATAGACAGGAAAGACAGAGCGGCATTATTTCACAATGCTTTCAGCAGACCTTGGCACTTTCCTCTTGCATGGGTGTTTCCGCCTCCTTGTCTAATTCCCCGAGTGCTTGCTCATCTGAACAAATCCACAGGAATTTATCTGCTAGTAGCTCCCAAATGGACAAAAGTATTTTGGCTACCAGACTTGAAACAGAGAGCCTTGTGCCTACCTCAGGAGATCAAGAATCTACAAGAGATACTGATAGATACCACCACAGGCTCCCATCCCCAGCAAATACTTCAACTAGAACTGCAAGTGTGGAAAATTGGGGCTGGGATGATGCATTGCAAGGATGGTCTGATAGAGAAAGAGAGATTTTAAAATCCAGCTGGCGAACTTCAACACAAGCTTCTTATAAAGCAGCGTGGATTAGATGGCGTGAATGGTGCTCATCCAACCATGTTAATTTCAAAGATCCAATGGGAGCCCAGTTGGCAAAGTTTCTAGCGCATCTCAAAATATCGCTGAATTTAGCTCCTAGCACTATAGCTTTGCATAAATCGGCTATTTCAACTTTATGCAATCCAAATAATGAAAATAGACTAAGTAACCATCTTGTGGTGAAGCAAGTAATGAAGGGAATAGTAAACAGCTCGATTAAAGTGCAACGGGATACAATATGGGACCCGAGACAGATATGTTCTTGGCTTCAGACTAACAATCCAGAAACTATAACCTTATTTGAAGCATCCAGAAGGTGTGCAGTCATACTCCTGTTAGCCTCAGGGCGAAGGGTACATGATCTGACACTTTTGAGATTAACATCGGAACATTTCATTGATATGGATGATCATATTATTTTATGGCCTGCATTTGGTTCAAAGACAGATTCTGCAAAGTATCAACAATCAGGATGGAGATTAAACTCCTCATCAAATCAATCCACCGATCCTGTATTTTGGCTTAAGAAGCTGTGTGTTCTCTCAAAGGACAGGAGACAAGAGGCACCTAATATTGATAACCTGTTTTTATCCACATCAGGTCCAGCCAAAGCAGCTTCTAGAACAATTATCGGTGGATGGGTCAAGACAATACTTAGAGATGCTGGTATTGAGGCCTCTGCGGGGAGCACTAGGTCGGCAGTGGCTTCACTTCGGTGGTTTGAAAACTGTTCAATAGAGGACATTTTGAAAAAGGGAAATTGGCAGAATGAAAATACCTTCCAAAAATATTATAAAAAAGAAATAAGGCAATCCAATATTCAGGAGCCGGGGACTTCGTCGTCCTTGACAAACCTGTTTAATCCAATCATTCGCCTGAGGGGGGCAGACCCCCAAAGGTCTTCCATTTCTGGAGACAGAAGGAGAAGCGATCATTGTGAGGGCAGACCTCCAACCGGCGCTTCTTTATGAAGATGATCACAATTGGCATCAACACTGCCACCAGACGATAGCAGACAATTCTCACTAAGGAATATTCTGGATAAGGAACGGCACTACATAATATTGGAGTTTTACCTACCATTAAAACTCTTATTATGTTGCCTTCCTTATCCAGAATATTCCTCATCCCCTGTCTGGTGAGACTACAATTGAAGAAAATGGCGTCGCGTCAGACGCTAGCGAGCGCCTAACTGTTGGTAGCAGTGATTTGCGATCACCAAGGAACAAAAAATCGCGCGAAATTTGAAAATTTCACGGTAAAAGGAGAAGAGAGACCGAAATCGGATAGAAACAGAGATGTCATCTCTCACTAAGGAATATTCTGGATAAGGAAGGCAACATAATAAGAGTTTTAATGGTAGGTAAAACTCCAATATTATATTAAAGAACCTTGTAATAATTAATATCTGCCGAGGAAAGGGCAGATATAACAGATACCTTTGGTGATTTAGCAGGGGTGCCCGGGTTCGATCGAAAAGTTGGGAACAACGGCCGTTAGTGAGCATAAACAGCAACATTTGTACCCGCTCCAATGAAGGGACAAAAAATCTTAATACTTAGTTCTATGACAAATAATTGAAATTGTATGCAATCACCTTGAAAATAAAAATAAAAGTACACTAAGTAATTCTACACAATATTGAAGCAGATTAGCCATATTTCAGGGTTTAAATAACAAAGAAAACATTGGTTTTAAATAGCGGTTTATTTAATTTAGTATTTATATGCTCATTCAAGCGTGAAGGAGTACAATCTTAATTTTCCTAGTGACTTCTTCACTTCTTCTTTTCTGTATGGTTTCACGGCAATGCAGGTGGGGATATTTTCTGGCTGTTCCATCCACACTTTATGTAAGATTCCGTTATCTTCCAGAGATTTAGCTACTTTCATCAATGCTGCTTCGTTAGGAACCTAGAATCATAAAATTGTTACATCAGAAAGATAGAATTTACTTTGTAATAACAAATTAATAAACTATTACTTAATTTCGAAGCAGAGGAAGGAATAAAGGATGGAGGATAGTAAAAATCTCAACAGCGTTGTGTTAGATGTTAGATATTATTAGCGCCTTGGCTCCTTGGCAACTTGGCTCCTTGGTGACTCGGCCCCTTGGCGACTTGGCTCCTTGGCAACTTGGAGAGCGCCTGGAATGGACTGCTCCAATAGAGTCCGCACAGGGTTCTCTATTCTGACTCTAGACTCAATTATTTAACCTGTTGAATGTTGGATGGTTTTTTAGATTGATATTGGCGCAAGTGATTCTGACCTTGTCCTTCATACAGTATCTTCATACAGAAGGGTTAAGATCGCATTTAAAAGTAAATTCTGCCGGCAGGCTAGCGACAGATGTGAGGTTAATTGATTAATTTGATAGGGCCATGTCTACTTCTTCTTCTATTTTTTTGTATGTCACATACTCTCCTTACACCCCTTCCTCCACCCATATATTATGTCCAAACAATAACAAAAACCATTTTTTTTTTTTAAATGCCCAGAAAGCTTTTACATATCATGTAGTACTTATATCTTTATTTTACATATGATAAACTACAAAGAAAGGTTACCAAAATACAGGAAATAGAAAATATAAATATGCACCATGAAAATATTTAGTTAATCTGCCAATATCCAACCGTTTATTTTATACATGATTTAAGGTGGTTTTATGATCAAATGAAAAAAAAAATTGTTTAGATTAAAAAAATACTCCGCAGGGATTCAAAACTGTACATTGCATAAAATAAAATCAATTCTGGAAAGAAAAAAAACACTTACTTAAAAAATACTTATGCAATTACCACTAGAAACAACAATTTACGTCCAAGGTAGACGGCAAAAGATGCATCAGTATTAAATTTTTTATCAAACTACAAAATTTCATATTTTTGAAAGTTTCTTCTTGATATGACATTTGCTGAAAGGTCTTGTTTCAATCTAAATGCGCACAAATTATTCACAACTAAGAACCTAAAAACCTGTTTTTTGCATTGTAATCCATCTCCCCCCCGATGTAAATAGTTATTTCTTGTTTTAATTATGTCGAAATGAAGTTTTATTTCAATAAATTGTTCGTATAAAGCGTGAAGCGGAATTCTAGAATTTCACTCCTATTGCTTACTAGTTATTAGTGTGTAAATTTCATACTTACATCAAGCACAACTTTAGTCATATTATCCAAGTCCGCTAAGTATTCTTGAGTTTGAGGGTCATCTTTATAGAGTTGCATGCAGGCAGTAGCAGCGTGACAAGCCTGAGCCATAAAGGCTCCCATCGGCCACTTCAGTTCTTTCAGGAGATCATGCCGAACGATGACATATTGTACAAGTTTAGACGCCATGGTAAAGTAAATATATATTTTAGGTTTTTCTATTCTAGTCTCTTTACTGCCAGGCAAGTGTGAAATAAGCTAATAGAAAACTTAATATTTTAATAGATATATACTTTCTCTTTGATTGAGTAAAGTTTAATAAATATAAAAGCTAATGGATAAATATTCAGCGAAAACTTCCTAACCTAATAAAAGTGTTACTTCTCTACGTACTGTCATTATTGTTGTTTTTGACACTGGCTGTCACATTTCTTATTTCCATAGACAAAACTAATAGTGATGGGCGTGATCAACAAGTTCTTTTCGAAATAATCGAATTCTATGTTCGAAATCTTTCGATTAAAAACGTTATATTATTATAATATTATATCGACTTTATTTTTGGTAAAACCTTTCAAGCCACGTGTTTTGGAAATGTTACTTTACAGTGGATTCACATAGAACAGTCTTCAAAGTACAATGCAGTATAATTTCAACTTGGTATTAAGTATTTTTAGCCGATTAAGGCATTTTTAATACCTACTAAAAATAAATTTATTCGTATGCTTTGGTTATTTCGACAAAACCGTTGATGAAATTCTGAACTCTCAAATCTCTCGTAATTATAAATAGAATTGCAATAATGTAAATCAAAATTTAGAAAAACCAATCTAGTTTTATAGAAGCTTCGTTTTTTTATCGTTTTATCTTTTATAAGGTTTTCATTTTGTGATTTTAATGGTATATTATGTACTTTAAAATAATTATTCTAAAAATTTCCAGTGTAGATTATTTGAACATTTTAATTAATTCGAAAACAATGTATTGAAATTTACCGAAAATAACCCGCCGATTTCATTTGACGACTTCAAAATAATAAACTCATTACTATGCTCAGAAAAGCTTTTGCCATCATCGATCAATTAGTTACTAATTAAACCTGTTGACGAATAAACACCGGCGTGCTCTTTATATCCGAATGATTACATTGCCACATCTGTAAGTTGGCGGTGGCGTAAACATGAACTAACGATATATCTTTGTATTTTAATATGGCCACCACACCTACTCTCATTACGTCATAGATGACAGCGCCTTCCCTTTTCTCCAACTTATAATTTGTAACACTGTAAATCGAAATTCTTAAATGTTTCGGGACAGGAGGATTATGGATTTCAACTAATAAATGTATTATTGGATTAATTTATGACTATAGGTTCCATTACTCAACACGCCTTTGTAAAGTCATACAAAGTCATTAAAAGAAATTAAAAAAGATAATCTAACGTAACTTATTGAACCTAGTTTTTTACTTCATATCACTTTTCAAAGTGTTTAAGTGCCTCTGTATTTAATTGACCGGTCACCATTACTAAAATGAGTTTTAATTCCATCATGAACATTTCATAACTCTGCACATCTCTAGTAGTTTTTGTATCTCTAAATACGCAATCTATGTATGCATTTGTAGTAGTTGGTAATCGAACCAAAAATCACAGATGTCTTCTACCAAGCTTTTGGAAAACTTATACAGATGGGAGTAGTAGTCATGAAAATAGGAAAGTAGTTTTGAAATCTCCAATGATGTGTTTAAATGTACGGAATACAGCTACAAGAAGACTACAAAACGTACCTCAATAATAATAATTAATGTTCATAATACTTCCGCATGGGTTCTATATAATTTAAGTAGCATATTTTACTTCATACTGTTTCACAAAATGATTATATAAATCACATGTAATCGTAATATTGTAAAAGAACCAATAAAAAATGTATGCCTTAGTTCAATCCACTTTACAATACGCTATTATTAGTTTGGGATCCGCATATAAATGTAACCTTGTTCCAATAGAAATTGTACAAAGAACAATAATTAAAATTATATTAAAAAAAATCCTTGGACTACCCAACAGAACGCCTATTAAATTTGATGAATTCCAAGTACCTACATTTAAAGATTTATATACCTACTAAAAATTCATTAATTCAAATTATAAACGAAAAAGATAAATATCAATTTTTAAACGAAAACAGAACGCGACTTAAACATGTTTTTATATGCCCAAAACTAAATACGTCTTTTGCACAACATCATTACACTTACCAGGGAAGAACTTTTTTCAATCGTCTACCAGAAGAAATCAGAAGCATTAATGATAAAACCCAAATACTGCTCTCTGTCAAGAGACATTTTAAAAATATTCTGAAGAAAAAAACTAATGCCACTTAATATTATCCTTTCAAATATCCTTTGTTTTCCATAATATTCTTTCTTTTATTTAAATGTATACAAATATCCTTAGTTTTCCATAATATTCTTTCTTTTCTTTAAATATTATATACTATTACAACACACATATATTTACATAAATGAATTATTTAAGTACTAAGTAATAACCGCATTTATGTAAACTCCTTTTCCATACACAAGCAAATGCTTTAAATGGAAAAGTAGTAAAAAACCTAAGATGTAAAATTATCATTTAACAACATGTAAAACATATTAATGAAAAAAAAAAAAAATAATAAAAAAAAAAATTTGTTTGTTTATACCTACTCAGATGAAGTAAAGCAATTTCATGAACAACATAGGCGGACTGTTCTTGCGGGCTATCGGGAATTTCCAGATTCGGTCGGCCAAAATATGTAGGATGGGATCTTTGGTATCTTTGGTTTTGAACTTAAATAATAAGTAATGGCTTTAATTTTCCAGTACTTAGGTTCTAAGAGAACTGAACAATCTATAGGTACATTTGGTACATAGTGAAAACAAAAATTACCCCTTTGAACGCCATTTTGAAAGAAATTATATTTTTTATTCGTTTGAGAGCTTTTCTGTACTTGTCTGGATGTAACGGTGAAAATAAAACGCATGTCGAGTTGTATGAAATGTAACTTTATAAATAGGTACCCATGTAAAATATAAATCCAAATGTTTCATGCAAGAAATAATAAAAACATGGCCAAATAAAAAAAAATCCACCCAGGAGTCTTCTGTACTCCTGCAGAAAGTCATAAGTCTGGCACGTGGCTTTGCATCCAATCCACGTAGGCTGATATTCTCGTGAAGACGTCAGGGTAGCCTGCACCGCAAGGGATCCCGAATGAGGCTATTCCGACTAGGACTGGACCCTTGTGGTGGCTCAGAACGAGTGGCGCCCCCGAATCACCCTGTAATAAAAAATAATTGCTTTTTAAATGAAACCCTGTAAGGGAATTGGGCTTTAAATGACATACATAGGTAAGATGACCCAGTGTTAGCATCTGTGAAACTATACGCGCCACAAGTCCCAAGATGTCGTTTACATGACGGCTCATAGATGGCGTCACCGCTCAAAACTTTAGTGACCGCCCGATCGTGTTGTTTGGATGTGGTGTGCAACTTTGTGATTTCGTGACTCAAAAATATTTTTGTTGTGAAAGTGTTTCTGCCGATAAATTTGTATAAGGTACGTTTTTTTAATTGTATTGACTACTTTGTTATGAACTGTGATTATTATGGGCTATGAATATCGAGGAATGATTTAAGTAACCTCAAAGTTTATAGTCACAAAAGGTGGCAAATATAAATACTAACGCAGGGTCAGATGACATAGCAACCGTCGGCTTAAGACATAGAGATGTATATATACATATATATCAATGGCTTAAGATGACATAGTAAAAAAGAGAAGAATTATGCGCCGATAAATAGATATGTCAACTTAAACTGATGTGTGTCAACTTACCCACTTGGACATGATCGGTGTTTTTTTTTAAATTTAATTTTACTTATGTAATTTTCTTTAGCGTCAAAAAAATTTTGTGCGCTTCGTAAATAAATGTTTTCAATATGTACCCTGAGATTTATTTATCACCTTTGAATAACCAAATATTTGCCTCCAAACAAAAAGTATGTCATCTTAAATACAATTCCCCTAACTTTGTGTACCTTCACCACTCAATACTATTGCATTCTTTATTAATACACAACTGTTAACCCTGTACAAATTGCAAGTGCGCCCCACGGTTGAATTTGGTAGTCACCTCTGGTCTGGAGCTTCAAAATATCTGTAAAAAAAACTTCGACTCTGTGCAGAAATGGGCGGTCTTAGATCAGTTATTAGTTAGATTAGATTAATTATCTTGACAAACGGACTGCAAGCACAGGCATCGGGTGGGAATGCTATCCTTGTTCTACCGGTATTTCCGCAGATGGTCCGAGAAACTAGCGCCATTGATTCACTCGGCACCGGTGCATAGTCGGGAAACGCGCGAACCAATATATTTACATGGTTGACAGTTGTCACACGAGAACGGGTCGCTTCTACGACTCGTTCTTGAGTTCCAACAGCTCGGCTGTGGAACGATTTGCCGGCCTCTGTGTATCTTCCTTCCTACAATATGGGTCTCTTCTAGACCAATGTTCATTCCTTCCATTGCTCATCTCAGATGAGATAAACTCTGAGGGAAATTATTTTCCTCAATGTCTCCTGTGTGGAGTGAATGTAAAAAAAGCATTATATTTTTTTTTTAAAACTAATATACATTCTGTTTTTTAATATTTTTTTCCCATTTCTGGGTTTCCCTCAAAATTAAGAAAGTTGATATACTAAATACTAGACTTTTCGCGAAGATTCTTTATGTGAAAGCAATATTTCAAGACAAATTAAAAGTTTTCTTCGATTATTTTGAGCTTGTTTTTGTTTTCTCCCACTGTGGTGGAAGGGGATGTTCCGAAAGAGTCCGGTTGAAGAGGTTTCCTACAGCCAAATTTTCCCGATTCGGCCTGCCACGCAGTAGGTGAACAGGCGCAACTGCCACCAAGACCCGGACAAACCTTATTCCAAGAACTCGAGCAACCCTGCTAAGTTACCAAACGTAGCAAAGTACTTAGGGTGACCTACAGCAGAGGTGTTGGTTATATATAATGGTTCCCGGGGTGGCGGTACCCATATCCGCATCCATAACTAAGCGCACCCGTAGACGAGAGACTTTATGCCCGCAACTGTCAAGATGTCGCCGTCTGCTGGCGCCCTTATTGAACTATATAGTAAAGTTAGGTAAAGTAGGTAAAGCACAAGCGTGAAATTTATTTGTTTGATTATGCAATCTTGATTATATCATTATAGGCAAGTAGCTACTGTTTTTAAACGACTTCGAAGAGGAGGTGGTTATCAATTCGACGGTATTATATATTTTTTTTAATGTTTGTTACCTCAAAACTTTCGATTGGGTGAGCCGATATTGATGATTCTTTTTTTATTAGAAAGCTGGTGCTTCACGTGTGGTTCCATTTTAATTTGGTCCAGTTCTGACAGTGGGATCCATGAGAAAACCATATATGTCTTAAATTTGCAAAAGTATGTGCGCGACAAATGGACGAATAACTCGAGTTAACTTTTGTTTCTTGTAGAGTTGAAAAAATATATTTGTGGATAAATTGTCCTTTATTATTTCATTTAAACAATACAACTTAAAATAAGTACAATTCAAAAGGAATAATCAGGTCGACAAGCGGACTGCTTGAATCGACGAGATAGATTAATTAGTAGAAGACGATTTGGCCTTTATATAGTCCATCATCATATAGTGTTGTAACGTGTGCGTCTGCTTCTGTTTCTAAGTTGTTTGTCAACATGTTATTGGATCTTCCTGATAAAGAGGTTATTGGTCCGATACACGTAGGCACGTGGAATGAATGTGGTGGCTGGGTGCTGTATGCAAGTACATGCGGTTTATTTGTTATGATGATTATTCTTCTTTCAATATTATTTTATAATTATAAACGTGATCGTTTGATATGTAATCATCCAGGTAGTGATCCTGAGCTGGATGCAAATGTTGTCCATAGTTTAGACAAGATGAAGGGCAGGTTGTAATGGAAGTACTGTGTCGTTCTCTGTTTGGCGGTGAGAGCGATCTGCGGTGGTTAACTCTCCCCCCCTAAAATGTAAACTCCTTCGCAATGTGAAGAGTTTATACGTTTATACCTTCTCCAAAGGATATATCCGATGGCCGTAATTATCAAGCAGCTGGTAAGTGTTATGTGTATAGTTCCTTCAAATCCCGTCGTGGTGATAGGGATATCGAATTCTCTGCGTGGTTCTTGTATTTCATCTACATGTAGAATGGGTCTGGGGTGGTTAACTCTCGATATTACGCCAACAGATTTCGATGATTCTTTTTTTAAAGTAAAACTTCTTTACGCACGCTCGTCACTAAAAGTCAAAAATTAAACAAAAATTTTAACAAAACAAAAAACGACTTCAAAAATGCACTAAAAAGTTAAAAAATAATTTCGTACGATTGTGATTTTTGGAGTCGGTGTTAGCCAAGATCTCCACATCTCACCTATAACTACTACATATGTATGTAGAGTTACCTTGGTTGACACCGACTCCAAAAATAACAATTGTAAGAAATTATTTTTTAACTTTTTAGTGCATTTTTTTAAGTCGTTTTTAGTTTTGTTAAAAATTTTGTTTATTTTAAATATTCTTTGAAAATTAGTAATTTTTTGGACGAGTCAACTCCTTGTGAAGAACACTTTAAAAAAAACTTGTGTTTGTATAAAGACCTTTATTGACGTATTAAACTAACTGGGTATTGTACGTACAGCCGACCTTTAATTAGGACTTTTTTAGGACGTTTAACAACGCATTTTCTATGAACCTTGTCGTGACGTAGAATAAATAATATCTATGAACCCCGAATAAACCGAATTAAATCTCAAATAAAGTGGTCTAGGCTTAAAGTTTTTCGTTGTGTTCATAGAAAGCCAACCTTTATGGTGTGGCAATATCAAAGATATGGAAATACAAGAGATATGCTATGATATCCGCCCGACTGTCGGCTTATTACCACCTAATGGGAATAATTTGAATACGGAAAGAATTCGTTTATTTAGTAGATTTTTTAAATGTGTACAGTATTTTGGTTAACAACATCGACGACGCCAGAAAACACAGTAAATATATCTACGTAGTTTTAACACCACAAAAGTTATTATTCTTCATGTCGAATAAGTTTTGTTCAATATTAATAAAAAAGTCAACTTTCCATTCGATGATTCATAAATTACTTAAGGGCAATAATCAGCCATCGGTCGAGAAATCATATTTCGTCGAAAGATGTTCTTACAATCGTACAGGCCGATCCCAATGAGAAATATTAATTACTATCCGTACCAGCTTTTTAAAATAATAACTCAATATCGATTTTATTTCATTCCAAATTTGCAATAATTAATACCAACATTCAAAAACGCTGAAAGGCGTGATCATAAAACTATTAAAATAATGTAGTTTTTGATCATAAGTACCTACTTATTTATAATTTTTCAATAATGTCTAAGCAAAATTAAGAATGTAATTTAAAAAAAATAAGCATATTAGTTTGTAAGACCGTAAATAAATAGACAAACTGAAGTATTTTCTTCACAAAACACGTTTGCGGATCTTTATTTAAATGATTTTATTTAAACTAAAATTTAAATTCTGAAACATAGGTTTCCCAGATAATTTATTGATTTATTTTAGTGCATGATTATTTGATTTGAAATGTGTGTTGTATAATGCAAAATTTTATTTGAAAATTAAACAAATCTTTTTGTACTAAAAATAAACAAATATTCTCATTTTAATAAAAGACAGCGACATCAAAACAAAAAAATCGGGCGTTTATAAACTCGATTGTAAAGATTGTAATAGCTTTTATATAGGTAGAACAAATAGAAACTTTGAAGTAAGGGTTAAAGAACATCTCAGGGCATTAAATGGCAACAGCGAGTCTGAATTCGCAGATCATTTAATAAAAAATAATCATAATTTTGACAAAAACCATGGACTTAAAATATTACACACAGGCTATAAGGCATCACAGATAAATAATTTAGAGATTTTAGAAATTAGAAAAAATGTAAATAATAAAGCAGACATAATGAATAAGCAGCAAATTTTTATAAACCCTCTTTTGAACCTCTTCCCACTTAACCGGCCTTTCCCTGCTAATGGCTTTGAAATCCCTAATTGATAAACTTTCCCCACTCTTACCCCTCCCCCTCCCTCCTACCCTTTCCTTCCATGTGTCATCTATATTTAATTTTTAAGTTTAGTATACGTTTGATCCTGATGAAGTAAACATTGTTTACGAAACATGTTGATTGTGTACCATTAAAAGTGATGTAAACAAAGTTATTTGTCTTTTTATTAAAATAAATAATGCCATCACAAAGTGAAAACCTTTCCGAAGAAGTTTTCTTCGAAAAATTAAAAAATAAATATTCTCAAAATTTAAAACACAGTTTTACTAGATAAAAGAACAGTCTTTCGAAATCAATTTATAATTTTTTGTGGATTAGAGTCAATGCGTCTAAAATTTGATTTAAAAATGACATACTTCCGGTGTTGTCTAGTTATTCCCTCTTAATGTTCCTCTATCTCTTAATAATGTTTTAATAGAACTTGGTCTAATTAAACAAATTGCAACTTATAATGGGTATAACACTAAAATAATTAAAAATATTCTTAACAAAAAATACAAGAATAAACTTCTTAAATACTATATTTAGACTGTACAAAAATATCAAGAGGAGAAAAAATGGAGGAAAATAATGTTTTTACCTACATATTAATTATTAAGGATAGAGACTTAAAAATGAAGAAAAAAACAGAGTGTGCCATTCACGAGCCGTAGAAGTGCAACTAGAAAGTCGTTATAGATTGAATATTGATTTTACAAAAATAAAAATGTTTTTTTTTTTTTAGATTTCGTAGGATTCTAACCTCGGTTCGCTGGATATCTCTGGCCGCTGACATTTGTCACGCGCTTGATGCCGCTACGCTATCGGCCGTGAATTTACCGCATTATATTAGAACCGAGGACCCGTCAAATAATAAATTTTAGTGACGCACTTCCGTTTCATGCGAATTTCAAATCGAAAGAAGTTTCACTTCAAAAATCTTATTAGAGACGAATATGCTTTTGATTTGTGGTGTTAATTGTATCCATTTACTTAGATAAATCTGAAATTTTGGAAATTAGAAAGAGTGTAAAGATTTTCGTTGTTAGTTTTTGGGGTGTTATGTCGTGTTGCGCTACCTCCTTCTATAGCCGCGGCTATAGAAGGAGGTAGCTCAACACGGCATAACACCCCAAAAACTATCAACGAAAATGTTTTTGGCCGTGAAAATCTAAAAACTTATCCGAGTGTAAAGATGTTCTTAAATATTTCAAATAACTAAAAAATATTTTTAAATGTCCCGTTATTAAATTTGTTTCCCTTGTAAATTATTTTAATTACTTTTTAATAAACAATGAAGTATGCATTGCTTGCGAAACATATTGGTTTTTTAAACCATAAACGTGGTTAAAACCAAGAATTTTTATTAATTTTGAATAATAAAATAAGTTAATTGTGTTTCAGCAAGTTTTGATCATTTTATGCCAAGAGTATGCCGCCCGCATCTACGGTGTACGTAAACGTATACGGTGAACTAAGAGAACAAGTTACCAACTAGTATTTATTAAACGTGTTGATACAATCAATTTGCTCGCTCAGGTCAAGCGATATTGGCCAATACATACTTTCGGTTAATTATCCATAATATTTTCAACATTATTAAACATAATATTGTTAGTACACCTAAGTATCAACTAAATGATAATGTTAACCCAACAAACAATGAAAATCTCAGTTTTTCAAATGTTTGTGGGCAGATCAAATTAATAATATTTATTATTATAAGCAATAATTATCAGCCTGAAACACTCATCTACATTGAAAAAGTCTTCCGAGAAAAGATAATTGCCGCCAACGGGACTTTAACCCATGTCCTTCTGATTGCCGGTCAGGTGCTCTTGACCCCTGAGCTATGGCGGCTTATCTAATACCCGCCAAATAAATCAATACATAGGTACTAGTGCTTCATTCAACAATTACTTCTTATTACATTTATTAGATTTTTTATTACATTTATTAGATTTTTTCAATGTAGATGAGTGTTTCAGGCTGATAATTATTGCTGATAATAATTGTTACCCTTTGTGTTATGCATAAAAATCTTGTCTTAAAAACGTTAGTTTATCAATTAAAAATAATATTTCATAAGTATGCTTAAAAGACTTTGTTACTGCTCTTTCGTGAATGGCTGGAGTTTAATTATTTTAGGAGAAAACATTTTTTTGTAAGTTATGCTTTAAAATATTAAGATGAATCCGTACATAAGCAATGTGAATATGAATAAATAGTTTCGTCAATAAACAAACTCAAATATTTCAATAAAAGCTTTCAAATACAATATTGGATTGAATCATCGATGCATAATGAGGTTTCACTCAACAGAAACCGGAATACTTCGTATGCTGTCAGATATAAATTTGACCATAGAGTCAGGTAAGTTAGCACTTATCTCACTCCTGGACATGAGTGCAGCGTTTGACACGATTGATCATGATTTCCCCATTAAGAGATTAGAGGAAACATTTGGTTTAAGTTCCGATATAAAAAATTGGCTGGTATCATACCTATCCAATAGGGTGTATCGATTTTTAACTTTTTTTTTGTTTTCAAATTCCAAGTTGAAAAAAAGTTGCTACTAGGTACCACAACTTACCACAAAAATTTTTGGATTTTTAAAAAAATGTTTAGGTCTCCCGCACAAGGCCTAAAGTTTTAATTTTTTTCAAAAAATACCAAATTTTTAAAAAATTTAAAAAATAAAATCGTAATTTTTATCTTTATTCCAAGTTAAAAAATAGTAATATCAGGGCATAAAAATAAGTAAGAAACGATTTTTTTTTATAAATAATAAATTTTAGGTCTCCCGCAAAGCCCTAAAGTTTGTTAATTTTGATGAAATTTTGTAATTTTGTGTACCTATATGAACCATGTTTTTTTAAAAGTTTAAATCACCGAAATTAATTGTACTTTTCTTACAGAAGGCATAAAATGAGACAATATATATATACATAATTCATATATACATATAGTACAAATATATACCACATATACGTATACTATATATATGTGGTATATATTTGTACTATTTCATTCATATATACATATAGTACAAATATGTATACCACATATACGTATACTATATATATAATATGTTTTATACCTGAAAAAAGATAGTTGGACGGTGTAAATTGTAGGAGAAAGTTGTTAAAATAAACTAATGTTATTTTCGATTACTGTTGTTTATTACAAAAGTATAAAAAGTTACAACATGTCATAAAATATAGTATAATAACTTAGTACAAAATGTTGCTGATTACTTTCCATACGACATGAGTGGCAGTGTTCTTGTTCTACTGCAAATTTACTGACTTGTTTAAGTATTCGTCCTTTCATCTTGGCTTCAAAACCTTAAATCAAAGTTATGCATAGTATTTACATAGGCCTAGTGATTTTTACAAAATTTTATAAATGTTATTACACTTCCCAAATGAAATTTCAATATAATATGGAAGACAGTATGATAAAGAAGTTATTTAGAAATATTATAACTACAAAATAGTCGAAAAAAACTTACTTAAATTCTAATCCTTTGCAGAGGTTTTGTACTGGCTCTTGGTCTCAAACGTAGGTAACTCTTTACGGTCTTCCAGTCTGGCACGGATAAAACCATCTCTTTCGATCAGTCGACATACTCGCTTCGAAGCTTCTGTGACTTCCTTGACAATTCGTTCTACCGCTTGAGTGTGAGAAGGAATTCTAAATTCAACCCTTCCACTTTTGCCAGTTTCCGCAATTGACTCAAACTCTTCTAGGCTCATATCAGTAACAAGAGGGGGTTCGGTTGCTGAAGTGGATTGCCAGTCAATCATATCTCTATAGTATTCGGCATCAAAAAATGGATCTGAGGGGGTTTAAATACTCTTACCCCTTTCCTTTCGGTTGCGCGAGATTTCTGGATTCTCTTATAAGCCAAGGCTCTGATATGACTGAATTACTTGGAAGATGAGCTAAGAAAAGTCGTCCATGCAATGTTACAGAGAAATGCTTTCATGGCTCACCCAGAGCATGTTTTAATAGCTATGCTATTCGATGAACGAAAACATATCGGAGCCTTGGCTTATAAGAGAATCCAGAAAGCTCGCGCAACCGAAAGGAAAGGGGTAAGGGTATTTAAACCCCCTCAGATCAATTTTGATGCCAAAAACTATAGAGATATGATTGACTGGCAATCCACTTCAGCAACCATACCCCCTCTTGGAACTGATATGAGCCTAGAAGAGTTGGAGTCAATTGCGGAAACTGGCAAAAGTGGAAGGGTTGAATTTAGAATTCCTTCTCACACTCAAGCTGTGGAACGAATTGTCAAGGAAGTCACAGAAGTTTCGAAGCGAGTATGTGGGCTGATCGAAAGAGGTGGTTTTATCCGTGCCAGACTGGAAGACCGTAAAGAGCTACCTACGTTCGAGACCAAGAGCCAGTACAAAACCTCTGCAAAGGATTAGAATTTAAGTAAGTTTTTTTCGACTATTTTGTAGTTATAATGTTTCTAAACAACGTCTTAATCATACTGTCTTCCATATTAAATTGAAATTTCATTTGGGAACTGTAATAACATTTATAAAATTTTGTGAAAATCATTAGGCCTATGTAAATACTATACATAACTTTGATTTAAGGTTTTGAAGCCAAGATGAAAGGACGAATACTTAAACAAGTCAGTAAATTTGCAGTAGAACAAGAACACTGCCACTCATGTCGTATGGAAAGTAATCAGTAACATTTTGTACTTAGTTATTATAGTACATTTTATGATATGTTATAACCTTTTATACTTTTGCAATAAATAACAGTAATAGCAAATAACATCAGTTTCTTTCAACACCTTTCTCATGCAATTTACACCGTCCAACTATCTTTTTTCAGGTTTAAAACATATTATATATATAGTATATATGTGGTATATATTTTTACTATATGTAGATATGAATTATGTATATATATATATATATATTGTCTCATTTTATGCCTTCTGTAAGAAAAGTACAATTAATTCCGGTGATTTAAACTTTAAAAAAAAACATGGTTCATATAGGTACACAAAATTACAAAATTTCATCAAAATTAACAAACTTTAGGGCTTGTGCGGGAGACCTAAAATTTATTATTTATAAAAAAAACTCGTTTCTTACTAATTTTTATGCCCTGATATTACTGTTTTTTAACTTGGAATAAAGATAAAAGTAAGGATTTTATTTTTTAAAATTTTTAAAAAATTTGGTATTTTTTGAAAAAAATTAAAACTTTAGGCCTTGTGCGGGAGACCTAAACATTTTTTTAAAAATCCAAAATTTTTTGTGGTAAGTTGTGGTACCTAGTAGCAACTTTTTTTCAACTTGGAATTTGAAAACAAAAAAAAGTTAAAAATCGATACACCCTACTATCCAATCGCTTACAAGCCGTTAAGGTTGGAAATAAACTCTCTGACTTCGCAACACTTTCTTCAGGGGTACCCCAGGAATCCGTTTTAGGTCCACTTCTTTTCATTCTTTTTACAAATGATGTCGCCAAAATAATCGAGTCATTTGGTCTCTTGTCCCATTGCTACGCTGACGATCAGCAAGTTTATTTTTACTACTCTCCAAACGAAATCAATAGCCTCAAAATCCGCATAGCTGAATGCCTAGAAGCAATAACTCGTTGGATGTCTTCAAACAAGCTGAAGCTGAACCCATCTAAGACTGAGTTCCTCTGGGCGGCCACAAACAAACGTCAACATTTTATAGACAATTCACTTATTTCCATTTCCGGCAACGATATTATTCCAAAGACAACAGTCAAACTTCTTGGCGTTAATTTAGATTCAGACTTTTTGCTTAGAAGTCAAATAAATAGGACAGTAAGCACCGGCTTTTTTCACCTAAGACAACTCAAGTCAGTTCGACCTACAGAGGCGACAAAACTATAAATCAACTCCTACGTAGTTTCACGGCTTGATTACTGTAACGGCATCTACGCTAGTCTCCCAAAATACCAAACTGACAAACTTCAATCCGTGTTTAATGCAGCGGCAAGGCTCATAACCGGGGTCCCTAAATATTCACACATTTCAGAACACCTTCGTAACCTTCACTGGCTCAAGTGCCCTGAAAGAATCCAGTACAAATTGTGCTGGATGGTGTTTAAATCAATCAACGAAATGGCCCCACCTTACATCTCTGAATTATGCGTCCCGGAAAATACCGGTCCGAGGCAATTAACCCTTAGATCGGCAACTTCATCTGCTATAGGCAGACTAATAGAACCCAAACGAAAGCCAAATACTAAGTTCGGAGATCGTGCTTTCGGAGTATCTGGGCCTAAGGCTTGGAATAGACTCCCTCCGGAATTAAGATGCATAAAAAGCCCAACAGAGTTTAGGTCCAATCTAAAAACATACCTTTTCGGGCTCTCATACCCTTAACTTAATTTAAATATACCTATCTGAGAGTATCATACTTGTATTGCCTATGATATGTCTTAATCACACTTTTCATACTGAATTAAAATTACTCGAATCCTTACACATCAATCTGTCTCTCGGAAGATCAAATCCTTGTACTGCTGCACCGCCCACTAGACGTGGGCAAAATTGAATGATTGAATTAAATGAATAAATTCAATCTTGTGACACACTCAATCTTATTCTCATTTTCAAAAGGAATTAAATCTTTATTTCTTACCCTTGGCCTTGCATCCTACGATTTTTTAACAGCACCATATTTCTTTTAATTTCTATTAATTTATTTTACAGTTAAATAATTCATGTTATTTTGAGGTAAGAAAATAATAATGTACTCTGTAAATATTGAATATTCGTTGCGCGGATAGGTACACCTACTACAGGCGGCGCGCGCCGCGAAATTGCCCATCACGTGTAGTATCCCGCGTAGTAAATCTATACAAAAAAACCCGTAAGCCAGAGAGTTCCCGTCCCCAGCCCAAGCGACAAACCGCCAACCAACTGAACCGACAAGCGATCGAGTCATCCAAAAGTCACAGTCGTCCCGCCAGTCCCACTGTTCGTCATAGTCATAAATGAACTAATACCGTCATAGTCCTACAAGTCTGTTCAATTCTCAACCCCAATCTCTGTTTCACTTATTCAATGAATCAAAACATTTGTGACGTCGTCGTACCAAATCACAAATCCCACGGATCGAGTCGATCATCGGATCGAGTTCAATTCTAATCTGTTGAGGATATCGAGTCATTATTAGGTCCGCGGAATGCAAGTTATTCAAGTCACAGCAAGACAAAAGACACTTATTAGTCAGAAGTTCCTAATTCATTCCTTGATGCCCGCAGAGAATCGGTTCGTCGTTAGTTCCCGCGCGGCCAAGCCGTCATCTTGCACGGGACCCGGAACTTTTGCTAAAGGGGTCTCCACACGGTACTGCCGCAGTACCAACTGCCGCAGAACTGTAGTCAAAAGCGCCAGCCGTATTGTTATTAATAAAGACCGGATTATATGCAACAAAAAAAGCCCAAAATATGCATGCAAATATGCAATAAAAATAGCTAAAATATGCACGAAAATCCATAAAAAGGGCCAAAATATGCAACATGAAATAATATAGGAAGTCGTATTTTTAAATATTTTATTTTATTTTAGTAAGCTATTAGGTAGTTCTCAAGGATAACAAACGTATTTTCTAAAATATCAATTACAAAATGTATTTAACAATGAAATTTACAATTTACCTTAAAAACTTATATGACTAAGCACTGTTTTAAATGTTCTGTAGACAAATTGTGTCTGCGATCGCTTAATATATGCGGAAAGGAGCGTATTAAGTCTACTGGTGTGACTGGACAGAATTTAAATTTGGGTGCGATTTTTGAACTTATTGTGCCGGGCAAAATTTCACCTGCCCCGTTGATGAAGCTATCAATTTGTCACAAGGGTTCAAACCCTGGGTTATTTTTCCATAAATTTTCAAACTTTTCTTTGAGTTTACTCGGGAAAGCTTTGACAAAGAGGAATTCATAAGGCGGATTTTCTCCACAACCTGAATAGATTCAATCAACGACAATCCATGAGTTTCAAGCGTTTTGGTTTTTATACTTGCAGGTATGTGGCGAAATGAGTGCTAATCATAGCTAGGTTTTTTTTTAAAATACTAGTATCGTCAAATGCTTCTTTTCACTGGAAAACTGCCAAAGCCTCTGCACTATCGAAGTCATTGATTGGTGTCACTATGTGAAGCATCTGAACGATGAACGAGATCGAGCGTAAATATGCATGATCTCAATTTTTTTGCTAAAATATGCAACTTCTGCCGAAAAGGGTCTAAATATGCAAATGCATATGCAAATATGCATTTGCATATAATCCGGTCTCTAGTTATTAATAACAATACGGCTGGCGCTTTTGACTACAGTTCTGCGGCAGTTGGTACTGCGGCAGTACCGTGTGGAGACCCTTTAAAAGCGAAAGTTAATCCTATATTTTTTCTCCCTCACACGTGCGTAAATTATGCAATGCGTTTAGAAACAACGATGTTTATTTATATTATTCTTTATATAGTATCTGTCTACCTAGCCGTAAACAAAACACCAGTCGCTGTCGGACCGTGATACGTCATGTTGATCGAGTGGTTTATTCTTGTAATAAATTGTATGACGCATGTCGCTCAGACTTTTAATTAGTTTTTATTCGGCGCATCGGTTTAACTTCACCATTGAGGTAAGTGCATTTAAAAATATATATTTGAGTGAAACTTATTCCAGGTGACCGGATCGGATGTATGAAAGCGCGATAATACTATGTTTTTTATGTGAATACAGCAACTCCCAACTGCTCCCGTCTGGAGCTAATGAGACTATGGCATTCCCAATTGGGATATTTTGTGAGGCTGAAGGTAGTGGGAAGTTTAGATCACGTGAAGTAGACCAATTTTAAGTTTAATAAATAAAATAAAATTAGTGAAACTTAAGGGTGAACCACAAAAACTGTTCCATTTTAAGATTTAATTGATAGCCTAATATAAATACATTTTTCTTGTCAAAATTTTTTTTTTTTTTTGCAAAATAAATACACATTAAAATAAATATTTCATTAACTTCGTTTTTAGTACCTTCAATTTTTCAGAACGACATAATTCACCCTAAGAAGAGTGCTTTGCGCAGTGAAAATTTCTTTAGCACCGTTGTGATTTGAAACTCGATGAAACGAAAAATAACGACAATAAAAAGAGGCAAACATATGCATCTAAAGGATGTAGTCCGCGGGAGAATGAGATAGTACTATCGGTCTCCTCTTTGTGCGGTTTTTCGTAGCCTTTCGGCCTCCTCTTTGTGCGGTGCTTCGTAGCCTCTCATGTATACTTTAGTTTTCTTAAGTGAAAACCACGTATTAGAAAATATATATATGTATGCATATAAATAAGGTTTTTTTTTTTTTTTTTTGAACTAATTGAATTAAAGGAACGAATAAAAGGAATCAATTCAAAAGGCCGGGGGAATCAGACTGAATCGATTCACTCCTGGGAATGAATCTGCCCATGTCTACCGCCCACCATTAAATGTTGCTTTTACTTTCCAAAACACACTCATTAAAGAATATATTACATATTAATATTAACATATTTTCAGGATTAAACAACATGTGTTCACAATTATGTCCTCTGCGTGCGAACTCTATCTAAATTTCTTTAAATAGACAATAAACAGTGTCAATTTCAAGCGACCTCCCAGGTAAGTATGGTCCTGTATTAATTCATTTTTAGGCAGCATCGCGTTCATTCGTCAAAATATTGTACATATATTTTCGTATCGGTGATCAATGAACCGGTGTATGCAATTTTTAGCCATAAGTTGTTTTTAATTGTTTGTGTAGCTTGTAGTCTTTCTAGATTTTAGGTATGTATGGTAAGTTTGTACAGCGCCCTTGAGGTGATTTTTCACAAAAACGGCGCTATATAAATCGTCCAAATATTATTATTATAATTGCGGATATTTGTATGCCTTTCTTGAAAGAGTTAAGCTCGTTTGTGGAAAAAACTATTATTTATTCATATTCATTTCGCATATTTACGGTTGCAAAGAATTAATTCAACTTAATATTTTAAAGCATAACTTAAAATAATTAAACAAGAGCCTTCTTGAGAGAGTAGATTTTGAGCTCTTTTAACCGTTCGAGCGACAGACTAATTTAAAACTTTTAAATTAGTCTGTCGTAAACTCGGATTGCTCGTGATTTTTTTTAATGTTTTCCGCTCACATAAAAAAAACATACCTTAACCTAATAATTAAAATTAAGTATCTACAGATGCATCTTGGAAAAATTTGCCTAAAACTGGCAGGAGAGCAATCTGAGGTAGGTACTTTAAATAGTGCCATATTATGGCACAAAGCGCTCCAGTGGTTAAGTATTACCATAAGTTTATGTACAGCGATTATGTTTTTCTCTTCACGTAAGACAGTCAGCTTACGTTTTGTTATCAACATTGATGAGCCTTCATTGCCAAATATAATTTTATTACAAAATCTATCGAAGGCTTTCTGGAATCCACTTCTTTCCAGCAAGAATAATGAATTGGGGTGTGTGTGTGGTTGGCCAAAGCCCCGAGGGAATAAAATTAAATCAACTGGGAAAACGGCCAGTGGTTAAATCTGCTTCATTGAACACTCTTTCTTGATTGCCTTCTCAAATAATATTGGATGGTTTTGCAGACGGGAAACCTCAAAGGAAATTATAAAAATGCCCGGAGGTTTTCACTGGAATTTTAAAATCACTGCCGCAAAAACATATTACTTCCGATCGATTTAAAGTGTGGATTTAAGAGATTGTTTTGGTGGAATTAAAATAAAGAGTATATTATAAAAATGCTTACGTAACAGGAACCTTCTCCCGCAGAGGTGAATGTGCACATTTGGGAGTCGAACAGAGGTCTCACGTTTCTGTAGGCATATTTACACGTTTCGAAGTCAAACGCGTTCAGTTGTATTATTTGCATTTCTGAAGTTACGTCATCAGTATTACTCTGTAAAAAATATATAATATTTAGGTGTATAGGGGTTAATTTTTTTATGCGATGTTGCATGTGTGTTGCTACTGTCTAAAAGCCAAGCATCTCCATTTGAGGATTGTTGTGAGGATGAAAGAAGTGGGGTACAGAAAAGGGCGAGGTTTTGAAAAACTTGGCTATTCAGATCTGGTCCTCATGCATACGTAAAGCAGTCATTTAATGCATTTCGATTTTGAATGGTGGTTTCTTATCAGGACTATAATAAGAGAATCTACAACGCGGCGTACGGGGGTTTACATATACGTATATGTACATACTTGAAGTATCCACTAAAAGGAAATAAAGTTTTTGGCAAGGTTTGATTATGACCTCGAAACCTCTTGTGCAACTTTTTTTCTTTACATTAGCTCCACTCCTGTGACCTATGGCAGAGGTGTTGGTTATCCAATAAGTGGTTCCCGGGGCGGCGGTACCCGTACCCGCCTCCCAAATTGATCAGTCACGATCTCCTTATAGGTTATAATTGTCAAAAGTTTTCACGGAAGCTAACAAACAACGTTTTTAATCAGTAAATTTATAAAAATTCATATTTTATGAGGTTTTGTAATAACTTTTTAAGGTTACACTCCGTCGCCTCAGTTCGTATATGTCCAACAGACCATTTTAGTTTTTATTCAATCTTCACTTTAAAATTAAAAATAAAGTATAAAAAATAATAGTAAATCACTGAACTAAGAATTATTTAAACTAATTGAACCTTTACCTATACGGAAATAACTTTGTCATAAACACCTATCATAATGTTTTTTTTAGATAATGGTCTAATGGTCTGTTGGAAAAATACGAACTAAAGCGACAACTCATCAATGTAATGGACTACCACCCCAAAATACTTAAACTACCTTAAAATACAAAGACTTACCGGGACAGCTCCTCAAACAACTCGGCCAATGAGACCTATTTAATATTTCTATTTTTGAGATTGGCAATTCTATTTTTGAGACTTTTGAGATTTTTTCCACTTAATTTTATTGACCGTAACCGGTTTCAGACTTCCATCTTCAGATAGCCATCTTCAGACTGGTACTTATTCATTACTCACGGTTTATATACACAAATAAGGGGGAGGGGGAGAGGGGTGGTCTACAAGGATTTTATTCGATAATATAGGTTTTTTTTACAATTGTTACCAACTGGTTTTTGGCTGTCGAATTTCTAATTATTTTGGTTTTTTCCAGTAGGCTTAATTGCCTCTGGCTTGTAGCCTTACTTCAATATTGTTTAGGATAACACCTTTCAAGTAGATAACAAATATTATAATCAATAATTATCAGCCTGAAACACTCATCTACATTGAAAAAATTTCCGAGAAAAGATACTGGCCGCCAACGGGAATTGAACCCGTGACCATCTGATTGCCGGTCAGCAGCTCTGACCACTGAGCTATGGCGGCTTATCTAATACCCGCCAAATAATTCAATATATACTAGTGTTTCATTCGACAATTACTTATTATTACATTTTTTTCAACTGAAAACAACCAACTTTATTTTTGTGAGAGAGGTATTGTTAATACTAAATCTCCCGCTAGGTGGCGTCGAGACTAATTATGTCTGCATTTTTTGCTGAAATACTTTAACTTGTCAAATATTAATTATTATTTTTTAATTGATAAACTAACGTTTAAACAAGATTTTTATGCATAGCACAAAGGGTAGATAACAAATATTATAATCAATAATTATCAGCCTGAAACACTCATCTACATTGAAAAAATCTTCCGAGAAAAGATACTGGCCGCCAACGGGAATTGAACCCGTGACCATCTGATTGCCGGTCAGCAGCTCTGACCACTGAGCTATGGCCTTTCAAGTAATATGCATTATTAATGACCTAATTTCTATTGTGGTCAAATCGTTATTATATTTTTGATGATATGGAATATATTGAATTTTGAAGGATCCCATGTTTTACATTGGAGTTGGAGTAATCTTATAATGGTCATTAATAGCCAGGTACTTTCCCACCTTCCTCTTTCCTATCTCCTTCCCCTCCCCACTATCTTCAGCCTCATAACATATCCCAATTGGGGATGCCATATTCTCACTGGCTCCAGACGGGAGCAGCTGAGACTCTTTAAAAATACATATTACATTAGATCATATAATGAAAATTACAATGGATGTAGAAGCGGAGTTAAGCAAATGATTCCAATTGTTAGGGTCTATTTTTTAGTTAGGCGGGTAAGTTTTAAGGTTTCTAGTCTGTCTAGTTTATGGCCTTTATTACAAGTATGACCTATTTATTTTACGTCATTTTTGTCCATCTCAACTAATTTTTTCCGTAATTATGGATGCTATCTTTATGAATGATTGCAAATTTCTAACGAATTTGTTTGTAACCTAGGTATGGTCTCGGAATAACATATCTGATATTTATTTATATAAGACATTTTTCTAAAAGTCTAAACCAACATTCAATTTTATTGGAATAACCTTTTTATTGATTTTTTTTTCAGTTGCGACCGTTACCTTTTTATTTTTCCGTGTCTGGTTCTGTTTCATGTTTGGTATGGATTTATTAGTATTTATCTTCTTCAATGAAAAGTAAATTATCAGTAGATATAATGGATGGTGTAGGAAGGTACTTAAAAAATATAAAAAGATAAAAATAAATTCCAACAATGTAATCATTCTTCATGTTTGGAATACGTAATAAATACCTAAGCGTGAATGTTGCTTTTTATTGTTTACAAATTACGCACGTTTTGTTTTGTTGATTTTATCGCACAATTTACAAAAATCAATTAAATGTGTAATGTTGATGTATTGCAAACATTGATTTCTTGAAATACGATATAAATAATACACTCATCGGCATTTGATTTCTATTTTAACGACCTTGTTTATTTTATAACTACATATATTTTATACAACTTATAGACTCGAGACAAAGTTAATCCATTAGTTTTTAATCTACTTGAGACTACATAAATAATAATTACACAAAGTATTTAGAGAATAAAGTAAGGTACAATTTATTTTATTTAAAAGGGGCTTATCCTTAAATGCCAGACGATTTTCTTAAGTAGTTTTGAAAATTAGTTTTTATCGTATACTTACTGAAAGAGCTCCGAAGCCAGTAAAAGTTAGCGATTCTCCCTTTCTGACGTATTCAGCCGATACAGCCAAGGGCTTTGTATTTTCATTCATTGTTATTTCGGTTACGGTAATCAGGATGGCAATGTCGTTTTCCTTTGAGTCCCTGTTGTATCCTTCGTGAGAGATTATTTGGGATACATTGTGGGTTTGCCCTTGTTGGGACAGATTGTTAGTCCCGACCAGGATGACTATGTATTCAGGGTTTACATCTCTGAAAAGCAAATAAACTGTATTAATGTACAAATATGTATAATATAGAATATCTGTTTCTCTGAACGATAGGCTCTGGGGTTCTAGCATGGGCGATCGATAAGAATTGATAAAATAACTTTCGGAAACTTCTTATCCTTCTCTAGGACAAGTGCACATCGCTAACGTACAAATAATAGTTGACGCCGAATATATTAAGAACACTCAGTCATTGTGAACTGTTGCTTGTTCGTTAGCGATCTGCAATCATGCTAGGGAACGATGACAAGTTACCGAAAGTTATCATATTATCAATCCTTATTGATCGCCCATGCTTGGACGATGTTTGGTTTATTTTCAGGAAACCTATCATTTGACTAAATATAGGTGAGTTTCTTGTCATCAATATTTGGATGGTCTAGCGCAGACACGTGTTAAGTGCAGTTTTAAGTAAATAGAATTACGTGTATTGTACAACATTTCTCATGATAATCTACTTAGTAAACACCTAGATTTTCGTAGAAAATTAACGCAATTCATTTCATCTAGAATACATAACAAGTAATGTATATTCACATTCATTTCTTTTAAATATAATTTTTAATTTGCTCTCTTTTTGTGAGGGCTAGGTCATCGATATCTGTAAAATAGATATTAGATTTATTTGTCTAAGAAAATACTATTGTTTTCAGTTTGCAGTTTTGCAATTTCCACGAAAGTAATTAAAAAAAAAACATTTCGTTTGTTGCGTGCTTTGCACTATCATTTTTTTCAACTAGAAATCGTATTTCTAGTAAGTATTACAGTAGATTTAGCATTTTTATATTTTTTATAAGATTTAGCATTTTTGTATGTACAATTGTAATAAGTTTTGTAGTGGAACAATCAAACCTGCAAACCTATCGAAACAACTAAAAAAACAGATGTTTTCAATAAGACTGAGCAGGCAATATGCGATATGCAGTTTGTTTTCTATCGCAGGGAGTGAAAGAACAACATACACATTGGCAATTATAACAATATGCTAAAATAAACAAAGCGAAACTCAATCATTAATTTTGATTACGGATGGGAAATCTCAAGATTACAATCTGTAAATTTATCACAAAGCATTTAACTCCGATCATTTCGACACAAATTTTGGTTTCTTGTCATGAAAAATATCCGGTAGCTATGTATTATAAAAGTTGGTACAAATACCGATTTTGTGATTGGTACAAAAGATTATTTAGCGATATCTCAGATATTCGTCAGAAATGTACCCACATTTGAAATAATATGTGTAGGTAATGTTTTTGTTGATTGGTACAAAAGATTATTTAACGTTTGTATTTGGAGCGCTATGAACTCTCACCAATGAGTTGTTGTGACAAAAAGCCACGGAAAAGCATAGCCAGCTATATCTTCTCTGCTACTGAGTTGAATAGAAGCTTATTAAAGGTTTACAACATGATATCAGGTTTTGCTTACGTTCCATCTGCATTTAGGAAGCAATGTGCGGCCGATATAATCGCCTTGCTAGTGAGGATGGCTCCACCGCAGACGTTGGTTCCCTTCGGGCTAAGCAGAGAGGCTTGGTAGGGCGCCACTCCCGAAGGAGCGGGGGAACCTCCAACTATGCGATCAACCCCAGCTGGAAATCAAAATTGAATTTCAGTACATTTATTCAATTTCTTATAAGTGACAAATCCCTGTCCATCGCTAGTTTCATGTCTCTATGTACAAATATATATTTAAAAGTATGTAAAAAAATTAAAAAGGTTTTTGTTTTAATTTATTTATCATTAATGACTATTTAAATACAAAGTTTATTAGTGTGTTCACAGTCCTCCTCACGAGGAATTCTTGATCCGAGGCGAACTGTCAGTAGTTTGTTTTTGGTTTTACAAATATTTCCTCATCTTCCTGTTTGCTGATGTTCTCACATTTATGTTTGTTGATTTCACATCTTCGTGTTTGTTTGTTTCGTGTTTATTTTCAAAATTAGCTTGGTAAGAGGTATACAATATTATTTTATGGTTATAACGTTAATTTGTAGATAAACGCACCATATTTTAACTTGACCAAAAAATACATATTTTCAAATAATACTAAGTATAAACCCGTTCCTTTCAAGATACAAATTCTTGTAATTGCTTACATGTGGAACTAGTTTTATTACTAGTTTTGAACACAAACGATCCTACGAAAAAAAAATCAGAAAATAGTAAAATTTACAAAGAATAAGCAGTTTTATGGATTCTTCAATTTATAGATTCGAGGAAAGGGTCTTAAATCATTCATTATTATTTCATTTTGAGCACGCTCGAAAAAATGTTCAAAATAATCAATGAAAAGTATTAATTCAGTCATTTAAAACTTTAAAACCCTAATTATGTTGTCCTTCAAGAACCAGGTAGGATACATCTTTTTATTTTTTTATTTATTTATTTTTATTTTTTATTTTTCTTTATTTTTTTTTTAACAGTGAATACTGCACAAGAATCTCAACTGCTCCCGTCTGGAGCCAGTGAGACTATGGCATCCCCAATTGGGGTATGTTGTGAGGCTGAAGGTAGTGAGGAGGGGAAGGAGGTGGGGAAGAGGAAGGTTGGGAAGTACCTGGCTATTCAGATCTGGTCACCAAACACGGCTAAAGCGATTTTCAAGCAACGTTCCAATTCTGAATGGTGGTCTTACACCAGGACGATACTGATAGTATCTTCCACTCTGGAACGTGCCGCAAATATACTATATATTATTTTAAATGAATTAATTGTGAAATAACACAAATTAATAAAATAAAATTAATTTTCGCACGCCGGGTTCGAACCCGCGACCTCCGGATTGTGAGTCAAGAGTCTTAGCCACTGGACTACGGAGGTCTAATTCCTTCCTTTCCCTAAAAATTTTTCCACACAGAATACCCTACAATTACCATATTACACAGGCTCTCAGAGACGGTGATCCGACAATTGATTCCCCGAAATGATATCTTACTAATATTATAAACGCGAACGTTTGCTTGGATGTATGTCTGTTTGTTACTATTTCACGTAAAAACTACTGAATGGATTTTAATGAAACTTTACAATATAGCTCCATAAATCAGAATAACATATAGGCTTTATATAATGGTAAGCTCTGGCGTTATGAAATTTGTATGAATGAAAATGTGTATTTCATATATTTTAGCGGCAGAGAGGAAAGGCAGGGGGAAGGGGAACGGGGGAGGTGGGGTTCGCGGAGAGGGAAGAGACAAGGGAGAGGGGAGGCGGGAAAGGTGAAAGGACATGCAGGGAGAATCAATTTATTTCTTTGAATGGCATTGCAACGCATGCCTGGGACCAGCTAGTTTACTAAAAAATTACATATTTTTGTGCATAATTTATTAATTTCAAAAGTAAAATCAACTTCAAAACTAACCTTAATAATAAGTTGGTATGAATATCAAACGAATTTATACAGTATCGTATCGATGAAAATATGTTTTACACTTTTGTTATTCGGCGGTACGTCCTCTCTGCACATACCTTCGAGGTTACTTAGATATGTTTTGTGTAATTAGGTGCACCTTATTTTCTCTAAGCCGACTGCACATTGTATATAAGTACGTCGGGGGAGGTATTGTTGGCTGATCAACTGTCATGGAACCCTCAGAGACACCTCTAGTACTGCATGGACTTAATGCAAACAATTTAAATATT
The DNA here is from genome assembly GCA_917563855.2 of Limnephilus lunatus. Classification (NCBI taxonomy): domain Eukaryota; kingdom Metazoa; phylum Arthropoda; class Insecta; order Trichoptera; family Limnephilidae; genus Limnephilus; species Limnephilus lunatus. The sequence goes on along the minus strand of OU830601.1, from coordinate 13,074,494 downwards.
TTCAGCCAGGTATTTCAGCATTTTATCTACCTGGCGTATATGTTAGGTATAATGACTTTATAATGTCACCCATTATGCCCTATTAAGATATCCCACGTTTTGTAGTCCTCCGGTCTTAGTACTGACCACACACGGAACTTCGCTTAATGCCCTGAGATAAATGCGAAGCTTTCGCTGTAAGCTTCCGGACCAGGTGGTTCATGCACTTAAGCGCAAAGAACGATAAAGGACGAAGTAGAAACTGCCCTCAAGGGATGCAGAATCTAGACGACGAAGAATTTAGTCCGTTGAATTTATGTTGCAAAATGATAAAATAGAAGAGTTGACAAATAATTATGTGGCGATTTCTACAGCAGAGCGTAGGAAGCAGGTTCGAAACCTGGGAGTAAAATTAAAATTAATAATAAATTATAAATCGTATTTAATTTCAAACGTACTTAAATCCAAAATCATTTGTTTTCAAAACGAACTCAACTCCATTAACCAATAAGGGCCATGGGATTGGAAGCCATATTGGTTTTTTAACCAATCAATGAGCTACTTTCTGTGCAATGGACACCATTACAAGACACACGTGTTTTGTGAGTGGTTTTAAAAAGATTTTATTTTATGGTTAATGTGAATTATGTTTTATCTATGTACATTCATATAAATGATGTAATTTCGTCACTACGCCCCTGGCAGAGAAATATTATCAAACAGTTTATGAGTTTCAAAATGTGACTAAATCCAAAGACTTCACTTTCAAAATGTATCTAAATCCATGGTTCAATATCAAAATGTATCTAAGTCCATTTTTAAATATTAAAAAACTAATTAATTACCTATCAGATTTATATTTCAAATATGCATTTAAAATGTTTTATTTTACCGTTATTTTTACAAAACATTTAATTTTACTTTATTATACTTAAATGCTATGAAATAGTTTTCTTGCTTTTGCAAAATTTTGGTTCGTGGAGATAAGTGCGTTTGATATTCAACCACTCATTTAAGCGGCCTTGAGGTGATTTTCTCACGAAAATGGCGCTATAAAAATCATCCAATAATGATAATAATTACCTAAATCCTATAGATGTATGTGTTTGTCTCTATTTAGTGTCGCTTCGTTTCATAGAGTTTAAAATCACAACGGTGCTAAAGAAGTTTTTAATTCAAATTTGATTGGAAAATATTTTATTGTGATTTATTTTTGGGGTATTATGCCATGTTGCCCTACCTCTTTTTTTAGCCAACGTTTCGGACAGCGTTACAGTGTCCATCATTAGGGCAAACGTTTGATGGACACTGTAACGTTGGCTAAAAAGGAGGTAGTGCAATACGGTATAGTGCCCCAAAACAATCACAATAATAATTTTTGCCATGAAAATCTAAAATCATAACCAAAAAATGTTGTTTTATCACCACTTTATCTGAATACATACAACCAACTTCTGTTGATTTTATATATTCGGAAGCCCGTTAAATACGATGAAAAATATTATTATTCGAAAATCTAGTGAAAATTTATGCTTTTTTTAAACACAAAGAAAACGGATAAGATTATTATTTCATAATTCTTATCTTAATCAGTTCTTAGTTTCGTTTTTTTCTGAACAAGATAGCGAAAGTGAAAAACATTTTGAAGGAATTAATCTGTAAAAAGATTCGTACTACGACAACCATTGCAACTTCTTAGATAAAAATCACTGGCATGTGCTCATGATTCCAGAAGAACGACTACCAACCGCAGGGGTCGACAAACTTATTATTTAAACAGAATCCCAACATTTTCAAAGAGCCGAAACATGAATTTTCACCTTGGCGAAAGGAGTTGGAGAAAGTTTTCACCTTGGAGAAAGACTCCTGAAACCATAGAATAAATAAATAAACCATAGCAAGAAGTGCCTTTTAGGCGTGTTGCAAATATTTACCTAATCAAGGCCTATATTTCCATACAAAACTGTGTTCTCGAAAATCAATTGGGGTGGAGATCTACGATGTCAACCTTTTTTTTGACCACCGCCCAATTTGAGAATATTTTTATTTCTAGCGCCCCCTAACTCGTGAATCCGAAACAGTAATTGACCACGATGAAGGGGGCATAATGGAATACCACGACAGGGTTACAATTGCTACAACGGAGGGGGCGTACCGGGATATCACGACGAAGGGGGCGTGATGGGATACCACGATGGGGTTACATTTTCCACGACGGAGGGGGCGTAATGGGATAGGGAAAATATGTTTGTGGATGGATGACCCCTAATGGGATGATGGGATGGGATGGGACAAGATAGGATGGGCTGGGATGGGGTTCTCTGGGTATCCTACCGCTCCCCTGGAAGTTTGAAACGCCCCCCAATTTTCTCTTGGTCTTCTACCGCCCTCCTGAAGGTTTGAAATGCCCCCAAGGGGGCGTTATCGCCAATGTTGAGAACCTGTGGTCTAAGTTCTAAATCATAGGTTCTTAACCTTATTTTGCCCACCGCCCATATTTGTTATACCTTTTGGTTTAGAAAGTTAAAAAAGCAATTCTTTTGTATTTAAAGTCCTTATTGGTATTCATAATATTTTGTCAATTTTTAATAATAATAATGCACGTAAGAGGATACTACAACTAATTGGAAAAAAATAAGTTTTGCTGTTATTCTTCCCAATTTACCATCTCAATGCCCTGTGCCATCTCAACGCCCCTTAACTTTATCTGGGTCTTCTACAGCCCCCCTGAATGTCTCAAACCCCACAAGGGGGCGTTATCGCCAACGTTGAAAACCTACGGTCTAAATGGGAACATTTGTTTCCCTTCAAATAAACACTGTTATTATTTATTCTGTGACTAAAACAGTATATGTAATATTATCTAATGATATTTTTTTGGGTTATTGTGCCGTGTTTCGCTACCTCCTTCTTTAGCCAACGTTTCGGACAGCGGCACAAAATTTAAAAAGAAATCACGATAATACTTGCCGTGGAAATCTTAAATCACATCCGATACATAAAATGTTGTTATATCGTTGTATAACAACATTTTATGTATCGGCCGTTGCCGTTGCTTTGCGTTGTGTTGAATAATAATCGTACGTTATCAAATAAACTTTTGAAGATATTTAAAAAAAAATCGTTGGACGTTGACTGTATCTACATAATATTTCCAATGGCTAGTTTTGTTATTTTGATGCAGTACTAATAAGAGCATGCAAAGAGAGAATATGCATTTCGGTCGTGCTGTTTGAGTATCATATTTTTCAAAGGCTGTAAGAGTGGATGTGAAGTTGGAGTTGAAGAGTCTCAGATATTTATGAAAAGAGCCTCTTAAAGACCGCGAGAGCCGCGATCCGCCGACCCTGTCCCACTGTAAAAAATCATGAAATTTAATCACGGAAGAAGAAATTTCGATCGGGGCAGAGACAAAGCTATTGAAAACCGAAACAAGCAGCCATTGTTCCCAATCCTACTGATCAACTGTTGAGAATGAATTTGGTTCAACACTCCTCAATCGCACAAATACGCTCTTCTCAACGCAACTCTCCTACCAACGGGTGAATCGAGCTTTGCCAAACAAATCAATTAGCTGATCGGAGACTCAGATTGATCAATCGAAAAGTTGGGAACAACGGTCGAAAGACTATGTATGTGAAAAGAAACTGAATAAGCAATGATTCAATGCCACCGTAAGATGAAGACGCTGCCGCAATAGTTTGCTATACAATTATTTTGTGTGTAAGTATTGTAGGAAAGGATTTTTTTTAGCTACATACATTTTTTTAGCTAGGAGATAAAAAAAAACCAAGGAAAATAATAAACGAAAAAAACAGTATGTGCAACTCATAGCGCTTGGGTCCCACCCGGGCGTCGCATGTTCGATTCCTCGACTGGCTAAGTCCTCCATCACAACACAAGCAACATTTTCGGCTTTCTGTGGTGGTAGTAGGAGATTTTCAAACATTGTTGGTTTATTCGTAATCCGGGAATGTTTGTCTTTCTTTATAAAAAAAAAAAAAAAAACTCACACGCGGTGGAAATGAAACTAGAAAGTCGCTAGATGTCACTTTCTTTTCTTTTGTCTGTTTATTTTAAAGCGGTTTGATGATAGGATATTGATTTCACAAAAATAAAAATGTTTATTTTTTTTGGATTTCGTAGGAATTGAACCTCCGTTCGCTGGATGTATGTCTCTCTGGCCGGAGACTTGTCAAGCGCCTTACCCGATGCGCTACGACAGGCCCGCGCCGAGGTGCGAATTTACCGCGTTATATTAAAACCGACGACCCGTCAAATGATACATTTTAGTGCCGCACTTTTGTTTCATCCGAATTTCAAGTCATTAACGGGGCTAAAGAAGTTTCACTTCAATAATCTGAAAAACGACCGACAAGAAAAAATTGCAAAAAGAGCAGGAGCGAAGACTACGTCGTTGTACGAAAATATCCGGGCTTGTTGACGTGCAAGCGTTCGACTGCTTTGACGATAAGATACCCAGATAATCTTTGCATCCAAGATTGAATTGGATTTACAACAAAAGGACTTTGATGCAGCAACATTGAACAATCTGCCATACATTCAATGCGACTACTACCGGTGAAGGATATGTTCCGCGATTTCGGTCGAAAAATGGACCACTTTTATTTTTCTGCGATTGATTTCGGTCCAAAAATGGACCACATTTTCCTACCATTCGTAAAACATTTATTGTAATTATTTAAAACATTTCCTTGGCCAGCCGTTTATTTTAACACGAAGCTATTGAAATGCTTTTTCTATTTTGACCATAGATGTGGCAAATCTGAACTTCGTATACTATTTTAGAACAATATTAAAAATAAATTTTTAATATATTTTTTCCCGCCGAATTTTTAACAGCTGTTAAAAGTATACCACAGACAACATACAGAAACTATGTAGACTCAAATAAGTATCCCTCACGGCAGTTTCAAGTAAAAACACTCAAAATTCGCGCGATTATAAACTTTACGATTTTTTTATAAATCCTACAAATATGAGATAAACGTTAGAATATAGGTTAATTCATTGGCTATATAGCACTATAATACGTTTTTATGTCTCCATGTTAAAATTCGAAGATATGATTTTTTAATGTTAGCGAAAAATTTTAAAAATGACCTTCTGGGAAATCTCAAGCAATCAAGGCAAATTTATTTCTCCCTACGTGATCGCTCCAGTTGCTCAAACTAATACCGCCAAGAGGCAAATCTCATTGCCCTCCCGCTATCGAGACTTGACACCCTAGATTTTTTAAGGGGTTATCTTTAAAGTCGGATATAAACACTTGCAAAAACTTGTCACTATTATTCACCAACTAAAGGCATATCAGGAATTTGACTCTGAATCAAATAATTTTAATTACTTGTTTCAAATAATTTTTATGTCCGGTTTGACCTGCTTTTAAGAAAAAAAATATATATATTTTTTTTATTGAGTTTTCAAAAGTTCTAAAACTTATGACGAATATATATTTTTAAAAACTTTAATATACTTTGAGAAATTTCGAAGAAGTTTTTTTTCCTAAGGAGCGCCAATATGTCAAGAATGTCAACTTATAATTTTTTTTAATATACATTAAATAATATTATTATTTAATTTACAAAACCACTAGCTGAATGATGCCCGGGCTTTACACAGAGTTTTCGAAATCAAATGTTGACAGTGACTTTCCTCTTGTTTTGAAGGTCACATGTGCAAAATTTCATCTACCTTGGCAAAACTGTAGACTTGCATTCAAATCAAATTCACACCGCCCTGGACAGCCCGCTCGTCCACCACATACAGATATTCTCCTTTATATATGATATATTTCAACCAATTTACACAAAAATCTTGACCAATTATATACCTAAACCCTCCTCATGAATCACTCTATCTATTGGTGAAAACCGCATGAAAATCCGTTCAGTATTTTTTGAGTTTATTGCGAACAGAAGGACAGAGAGACGCGGTGGTGGATTTTAATTTATAATATGTAGAGATTATATCTGTACCTTAAAGGATAAACCACGTAAGTCCATAGTAATTGCTATGGACTTACTCGTTTTTTTTATCCTTGCATAATGAAATAATAATATTATATTAAATCAAATCACTTTGTAAAACACCATTTTTTTAATAAAAATAATCTACATATTTTAAACAAACATACAAATATGTATATCTTATCCTGACGAAGAAACCTTTGGTTTTAAAGCGTGTAGATAATTTTGATTAAATAAGTGATGTTTTATTATTTATATACATAAATAAAAAAAATCTTTAAATTGCAATGGATTTCGACAAAATTAAACTTGATAACAATAATTAGATGTGTTTAACTCCACGGAATACAGTTACACGAAGGCTATAATAAAATTCCTCAAAATAAATACTAGTGTTGGCATATTATGCCATTCATCTGTATGGGTTCGATTTTATAATTTCTATGGAAAATTATACAAGATTACAGTTTCACTAAATTATTATCTATGTATATCACTTGTTTGTAAAAGCTCGTATGGGCGTACAATATTTAATTAATCATTAAATTAAATGGACAAATCATTTTGAAAACTCACTATAAAGAGTGTTTCGGAGGGTTATAGAGGGTTGGGTATCTCCATGTACATTGAATTGATTCATTACCTGATTGACATCTGGTAGGGTATGACACCGCAAACAAAAAACATAACACGGAAAAGAGATTTCTAATTTTCTCCATTATATAATTAATTTCACTTAAAAATCAGCCCTTTTTTTGTAAACACATCACATATTTTACAGCGCATTACCGTTTATCAGCTTATACTGGATCGATGGGTTTTATAAATAAGAGAATCGTCAATAAATGATAGTGTTTGGCTTCGTTTGCATTGACGTAGATTACCAACGTAAACGAAATATAATTGTGGAGAGGCAAAAAAATCGTAGATTTTTTATTTTTACATCACCTCGACGATTGATAAACAATAAGAGATAAATTATTAGATCAAAACAATTTATTTTGCATTTCACAACCTTTAACAATGACGTTATAACTATTGAGAACTTCAGTAATTATTTTCAGCTAATAACTTAAACAAATAGGACTGGATGAAGTTATCTAATCAACTTTAAATCGTCTTTCTTCCATTGATTACCAGGTAAAAAATCTACCATAGCTTTCCACCATAAAGTCAGACACAAAAAATAAAAAGATAACGGTCGCAACTGGGACTCGAAACCAGGACCTAGTACTACGTACTACCGGTATCTGTACGATATGATTCGATTATTGACAATTTTTCATTAGGTATACTGGCGGTGAGTATTATTTGGAGAAACCGATTTAATCTAAAGATTTCTTCAAATAATTTCCCCTACTAACAAACACATAATGCGAAAATGAGGATTCCTTGAATATTCGATTTTTTAAATTATTATTATTAAGTTAAAAGAATAGTATATTAAAATATAAGTGGATAAACAGGTCTTTAAAACACGCGCGATTTTTCGAGCACGACGTCGTAGCCGAGTGCTCGAAATAAAGCAAGTGTTTTAAAGACCAGTTATCCACGAATATTTTACGCTATTTTTTTTTATTGGTACACTTTGAAAACATAAATATTGATATTATTATTAAAAATTTGGAAGTAAGAACTATTAATGAATTCGTGATGTGACATCACAATATCTTGTTGTCATGGAAATGAAAAACACAAACATTAATTTGCAATCTGTCACATAAGATTAATAGTTGACATCACAGTTTTTACTAGTTATTGTGTGTTGTAAAATGAGTTCTAACATTGATAATTTAAATACCAAAGCAGAATCGCGGTTAATACCTGAAAAATCCAAAGACGTTTATAAAAAAGAATATGAAAGGTTCATAACATGGATGGAGGAGCAAAACGTAGTAGATGTAGATGAACGAGTTGTGCTTGCTTACCTTCAGAAAATGTCGGAACAGTACAAAGCATCGACTATATATTAATAATTAGAATGTAAACGATGTAAAAAAGAATGTAAACTTTGAATAAAATTTTTGAAACATTTGTAATGTTTTATTTGACGTTTAAAATATTCCTGTCAGATTTATAGTTAAAAGTTGACATTTAGACTTCACATTTTGTTGATTTGTTGATGTTGCCATGGTAACTTTAAAAAACGCGCGTTCCATAAAGTGCGATTTAAACACGCTAGAGCGTACTTTAAACGAGTAAAAAAGGGCACCAATAAAAAAAAAAAATATTTTGCTTTCTTAACTTAAGTACATAGTTTATATAGTACAGTAGTATATGTATAAAGTAGTGTATAGTAATATTTTGAATATTGTTCTAACAACTTAAGTTTAAATAGTTTTTTTAAGGGTATTCATATTCTTCGCCATTTTTAGGGTATCTGGAAGGAGAATATATATGTGTACGCCCTCGTGGCCAATGTTTCTCTTGCCACTTTCAGTCTTGACAGTATTTGTGTAAAATTTATTATTTTGTGTACTCATAATGTTTTTATAAATGTTGTATTTGTGTGTATTAGTCCATTTTGTATTTTGTAGATTAAAAGGCATATGTTATATCGTACAATGTTCTTATTTTTAGAAGGTTCATTTCCTGTCATAGTTTTTTTGTGGTAGTGTCTGGGTCATAATTGAAGAGTTTTTTTAAATAACTTTGTTCTTTATTATTTGTGGGTCATTTAATTTCATAATGTATGTGTTTCCCCATATTTCTATTTAATAATTTAGGTGGGACTGGATTTAGCTAAATCGATTGGTAACAGATTTCAATTTGTAGAGCGGGTATGGGCATCGCCGCCCTGAGAACCATTAGATAACCAACACCCCTGCCATAGGTCACCCTGAGTAGTTTTCTATGTTTGGTGACTTAGTAGGGCTGTTCGGGTTCACGGGGAGGGGTTTATGTCTTGGCGGTGAATGCGTTTTGGTGAATACGTTTTTCAGGTCTTGGCGGTCTTGGTATTTGCGGTGAATGCGTTTGCCCACGGATCGGAAGAGACTAGTTGAGATCTTGCACCGCAGTGGGAGGGATGGATTTATACGTCCCTCATTCCTGGACATAACGACCTACAGATTCCTATCCTCAAACATTTTTCTTTCCCTCAATTTGATCCTATGGGTTTTTTCGCTCAAGGCCTCCTGCGTGGAGCTAATGTAAAAAATACAAATTTCCCTTTTTAATGTTAGTGTCCTTCTATTCACACCTGATTGACCACAGATTTTTAAATAATTTTACTGTAATAACTCACGCCTACAGATGGATACACATATTTCTACTGACAATTTTTTTCCAGCAGTCTATGGATATTTATCAGTATTGAATTATTATTCGGAATTCATTCAGACCATATTTGAGATAAAATGTAAACCGTTTTAAGATGTAGACAGAGTTCACGTGCTCCCCTGAAAAAAACCTTATCTTATCTTTAGTTGATAATCTCATATTAAGTCGATAAGCTTATCGGAAGATCATCGGTTAGCATTCAAAATACAGAAGGAATTTGTTGAAGTGTACTTTTTATCGATGATAAAATATTATTTCTCGCAATCGCAATGTCTCGTTGAAAACGTAATAATTTATTTTTGGAAGTTTACTTCAATCTACTGATTGTACCAACACACATCAGTAATTCGAAGACTCATTTATTTTCTTCTATTATCGATTCGGACAATGAAACGCATGTTTCATATGTTTTTTTTTGCGTTTACAACGGTACAAAGATCATCAATCAATAATACCTATCGGCGTGACGTAATTCGCAATTATTTTGAAATGACATTATTAGGCAAAATCAGTACCGGTGGAATAAATTAATGGTGCATAAGTATCTTGGTTTTACACAGATATGTAGGTCAATTTCTTTATAAAATTTTCATTTGGGATGCTGGTATGTGTACCGCCGACCCGGGAAACATAAATATATTGGATAACCAGTGGTTCGCTACGTTTGGTGAAGACTTAGTCGGGATGCCCGGATTCATAGAATGAGGTTTCCCAGGTCTTGGTTGCTGATCAGCGGATGCGCCTGTCCAACATCTGCATGGCGGGCCGGATCGGGAGAGGCCAGTTGAGGAAGGTACTTTGATTTCTCTAGCTGGGTTCTCTCGACCCCACCGCAGTGGAAGGAATGGATTCGTACGTCACTCCCGGACATACTGACTCCCAGATTCCTAATCATCCCTCACACCGTTTTTCTCCCCTACAAAATGACCCTCCACACAGCAATTTGATTTTTCTTACTTTCGATTTGATAAAATTTATTGTGTAACAAGCATAGATATTCTAATTGATAGTCCAGTCAATTAGGGAAAGGGTAACAAACCAAGTTGCTAGGAGCGCGAGAGCCTTCGGGAAGTGACCGCCTTCCGTTCTGTGATTTATCAATAAATGAATCAGACAGAAAACAGGCATTGTAATATCTCTATCCAGTCGAAAATAAATCTGTTTCTGAAATATTAGTCACTTTTACAATGGTGCGCAAATTGCTGACTGCGTCAAAATTTAACGACAAATCTCTTACCGGGAAAAAAAAGTTTGGGATTGTTTCCAAAATTGAATATTTTGTTATACTATCTAGTTAGACACTTTTACAAACGCGTTATAATTTACCATGCGCCAGCCAGGAGGTTCGTTTAAAAAATAACATTCAGTTCCTCCGCAAAAAACCCCAAATGGATTGCTCTTGTAAACCTTTGCCTTACTTTAGCAAACTTTACTTTTCTGCGCATAGTCTGGTCATTTTAATGTGCGCTCATCGGCGGTCACCGTAGAACTGATAAAGTTTAATCAATTCTCGAACCCTACTGGTGTCAAAAATATGTTCACGTGGTTTGCCTCCAGCTCGTCGAAATGATATCCAGATTATATGTTAGAGCGAGTCTATTAATTTGGATGTCTTTACTAAATCAGTTCAGCCATAAATCAAGTTAGCACGAATCAATTGAAGGCGTCGAAACAATGTACATAATAGAATGATGTTGCTATAACATTATGAAAGTAGGTATTCACATTTTCCATTCTCATCGATGGCGATGGCAAATCAGCACTGATCGTGACGACACAATATAAAATGAACAACGCAGTTTAAAAATGAATACATATACCAAAAGCTGGGATTATGTTATAAATTATCGTCTTAGCAAATTATGATTATAGATAGGTACTTTATCTCCATTCAAAGGTATTATGATTTCTCTAGCAATTGTCTAATAGTCTTTGAGTTATCGATGTAATCATATATTATTTTTATAATTATTTCACATCGGACTAAAAGCAGACTCGATGAGAGCAAGTGAAAAATTTACATACTCGTAGCATTGTCGTAATAAATTAGAAATGATGTTTGACACATTATCATATACTTTCAGAACAGCAAAAACATTTTTTTGTCCTATAAGTGCTCACAGATTTTCCTCATGGTCGTTTAATCCCAATCCAAGCGTGAACCGTGTCTGATTTCGTAAACTAAGAAAAATAATATGGTAATAAGTATTGTAATAATATATTGTAGTGGAAATAGTATTGTAATTGTAATTTTGCGTAATTTCCAAACAATTTAAAAATGTTAAAAAATTTGGGTACACATAATGTTATATTTTTGAAATGTCGCTTTGTTCGGACTGAAATATGAACAAAAAATTATTGTTATTTATTTTTGGGGTATTATGCCGTGTTGTGCTACTCTATTCTTTAGCTAACGTTTCGGACAGCGTTACAGGGTCAATCGTCTGGGCAGGTGTGTAAAGGAGATAGCGCAACCTTTAATTTAATTTATTCATTTGAAAAACATTACAAAAATGACATTTTAAAGCGTTTTCAAAAGAAAGACAATATTTAAGATAAGATAAGCAAGATTTAAACTAACAGCAACAAAGCTTGCCGTCTCGGGCGTCATTGGTGTCAAACATATTGATATTCAAAGTGATTCTATTTAACAACAATAATAATTATAATAATTTGTATTTAAGTAATTTGTACATTAAAGATTACAAATTTCTAATTAATTATAATATTTCATTTTGCAGCTAATTAATTATAATATTTCATATTCACTATATTTTTTCTAGTTTAATGTAGCTCCTACAATAATCTTGAACTTTCCAATTAATGTGGACTTTAGAGTTTCTGGTAGCGTGTTATATAACGTCATTCCCTTGTACAATAAACTGTTTTGCGTATTCGCTTTGTCCTTTTTTTAGCCTGATTTCCTTGCACTTCCTTTTGTTACGTCTGTGGATGTCCTTGTTGTAAACAATTTTATTTGAGAAATATTTTGGTAACATGTTGTTTAATGTTTTATGGATAAATATCATCGTGGTCAGCTATAATATCATATAAACTAATAGCAACAAAGCATAATGTCTAAATTGTGCGTTATTGGTGTTAAACATATTCGATGTGATTCTATTTAACAACAAGACAGCTTTAGAAAGACAAAACGGTGTAATACCCCAAAAAATTAACGATGCTACTTTTTTCCGTGAAAATCTAAAATCATATTTCACGAACAAACACAAATATTTATTTTGAAATCCGCTGAAAAACCCCAAACCTTGATTAATTAACTAGCTTTGTGGTTTTCAATTTCCTGTGTTCCTCACCGTTTTTTTGACAAACGTTATTTTTGTCTGAAATTAACTGTCTCAAATGCCTTCAAGTTCGTTCCAACAAAAGGTCAATTTGTCACGAGAACAAAGCGCCTAATAACGCGGACCGAAAATAGAGCAACCTTTAGGATTTCTAATGAACAGAAGGCAATGGACAGGTAGCGCCATTTTGACTGAGGATCCCAGGAGCGAAAGAACCGTAGGAGAAACTCGAGGAAATTACTTTCTTCTTTGGTTAATGTACCGAAAATTACTGCCTGCCGGGGGAAATGTTATTATTGTCGGGAATTTCAGCTGCCTTTTTGTCCAAGGAGGCGTGAGTTATGGATTTCATTACGCATGAAAAATATGCGTCATTGCTCCAGACTCCCGTGACGTAAAAACCTAATTGATTCCGGAGGGCGGAACATAATAATCGTAAGAGTGAACAATTTCTAGTATTTTCTGGCTATTATTACATTAAAGGGGTTCGGAACTGGGTAAAATTATGTTTTTTTTCCTACAGTCTCCGTTTAGTTCCGAATGTATAATTTATATTATGAGCTACAGTACTGTGCGAATTAGTATGAACACGTGATAATAATTAGCGCAATAATCTTGTTTATCGCAGTTGTATGCAGCATATTGTAATAGCGGCCATTTTGTGTTCTTATTCAATCATTCAATGAGTTACGAGGTACACCAAACTACAGATGCCTTAAATTTTGTAATTTTTTAGAATTACAGTTTTTTTTGCAGAGGTAAACTTAACTAAAGCTTTTTTGATTCTAATTTTTGAAGATGGATATTTCTCTTAAAAAACGCACTAAGATTGTTAATATTTCAAAGACAAAAAAAAACATACCTTGAATAGCCAGGTAACTCTCCGGATCTTAATCTAATTGAAAATCGGTTAAAGTAAGACAAGCACAACAAAACCAAGCTGATTGAGACAGTAATTCAGATATGGTTTAGAGACACGCAAATATCAGAAAGTTGTAAAAAACCTTGCTGATTCTATGCCAAACCGTGTACAAGAAGTAAAAAAAGTTAAGGGAGGACCCACTTGGTACTAAAAAAAAAAAATTGTAATTGTTTCTCTATTTTTTTCATCAATAAAGAATATTTATTATTTTTTCCAATTGATCACTTGTGTTCACATTAATTCGAACAGTATTGTATGTAGTCGATGTGTACCTACTTATGCCATGGGCAGCAATCTATAAAAGTGTGTCATATTGTTGAGATGTTATCCCCAATAAATGATAAGATTGTATTTCGTAAATAAAACAACAAAAAAGTTCCCAATGAAATACTTTATGAAGATAACGTTCTTCAGTTCTTAATACAATATACTATTATTAGATTATAAAATACAGCATTCCGATTCATGTTCATCCGGATAAAGGATTATTAATTAATTGAAATGTTTATCTATAATTCTTCGTCATCAGAATTATTGAACTGTTCATACCAGCTGAAGAAAAATAAAAGAACATTGTCGAATTGAAACGTGAATCAAAATTTAAATAGAAATGATACATTTTTCTACGCACATGTCTTTGGGCATTTTCAGGGTAAGGGGAAACACAGGCGGTTGTTCCTAACAATTTTTCATTTTACGCGAATTTAAAACGTAATACTATTCCGCTCTTCAAAATCTAAATTTTGCCGCCATCCCTAACTACGATCCTTTGGTGTTTTTAGTGAAGACGTCAATTTTTTTATTTATTTTTTATTATAAAGAAAAAGTTATGCAATATTACAGGAAATAAAATAAAATAAAATATTAAAAAAAAGAAAAGTCCCAATAAACTACTTTTAGATAGTTTGTCAATGGACGCTTTTACTTTGAAGCTTAAAAAATAAAACTTAGATATTATGCAGTTAGAAATTTTTTGTGTAAGAGTCTAATACAAACTATTTCTTTCGGAGCGCCAATTTTTCAATGTAATATTTGTTTTTACATTATTAGTACATATTTTGATTTTAGCAGGTAACATATTTAAGCAAGTAGGTATCATGTAGTCCAGTGTTCTTTGTCCGTATTTGTTTAAGTGCTTAGGTACGATTAGTCCTTCATTTAACGTAAAACGAGTATCGTAAGGTAAGTGTGGTCCAGTCTATTTATGTATACAGGGCTATTCATATGCTGAAAAATAATTTTATTCCACAGAATTGCTATTACTGAGAGAATTTTGAGATTCTGGTAAAAGTACGGAACATTATGCCTTTGTTCGCATAAACTTTTACGAGCTTATAATTTAATTAATGCATTTTGAACTGATTGTATATGATTTACATTTGTTTTACAGGAAAGTCCCCAAGCTGCTAGTTAATAGGTATATTCGAAAAAAAATCGGTTGAAAAACATACCTACAGATTACTTACGTTATATAAAAAAAATATTAAGAAATCTTACGAACACGTTAAAAATACGTTCAGGAAAAAAAGCAAATAACCAAAATCAGAATTCGTTAGCAAGTCATACGATTTTTAGTTCATTGTTACAGGAAATGCTTTTCCTGGAAATGCGGAATAACCATAATATATAACAATGTTTATACCGGAAGCTAGTTTTTCTATACTTTAAACAATATTTTGGACGTTGGAATTTCTCGTTACTCAGCACACTGATGTTCGTAGAACTGAATTGGTGTTAATATTTAAGTAGAATAGATTGTTATTATTTTAATATTTAAAGAAGTAATAATTTAAACAAGTAAATAAATTGGTTTTCTTTTAACAAACTTTTTCTGAACATCAATAAGTGTCATTCGATAAGATTTTACAGAATAAGTCAACCAATAATTCATCCGTATGTACTTGATAACTCTACCATTACCTCTGTCGAAGAAATTAATGACCTGGGCATAATTTTTGACTCTAAATTAAATTTTATATCCCATATAAATACAATCAGTAACAAAGGAATGAAAATGCTTGGCTTCATTCTTCGAAATTCTAGAGGTTTTAGGAATATTTCAACTTTAAAACTTTTGTATACATCCTTAGTACGTAGTCCAGTCGAATATAACTCCTCGATCTGGTCCCCCCATTTTAAAATACATTCAGATACAATCGAAAAAATTCAACACAAATTCCTAAGACACATAAATTTTAAACTCGGTATTCCCATTGAAAACATAAACTATAATTACTTTATGAAAGAATTAAATTTAATAAAACTCTCAGATCGAAGAATTATATCTGACTTAATATTTATGTTCAAAATTGTAAATGGTAGAATAGACAGTCCTGATTTAACTAAGCTCGTCGACTTTCATGTACCCACTAGAGCAACTCGCTCCAAAATCCTATTTAAATGTAACAACACCAGGACTGAGTACATGAAAAACTCGCTTGTACCTAGGTTACATGAAGTTAGTAATAGATACGCAAATGTGGCGGATCTATTTAACTGCACGGAAGCTAGGTACAAGAAGGCTATTCTATCAAATATTTTCAATCAATAAGTATAAATTTTATTTTACACTAGTATTATATGTAATTGTAGCTCCTTGTGTCACTTCTCAACCAAATGCCACAACTAACTTATTCTCTCTCTTTTATTATATCTTATGTACAACTGTGATATTGTGACATGTAATCTGTATTTATGGTATATTTATACCGTTAATGTTAATAAAAAATATATATTAATCTTCAATTTGATTCAGGCCTAAAGGATAACAGAACATCTTCAGTTTACGCCCATTGTAGCAATCATACAATATTCATAAATAATACGGGTAGTATGAGAATTAGTACACGAAAGCCCAAGAGTAGGTAGTAATTTTAATAGTCTTACCGGTATAATATATTGTCCTTTGTTTACCGCAGAATATTGTATGTAATTGGGCAACCCACTAGGTAAATCTCCATTTAATAATGTTATTACTTCTCTGTACACTTTTAGAAAGGCTTAAACGACCGAGATTTGTATCTAAAAATATAGAAAAAAATATAACATTGACATATTTAACACATCATTCACTAAATATAAACAAGTCATCGTAAAATTTATATCAGAAAGAAGAACCACAAATTTAATAATTCCAACTGCATAGCTCTGCTTCGAATTATTTCACATGTATTGCACTTTTCCCAGTCTACAGTTTTTCCATCTTGCATGGTGGAGTATTTTGTTTTTATTTCAATTTGTTTTTTTACTCTATTTTTGTTTTAGATTTGGTTATGATTTTGATTTTGATTTTGATTTTGATTTTGATATTGATTATGATTTTTATTTTGATTTTGATTCTGATTTTGATTTTGATTTTGATTTTGATTTTGATTTTGATTTTGATTTTGATTTTGATTTTGATTTTGATTTTGATTTTGATTTTGATTTTGATTATGATTTTTACGGTGCTCCAGATTTTATGTCCGGGTTAAATCTTTCCCAAATGAAAGACTAAACCCTTCCACACACTTTTCCACAAATGAATATCTAGTAAATTAACGCAATGTAATTGCACTATATAAGAATAAAACAATACAAGAACAATACGTCAATCCACCAGAAACATAATGGGAAAATATTTCACCGACTCCAGATATTTTCATATCAGAGGGTTCGGCTCTGATGAAATCCTAACTGGTCCGATAAATCCTACTGATCCCTCAATATAAATATTTAAAAAATCTTTCGTAATCCTGCAAGTATTTAAGATGACCGACTTTTGCATTTTTATGTACAAATTTTTTGACAAATCTAATACGCCTAAATTTTGATTTTGATTTTGATTTTGATTTTGATTTTGATTTTGATTTTGTTTTTGTTTTGTTTATCATTTTGTTTTTTATTTTGTTATGCACATTTAGATTTAGATGTTCTTTGTTTTTAAAAAAAAAATATGTAAAAGCTCAGCTGGGCGTGAAATTCAAAATAAATAAATAAATAATGACACCTACTTCTGTTAAAAAAAACCATTGGACATGAAATTTCATAGCTCGATTGCTTATAACAGAAATACCGTTGTAAGCAAAAAATAGTAACAAATATTATAAGCAATAATTTAATTAGCCTGAAACACTCATCTACATTGAAAAAATCTCCCGAGAAAAGATACATGCCGCCGACGGGACTTGAACCCGCGTCCTTCTGATTTCCGGTCAAATGCTCTGACCACTGAGCTACATCGGCTTATCTCCTACCCGCCAAATTATTCAATGTACACTAGTGTTTCATTCAACAATTTCTGCTTATTACATTTTTCCACCTCAATTAAAAAATTATAAAAAAATAGTAAGATACGTTTTTAGATTTTCACGGCCAAAAGTATTTTCGTTATTTGTTTTTGGGATGTTATGCCGTGTTGCGCTACCTCTTTCTATAGCCAACGTTTCGGACAGCGTTGCAGTGTCCATCATCAAAGAAAGAGGTAGCGCAACATGGCATAAAACCCCGAACACAAATAACGAAAATAAAAATATTAACTTTAACCTTATTTTTAGGATTGGGTAGGATACTTTCTTCCACAATAAACACACCGACAGATTTGAACTGAATTTTTTTTTTACAACTTTCACATTAACATGACTGGACACTTAAAAAAAAGCTACAACCCACACCTGGAGACCTAGTTTATTCGATCATTACCATAAAAAACCGTAACTGGCCTTTCTAAAACAATAAAGCACCTCTTGACAAGACAGTTTCGACCCAAGCGCCATCTGGACGCTCAATGGAAACCTGTATTATCGACATATACCCTGTCGGTAACTAAAACATATTAAGACAGATAGAGGGCAGTAACTATACCTCATCATTTATAAATATATAGACTTATGATTGCCGATAAAAAAGGCTATGCAAATATTGCAAATTCCATGATGCTTGAGTTCCCCGTTCGAGTTTTTTTTGCTGATTCACGCAATCAAATTTTTGCTATTCTCCGTGTTCCACGCTCATGTTATATATTATAAGAGGTTCATTAAAAACTTAGCATAATATTTAAAGATTTAATTTTTTCATTAGTGATTCATAAAAAAATGTCGCGATGAATTTCTTATTTTTGTGCTTTTAAATTTCGTTCGTATAAACACAACTTTATTATTATTATTTCTCCGCTCACGGTCAGCTTTTCTATTCTTCTGTTGTAAATAAAATGCACTGATTTTGAATTTACACTCTTTTATATTTAAATTGTTTAAACTAAAACGATAATTGGAACATGTTTCAAATGAATAAGCGCTATTAATACCTAGACATATGCCTAACGCCTCTTATATCTACGTTATCCGTTATCCCGACTAGTAAACGTAGGTAAATCATAGGTAAAGTTACGTTTGCACAAAGTTTCGCGACACGAACGTGGAATACGCTATATGATAGGTACCTATGTAGTAATTTAAATCCCCATAGCATGCAATATTTGAGGTACCTACTTCAATTACCTCAAGAATCGAAATATAGAAATAACATACCAAAAAGAGCCTCCACAGAATATCCCCAAAGATAACGCAGGCCCGGATGGAAATTATTTTCCTGGGGGCATCCTATGTGGAGTTAATGTAAAAAAGGCTATTTTTTTTTAGATATTTACATATTTTAAAAACCAAATGTTTGACGTTTTGTGAAACAATTTCACTCCCAAAATATTAGCAGTACGTTGAGTTGAGTTATCATATGGCCCATAGTGGAACAGCCGCTAACCCCAAATGGAAATATTTAGCCGGCCCCCGTTTTGCAGGAACGCTACATTTATTCAAAGGGATTAGAGGTTTGCGATTTAGAATGCGAGGATTTACTATGTGCGGAATGGTAACTCGAAGGATTAAGATAATTGTAAGGGATGCAGCCAAAGCTTCAAAATATATGCATAGTGTAGTGTATGAAATGAAGCGTGAAAGTATCTTGGTACAGGTGCTTATTTGAGAGCTGCCAATTAGCCAGAGAGGATGAATCACGCATTCATTCCTTTCTATCAGCATCGCAAGCATTTTGTCTCGCTTGCGCTCGTCCCCTTTCATGCATACTTTACACATTGTCACTATTATAGTCGATAGTAGGAAGCTCACATCACTTTTCCGAAATCGTCTTAAGGACTAGAAATCTGTCCTTATTTCAGTTTTCACGTTTCTATTATTTTTTTTCTGAACGAAGGTACTTACCTAGATTCTAAGCGATGCATCTGCATAGTAAAACATAACCATTGCGGGTTACTTGTTAATATATTTGCCACGATGTTTTTGGTCTAAAACCATGTAAAAATGTACCTAAATGTAACCCAGTATGATTTTGAAATATAAATGTAACCCAGCTTTTGCTGCTGCGTAGATGTTCTCTTGTTGCAAAGCTACCAGCATTTTGTAGCGTATTTCTGTGCGTACCTACACTTGTGGCGAATACGTCTGAAATATCTGGAAGGCTTCAGAAATACGCCACAAGTACCTAAAATTAAAAGAGACCACAAACCGGACAATTTTTGGAAAAAAAAAACTACACCGGATTCGGACTTTGTGTCTGAGATCCAAAACATGATAATAACAAACTAGATTTTGTAAGCCGGTCACTAAGTTTGCCAGAATGCATAACAAGGAATTAAAAAAAAACTACACTCTAATCCAGAAATATGTCCAAAAAAGTACAATATACCTACATATATATTCAACATCCATCATTCTGCCTTATAAAAGGTGCACAGTAAATATAAAACACGTAAAGAAATGTTCACGATATTTCGGAGAAGACTTTCTATGTTGTTGGTACAGCAAAGGGCAACCGCAACTTTCCCGAGCCCATTTTAAGTATCAAGTTACGCGAAGATTCAACTCTTTAATTTATTTTATTTATTTACATTATTAGCAGTATTTATAAATTCATAATACGACAGTATTAGTAATATTTATTACCAATAAAATAACGAAATTCAAATTTAAGAATATATAACAATATGACTAACAAACAGTTTTGATAAAGTACCTACATCTTCTTACAGCTTCAAAAAGTGTTTTTTTATGCAATATTTCCTTGGATTACATTTACATATGGAATGGTTATAAATAATAACTTTAAGAGAAAGTAAAGTAATTAAATTCAAACTACTGAAAGCAAAAAAGGAAATGTAATTAAAAAAAAATAATAAAATATTATGTTTTCTGTTATACATATTCGATCGATTGTTATTTTTTAAAGAATGTTATGAATTTAATGAGTTTCCTGTTAAAGAGATCGATGTCTGTTCATAATTTAAAACTCTACGTTATGGTCTTGCTTTTACAATATTCATTCCGACAACATTGAAAAGATTCAACATAAGTTCCAGAGGTAAATAAACTATAACTTGCATATTCCCGTACGAAAAATTGATTATAATTACCTACTGGATAAAATGACCACATTAAAACTTAAATTAAAGAAGGGTAATTGATTTAATAATATTACATAAAATACTGCATTATAAAATTTACTGTCCTGAATTTTGGTTCAATTAACCAACATCCATATTCCCAAAAGATCTGGCCGACATTTACTACACTTTTACTTTAACAACACCAGGACACTGTCTTACCAAAATTCCCCGATTCCGAGACTACACAGTCTCGGAAAAAATTCTGATTTGGGAGATAATTTCACCTTAAAAATAACCAAGTGGAAACATTGTTTAATCCAATTATTTTATATATCTAGACACAAATAGACGTGTGTTAGTTGACGTGATTTTTGTTTATATTGAGTTTCTATCTATGTGTGACTTCTTATCATTTTTACCAATGTACGAATATTTTATTTTATTATTTGCTTTAGTTGTTACATTTTTTACATTAAATTATATTTTCCTTATTGTTTTAATTTTGAAGTATTTTAAATAACTGTGTTACTCAACTGATAAACTAAAATGTTAAAGCCCGTTAGGGCGCGTAATAAATAAATAAATATTCCATTAAAGTGCTACAGCTTCTTTTTCAGTTTCAAGATAATTAGGAATAATAATCCGGAGATCGAGTAGGTACCTAACTCTCAATGGACATTTAAAATGAATACTCTGTAGTAGTAATGGGCAATCAATGCAATTGAGAAATATCTTATAAAGCATCACTAGGTATCTAATATTTCGGCATTAATCAAGAGTTTTAAGATGTTTTAAGTTTGTTTTAAGGTCTAAGGCATTGGCTATAGAAGCATAGAAGGAGGTAGCGCAACATGGCATAACACCCCAAAAACTAACAAGAAAAATTGTTTTAAGGTCGTTTAAACATTCTAAATTTTTCCTGCATAGGAGAACATAGAGAAAATAGAATTAATTGTATATGTGTTCTCACATGGGAACACCTCAGCACAGGTTCGCCTAGTGAGGTGTTTACAAAACACTACAACTTACCAATTTACATACAGTTACAGATTATTAACATTTTTTTATTTGTTATTACTGAAACTTATTATCTATGTAAACCAATGTAACTAATAATGTGTAAAACGTACGTTCAAGTATAGAAATAAATAAATAATACATAGGGTTACTACTTTTGATCAATCAACCAAAAATTGTAATTGAAATAAAATAAAAGTCATATCTCTGTCACATAATGAGGAGCGCCGACGTTGATGGAGGTATGGTAGACACACTTCTTGCATCGAAGTGAATCTGATTGAAGATTGCCAACCTCTGAGTGACTGCCGAATTGACTTTTTGCTGTATTAAAAACTGTGGTAAAAATTTGCAATTAATACATTTTTAAGGAGTAAGCAACACCTTACCTAATATTGTTCTTTCATCAATTTCAAAACCAAATTCAGAATTTACAATCCTTCTTGTAATTTGATCAGTATAATATGGGTTGATTTAATTCCAACGTCAAATGCTTTCGGAATGATACGAGATGCGAGTATGCTTGAAATGATATTCTTCAGGCGGAATAATACTTATCGAATATTGGTTCAGTCGTACTTACTCGTATTTACATAATACATTACCCGCACAAGCATTTTACCCAAAATAATGAGGTTTTTGCTTCACTTACGATAAGTGGTGGAATGTGAGAAAATGAAAGAAATTTGTGGAACGCTTTTTATTCATGAATATCCCGAAGAGTTTCCAGGTATTTATTATACAGGGTATTAAGGGACGTACTTGACTTACCAGTGACATTATTTGGAGTAAAAAAAGTAAATGAAATTTTAGAGTCCGGTGACTTTTTCATTACTTTTCTTTTTTAAAATTTTTATCTCCAAAATCGAACAAAAAAATTTTCTTCCGCATATCGTCACTGATTACTCAGCCGAGTAACAGACTAACTGTCCAACATCTACCATTTTTTAAATGTTTTTGTAGATAACCAAAAAAAATATCAAAAATGTCACTGAGTCCAAAATTTTAATTACATTTCTTACTCCAAATAATGTCAGGAATCACTGGTTAAAGTAAGTCAAGTACTTCCCTTAATACCCTGTATAAATAATACCCACCACAAAAATATAATTTCCTTGACAAAAGCTGTGCAATTTAGTCAAGAAGGTAGATTTTTTTTCGTTTAATTTCTTGAGATTTACGTGACCACTAATTTTTATTTAAAGGTTAAGGGTTATTACACCTATACATATATTTTTAAGTAAATACTATGAAATATGGACGTGTTCTTATTCTTTATCCTTTACACTAAATTGATTTTATAAAATAACTTTCTTTCTTGAAATCTTCGTAAACCTAAAAAGTTTTTTTAAGGAGTTGATAATAGTGTCAGTCAAATTAACAGATTATTAGTCTTTTTGTATAAAAAACTACCTATGATTTGTCTTTCGGGGTTAAGGACTTTAGTATTTTTGACAAAGGAAAGTTAGCAATTAAAATCTCTGAATCTTTTCTTGTTTGTCCCGTAGGCGTTTCTATACCATACGTCCAATTGCGATGAAACTTTGGTGAGTTGATATGCGTGCGAATAGGTGGCGCGTGAATTATTTGAAAAACGTGTGTGAGAGCGGCAGTGACGAAAGGAGAGGAATTCAGGAAGCAGGGAGGGGAACGAAGGAAGGGAAGGGAGGACTAGAGAAGGGGCGAAGGCGGGGAAGGTGGAAGGAAAAGGGACCGGTCAGTGGCTGAGTGGGCATCGCGTTTGGGTCCGACCCAGGAATCCCGAGTTCGATTCCTCGGCTGGCTTAGTCCTCCATCACGGTCCAAGCAACATTTTCCGCTTACTGTGGTGGTAATAGATTTTCATATATAGTCAGTTTATTCGTAACCCTCGAATGACTGTATTTCTATAAAAAAATAAAAAAAAATAAAAAAGGGGAGGTGAACGGGACGCGGGAGGGGAACGGGGACGCATGGGAGAGGACTCGCAAAGTAGGGGTGTGGAACGGGGGAGGGACAGAGGGAGGGATTGCAAAGGAGTCATATTAGCGGTAGGTAATAGCAGAGGGTAAATTTTCGATAATCCATGCTTCTTACACGGACACCAGACGGAAAAAACAAAATGTATTTTGCATCGAAAAGCATTTCAATAAACAGAATTAAAACACAAACACTTTCTTTCTTTGAGTAGCATTGAACGCATGCCGGGTCCTCTCTAGTCAGATATATACTTCAGGGGTAAATAAAAGGAAAATATCGTATTACAAATTGATTTATTAACATTCTTTTACAGTTAAACAATATATATCCGCATGTGAAATAAATTGATAAACTTTGGAAAGTCTGGATTTTTATTTGTGTTTTTCGATAAATCATGCCAGGTGATTAAAGCTTTATTCCATTACTTACTCGAACATCCGAGAGTGGTTGAATTAAGTATTATATTTCCGGATGAACAGCAAATAAAATATTTCTATAATGCTTAGAATGGATGCTCCAAAGAACACTGCGGCCGTACCACCTATAAATACTGAAATAATGGTTAAAAAAACAATATATATTTATCATTCTGATGATAAGTTCAATGAATAGGTAAACTGATATATGTGTGTTAGGGGTGTGTCGTGCTTGAGGTAAGCTAAACTTTACCTTACTTCTGTTAAATTGATCAAACATTTAAAAATTCGAAATTCTTTCTTAAAAAGATAATCAATTTTAATGGCTTTTCTGCGACATATAAGTCGAACAGTCTATTGTAAATTAGTGACAACCTTTTTTTAAAATCGGCATAAATCAGAGTTAGATCTTTATTTTTGTGTCGAAAGTTAACTCCCAGACACCTTTTTGCGAGATAAGGCTTTGTTGGTTTTCAAAATAAATTACTGAACGCCTTGAGCCGAGCGACTGGAGTGAATCCGTAGCAGGTGTAGTGAATTGAGCGTTAAATCGCTGGGCCGTTTTAAGAGTGTCGGTGACCAAAGTAGCTCAGTAGTAGGAGTCTTCTTTGGAACAGGAGATTAGGCGTTATGGGTATCAAACTACGCGTATCAACCTACACAACCCAAATGGCACTTCTAAAGTAGTTCTAAAATAGTTTAGAGTATATTATGAGGCTAACGGGAGTGGATAGGGGAAGGAGATGAGCAGCGGAAGGTGGTGAAGAATTTGATTATTAACATCTGGTCACCGAAAACGGTTAATGCCATTTCAAGCAACTGATTTCTAGAAGGTTCTCTTTGAACATGGATTATTTCTGCTCAGTGGGTAAGGTAAGATAAATGAAAGATATATTTACCTACGTGGTCCAAGGGTGATCTCACCACTATCCTCCTGTCTCTTACGGTTGGTATAAATTCCACGTAAATTGATATCAAACTTCCACGATCTATTAATTTATCTGTTAACGTGCCAGTATTTGGTCTGAAAGTATAAAACATACCTATATATATATAAAAAAACTGTTTTCTGTGGTTGTCAAAGGAGAAAAATAACCACCATGACCATCATGTAATGTAAAATTCAGAAACCTCCTTGTGTAGTTGGTTAAAAAAAAAATTTGATCCACTCACGAAAAAATCATAACCAAAGTTCGTGCTTCATTTTATTTTGAGAACTTCAGTCAAAGATATTTAAATGTTTTTACGACCAGTTTATAAAGCACAGGGTGAATTTGATAAATTTAGGCAACTTTTCTAAAAATTTCTCGCAAATAAAATTAAAGAAAAAATATTACGAAATTTTTTATTCATATATTTACTTGTTTTGAAGTAAAACAACTTCGTATTCTGGCTCTTGGCACGAAGGAAGACATTTACACTGAAAATCGAAATCATCTTCGTCGCCTCTTTCTGAAAAAAAAACAAACTTTTCTTATTTCCAAGTAATTTATGAGCTACCTTCACAAACTTATCATTCTTATCAATGAACCCATAATTTTATTATATTTTTTGAAGTCAGCACCTAAATATCTCATTCGTCTTCCAAGAAGATTATTTGGGTGAAATTCCAAACCAATAATACTTCTTTCGAAACTTTTCGATGGCTCTGACGTATTTTTACGTAGAATTGTGTGAAATGAATATTCGAGTGCTTTGCAATCAAATTACTAAAAAATAATTTATATTTTATACCTACGAGAAATATTTGTAAGGCAAATTAGGCCGTTTATGTCACACATTGGTTCTCGATCTGAAAAAAATAAATTAATTACCTACATGCCTCGTTGGTAGGGTAGTTTTACAAATTAATGTTTATTTTCGGAAAGAAATAGCCATAGTCATAGCATAAAAAAACCTGTGCCAGAACAAACAATGTCCAAAAAATTATTTTTTTTTTTTTGTACCGGCGCAGGTTTTTTTCACTTTCATTAAAGTGATGTGAAGATATTAAAAACTCCACTGGCTTTGGTTCGAACTTAACATACTAGAGGGAGGAAACAAAAATTTCACTTGGCTTCGGAACTAAGCGTATTGACTTTATTATAGGAAACCTACAGTTTATGCTATTGCCATGCAGAATAGTCTACACACCAATCTGACGAAATGTGCACAATGCATCAAAAGACATTCCTTCAGCATTTGTGCTGAGAATGAGAAAAGCTTTTGGCAGTACAAAAAGTACGGCACATAATAACCATAAATGTCTTGTAGCGCGGCAACACTGAAACCTAGGTAACAAAACCCAAGTTCCGCTGAGTCGACACAATCTGTGTCCTTCGAGATCATTCCTGCTGGTACTTCGATTTCGATTGGTCGCAACGCGCATCTCGTAGTTTTACCCTTGTTAAGTTTATTATAAGTTATTGCCATATATTTAAAAATGTGAAGTGATAAAATGTAATCAAATTCAGTTCAGTATAACTATAACTTCTTCTCATTTACTGCCCGTAATATAATAGTCAAAAATAACACCGGATGGCGAAGGTAAGCTGTAATTCGCCAACATGTGGGATATATTAATTGTCCATACAAGCCTGTTATAACACTCTAGTCAGCCCACGGACGTACAAAATATATGGACTTGCCCTTACGTGATAAAAGCGTGTTATTTCCCCCTCCCATTGGAACCATTTTTCGGAACCGGCTGGGCTTGCGAGAGCCTCGCGTTAATCTAAAAAATGTGACGCCATCATTCTTGTCCGGACCAGTGTCGAACTCTTATCGTACATTTTACGCACGGACGTTGTATGTCTATGGAACACATACTATGGCATCGAGATACATGGCGACGCGAAACACAAAGCCGCTGTTTATTGGGGTAAGTAAATCATGAAACATCTGTAAAAGTGTCTACGGAAAAAAAAAATTCGACTATGAAAATACTCAGAACCTTACTTTGCGAATTTGGACTTGACACATCTGCTCATAACGTGGCATGCAATTCGCGCTCCCATATAAAAAGGTCTATTCATTCAAATGCAGATTTTACTTTCAAGAACTAAATGGTGATATTATAGTGCGAGGTGCGTGTTAGATTGATTTATTAGCGAATCACAAGTCTCTTTCCTCTCTTCGTCCCGCCATAGTTGGTTTTTACCCCTCATCTGTAAGTTCTCGTCTAGCTATTTGTATGTCTATGAATCAGCCTATAACAGTAACTGCGTTTACTCCCCCCTATAACTAAGTTCTCTTTTTGAACTAGTAGTTCCTTTCAAATTGACCGGTCAGTGGTTGAGTGGGCATCGCGTTTGGGTCCCACCCAGGCGTTCCGTGTTCGATTCTTCGGCTGGCTAAGCCCTCGATCACGACTCAAGCAACATTTTCGGCTTACTGTGGTGGTAGTAGGAGATTTTCAAATATTGTTGGGTTATTCGTAACCCGGGAATGTTTGTCTTAAAAATGTAAATACCGTCTAAACAGCATCCCAAAATATTAATAGCGGTTTAATTCAGTGGCTTCCCATGGAGTTATATATTTTTAAAAGTATTTATACCTATTCTGGGCAGCATGTGATGGGTGCAGTTGCATTCCTGCAACTGACGTAGGGCCCTGCAGTGCACGATGCAGGTGGAGTAACTGTACCGGGAGAACATGAACGGTAGAGAAGGGAGCTCGTGACCGTAGCGACAACCACGCTTTTGTACGTTCACTTTCAATACGTCATCATCGTTCATTGTCTCTTCGACCTGGAAAATTTTACAGCTTTGAAAATCTGTCATGACACCAAATAAACAACTATAAATAATAACGAAACATTTTTTTAAAAATAGCGATCTTTTAAATTAATTTTTTTATTAATACTTACAATAATTATAATCATTTATTTTGTTATTTAGACTACTTATTTTCACTGTTTGTTCTTAAAAGTTTTTTTATTATCTAAATGAAATTTTATATTTACTTAAATAATTTTTATATGTAATTTTGTATATTTATTTTTATTTTTAAGCAATTAATCACCTCTACTTTTTAATATTTTATCTTTGTTCTAATTTATTCTAATTTGTCTATACTTGTTTGTCATTTATTTTTAAAATTAAAATCTTGTCCTGATGAAGATAACATTGTTATTGAAACATTTTGATATTGTTAATTATATAGTGGTTTAAACGAATTATTTATTATTAATTATAACTAAAAATAAACCAGAAAGTTTTTTACGAAGTTAGATTTTTAGTGCAAAGAGAAAATATTTACTGTTCGTTTCTGAAATTCATTAAAAGGGACGGAAAAACTGAAAAAATGTACAAATGTGAATCATGCAAGAATGTGTGTAAATGCAGAGTTGTTTGCATTCCATTCGCTCTACCTGCGAATAAATGGAACGGTAGAAGTTAGTTAAACCTTGTTCTACAGGTATTTCAACGGGAGATGCTCCGAGGCACCAGCGTCTTTGATCCCTTCGATACTTGTGCTTAGTCGGAAAACAAGAGCAAAGCGCGTCATGTCATGAAAATGGGTCGTTTCGACGACTACCTCTTGTGTTCAACATCTCAGCTGTGGAACGATTTGACGGCCTTTGGTTTTCCCCACTCTTACAACATGGGTCTTTTCAAAATATTGAACACATAAGAGTGAACATGGGTTTTGAAAAAACCCGGTTCACTCCTTACTCTCCTCAAAAATACCATCTACACAGCATCATCGTGCAGGTAACATTTATAAATGTACTTCTACTAATTACCATATAGAGAAAATTATGACAGTTATTTCAATAAATTGTTACTATAAAACAAATACAATAAGTACCACGTTTTAGGTATAACTCAAAATACTCTCTATGAAAATAATATATCACAGTAGAATAATTTCAGCTCCCTTGGGAATAATGAAGTAATATAGAATAAACATTCAACTATTTTGTTTTCGTTTTTGTTTTCTATTTTTTACGAATTACACAATATTAAATACGAGTATGTTACTGTAAAAAAAGGTAAAAAAAAAAAATTTATGTAAATTGGTTAACGCTAAGATTTACTAGTAAAAACTAAGAAATCCGTTTGAGACCAAAACTCGAGACATAAGGCCTCTGAAGATGGACAGTGAGATCTGTCCGAAACGTCAGGAGTTAAAAAGTCCTTTTAAGGACCACGTTACGCGGGTAAGCCGCGAAAATTGTTCTACATCTTACACCCGTGAAAACCTTAACCATAACATATATATATTACATTAGCTCCACACAAGAAGATCTGAGGAAAATAATTCCCCTCAGGGCCTATGTCATCTTTGGGGATGCTGTGTGGAGGGTTAGGAAAGGAAGAAGAGGAAGTTCTGGGAAGTAAAATGGTATTAGGGGTGGGTAGGAATCTGAGGGTCAGTGTATCCAGAAGTGACGGATGTATGAATCCATATCTCCTACTACGGAACATGACGATTTTCTGAGAGAGTACGGTTGAAGAAGTCAAAGGGACTCCTTCAAACATTCTCTTCCGATAAGGCGTGTCATTCAGCTGGTGAGCAGACGTGTCCGCCGCCAACACCCGAACAAACGTCACCCCATGAACCCGGGCACCAAACCACTTGGGGTGACCTACGTCACCCCAAATGTATTAGTTATCCAATAATGGTAGGCGTAGCAGTACTCATACCCGCCTCCCAAATGAATCTAAATCATTTTCAAGAAAAATACATCAGTCACAGTTAAGGGCATTTAACTGTGTTCATATAGCTCAATATCGATTTTATTTCATTCCAAATTTGCTTTAATTTATATCTAGATCCAAAAATGCTGAAAGGCGTGATGATAAAACTATTAAAATTATGTACTTTTTGTAATTATGTTTGGATCATAAGTATTTATCATTCTTTCAGTAATGTCTAAGCAAAATAAGAATGTAAAAACCGACCAATTTTCGTCAAAAAACACATGTACGTATATATTTTTTAATGATTTTATTTAAACAAAAATTAAAATTCTGTAACTTACGTTTTCCAGATAATGTATTGATTTATTTTACTGCATGATTATATGATTTGAAATGGGTGTAAACAAATCTGCCAACGACCTATATGGTATAACCTGGTATATATTGTGGAAAAGAGTCAATGGTCTAAAATCTGATTTAAAAATGACTTATTTCTGGTTTTCTCTCTTTATACCCTCTTAATAATCAACCAAAAACTAATATAAAGGTATGCATTACTTTATTTTTCTATCTTAGCAATAAAATATTTCATGGCTTAAATCAGATTGACCCTTTACTAGCTTCATAAATCAAAAACCTGCCATACCACATTCAAATAACAAATAGGAAATTAATAGACCCAATGAAATTATATTATTTTTACCATGAGAAGCTTCTGGCATCAAGTGAACCATTAAAGCCTTTGATATATGGGATCGGGTTGGTAATTTATAGCAATCACTAGCATGTGGCTGATGTAACGATTTGAACTTTTGCCAAGACTCCCAGAGCATTCGAGATGAAAACCGGGCCATAGAATTGAAAATTTTATTCGCTGTTTTTCCAGACCTCAATGGCGTTATTGATGAATAGGATGCGGAATGTCATTGATTAATGCGATGTGGAGTTCGGAGAGGTACGGAACTCGGTGAAATATTCAGTATTTGGTAGAAATATTACTGAAATATTGGATATTTTGCAGGTTTTCATAACGTTTTGATGGAAAATAAAGTATGCGCACTGTTTATGTTTTGTTATTATTGGATTCCGTAAAAAAGTTATAACGTCCCGGAGCCGGTGGAATTTTTTTATTAAAAAAATGTATATGTAATATATATTTTTTTTAAATGAAAGACAAACATTCCCGGGTTACGAATATCCCGACAAAATTTTAAAATCTCCGACTATTACCACAGTAAGCCGAAAATAATTCTTGAGTCGTGATGGAGGACTTAGCCAGCCGAGGAATCGAACACGGAACTACTTACATACTTTTTAAAATTAAATTCAAGGGAAGTAACATTTCCACTGGCTCCGGGAATTTACTTTTGTTGAGGGAGACACTTTCATCTCTCCAGCTGGACTTTCTCAACCCAACGCCTTATGAAACCGCTGTGAAAGGAATGGATTTGTACGTCTGTCACTCCTCCTAACACTGAACTCCAAATTCCTACCCATCCTTCATACCCTATTCCTTCCCAGAACCTTCTCTCCACCATTTCCTCATTACTTTTCATACAGCATCACTAAAGACGACATAATCCCACAGAGCCTCCGAGTAAAGCAATTGTAATAATTGGAAGATTTTGAATAAAGGATAAAAACGTGGCGTCCGTTGATGACTTATTTAGTTACATACCACCTTACCTTTAGCCTCAGCATGTATTCCGATGCAAATATAATGTGAGCATCAATTCCATTTATAAACTTATCAAAATTACTAAAGAATACATCGTCGGGTGAGTGTACGTCAATCTGAAAGAAAAAAAGAGTTTTCTGTCTGTCTTTTCAAAAATACTTATATCGGTTGTCTGTCTGTGTTAATCTGGTTCAATCAACTCAAATTTGCTTGTATTTAGTGCCATTTTCAACATTGGGACCGATTGTGCGAAGAATTCAGACAAGCAGCTCTGCCAACCTATAAAATAATATTTTATAGAGAATTATTTTAATTATAATAGATTTTTCAAGATCATCTGTTATTTTTTACGGGTTTCCGCTAGAACGAAATAAAAATGGAAATAGCATTTTCATAACTCTAATATATAATATTAATACTGTCCCATACAATAAGTAAAAGCCCCCCAAAACATTAAGTATTTAATAAAATACATATTTTACTAAGGTAGGCATGGGTAAATATTAGTAGAACTTTTACTAGGAGTGCAATTATTAACGTCTTAATGTGGCGATGAACAATAAATTTATTTTTCTTTGCATATTTTGAAATAAAAATGCGCATGTGAATGCTCAATGACTACCTACTCATAATATGTAATACAACATAAAAAAGTAAAACCTCAAATTGTAATATTGTCTTCATTTAATTAAAAGTATATGCATACATATACAATGTAGACTATTGCGCTACGGAGATTATCAAATTTTATAAATATTATAATAATAAACCAAATATAAAAATAAACCAGGAATTTAAGCCCATTTTTTTTCAATGCCTACATTCATAACTTCTGTATTTATAGTAGTACCTTACCAATGAAATATATTACGTAGGCGATATTATTTTAAATAAACTTTGTGCAATGCACATAACATCACACACTGAGGAAAGGGCTTGACTATCGATGGCACAGACATGTAGTGTGAAAGTTTTTCTTGCGTGACAGGTTCCTAAGTAAGTTTTGAAACCAACTTTGTGGAGTTAAACATATTCTATAGATAGATAGGATCGTAGTGTTGTTTCAAATTTACTATTTCTTAGATTTTCAACCGAAATACTTTTTGCCAAAGTAGGCATTAGCGCGAATTATTAATTTTACTAATATGCAATCCCAAATCTTTTCCACAAGATGCCATCAAATTTATAAAGAAAATTAGAAAAAGGCATTAGGATGATTTAAAAAGGTTTTTTATAAAATATTAATCTAACATTTGCAATGAAAAGACGTATTGAAAATGTGAAAAACAAGACCATTTGCATATGGTTTAAAAGATCGATTCAACAATAAAAATAATTGATGCATGCTTTTTGTTGTTATTTTGAGCAGTTGACTGTATTCAATATCAAAAATTTCATCGAGCACCTAATTATAAAGATGGGTACTTTCATAATCAGTTTCCTAGACAATTTTTCGTAAAAATTTATATGTCTCAATGGTCGACAATAACACAGACTGTAGCCCTAGACAAATTATGTTCAGCATAGTATAGTCGTATTTGTTTAAAGCTAGCTGACTTGGCGAACTTCGTACCGCCTCAGAATCAATAACTGTTGAGTTAACTTTTTTTTATTAAGTTAAAACTTACACAATTAAGCAATTATCGATGTGCAACTGTCCGTGTTTTATTTATTGTCAATATCAGAGATGGCGTTGTGTACGGATTTATATTTTTTGTGATTTCCTTCCTTTTCGACTTACTTACGGGAATGGCGTTTCATTTTCTTTACACGTGTGAGGGATATTTATTATAATTATTTTTCCATTGGAGGGGTGCAGACGTACGTTCACCGTTTGTCTCATTTTCAACTGTTGACATAAGAAAGAGAGACAGCATTATATGTTTAAGAACAAAAGCAATACATTCAGCGCATTGACATTTGACGTTTTTGAATTTTTGGAATTCACTCACTATCAATATTATATTTATCACAATATAGCTGCAGCTCTTTTAAAAGATGAGAATTCGTTCCATACAAAATGTATGAAGGAAAGAATTTTCTTCATAATACTTTTTTCGTGATTTTTTCCGATGTTTTAATAGTTATTCTGCTGTTCGGGGCGGAGACAAATCGAAAAAAATCAAAGATTATAAAAATCGGTTCAGCCGTTCTTGATTTATAAATGGTGTAACTAACCCGACTTTGTTTTATATATTAAGATAATACGAAGGATTTACAAATAGCTGCTTTTCACACCGTCATCTTTTATCTGAATAAATACGTGCAATTTTACAATGATAATGGTTACCAAAAACAAACATATATTTTTTAATTATTAAATCCTTACCTTAACGGTCTCCATGGCAGTGAATTTCAAATAACCCGGCCCCGTGACCCGATTGGACAAATGCATCCTGTCCCCGCCAAAGAGTTTAGAATTGAAAACAAAACACTGGCCGTACTCGGTGAGCATGGTCATAAATCTCTCGCAACAGTTGAAAGCCTGCAAAGATAAATTAATATTAAACTTACTGCTGAAGGCAATAATAATTAAATAGCGCACCGTGGAATCTGCGGAATTTTCATTCCACTAAAATGTTAAATAATTCGCTTTGGCATGTATTGTGTGCGGGATTTAAAATATATTCCACTTATATTTGCATTGCGGTTTTGACTATGGTAACAATTTAACATTCACAATTACTTTATATCGTATGTACCAGGTACCTAAATACAAATAAATGGTATTATTGTCAAGTAGTAGATTTTCCTTCTATTGCTTGCAGCAGTAAGGAATAAGTCAACAACTGTTTTTTTAAGACTTTCGACTCGTTTTTTTCCTGAAGGGGGGTCTTAGTTCATTTCTTTTCCTCGTCTCATGTGTATGTTTGATTTGTATTTTATCAATTTTTCTTATGAATTCAATAGACGTATGGCCATTGATTATTTTGTAGATTAAAAATATAGTATTGAAGTAAATAATTTGTTTAAATGACAAGATATTTAACTCCTTCGACATTTTCTTGATTGAGATGGGAAGTGAGAGGCGATAGGTGAGCGGTAAGAAGTAAAGGGTAAGATGAGCGAGGAGGGAGAAGGGAGACAAATGGTATAATTTCATGTCTACGCACAAATTCAATAAATGCAATCAACGGACTTAACTACAACATGTATCAACGGAGCAACCCCCCGGAGAGGACAAATAATAAAATACTGTAATATTTTATTTACCTGATCTCTCCAAGAACATCGCAGGATAGTCTCGTTACAAGGAGCCTTGAATTTGTACATAATCGATGCGAAATCCTGTGGACATTTTAACTCCATGCAATCGGAGCAGCTTCTGCAGTAGCGACCTCTCTTGAAGAAGATAACATCTTCATAGAAGGCCGCCAGTTGGACTGGGACATTGTTTCTGTAAAAAAATCACAATCGCAACTATACTGAAGAATTCAATGCTAAAAATAGTGTTGACAAGCTCTTTGTACGTTTTAGCAAATAATAGAGTAATATATTATGTTTTAAAGCTGAAACATATATATATAAATTCAGTTCAAAGTTAAATCCTCTATGTTTAAATGTGGTACGCTAACTCATGGAATAAAATTTGGTTAACTTATATTATACGAGTACTTTGAAATATTACATGGCTTGTACTCTTCAGAAAATTAATCGTACATCAAAAGTGGTAAGGTGACTAAGGCGGAACTGCGTTCTGTGTATTTTACTTTCCACATTTATCTGAAAATAAATTAATGGTATTTTGGAAATAAGTGCAATAAGAACTTGAATAAGTGCGAATTACAAGGGTAGCTTTTTTAACACACAGTAAGATCTCTCCCCAGAACATAAGTGTATATTAGGGTGAGGGAGATTTTACAAGGGGAGAGGAACACAAAGGGATTATTGATGAAAGCGTATCCGTTGGATTAGTGACACATTTGTATGGTGTGCGTCCTAAATTCTCGTAAATAAAATCTTCAAGTAATTGAGGCTTTTTTGTAAAATGATTGAAACTTGAAACATTTTATTTTTCATTCTTAAACCTCCAATGAAAAATAAAATAAGTTGAGATTTAAGTAAACTTGATGGCCTCCGTGGTCGAGGTATGAGGATCTCGAGTGTGGATCCGGGCGCATGTTCAAATCCTGGAGTGCGCAAATAAATTTAATTAAAGTTATCAGTTTAGGTTTTACAATTAATTCTTTAAAAATAATATATTATAGTATATTATTTGTGGCACTTTTCAGAGCAGAAGGTACTCCCAATATTGCTCTGGTGAAAAACAACCACTCAGATTTGAATCTTGATTCAAATGGCTTTAGCTGTGTTTGGTGACGAGATATTTCTTAGGAACTTCCCCATCTTACCCATCAACGCCTCTTTACACTCCCTGCTACAAAAAATATCTTCATTGGGGATGCCACTGGCTACAGATGGATGGAAGTTGGGACGGTTATACGGTATTCATGTAAAAAAATACAAATTCTTCGCAAAAACATATCATTTTGGTGGAGTTAGTAGTTAAATGCATAACATTTACAGCTTAAAATCCTTACGAATAAACTAAAATTGACTAAACTGATATTAAAGAACCTAAAAAAGTCATTCACATGTTTACACGGCGGAACTTGAAATTTTTCATCGAGTTTTGGAATATTTCGAATGAATTTTAAATGCGTTATATATTTCTTCTTTTTGGAGATAAAAAATAAAAAAATACCATTTTAGAAACAAGATTAAATTAACTTGATTTTCGTATTTGAAATGTACGTTATTAATATTGGTAAGGCAGTTACAATTTTGTTAAAGATATTATACGAATTTATAACTTAACTGTCATTCATTTCTGTAGGTCCTAGAGTGATTGTAAACCCTTATCCCAAAGCCTGATAATTCAAATAATGTTGAGAACCTTTGTTAGTAATAATAATAATTGTCGGGAGGTTAGTGCAATCCACGTCCAATGTATTTATATATACTGGTGATAATAAGTACCTTACTTCGTACGGGTTACAGAAGACTGCAGTTGGAGCTGGCTATCGTATCGTCTAGTCCTTCAGCTATTAAATTTATTAGTCTTTTCCGACCAACATCTTGCCAAATGTAGTATTCTTGAAAGTCTTGGAAACTACCACATATTTTAGGTTATTTATTTTGTCGCAGCCCGTTCTATTTTGAATGTATTGCGTATTCCCTTCGAGATTATTTTTATTAGTTATGGGACAGCCAATAGATTTTAAATTCTGGGAATAATGTATTTTTTCAATCGTCCGAGCGTTTGCTCTGAATCATTTTTTTGAGAAAAATATCTGCTTTGACAGATTGATTTTAGGAATTCCGATTACGAATCTCAACAAAACTTCCAGTGGGTATCTCGTGAGGTATTCATATTATAAAAAATACTTAAGTGGAACTTTTGCGCGGCCGGTTTCGGCTTGTTTCTTACAAATTTTAATTTTGGATTTTAATTCCCAACCAAACTAAAAAATTATTTTTTCAATCAAAAGGTGTATTAAATATCTAGTACGGATGTGAGCTACTTTATTTATTTTTGCTTTAAATTATAAGATATAGGCCATTAAAGATTTTAGTATTTCATGATTTTAAAGGCAACTTGGGCAATTATTTGTGAGTATATAAAAAACATCTAAAAATAATTTTACTATTTTATTTTAAAATAATAATGAAAAATATAATAAAAAAAGAGCATCGTAAAAAATGCGTTTTTTGGGTAGTAATTTTAATACATTATCGACAATTTTTGTTCCGCTGTAAATAGGTAATGTTTATTTTAAATTTACACCCATCAAAAAGATTTATTTTTGGAAGTTTTATTTTTTATTTTATATATCATTATATTTTTATAACAAATATAGTAACCATTTTTTTTAATGTTTTTCATTTACTCACAAATAATTGCCTAAATACCCTCTAAAATCCTGAAGCATTGAAAACTTTAATGGCTTATATCTTATCATTTAAAGCAAAAATAAATAAAGCAGCTAACATATCTTTTAGATATTTGATATACCTTTTGAATACACAAATAATGTTTTAGTTTGGTTGGGTATTTTGATCTCAAATCAAAAATTAAGATTTGTATGAAACGGGCCGAAACCGGCCCCCCAAACGTTCCTCTTAAGGGGGCATCCATTAATTACGTGAGCACAAACGGAGGGGGGGGGGGGGGGTCCAGCAAAATCTCACGTTACTTGAAAAATATATACGAATTGGCCCAAATTTATCTCACCGAAGGGGGTCTAGATTGGAAGAAAAACTGCTCACGTATTTAATGGATGCTCAAACGTATCATTTAATGAAGATAAAGAGATCTTTTAATTTTTTCATAGTTTTCTATTATTATTGTAAAAGCTATTCTAAAATTCAGACGTCTTTCCAAAAAAATTTGGACGCTCATTTTGATTGGAGAGTTGTTCAAGAACGGAGCCTAATTGGCATAAAGTGATTTTAATATTTTCACATAATAATTTAAAGTGATTTTCGAATTCGGCGTCTCATTGTTATCATATTTATAACCATAAATTATGTAATTATAATTGAAATAACAAGGTGGCTTCATTCTACGAGTAAAGACAAAGCACAAAATTTCCTTTTACTCTATAGAAATTCCGCGCGTCTCTATTGTGAATTAAGAAGCTATGGATTGCTAGCTATGAGCTATTGTTGGTTCTGTAGCTCCGGAACACAATACCTACAGCATAACTAGCGTGCCGGTAAATTGAAAGACAATATTGGCAGACGATGTGTGCTTCTTGGAAAACGTTGAATTATAAATTTTCTCTCGTTGTTTCGATTTTTCTGTTTCCAGATTTTTGATTGAGTTTCGCTAATATTGTCTTCATTTAATTATACATAAGTTTACATTTTAAGTGAACAAACACTTTAATTGAACAAACATTGTAAACTAAATAAACATTGTAATTGAACAAACATTATAATTGAACACACATTATAATTAAACAAACAAACATTGTAATATTGTCTTCATTTAATTAAACATAAGTATACATTGTAATTGAACAAACACATTAATTGAACAAACATTGTAATTGTATAAACATTGTAATTGAACAAGCATTGTAATTTTTATTTATTTAGTAACTATATAAATAAAAATTACAATAATAAAATTTACATTTTTATATTAAACATGTTTGGTATATATAAAAAAAAGAAATTATATTCGTTGTCCTCCTCACTAGGAGATCCTGTGCTAAGGTCGACTATGCTTTGGATAAGTTTTCATTGACTTCTATGTTTTAACTTCTTGGTTTATATAGGGTTTTCCAGAAACTTCTACGACGATGTTTTAAGTATACTAGTAAGTTCATTTTCCGATAGTTCGTTCAGTCAACATTTAATGTCTTTAATGTAGCTATTTTTTGTTTTTATTTGTTTGATACTTAGTGGGATTTTGTTATATAACTACTTTACGTCAAAAAATTCAGAACTTCTTTGTCCACTCGAAGAATTACACTTTGGTATATTAAGTATGTCTGTTTGTTTGGCTCTGGTTTTATGAGAATGTGAGGTGTCTGCCTCTGAATCATTTTTTAGGTGGTATAGGTGCTAGAATTTTTTTGGCATAGATTTTCTGTATGCTTGGAACATCAAATTGTTTAAAAATTTCTATTGTTGACGTCCTTATGGGGACCTTTATTATGGTATTTATGATGCAATCCTGAGTTACCTTCAGTTGTTTTATGTGTTTGGATGCTGCTGAGCCCCATCCTATTACTCCATATTCCAATTGAACATTAACATTCTGTTGAAAAACTGCGTGATTGAGTTTTAACGGGATTGCAATTATAATTATAATAATTACGATAATTGAAACAATTACAAAAATTATATAGGTCACCCCAAGTGGTTCGCTACGTTTGGTGACTTAACAGGGGTGCCCGGGTTCATAGATTTAAGTCTAGATCTTGGCAGCGAATGCGTTTGCCCACCTGCTACATGGTGGCAGATCGGGGGAGACAGGTCGAAGGAAACTTAACCTAGACCTCTCCAGCCGGACTCTCTCGCCATCCCCTTGCACCACAGTGGGAGTGATTGATTTATACGTCCGTCAGTCCTATCACATTGACCTCAGATTCCCACACCCTAATACATTTTTCCTTCACAGAACTTCTTCTTCTTCCTTCTCTAAAAAAAACCCTCCACACAGCGTCTCCAAAGGAATAAATCCCTCAGGGCCTCCTGTATGGAGCTAATGTAAAAAAAATCAAAAGGTATCTATCTAGTAGGGTACCAGTTATTTATGATTTAAATTATCACACATAGGCCACAAAAAATCCTTTTTCATGATTCGATTTGATTAACACTTACTAAAAATTGTCAAGGTTGCATCTAAAATCACGAAAAATCGAATTCTTTAATAATAATAACGTAATATTTGTATGGCGAAATTTTGACTTATTTCACTTCAAGTGCACTTAAACTATAATCTTAAAAATAATCCTACAGTGCTCCTTACGAGTCCTTAGAAAATATTAAACAAATAATATGAAATAAATAATATACAGTGTGTACAAAGCAATGCAAAGAGAACAAAATTAACAATAACAGTGCTGTTTTGACACAGGAGAATAATAATAAACAATAACAGTAGGTACTATTAAAACAAGAACATTAAAACTAAAATATAACATACTCCTACAACAGGAGGCAGTTTACGTTCAGAAATAAAAAAAACAGAAGTTTTGAGTGGAATTGATTGAATTTTAAGTGGATATTAAACATAATATTAGGTTAAAAAAAAGTTAATAATTATTGACTTTTTTATTTACTATTTGGGCATGATGTGAACATTTGTTATTGGTTTATAACCTAATTATTATAATTGTTTTCTTTGATGCATATGATGTTATTAATCTGTAAATGTTCCTAATAAAATAAAAGTACAATAAAGAGGAAATCGAAACCAAAGAATTACCGGAAACTTGAGAACATGGTTTATTACAGAATATTGAAAAGCAGTTAAGATTCACGAATGATATGATTTTTTTAAAATAATGTTGTTTAAGTCCGTTTAAATTCAGTTAAATTCTGGATATTAGTAAGTGCTGAGGAAAATTTAATCCAAATGAGCGGGCCAGTTAAACCAAAAAATCGATCTTAGTAAAAGACTCGATTTGAC
Source organism: Limnephilus lunatus (assembly GCA_917563855.2). NCBI lineage: Eukaryota > Metazoa > Arthropoda > Insecta > Trichoptera > Limnephilidae > Limnephilus > Limnephilus lunatus. The sequence goes on along the minus strand of OU830601.1, from coordinate 13,033,796 downwards.
CTAGAAAGTTCGATTAAACGATTAGTAACATTTAGATTTGCTGACCTTAGAGTAAGCTGTCTATCGCTTAAGTTTTGTTTAGGCTGCAATTTAAAAGCATTCCTTGCAAAGTCATTAAGCAGATCTTGAACTATATTCTTTCAGGGTATCGAAGCCAATGAAGGCGATCCCTTAGAAGCGGGGTTATTACACGACAATACTTAGATTCACCAAAAACCATTCTCGCCGCAGCATTGAAAACGGACTGGATTCGTAGATGCACTATTACAATAGTCCATACTTGAGACAACGAACGCATTTATGAGTAACTTTGCTCCATCAGAGGAAAGGCATCGCCTGATTGGTTTTATCTGCCTTAGATGGAAAAATCCAGGACTAACAGCTTTGGCTTGCATTTTATAATTTAAAAGGTAAATAAATAAAATAGTTCTCATCCGTACGTGGGAATTTTTCACACTATTTACGCTATTTTCCATAAATAATCCAAAATAAAAAAAACGACAAAGTACAAATGATGCAAATTGTTTCTATTTTCTATGAGTAAAATATATTGTCATTGTATTATGTAACTTTTTCTGTAAAATTACCACAAAATAATGAATACTTTTATGATCAACTGATCTTGCATTCCTAGTTGTATAATAACTAAGTAGAGCTTGTAAGAATACTTTCCTAGTTTCAATTCTTGTCGTTAGATATCATTATTCCTTCAACAAATGTCGTTAGTTTAGGTAGTTATGTGTAGTTTTGAGGTGAATCAACGTCATTAAAGTTGTATCACAGAAGTTTGACAATTGTAACCCGTTCGTGTCTAATTCCCGTAATAGCAACGTAACGGAAATAGCCGATAATATTTTATTAACAACAGTGTCGAGTTACCTTGCTTCAGAAATACACAGAACATCCATTATAACGGACGTTTTGTCCAGTTAAATATTAATTGTCAACCAGATGATGAACAAACACGACTCGCATCCTGAAGAACCGAGTATCATTGAAATTCTCGATCATCTGAGAGTCGTTGGAGAAAACCACAGTACATAATGCTATGTAATAAGTTTCACATTATTGAAACATATATATTATTCCTTCCAACCTTCTTATAATTCCATTCACATCTATATTTTTCCATCGTTCCCAGAATGAATACCGCATTTGATTATTCTATACACGATATAAATTGGTTTCCTTTACGTTTTCTTAGAATTCATTTTCCATGCTCGTAAAATGATAAAACATTTCGCTGTCGCACTAATGTACTTACCAATCCATCACATAAATGATTCCTCTTAGACGGGCTTCTCGAGTGACTTGACTTTAACGATAGTAACTCCATTTTTATTTAACTACTTGTGGGCCTTAGCCTGTTTTGTCGGAAGGTTCATCCGAAAACTAAAAACTGCTTTTAAAAGATGATGAAATCCGCTTTCAAATATTAGGTCCTATTTGTATGGGAGGAACTTTGTATGGGGATGGGGAGCTTATGGGAGTTTTGTATGGGATCTTTTTCACCTTCCCAATTTGCTTCAAGTAGATTAAAACAGTTTTATCACTAACACCGCAGTCTGCAGCTAACTCGGACATGGTTTGCGATGGATCCACGTCCACAATAGCCTTCAATGATATGTAGGTACTTTTAACAGTATATATCCTGATTCCAGGAAAGCCTAAAAAAATTGTCCCATTTTAAAAAGTGGATAAGGACAACTGTGGAAAACATCAGACCGGTGGCAATGCTTTCTGCCCTGGCTAAATTATTCGAATCCATACATAAACGGTTCCATGACAGTTCATCCTGCGACAATTCATCCGGCGACAGTTCATCCGGCGACAGTTCATCCGGCCGACAGTTCATCCTGCGGAAAGTTCATCCTGCCGACAGTTCATCCGGCCGACAATTCATCCGGCGACAATTCATCCGGCCTGATCATTTGGAAGATTTTTTCTTCAAGTAAGTATGCAAAGAGGATATACAGCCGTACAACCAAAATCGATATACTTGTAAAGAAAACCGCATATGAGTGCTTTCCTTTAATTTGTATTACCGACAAGTTAGTTTGTGGCTCACTAGAAGTCACTGCTGACAGATGTGATGTTAGCTACAGTAACCTTAGTAACGATCAAACAAGTTATAAAGACAAACATTAAACAGAAGTATTTCATTAAAATACTATTTTATATTATACTTAAAGAAACCTGAAATAAGGACTTTAAATGTTGTTTCTTTTGTTCGTTACAGGTAAATGAATATCTTTTTAATAAAATAATGTGATTGTGAGTTGTAAATACGTAGTATTAATAAATCTTTTGTTCGTTACAGAGAAACACAATTGCGTCTTTATTTATAAGCAAGACTAAAAATATCATTATATTTTTAGTCTTGCTTATAAATAGGCTGATTATCTGAAGGCATATTGAGTGGAAATCCGCACAAATTTCACAAAAACGACGCTATCCATGTCATCTAAATATTATTATCATTATTTAAAATCTTAAATATTTTTCTCTTTTCAAAACGCTTTGAAATTTCAATTATGTAATCTTTTTAAAATTAATAAATTGAATTGAATTGAATTTATCGCTTGTCTGAATTCTTCAAACAAACAGTTCCAATTTTGAAAATGATGGCACTTAAATTCAAAGCAAGCAACCGAAATTGGTATGTTTTGTTAATAGTACAAACACTGCTATTTTAGATGAAAACCGATAAACACTTAAAAAACTGAATCGCAGCAAGATAACATTACCCATCACGTATAAAAAATCTAAGGAAATTGCCAACTAAGTCAAAATAACTCCGATACGTGCTTCCTAAATCATGCCAAATTTGTGTTGAATATATCCGACTCCTCTGAGATATAATTTATTGTTTCCTAGTCGGAGAATTTGCATAATATAGTGGAGGGTAAAAGATAATTTGATTGACTTTGGGTTGAGTGAAACAATTAATATCTTAGGGCTTTATGGGAAGGAATGTATAACTTTATGAATTGCATTGATTTGGAACAATGGAATTCAGAATTTATAATCTTAGAACGAAATTTAAGATCAAGTGTTTTTCTTCTGTCAGCTACCCGGTAAGCTAATTTAAATCACTTTGATTTTTGCCATCTAAATACTTTGTAAAATTGTGGTAAAGTTACACGTCAAACGTTTTATAATCACGTTGCAGAAATTGACAATTTATTAGATATAATTAAAGTTTTCCCATTTAAGAGGAAGCAATAAGCCAAAAATGTATGTATTCATGGTGTGCCTTATATCACTACAAAGTTAGGTATAGCCATAAAAATCGCTTGGCAAACGAAGTCTGGAAGTCATGATATCAAGCGAAAAAGCGGTTTTTATTTTATTTTGTGAATAATTTTATAAGAAAGAAGAAAAGTTAATCAGTAGGAACTGTTACAGAAAATTTTAGCCAAAAAATTGTATTTAAATTAAATGAAAACATATCACTTAAAACAGCACTCTTTAACCACTCAGATAAATAAGCTTGTTTACAAGATAAAGTAACATTTTTAGACATATTTATGACGTATGAGGCGTATCTGAGTTATTGATCAAAATTATTTACAAGTTTCGAAACTAAATGTTTCTTCGTCAGAAAAAACTCTTTCCGAAGTGAAGCATTGGATAACCATTGCACATATCTCCGTGTGTAAATATTTATCCCGAAATAATCAATTTTTCGGTAAGTGTGTACTGCAAGTTTGAGAAAGAAAAATCGCATTCAATAAATGTACGAGAAAATAAGTTTGAAATATTTGTGGTATTACGTGTTTAAGTTCTACATCAATCGACTGCAAAAGAGTTGAATATAAAAGTTAGTTATAATAGCAAGCTTTACGCACCCTGAAAAGAAAAACCACAATATCAGTGCTGAAATATCTATAAAAAAACTTTTAGTTTAGTTTTCTCGTTGAGAATTGTTGATTGGAGCTCTGCGAGATGTGACTGTTGTCTAATTGAATAATTTTACATATTGGTATAATTTGCAGAGGTTGCTTTCAAACAGAGAGTCTAATTATTATTACTACGATTGGTTACATTTCTCAATTTTCATTTTATACTTTTATGAAACTAAAAAAAATATATGTTTTCCTTGTAAGTAGTTTCTCGTTTGTTTCTTGATTTATCTATCTGTTTTTTGTTGTTATTTTTATCTGTAATTAATTGTACGATATTGTGCATTTTGCTTAACTAATACAAGCAAGCAGTCTTTATCGACAGCTTAAACCCGTAACTGCATAATTCTTATAAAAAAGCAATTCCATGGAATTTAGAACATCGACTGCTTTTAGCAGTTATTGCTTTCCTAGCTTCAAAAAGTTAAAAAAAAAAAAAAAAAAAAAAAAACTAGTGACCGACTGAAGGTTAAGTTTCGGTTTCGGCAAGTTTCGGCAAAAAAGTGTAGTTTCGGCGTAAGTTTCGGTTTCGGCAGAAAATCTGCCGAACCTTTGGCCGCACCGAAACTCTGTGTTTGTGTAATATCGCGTGTCGTTCGGTTGACTTCGGGTATGTTCGTGGCTCGTGTGTCATCCGCCATCATCAGCTGACTTCGCCAGAATTTCATTTTTTTGTTTGTTTTATAGCAGTAATATCAACAAAAGAAAAAAAATGTTTTCACATGCTTCGATAATTTTTTATTTCATTTAAAATGTGTTATAAGAATGTTGTGATTGTAAACGCAATTAAAATTAAAATACCCAATTAATGAGGTCTTTCATTTATAATGTAAGTGTTGATTACTGTGAATTTTTTTTTCCAAGAGGTAGTTAAAATGTTTTGCTATTTTTTTATTATTTTATAGCAGTAATATATTATACCGCTTACTTCAATGATGTTTTTTTTTATTTCATTTAACACGTATTAAATATCTGTTAAAGTGTAAAAAAATAAGCAAAATTTCGGTAAACAACAGATTTCTAACATGTCTAAAAAAGTTTAGGTTTCGGTTTCGGCCGAAACTGTGAAAGATACCGAAATTTCGGTTTCGGTTTCAGTTTAGGTAGAAAGTCCTGTTTTAAAAAAACTAAGAAAAAGCTTACAAGTACAGTATGTACACATTACATTTTCTTTGAAAATCTTAACTCACTCTTCGTAGAAGTCCACGATCTTATCAGGGTCCGCGGCCTCGCAGATCGTAACTGCTGGAAAGTCAGTGCTCCAGTGAAGGCTGCTGGTTTCCGGGACAAAGGAGAGAGACTTGTTCTCAAAGAAGTCGCCAGACTGCTCAAGGATCCAGAACAGACCAAAGATGGATAGACTCACGCAGATCATCCAGAATATTCTGAAAAACATACTTGAAAATTTGAAGAGACTAAAAAAACCCATCAGCGATCCTGAATCCGAGGGTTACGATCCTAGTGAGGGTTTATTTACCATTTCGGAAAGGGTTTGATGAACTCTACATATCTAGCTCGACTCAACCGGCGTCTTTACGGATTATACTACGTAGGTATAACTCAGAAGGAAGCTCGACGTCAGCAGAGTTGTTATTTTGGAGAGCGTTAGACTCGACGTTTTTTTTACATTAGCTCCAAGGAGGCTTAAAGGAGGCCCCGAGGAAAATAATTCCCCCCAGGGCCTATGTCATCTTTGGGGATGCTGTGTAGAGGGTATTTTTAGGAAAGGAAGAAGAGGAAGTTCCAAGAAGGAAAAGTGTATTAGGGGTGGGTAGGATTCTGGGGGTCAGTGTGTTCAGGAGTGACGGACGTTTGATTCCATCATGACATTTTGTTGTCGCCTAGAATAAATAAATTGCTTCTGTTATCGATTTGTCATAAGTACACCAGAATGATGCTTCAACCTTGCCTACATTACTTATTTGATAATTTAAGGCTCCGCAACCGGGCTCTAAAAGATATATAGATGGAGAGAAACGAAATTTATTTATTATTGTTAAACGCCCATGGGTGCTTTTACATAGATTATAAATAAGCTTTACAAAAGTTATCGAGTTAGAATTTATACCAAAAGTTATAAAAGTGAAAAATTAAAAAATAGTATTTGTATACAAGTAGTTTTTGAAGAATATGGCGTAAAGAAATATAAAAAAATATATGATATTTGAGTTATCGAGTTAGAATTTATACCAAAAGTTATAAAAGTGAAAAAATTTAAAAATTTAAAAAATATATATAAGTAGTTTTTGATGAACATGGCGTAAAGAAATATTTTAAACAATATAATGTTTGACAATAACATAATATACAACATTACAGTAACACATCAAATCGTTTAATATACATATTAAACCCGTTACAATAATTTGTAGGATTCCACAAAGTGTTGGTTTAATTTGCATTTAAGATTATAAAGGGAATCAGCAAATATATCTATAATACCACCAAACTTGTTGCCCAAATTATGCATCCTATTGGTAAGCGTGTGTGATTGATAGTTGGTTGTGTAGTGTCGCAAAAGAATGTTGTACTTTGCCTAGTATTCCATGTCGAATGTTAGAGGAGAGCGCTAACATTTACAGCGCCAACATCGATGCGAACATTGTGAAATTGTTTAATAAAACACGACTCGTTTAAAATAGAGCTAAAATCTCTTGGAGAACATCTTAAGTATCATTAAAAGAAATATTGTGAATTTTTTCACACACATAATTTATAAGATAATAGAAAAATACTTGTTTTTAATAATTTTTGGAGCATACTATGCGATTTTTTCTATCGAAGGAATTTCATATAATTTGCGTTTCGGCTTGGGCACCATCTAGACATTATCTTCAAAAATAACATATATTTTTTAAGAGCTTAAAAACTTCAAATGTTTAAGGGAGATATGTAAGAAATCGGTAGAAATTCGAGTTGCGGCCACTCATATAATTTGGATATTATGGCATGTACGATACCATGGAACTATAATATCCATACTCTTAGTACGATACGCATTTGTAAAGTAAATTAATGAACAATATTTATGAACGTAAAATTATAATTAACAATAAGTGGAAATATTTCCAATATAGTATGAATAATATTCTTCATAATAATGCATCGAATTTAACCCATCATAGATTAGATATGGTTTGGTTAAATTGTGTTTGGTTCATTGAAATTGTGAGAGCTCACTATTTCCACGAAAATTACGAATTCAAACAGAAAACCATTATATTTATTATTTTTTATTTTATTTATTGATCTATAATCTATATTATTCGATGCCTGTCTCACTAGGCTATTCCTGTGTTGAGACAGGCGTAGAGGTACATAAATGAATATCATACATAAGAGTATTTCAGAATGTCATAAGAATATTTAAGGTTAAAGACACGTTAATTTGAATACAATTAAAACATATATATCAGAGTTTTTAAGAATATCCTAAGAATATTTAAGGTTAAAGACACGTTAATTTGAATACAATTAAAACATATATATCAGAGTATTTAAGAATATCCTAAGAATATTTAAGGTTAAAGACACGTTAATTTGAATACAATTAAAACATATATATCAGAGTATTTAAGAATATCCTAAGAATATTTAAGGTTAAAGACACGTTAATTTGAATACAATTAAAACATATATATCAGAGTTTTTAAGAATATCCTAAGAATATTTAAGGTTAAAGACACGTTAATTTGAATACAATTAAAACATATATATATCAGAGTATTTAAGAATATCCTAAGAATATTTAAGGTTAGATAGATATAAATTTGAATACAATTAAACACAAAGATGATTAAAATTGTGGGTAAATCACATAAAGAGAGTTATCTTATAAATGAAGGAAGAGACACAGTACAGTAGTAAATCCTGTCAAATCTATTTATGGAGTTAGATTATTTAGGACTTAATTACTTTAATTTGTTTTATATGGGTAAGGACGTATGTAGATTGATATTTTTGTCTATTTGTAATTTATTTTACAGATGTTGGCAATAGTGTGACGACCAATACTTATAATCCATTTCTTTATAACTTGTTTGAATATTTTATTTTTTTATTTATTTATTTATATACATACATATTACAATACGTTACAAAATGATACTTTGTCTGTCCAACTGGGAAGGATACCCATGGTACCATGATACCATATGGTCATTGATTCGATATATATTAAAAGTTTCACGTCAATACGAGTACATACATATCAAATATTCAAGCACAAAATGTACAAATTAAAGCAAACCTTTTAAAACAGCCGATAGGTTGTGTGGACAAAATAAACCTCATCCCGTGAAGGCTGCTGTGGTCCCCGAAGTAACACAGGCGATTCCAAAAAGCAATTAACCAACTTTTGACTTGCATTTAAAATATTTATGAATTACGTAACTGGCAATAATTATCATGGGAAACCTCCCTCCAGCCTTTGTCGCGGCGCAATGACGTGTTCTGCCGCTTCTTCGTGTGTTTGGATAATTATAAAGAGAGTTGGGGGATGACCAGGGTTGTGCATTACAAAATAACCACATGGTAAACTTTTCTAACATAGAATAACCGCCGAGGTGGAAACTATTTGCTTGATGCAAACTGTGCACAGAAGTGGAATTTTGCAATCAATCATAGCAGGGAAAGAGTTTGTGCCATGTCAAAATGCTGGTATTGACTGCGTTTACATTTGATTTGTTTGCACTATTACGCAAGGAATTTCTTTAATAGTTTATTATACAATTACCAGAAGAGGTTAGAAAGAAATCGAAAGTAATTAATTGCAGAGTGCGCTCCATTATTGAATTTGAGAGGCACCTCTAGTCTGGAGGCACAGAAATACAGCTCCTGATTCTGTGTTAAAAACGGGCTCTACTTTTGACAGATTTCCTTCTTAACGGATGAACATGGACGCCAGGTGGGAATGTTGTGTTGTTTCAAGCAGTCTCAAATTGAGAAGAATTGGTGTCATTGATGACTTCTGCACCATTACACAGGCTCGCTTCATATTCATCCTAACGTCGGTTCTTACATAGTCTTCTATTATTCCAATTCTTAACATGACAACGGCATTTATGATTTACTTGTTCTTGAAATTTCTTAAAGGAGCGTCCCCAACTTCTAATTCAATTGGTAATTGAATTAATAAAATTTTAAAAATATCAAGAACGTCTTCGTTAAAAAATATTTAATCAAACTTTATATGGCTCTCTGCCAGTCACTTAATTGAATAGGGTATTAGCGGATGGGGCACTGCAAACGATAATAGGTTCTCTTAATGCAATAAGAAAACGAAATCTTCAACAATCTTCACATCATATCAATTAAACAATTCTCTTCTAAAAAGTATGTACTCCTTTATATTCATGAAAACAAAATAAAAGAAATAACAACTAACACGTAATATTAGAAACACTAAGGATTGGTTGTTTAAAAAAAAATGACGAATTCATCAAATATTTGAAGTTAATTTTCACGTTATGTGTAAGTTCTATTTAAGTTCTGTGATTATTTCAGTTTCATGAAGCAACTGGCTTATAATGATACAATAACAGAACTAGAATAGAACCTCCACAGAAAGTCAAAACTAACTTCAAGTCACACAACCCGTCCTAAGTAACAGGCTCAAAAACACATCCAACAAACAAATACGAACACAAAATTTGGGCAAAAAAGCTGTTTATGCTATGTTACTAAACTCTACAACAAATTCCCCCCCCTTATTTAAATAATCACAACCACGTTATAACATAATCTCAAATAAAAAGCTAGATTCAAAACCAAGTAAGATAAGACAAATAAAACATGCTTATACCAAATACAAACTGAAACCGAAATCACTATAGACTATATTTAAATTTATTTCAGAAAAAACACTACATAATTTAATTGTAATTATTCTTTCGGAAAAAAAAACATAATAAATAATATTCACACCTAAATGAAACCCTAATCCACTTAAGGATGTCACAATCACTAATTGTTTAAAAATTAAGATAATTGGAAAAATATAATTACTAAAAAACATCATTAATTTGCCCATCATATCTATTCTGCCACTCCTTATTTTGACAAACCGCTTTACACGAAACAATTTTCCATATATTATCGTGTTCATAAGTTCTAGCTTGAACGATCGATAAAACGATATTGAATTAACCCGTCATCTATGGTAAGTTATCAATATTTGCGATCATGGCCAAAAATAATTGGTAAGAGATACCTATTCCGATGGACGATTGATAAATTTTAGCCCGGCCTCCTTAGAATCAGATAAGTTTCGCCAATGTAGGGGAGACCGGGGACAGTTGTACCAATTTGACTTCAATCATTTTCTACATCTTAGGTATAGTGTTTATGAAAAAATGCTCATACTCAACTGAAGATAATTTAGTTGTCTACCAAATTCTAACTCTATGATTTTTTCAAATCTTAGAGAAATGAAGCTATAAGCGCATGAACAGATCTGGATAAATGCTACAACTGACCCCTACCTCGGGGTTAGTTGTACAGTTGTAGTTGTGATAAAGTTGTTTAATTTTAATAATTTCGGTTAGGAAAAACAGTTTTTTTGTTAGTTTATAAAATTACTATTCAAAATTTCTATTACATTGAACGTAATTCACAATTTTTCTGACCACAAGAAAACTCTTATATAATTCGTTAGTTGAAGTATTACCAAGAACCTTAACTATTGCAATATAATACAAATACAATACAAATGTATAGTAATACCATAGCATGTTTTAAACTCAAGAAAAAATAAATTTTGTGTGAAAATATTGTGGTACAATTGTCCCCGTGGTACAGTTGTCCTCGAACAATATGTATATATATACATTTTGCAAAATTTTTTTTTTTGACAATATACAACGAACAAATAACAGTCCTAAAATAAAAATATTTATAATATAAACTTGTAACCATAAAATACACATATTCAATATATTCATTATTCATATACGACTTAGAGATGAAAATACAAAATTTATCACAAAAAAAATAGTTACAAACATAAAATAACAAAAATGCTGGCAAAATAACTAAATAACAAAAAAAATATAGGTAGGTATTAAATTATATATAAAGGTACGTGTAAGAAGTAAGAATAAAATAATTATTATGAATTTGTTATTACGATGTATTAATAATATTATAAAGGTAGAGATCATTGACATGGTAATATCAACATTAACATAAATACATAAAATGAAAAGAGTTTGGACACTGAAAGTATGACGGACGGATATTCATTTATGACTTGAGAGCTGTCCTCACAGAATATTAAAAAAAAAACTCGGGGTTAGTTGTAGCACGGGGTCGATTGTACCGGTACAATCGTCCACGGAAAAATTGGTACAACCATCCCCGAGGGGTCATTCATCATCATCAGGGAACGCTTCAAAACCCGTCCTAAAATAAACTCAATTTTCCAAAGAAATCGGTATGTAGATAGCAAAATACTAACAAGCAGAACATAGTAATGGTAATATTAGAGAATGAACGCAATCGAAATAAGTTACGTTTAGGGCTCAAAAATTTCTTCTTCCAATTGCGAACGTTCGGGTTCCACTAAGTCCCGCGGGCTACTGAAGATTGTCCGCGCGTATCGGGGCTATCCCCTGACGACAAATAGTATACCTTCCTATTATAGTTAGGGAGTTATTCGCCTTGGTAGTACTGACCCGTGGTACTACTGTCCCCGGTCTCCCCTGCGCATTTATTTGGATAATGTTGTTCGTTATGCAAAATTGCTGGCTTATATTTGAACGCAGTTCAACCATCGAAGCTCTAAGAATTGAAAGAAGCAGTATACGTGATCCATAGACTTAAATAATTTAAATAAGGAGTAAAAAAAAAAAATTCCCTCGCGCGAAAAAAAATCCCTCAGTGCCTATGTCATCTGAGATTATTCTGTTCGATCTCTGAGAAACTAAAAGTGTTTGAAATACGACTAAAGACCTTATTAACTAATTTGTCTATTTATGATATGGTATGCATATTAAGTAATTACCGGGTGATGTGTGTAGTGGGAAAGGGTGTGTATGTGTGTGTGAGTATGTGTGTATGTATGTATTTATGTATGCGCATTGAAAATTTTATATTATTGACATGATGCTCTTTTTAAATTTGGGCAGTGAATCGGAGAAAATGTTGACCTTAGAATTTAGACCAATATTATTGAACATGTGAAGAGCACGATTGATTGACGAATTAGTTGCTGCATTTGTCTTGTAATTAAGCATGTGGAATAGTTCTGTATGGCGTGTACGTTTTAATGGTATGGTAAAATTAACTAAGGATAAAAGTTCGGTACAGTCAATTTTTTTTTTCAATTATTTCTGGCTTTCACCCTTCAAGAGTGTTCTAGGCCATCATTTAAAATTACAGAGGAAGGAAAGGAGAATTTACATATCAATTTTATTTAAATGTACAAATTTCAGAATTATATGGAAGATTGGAGTTGAGTTCAGACTTAGAAGGGATGAAATGTTGAATGAAGGGGAGGTAATTTTAGATAACGCTTGATAGAGGAGAGGATATTTATTTAGAGAGGGACAACCAAAAAATATGTGATCTAAAGTGCCCACATCTAGACCACAGAATGTACAATCTGGGGAGTCAAGGATGTGAATTTTTAAAAGGTGAGTAGGAACGGAACAATGTCCGATTCTCATTCGAATAAGTGAGGAAATTTCTTTTTTGGAAAAATGGGGGATTTTTTGAAACCACGGTTTTGATGGGATAGTCCTTTGTATTGAGGCGTAGTGGGCTCCCTTGGATTGACTAGCAATGTTCCAATACTCTGTCCAAACATTGCTTGATCTATCTTTGATGATGGAAAAAATATCAGATAGGGGAGTATGGTTTATGAGGGTAACAATACGGTTGGACGCTCCTTGTTTTGCAAAAGAATCCGCAATATCGTTACCCACTATGCCAACATGTCCAGGAATCCAAACAAGAATTACGGTTTTTCCAGAGCTTTGAATGGAGGCTATCAGCACTCTAATAAGGCATACAAAGTGTGATCATCAGGATGATGAAGAGGACAGGATTTAAGTTTTTGGAGGGAGCTGAGAGAGTCAGAGAGAACAAGGGAATGTTCACAATTATTTTTGATTATATATTTGAGTGCTAAAATTATTGCAATGCACTCAGCAGAAAATATTGAAAATTGGTTTGAAATTGAATAAAATATTCTACCATTAGAATTATTGTGGTAAACGTTAATACCTATACCACAGTTAGGAGAGTCTGGAGATTTGGAGTCATCAGTAAATAAAAGAGAAAAGTTGGGCTGTTTAGAAGAAATAATATCATCGAACATATAATTAACAATATGGGCTGGGAGATTGGAATGACTTTTAAGGATCCCTTCTAAAATTGTTGGGGATAGGGTGACGTGACCATATTTTAATTTGTATAGTGGAAGAAGATCATTTTGGATAATTTGAAGCTCTGAGAGAGAGCGAAAATTTTTACAGATGGCAGGAAGAGGTTTAGTTCGAGCTCTGATTTTAGATGAATTTGTTGAGTCTTTGAAAAACGAAACTCTGGGAATAACCTGATGACATTTAGAATTTAAACATTTAAGAAAAAATTTGTCAGCAAACAGTTGACGCATAAAATAAAGTGGGGGATCAGAACATTCCACTTGAAGGGAACTGATGGGGGGACGACTGCATCGCTCCAGTTATTATTCGCAATGACTTCGATTGAATTTTGTCTAATTTACTGAGTGCATTTTTGGATGCAGTATTAAAAAGTGGGCAGGCACAGTCGAGATGACTTCGAATAAGTGCATTGTAAAGCAACTTAATGCAGGTAGGGTGAGCACCCCACCAAACACCAGTCAATGATCTGATGATATTTAAATTTTTTTCACATTTAGTAATTATATTATGAATATGGGAAGACCATTTAAGTTTCCTATCAAATGTTACACCCAAAAATTTATCTTCAGAGGCGTTAGGGATTGGAGAGTTTTTAAATAAAATTTGAACATGAGGATTTTTATGACGGTTTGAGAAGGTGACACACTGACTCTTTTGGACTGAAAGTTCTAGACTATTTAAAGTGAGCCATGTGCAAAGGGCATCCATGGCTTTATTAAGATATTTGACGGCGAGTGGGATGATTTTGGATGATAAGAAGAAAGCTAAGTAATCTGCGAACTCAATAACTTTTACTTGAGGGGGAATAGAATTCATACCGTACGTGTATATATTATACAGTATGGGGGATAATACATCGCCTTGGGGTAAACCCTTCCAAAATGATCTACTCTGAGGAGTAATATCTGGTAGCTCAATGAAAAAATTTCTATCAAGAAATAGATTAATAATAGATTGGACAAACATGGGGGGTTGGCCAAGGCCTAAAAGTTTTTTTTAAGGATTGAGATGGAAACATTGTCAAAGGCGCCTTCTATGTCTATAAAGACTGCAAGAAATACTTCATTATCAGAAATGGATAAATGATATAAGTATTGATGATGGTAAGGTTATCTTGCGTAGATTTTTTTTCCTAAATCCAAATTGAGATGGAGAGAGAAGTTGATTACTTTCGACAAAAAATTCTAACCGATTTTTAATTAATTTTTCATAAATTTTACTGAGGGTGGATGAAAGAGCAATTGGCCTGTAGTTGGATCCAGAATTGGGTGATTTGTTTGATTTTAGGATTGGGATGATTATTTGAGAACTCCAGTCATCAGGCATTATGCCAGTCTGGAAGATTTTATTTAAGATGCTTAAGAAGTGATTTAGAACATTATCATTACTATTTTTGATACTATAAGGAATACCATCTCTGCCTGGAGATGAGTCCTTGACTGTTGATAAACAAATTTTTAAGTCAATTAAAGTGAAGAGAGAGTCTAGCTAATGATCAGACTTAGGAGTATTGTGGATGGGAGTTATTTCGTCTGAGTTAGGTACAGAAGGATGGGGCAATTTTGTCCAAGAACTCGTCTATCCATTTAGAATGAGATGCTCGAGGAGATGTTGAACTGAAGGAGGATCGAATTCTTCGAATCATAGACCAAACTTCCTAAATTGGAGTATTCGGAGATACTGAACTGCAGAAGTTATACCACCCGGATCTTTTTTAGACCTCAATACCCTTTTGGCATTGGATTCGGCATTTTTGTATATAAGATAGTTCTCCATAGTCATATTGTGACTATAGGAAAGAGCTTTCCGAAATCTCACTACCTTGGAACATTCCTCATCCCACCAGGGAGTCCGAAGGAGTTTTTTGAGAGATTTTTTTTTAGGGGGAGGATTTGATTTATTTATTGCAGTTATGAGCATTGATTTAAAGTTTTCGTAGTCATCTTTGACAGATAATATATCGGTAGAGGGTAAATTTTGTATAAAGTTATCCATATGCGAGTTAAATTCATCCCATTTGGTGTGCTTTGTTTTAATCTTCGTCGAAATATGGGACTTGTCTGAATGGAAAGAAGTTTGATAGGTGATGGTGATCGGAAAATGATCACTGGAGCAAGGATCGGGGCACACCACCCACGAAGAAAAAGGTGCCAGATTTGTAGAGCATATGGAGAAATCAACTACACTGGGGTTTGTGTTGGGGCGAGAGATTCTCGTAGGAGATCCGTCGTTCAAAAGGAAAATGTTGGATTCATCTAAGAAATCCATCACACTTCGACCGTCTCGATCAGAGAAAGCAGAACCCCAGACGGGGGAATGGGCATTAAAATCGCCCAATAAAAAAAAAAGGAGGGCTTAGTTGACGGAAAATTTGCAACCAAGCCTAATTGAAGTGCGATGTTGGGGGAACATAGATAGAAACAAAAGATGTGTCCTTTATTTTAACTGCAACCATTTGAAAGTCAACATTGGGGGTTTGATATTATTTATTGGGAAAAACGATAGAGATTTTTTAATAAAAATCATCGCCAAGACAGGAATACCCTTTCATATTAGAGTGGGTGGATGGAGTAAACCATGTCTCCGAGACATCAGCCACAGAAACAAGGTTTGAATTTAATAGGTTAAGAAGATTCGATTTCTTAGAAACAGCACAGCGGCTATTCCACTGAAGTATTCTGACATCTTGTAGAGCCATTTTGAACAAATGATTTTAATGTGGAAATAAAAGAAGCAGCGTTGGACGGTAAATTAGTTTGAGAAGAAATAAGGCCAATTAGAAGCATAATTAGAGTGTTGTTTTTTGTCATCTTAGTAGTAAATCTAAAATAAAGACGCCATGGATTGTTCATTTTTAACAAACTTAATTTATTTGGTGATAATCACATGTTACAATAAAAAACTCATTCCCGCCCGCAAGGTCTCAAAAGAGGTCTCACTTAGACCATTACCATATGTTTTTCAAGAGAGAAGAGGATATTTTAACCTGGGTCACAGTATTTATTCCATAAAACACACACTAACAAAACCAAGCATTTTTTGGCTGACACGACAGAAATAATAAATACAAGCTAAAGTACACAGAAATTTGTTTCGCCGACTGACAAAGCTTTGCGATTATATCACTTGGGGCAGGTAAATAATTTCCTGTAATAAGGAGCTTCAAAACGTCCCGATAGATGTCGGTAGCGTTCACTTTTGAACAAGTTTGTATAAATGAAGAATTATCTTGGGAGAGTTGTTCAGAAAGCTTTTGGCAGTTTGTTGAGGACGAATTATAATTGTTTGCAAACCCATTTGTGGCATTTGAAAGAGGAGAACCATTGGGATTTAAGAGAAGCGAGTTGTGTTGTTGCTGATCATATCCAGGAGCCGATTTAGAGATAGGGTTTTTGTATGTGAATTTAGTTGAGCGAGAAGATATTGAGGAGAAGGGGAGAGGGTTGCATGGAGAGTTACTGGATAAAACCTCGGCAAATGATTTTTTGATAGGCAGGAATAGTTTAGAAGCCTGCAGAAAAGACAAGTTCTCAGAGGCCATGGAAATTTTAATATTTTTTTGGCGAGATTGTTCAGGACAAGAAGAGTGAATGGCGGAATGAGCGCCTGAGCAGTTAAAACATTTAGGTGACGAGAGAGAAGAACATTGGTCAGCCGTGTGGTTTTCTCCACATTTGAAACATCTGGGAGGGGATCTGCATGCAGCTTTGGTATGACCAAAACGGCAGCAATTGTATCATTGGGTGGTGAGGTAATTGTAAGGAGTTAAAAAATAAATAGATATGGGAGGGAAGAGATTGTCCTTCGAATGTGATCACAACAGATTGGGAGGGCTTCCAGGAAACGTTGCCCTCAGAGGTATCCTTATATTTAGCCTCCTGGCTTTTATGGGATTGCCGATATGTTGGGGGGGTTGAAATAGAAGACAGAATTTCTGGAATGGACAGATCGGTCGAGATACCCCTGACCAGGCCCATACGAGTGACATTGAAAGTTGGGATGTACGCCTTGAATTTAGAATTAGATGTAATAATTTTTTTTTAATAAAGTTGTTGGCGGCTGAACCTGAGAGGAATTTAACAGAGATTCGGAAGCGACCCTCGGATTTTACACCTCCGAGCTTAATCGAAAGGTTCTTGTTGGTTGAAAGGAATTTACCAAATTCAAAAAGATGAATGGTTTTACCTTGCTCAGTTTTTTGCGCATAAACAATGTAGGGGCTACAGGAATGAGTAGAGTAAAAATTGGTTGGAGGAGGTCGAGGAAGAACTGGTGAAGACTGAGAAATAGAAGGAGAGTCATGCTTTACTGGGGAAGAGGGACTCAACTTCCTTTTTTTTGTGGAAGTTAGAATGACAGATTCACTGTCAGAAATTACAATATTTTCACCATCTGGGGGGTCAGGGGGAGCATCTGGGGGCTTTTTAGGATGTCCAGGAGGGTAATCCTCCCCCATTTTTCACAAAATTACAAAAAAAATATGTATGGAAAGTGACAGTAGTGAAAAAAAGGTTATAAATATCTGGAAATCAGCGACGAAAAGTGACTCCTGGAAGATCAGAGGGGAGAAGAATCCTCAAGGAACAACACACTACACTTTAGTGACCAGAAAACATAAAAATATTAGTTAAAATAATAAAAAACTTTATTTTTTTAAGAGAGAAAAACAAAACAACTGATGACAGCCAAATGTTCAAAATTCGAATCACACAGTCAATGTTATTATTTAAAATTTTGTGTGTAAATGTCAAATCAGCTATTGCTCGCCTTTGTTGCAAAGTTTGAAATGTGCATTCAAAGTTTTTGTTGAATTTGAAGGTAAGATATTTTATAAATTTGTTTTATATATGTTCTATGCTATCTATGTATAATTTGTAATGCGGGTTCCAAATTAGCGAGGCATATTCCAGTGTACTTCTGACTAATGAAAAATATAACATTACTACTGTTAGCGGGTTACTGAACGCTTTACTTATACGAAGAACAAAACCAAGCATTTTGTATGACCTGTGAACGATTGAGTCGATGTGCTTATTACATATAAGTTACCTATCAAGGAAAACATCAAGATCTTTACATTCCGTTTTAGAGATGACAGGTTCATCGTTGAGTGAATGATAGTACGAAGTACGAACACGCATTGTATTATATTATGTTTTTTTTGTATTACATGTCATGAAAACAGAAGCCGAGGCAAATTTATCCATAATATGTCTTTTGAAATATGTATTTGATAAATGTTAGCTAGTCATTTTTCACGATAGTTTAATCATTCCTATCATGTGACAAATATAAATAAAGGTTACTCCGCATGCAATTTGCAAATTAATGACAGTCCATTAATGGCTGCTGATACTGTATTATGAGAATCAATGTTGCATTGAACTAAATGCATCATTACTGGCAAATAACATTCACCTATTATTCAATTTTAATTATTCTGATCACGCAATTAAACTAAATAGCAATTAATTATTTATTTAAAAACCCGTTTATTTAGTTAAGGTTATGTCATTCCTTGCAAAAGCAGCTACATAATAATTTCCTATTACTATTTACTAATCGTATTACCGAGCTTAACCCGAGTTTCAAGTTTACACTTTTCTCATTATGAATAACAAATGGCCTCAAGATATAACTAAAAAAAACCTGCGTTTACTTAAGTTATTTTCTTCTCATGTGAATCCCGCAATCCAGTCCCAAATGCTCTCCATTGTCCGAATCCGGTAAGACTATGGCATCCCCAATATTTGGGTTATGTGGTGAGGGGGAAGGGTGGGGATGGGAAAGAGGAAAGTTTGGAAATTAACCGGTTATTCAAATGTTCATACAAGCTAGACGGAAAAAACTTTAAAACATCAATCAAGTACTTGTAACCCACCTTCGGGTGTATTTAACCTTAATTTGAAAAAAAGAAGTAGTAAACATTATTTAATTTTTCAACAATTTTTTTTTTAAATTTATTTTTTTATATTTATTTTTAAAACACAAGTAAATCTAAATTAGCCTTTGAATATAATATATAATATCATATAATACCGTATAGAATGATTTATTATACCTACACCTACAGTATAGACATATACCTACAGTATTTACAAGGTATCTGAAAAATATACATTTTCCGTCTTACTCATAATCGCAGAATAAGATAATAACATGATAATGCGAACGGGTAAGGTGAAATTTGTACGACAATTTCACCTAACCCGTTCGTATTATTGTGGTATTTTCTTATCCAGCGATTATGAGTAAGACGGATTAAGATTTAATTAAGCCCAACTCTACTTTTCATATGATTTTTACCACTTCTACTGAGTTTTTCAAGTTATAATATACTTAAAACATTATTTTACATTTCCTGAAGCCTTTCTTTCTTCGGTAAATTGGGAAAAATCCTGCATGTAATGAGCTTTCCGCCTGGAAATCTTGTATGTAGCGCCTGTAAAGTAACAAAATAAACTAGTTCATATGGGAAAATATCGAAACTGATTTAAATAAAAAAATTGTAGTTGCTTTGTTTAGTTAAAAAAAAATTATATTTTAAAACTAACTGTACTAAAAACCTTCCAAAGTAAGCTACATTTTTTCATAACCGATATTTACGATCTTTAAATCAATAAATAACCTAAAATCTGCCTGTAAATCCTTGTGGTAAGAAATGTGGTATCAGTAAAATGACAAAATAACCTTGACGTAAGTTCGCGTGGAAATGTACCGAATATGATTTGAACAGAAAAATAATAGCTTCATCTAAAAAAAAGGTTATTTTCAAAGCGATTTTGATATACTCTCCGAAATAAATTCTCGAACAGCTGTAATGTAAAAAAGACAAAAGAAATTAAATAATTTTCAAACCTAGTAAAACACCCTCAATAATATTATTTCAAAAAATCTGAAATGATTGATATGAAAGTTAAAAAAAAACATACTACATACCTTCCAAAGTAGCTACCATTTTTTTAAACCAAAACAAAACACTTTAAAATCATAAACAACCTTAAGAGGTTGCGCTGTGAGAATCGAAGAACAGAAACTGATCAATTTATTAACAATTTTTTTCTATTTTTGTGATCTGGTAATAGTCAGCCCTTGCATTAATAATTAACCAAATTAAAAATGTATTTGTCCCATTGACAACCTGGTAATCTTGCATGGTCATCGTTCAAGAATTCCAAAGTCATTTATTTCCGTCTAGCTTGTATGGGACGGTACACAGTGCGTCGCGTCGTTGTGTAAAATAGATTCATATTATATTTTTTTCCCAAAAAAATGGTGATTCAATCCCTCTTTTCCATTTTTTCCTGTTAGTTTTATAAGTTCTTAAAAATGTGTAAGCTTTCACTCAAGCTGTGTTCACTCAAGTGTAAGCTTTTCCCTCTTTTCCATTTTTTCCTGTTAGTTTTATAAGTTCTTAAAAATGTGTAAGCTTTCACTCGTTGAAGGCAAAATTTCGGTCTCAAATTTAAATAACAAATCAAGCGTGTCTTTAAATATGTAAAACAAGGGAAAGTCGAAAGTCGTTAGGTACTTTCTGACATTTAATATTACCATGCTTCAGGTGTTTTAGAAGAAAAAGTTGACTTAACAGGTGACATCAAAAAGGTAAGCTGTTTAGCCATAAAGCTTTTGTTCCTGAAGAAATCTTTCTTCGTATTTTAGGTTGTTTTTAGAAAGGTTCTAATTTTAAATCACTCTCACTTTTAAAGGCTAGTAAAATTACAATTAAAATTAACGTTATTAATTTTTTTTCAATTGTTAATGTTCTTACATGTTTAATTTAAAGTTGAAAATAAGTTATATATTGACTAGCTCATTTTTAAAAATATTTTATTTGATTACGGTTTTAATTGACGGAGCCAGCCACTATGGCACTTCTGGGCATTTTGCGAGGCTAAAGGAATTGTGGATATCAAAAATACGACAAAGAGGTATATTGAAAAGTATCAGGGTATGGAGTCTTTAATTTTTATTTTCATTTGAATAAGCCACAATAATTATTGGATGATTTTTATAGCGCCATTTTCGTGAGAAAATCACCTCAAGGGCGCTTTGAAATCACAAATCTGTTCCCAAGAGTTTGAAGCCAGGGAGATTTTGACATCCCTAACCGGAGTACGTTGTAAAGCTGAAAGGAGAGGAGAAAGGAAGTAGATGATCAGAAAAAGGTGGGAAAGTACATGGCTATTCAGATCTGCTCATCATAAAGCTGTATCAAACAACTTTTTAAACGGTGGTCTTTGAACGGGGCGATACCGCTAATATATTCCAATCTGGAACGTGCAACAAATATATTGCTATCTATATATGTACGTATACATATATATATATATAAATCAAAATATGCTTGCTTGAGGGTGTATAAGTGAGTATATAAGATGTCTATGTATTGCTATATTAAGCATAGGAAATGTTTGAAACTTTCAACCTGCTTTGAACCCCGGCGAAGGTTTCTGGGTTATTACAACCACATGATAATACATCTGAAAAGTTTTTTAATAATTACAAAAACTCTTGCAAAACTGTCAAAAAATCAAAATTTGAGAACGACATTTTGCAAAACAACGATTGTTAAAAAAAAAAATATGTATTCATTAATATAAAAAATATTATTCCTGATTTCGAATGAAAAATTGATGCTTATTGATGTACAAATACATGATAATGTAATTTGAAATAAAATAATTAAACCAGCTTAAGAACATTTGATATTTGATACAAAAGAGGTGCCTATTTGTTATCCAATACAACTTTTCAGGTGAAAAGATCAAGGAGAAGTCCCTCACTATATTGATGAGTTTCAAACAAAGGAAAAAGGTAGGACTGGGTAAAATAATTCAATAGAACTAAGAGAAAAAAACAAATTTCTCAACATCGAGAGGACAACCTTTACCCTGAATACAAATATACAAGGATTTGTAGTCCCATCCATCTATCCAGCAAAAAGCGAACCTTATAAATGAGAATTTTGCCCAACCAGGTGAGTTTAATAAAAACAACAAATTTGACGGAACTGGTAGCATATAATCCCTTTTTTTATGTTAACATCCAAAATAAATACTGAAATGACAGATTGATACAGATACGCAAGACAAAATGTCTAAGGAAGGCATAGGCAGTGTTTGTTGCAAGACATTATTTGTTGACCCACTGACCTTTTTCTAAGTTTACCTACAATCTGGCCCACAGGACGGAATGTTACAAGTTAGACAAAAAAAACTTATTACAAGAAAAAAAGCATTTAGAATACACATAATTCAACATTAGATAAACAATTTAAAGTGTACGCAGGAGCACGTTTAGTGGTGGATTATTTAATAAATATATAGTATATGTAAATTATAAGGTATATCTTTAGTACAATCGTTAGGTTACATTCGAGGAGGCATTAACAATTTGGGTATAGTTGAAAATAATAAATCATGGTCTGTGTTCAATATTCCATTGAAAAAAACATTTATTTTTAAATTTCAAATATTTACATCTTTGCTAAAAAACGTGGTGGGTGTTAAATAAATAATTGATAAACAACCGTGTTTGTGAAAACGTTTTTTTTTTTTTTTTACAGTGAACATACCGCACAATAATCTCAACTGCTCCCGTCTGGAGCCAGTGAGACTATGGCATCCCCAATTGGGGTATGTTGTGAGGCTGAAAGGTAGTTGGGGAGGGGAAGGAGGTGGGGAAGAGGAAGGTTGGGAAGTACCTGGCTATTCAGATCTGGTCACCAAACATGGCTAAAGCCATTTTCAAGCAACGTTTCAATTCTGAATGGTGGTCTTACACCAGGGCGATACTGATAGTATCTTCCACTCTGGAGCGTGCCGCAAATATACTATATATTATTTTAAATGAATTAATTGTGAAATAACACAAATTAATAAAATAAAATTTATTTGCGCACGCCGGGTTCGAACCCGCGACCTCCGGATTGTGAGTCAAGAGTAACTAATAAACTAAGTTTGTTAATACTGATACTTCAATATCCCGAAATTCAATGAGAAAATTCTAGTTTACTCAACAAATAAACTCATCCACTGTATAAACAATTGAATCCGGCGTGCTAAATAAATTTTATTTGATTAATTTGTGTTATTTCACAATTTATTCATTTAAAATAATATGTATATAGTATATTTGCGGCACGTTCCAGAGTGGAACATACTCCCAGTATAGACCACCATTCAGAATTGAAACGTTGCTTTAAATGGCTTTAGCTGTGTTTGGTAACCAAATCTGAATAGCCAGGTACTTACCCACCTTCCTCTTTCCCATCTCCTTCTCCTTCCCACTACCTTCAACCTCAAAAAATACCCCAATTGGGGGTGCCATAGTATCACCGGCTCTAGACGGGAGCAGCTGGGACTCTTATGAGGCATTCATATAATTTTTTTTAAAACGTATGTGAAGCGTCTTGTATGATTACTCAACACTAGAATAGAGGTCTCTAACCTGGGCGATGATAAGACCACTCATTTCATTCCGAATCTGATGAAACGTACATACGAGTACGTGAACATGAAAATATGCACATTTTCTGATCCATATATGTATACCAGTTAAGTTTCAGTGCCTTATTTTTAACACAGGAACCCAGGACTCCTAAAATACCCACAATATATATTAAGATACTCCACAAAATCAACCTAAGTTCCTTTATTTCCAAAATGAGCTAAAATTCTATTGAAAAAAAAAAATGATCTCGTCGTTTTCCGTTTTTCTATTTCATTCAGGTTTTAAACCCATTTTTTTTTTTTTAATTAGCAGCGAAAGAAAACGAGACTATAGTAGGTACTTTCTTACACTTATTGTAAATTATTTATTTTTATAACCAAGAAATGCCCAGAATCCCCGCATTTTCCCCTCAAAAAAGTTCTACACGCAAAATAGCCAATTGTAAAAAAATCTTAGAAATACCTCGGAATTTAGGGAATTCCCCACCAATTGGCAGCCTTGATTACTGGGATTTTCTTGCAAAGCTTCCATATTGGCCGAGAGCATGCTTATAAAGAGCATGTGTATTCAATTGTTTGCTTTGGGCATGCTCATTCAAGAGTATGTGTTTCATAACGCTGATGGGTTTCGTGTTTTTCGGGTTTGTGTTCCGATCGGCCTATAGAATCGGAAACAATCCAGATTTTGGTATTCCGAACATTAAGGGTACCTAACACAACCGCAAGTCAAGTACCGCCTTAACGTCAGTCTGTCAACAACCACCGGAACATATCATAACGTGAAATGTCGCTCTACGTCGAAGTGTTATTATCGCAACATAAAGTTATTGTAGAAAGCAATCACTTTGTGGTTTGACATATTCAATAAAATAAAATACTGTTTTGTTTAAAACCGCGAGTTTTATTAATTTTTTGAACCGACCGGTTTCACTTTACTCAAGCATCATCAGGGTACAAATTAATAATAGTATTAATTTGTACCCTGATGATGCTTGAGTAAAGCGAAACTCGTGGTTTTAAACAAAACAGTATTTTATTTGATTGTAACATAAAGTATAATCCTATCGTATTATATCGTATGCTTTGTGTAAACTCCCTACGTGAATCGCGACGTGACTCAGATTACTATCGTAGATTATAACCCAGAAAAAACAATATCGCACGCTTATGGATGATCTGTGGCTGTCGCCGAATAAGAACCAGCCAGAAGACATAAAAATAGTATTACCTAATGGTGTTTACCGTATTTTATTTGGTGGTCGGGCATAGATCGTATTGAAGTCCATAAGCGTTTATAGCAAGTGTATCGAACGTATTATGCAGTCTAGATGAAACACAGCAAAATTCTTCTTGCATTATTATTGAAGACAAATTCTGCATTTTAGACGGTGCGAAAATATTGATATCACAACGTGTCCAACGTGAAATAGTTCATGCTCCCAAAGCAGATACTTGCGCCGGCTACCTGGGATAATTAGGCAGGCATAAACAACACTTAACACCTACCACAGCAGATGTGCACAGTACCTGGGATAAAAATGACGACGTAAACAACACCTGCCACAGCAGGTGTGCACGGCCACCTGGGCTAAACGAGAAGACGTAAACAACACGTGCACTGGCACCTGCCGAATAGACGTAAACAACTATAAAAGGCTGAACCAAAGGGGCACCAGTCACCAGTCATCAGCTATTGTGGCAATACCTCTACAGAATTTACTCGATTCATGACGTCAGTATCGCCGTTACAAGTTGGAACTTCAAGACTGCAGTCTCTTTCACCTCAAGAATTTGTCGGAGCGACATCGCCTGCCGATGTGTCTGAATAATACCTACAAAACGCTGATGCCTGTGCCCCATGGCCACCCTCGGGCTCCTTTGAACTTGCTGATTCTTACCATGCACTTGAAGACGCTGACGCCTGAGCCCCATGGCCACCCTCGGGCTCCTTTGAACTTGCTGATTCTTACCAAGCCCTTAAAGACGCTGCGCTACCCCTGGCTTTGCATCTTTCTGCCCTGATGATAACGCCTGAGCAAGATTTATTTATTTATTTATTTATTTGTAAGAAACAACAGTTTTTACATAATACATATACAGTGATAAATATATAATTGAACTGGAGTCAAGCCACAGAGGTTTCTTATGCTAAAGTACATCGGAAATGAAGTTTTATTATATATTATATAGTATTGTTTGGTTTTTCAAAAAACTCACTTTTTCCTTGATGCGAAAATCGACCTCACCGCCCCTCGCGTTTCACCAACCTCAAGGTTCACTTTGGCTCGAAGTCTAGAATTGTCCCTTCGGCTGACACGCGAGAATGGACATTAGCGCTCGCTATTTTGGAACGCTTCAAAGTTCAAAATCCTTCGAAGAGTCGATTATTTTCCAGCCACTAGCAGTTGTTTTTTTTTTTGTTAGGGGAAACATTTTTCATCGTTATCAATATGTTTGCCAAAACTTTACGGGAGACATCTAGCGGTGCGGAATACAAGTATGGATTATTCACATTAGAAAAAATCAAATGTCTATCGAATACTGTTGTAGTTCTATTTTCATCCGTTCGAAATGGCAGCTTCGTCTGAATTTAAATAAACACGCTAGCTTCACGATTTTCACAAAAAAAATAGACTAGACAAGAAACTCACATAAAATTGAATTGACATATTTTAAGAGCGAAAAATTATTTAAATTTGCGGCGAAAACTGGAACTACTCATAAAATCACTCAATTCGGCTAGGTTATATTTCCCGCCGACAGGTTCGCCCCTTTAAAAACGTCGGATCGAGAAGGGAAGTAAAAAAAAGTTAGTTTCCCGTACAAAACTGATTTTGCTAGGAATTTATTCTAATTAATTAAACGGCTTCGAGAAAGTTCTTTAGAAAAATTGACATTTTATAGGGGCATTACGGAATTAAAGATTGCGTTAAAAGTACACCTTCCGGCGGAGATGTTTTTTAATAAACATAAACAATACAAGTTTTAGAAACTTTTAAAACCAAAACATGTTTAGCTCCCCCTTGAAAATGTTTCACAATATTGCATTCAAATTCGACATTTTTCTGACATTTGCGAAAAATTCACTTTCATCGATAAATGCAAATCGTTTGCAGCCTGTAAAATCGGCTGGTATATTAAAATTTTATAATTTTTCTCGAACTTTGCAACACTGAAGATGGAGTCGTGATGGCGTTAAAATCCACTACCACCTTAAAAAAAAGCAGACCCCGCCCTAATAGGTTTTGTATGAAGAATTTTTTTTTTTAATGGCGGATTTCAATTTGTGTGGTTCGGCAGGGCCTTAATTTTAGCGGGAATTGTGCAAATTTGTGCATCGGTCTTGCCTGTTTAAAAAATATAATTATGGAATATTATCTGTCTGTGTATTATATAGTAGGTAAGTACCTAATACAAAAGCGCTAGATTTACCCGCGCTTCAACAGCAAATTGAAATGTCAAAAGAAAACGGATCTCTCAGCGGTTTGGGTTGTTGTTTTTCGGGAAACGGCATTGCGGCCGGAAAAACGATTCCGGCTTGAATGTTTTTGAAAAATTCGGTACCCGAAAACATTTCGCGTCTTTTGATACCAATATGAGGTGTCTGTCCCATGTAAAAAAGTTCAGGGTCGCCGAAAAACCTATAAAATTTTCCAAAAAAAAACAAGAAAATTGGTGTCCATAGATTCACTTCAGTAGGGTGGATATTTACCGGCCAGTACATTGAAATGTTATTAATTCAGGGTAGGTACCTACTTATCTCGGTAGTATTGCAAATATGATGAGAAAAGCAAAAACATTGCCGGAATTTTGTAAGGAAATGCGCCGGTACCTGCCGGAATGGGTAGTTGGACAATTATTTAGGTTTTTGATGCAATTTAATTTACTAAGGTAATGTTGTTTCCACGATACTGAATAATTTAACAATTTTTTAAAGTTCATTTTCACTTTCTGTGTAAGTTCTGTTTTTTTATCAGTAAATGCCAGTTGCATCATTAAACTGAAATAATTACAGAACTTGAATAGAATTCGAACCGAACTTTTACAGAACGTTAAAATTGACTTGAAAAATTGAAGAATTTTTAATTTCGTTAAACAACCCTGCCTAAATATGAGTTCTTTTTTACGTATGTATGCAAGTACCTATACTCAGAATATAAGTAGGTTCCTACCTGCACACAAACACTCGATATCATCCGACGATATTGCATAAGTATTAGTTTTCTAATTTTACAATGAAATTACTCGAAGTTGAACGGGATATTTTTTAAGTATTAAATTAATATAGCGCTTATTTTTAAGCAGTAAAACTACTGGTGAGTTCTGGAATTATAAAATTTGTATGAAAATGTACGTACGCTCATAACTTCTGAAGGACTGCAACAAATTGAAAAATTCTTTTTTTGTTGTGTTCGTTATTGTTAGTTCAAGGTTTGTATAAAACTACTGGTGAGTTCTGGCTTGACGAAATTTGTAAAAAAAAATTGAATAGGTGGCGCGCGAGCTGTTTGAAAACTTAATGTACCGGGAATTAGTGAATGTAATGAGGCAGGGGGGGTGGAAAAAGGAAGGGGGAACCTGGGAGGGGGGAGGGGAACTCGGGAGGGGGTTTACGAGACGGAGAAGCGTAGGAGTGAAGTGGGGGAAAGGGGAAGCGGACGCTGGTGAGGAAAATGGGGGGGGGGAAGGGGATTGGAACAAATGAGAAAAGACACGCAGGTAGAAACATTTTCTTTATTAAATGGTATAGCAACGCATGCCGGATACCAGCTATCTTCTATATGTATAAAAATCAAAAAAATATTTGCAAGTAAGTATGTATGTATGTCCGCTATGCGTTGCTAAACCATTTATCCGATTGCGATGAAACTTTGGGGATTTGATGTGTGCATGCCCGCGATGGTTTCTGCATACAATGGTGAGCTCTGGCATAATGAAATTACGCATTGCTGAACCGTTCATCCGATTGCGATGAAAATTTGGGGATTTGATGTGTGCATGCCTAAAATGATGTCTATAACTATAACTAACGTATGACATGTTTTTGCTGCTAGGCCCTGCGGCCGGCTTTATATGTATTTGTATGTTTAACCGCTAAGCGTTGCCAAACCTTTCATCCGATTGCGATGAAAATTTGAAGATTTGATGTGTGCATACCCACGACGGTTTTTGTATACAAAAGTGAGCTCTGGCATCATGAAATTACGCATTGCTAAACCATTCATACGATTGCGATGAAACTTTGGGGATTTGATGTGTGCATGTCTACAATGGTGTTTATTTACTAACGTATGGCAGGTTTTTGCTGCTAGGTCCTGCGGGCGGCTTTATACATAGTTTTGTGTTTAACCGCTAAGCGTTGCTAAACCATTCATCCGATTGCGATGAAAATTTGTAGATTTAATGTGTGCATGCCCACGACGGTTTCTGTATACAAAAGTGAGCTCTGGCATTTTGAAATTACGCATTGCTAAACCGTTCATCCGATTGCGATGAAACTTTGGGGATTTGATGTGTGCATGCCTACAATGGTGTCTATATACTAACGTATGGCAGGTTTTTGCTGCTAGGCCCTGTGGACGGCTTTATATATATTTGTATGTTTAACCGTAGGTACCTACCCGCTTACTATGAAATATATTTTTTTTCTGTTAGTAAGTAAGACAAATTAGTTTTAACCCGTTAGTTGCATTTGCAATGGGCATAAGCTAGTTATATAGTATTGTTTGGTTTTTCAAAAAACTCACTTTTTCCTTGATGCGAAAATCGACCTCACCGCCCCTCGCGTTTCACCAACCTCAAGGTTCTCTTTGGCTTGAAGTCTAGAATTGTCCCTTCGGCTGACACGCGAGAATGGACATTAGCGCTCGCTATTTTGGAACGCTTCAAAGTTCACAATCCTTCGAAGAGTCGATTATTTTCCAGCCACTAGCTTTTGTTTCTTTTTTGTTAGGGGAAACATTTTTCATCGTTATCAATATGTTTGCCAAAACTTTACGGGAGACTTCTAGCGGTGCGGAATACAAGTATGGATTATTCACATTAGAAAAAATCAAATGTCTATCGAATACTGTTGTAGTTCTATTTTCATCCGTTCGAAATGGCAGCTTCGTCTGAATTTAAATAAATACGCTAGCTTCACGATTTTCACAAAAAAATAGACTAGACAGGAAACTCACATAAAATTGAACTGATACATTTTAAGAGCGAAAAATAATATAAATTTGCGGCGAAAACTGGAACTACTCATAAAATCACTCAATTCGGCTAGGTTATATTTTCCGCCGACAGGTTCGCCCCTTTAAAAACGTCGGATCGAGAAGGGAAGTAAAAAAAAGTTAGTTTCCCATACAAAACTGATTTCGCTAGGAATTTATTCTAATTAATTAAACGGCTTCGAGAAGGTTCTTGAGAAAAAATGACATTTTATAGGGGCATTACGGAATTAAAGATTGCGTTAAAAGTACACCTTCCGGCGGAGATGTTTTTTAATAAACATAAACAATACAAGTTTTAGAAACTTTTAAAACCAAAACATGTTTAGCTCCCCCTTGAAAATGTTTCACAATATTGCATTCAAATTCGACATTTTTCTGACATTTGCGAAAAATTCACTTTCATAGATAATGTTAATTGTTTGCAGCCTGTAAAATCGCTTATAAAATTCGGCAGATATTTAAATTTTCCCCAACTGTGCAACACTGAAAATGGAATGATATTCCAATTCTCAACATACCACCTCAAGTCCTCGGCAAGGCCAGGACAGCTTATTTGTATGGAATTTTTTTTAAAAACGATGCCTTTATTCGATTTTCAGGCCTGGTTTGAGGTGCTTTTTGACAATGTTTTCCGTTGGTCTTGCCAGCGTTGAAAAAATAATTTTAGAATATTGAGATGAACTAGGTAGGGACCCGATAAATTATATCTACGAGTATTTATTTATATTATTATTACATATGAATTGTCGAAATATGTCCGCACATAACTTCCAAACGATTGAACCAAATTGAATAATTCTTTTTACGTTGTGATCCTTATTGTTTGGACAAGGTTTTTATAAATTTACCGGTGAGCTCTAGCATTATTAAATTTGAATAAAATGAATTACCGAAGTTTATGTACGCTCATAACTTCCGAAATACTGTAACAAATTGGAAAATTCTTTTTTTGTTGTGTTCGTTATTGTTGGGGCAAAGTTTGTATTAAACTAATGGTGAGCTCTGGCATCATGAAATTTGTATTAAAATGAATCCCCGAAATGCATGTACGCTTATAACTTCTGAACGACTGCACCAAATTGGATAATTCTTTTTATGTAGTTATTGTTATTGTTAGGACAAGGTTTTTATATAACTAATTGCGAGAACTGGCATTATGAAATTTGTATAAAAATTAATCGCCGAAAAGTATGTACACGCATAACTTTCTAACGACTGCACTAAATCGGATAATTCTTTTTATGTTGTGTTGGTTATTGGCTGGTGAGCACTGTCATTAAGAAATTTGTACAAAAAATTTCAATAGGTGGCACGCGAGATGTTTGAAAACTAAATGTACCGGGAATGAATGTATGAAACGCCGGAGTTGTGGGAAGGGGAAACAGGGAGGGGGGAGGGGATTTCGGGAGGGGGTTTACGGGACGGAGATGGGGGGGGGTGATGTGAAGGGGGGGGAAGGGGGGGGGGGGGTGGAGTGGAAATGCGAGAAGGGAAGAGGACGCGGGAGAGGAAGGGGGGGGGGATGGGGAACGGGACGAATGGGAAAGGACACGCAGGAAGATTTTTTTTATTAAATGGCATAGTTACGCATGCCGGGTAACAGGTATCTTTTATATATGTAAAAATCAAAAAATGTTTGCATGTATGTATGTATGTCCGCTTAGCGTTGCTAAACCATTCATCCGATTGCGATAAAACTTTTGGGATTTGATGTGCGCATGCTTGCGATGGTTTCTGTATACAAAAGTGAGCTCTGGCATCATGAAATTACGCATTGCTAAACCGTTCATCCGATTGCGATGAAACCTTGGGGATTTGATGTGTACATGCCTACAATGGTGTCTATATACTAACGTATGGCAGGTTTTTGCTGCTAGGCCCTGCGGGCGGCTTTATGTTTATTTGTATGTTTAACCGCTAACCGTTGCTACACCATTCATCCGATTGCGATGAAAATTTGAGGATTTGATGTGTGCATGTCCCCGACGGTTTCTGTATGCAAAAGTGAGCTCTGGAATCATGAAATTACCCATTGCTTAACCGTTCATCCGATTGCGATGAAACTTTGGGGATTTGGTGTGTGCATGCCTACAATGGTGTCTATATACTAACGTATAGCAGGTTTTTGCTGCTAGCCCCTGCGGGTGGCTTTATATATATTTGCATGTCTAACCGCTAAGCGTTGCTAAAACATTCATCCGATTGCGATGAAACTTTGAGTTTTGAATTTTTCGCCTTATCCACATTCAAACGTCGTTTTTTTCTTCATATATTTAGTTAAACACCCGCTCCTCGCTTCATCCACGTTCACACGTCAAATCGCATAGTGTTTTAACCCGTTAGTTGCATTTGCAACAGGCATAAGCTAGTACTATATAGTATTGTTTGGTTTTTTGAAAAACTCACTTTTGCCTTGATGCGAAAAACGACCGCACCGCCCCTCGCGTTTCACCAACCTCAAGGTTCAAATCGGCTTGGCGACGCAAAAATGCCGCTGGCACGCCAAAAAGACCTCTAGCCTGTTTTAATTTCGCACACTTAAAGGTTCACTCTCCCTCAAAGGCCCGCGGCCCACCCTTTGTATGGGAAAAATTCAGCCAAAAAATGTGTCGATCATCTCAAGCCAGAATGGACCTCGGCGGTCGGTATTTCGGAACAATTTAAAGTTCACAATCCTTTGAATTTGTTTGACACTAGCAATTGTTTCTGAGAGACCGTTTACTGAGGAGGTGAAATTCAATCGCGGAAATAGAGTTTTTTTGTAGACAAAAAAACGTCGCTAGCGATTTTTTCTCTCATAAGAATTAACGGCGAAAACTGGAACTTCTCATTAAATCAACCAATTCGGCACAGTTATAGTTCCCGCCGACAGGTTCGCATTAAAAAAAACAACCACAAATTAGGCCTTAGTTTCAATGCAATGGAAAATACTAGAGAGAATGTTAATACAGGTCAGTTATCAGTTACCCGAGATGTCAAAACAAAACGGATCTCTCAGCGGTTTGGGTTGTTGTTTTTCGGGAAACGGCATTGCGGCCGGAAAAACGATTCCAGCTTGGATGTTTTTGAAAAATACGGTACCCGGCAATATAAGGCAACTTTTAACACCAAAATTTTGTGTCCGTTCCATGTAAAAAAGTTCAGGGTCGCCGAAAAACCTATAAAATTTTCCAAAAAAAACAAGAAAATTGGTGTCCATAGATTCACTTCAGTAGGGTGGATATTTACCGGCCAGTACATTGAAATGTTATTAATTCAGGGTAGGTACCTACTTATCTCGGTAGTATTGCAAATATGATGAAAAAAGCAAAACCATTGCCGGATTTTTGTAAAGAAATGCGTCGGTACCTACCGGAATGGGTAGATAGACAATTATTTAGGTTTTTGATGCAATTTAATTTACTAAGGTAATGTTGTTTCACCGATACTGAATAATTTAACATTTTTTTTACGTTAGTTAATTTCACGTTCGATGTAAGTTCTCTTTTTTTATCAGTAAATGACAGTTGCATCATAAAACTGAAATAATTACAGAACTTGAATAGAATTCGAACCGAACTTTTACAGAACGTTAAAATTGACTTGAAAAATTGAAGAATTTTTAATTTCGTTAAACAACCCAGCCTAAATATGAGTTCTTTTTTACGTATGTATGCAAGTACCTATACTCAGAATATAAGTAGGTTCCTACCTGCACATAAACACTCGATATCATCCGACGATATTGCATATGTATTAGTTTTCTAATTTTACAATGAAATTACTCGAAGTTGAACGTGATATTTTTTAAGTATTAAATTAATATAGCGCTTATTTTTAAGCAGTAAAACTACTGGTGAGTTCTGGAATTATAAAATTTGTATGAAAATGTACGTACGCTCATAACTTCTGAAGGACTGCAACAAATTGAAAAATTCTTTTTTTGTTGTGTTCGTTATTGTTAGTTCAAGGTTTGTATAAAACTAATGGTGAGTTCTGGCTTGACGAAATTTGTAAAAAAAAATTGAATAGGTGGCGCGCGAGCTGTTTGAAAACTTAATGTACCGGGAATTAGTGAATGTAATGAGGCAGGGGGGGGTGGAAACAGGAAGGGGGAACCTGGGAGGGGGGAGGGGAACTCGGGAGGGGGTTTACGAGACGGAGAAGCGTAGGAGTGAAGTGGGGGAAAGGGGAAGCGGACGCTGGTGAGGAAAAGGGGGGGGGGGAAGGGGATTGGAACAAATGAGAAAAGACACGCAGGTAGAAACATTTTCTTTATTAAATGGTATAGCAACGCATGCCGGATACCAGCTATCTTCTATATATATAAAAATCATAAAAATATTTGCAAGTAAGTATGTATGTATGTCCGCTATGCGTTGCTAAACCATTTATCCGATTGCGATGAAACTTTGGGGATTTGATGTGCGCATGCCCGCGATGGTTTCTGCATACAATGGTGAGCTCTGGCATAATGAAATTACGCATTGCTGAACCGTTCATCCGATTGCGATGAAAATTTGGGGATTTGATGTGTGCATGCCTAAAATGATGTCTATATACTAACGTATGACATGTTTTTGCTGCTAGGCCCTGCGGCCGGCTTTATATGTATTTGTATGTTTAACCGCTAAGCGTTGCTTAACCTTTCATCCGATTGCGATGAAAATTTGAAGATTTGATGTGTGCATGCCCACGACGGTTTTTGTATACAAAAGTGAGCTCTGGCATCATGAAATTACGCATTGCTAAACCATTCATACGATTGCGATGAAACTTTGGGGATTTGATGTGTGCATGTCTACAATGGTGTTTATTTACTAACGTATGGCAGGTTTTTGCTGCTAGGTCCTGCGGGCGGCTTTATACATAGTTTTGTGTTTAACCGCTAAGCGTTGCTAAACCATTCATCCGATTGCGATGAAAATTTGTAGATTTAATGTGTGCATGCCCACGACGGTTTCTGTATACAAAAGTGAGCTCTGGCATTTTGAAATTACGCATTGCTAAACCGTTCATCCGATTGTGATGAAACTTTGGGGATTTGATGTGTGCATGCCTACAATGGTGTCTATATACTAACGTATGGCAGGTTTTTGCTGCTAGGCCCTGTGGGCGGCTTAATGTATATTTGTATGTTTAACCGTAGTTTCCTACCCGCTTACTATGAACTTTTTTTTTTCTGTTAGTAAGTCAAGTTAGTTTTAACCCGTTAGTTGCATTTGCAACGGGCATAAGCTAGTATTATAATTAATGTTGGGTTATAGGAAGAGGAGAGGAAGAGGAATATAGGAAAAGGATAGGAGATGCTCACGATATATTCTCATATTAATAATCGATCGTACGCGTTACTTCATATCGATATTTCTTAAGGTTTTTACTAAAAATGTCAATGCTGTGAAATTTTGTATTATATTGTGCACATACACGAGGAATTGGGGAGTTTTTTCTAATGTTTGTTCTAAAAGAGGGTAAATAAAATAAATCGGATTGCCGGGTTGATCTTGACGGTATATGAAAATTTATTAAATTGGTAAGTTCTGGTGAGTCCAGGCCATTGTTTAGAATTTTGAACAATAGGATTTGATCAAAAATTAGACGTCGTGTTTGGAGGGATTTGAAATTGTGAAATTTAATGGATTCGGTATAATTTGAGAAGTGTAATTTGAATTTATAATTTAAGTGATTAAAAAATTTTTTTTGAATTCTTTCTATTCTTTCAATATGAGCTTGGTATAAAGGAGTCCAGATCGGTGTACAGTGTTCCAAGTGCGGGCGAATGTATGAGGTGTAAAGGGAATATAGAGTGTTTATGTTGTGGAAGGGTTTTGCTATACGAATTATAAATCCCAGCATTTTATTGGCTTTGTTAATTATTTCATCAGTGTGTTCGATAAAGTTTAATTTGACATCCATCGTTACCCCAAGGTCCCTGATATATTTTACTTCATTGATATGTGTTCCGTTCAGTGTGTATACAAATGAAATTATATTTTTATTACGTGTAAATGTTAATTTATTGCACTTTGAGATGTTAATAACAAGTTTGTTTAATTCGCAATAGACAAAAAGACGATTGAGGTCTTCTTGGAGCTTAATGCAGTCATTGATTGATTTAATAACTAAGTATATTTTTTTATCATCTGCATATGCTAGGTAATTAGCATGTAAAAAACATTTGTAAATATCATATATATATACATTAAATAATAATGGGCCTAAATGAGAACCTTGAGGTACACCGGAGGGCACAGAAAAGAAGCTGGACTTTGTTCCCCCAATTGAGACACTTTGAAGTCTACTCCAAAGGCATGAAGTGAGCCACCGGAGTAAGTCACCATGGATGCCTAACTGTTTTAATTTTTGAATAAGGATGAAATGGTTTACCTTATCGAAGGCCTTAGAGTAATCAGTGTAGATTACATCTACTTGGTTTCTTTTGTCCATATTGCTCGTTAAATATGATGATATCAACACATCTACCAATGAATTTTATTCTGTTTTGGAAAAGACTATTAGCATGTATATT
Source organism: Limnephilus lunatus (assembly GCA_917563855.2). Taxonomy (NCBI): domain Eukaryota; kingdom Metazoa; phylum Arthropoda; class Insecta; order Trichoptera; family Limnephilidae; genus Limnephilus; species Limnephilus lunatus. The sequence goes on along the minus strand of OU830601.1, from coordinate 12,997,325 downwards.
CCAACCATGAAATGTAAGCCAAAAACCTATCCAAAATGGTACTCCAAAGAACTTATAAATCTGCTTATCACCAAAAAACTTAAACATAAAGAATATAAATTACATCAAAAATATTCTGATTACATTGAATTTAAAAATATAAGAACCTCATGTAAAAGAATGTCTATGACCTGCTACCGTAACTATATAAATGAAATTCAAAACTCCATAATAAATAATGTTAGTTCTTTTTGGAAATACTCAAAATCACTTAAAGAAGATGATTCTGATTTCCCGAGCATTATGCACCTAAATGGCAGCCATAGCAATAATACTGATGGTATTGTGAACTTGTTTGCAAAATTTTTTAAAAGTGTTTATTCAACAGACTCAAATAATGCTCCTCTTCCAACAACAACACTAGATGAAACTCTTGATATTTCACAGTGTACCATAAGTCTCTCTGATGTAATTACTAAAGTTAAATTCTTAGATATCCACAAATCTGCGGGACCGGATAATATCCCTACAATATTTATTAAAGAATGTATCAAAGTAATTGCTCTTCCATTAACCAAACTTTTTAATTTGTCTTTATCTAGTGGAATTTTTCCCGATAAGTGGAAAATTAGTTATTTGACTCCAATTTTCAAAAAGGGCGATAAAAGTGATATTTGTAATTACAGACCAATATGCATTCAATCCACCATACCGAAACTCTTTGAAAGCCTAATACTTGACAAACTTTTTACACAAATAAAACCTGTAATATCACCTTACCAGTTTGGATTTATGCCGGGTAGAAGTACTCTTTCTAACTTGATTATTTATGAAAATTTTATAACTAATGCTTTTAAAGAAAAACTACAAGTAGACTCTGTCTATACTGATTTTAGTAAAGCATTTGATTCAGTTTCCCATGAAATTCTCATTTGGAAATTAGAAAAACTTGGTATACGTGGCAATTTATTAACCTGGATTGAAAGCTATCTTACTAAAAGACAACAAATTGTAAGAATAAAATCCTCTTTGTCCGAAAAAATTTATGCAACAAGTGGAGTTCCACAGGGTTCACACCTTGGCCCAGTCTTATTTATCTTGTTTATAAATGATCTAACAAAAGTATTTCATGATGTATTTTTCTTACTTTTTGCTGATGATCTCAAAATGTTTAGAATTATTAAAAATATTTACCATTGCAACATTCTTCAAGATAATATCAACAAATTGTTGATTTGGTGTAATGAAAATAGACTCTACTTAAATATCTCAAAATGTCAAGTAGTTAGATTTTCTCGAATAAAAAATCCAGTGATCTTTAATTACAACATTGATAACAATACTCTTGAGACATTAACACAAATTAAAGACTTAGGCATCACTTTTCAATCAAATCTTTCATTTGTTAACCACATAACAGAAATTTCTAATAAGGGCTTAAAAATGTTGGGATTTATAACTAGGCTAACTAGAAATTTTAAAAATATAAAATGTATTAAATTGTTATATTTTGCATTTGTTAGAAGTCAACTTGAGTACAATTCTCCCGTCTGGAACCCATATTATAATACACATGTACAAGCTGTTGAAAGAATACAAAATAAATTCTTACGTTTTCTAAATTTTAAAATGGGTATTCCAGCAATTATGTTGAACTACAACACTATTTTAAATGATATGAATATGCTCAAATTATCAGACAGAAGAATTTTCACAGACTTGGTATTTCTTTATAAAATTCTAAATGATTTAGTTGATAGTCCATTATTACTTGAATTAATAAGCTTCCGGATTCCTCTACGTAATACTAGAAGTCAGGACTTATTTCAGTGCAGAAATTCTGGAACTAACTACCATATGTATTCCTCTTTGCCCAGAATACTAATGGAGGGAAATAATTTTACCAAGTCTGTGGACATCTTCAATTTATCTTTAGACAAATACAAAATGCTGTTACTGAGGCAGTTCAGTTATGTAAAATAAATACTGTATATTTCTTAATAAAAGAAATATATACCTTTTATATTTATTGGTAAAAGAAATATACAGTGTTTATATTTTATTTAATCAAGTGTAATTTTTAAATTGTATATGTAAAAGCCCCGAAAAAGGGCGTAAATAAATAAATAAATAAATAAATAAATAAATATTCCGTAAAATTTACCAAGTTTGTAGTACTGATCTCTTTTGAAGAAATCCGTGTTGTTGGTTTTGTATATTGCGAACAATTATTGTGTAAATTTGATCGTAGACAACACGTTCAAAAAGTTTACTAAATACCGTGAGTATCGAGATTGGGCGGTAGTTTTCAATGTTAATTTTTGAGCCTTGTTTATGAATAGGGATTATAATTGCTTCTTTAAACTTTGTGGGAAATTTACCTTCTTTTAGTGACATTATAAATATGTTAGTTAAAGGGTAAGAAAGAGTTTTGGCACATTTTTTGACAAAATATGGCGAGATACCGTCACCACCAGCACCCTTACTAACATCTAAATTATTCAGGTATTTATTGATCATTAGATTGTCAATATTTATGTTACCAATCGAGGAATGATTATTTACAAACGTAGAGCTATCAAGTGTGCTGGTATTGTTCGTGCTCATATCGCTTACGTAGGTGGACTGAAAGTGTTTAGAGAATAATTCACATACTTGATGAGCGCCGGTGCCAGACTCGTCTTTAAGGTGCATGATTTGTGGGATGCCGATTGTTTTACTTTTGTTTTTAGCGTAATTCCAGAGTTGTTTATTATTATTCTGAATATTAGATTCAACCGAACTTATATATTGATTATAGCAATGCTTCTGTAGGTGTTTTTGTTGTGTACGTTTGATAGTGAACTCTATGTAATCTATTGAATTATTATAGGATTTCCATTTCTTATGAAGTTTTTGTTTTTCTTTAATAATTTTGATTAGAGGAGCTGAATACCAGTTAGGAAATTTTTTCTTTTTGACGATGCGTTTGGGGACAAATTGGTTGATGGTATTATTTAAGATGTTATAAAAGGAATCAACTACTTCGTCAACGTTCGCATTTTCCTTAGTAAAAGACCAGTCTATCGTTGACAGATGTTGGTTGATTAATTCATAGTCGGCTTTTTCAAACAAGCATAGTACTTTAGGAGGAGCGTTGATAATTGGGAGCGTATCGATTTGTAATGTAATTTGAAGCGACGGGTGATGTGAGTCTTCACTGACAAGAGGATTGCATGCACGAGATACATGGCATTCCTCACTACACATGATTAAATCTAGGATTCGGTTAATAGAATTTTTTATGTGATTATATTGTTTTAATTCTGAGTAATAAATTGTGTCAGTGAGTGATGAACTAATTGTATTTAAGTTTGTAGGTGTCAAGTGTGAATCATGCGCTTCCCATATTATCGTAGGCATATTAAAGTCTCCAATTACAAGTAAAATGTCATCGGGATATTGATCTTTTACATTAGCAAGTAAGCAAAGGAATGAACTGAGAGCGGTTTCATATCCATGACCTTGTGGGAGATATACACAAGCTACATGGATAGTACGTTTGGAGGGAGGACTAGTGACCCAAATGCATTCAGCATTGCATACCAAGTCTTCGCGAGGGTATGCGTTAAGAATGTTGTGTGTAATGATCATCACACCACCGCCTCGACGAGAATCTTCTTGGTTGTTGATGCTATTTGTTGAAATGTTATTTGATCTATCCCGTCTGAAAATACTGTAAAATTCCGTTGGTGCTAGTTCAGGATCGAAAATGGAATTATTAAGCCAAGTTTCAGAAATACCGAATATATAACAATCGTCATTCGATAAAATATTATTGTGAAAAATTTCTGTTTTAGTGCGTAGTCCTCTACAGTTCTGATACAAAATAGTTATCATTGTGAGTTATATATGTTTTTTATGTATATTATTATATAGGTAGATATATAAGGTAAGAAGATGCAGAGTTTTATGAATGACATGTACGATTATAAACATAAAAAACTGTAGTAGAAAGATGAGCAGCGAGTACGAACAGCATATTGGGATAAAGGGGGTAAGGAGAGTGTAGGGAAGGAAGGATGGAATGTCGTGGATAATGAATACACTGATTAATCGACGAATTAAATAATCCATATCGAGATTAAATTCGTCAAATATAAACAATAACATAGGATGTGAGGAAAATAGAAAAAAGAACAATATTCAAAGGAAGGTAAGATAAAAGCAATGAGAGTACAAAATAATAATAGAAGATAAATATAGAAATGCAAGCAGTGCCCGATGATCTAATATAGTTTCAAGTTAACAAGCGATATAGAAATCTGTCTGAATCTGTCAAATAAGAGTAGAAAACATAAAAAAATATAAGTACAAAAATTAGTAGGCTGGCAACACCAATTTACTTTTGTCAAAAATTAGATACATGTTCCAAAGCCTGGACAACGCCAGTAGGTACTTAAGCTAATATTTAATAAATGTGAGCAATTTCTAAAGTGTGTTTTAATATTATGGATCAGTAAAATGAAAAAAAAATAATTATTAAACTTTTATGTCTTTTTAATTTATAAAAATGTAGGTTACACAGCTTTAGATTATCACTATGATAATATTTTTATTATTGCCATTTTAGCAACAGTGGCGTCCTCCTATGCTTTCTATACCCATTTGACAAACAGCTAGAATCAGCAAATTATTTATGAAGTGTATAATTGAGTCTAAGAGTACAAATTTAAGTGACATTGTTGGTATAATTACATAATGAAGGAAGTATAGTGATAAAAATTTTGCAATGTTCAATACGTTATAGCTTCAGACATCGTTCAAAGAAATTATAAATTTAAAAAAGGTGAAATCGTGTTTAAAATATATACACGCATACGCATACACATGCGTACACATACAAACATACGTACGTCTACGCATATAATACAATCGAAATGTTGGTACCTAGACGCCACTTAAATTTATAAATTGTAATATGTCTATCTAAGTAGGTATGTATTTATAAAAGTAGATAAATTAAAATAGGTTATGTGTTTCTATTATGCACAGTAAATAATACACAGTAAATAGACAGATTATAGCTACAAGCTCATAATAAAACGAGTGTATATTAGATACTATGAGTTTGAATATAAGCGAGACAAACCCGTATTATAAAAAATAGAGAAAAAAAAAATTAAAGCAGATGAACTATGACAGAATAATTAATAGAACGAGTTAGGAATATCCACTAAAATACTACACAAATGAATCGTTATTCCTCGTACACTGGGTTAATGCCTCAATGATTTGTTGTAATTTTGTAAACAGTAGGTATCTATCTGAGTAGGTTGTTTTGCATGCATTTGTTTTGTATTCCTAACCGGTAACATTCATTATTATTTCATTGGAGGAAGGTTATTTTAAGTTAGTTTTTTAAACTACTAAAATTGATTGTAATGCAAAAACTCAGAAAAAACTATTCACCATCAAAAAAATAATAATAATAAACACTTTATTAAACTTTACAACACTTTATTAAACAATTATTTTTTGGTGTTTGTTTTGGATCGTAGACCGATCAATCTGGAGCCTTCGGGTTGTTGATTGAGACCAGGTGAGCTGGAGCTGGTGCTGGTGCCCGTGCTGGTGCTGGTGCTGGTGTTGGTGCTGGCTGACGGTTTGTCAGGTTTGGTCACGAGGACGGCCGCAACATCCAGCTGCTTCTGTGTGCTGATGGCGCGCTTGGTGCCATCCGGGAGGAGGACTACAATTGTGCCGTCGCTGGTCCAGCACTTGTTGTTTGAGAAAATTGAGCGAGCGGAGGAGAAGAGTTTTTGGCGCGTCTTTGTAAGGGATTCGGTTAGGAGAAGAGAGGAGCTTTTCAACCCTTTTTTCTTCTCCCATACTGATCTACGATCGTTTTGGTACTGGAACTCGATGAGGATGGGCCGATTCTTCTTAGGTTTCGTGCGACCAAGTCTCCTGGTGGAGACGATACCCCTGATGGCGTCTTCATGACACCCTAGGCCAGTCAGCACCGCGGTTACAAGGGATCGCGTATCTTCTGGTTCATCTTCTTTCACGCCATGTAGGAGTAACAGATTTTTTCTGGAAGCTGCGTCGATGGCATCCACACGAAGCTCAAGTTGAGCAACATTCTCTTGAAGAGCAGTCATCTCCGATGTAATCTTCAACTTAAATACATTGAAGTCTCCGCGGAGACTTGTGATGTCAGAATTCGAGTTGCCGGGTTTATTGTTGGCTTTATCAAGGCGTTTTTCAAATTCATTCATCGTATCAACGAATTTTCGGTTAAGTTCTTCGAGCGACATGTTGATTGTATTATTGTGGGTATGTTCTAATTTAGTCACTGTCACTGTCAAGAATTTTAAATATCGCTGGATAATACGATTTATGAAACTGTTTTTATTTATTATTATGTGTTATTTATAGTTTGCGATCGCGCACTTTACGATACATGATAAGGACTCCCGCCACGCTTAATAAAAGCAGACCGATTATCCTGAAACCAATCAACATGTGAGTGGCTGCGACTGCCCAAGCAGTCCCGCTACGCCCAATAGAATGCAGACCTATCTGATGATGACGCCACACCTGTCAAATTATGACACCATTTGAAGAGGCGTGCTATACACCCGCAGCCCGCCCAATAAAAGCAGACCGATTATCCTGAAACCAATCAACATGTGAGTTGCTGCGACCACCCCCTGGATGCTGATGCCAGATATACAGCAACCCACGAGAACATACACCATCTAGGGCGCAGCCCGTCTAGATTACTAGCAACCAGCGTCCACTGCAGCCTACATGCTCCGATGCAAGAGTATTCCATCTCACAATGCACGGCGGAAGATGCCCGTCCAGCATAGACGCTTGTGACCATGCTACGGAACTTTAACAGCTGTCAAGGCGAGAGCACATCTCTATCAAGACATTTCGATTGTCGGGCGTCTCTGTGTGCCAGCGCTTATTATCTACAGTTTTGTGCAGGCCTAGAGGTCTCGCAAGAGTGGACGCAAGGTCATTCTAACCCATATAAGGTGGAGCCATCAACGGGCTAACCAAACAGTATGCTTAAAACAAGCGTGTGAGCATCAGTGAGCATGCGAATCAATGTGCATATGTGTCAGTACCATTAATATTTAAAAAAAAAAGTATAGCTCCTCAATGATAACATGAAAGCGATCAAGACAAAGGTTAACACACAATAACAGTACAACATTCGAATTCAGAATTGTCAAAGACTGTCAGGGGAAGATGGATGAAATAAAACAACACCCGAAATGGATCACGCTCATAAAAAGGTCTGCGATGCTAATGGAATGGAACCGACTTGTTCCATCAATCTTAATCCGGGTACCGTGTCTTAAATCGGATTGCGCCCTTTCTTGCCCTCACCCTTCCGTCTCGCCTGAAGGGTCCCTCCCTTGAACACAGAATAGGGACAATGATAATTCACTGATCCGCTTGTCTCTGAATAATAATTCTAATGATTTTAAGGTCGTACTTAATCTGGATTTTGGATTCTGAGATTATTTTTAACAGCAAATAATAATCCCTATACCATCTTCCTAACAAAGATAACAATATTATTGAAGTAAAACTTATTTACGCACGCTCGACACTTGGTAAATGCGTTACGAAAAGTGGTGATTGTTACATGATATGCGAATGGTAATCGATGCGAACGGTGATCAATGTCATTAAAAAAGGAAACGGAGCATGTGCAACTTTTACCCAGCGAAAAAAAGATGCATGAGTGTGTACTACTATTCGAAATGCAACAAACCATATTGTCTGTAATGTCAATGTCAATGTCAATTTCAATGTCAATGTCAATGTCAATGTCAATGTCAATGTCACCCCAATGCCATATGTTATGTTATAAGTTAGTAAAGTTTTACTTCAGTCGTTGCTTGAAATCTTGAAATGGCTTTAGCTATGTTTGGTGACCAGATCTAAATAGCCAGGTACTTCCCCAACTTCCTCTTCCCTGTCTCCTTCCCTTCCTCACTACTTTCAGCCTCACAACATATCCCAATTGGGGATGCCATAGTCTCACTGGCTCCAGACGGGAGCAACTGGGACTCTTGTGAGGTATTCATATACAAAATAAAATAAAAACTTGCGCATTGGTTATATAGAAAATCAAGATTTGTATTAAAACCACTGAAGCGATTATGGTCGAAAAATGGACCACTTTTATTTTTCTGCGATTGGTAGCAGTCCAAAATTGGAACACATTTTCCTACCATTCGTAAAACATTTTATTGTAATTATTTAAAACATTTCCCCGACCAGCCATTTATTTTAAAACGAAGCTGTTGAAATGCTTTATCTTTTACGACCATAGATGTCGCAAATCCGAACTTTATAGACTATTTTAGAACGATGAAAAAAAAAAATTACATCGAATTTTTTTTTCAGCAGTTTACGGTTAAAATTAAGTCTTTTATCCATAGATATGCATCTATCATTATCAAGTGTACCATGGACAAGATACAGAAATTGAAAATATTCTATGTTGACTCGAATAATTACCCCTCACCGCAGTTTCAAAGTAACAACAAGCAGGATTCGCGCGGTTATAAACTTTACGATTTTATTTTTATTTTTATAAATCCTACAAATTTGAGACAAACGGTAAAATACAGGTTAATCATTGGCTATATAGCACTCTAATAAGTTTTTATGTTTCCATGTTAAAATTCGAAGGTATGATTTTTTTAATGTTGGCGAAAAAAAATGATATTCTGGGAAATCGCGAGCAATCGAGACAAATTAATTTATTTCGCGTGATCGCTCGAGTGGTTATCAACATAAATTTAAAAAATGCTTAGAATCCACCAATGTATTACAAGAAGCGAAAACTAACAGTTACCTCAATGAACTTGAAAGTATATTCAAGTAGCTAGTACATTACAGTAAAACTAGAAGACTAGTGACTAGTTACGTACTAGTTAGGTACTCAAAGTGAAGGGAGTTTTAATTAATTACATGCGGGCCCCAAACAAACAAGGCACTCCTTCCTCAAGAAGTCTTTGAAGTATTATTTGGCCCCTTTGTTTAGTCTTGTCTATGCGGGATTCGCAGCTACGTTAATGTTATTTAATGCGAACCTTGCCATAAAGATTTGTAGAGGACGAAGTTGTGTGCTCATGATTTCTGCAAGCGCTAGAGATGTTTGCAAGATTTTGCTGAAAGTTAAGCTGGTAATAAATATGATACTGAGGGTGCACAGAAAAACTGTCTGTTTTTGTTCCCTTTCTCAAGAGAAGCAAATGGAAAAATTATTTCAGTGGACAGCTTGTAATGCAATCGGTATGCACATTCTATTTTTTTTCTTGCTCAACCCTAATTTAATATTATTTGTTAGGCAAAGAAAATTATATTGAGATTGAATGCTAACTAACCTAACTTATCAGAACAGTGGTGCTGAGCCCCCGTTTAATCATAAGGAAAAACCAAAATGTATTTTTAGGCAAAAGTTCTTAGAAGAATCAGACATCCAAAAAAGTGGCATGACACGGACTAAGTTTTACCTATTAGTAGGACATGTAGCGAGGATAGAAGGTATACCACCACCACTGAGGCTTCTTTAATAATAGCCTGCAGGTCGAAGGAGTGTTGAAGAGTCCAGGAAGACTTGAAATCAAGTGGCTCAAGTAGTGGACGCGATAAAGGAATAGAGAGAGATAGCACAAGACAGGTGGGAGTTGAGGTGTTTCCTAACTATGGCTAGAACTAAGGGTTGTAACGATGATGTCGATTCAACATTCATCAATTACTTATTCATATTTTTGAAGTGAAACTTCTTTAGATTTGAAATTCGGATGAAACTGAAATGCGTCACAAAAATTTATTATTTGACGGTTCTCGATTCTATTACAATACGGTAAATTCACGACCACGCACGGGCCTCCGATAGCGCCGCGGAATGAAGCGCCCGACAATCGGCGCTCAAAGAGACATCCAGGGAGCGAGGTTCGAAACCTACCAAATCCAAAAAAAAAACACTTTTATTTTTGTAAAATCAACATCCAATCTTCAAACCACTTTAAAATAAACAAGCAAAAAAAAAGATAGCGACATCTACCAACTTTCTATTCTCATTTCTACTGCGTGTGAATTGCACACACACTTTTTTTAATAAAGTCATTAATACTACTCCTTATTTAAGCAATATTTCTTAAGACATGTAAGGTCCTCTTTTGTTACTTCAGCGTTGTTTAATACGAGTTATATTGAGGAGTGAGTACTTGTGTGTAGTATAGAATTACACGTTCTACCTTACAGTAGGTATTTACACTGCCTGGGGAAGGAACTTTTCTTATTTAGCTCTAAGGTTCTAAGTAATCTTCTTAGGGAACGTATGTACAGATGAAGGTTTTCTCGGAGGGGAGATGAAAACAATCAACTTAGGAAACGCTTAAACATCATCAGAGGCTGATCTTTAACTTAGGGGTAAAATAATTAACTGATTTTCGCAACATTTTAATAAGATTTTTTATCATTTATGTGGAAAATTTCTGCTTAAACCGAACAAAACTCCATTAGTAGTTACCTATTTACGATGAGCCTTATTACGTCTTATGAAAATTGTATGTTTTTTCGAATTCATCCTTTTCTTTATCAAATGGGGACTAAACTTTTCTACGCAATTTTACATGAAAGCTTCTTAATATTTTTACATTTTATTTTACTAATATTTACTGGAGTATCTATGGTTAACGTAATTTGTCAATCTGAACCCTATCAGAACTGTACTGTGCGTATTATAAGAAAATAAAAACTCGAATATATTTCTCACATCAAGAGGGACGACAGATGCAAGTTCACCCAACTATTTAATCACAGTTATTCAAGGGAAGAATAATAAAAGATGTCGCACCTCGACTTCGATAAGTGTAAGAATGTTAGGTAAACCCTCGATGACATTGAGCGAGTTTACAAGCTACTATCTGGGAAATTCACTATCTGTTCGTAAACTCGCTCAGTGTAATCGTATTACTTGCTAACAAGCAAATTGTGGACAATCTGCGAAAAAGTTGAAAGGTAGTCAACTTTACTCGCTACTCGCTCAAGATGGCGGCCCACGAACAGCTGATTTCGTTACTGTCAGAATTGAGCCGTAATTCTCGCTACTGCCTAGTATGGGACGCTAGCTGCGAACTCAAGTTTTTTACAAAATGTCGACTGAATTGGTTCGCGCGGGAGTCGTTATTTAAGCTGCTACTGTCGCTACTGAGCGAGTAGACAGTTATGTGTCCACTGTCCACTCGCCGATTTACCCGCTTTTAAACTTACCGGCTTGTAGCTTGTAAACTCGCTCAATGTAATCGAGGCTTTAGTGTCAAATTCCATTAATAAGTCAAGTACGCCCCATACATCATACATATGTCTGGTAATGTTATGTTATAGTGAAATGGATCCTAATGGTTAAGTTGTTAAGAGCAGCAGCATGCAGTGTGAAAATTACCTCGATAATAGCTAACCTTCGATAAGAGATGCAACCAGACGAAGATATTAAGTGTTCAACCGTAAAAGTAAACCATTTATCATTCAAATAAAATTTGTGATTTTTTCAATTTTCGTCGATAGTACCTAACAAGAGCACCAGCTGCTTCCGTCTGGAGTCAGTGAGACTATGACATCCCCAATTGGAGTTTCTTATGAGGCTGAAGGTAGTGAAGAAGGGAAGGAGATGGGGAAGAGCAGGGTAGGGTGGATATTCAGATCTAGTCACCAAACTCGGCTAAAGCCATTTCAAGCAACGTTTCAAATCTGAATGGTGGTGTGGAGGACGAGCAATCCATCAATCTGCAGTCGCGCAGCAATCCGATTGGTCCCTCATATACCAACAGGAATCAACCTTTATCACATGACACTCTCTTGCGCCGCGGCAAAGATCATGCAAATTCGACTTTAAACTGCCGGATAATAAACTGCCTTGTAAATCGTTACTTGTTCGCTCTCCACTTTCATATACAATTGTTCATATTAAATATTAAATTATGGTGCGTTATTGTTCGTATGTAATTTTTCAAATAAACTTGAAAGTACTGTATCTACGATTTGCTTATTTTATTTACTAAAACTTTACCCATAGTGGTCTTACAACTCGGCAATACAGAGAGTATCTTTCACTCTGGAACGTGCCGCAAATATACTAAATATATGTAAAGAAAAATGTAATTTTCTTTAATTTAAAACAATGCCGATCAACACTATTCATTGTGTATGTACCGTAGACTGTAACTGGATATGTGCCACAGCACCTACTTAACAGTCGAATCGATATTTTATAATCTATAAAGAATTTAAAATATAGTAAAAATAATCTCTCTCTCTGGTTTCAATCCTGGGATTGGTTTGCAGCAATTTCCTCTAATTTTCTCTTCCATTCTTCCTTGTCTTGTGCGGCTCTTTTGAATTTTGCATATGATGAGCAGCGCACGTCCACCAGCAGGTCGTCCAGGTACTCTCGGCGTGGGCGTCCCCTAGAGTTTGTCCCCTCGGTCATACCCTCCATTATGGCATGCAAGAGGCCTTCTTGTCGTATAACATGGCCGATCCATCTTGCACGCCTTTCGGACAAGGTCCTGAGCAGGTGCCTTCCTCCTTCGATTCTTTGGAGAACCTCCTCATTTTTAATGTGGTCTCTCAAGGAAATTCCTAATAATCTTCTATAGGACCACATCTCAAAAGCCTCTAGTCTCCGTTTATCTCTTTTTTTCGTTTTAAAATAATCTATGGCTATGATAAAGCAAATTGATAAGATTAATATAAATAATTAAAAGTAATTACTATTCTGATTGTGATTAAGGAATCGACATTATAATTAATAACATTTAATTTCGTTTCTTTCCTTACACTTATACAGGTATGTTTTGTTACTAGATACTTTTATTTATGTAAATCTTGTGAGATTAACAGAATAAACCTACTCTTTCCTTACAGAAAAACTCAATTGTGTTTTAATTGATTTTGTCATCCAAATCGCAAGGAAAATATCATTAAATGTATATTATTCTTCGAATCAATTGTGAAATAACACAAATTAAATCGATCCCGTGACCTTCGGATTGTGAGTCAAGTGCCTCATCCCTCGACAACGGCGGCTTCTATTGAACGTGTATATTATTTTGCTCAAAACGTGCATACAGTCTAAAGGGATTGTTGTAACAAATTACTAATTACCCGGTCTTGCTTAGCATTAACCAATACCTGATTCAATTATTGACCACTAATACCTTCTGTATGTTGTTTCTTGGTACTTTATAACATCAATAAACAACACACACTAGGTTTCAAGCGCCTATTTAGTTGGGTTACTTTGCCAATTTAGTGAATATGATACTGATTTAGCGAATTCGACCCTTTGGAATAACAAGGTTTCATCTGCTGCGGTAAAGTCATGCGATAATGAACTATAAAGTGGCTTATTGTAGATACTTTTATAGTATGACTTTACCGCGTTAGAAAGAACCTTGTTATTCCAGAGGGTAGAATTTTTGACCAAAACAGAAATGTAATTTATTTTTTAAACTCCGATTTTTTTTTAACTGGACAGCTGTGAAACTTTTGAATAAAATATGCATTTAAAATAAGCGTTCGATGTAGATATTTTTTAATTTAGTGAAAATGAAAATGTTTGTAGAAACCCAATTCAAAGAAAAGTATACATACACTAGCTTTTGCCCCCGGCTTCGCTCGCATATTTGCCACCCCCCCCCCCCACACTCCCCCCAACCCCCCTCCCCACACTCTCCCCGCACAAACCCCCCCCTCACCTTTCCCCAATCAATCAACAATCAAATACGCGCCGTTTTGCATTCATAGTGTTAGTATAGCTGTTGGCTTAGGTCAAAATGTAGATTAGTAAATATTATATATTTGTACATTAAATATTCATATTAGAATACTCATATTTTAATTTTTGCTATCAAAGAAATTTCCATAGTAACCTAAACAAATAACAATATGACAGCCCACGTCAAACATTTACTTAGCAACACGCTTTGCCAATAAACGTATAATAAATAATTTCATAACGCCACAGCTTATTTATAACACCAGAACTTACCAATATATGTAGCCTATATTACTCGCAAATAATGTAGCTTTCGATTAGTGAAAGAATTTTTAAATTCCATTCGATATTTATTGCTTGATAGAGTAACTCACATCCATCCATACAAACATTCGCATTTATAATAATAATATAAGTTAGTGAAAGAATTTTTAAATTCCATTCTATATTTATTGCGTGAAAGAGTAACTCACATCCATCCATACAAATATTCGCATTTATAATATTGGAAAGATAATAAATATTGGAAGTTTAAATTAAAATGAACCGATTTTTTGCATTATATCTATTTTAAGTAAAATAAAAAAAAAAAATAAAAAAAAATGAAATTATGTACTGTGCTAATGAGGTCAATTCATAATTTTTATAGAGTAGGTAAAATATTTTTAAGATATCACCACAAATTTGTTTTTGGGGTGTTATGCCGTGTTCCGCTACCTCCTCCTTTAGCCGACGTTTCGGACAGCGTTGCAGTGTCCATCATCAGGGCAGATCCGGCAGATCCAACACATCTGTCGAAGTCGAACACACCGCTGTCCGAAACGTCGGTTAAGGAAGGAGGTTGCGGAATACGGCATAATACCCCAAAAACAAATAACGAAAAAGTATTTAACGTTTTTGAATGTCGTGAGACTTAAAATTACAGTGAATATTTAGAATGTAAAGTTTTTCGGGGTCGCGTTCATGAGTTACTGCGTAATAGATTTATCAAATCGACTGTGTTTGAGAGAGGATTATTTTCAATAAATAAAGCGATCTTCGAGCTAATTGGTATTGTGGATTAATTTGTTTGGAATATAAAATGTACATGATATTTTGGTCAATAGTATCTATCATTTCAGATGTTTTTTCAATTTAAAACATAAAAAAATCATTAATTAAGGACGGGGTGAGGGGTTGGTCGGTTGCTCGGCTGAGCGACTAGTGGAACAATATATATATTTTTTTGATTTTGAAGAAAAATACATTGAAAAAAAGGTATCAAACAAGTCACCGGAGACAGAAATTTC
Organism: Limnephilus lunatus; assembly: GCA_917563855.2. Taxonomy (NCBI): domain Eukaryota; kingdom Metazoa; phylum Arthropoda; class Insecta; order Trichoptera; family Limnephilidae; genus Limnephilus; species Limnephilus lunatus. The sequence continues at coordinate 12,982,256 of OU830601.1, read as the reverse complement.
ATTTTCATTTATTTTTTACTTCAAATAATGTCAGGAATCACTGGTTAAAGTAAGTCAAAAACCTCTCTTAACACCCTGTTTATATAAAAAAAGAATATTTTGATTTTACAAAATGTGTATTTAAAGGCACAAAAATACACGTGTACGGTTTTTGAACAAAAATTATATGAAATTTTATGCTGAAGAAAATTAAAATAATTCATGAATTTCGGGAAACATTGAAAAATTTTATGAAATATTTCTAGTAAGGTTTTTGGTTGAAAAATGTTGACATTTTTTTTCCCCAACATTTTTGATGGACTTTCAGCTTTTAATAATCTAGTAGTTCAGTGAACAGTAGATCTCGCGACCAGAAAAATATTTCTAATTTTATCTTATTTAATAAATCTGTAAGTACATATTAAACTTAACATTTTACATTTCAAATAAGAAATTATACAATTTATCCAAAGAAACAATTTTTCCAAACTCTCTTCTTCAATTTGATAGTCCACAGTAAAAACCACGATCGTAGGTAATACAGCTAACATCTGAAACGGAACCGGAACGTAACAAACAAATTAACAGTCAGCTGAAATGCCATATAGTCGAGTTAAAACAAGACTTCTCTACGCTCAGCCAATAATATAGATCTGATCATAATAAAAACTAAAAAGCTGATCCGGTGAAACTCTGTTGCAAACGAATATTTTCAATTGCAAGTAAAATTACCTACTCTCTTGTCAATGTTTTAGATTAGCTCATATTGAACTGAGAGCCAATAAGTGAGTAACTGGCCATGACAATAATCATTAGTATCCAGCGTAAAAGCGGCTATTTAAAAAAAAATACCAGCTGCTCCCTTCTGGATCTAGTGATACTATGATATCACCGATTGGGGTATGTTGTGAGGCTATAAGTAGTGGGTAGGGAAAGGAGGTGGGAAACAGGAATGTGGTTAAGTACCTGGCTATTCAGATCTGGTCACCAAACACAGCTAACGCCATTTCAACCAAGTTTCTTTCTGAATGGTGGTATTACACCAGGGCGATACTGAGAGTATCTTTCACTCTGGAATGCGCCGCAAATATAATATTATAACAATCTGATTGATCTGACAAATATTTGTAATATTTCCAAATCGTGACACCCTTATAGAATATACTGTCGGCAACCTGATCACTATTTAGAAACGAAACGTTGCCGAAATGGCTTTAGCCGTAATCGGTGACCATATCTTAATAGTTATGAACTCCCAACCTTTCTCTTCCACATCCCTTCCCTTCCCCATTACGTACAAACTAACTTACGTTTCACTCACTCAACATAGTTCCATTGGTTCCGGACAATTGACGATCCTGTGCTGTGATGACATTTAAAAAAATGTCATACAACTTACAAAAATATAACGGTGCTACGCATTTTAGCATTATTAATAAATTATAAGGTCCTTTCACCGATCTAATGCTTAGGTACCTACGTACTCGTTGATAAAGCATTTATTTTCTTTCAAAATTAAAATTTAATTTAGTAATTACTTCTAATTTCGGTTGTCTGTGCATCCTGCGTAACTCTGGTTCAAGGAACTTGAATCTTCTTTGAATTTAAGTATCAGTGTTCAAGAATTCATCCTGTTTGCGGGTTTGCGGCAGTATAAAACAACAAGTTAATCTAATAATTTCTTAACTAAAATAGCTATTAATAAGTCTAGTTTTTGCACTGTTAATTCGTGGTGGAATTCCATTGTAAAAGAATTGAAATTAAAAAAACTTTTTCACTTTGTTCCACTTATTTATTATTACAAGGACCGGTTTCATCCTACTACGGACATTTTCAGACTGGATGTAAAACTCTTATGCTATTGATTTTATGCAAACTTAGGCAGGGGTACACCACATTGTCTATATATAATGAATGTTTCTATTTTGTTAATTTAAGGTATCATAAGTTATTTTGTTAATTTAGGGTACATTAGGTAATTATAAAGTGTATTTAAAAAAAAAATACAAATATATATATATATATATATATATATGAATGTCTAATTTTGGTCCTTCCATCCTTCCTTGAATGACAAAAATTAGAGTCACTAGAAATCAATCGCTTAACGAAGAAAATAGATCGTAAATATGTTATGAATAAACAGTTGGAACATAATGCTCAATCACCATTAATTTACCCATTATAATACACTTGAATAATTTTACTTCAGAGAGCAGTGGTATAATTTAAGTATGTAATTTAAAAATGTAATAACCCAAATATGTGGAGAACCTTAACAATAATAATTACTTTAGTGTCACCAATATTTGACAATAATCCCTAAGCAACAAGGAGGGAATATCCCAACATTACAAAAATAAAATTTCAGAAATCACAAACCTTTTTAATTATATAAATTCTTTTATATTCATGTAAACTAAAAATATCTACTTACTATGTAACAACATTCATATATATATGTGAATGTGTGAATGCGGATGAAAAGTGCGGCTAAAAGGACCATAAAATGATGGTGCGGTTTGACAATAAATGGTGTAGTTTGCGGATGTCGAAGGACCTTGCGTGTGTTTGTTAGATGTATGTTAGACCACTGCACAAGTAACATTGAAAGCACAAAGGAGAAGGAAAGGAAGGGACTTACGGTGGAATCTTGACTCCTTAACCTCCTCGAACCAGGGTTTTGTTCATGCACTTGTACAATGATCAATCGCGGGATGCGGATTCAGTTAGCGGATGCGGGGTGCGTAATATTATACTTCTTCACGCGGAGAGTTCATTGATGACACTGATTGTTATGGTAACGATGACAACATAGGGATGGGATAGGTTGGGCAATAGGAACATCATAGGGATGGGATATGTGACAATCAAGCTACAAGCACAGGGTCTATGATATATGTAGATGTGTGTATGTAAGTGTAGCTATGTATTGTGTAAACGCCCAACCATGCCCCCCGCCTGGAAGGGGATGAAAGAATCCACTTCCATAAACCATAAGAGTGCATTAAGCTTCACTTTATAAATAAAATTTAAAAAATTGGTGACACTTAAAGCTAAAAGATGGGCCATAGATGCAATATCTGATGGCCAAGTCAACGGACTATCATATTGCAAAGGTAAAGGGTAAAGTTTTACCCTGTGGTGTATGCGGTATGCGGTATGCGGAATGCGGAATGCGGTATGCGGTATGCGATATGCGGTATGCGGTATGCGGTATGCGGTATGCGGTATGCGGTATGCGGGATGCGGTATGCGGTATGCGGTATGCGGTATGCGGTATGCGGTATGCGGTATGCGGTATGCGGTATGCGGTATGTGTTATGCGGTTTATCTCCCATTATTGGGAATTGCGGTTGGGATTAATCTCGAAGCACGCATTGAATTAATTTTGGCCAAGAATTGACACTTCTGTGCGACCGTGCTGTCACAAAAGGCTAAAGTCGTATGAATTATCGAATTTAATGCATAGGTGTTACTGACCGTACGCATTAATCGTACAAGTACCAGAGCTCCATATAATTCTAGACGCGCAAGTGAAATCGTCTTCGCAGGAGCGACCTTACGTTTGGCGCTTAATAAGCTAATTGTGATTTTATTAGTATTTTGACAGTAAACATGTAAGTATACAATACTTTCAAATGCGCGTTTGTTTACGTCAGAAAACCCGATAAGTGTTAATACATATTGGTATTCGACACCAAAAAAGCGAGGAATTTTAATAGATCGCAATAATGGCAATTCCTTTTCAAGCTGACGCCAAAGAGTGACAACGATGTAAGGAGGAGTATCGTCCCAATCCAGATTATACTCCCATAGAAATTTAATTATAAGTTTAGCTAATAAAACAACTAGCGCGACGAATCCCATCAAATCCCAAAGACGAGTAATCGTCGATAGGATGTTTCGTTCGGTGCGAGTTCTTTCGTTAGAGTTTACAACAAATATAAAATTATCAGAAGCGGGTATCCAATGAAGCCTTAGTATTTTTAGGTTTTCATCGGGATTAAATTCCACATGTTCCTTGACACGGCGATCTGAAGGAATCGTGGACAAAAAGTTTGGAGAATTACTAGAGAATTTTATAAGATCGAATCCTCTCGCGGCGAATAGATAAAAATTGAGGACAATGAGAAACAGATCACCTTGTAAAGTATTACCGGTGTGTAGAATATCATTAAGAGAGTAACCAGAATTGGATTTCATACTCGCGTTCAGCAGCATCCGATTTTTGGTTGTCAGTTTATCTTCGCGAACTACGATATGATGCGGGATTACGTAATGCGGTAAATCAGAATTGTCAACTGGGGAAATGTACCCTTTCTGAAGGTATTCTCGCAATATTTTGTCATATTCGATTTTTATGGTGGGTTGGGATTTTAAGCGGCGTTCGAGAGATCGGTACCTCTGTTCGGCTGCCGGCAACGACGCGCCAAGGGCAGATGGACCTTTTCGAAACGGTAACGCGACGATATAACGACCTGTCGTGTCACGAGAAGTTGTGATTTTGAATTGTTCCTCACACTCTTGTTCAACAGGCGTTAAAATCGTCTCGGCCGGAATGTCTTCCAATTCAAAGAAGCGTGCAAGAGAAAAATCCTTGTTTTCTGCGAACGTACAAAATGATTGCGTGGCATAGTTACTTGGGGTTTCAATCATCGTCGGAGCAGTGCCTAAGATTAAATACCCTAAAGTAGTTTCAATTGCAAATGGCTGACCAGGGGGACCTGATATTTTGCTAGCCTTTAAAATGCGAGCAAACATGTCACATCCCAAAATAATATCAATGTCACCAGGCATACAGAAAGTTTTGTCTGCTAAAGGTAAATTGTCGAGATACGATAATGAGGCGCGGTTTATGTTAACGGTAGGCAGTTCACTGGTGATACTTTCTACCACATACGGTTGAATCGTATACGAGTGAGCATCATCATAATGGGAGAACAGTTTGAGACAAGTCATTCCTTTTGTTAGATTTCTTACGTCACCTATTCCCGTGACATAAGTGCTGGGAGATGATTGTACCGTAAGATTCAAACGTGAACAGCATTTACGCGTAATAATGTCCCTTTGGGAGCCGTTATCGATTAGCGCACGTATTGTCTGTACCTGACCCTTAAGATCTCGAGTTAAACAAACGGCGGTTCCCAAAAGTACTGTTGTATTTTCACGAGAGTACGAATTTGTCACACACAGCGATACTGGATTCGGAGACTTTGAATTATTATTATCGCCATCTGTTTGTGACGTGGAAGATGGTATTGGGTCTGACTGTGGGTTTTGCATATCAGTTTGCTTGAAATGCAATAAAGTATGGTGATTGAGAGCGCATGATTTACACGTATTTTTCGATTTGCATGATCTTGTGTTGTGCCTAGTACTTAGGCAGTTCCCACAAACTTGAGTATTAGATGACTTAATAAAATTAAATCGATCGCGTGGTTCTAGACTAATAAATTTAGAACATTGATATAAAAGGTGCGATCCATTTTGACAACAAAAACAAATGTCAATGGAGTAATTGTCACTTTTTTCGACATTTATAAATGTCTTTGCGGAGTTTGTCTTTTGCGGTTTAGCGGAAATATTATTATTTGAACCGAGGCGGCTGGATGTTGCTTGCGTAACTTGCGCACGAGTGAGTATCCTTTGCTGTACTCTTATAAATTCAATTAATTCTGAGCTCGATGGAAAGTTTTCATCGTCTCGAATAGAAGATTCGAAAGCCTTTACTGTCTCTATATCAAGGCGTTTAAGACCCAGATGTAGCAACATAAATTCTGCGAGATCTTTAATCTGCAACTGTTTCAGCGCGGCAATGTTTGAAGCATATGTGTCTGCAAAATGCTCTAAGGAAGCAGGTGTGACCGAATTAACCACAGGCATTTTCAATAACCGGTCAAAGTATGATTCTGCGAGAATGCGATGATCGTTATATTTACTACATAAGGCATTCCAGATCACTTGGTAATTTGCACCGATGGGTGTGATTGTCCTACAAATAGTCAATGCCTTTCCCGTCAACTTGGACATGAGATATTGCATCTTTTCAGAATTGTCCAATGAACTATTTAAATGTATTACAGAGACATAGGTCTCATAGAAGAGAGGCCAATTTTCGAGATTTCCGTCAAAGCATAAAATTTCTAAGGGCGGTAATTTGATTTGACGACGCGGTTTCTCTACTGGATTTGATTGCATGCTTGCCTCGGTAAATTTAATGACACCGTACATTTCTTCAAATGCATTCAGTTGAGTGTACTCGACGACTGCTTCTGGGTTAATTTCCAATTCACAATCGACTTTTTCGTCTAGAATCGCGATGAATTCTGAACAAATTCTTTCTACGGTTCCAGCGCCCGATAAAAACGCTTGACGATTTATAGCGCTGTCAGACGATGTCTTTATTTTGTCAAAAACTGACTGTAATGTTGCAAAACTAGAAGCTAGCTTTGCGTTCAATCGTTTCAGACGTCTGTCATCCCGTGGCGATGAACCAGACGGTGCGGTTGTAGACATTTTCTTGCTCCGGTTAATTTATTAAATGCAATAATAAATACAGCCCAAGAATATGCTTAAAATGTTTATTTGAAACGAATAAATTAAATATTTAAATTTACGCGCAATACTGAATATAAATTAAATATTTATATTTACGCGCAATGTTAAGTGAGGTCAACTTTGACCCCAACAACCGTAAGGGGTTAACAGTGGGGCTAAATCTGGCCCGACACCCGTGCGGGGTTAACAGAACTGAATTTTGAATACAATTTATTCGTAATCAATGTGAAGATCGCATTGGATCAAACTATAAGGTGTGTAGGTACTAACCTTACTACGTACAATGCTTGTACCTGAGTAGGTACCCACTTACTGCGGTTTGTGTAAAATGCAATATAATTTGAAAATAAATTCTAAAATTCAAATAAAAAATTCACTTGTTGATGTTGATTGACAGGGAATTTAACCGTTGGTAACGTAATACAAAATGGCTTAACTGCGGGTGATCTTAATGCACTTTTAGAGTTTTTAAGATATTTTTAAAAGGTTATATATCCGGCTCGTTCGGGCCATAAAATGAATGTGTGAATGCGGATGAAAAGTGCGGCTAAAAGAACCATAAAATGATGGTGCGGTTTGACTATAAATGGTGTAGTTTGCGGATGTCGAAGGACCTTGCGTGTGTTTGTTAGATGTATGTTAGACCACTGCACAAGTAACATTGAAAGCACAAAGGAGAAGGAAAGGAAGGGACTTACGGTGGAATCTTGACTCCTTAACCTCCTCGAACCAAGGTTTTGTTCATGCACTTGTACAATGATCAATCGCGGGATGCGGATTCAGTTAGCGGATGCGGGGTGCGTAATATTATACTTCTTCACGCGGAGAGTTCATTGATGACACTGATTGTTATGGTAACGATGACAACATAGGGATGGGATAGGTTGGGCAATAGGAACATCATAGGGATGGGATATGTGACAATCAAGCTACAAGCACAGGGTCTATGATATATGTAGATGTGTGTATGTAAGTGTAGCTATGTATTGTGTAAACGCCCAACCAATATGTATATATATATATTTTTTTATACATATTTTTTTTAAATACACTTTATAATTACCTAATGTACCCTAAATTAACAAAATAACTTATAATACCTACCTTAAATTAACAAAATAGAATCATTCATTATATATAGACAATGTTGTGTACCCTTGCCTAAGTTTGCATAAAATCAATAGCATAAGAGTTTCAACTACCAGTCTGGAAATGTCCGTAGTAGGATGAAACCGGTCCTGGTAATAATAAACAAGTGGAACAATTTTCAATTTCAAATTTCAATTCTATTAAAATAGCTATGTCTTAGGACGAAGAGACATTTTAAATGAAAATCCTAACTTAAACAGAATCTAACATTTTTAACCAAAAGTCGTAATTTTTCAAACTACTTTTCTCGAGGTAATCCATTGAATAAATTGAGCGGTGCCCATTCAAGACAGCACCATTATGGTGAACATATTTTTATCTCTAAAGTTGAGGGTCTTTTTGTTCTTTCCCATTAGTTCGGCATAAGGACGGTTCGATTTAATGTACGACCATTATGTCTACAAGTTAGGGGTGTTAGGTTCGTTGTTAACTCAATTTCACGCATGGGCTAGTCTCTTAATACGACCTCTGATAGGCTTGGCGATGAAATGGGACGGCTGCTGCCTAGTTGACGTAAGGGTTGATGTTTTATTTAATATTTTATTCCAAAAAAAGAAAGGGTTTCTTCTGAACCCAATTTAAGTTCTTTGACATACTGGCTTTGACAAAAAAATGACTTACATATGAAATATACATACATGAATAAGTAGGTAGGTTCATGTCGTTATTCATCATTTATTTTAACCAAGATTTCAGCTCTTTCATCTTATTTCAAAATTGAAAAATAATATAAATCAAATAATGTGCTATCATCTCATAGAAGCATTTGAAAGGTGGATATATTAAAGGCGCACACTCAAAATACCAGAATATAAAAGATACCTACATATCTAACCAATTTAAAAGATCTTCAATCAATTTCATATTATCGTTGTAAAATTGTACCAAATACAATAAGAAAAAGTTAGATACCTACAACATATGGGAGGCGTCTACTAATATCTACAGGAATTCCAAAAACTGAACAAATCGGACTAATATCTATGTGAAGCAAAGCGAGGACGAATATCTACAGCTCAAACTGCTGACTAATATCTATGAGAAGCAAAGCGAGGACGAATATCTACAGCTCAAACTGCTGACTAATATCTATGAGAACCAAAGTGTGGACGAATATCTACAGCACTGGCAGAGGTTGGATTAGCAATTATGTATAGCATATTGGCATAACGTAATATTGCGTATGCAGTTTAAAAAACTTAATTTATGTTAAGTTAGGTTAGGTTAGGTTAGTTTAGGTTAATATTACGTAATTGAAGTAATTTATGCTTTTCCGTACAACCTCTTGCTCAGCTGCCCTCTGTAGATATTAGTCCCACCTACGCTCCATAGATATTAGTCACCACTGGGACCGTCATAGATATTAGTCCGACCTTAGCTCTGTACATATTAGTCCTCACTCTGAAGTTCATAGAATTTGTCCAACATATATACAGGCTGTAGACATTAGTACCTGGAGTCCAACATACGCACGGCGAAACTCAATATTTTTCAGAACTTTTGGAGCCAAGTTTACGCTTCGACTGATCCCCAGCGAATTTTTTTTTCAAATTTGAGGTAAAAAATTCAAACCTCGGAATTGATTTACCAGAAAACTAAAGCTCGTATAAAAAAAGTTATTCCGCAGAATCGACTTCAAATGTAATATAGATTCTCCAACTTCCCGCTTCACTACGAATTTCCAAAAACACGATAACCTGATAGATAATTCATTAAAACATTAATGGAAGTCGTAAAAGGGGATACTTCACCATGAATTCGAAATCTAGTGATTGGTACGAGTGCAGTTCGACAAAGTTGTTCTGGGCTGCAGGGTGAAGTCCAACCTGACGATAGTCGATCTCCGATAGAAGAGGTAGCCAGAATAAGAGGTATTAATCAAAGCTTCGTAGTTCATAAGGAATTGACATTGGGAGCTGAATATAGTTCCTTCGACTACAATTTTTTGTACAAAGATAGATATTGATGAATATAACGCCAGTTACCGCTTTTCCAAAAAAACAGATTTCAGTGTAATGGGAATTATGGTTTTTATTTGATCTTTTCTAAAGAATCGTGTTTCCCCGTCGTCCAAATGATAATTCACTCAAAATAAAACATTTAATTAATTGGATCAAGCTTGGAATTTCAAACGATTAGATTAAAGTGCGCGAAAAAGGTGATAAAATAATTTTCCGAAGTATTTATCGTAAGCCAGAATTCCAGAAAATACAATGAATATTCATTTCGAATAAAATAAAAAACTGAAATTAGCGCTTCCAGTGAAATACAGCGTTAATTACGCGAGAGAGTGTGAATCGCGTGAGCAGAGTACCGGGACAGAATAATTAAATATTTAATTAAATTTAAACTAACGTGGAAAAGATACTAGTGGCAGACTGGCGTTTGCCGAGTTTCCCAAAGAGAAAAAGCTCTCGAAAGATTATTATAATAATAGGCGGGCGGGGTAGCAACTACCCCAAGCGCTGGTTTGAACAATAACGCTGAAAGGGTAAGTGTAGTGCTGGGGTCTGTGAGGGGGAACTTTTGTCTGAAAGACAATTCTTGTGTAGAGATTTCAGCACTTGAATATGGAAACACTTTGGGAACATCTTCGTTAGGAGAACAAGGACTTAAGGTACCTATATACATTTATAATAATATAATAGTACCCGCTCTCAGTAATATAAATTTGTATTTAATTAAGACGAAGATGTTTCTAGAAACTGGTAGAGTTTCGAGGCGTAGATTTATGAAATAAATTGGAAATTTGAGAGGAATTTTACGCTCATTCATAAGATTAATTATTATCTTGTTAAATTCGATAGATGTGTACGTACTATGATTTTTTAATATCATTAATTATTTACTACTATAAGTACATGTGTTGTAATAATACATTATAGAGTATAGCACGTGCAACTTTCAACGGTAAAACCAACAGAATATTCCACGTCAGTAATTTGAAAACTTTTTCAGTCTTAACTCGTCTTCAATCATCACTCTTTTTGGAAAGGGTTCTAAAGAACATTTTTTTTTAAAATAACCTTTAAATGCAAACCCTTTTCTATAACCAAAATAATTATGACTATAGACCAGGGGTCACCAAATAGCGGACCGCGGTCCGGATCCGGACCGTCGACCTATTTTGTGCGGACCTTGTGTTAACAATACAAAATATTTTTTTTATTAAGGAGCTTAAATCGGAATTTGAAAACAGATACACAGATTTTAAGAAAATTGAGAATGTCGTTGACGTCCTCAGTAACATTTACTCTCTGCATCCCGGTGATGAATAGAGCAATGAAGCTGTAAATATTTTCGGGAGTAATAAAGCTGCTTTCCAGATGGAAATGATCGATTTTCACGAAAACACAGTGTTAAAACACAAAAAACAGGAAGTTTCTTGTCAAGAATTTTGGATAAAATTTGTTTGTGCTAATAAATACCAAAAATTAGTTAGCCTTGAAACTTCTCACTTTGTTTGGGACAACATATGTTTGTGAAACAGTATTTTCCAAGATGAACATCATTAAAAATAAATTCCGGAGCAGACTTACCGATGAACATCTCCAAGATTTAATGACAATAGCCTGCACAAACTTTAGTCCAAACTTCAGACGGATAGTCCAAGGTAAAAAATGTCGTTTTTTTCATTAGTATTGTAAAAAACCATTGGTACTTCTTTTTATTCACAACATGTGTTTATTATTTGATAAAATAATTTCGGAACCTATTCATTTTATTTGTTAATTGGTATTGTATCTACGCGTATTTAAATAGTACAGTTTTTTATTTCAATTGTTAAGCCGGTAGGGGGGGGGGGGGGAGGGGGTTTCCGGACCGCGACGGTCATTTTATTTAAAAAACGGACCCCTAATGAAAGTAATTGGTAACCCTGCTATAGACACTTGTTACAATGTGCAGTTTAGTTCGTCACTTTGATTAGATAGCGTTCTAACTTCGCCTTATCATGTACCGAAATTCAGAGTTTGCAAAGACGAATTCTCATGAACTATTTAAAAATTTCTGATTTTGAGAAAAAATCTCGAGTCTACTTAACAATTTCTGATTTTGATGTTCAATATTGTGTGAAGAATTTTAGTTTTACACCTTTTCATAGGAAAATATTTTAATAGGACGTACCCCTACATTGGATGGCATTAGGGAAATGTAATTGAAACTTTATACAATGAGTTATTAGGCCGAAGCTGATTGCATACGTTTCTATGTGCACCTTTAGGCACGTTTTAAAATGGTAAGTCAATTTCCTATTTTAACATTTTCCTTTAAAATATGTTAAACGAAAATACTTTACACAAGATTCAACCTCAACATGAGAAATTGGTGAATATATTAAGAGAAACCGACTTTACAAACTTTGAAACCTAATATATCAGAACAAAGCGAAGTGAAGATAAAACCCTGTCCAACCAAAGTAACGAAATGCCTCCACTACATTTTGTACAACTGATATATAAGATCTAGCTTGCAACCAGAAACTAGAGTGGCGTTTTGGTGAAATAGGTCAGAGAAATATGGATTTAAGTGGGAGGACTCAAACCACAGACAGAATTAAATTATGCGCGTCTACCAGTCTGACTGCAATGTCACAATTGTATTTGTCGCTAAAATAATAAGATAATCTGTAGAGATGTCAAATTAGCAAAAAGTTGTTAGCATTACTCATTGCTATTACTGCCCCATACCTCTTGATACCATCACAATATTTCCATCACCCTATATTACCTACCAGTAGTAGTATATAGACGGAAGTAGGGTTTACTTTGGGAATCTCCGTTCCAAGCGATTCTTGCCTCTAGGCCCTTTCTCCCTTTCTTTGTTTTCCGATTCATTTGTTCCCATTGAATTTACCCACTCCTCCGGATAACGGTTTGAAAAAGTGATTCCTGGCTGGGGATTGTGAATTTACATGGAAGCTCCAGTTATCATTGTGAATAATCTTTGTGTGGAACTGTAGGTACATATAAAGATAACCTTCCAAAAAAGCTTTCCGCGGTTGCTTAAAAAAATTAAATCAAAAATATTAATTTCAGTTGGGTTGAGTTCCGCGTAACTATGGTTCAATGAAATCTAGAACTTCGATTGCTTTGAATTAAAGTTTTTCATTAATTAAATTTTAGCAAGATGGTATGTTTGCTCTAATGTGCAGTAGATACCTAATTTTGTATTGCTTTTTCTTTGAGGAAATGATTTGTACCTACATTTCGGATTTTTTTTTTTTTTTACAGTGAATACCGCACAAGAATCTCAACTGCTCCCGTCTGGAGCCAGTGAGACTATGGCATCCCCAATTGGGGTATGTTGTGAGGCTGAAGGTAGTGGGGAGGGGAAGGAGGTGGGGAAGAGGAAGGTTGGGAAGTACCTGGCTATTCAGATCTGGTCACCAAACACGGCTAAAGCCATTTTCAAGCAACGTTTCAATTCTGAATGGTGGTCTTACACCAGGGCGATACTGATAGTATCTTCCACTCTGGAACGTGCCGCAAATATACTATATATTATTTTAAATGAATTAATTGCGAAAAAACACAAATTAATCAAATAAAATTAATTTGCGCACGCCGGGTTCGAACCCGCGACCTCCGGATTGTGAGTCAAGAGTCTTAGCCACTGGACTACGGAGGTCGAGGATATCAAGAGGTATAATATGCTTTTCGTTCTCCATGGGTATTGCGACGGAGCAATTAATGAAAATCCTTTAGTAAGTCTTTTTGAGGGCGTGGGTTCGTATCCCACTTCTGACACCATGTTTTGTTATATATTTAATATGGATGTGTAATAGAAAACACTGTTATTATAATTAAGACTTTTATTGACTTGGTGTTTACACCATTGTCATTACTTCCAGAGTGACCACAGATGATAATTATTATGAGAAGTAGTTCACCACTAGTGATTAGCAACATACAACAATAGTGATGTAACAACGTACTTACTGCATCGTTCCGTGAATTTTAAAAACAGATTTATATTTTAGATCAACATATCAAAAAAAAGTCCTCTCCAAATATTTTTGCATAAACCATATTGACCAAATGAGAAATTATTAATGCGTTTGTTGCAAGTACAAAATCCGTCATTCAAAAACCTCTTCCGTAAAATAGACGCTCTACTTTACTGCTGGTCGGATGTTTTCAATCTTGTACGGACCGTTAACACATTGCTACTGAGAAGGCGAGGGGAAGAAGAACGGAATAGGGAGAAAGAGAAAGACAAACGGGAGACATTTCCAATCCGAGAAAGCCTCAACCTGAGTCTGCTAAACACAAAGACATGGTAGAAGAGAGAATAGTGATAGAGCCTTAAATTCCCCATTTAAAATATGAAATTCCAGAAATTCGCGAAATTGAAAATCCAGAGGGATGCTTTTTGAATGATAAGAAGTAATGGGTATTTTGACAGGTTTTCAATTGGTTAAAGTTATTTTACGAGCGGTTGACTTGGAGGTTAAAGAGGATTTGTGACATTGCGTGTTCGAGATTCAAAATAGGTCGTCTGGTATGTTGAATATCTATTATGATATTGAAGGTACCTGTAGTTATTTTCCGAAGACAATGGTAATATTTTGCAGTATAACAACTTTTGTAATTTATTAAAGAGAAAACTAGCTATCAGCATAATTGAAATATTAATATTGCTGAAGAAATAACATGTCTTAGGTATACGCGTTGTAATATTAATGTGTAGTTCCAGAAATAATGCAAGTCCAAGGAAAGTGTAATGGTTAAGATTAAAAAAGGGAATCTTTGATGCTTTGGGCATATCGGTCAATCCTCTTTGCCTACCTCTGCGCGGAAACGGTGCGGTGTGATGGTTAGTTAGTTCTCTCTTTTTATTTTCTTATTTTATTTATTTATTTATTTAAACGCAATAATATTTGTTTACATTGAAGTGATACCTACATGAGAGATAGTGATATAAAGGAGGGTATAAGTATTATATTAAGAAAAAAATAAGAATGTATAAGTACATAAAAATAATATCGCTAAAGCGATACGGTTGTTATTAGAAGTACAATGAGAAAATAGTAAAAAGAAACACAAATGAAAAATGTACTCGTGTAAAAGTTAAATAATATACTAGACTTATATAAGATCTGACATAAGGCAAAGTATGATGTGTGTATGATAACATTGCTACTGCTAGGTAAAGGATACAATTATTTAACGTGTTTTAAAACCAAAAAAAACAATATGAAATACTCAAGAGCCATTAACCAGCGGCCGAGAATTTAAATTTCGTCGAACAATGATCGTGCGAACGTACCCTTGGAACTGTACAGGGCGGTTCTTATGAGAAAGATTAATTATTCTCCATACCAGCATTTTACCATATTAACTCAATATCGATTTTATTTTATTGAAAATTTGCTTTGATAAATACCTACATTCAAAAATGCTCAAACTCGTGATGATAAAACTATTAAAATTATGTACTTTTTGTGATTGTTTTTTGATCATAAATATTCATAATTTTCAATAATATCTAACCAAAATAATAATGTAATTTATTTTTTAAATATGTTAGTTTGTAAGACCGTAAATAAATAGACAAACTGGACCATTTTTGTCACAAAACAAGGGCGTGGATCTTTTTTTAATGATTTTATTTCAACTCTAATTAAATTTCTGAAAAATATCTTTCGCAAATAATTTATTGATTTATTTCACTGCATGATTACATGATTTGAAATTTAAGTTATAATATAATAAAAGGAATTGTTTGAAAATTTGACAAATCTGCCAACGACCTACGGTAAAACCTTATTGTACTAAAAATAAACATATTTTCTCAAAATTGCTTTACTAGATAAAAGAACAGTCTTTCGAAATCAATTTATAATTTTTTTTCGAAAAGAGTCAATACGTCTAAAATTTGATTTAAAAATGACATATTTCCGGTCTGGATATTCTCTCCGGAATGTTTATTTATTTATTTGTGAGAATTTTTACATAATACATAATATACAGTGATAAATATACAAGTGAACTGGAGTCAAGCCACAGAAGTTTCTTATGCTAAAGTACATCGGAAGTGAAGTTTTAATATCTTAAAATTAATTTTGGGTTAAATAAAGGGGAGAGGAAGAGGAATATAGGAAAAGGATAGGAGATGCTCCCGATATATTCTATATTCTCATATTAATAATCGATCGTACGCGTTACTTTATATCAATATTTCTTTAGGTTATTACTAAAAATGTCATTGCTGTGAAATTTTGTGTTGTATTGTGCACAAGCACGAGGAATTGGGGAATTTGTTATAATAACATTTTATTTAAACAGAATAAAAATATGTAAAGAAGGCAACGAAAATTTATGCCTTAAAACTAATTGATAAACTTAGAACTTTTTAATAAAAATAATTTTGGAACATAGTAGAAATTTTTAGAAATATTAGGCTTTCTTTTTCACTTCATCCCCCTCCCCCCCTATTCACCCTGGATATTTGTCAAAACATTATAGAGTTCGCCGATAAGTCTTCAATGTGTAGAAAGTTCGGCTAGAATTAAGAACAATACAACTCGTTTCAAGTTCATGATGTGTATCAATTTGTAGCAACTTATCGCGCAATGTCATAAATATACCAAACCATCCATCGCAATGTGAATTTAGCAGACAGCTGTTTTTTTTAACAAAAGAATTGTCTATGGATTTTATAAATTGTAGATATTTTAAATTTGATTGATTTTTCTTATAATATATAAAAATGAATATTTGAATAAAACAATTGTATAGGTGTTACGCGAGCTGTTTGAAAACTAGATGTACCGGGACTGTATGTATGGAACGCGGGACGGGGGTTGGCGGAACGGGGGAGCGGAAGAGGGGAGAGGGAAGGCGGGGAAGGTGGAAGGGTAACGCGGGTGGGGAAGGGGATGCGGGAGGAGAACGGGGACGCACGGGAAAGATCATGCAGGGAGAAACAATTTATTTCTTTGAATATGGCATTATAACGCAGCTAGTATTTAATAAAATAGAATAATATTACGTAATTCACGCGTTACAAAGACATCTTGCGGATAATTTACAAAGGATGGAGTATAATTTGAAAGTAAAATGTTTTTCGTTAATCCCGCCGCTTAATCCTAAAATTCCTTTGTGCGAATCCGGCCGAGGATTTGAATAATGATTCGAACGCAACCAGCAACCAGTAGCTTTACTGAAATTAATGGGATAATTCAAATTGTCACTGAATACCTTATCCATGACAAGGAGGGAAGAAATGTTTAGGAAGCCAAGCCTTATACAGCTCACTAAAAATCTTTAGGAATTTAGAGTTATTTTAATGAAATGATAATAAGAACATATTTTTTTCTGTGATTTACGGTAATTGGTAGTCATTTGGATTACTTTATTTAAAAAAAACTGTAATTTAAATTTGCCATTTTTTAAATTTGCCTTTTTTTAAATTAGCTCCACACAGGAAGCCCCGAGGAAAACGATTCCCTTCAGGTTCTATATCATCTGTGGGGATGCTGTGTGGAGGGAATTTTTAGGAAAAGAAGGAGAGGAAATGAGTGGGAATCTGGGGTCAGTGTGTCCAGGAGTGACGGACGAATGAATCCGTCCCTCCCACTGTGGTCCAATGCGATTTTCCGAGAGAGTAAGGATAGTGAAGTCAAAGGGACTCCCTCAACCAATCTCTCCCCATCCAGCCTGCCATGCAGCTGGCGGTCAGACGCATCCGACGTCAAAATCTGGCCAAACCTCACCCCATGAACTATCAAAGTTGCTAAGTCACCAAACGTAGCGAACCACCTGGGGTAACCTATGGCAGAGGTGTTGGTTATCCAATAAACGGTTCCCTGGGCGGCGCGCGGTACCCACACCCCCCACCCAAATTACCTCATTATTTTATAAAAATATTATTTTTAATTTAAATCTGAATTACGTTACTGTTTTCAAAATACATTTTTTATGGAATGGAAATTATTATTCTATCTTCCAAAAAAATAAATTTACATCTCTTTAATATAATAATTAAGTTCAGTGAGGTTAACAAATTTTTTTAACGAGATTGTTTTTAAAAGAAAAATAACTTTTCATTATTCATATTCTGAACAACAACAAAAAACATTACGTAAAATAACATGTCTAATTTTGTACTGTATTTACCTGAAATAATCATAAAATTATGATGATTTCACACAATCAGAACTGACTGAGCGGCAAAATTCCATGTAGGCATAAATTTTCGTTGCCTAATTTACATATTATGAAATGCTTGAGATGTTATGCCGGCATTATGCACGCTGTCACAACAATTAGTATGGAACATGACACGCTACTCCACATATAATCCTCACAACACATCATACAGCTGAGTTATTACGCATAAAGCAAACAAAAGGGAGAAACCAACATGGTGCTACAATAGTCTCATGAAATAACTGTTATGATCTTTTGTTTAAGTGTTTTTATTTTGTCTTTAAAATAGTTTGCGTGTTTTGTGGAGCCCATGTTAAATATGCACACTTCGATAATAATATAATATAAATCGTAGGGTTTAATAAATTTGTATGGGAGGTACGACAAATCACGGTCTTGAAGAAGAGTGCTTTTAAGAACAGTAATTGCTTGACATCTCAATTGGAAATCAATATTTTCCATGTGTGTATTTTAAGTAAATAATGCTTTCTTGACAATCGAATCTTTAAAGTTTTGTTAAAAGCCCCCGAGATTTTAACTAATTACAGTGATGACGGGATCAAAAAAAAATCATTCAAAATATACTTAAATTATACGTTTTCATGATTCACGATGTTATAAATAGGGTTATAGGAATAGGTCTCAGTGAACGACAAGATTTATTATTTAGACTATGCTAGTATAACAACGAATATTGCGAGAGCTAAAGTTTGAGTTATTGGAGTTCTGAATTCAAAAGACGGCGGCTGAGCACGCACTGCAGTATATATTAAGTATTATTTTAATTTTCGTCTGTTGCCGTCTTACTCTAACACTGCAGAAGTCAAACTAACTTTATGAAGTTCTCGGTAATTCAGATCCGGTCACCAAATACAGCTAAAGCTATTTCATACATCGATTCAATTATATAATAAATCGTTTAATGTATTTATAATATTGAATAACCGAAAACCAATACTTTGTTATGATAATACGTTAAATTACACGATTCCCAGTCGTTTAAATATCTTACCTGCTGAAATTAAAAACTGTGCCCAAAACAAACAATTGATGAATTTACTGAAGACTTGGCTTACGGAAAGAATTAATTTGTATAAGCTTACAATGCCATATTATTCTAAAGAATTAATGTTTTAAAAAATTTCTTTTTATCTATATTTCTGTAAAAAAATAAGTTTTATTTTATATAATTGTAAAAATGTAACTATTAAATCACTATAACAAGATCTTCAACGTAAATAACCCGTTAGACAAACTGCTAATTAATGTTAATGAATACTGTGTAATTAAAATTAAAATACTCAATTAATGAGGTCCTTCCTTTATAACGCAACTGTTGATTATTGACAAATTTTTGTTCCAAGAAGTAGATAACATGATTTGTTATTTTTTGTAATTTTTATTTGTTTTATTTTTTATTATGTAAATACCTCACAAGAGTCTCAGCTGCTCCCGTCTGGAGCCAGTGAGACCATGGCATCCCTATTTGGGGTAAGTTGTGAGGCTGAAGGTAGCGGGGAGGGGAATGAGGTGCGAAGAAGAAGGTTGGAAAGTACCTGGCTATTCAGATCTGGTCACCAAACAAGGCTAAAGCCATTTCAAGCAACGTTTCAATTCTGAATGGCGGTCTTACACCAGGAACTATCTTCCACTCTGGAACGTGCCGCATATTTACTAGATATATATTATTTTAAATGAATTAATTGTGAAATAACACAAATTAATCAAATAAAAAGTATTTGCACACGTCGGGATTTAATCCCGCGACCTTCGGATTGCGAGTCAAAAGCCTTACCGCTAGACCACGCCGGCCGTCATATAGCCGTAATATTTAAAAAAATGTTTTTTACTCATAATTCAATTATTGTATTTCATTTCATTAAATACGTGTCAACTGTCTGTATAAGTGTAAAAAATAAGCAAAATTTCAGTAAACAATAGATTTTTTACATGTCTAAAAGTTTCGGTTTCGGCCGAAACTGTGACAAATATCGAAGATTTGGTTTCGATTTCGGTCGGACACATAAGAAACATTGTTTGAATATCAGCCTTATTTAAAAAGAAAAACGGGATGTTACAAACAATTTATGTATATTGAAATCACACTGCAGTGAATTTTACGTAATATTGGCATTTTGTTAAGATAGTGTTAGTTTTATACTCGTTTTATGGGGGAAAAAGTTACACTTAACCCCTCAGGCTAATTTGTTCGGTTTTCGGAACAACTCATATAGGTCTCATAGAAATCGTTGTTTCTCCCTCACTATCATATTGAGAAATATAAATAAACGGTGTTAGTTATAAAACTTCACCCTTTATATTCAAATACGAAAAAGTAAAATGTACACCTTTATCAAATCTATTTGAGTCGCAAATTGAAATGAATTTATGAAACTTTTGTAATTTTTTATTTTTTATGGAACGACAAAAAAGTGATGTGACGATATCGTTTATAATACATTTGTCTAAAAAATTAGTACGTCTTTTTTTTGTTAACAATAATTTTGGCGCAAGGTGACCAATTTTTTCGTCTCGTATGTTTGCATGCAAAATTTTTATATTTCCAAAATTAAATGTTTGAAAACGTGTAATATCACATTCGAAACTCGAAACTTGCCAAAACTCCATAGAAAGAAGTATGATAGGGAAAAGACTGTCCTATAAAATAAAAATTGAATCCATGAAGAGACAAAACAAGAACAAAAGATGTCATAAAAACAATAAAAAAGCTAAAGTGGAAGTTGTCAGGCCACACAATCAGAGGAAGTGAAAAATGGTCAAAATTAGTTATGAATTGGTTCACAAGTGACAAAAAGAGAAAACGAGGTAGACCATTTAGACCGTGGGTTGACGACATCAAAGCCATAGCAGGTTGTACATGGACAAGAGTAGCTAATGATAGGGAGAAATGGCGACAGTTGGAGGAGGCCTTTGTCAATTAGTGACATACAGACAGGGAGTCGATGCATGATAAGTGTTATAAAAAATATTATAAATAAATTAATGAAAATATAAACAATAATTAATAATTGAAAATATAAATAATGAATAAGGTAATAATAATAACTGTCTGAATAATGGCTATTATTATTATTATTATTAATATGACATTTCAAAAACAGTTCTTATTCTTCGGGTACGTTTAGAATTATTCCATTTATTTAATATAAACGGGTCGAATCTGACCCAAGAGAGGACGTAACTTTAAATAACAGTTGAAACTGGACGCGCGTGCACCTGCATGTTCCGTGCGACTGAGGAGTACTTGGTATGGGGCGTGTGAAAAACCACTGTCGAATTACAGTGAATTACAAGTTTTTCTGGGTCTATTTTAACCCAAGTATATCAGTTAAGTGTTAACAGTTTTAGATAACTCTAATATTAAAAAAATAGTAAATTATGGATGTGTTACGCATTTAATATAAGTTCAATGATTATTTTATGTTTCTCATCCGCCTTTATCTGGTAAAGTGGTTAAAATCATAAATTGCGGTCACATTATGAAGCAGACATTAAGTATTTTAATAAGGACTAAGAGTCGGGAGGCCTGGATCGTTATATTACGAAAATTCCATTTAAAAACTTCACGTCTTTGCAATTTAAAAATTCCCCTAAGTTTTTGAAATACTATAAGTAGGACAGCTAATACCAGAATGTAATATTCACCGAAAAGAATTTAAGAATGCCATAACCGAGAAATTATGACACTTAATATCCAAGAAATGGGATATCTGTAGTACGGAACACTGAAGAAATAAACCGATAGAAGTATCCTGTGGGCGTGCCATTGTGACAAAGTAAATTATTTAATTTAATTAAATGAAGACAATATTAGCGAAACTCAATCGAAAATCTGGAGACAGAAAAATCAGAAAAAGATATTGGTTCCACTGGGACTCGAACCCAGGGCCCTTTGTTGACATGACAAGAGCTCTACCAACTGAGCTATAGAACCCATTTCTAATTCTGTCACTTTTAACTGTATCATACTTCGACTGGGAACTACCAACACTATCTTCATTTTCTTAACGCACATATAATAATAATAATAATAATAAATTTATTTCAGATAAAAATTATACAATTAAACATATGTGGAAACTTTGACTAGCCAACTAGGAATGGATCCTGTTTTAGGCCAGTCAAATTGACAAATTTAGTTCATATCATAATTTATTTTTTACATTGTTTAAGTATATAACATATTATTTAAAGAAGGAAAAAAATGTGTTACAATTGAATTCCTCATATAATCTTTAGATAAATACACAATTTTGTAATTATGAGAAATATCATATAAGCTTTAGATAAATACACAATTTTGTACTTATGAGAAAAAGAATACCCAAGTGAAGAGAAAAAAATGAAGAATGCTTATGTTAAATGTGAATGTTTTGGAAAATGGAAAATGGAAAAAGGAAAATGGGAAGCGTAGTGATATAAGATTATAATCTAGATGGGGGATTAGAAAATAATCATCGCATAAATTAAAAAAGAATAGACAGTTATGTTCTGGAGTGATAAGTATGTGATTTTTGTAATATATGGACTCTAACAATTTATGTATGAGTGTGTGTTTTCATTTTATTTTTTCTATTTTTTTTTTAATCCTCGACTATCTATTGGCCAACATATCTTCGCTTTTGACCCTCCCTAAATCAAGAAGCCAGTCGTTGATCAATTTGCGCAAAACAATTGTACTTTTCGATTTCCAAGCATTAGGAATATATGATATATATTGTTGACATGACAAGAGATCAGTTGGTAGAATAGACAAGAGATCAGTTGGTAGAATATTAGGAATATATGATATATATTGTTGACATGACAAGAGATCAGTTCAAATATATGATATATATTGTTGACATGACAAGAGATCAGTTGGTAGAGCTCTTGTCATGTCAACAAAGGGCCCTGGGTTCGAGTCCCAGTGGAATCAATATCTTTTTCTGATTTTTCTGTCTCCAGATTTTCGATTGAGTTTCGCTAATATTGTTTTCATTTAATTAAATATTATAATTTGAGATTTTACTCATAAAGTTACAAATAAAATAAAAAAGTAAATTATTTCGTTCCTTTCATCTGGTGGACATTTTCAAATCACGAAATTCTTTGCAAATTGTCAATTTGGAGCCCAGCCTGGGGCTCAGGAGTCGAGACGTTTATTTTTTACATTAACTCCTCACAGGAGGCTCCGAGAAAAATAATTTCCCTCAGGGCCTATGTCATCTGGAATGATTTGTGTAGGGTCTTTTTGAGGAGAGAAATGGAATGAACATTGGTCTTGAAGACAGCCATGTTGTAGGAAGGAGGAAACACGAAGGCCGGCAAATCATTCCACTGCCGAGCTGTTGAACTTAATAATGAGTCGAAGAAGCGACCGGTTCTCGTGTGACATATGTAAACCGTGTACCTACATATGTTGGGCGCGCGTTTGGCGGATTTGACGACTAATTTCCGACTAATTCCTGACTATTCCGGATCAATGACGCTTGTTCCTCGGAGCATCTTCCATTGAAATTACAATTGATAGCATTTCCACCCGACGCCTGTTCTCTAAAGATTGCAATCATTTTGTTAAGATGGGAGAATCTATCAAACGGACAGCCCGTTTCTGCGCAAAGTCGAGGTTGTTGTTTTCGGACTTCGGTTCCCTGAAGATGTGATGGATGAAATCATCACATCTGCGATGGACGGCTTTGTCCATTCCACTGTTAAGAAAATTGGTGTGGGCTCAAAGCCATGGTTCAGTCGACAATACTCTGACAATGCGACGTAACAACGCGGCCTACCGCGCTTACAAGAGGATCAAAAATAGAAATGATTTTAGATTTTCACGGCCAAAAATATTTTCGTTATTTGTTTTTGGGGTGTTATGTCATGTTGCGTTACTCCCTTCTTTAACCAACGTTTCAGACATGGTTATGGTGTCCATCATCATCCAGTCACACGTTTGCCCTGATGATGGACACTGTAACACTGTCCGAAACGTCGGCTAAAGAAGAAGGTAGCGCAACACCGCACAACACTCCAAAAACAAATAACGGAAAAAAAGGAATCATAAATAGGTCAAAATTCGAGCACGACCTGCAGATCCATAAAAAGCTGACTACTCGCCCACACGACAGCAAAGTATTCTGTGTGCTTGCTTCAATAGGTCGGAAAAGGTCTTATATTAACTTGTGCTATCAGTTTATTGCCAAATTGGTGTTGATTTCCCTTCTTGGGTTATATAATGTTCAGTGGTATGGATATAATATTCTCCACGTGGCACCATCTTCTCTGGGTTACGGTTACGTGGCGTCATTTAACAGGGCGTCATTTAACGTCACGATTATACGTCATTAGCGTCGTTAACGGCGCTTAGCGTCGCGACGCCGATATTCAGGGCCGGCTTGACTCTCTAATCCGGAGTAGGTGGACAAACGCACCTACACTCGGCTTGCCTTATCCCATGTCTTGGTGTAAGTCTACTTGACTAGTGTAGTCGACTTGTTGCATTAAATGGCTTTGAATAAATATGTTCAGTAGTTATTAGCAAGCGAATAAAATACTTGAGTCAGAATAGGAAAGTATGTGTAGGACTGTGCATGAATTTGAACGAAAAAAGGGGTATTTGCCAAGATAGAGATATGTGGAGCTCTATTCTCTCTGCCTAAGCCTTCGTTAGTAAGCTATTTTAATATCTAGGTACATCATACATATCTCCGTTTTCTTCTCCTTCTGTCCTCCTGCCTACTGAAAATAAATTATTCGCAATCGAAGGGTGGCATAGTTTCTGCGGCTAAGAGTCGTGGGTAGGTATATTTTATTTTATTTTATTTATTTATAACAGTACATTTGATTCATTTGTATAGCAAAAATAACATTGTAATAATATTGCAAAATAACTATAGACGTTAAAATGTGCACAAGTGTTATTATGTCTTTTGAGACCTAGCTAGACAGATTGCCCGTTCTAAGGAACCAAATGCTGGTGAAAATGAAAAAAAATATTCTGTAACCAAATTTGTTTTTTTTTTTTAAATTTTTTTATTAAATATATTAATAAAAATGCCAAAAAATTATTCTGTAAAAAAAAGGAAAACGTTTTTTTATTTATTTATATATATATATACCATCTAAATTTTTACAAAATGTGCCGTTAATAGACCATGCAAAATTTTAAGTGACATTATTTAATAGTTTTTTAGATTCCATCCTACCCAAGCCAATGAACCATTTAGTTATTGTTGAACCGATGTGGGACATTTTTCAAGCTTTAATATTTAATTCTAGGGGAAATTTATTATATAATAAAAAATAAATTTAATTTGAATTATAAATTATTCAAATTAAATAAACAACAACTTTATAGCGCAAAATTTTGCCCAAATTAATTGCGCTTGCAAGCCGCTGCATATAGACGTACCGTAAACTTAACTATAGAGAAGAAATAACACTAAAAAATCGTGTAATTATTCGAGACTTTATAAATCTTATAGAATTTTATACTAACTTTTCAAACAAATTCCCGGTAGTCGCTTCGGGCCTGCCCGTCTGTGTCGATAGGCGCTTTCCATGGCTCATAATAATTGCACTGTGGACAGATTGCGGCCACTTTGCACCTACTAAGATACCTTCTCAACCGTGATATTAATTACTATCTGAAGTTAGTCGGAATTGCTTCATCGCTTGATTAAGCGAGTAATGGGGAAGTAGGCCGGTGAGCTTGATCCCAGGGATAATAAAAAAGAGTGAAAATATTCTAAATTTTTTTAGTTGTTGCCATATTATATTTGTTATTATTTCAAAGTATACATTTATTGTGCTAATTTTATTTTATAAATTAATGAGAGAACTCAAAATATTCAAAATTAACGCAGGAACGATAAAACATTCAATATAACGATATTTAAAAAAATGCGACTCTTTCTTGATTTTTTTACATTTATTAAGTAAAAAATCGAACCAGAAAACGATGTATGTATTTCATGACACCCACCGGTACAATGTTTAGAGTTAATGATGCAAAAAAGCATTATGGTTTTGATGAATAATTATTGCACATAGTGTTCATTTCTTTATTTAAAATTAATAGAATACTTAGTTTTAATGAAGTTTATTGTTTAAATAACCAACAACACTTAAAACTAATTACGACAAGAAATATAGGTTGTGACAATATTAGACATTAATGGTTTCAATGGATAGGCGGGAGTACGAAGGGGAAGGGGGGTAATAGGCCATAATTTAAATATTTGTTTATAAATCAATATATTTTTTTAAATGACCCGTTATTAAACTTGTTCCCTTTGTAAATTCCCTATTAACCCTCTCCCCCTTCCCACTACCGCCTTTCCATTGACACCATTAAGTCTTTGTCTATTGTTGTATTTAGTTTTTAGTAAACCCTTATGAAGTACGCATTGCTTATGAAACAATAAATGTAGTTAATACTAACAAAAGTATTCTATTAATTTTGAATTAAAATTGTGCCACACAATAAGTTTGCTGTGTTTGAAGAACTTGATTTTTATTTATTTTGTTCCTCGTTTCGTAAATACATTTCTGCGGTTCTAAAACTCTTCAAACTTGGCACATGTCTAAATAATAATAATAAAACTTTTTATTGAAATAGGCAATTCACTCTAAAGAGAATTCTTTGAGGGTTTATTTGTTAACTAGCTGGTCCCCAGCATGCGTTGCAATGCCATTAAAAGAAATAAATTAATTCTCCCTGCATGTCCTTTCCCGTGCGTCCCCGTTCCCTCACACCTTCCCCACCTTCCTCCTTCTTCGTCTCTTCCCTCTCGGCGAACCTTACCTTATTGTAAAGTTTCATTAAAATGCATTTAATAGTTTTTGCTTGAAAGAGTAACAAACACACAATACAAAATTTCGCGTTTATAATATTAGTAAAATATATAGATAGTTTGGTACACGCTACAATACTAACAAAAATATTCAATTTATTCAGTTCTACATCTCGGACCCGGAATACAGCAATTTCAAAAGTGTCAATGGTTGTCGAATTTTGTATCCACCATCCTACGTAGAGGTATCTAACTAAACACAATTTGCGCTTTTACAACAATGATGTATAATTTAGTAAAAATAATAATTTGAAATTAACTCCTGTTATTACATTACACTATACTTGGGACGGCTAAATCTCTATATATGCTAAGCTCAAGCTTCTTCAGGGCTTATTATATTAACCAAAGTAAATTACACATAGAAACGTATATATAAGAAAATAAAACAATGAGTGAAATAGATGGAAATAGAAAAGAAGAAACCTTATTGGTTACAGAAACAGATAAAATTATTACAAGATGTGTAGGTAGGGGGGTAGAAAACTGTTTCAGCATAGATTAACGGAGTAAATACAATGTGGGACTATCGGTTATTTGATAATTAATAACGATTGAGTTATTATTAAGAGGCCGCTATCCGAATTTCTACCGATTTCTTGCAAACGTCCCTTAAACATTTGAAGTTTTTAAGCTCTTAAAAAAATATATGTTATTTTTGAAGATAATATCTATTTATTCCCCATGCTGAAACGCAAATTATATGAAATTATTTCCATAGAAAAAAATCGCAAAATATGCTCCAAATTTTTATATTTTCAAGTATGTTTCCGTTATTTTACAAATTATATGTATGAAAAAATTCACAGTGTTTCATTAAATACTCTTTTAGACAGCTTCCAAGAGATTTTTGCTATATTTTAAACAAGTCGTGTTTTATTAAAGATTTTCGCAATTTTTGCATCGATTTTGGCGCTGTAAATGTTAGCGCTCCCCTCTAACATTCGTAATTTGGTATCTCTCCATCATCTTCTTTTTGGGGCTAGTAACGGAGCCTTAACGACTTTCTTAATTTCGAGGGCTTCAATATTGTCCTAATTCCAATTGTATTTTTATGTAATATTTTAGTCCCGAAGCTTAGCTAAGCGAAACCCGGTCGGCTGTTAAATATTAATAAATTTAAAAAGAGGTATATTACGAAGTGAACTTTTCAATTGTATAATGTCCAATCTAAAGTATTTGCTTCGTTCCATAAAAAAAACTAGCTGACCCGGCCACTGTGCTTGCTGTGAATAACGAAACACAATGCTATCTACTGGATGGTTACCCAACTTAGATAACCATTTTTTTGATAAATTAACTCCCACTGACATCTGTTAGAAACTTATGGAACTTACAAATATATATACTAAGCATTGTTCTATAACAAACATTTAATTCGCATTAATAAATATTCAGATCAATAATCGAGATAAAAACTATCTTATCTTTTAATTTTTGTCAAATTACACACAGTAAGCCAAATTTCATGAATATCTTTTAAGTTTTTTCTGAGTTTATCTCGAACAAACATCGTGACGATATATAAAGAAATTATTATGTAATTTTTTTCTATATACATTTATCTAATGTAATGTATCTAATATTTTTAAAAAGCATACTTTGAGCCAAATTATATACACTTTTTTTGTCACCATTTTATTTAAACCACCCTTGTATACATATTCATAGCTGTCCAAAAATAACCACGATTATTTGAAAAGATATATTATTTACTTATAAATACAATTTATCGTGAGAATTAATTCAAAAGAAAGAGGCTTTGATTTTGCAAAGAACTTATCCCACAAACAGGAATTACCTTCGAATCAAAGGCTACGTTATTTACGAGCCTTAGAAATATCTTACAATGAAGTAATGTTTTTTTTCAAACTGATTTCATTTTGTTATGTTTGCTATTTTAAGAAAAGCTCGATTTATTTCAAAGAGCTTTAAATGGTACTATTTTTAACCTTTAAATTATTTCATCTCTTTATAGTGGAATATCCTGTAAGTAGAACCTCAAATGTTAATATTTAATAATTGTTGACAATATTACCAACTCTCGAACGAAAACGGTGAAAAAATAAAATACGAAAAAGATATGGTCGCATCTAGGAAATGAATCTAAGACCTCAGACTTACCAGGACTTTGGTACTCTGGATATATTTATCTAAGACACTATCACGAATAAAAGATAGCAGCTAAAAGTATGCGCTAAGAAAATTAAATATTTTTGGCAGTTCTTAGTCGAAGTAGGTATAAATGATCGAAGTTGATAATGTTGAATTGGCTTAGTAGTACAGCAAAGCCCCGTCAAGCATGAGGTCCGGGGCTGAATTCCTAGACGCCACAGCATCTTTTTCTGATTTTTCTGTTTAATTTTTTTTGGTTGAGAATAACTTTAGCAAAGATACAATAATATTATTAATACGGAATTGAGCCTTTTTTTAAAATTAGCTCCACACAGAAGGCCCTCAGGAAAATAATTTCCCTCATGGCCCATGTCATCTTAGGGGATGCTGTGTTGAGAGTTTTTAAGGTAAGGAAGGAGAGGAAGTTCCGGGAAATAAATAGGTATGAGGGGTGGGTATCAGGGAGTCTGGGTGTCCAGGAGAGACGGATGTATGAATCCATCTATGCAACTGCGGTGCAAGGCGATGGGTCGAGGGATTCTGGCTGGAGAGGTCAAAAGACTTCCCTCAACCAGTCTCTCTCGATCCGAGCCTCGCAGCAGAAGAGGAGAGTTCTAGGAAGGAAAAGGGTTTAAGGTGTAGGTAGGAATCTGAGGTTGAAACCTCAACCCATGAACCCGGGCACTCCTGCTAAATCACCAAACGTAGCGAACCACTTGGGGTGACCTATGGCAGAGGTGATGGTTATCCAATAAAGGTTCCCGGGGTGGCGGTACCTATTCCCCCCTCGAAACAAATACAACAATATAAAGAAAATCTCAATCCCAACTGGATGAAATTCAATTACTAGACCATGTACCAAAATCTAGTTAACGTCTCTAGACATAAGGGTGTGTACAAAGCCTTATAGAGGGTATCAGTTACACACGCTCTTGTTTCATATTGTTAGCTTTATCGAGCGTTATATTAGATTATAATGACGTGTTTTACAAACCATAACAGGGTGTCGTAGATGATGGAGAATTAATGGGAAAATCTTATGTCCTGAAAAATTGCTGTCAGGATCTGAAAAAAAGAAAAAACGTTCAACCAAATGCTGTTTATTTTGGAGTTAATTTTGGTAAAGAATCTTTTTTAGAAGAGTTTTTGTTCAAAATTTGTTATTGTAAAAATTTTATTCGAAGTTATTTTCTTCCTGAGGAAAATATTTTCCCATTGCTGAGAATGCTGTGTGTTGAGGAGAGGACGGAGTGAACATAAGTCTTAAAGAGACAAGTTGTAGGAGGAAGAAAACACAGAGGCCGGTAAATCGTTTCACAGCCAAGCTGTTGAACTCAAGAACGAATCGTAGAAACAATCTGTCCTCATGTGATAAATGTAGACCGTGTACAAAGGTTTTTATAGCGTTTGGCGTGTTTCCCGACTAGGGTTAAGAGTTGCGACTAAAACGTTATTGTCTTGTATTAGATTAATTGAGTGTTGTTTATGTGTAATCATGCAGTATGTGTAACGAAGAGTAAAAAGTGAAATATTTGACAATATTTATCAATTTAAGGCTCAGTTCCCGGCCCCAAAAAGAAGAAGATGGAGAGATATGAAATTACGAATGTTAGAAGAGCGCGCTAACATTTACAGCGATAAAATTGATGCAAAAATCATGAAAATCTTTAATAAAATACGACTCGTTAAAAATAGAGCAAAAATCTCACTATAATTGTCTTTAATTTTATTTAAAGAAATGCTGTGAATTTTTTCATACATATAACTTGTAAAATAACCGAAACAAACGTGTTTATAATCATTTTTGGAGCATACTTTGCGATTTTTTTTTATCGAGAGAATTTTATATAATTTGCGTTTCGGCGCGATGAATGTCTAGATAGATCTTCAAGAATAACATATATTTTTTGAAGAGCTTAAAAACTTCAAATGTTTAAGGGAGATTTGCAAGAAATCGGTTGAAATTCGGAGAACCGCCTCTTAAGGACAAAATCTTATGGTAGGAAGATAACAATACCTGATGAACACGTTAGCACCGTTTTGTTACTATGTATACCAATCAAACATAAGAAAGGTTGAGTATCATCTTTAGTTAATATCTACTTTTGTTCAAGGAACAAAATACCACCTTACGCAATATAGTTTTGAAAACCAATTATCTTACTTTAGAAATTGTAAATCTTGTTCGCTATCAATTTTTTTAGTCAGCATTGAAATATTCATCTTCGGGGCCAATGAAATATTTTCAGAGGTAGTTCTTTGAAATGGAAATTAATATTTTAATCAGAATAAAATACCTATTATAAAAATTGCACATTATGAACGTATCGTCTAAGAAAAAGAGATTAGGCTGCAAAAATAGAGTGACTAGTCTAATTGTCTAACAACCTTATATTTGAGTGAAATTTAAAAAAAAATCTCTTTGATTGCTTCATAAAACAGAGAACGAATTAAACCGTATTTTAGAAAAGCGTGCAAATTGAATGTAGGGAAGTAATTCACAGCGGAATTCGTAAATAACAATTTGAGCTAAAGCTGTGCAAATAAATACCTACACAGCCTACAATATTGATTCAACTCAAATGAAATTTCACAAACCGTGAATAATGGCATTTGAAAATTAAACGCTTCAAACGAAATGGTGAATGTTTCATAATAATTTCTTCAGGCTCTCCATATTAACGAGTGGGTACGTTTGACTTTTAATCTACATTTCTGGAAATGTTTTAACTGTTTGTACAGGCTGAATGAGACGGGCTCTCGCAATTCAATATTCGTTATTTTTCCCAAGCCGGTTCGTGAACCCATTTTTCGGCAAAGGGCCTCCTAGAATCCTAGCACAAGGTCGTCGATGAAGGTTATATTGACAATGTCGATAATTGGACATTATTCCCGAAAATTACTGCAGATCACCAATAAACAAACAAGAGGTAGTGATGTGGTAAAGGGCTATGTCTGTTGATGACACAATTTTACAAGAGAGCAAAAACGAAATTTTCAAATCGGTTGGATATTGGATAGGGAAAAGATGCGCAAGTGGCATCCCAACATAATCTCGTTATTTTTTTTTTCAATCGTATTGAGGTTACATTCGTAATTGATATTTTGATCAGATACGTCTTTTTGCCATGTCAAACTGGTTCGCTTAAAGTCCCTTATATTTATGAATACACTAATAAACTTGACGGATTGAAACAAAATGTTATTATTATTTTTGAGGTTGTTCATATTAACATTAAATAATAATAATAGTTTGAAACAAACACTTATAGCCTTACTAAAAAAACCTTTCATGGCCGATATCCTGTGTTGTTGCAACAACATAAATAAACCCCGTATACCTACACTAAAACACGAACTATTACTAATAAGCTTTCTTCCGCGGCCACGCTGTAAAAACGAATTGCGTGTATTTTAGAGCTGACAGCGTTGTAATTTCTTTCAGTGTATTTATTAAATTGTTTGTTTTCAATAATATCCGCTAGGTGGCGATGGTTAGTGCGCCTGCGCATTTGTCGTTCACGCTGAAAAAACATTAAGCGCGAAAATGGTTTTGGCATTGGCTCGACGGATGTTTGTTGTAATTTTACTTACATGTGATTGTTATTTCTATTGTTATGGCTAATTCACTCTTATATTCACATAATTAATATATTTAATACATATTTAACCATAATTAATACGTTATTTGTGTGATTTTACATCAGTTTTAATCAAGTTATTAGCACAATAATAGTACTTTGAAAGTTGAACTGCCAGATTTTTTTTTTAGCTTAGATAAAAAATCAAATTTACATTTTAGGATCTTTATTTTATGGGAATTTTTTATAGTATTAATATCTTAAACAAGCGTTGGTACACGTATCAAAGAAATTAACGTCTTTAGAGATACAAGAAATCCGTTTAAAAAGTCGGTTTATTTTTACGTTATATTTTTGGCATTAATGCAAACTTCGAAATTTTTTATTATTTTTTAATTGTATGCACAAGGAAAAAGTGTGGTGACAGTTTTCTTCCAAATGCATAACATAAAAGGACTGCGTTTTTTTAATTTGTTTTTTTATTTTTTTATTTTTCTACTTTTGATCAAAAGTGTTTTGGTAAGAATTTTTTTCCGTATTTGAATCTTGAAATCTGGCATTTTTTTTTTAAATTTAATTTTTTTTATTTAAAACATTTAGTTTTTATAAATGGTGTTTGTTTTTACGAAATCATCAAAAATAAGAAATCATTAACAAAACAGTCAATTTTTTTCGAAGAAAACTTCTTCGGAAAGGTTTACATCAACATGTTTCGTAAACAATGTTAACTTCATCAGGATCAAACGTATACTAAACTTAAAAATTAAATATAGATTAAACATGGAAGGAAAGGGTAGGAGGGAGGGGGATAGGTGAGAGTGGGGAAAGTTTATCAATTAGGGATTTCAAAACCATTAGCAGGGAAAGACCGGTTAAGTGGGAAAAGGTTCAAAAGAGGGTTTATAAAAATTTGCTGCTTTATTATTAACATTTTTTCTAATTTCTAAAATCTCTAAATTATTTATCTGTGATGCCTTTTAGCCTGTATGTAATATTTTAAGTCCATGGTTTTTGTCAAAATTATGATTATTTTTTATTTAATGATCTGGGAACTCAGACTCGCTGTTGCCATTTAATGCCCTGAGATGTTTTTTAACCCTAACTTCAAAGTTTCTATTTGTTCTACCTATATAAAAGCTATTACAATCTTTACAATCGAGTTTATAAACGCCAGATTTTTTTGTTTTGATGTCGCTGTCTTTGTTGTTGAGAATGAATATTTTTTTGAATTTGTTATTTGTATAAAATGCAGGTTGTATATTACTGGGAATATTTTTGCTAATTATTTTTGACATATCGTTATTAACAAATAGAATTCTACGCCATTGATTATTATTATGTTTAGAAAAAGGGTAGATATATACCTAGTTTTAAAAAATTCTGTTTATTCTTTTTATTAAGTATTTGATCTATTAGTTTAGTAGAATAACCATTATTAACTGCTATTTGTTTAATGAGATTTAATTCCAAAGTAAAATTAGGAACAGACAAAGGAATCATAACTAATCTATTAACCATAGAGTGAAAGGCCGAGAGTTTTTGAGTGAAAGGATGATTAGATGAATTATGTATAACAGTATTGGTGTACGTATCTTTATGGAAAATATTGAAATCTGTTTTATTACCTATTAGTGTTAAATTTAAAGCTAAGAAATTTAAACTCTTCTCTTTACCTATTTCTAGTGTGAATTGAATGTTTTTATGAAATTTATTTAAAAAATTTAAGAACATGTTCAGTTGCCTTTCTGTACCTAACCAAATACATATTATACAGGGTGCGGCAAATCAAACAGTGCAGTTTTGAAAGGCCGGTTCATCCCGTGTGTTGGGAGTAGAAGGGTCATGCCGTTTTTAGTCGTTGCCACCGTTTGGTCCGGACAACACCGGGGCTTTGCCGTCCACACATATCTTGAAAATGACCAAAAATGGAGAAGTGACGAGGCCCACTTCCATCTCTGAGGAGCAGTGAATAAACAAAATTATCGGTACTGGACTGAAAATAACCTGAGGTAACTTCACGAGAGACCTCTTCTCTCCCCAAAAGTGACTGTGTTGTGTGCGATATCGAAATTTGGGGTGATTGGGCCGTATTTTTTCGAGGAAAATGGATGAACCTTGACTGTCAACGCTCAACCTTATGTTTCCATGTTAGAAATTTTATTTGAACCTCAATTGGAAGAACTAACGGAGGAAACAGATCTGGGAGACATCTGGTTTCAACAGACACCGGTGCTACGGCCCATACTGCTTGAGTTTCAATGACGAAACTGCGACAGATGTTCCCTGCGCGCCTCGCCTTTCTGAGGGGTGGCCCGCGCGCTCTCCTGATTTAAGCATTTGCGACTTCTTCCTTT
Source organism: Limnephilus lunatus (assembly GCA_917563855.2). NCBI lineage: Eukaryota > Metazoa > Arthropoda > Insecta > Trichoptera > Limnephilidae > Limnephilus > Limnephilus lunatus. Next base: position 12,947,508 of record OU830601.1, on the reverse strand, counting down.
GGGACTATCTGAAGGAAAAAGTTTTCACACATCGGCCTCACACCTTGGAAGAACTCAAGGATCGAATTCGGGAGAATATCGCCATTATGCCCATCGAGATGTACCAAAATGCAGTCGAAAACTTCAGAAATCGTCTTCATCAATGTATCGCTGCTAGGGGCCATCATATTTCTGATATCATCTTCAGGACTTGATGCATTAAACGACATAATGTACCGAATAAAATAAAATCAACCCCATTTCTCTAAGTGGCGCTGTTCTTTTTTAATAGCCTTTCAAAACTGCACTGTTTGATTTGCCGCACCCTGTATCATCGACATATCTTTTTCAGCAAAACAGTCGTAAACAAAAGATAAACTACCCTGTCAGGCTGTGTAAACAATGTATATTTCTTTCCATGAACAATTTTTTAATAAGTAATGTTTTCACAAACACGTTCGTTTATCAATTGAATAAAATTTTCACGGGGTTTTTTAGTAAGGCTGTTTGTATTTAACCACGAATATTTATTATATATGCTTCTTATCATAAAAAATAATAATTTTATTAAACGTAAGTGTATTTAAGTTACGTGCTAAAAGTTAGATTACTAATAATTAATCTTCATCGGAGCTAAGAAGATTAGCACGAACACCAGATCCAGAATTTTTAAGTAGTTTTTTAAGATTAACTCCACACAGGAATCCAATAAGAAAATCATTTCCCTCTGGGTTTACTTATCTAATCTTATCTTTGGGGATGCTGTGTGTATCGAACGTGTCATAGAAATCCGTGTGCACCGAATGAACGCACGTAAGCAAATGAGACAACTAAAATTTTTTTTTTTTTTTTTTCATTTACTAGATTCTTATGTTTCTTGAAGAGATGAATCATTTAAATTTACTGAATTTAAAGTTAATGTTCTTTATAAATAGAACGGCGTCATATGCGCCTTGCAATTTTTACCTCATGTGGGTATTTTAAAATGTTACCTGGCTATTATAGACTTAAAGGCCTTGTATTTCATCGGTAGGGAAAAATTGTTATCTAAAAACCCTACTAAAATTGCATGTTTTGCTAAGCTCCATCATCATCAAGCAGCCACGCCACCGGCAGGCGCTCATGCATACATACGTGTCTGTTTGTGTTATGTTGGGAGTGGGAAGGAGTCGGTCATGTCCTTATTTTTTGGATCTCTTCCGCATTTGCCTTCGGGAATGAGGAAACCATGAAAAACCTCATCCGGGAAGAGTCGGCCGAAAGTCAACATGAAACTTGTCGGCCTTCAGTGATTTCAATATATGAAATCCTGCATTGTGTGGTGAGGGGTGTGTGTGTCTGTTTTTATGTGAGATATATATATACATGCTATATGGGAAATTTATAATAAACTTACATAAACATACATATTATACAATATTAAATAGATATATACATAGATATGTAAACATAAGTTTTGGGGGGGGGGTCTGGTGTTTAGGAATACCTACTGCTCGCTCAGTCGTCCGCGTCTGAATCTGGTTCATACCAGATGTGGTCCAGGTCCATCAGGATATGTTTGGGTAGTCTGTGTGTATATCTGAAAGTAAAGTCACTGGGTGCATTGTATTGACCGATTTCCTTGATAAGTCTATTTTTACTATGTCTCAGAGATTTGTAAAATCGGTCTGTCAGTCTGTGTGTGTATTCAAATAAAGTCGGTATGTATTCTCTGGCATGTAGTCTTTTTAGATTCGTTCTGATTCTAGTGTTGTATGCGATTTTAATGCAGAGATTTTGTAGCGTCTGTAGTTTCAAATGGTCAGAATGAGAAATACTACTCCACACGGGAATAGCATATGTCAGTACCGGTCGGATGAGCGAGTAGTAGATCAGGAGCTTGGTTCTGGGACGCAGCGGACTTCGTCTGTTGAAGATGGGCTTCATCGCGCCGACTGCCTTTCTGGCTCTTGCGTGTATCTTGGCTATGTGAGATTTCCAATTGAGACGTGAGTCCATTGTCAGGCCCAGGTAAACAACTTCATCTTTCCATTCTAGGACGTGTCCTCCCATTTCGATGTTGACGTCTGGTGTTCTTCTTTTTCGTTTCCTCGTGTACATTATCACTTCGGTCTTTGCCTCATTTAATTTGAGTCGCCATTTCTTATAGAACTCTACTAGAACGTCGAGCGCCCTCTGTAGGTATATGGCCGCCATGTCTGCTTTCAGCGAGGAAACGTAAAGTTTGACGTCGTCTGCGTATATGGATAAGTTGCATCTCTCGTCTCGGGGGATATCATGTGTGAAGATGTTGAAAAGATGAGGTCCCAGTAGACTTCCTTGTGGCACGCCTTTTGGAATCTCACGAAGTGTTGAGAGCGCGTTTCTGATAAAAACTCTGAAGGATCTGTTCTTTAGGTATTCTTGTATCACTCTCGTTAGGTATATGGGCGTGTTGAGTATGTGCAACTTGTGCAGTAGCCCTCTGATCCAAACGGTGTCAAATGCCTTCTCCAAGTCTATCAGCGCAGCGGCGGTGAAGCGATGTTCGTTGAATCTTCTGGCGATGAATTCCGCTACTCGGGAGAGCTGGTGGGTAGTGGAATGCCTTTTCCTGAATCCGAACTGCTCGTCTGGCAATGTGTCTTCGTGATGTGGTAAAAGTCTGTTGAGAATCACCTGTTCAAATACCTTGCTCAGTGTGGATAATAAACTTATCGGCCGGTAGTTCGTCGGCTGCCTCTTGTCTTTGTTAGGCTTCGAGAAGGGCAGCACGGTTGCCGTTTTCCAGATTTGAGGGAAGTGTCCGGTGATGAGGCAGGCATTGAACAGCTTTGTTATGAAAATTATTGCTTTCTGCGGTAGATGTTTCAGTAAGATGTTATGTATTTGATCGCTTCCCGGTGCCTTATTTGTCTTCAATCGCCTGATAATGACGGCTACTTCGCTCGGCGTGCAGAAATGTATGTCGGCGGTGTCCGTCTGCTCTGCTTGATCAAGATGTTGTAGAGACTCATCTACTAGTCGATCCGTTTCCGGGTCGCATAAGCCGTCCGTGGCTGCGTAGGCTCTCTCAAATCCGTCGGCGAGCGCGTTTGCCTTTTCTTCTAGTGAAAGTGCCAGCCCTGAGCCGTCTAACTTCTCAAGCGGGGGGATCGTGTTATCTTCGTGTCTCAGTGCTTTCGCCATTTTCCACAGGCTGTTATCTTTGGGCGTGAGTGACGTAACTTTCTTCGTCCATAGTTCGCGTCTGAGATCGGTGATTTCTTGTTTGATCTCCCTCTGCAGAGTGTTGTAGGCGGTTTTGAAGTAGCCGTCGCGCGTTTGATGGTAGATGCGCCGCAGGCGATTTTTCTCCTTGATGAGCGATAGGACATACTCGGGAAGCTTGATCGTAAAAGTCTGTTCGTCTTTGTATGGTATGTAGTTGTCTTGTGCAAGTTGGATGATTTCGGTCAGAGTGCTTGCGGCTTCGTCGATTTCTTCCTTCGAGCGCAGGGTTGCCGACGATAGGTATATTCGTTCGTTAATCTCTTTCTTGAATCCTTCCCAGTCGGCCTCCTTGTAATTTCGCCGTTTTCTGGGGCTCCTTGAAGTCGTCCCTCCAATACTGAAGCTCACGGGCAGGTGATCTGATGATAACTCATCCAGCGTACGCAGTGGCGAGATGGTCTTGGCGTTTTTCTCAAGTACGATATCTAGAGTACTTGGATACTTTGCGTATGTTGGATAGTGAGTCGGTTTGTCCGGAGCCATAATCGTGTAGTTGTGCGTCTGCATATGTGAAAAGAGCGTTTTCCCATTCGCGTTGCCTCGTAGTTGTTCCAATAATTGTGCTTGGCATTGAGGTCTCCTCCTAAAACAACAATGGGGCGCAAATTAAGTAATTTATCTAAATCTTCTCTTACCAGAAGTTTGGGGCATGGACAACTAAAAAAGTCGACATTGAAATTTACGTCCCCACACAATACCATGCCGCCAGCGCCTTCAATAAAGAATGGGAGAGCTCCTATTGGCTAACGAAACACTATGCGTTTGGCACATCTTCCAAATGATGTCTACAGCGCTATCACGTTCTACAATTAACTTATCAATTGAAAACATAAACGCAATTGATAATAAATACATACTGCAGCGTCATTGGACTCGAAAACACATCTGAATAACCACGTAATGCTTCCACCAGGGAATCCAGACAGCAATGATCAACATAAAGAAGATTTTTGAGTATTTACGTCATCCCCACCCTGCTACCAGCCGCGTCGCTATTGGTCAATGCTGAACAAAGGAAACGTCTAAATCGTAAATATTTACTATAACGAATTCATTTTTCGAAAACTTGGAGCTAACTTTCGGGAAATCGGGAATAATTTGAATCAAGAAATATATATCATCACCTAAAAATAGGTATATGCTACAATAACATCTCAAAAAATGTCGTCTACCAGTGATTATTGCACCTTAAGAAAAATATTTACTACCAAATAAAACTTCGTAGTCATTAAAATTGCAGCTCTATAGTGTTGCCACATTTAAAGAATATAACATTTGGAACATTTTTATGGAAGAAACTGAAAAATGACCGTAACTGTGTATATTTATAACCCTTAGCCAAATCACTACCTAGTTCCTGTCAAAGTAAATAAATAATAAATAAAATCATGTCAGACATCTAGCATTTATTCGTCCGCCTCGGTACGTTTCTCCTATATTTTTTCTTCCCTCTAGAGGTAGTAAGCAAAAAAATTAAATAAAATGCATTTAATATGGAATAAGCATAGACAAGAGAAACCATGGACCTGCCGATAATAGTAAAGGGAACATACCACGTTGCGAGGAGTGGGGAAGTGGAGTGGGCGTTACCATTTGCTTTTCCAATAGATTCCAACTTTCTCGTATCCATTGATCATTCTAATCATCGATCATACGTCAATGATTCTAAAACATAAATTTCAATTTAATGGTCTATGTTACCAAACAGTTTGTTTTTGTCGTTTAATATAGGTGCTCCTAGCGATCTCAATGCGATCCCTCCCTTCTTTATGTCAATGGTTAGAGACAATTGAGTTTATGAGGGTGCTTTATGTTTATTATGAATTAACTAAATTACCCAGTCACATTCATTTCATTATTTCCTTTAATCTCTTGTAGTATTTTTATACTTCTTTAGCACTGTTAAACTTTTTAGATAATTAAACATTCCGGTGAGCAGTTAAATAAAAGTGCCTTCTGAATTAATTTCAGTAACTTAATTTTATCTAATAATTATAAGTTTATAAAAATAGTTTAAGTCTACGCCGGAATTTGAAGAAATTAGGTCAGAATTAGGTTATTAGGTTATCAAAGTTTATTTTTTTGACCCACAAAAGCCTCTCGTACGGTTATAATTTTTAGATCAATCCAATTTTTTTTTACACTTTGACAGTAGCTCCGCATGATGGAAGTGAGATTCAAATTAATAAAATACTTAGCTTTTACCTATTTCATTGTTTGTAAAACCAACATGTTTCGTGAGCAACCTTCAATTCTTCAGGGTTTAATTAATACTAATGACAAATAATAGACATAGACAATAGGGTTAATGGAAAGATGAGAATAGGTAGAGGGAAGATGGGCAATAGGGAACAATTTACGAAGGGAACAGGTTTAGTGTTGGGTCATTTAAAAACAATTTTTGATTTTTATTTATTTAATGACAATATAAAAATAAAAGGTAAGGCAGTTTGTTCACATTCCTCCTCGCTAGGTATTCCTATTCTGAGGTGGACTGTGTGTTGTTGTAAGGGTGCTGATCATGATTACCTCATCTTTTGTTGATTTTCACAAAATAGACAATAAATAAAATAAAAAGTGTTTATGTTTGTTGTCTGTAGGTTGCGTTGGGGTACTGCATAATTTTAATTATTTCCTCATCTTCAGGTTTACTTCTTTTTCAAAACTTTTATGTCTCCATTGTGTTCTTAATTTCAATTGGAGGGGCATCATATAGTTTTGTAGTATGGAAATTATGGCTTCTCTGGCCAAAAGATTTATTTAATTTCGGGATGTTCAGTAGTTTTGAGGATTTCGTCCTTGTAGTGTAGGGTGTAGGTGTGTTGGTCAGCAAGGTACTTATATTTTTCTTTAAATTTGAGAAGTGCATTTTTGAGTATAGTTTAGTAATGCTGAATACATTAAAGTTTTTAAAAAATTCTTTTTATGGAGTTCTTAAGGGTACTTTCAGGATAATTTTTATTATTGCCTTTTGCATTTTAACTAGCTGCTTTATTTGGATGATTGAGGCAGATCCCCAAACTATAATCCCATTTTCTATGCGTGATTGGCAAAGAGCATAATTTACTATATACAGATCATTTTTATTAAGTATATTGCGTATGTTTCTAAAGTAGTACATGAGCTAGGTTTCTTTGTAATGCTATTTATGTGGGAGTCCCATCGAAGATTTTCATCAATTTCAATGCCGATATATGCTATGTTTCTAGAATGTGTTATTGTGGGATAGTGGCATGATTGCGTTAAATTTTTTCCTTGACAATCATGTAATTTAAGAGCATATTCCTCAGCTGGTTGGCCTCTGTCCATTATAGAAAAAGTTTAATATTTAGTTTTGTTAACATTAAATGTAAGTGAGTTTTGCTTAAGCCATTTTTGTAGGAGTACAAGCCCGTGTTCAGCTTCTTTGTAAGTGGTTATCCAATCACTTTAATTAAATAAAATGACAGAGTCATCGGCAAAACTAATGATTTTTCCTTTAGTGTGTAAGTTGCAGATATCATTTATATATATCAAAAATAATAAAGGTCCTAAGACACTCCATTGCGGTACATCGTAATTGATTGGTAGAAGTTTACTTTTACGTTTTTCAAACAAACGCTTACGCTTTTGACAAACTACATAAGTAGTTTAGTAGGTTTAAATTTAAATAAATAAAATTAACACACTGTGAACGTTCTGACATGAAACTTATTAGCATATTTAAAGTTGTGTTTGACATCCCAATTATTTTAAGTTCCATGAAAAGGATTTTATGGTTTATCGTGTCAAACGCCTTTTGCAGAACTATAAAAATTGCCAAAGATTTATTATTATTTTTATTATTCTTTCATTTGATAACAGTAATGACATATTGCCCATCTCACTAGGTGTGAAATGCCTTTGTAAATTTATAGAGTGTTTTTGTTTGTATAATATTATGAAAATGACTGTTAAAAATAAAATCAGTATTTTTTTTGTAATTACACAATTCAAGAATGAATGTAGGTGATTAAGGGCCTTTAACCGGCCAGCGACCGAGAATCCAAATTTTATCTAAAAACGTTCTTACGATTGTACAGGACGGTTCCAATGAGAAAGATTAATTATTCTCTGTACCAGCTTTTTAAAAATTATATCTATATATAGATTTTATTGAATCAAATTTTGCTTTAATTTATACCTTCATCCAAAAATGCTGAAAGGCGTGATGATAAAACTATTAAAATTATGAACTTTTTGTAATTATTTTTTGATCACAAATATTTATTATTTTTCAATATTGTTTAAGCAAAATAAGAATGTAAAAAAAATTCAAATATTACTTTGTAAGACCGTAAATAAATAGACAAACTGAAGTATTTTCGTCACAAAACACGTGCGCGGATCTTTTTTTAATGATTTTATTTAAACTAAAATTTAAATTCTGTGACTTAGCTTTCCCAGATAATTTATTGATTTATTTTACTGCATGATAATATGATTTGAAATGTGTGTTGTATTAAACAAAATTTTGTTTTTAAATTTAACAAATCTGCCAACGACCTACGGTATAACCTTATTATGCTAAAAACAAACACATTTTCTCATTTTAGTTGTTAGTTTTTGGGGTGTTATGCCGTGTTGCGCTACCTCCTACTATAGCCGACGTTTCGGACAGCGTTGCAGTGTCCATCATCAGGGCAGACACACATCGTCGGATCTACCGGATCTGCCTTGATGATGGACACTGCAACGCTGTCCGAAACGTCGGCTATAGTAGGAGGTAGCGCAACACAGCATAATACCCCAAAAACTAACAATGTAAATGCTTTTGGCCGTGAAAATCTAAAAACTTATCTCACATTTTCTCATAATTTAAATCAAAACTTTACCAGATAAAAAACAATCTTTCGAAACAAATTTATACTTCTTTATGGAAAAGAGTCAATACGTCTAAAATTATTACTTATTCCTTCTTAAAAAACAAGAATAGTTTTGAAGCAATTGAATTTAAGTTAGACCAAAAGGCAAAGTGATAAATGATATAAGAAAGAAAAAAAAGGCAAGTGACTCATAGTCAAATGTATGTACACACAGTACAAAGTATATGTACATATATACACACATTAGGCATAAATGTAAATACGTTATGAAATACTCCTGATGAATATGTTTATTGGAGTTAATCAATAATTTTAATTTTAATTATGTTCAAATATTAATGAAGCCTACTGAAACTACGTTGTATCGTGCTATAATAATGTAATAAATGCGTGTGTAATTGACTTAATAAATACATCCCGGTTTAACATCAATTTTCCTTTACCAGACATTAAGCATTAATATTAACCGTAACGGCGAAAAGCTCGCCGTGTTAAACGACCGAGTAAGATTCATCACATTCCTATCGCACCGTCCACAGCGGCCGTCTCCCCGCGGCGATCGGAGTGTGAACATTTGATAACCGGTCGCCGGACGGTATCACAACCACGGGCAATTAAACAAATTCATAATTTATACCCATTACTGACGGTGCACACGTTTTTAGATCGGTTTAATGGAGAATAATGGTGACAAAATGAACTACTAGTCTATCGGATATTCGGTGGATTTTTTGTGGTGAGAATTGTCTCGAGGATTATAATACCATTAATTATTGTATTTTGTGATGCGGAAGGAAGTTGAGAAGGGGAAGATGAAGGGGAAAAGGGTGTAATTTTCTTAATGCATCTTTATTTATGAAATAATGCGGTCGAATAGTGGAGGTCGAACAATGTCATCGATCTGCAGTCGTGCGGCAATCCGGATTGGTACCCCAGCAACCAATTGGATTCAATCTCTGTCACAGAACTCTCGCTCGCGCTGCAACGTGGGTCACCGATCATTCTGCTTTAAACTCCCGGTCACAACCAAGATACAACTTGTACATCGTGTTTGTTCGCCCTTCACATTAATTATTATTGTCATCGTAAGTCAATGATTATTGTTAATGTTTAACTATGGAGTTGTATTCTGTGTCGGTTGTAATTTGTAAATAAATTTGTAAGTATTGTACCGACATTTTGCTTATTTGCTTTATACATTTAAAATTTACACATTTAACACACGTAAACACCCTCCATAACACTATCTAGATTGCATTTAGTTCGGGAAGAATCTTGCAATCTTGAATAAAGATCTTGAAAAATATGCGTTAAGAAAATGAAAATAATGTTCTTAAAGTCGAGGAATGATAAAGTTAAATAGGACTGAACGAGATAGAGCCGAATTAGCACAATTTAGCGGCAATTTTTGTACGGACGTATCTACGGTAGGTATTATGTTTTAAATTTTCATTTGCTAAAATATTTGTAATAATTTTTTAGGTGTATATAAGGTACTTAGAAATATAAAGCTACTATTTACTTTAATTTAAAAAAGTTATAAAATAAGTGAAATGAGAGAAATATTTGTGAAACTTTTTTATTTCAAATATGTAGATTTTTTTATTTTGTAAAAATTCGTAATTTAAAAACAACAAAAAAAATAGTCTTTATTGCTGTTTTTTTACATGAGCTCCACACAGGAGACCCTGAGGAAATTAATTTCCCTCAGGGCCTATGTCATCTTTGGGGATGCTGTGTGGAGGGTTTTTTTTAAGGAAAGGAAGGATATAAGGTTCTGGGAAGGAAAAGGGTTTAAAGGGTGGTTAGGAATCTGGGGTTCAGTGTGTTCTGGTCACTGGTCATCCGCCTCCAAGACCTAGACAAACCTCTGAACCCGGGCACCCCTGCTAAATCACCAAACGTAGCGAACCACTTGGGGTGTCCTATGGCAGAGGTGTTGGTTATCCAATAAAGGTTCCCGGGGCGGCGGTACCCATTCCCGCCTCCCAAATTGAAACTGCTGTTAAACTTATAAACATTTTTCTAATCTTATTAATTATTATTTTTTTTAATATTATTCTAAATTATCAGCGTTTGGGTCATTATTTTTAGAAATAGCTTGTCTTTCGACATAGGCCTCCTCTAAAGATTTCCATTTTTCTTTATCCTTTGCAACTCTGATCCATTCTGGACCAGCCACCTTTTATAGATCATCTTCCCATCTTTTCGTTTGTCCACCTTTGTTTCTTTTTCCGTCTCTTGGCTACCACTCTGTTACTATTCTGGTCCATTTCTCTTGCCTTTCTCTCAACATATGTCCAGTCCATAGCGATTTGAATGATGTACAGAATGTACCTGTTTGAATTGAGTTCTGTTTTTTATTTCTGTTAATTTTACTTTATCTCTTCTATTAACTCTAATGACACTTCTTTTTATTCTGTAGGCGAATATGCTTGAATGATTGACCATTTTTCCTCATTACTAAACGGTATTAATATGTTTAAGATAGCTATTCTTTCCGAGACTCCTTTTTTACTTATTTTTAAATAAAGATGTCTTTTCAAAAATAAATTGAGTTTTCTTATTATTCATCATGCCTAACAATTAATTGAATGTGCATTTTAAGAATAACATAAATATTGACACCTCTAAACATTTTCATACGATATTTCTCTTTGTGAAAACGCGCCTTAAGATGAAGCTATACGTGAAATCACTATTTAGATTAATCTTTACAACGAATCGGTTTACAGTACGAATATAAAAAAATGTGCTACGGATAAATTGAAGCTTTAACTAGCTTTTCTACGTAACAGAATAACAATAAAATTATTATTTACGTAACAAAAAATATAAGCGTAAACCACTAAAAAAAAAGTTTTTTCATGACTTTACTATGAAGGAATGTAAGTATCAATTTTTAAAAAATACCCCTTTATGGCTAAGACTATTTTTGACGTTTTCTACGTTCTAACTTTTTTTCGTTCTTATAAAATTATGCACAAAAAAAATAAAAACCGCTTTGGCGCTTACGTAAAATTTTTAGAACCGTACTAATTCATACGATCTGCGGCCAACGCTTGTATTCCACCATAATGCCGCGAGCCGTGGCCAGAAACGGACGTGGGATCTGTGCCCGTGTTTTCGAGGTTTTTTACTAGCAATATAATCGTAGACACGTAGCGGATTCGTCGTTACAGCGAGCATTTTTGGTTCTCAAACAGCGAAGGTTAGTTTGTGTTTTTTCGGATATTGGCCTGAGGATAGGATCTGGCCTGATACATAAATGAAAATTCACATTTTAAACGTACATAAAATCTTACACTTGTCTTGAATGTTATAGGGTTGTCTACAAATACAATGATTAATATATCTTCCGCATTGTTACCAAAAATATTTATTCTGATCGTGCAAGAAACTATTCTTTTCTGAGTTTTACTTGTCACAATTTGTAGTTTCCTTTTTCTTTTTAAGCAGAAAAACTTGAATGTCTCTCCACGGGGAAACCACAGGGAAATTAATCGCCGAACCGCATATGAAATATTTATAACCAAATTTAGAAGGCTATTGTTGAACACTGTCAAGGAAAACACCTGTGAGAGGTAATGGCGACCTCTGTGGTACTCGTTGGCTCAGAACTCTGAGTTCACGGGTTCAAAACTATTAAACAATATAATTTCGGTAGTTTGTACATGATATTATTATCTATATATTAGATAAAAATATCATGTACAAAATATTGAAATATTTATTTAAATATATTATTATTTATTTAAATTTATTATTATTATTAAATATATTTTAATTATATTTTAATTATTTAAATATATTATTATTATTAAATATATTATAATTATATTTTAATTATTTAAATTTTTTTATTTGAATACCTCATAAGAGTCCCAGCTGCTCCTGTCTGGAGCCAGTGAAAATTTGGCATCCCTAATTGGGATATTTTGTGAGACTGAAGGTAGTAGGGAGGGGAAGGAGATAGGGTATCTGGTCACCAAACACGGTTAAAGCCATTTCAAGCAACGTTTCAATTCAGAATAGTGGTCTTACACCATATTATATAATAAGGCCGCAAATATTTAATATTTAATATTTTATTAATTAATTGTAAAATAACACAAATTAATAAAATAATTTTTTTTTTTTGCGCATGCCGGGATTCGATCGCGCTTTGAAGAGTGGGTATTCTTACATTTAAAACATAGATGCATAAAATGTTTTCTGATCTGGCCAATATCCTAAAGGATCCTGATCTGGCCTGCCAAGCAGCTGGTGAGCAGGCGCATCCACCGCTGCCGCCGCCAAGATCTCACCACACCCCCGCTTAGTCATCAAACGTAGCGAACCACTTGGGGGTACGACAGAGGTTATCCAATAAAAGGTTGCCGAGGCGGCGATGCTCATACCCACCTCCCAAATTCAGTTTATTTTTTTAATATGAATACTCCACGAGAGTCCCAACTGCTCCCGTCTAAAGCCAGTGATGGCTTTCCCAATTGGAGTATGTTGTGAGGCTGTAGGTAAGTGGGGAGGGGAAGAATATTGGGAAGAGGAAGGTGGAGAAATATCTAGCTATTCGGGTCTATAACGCATAACGGTATAACGCAATCATCAAAAGAGTTACAAAATGATATCAATACCGAAAATGAGTCAGCATCAACTATTCCTGATTTCAACTCTTTTGATGTTCAGAATGTTATATCATTTGAGAAATTTTAGGTTGACGAATATAATGCTTAAATTCATTATCGGTAGGATTAATATTTTAAAAGAATAATTTTTAAATATATGTAGCTGTGAGCTGTTCCTTGAAAATGTCTAATACTGAGATTTGCTTGCCGGGATTTGAACCCGCGATATATATTGTATTTGTTTTAATTATGCTCTTTTAGGATAAATTCAAAATAGGTAGAAACAAATTATTTATTTTCACCGTTTTTTTAAGTGTGTGTATCCATAAATTGATGTATCTAATGTACAATATTTTTAAACCTAGCTGTGAGTTGTTCCGTCATCATTTCTAATACTGGGATTGGTTTGTTGATTTATTTGCAAAAAATTTAGTTGTTAATGAATTTTACAAAAATTTTAAATGCGGAAATTTGATAAAAGTGTACGTAAATTTGATAATAGTATATATTCCTAGTTTTGTAATATTATATTGCATTCGTTTTAATTATGCTCTTTTAGGATAAATTCAGCATATGTAGATGCAAGTTATTTATTTTCACCGTTTTTTTTAAGTGTATGTTTCAATAAACTGATGTATCTAATGTAGAATATTTTTAAACCTAGCTGTGAGTTGTTCCGTCATAATTTCTAATACTGAGATTGGTTTATTGATTTGTTTCCAAAAATTTTATTTTTGTAAATGAATTTTACAAAAATTTTAGATGTGGAAATTTGAGTATATGTAATTTGGGTATTTTAAAAGTGTATGTAAATTTGATAAAAGTACATACCTATACCTAGTTTTATAAAAGTACGTATTAGTTACATTTTTTAACATATATACATATTATATTTAACTTGAATCAAGTTTCTTTTTATTAATATTTATATGTATTTAAAATAATATGTATTAAAAATTCACTTTCATAAAATTTTTTAGATTGTAAATAAATAAAATCAATTCAAATTTTATAAACATTTACTTTTATTAGCATTCCCCATAGTTTGAGGATTCTCGATAATATCAACAACGCTAACGCCACGGCCGCTGCTGGTAAAATAGAATTGACGGTATTCATCCACCGGGTAACAAGGTATGTATAAAAGCATCGGCGAACGGAGATCTCGCTGGGCGCTTCTTACGTATTGCAAGCACCACGTCATAGCAACAGTATTTATTTCAAATTACTTGCCTCGTGCAAATCAGACCGAAATATGACGGTGCACCGCGCTCGGTTTTAGATTTAATAAAACACAAGAATCGAAATATTTCTAGCGTTTATATTCCTCTTAATTCAGATTGTAGGGTTTTGTCAGCCGATATTTCAATCAGAAAAACCAAAGTATAGTAGGTACCTATCTCAACAATTACTCAACAGAGCCCACCGTACTTTTAACTTATTGGAAAATAATGCATAATTTTTTAGATCAGTTTCTACGTGAGATATGCGCATCTATTTAAATATTTTCATGAGATAAAATGAAATAATTTATAAAATAAAGTTTTCGCACGAACAGTGCTATACTTAATTATTATATTTATTTTTTATTTAGGTATGTTTATTTAGGAAGCATAAAGTTGTAGATAAAGTAATTGTATATTAAATAGTGAATGTAATTTAAACCAGTTAAGTTCCATTTATAATTTTATTTTATTTTAAATACATAAACGGCTATACTGCCTTTTATAAATAAACATATAATAGAGTACAACAGTAAGAAAAATAATATCATTTCATAATAGTAGTTTTAAATTTTAAAATAACATACAATCATTTTGTGTATCACATCAAAAAATAACAAAAAAGAAGAATGAGAAATATCATCACTTCTTTTCAACATGTCCATATTGCGTATATAAAGTTACATTTTGGAAAAATAATTTTTGAGTGCATGTTTATATTGCGCAAATTTTAAGAAATAAATGTCGCCGATGTTAGCATGTTCATTTCCCAAAATGTGTAATCGACTGATTGGTGAGTAATAATGTGATAATGTGTATAATATTAAATAAATTATTATCAAATTCCTTCGGTATATTAATTTTAAAATGAAAATTCCAATTGAACTTATAAATTATAATAACTTACGCGCAGAAACCAAACTCCTTAAATTATCAGATAGAAGAGTGTTAATTGATTTGTTATTTTTATTCAAAATTATCAAATCTTTAGTTGACTGCCCTAATTTATTAGAATTAATCTGTATTAATGTACCTGCTAGACTAACTCGCAATAAAGATATTTTAAATTTTAACAATACCCTCAATACTAACTATTCTATTAATTCACCAATCCCTAGAATGCATAGCCTTGCAAATAAACATTGTGAATCTATTGATATATTTGGTGTTGACAGTTTTGCAATTTTCAAGAGACAACTCATCTCTATTTTATCTGTTAATAATTAACTTTTCTTATTTTTGTTCTTTTCATAAAACCTCCTCTCATTTAAAATCTTACCAGTAATTTATAACCTTATTTTATTTTATTTTGCTGTTCTATTTAGTTCTGTTTTATCATTGTTCATTATTATACACATATAATTGTTTGTTTATACCTACTAACTAGCTTTTACACATTGCACTTTATTGTATTTCTGGTCTTATTAGTGATTTTTTCTTATTACTCATAGTATTTAATTTCTTTTATGATGTTTAATTTTTTTATGTTTTTAATTTCTGTTGTAAAAGCCCACTAGGGCGTAAATAAATAAATAAATAAATAAATAAATAAATATAATTTAGTTGTGGTTAGTGATTATGTGATTATAAAGCAAGTGGTTATTAAACAATTATAGTAGGTATATGGTGTAAGCACGTTGTAAAACATATCAAATAAGTGATAATAATCAATACAGAAATAATAGTTTCAAGTAGTTGTTTAAAATTGTTTAGTTCTGAAATAGTTTAAAAACTAAACCCATGTTCCCAAGTCCTTCACTGTTCATTTTTTCCTTTGTCTTTCTCCTTTCCTTAAAGTCCCTACAAAAGAAAGAAGAAGATGTTTTTTCTTCATACCTACATGGAACACCTCCACAATATTGCCACCAAAATTTGAAAGTTACCTACTTGTGGAGTTGGAATTTCGCAGTGACATCGGTCACACCTCGCTAATAAACTCTCGTTAAAATCGCAAATAATACTGTTTAAATACTAATCAATGAACTCAAAGTGAGCCGGATTGACCTTGCCTTTTGCCGTGAGTGTGAGACGCCGCCAGCATCCAGAAATTTGTTCCAGAAGTAGTGGATGAAACATCAAAAGGTAGGGACTCTCCTGTATAGCCCTTTTCCCGTGAATTCAGTTTAAAACGCAATCAATTGTCTTGTTTTTTTATAGACTCGATTTACAGTCCATATTTTTGTCGTGTCGCGACATCGGTCGCGACAAAAATAATAGTTCATAGTGTTAAGTAAAAAGTTATTAAAAAGAAAATAATAAACAAGAAATAATAGTTTATTATTATTATTATAAAACGCAAGTATTAAAGAGTAAGTGTTTAATAGAAACCCGATCAGTTAAAAGAACAAACTTTTAAGGTCAAATATATTTGTTCTAATGTACTTAGAACGAGCATATTAGAGGTAAGCTAGTTTCGAACACAAAATTACTTGAATAATGTAGAATAATAGTTTTCCAAATAAATGATCCCCAAGGACAAGAACTTTAGTTGCCTTGTTACTAACACGACAAAGAAAGTCCCAAATTATCTGAACTTCATAGTTTTCTTTCTTGAATTCAGGAGTTCCATTGAAAAGTCTTCCAGATCGAATTGTAAGACCATTCTGAAATTCTGAACAGTTAAAGCACGAGAGGGTGCCTGGCTCTGCCAGGGTTAGTAAATCTTAGATACCAAATGTGGAGGATTCGCTTCAACGATGAATGTTTAATAATATACTGACCAAAATTTTATTAATTCGATCTTCAAGGCATTAAAATAAATGAATACATTCCAACTTTATTTAAACCCGTTGAATGGCAGTAGACCATAGTTGTCCCACCTCACACATGTCTCATATAAATCACTGTAACTCCCTTACTATCAGAGTGAGAAATATGCTTTAAACGGTGTCGATAAAATTTATCCCATGCTAAGTCAACCTAACGTAACCTAACCTAACAACACCTGCTAAGTCACCAAACATAGCGAACTACTTTCGGCGATGTAGGACAGGGGTGTTGGTTATCCAATAAATTATTACTGGGGCGACGGTACCCATACCCGCTTCCCAAATTTAAAAAAATAAACAATAAACATTTAACAATACGAATCGAAGTCACATGGTGAAGAATGAATGGGACTGCGACTCCTCAGCTGAAGAGCGGAAAAGATATTTCGGTGACTAGAGGTAAGACGATGAATGTGAAGAAAAAATTACATCTTCACAATATAGCCAAATCCATTTGAAGAAGTGACACAACGAGTAGGTTTAACAGTGTTTATGAACACACCAGGATGATGCTTCCATCAATTTCCTCAATCATTATTATTTTATCTCCGATTTTACTTTGATAAACACGTAATATTAAATAATATATTATACATTTTTATAGCAGCTCCTGGAAGCTTTCACATTTTTGCCCGAATATTCAACTTAACCACTGGAGCGACAGCGCAATTTAAAACTTTTTTCTCCGATTGCTCGAGATTTTTTGGTGACACATCAAAAATCATACTTCCGAATTTTAATACGGATAGATAGATACAAACTGGTTATAGTCGTATACAGCCAATGAATTCACCTATATTTTGTAGTATATTATGTGTATTACACATATTCGTAGGATTTATATTGAAAATATAATAAAATCGTAAACTTCTACTTAATTACTTACAATTAAGTGATAATTTGCCAAAATTGGCAGCACAGCAATCCGAGGTACTTTTAATAGTGCCATATTGTGTCAAAAAGCGCTCCAGTGGTTAATAAATAATTGGCACCCTATCGATTTCAGCAAATACCGTATCCTTAAAAGTTTTTCTTTCGTGACTGGGTCCTTTGAATCCGAGTCGTTTGTCATTGTCAGACATAATTAATCCACAATTTGCCACTGGTGCCGCAATACCGTCTCTGCCGATAAATAATCGACTAACGACATTTGTAAAGAAACAAGAAACTTAAGCTAACAACAAAAGTCCAGAGATAATAAAACCATTCCGGTCTTCCGGAAACACCTCCTTCTGCGACACCGGATAAGCATTGTTATATCGCCTATTTCACCGCACTTAATTATCTTTCTTTTTCATAATCCTAATGAGACATTTCACCCTGAAAGTTTCTCGTGAATACTGGAGTTGGTGACGAAAGTAGCACTTGCACAAAAAACCATATAAATAGCCACGTTAGGTTTTTTTTGTGGGACAAGAAAACTTACGAGTGAAAGGCATAAAAATGTTAGGATTTTTTTATTGTGACGATTAATGTGCTAGTCATGTGAATTTGATGAAACTGAAGTAAAAATCATATTTGCTCGAGGGAGAACAATAATTTAAAATGGTGGTTTATAATATTGCTTGATTGTACTGGAGTACCTACATGCATATTCTGCATTGTCCACAATTACAATATTGCTATCAATAACAGAACGTTGTTATGAAATTTAGACTGGAGTGATACTTTTTAACACACAATAAACAAAATGTTGAATGTATCAAGAAGGTATGTAATGTATCTGTATAATTTTGTTTATAACCTTTCAATTCAATTTTTTTTATTGTTAAAGGGAATTATTTATGAAATGTTAAAACTGGAGTGGAAGACACTCTTTGAATATTCCCCGTGAATGACCACCATTGAAACTTTGCTTGAAATGTATATTTTTTTTGGTGATTAGATTGAATAGCCAAGACCTTCACCCGATTTCGTCTTCCCCATCTCCTTCCCCTCTCCACTGCCTTCAGCCTCACAACAAACCTCAATAAATTGGAAATTCCATACTCTCACTGACTTCAGACGGTCGGGAGAAATTGGGACTTGTGTGGTGTAGTCACAAAAGTGTTAAAGGCGTTCAGCAATTTTAAAAATTGCGTAACATGGTTAAATTAATTGTTTTCTGCAATAATTGAAAATACAATTTCATACCTCAAAATTATTCTTTTTATGGTTCCCACTTTTTGTATGTAACTCCAACAAGAATTTATACTGGTGTAAATTTTGTGTTGATAAAAAAACGCCATGGAAGTAAATCGGAAAGCCGAACTCATATTTAAAAAAATTGAATTTTTATGTTTTGGGAGCTTAGGTAAAGTGTAAAAATGATTAAAATTATTTTTCCAGTGAAATCCATTTACATATTATTTCATGAATAAAAAAGCAAAGCACCTTCACAAAAAAAGTCATGGCCTTCAAATGATTTCATAAACTTTGTCATGGCTTTTAGGCCAAGGAAATTTTATCACAACTTTGAAACAAACCAAATACCCATTTCGTAATTACTTTCGTAAGACATTAAACGTGCGATCAGAAATAAAATATTGTCTTAGTTTTTCCCTCATACAAAACTTATTAAGTTGTTTTAAATGTAAATGGATACACACTTTAGTTTATTATAATTAATTTTGATAGCAACTCAATCTAAACATATACAATTCTTATTTCCGCTATCTGTTTTTAATAAAAGGTATTTTTTTAAATTTCAAACTGAAGATCAAGATTTTTCAACGGAACTTGTTTCGAACGTTGCTTTCTAAATCAAATTTAAACAAACTTAATTATATATTGAATATGGTTATATAAAATAAAATGTTCTACGAGTAGAAATATTCAGATTATAAGTCATAAGACTTTATACAAAGTATTTAAGATATCAGATTTAACATTATCGTTATTTAAGGTGAACTCATAAACTTCTCCGAACCCATTAAAATATCCTAATTTAGGTGCAAGTACGCCATTGCTACTTTCAATGAAAAATTACACTAAGCATGCTAAAAACGAGTTAACTGCTTAAAAGTTCATTAATCTTGTTTAATAATAAATGTGCTTTTGGTAACCCCGCATAATGTAGTCTCTTTAGAATCCTGAAGCTCATAACCTACGAGTTAACGCAAGGGGCTTTTTGTTGCATAAAGCTCTTCCGTTCTCTGAAAGGCAATAGGAAGTCGTTTCGGGCCTAATGGATTTGACCATTTCAATTTTTTTATGTAGTCGACGAAAAAAATAACAAATGAAAGGCTGTATTGGCGCGGATGGAGAGATTTACGAGAACCTTAAACAAAAAAGAGTTCTAATGCTTTGGTTTAGAACGCACAAGTTTGGTACTAGCAGTTCCATAAGTATCCCACTAAATGCATGACGTGAAGCTTTGTTTTTTAGGACCACACCATCTACGGAGGAGGTACATCTTTGATATTCTTGACATTGAGATGGATCGTGGACGCGATTGGAGTAAGAGGTGGATTAAAGAGAACAGAAAGAGGACAATCTATCTTTTGCTATGTAAATGAGAAAACCCCCAATTTTAGATGTTCTTCTTAACCACTTGGACCCATAAGCTTGTTTTCACGATTTTCTAACATTACCAGATATACGTATGATGTATGAGGCGTACTTATTAAACTCGCAGATTTATCAGATATTTAGAAAACTCTTTTTCCTTAAGGGGAAAGGAATTTCCTTAAGGAATAACACCTGGGCGGCGTTTTGTCCATACAAACGTATTCCCCAATTTCCTATTTCGATTTCGATACTACTGAAAATATTTTTTTATTATATTATAGACATCGACCAGTAGCGTGTAGCTACGTTTTGCTTTTTTGATAAGATACTTTTTACAGGATTTAAGACCCTCCAAAAATCATTAAAATTGCCTGGTTTGAACGTCATCAACAGACATTCAGCATGCGAACTAAACAATGTACTTTAAAAAAAGCAAAATATGCAGACTTAGAGTACTTTATTATAATACAGTTAGTAAATAAATATTAAAAATCGGTTGAAGTTTAAAGGAAAAAAATGGGGAATACGAAACCTTGATTTATGATGATTTTATTTAGCTTTAAATTTTATTAGAGGCCTACAACTACAGTGGTCCTCTTTGCACAGTATTCCGGGCAGTAAAAGCGACAGTGACAGCAACATTTTTCTAAAATACCTGTTGTTCGAATTTCTCGGCGACCGTGTTTCCTCTTAACGTGATTACTAGTGATTCCATGAACAGTAGTGGACCTCACGTCAAAAAAGTATGTTTCTAATTTTATCTCATTTATTAAATCAAAACCAAAACTTTTTCTGAAATCATAAGATTTGTAAGTAGGTACTAAAATATTAAGTTTCTTAATAATAAACCTATATTTTACGTAACATTCCTAAAATTTAAAATAAGGGATAACACAATTTTTCCAAAGAAAAGTCACTATCTCAATGAAAATTCTTTTTTCAAAACATTCCTTAGACATGTAGATACCAAGGCAAAACATAAGTGCCGATTTGAAATTATTTAAAATAAGTAATATTTTCAAAATTTTAAGCAATCCCTGAAACAAAAAGAGCCGATGACCTTGAAACGCCTGGACAGATTTTCATGAATTATAGCTAAGAACCATCTCGTTCAGGTCAGCTTTCAAACAACAACAAAAAAACGCATCGTAATCTGTCCATTCGTTTAGGAACTACGATGCCACATACAGACATATACACACAGACAAACAGACACACATAAAGTCAAACTTATAACACCGATACTTGCGTCAGAGGTTAAAAAGTCATTCTTAAAACACCGTTCCTTGCGCCAGGGGTTAAAAATAATTATTCCCGAACCATTAAAACGGCAGAATCATCTTTAAAAACATCATATTCTGGAAACGGAAAGCACAAACATATTTACTGAATAATTTCAAAACGGTCGAGATAAACTTGAACTTAGCCAAGTTTAGTCAACAAGTATTAAAACAATGATTTTTCTGCAGACTGTGCCCGTAATATCTTAGAACTGCTATAATAGTTTTCGAAGCTATAGATTATCGGTTCAGTAATATTGAATGTATGACTCTTATTGACGAGACAATATATTGAAATCATAGTCACTTAAGGTGGAATGTAATGATAAATTATTTCGAAATAACGAAAATTTTATTTCGCAATTCGATAAAAATAATGTTTTCAGTGGGAAAAAAAATATTTCGTATTTTTAAAATTTACAGGGGGTTAGCATTTATCAAGAATAAATCAGAAATCAGACCCTTTTCTGACCGCCCTTCCATATGTTTTACAAAATATTTTCAAATGATGAAGACCCTTAAAAAATACTCTGGAGGTTTTTCTTTAAAACGACATACGTAAATTTAAAAAAAAATCAAGAATAGGGTTTTGGTTTAATTTTTTCATTAACCCTAAATTCAATGTTTTTTTAAATTCTAATTGCAAAACGTAGGTTAAGTTTATTAGAAAAAACGAAACGACAACAACATGTTAATATCTTTCTCCATTTTTTAAAGCCAATTTTATAATTTTAAACTACAATTTAACAATGACATACCCCATCTGTGCCCCAAGCAGTGTCATCAGCCTCACAACATACCCCATCTGGAATATCGATAGGTACGCTTTCAAATGTTCTAGTATTATTATTATTCGTGATTACGGTATTACCTTAGAGTAACTATTGTTACTTTGAGGGTATTACCTACCCTCGGTCGGAATTTTGCCATGTGTAGACATTCGGGTACATGCAATGCGGGTCTCGATGGAACCATAAAATGTTTTTATGCTCCTTTTTTCCCGTGTTTTTAGCGACATCTTTCGAAAACAACCCAAACTTTTTAAAACCAAATATATTCCAAATTTCTCGAAAGGACCATAACGTCCGCTAGAGGCTCTCGATGCAGTTTTGTGTGAAAAATAGTACCGATTATAATTCAACTTAACACCGATCGTGTTAAAATTTGTTATTAAAAAAATAATAATTAGTTCTACTTTTCAAACAACAAAATCACACCATAGAAACTGGCATCAGGGCGTTAAACGATTCCAGAGAATTATGTTTTCTAAATTGTTTGAGTAGTTTTCTCGTTGACTACCACATCTAGTGTGTTTTATATCATTGCTTTCAGGGGAGACTACAGTATTGATGCGGGACCAAAGAACGTTAGGTTAAGTTAATATACAACAATGAAACTATTCAATTGAGTATACAATGGAAAGTTTCTCTTCGCCGGGAAAAATATATGTTTTCAAATCTGGGAAATGGAAGGCTAAGATCCAATAAATCTTCAACTCTTCGCAATTTACCACTTAGTGCCTCAATAAGATGTCGGGTGAAAATATATATCTGTTTTTATTTTCTTTGTCGGGCGTTCTTTTTTATTGTAAGTTAGAATAAAATATAATGGTTAATCTTCGCTATTTCATCCTTAGTATAAATGATAATGTGTATATATATATATATATATATATATAATTATATATGTTATGGTTAAGGTTTTCACGGGTGTAAGATGTAGAAAATTTTTCTCGGTTTACCCGCGTAACGTAGTCCTTAAAAGGACTTTTTAACTCCCGACGTTTCGGACAGATCTTACTGTCCATCTTCAGAGGCCTTATGTCTTGAGTTTTTGTCTCGACTACGCTATGCCGGTAAACCGTGAAAATTGTTCTACATATTTATATATATATGTACACATAAATATGATAGGTAAGCACGCCAGGAAACTAAGTTTTGATGTTATAAAAAATCGTACAATAATTCAAGTTTTTCAAATATAAATATGTGGATGTAAGTTGAGTATATTCTACACTCCGTTATTAAACAAGAAAATAAGAGAATAAAAAAATAAGTATGTAGGTACATGAACAAAATAATTTTGTTATTTGGAAACTGAGAACGAGCAGACTTTATGGATTCGACACGTGTGCTTAAATGGCCTCATATCTCCGAGACCAATTATTCGATCTAAGTAAATCAGAGATGACTTTAATGAAAAGGGTATGTAATACAGTTTCAACTTGCTTTAAGCTTCAAGCACGTATCTTGAATATACGTGGCTGTGAATTTGAAAATCTTACGATTTCCTTAAAATATAGGGATATATGAAGGCTATTTTCAACCAGATTTTCAAAAATCATGCAAAATGTCATGGAACATAAAATTTTTAAGATATGGCACCTCTATCGCCGGGCCCTAACCCAAAACGAACGCATACTCTTACGAGGATAACTTTAGAAATTCTACTTGATCTTATAGATATTTGAAGAAGTCAACCACGCAATGAAACACTTATATTGATTTGACATTTATTTTATTAAGACATATTCAAATAATTTCAGTCATATATATAAATATATGTATATTTACATCCTACTTCTTATACCACTACCCTGTATACCTGTAATCAATAAACAGAAGATCCAAATGATTTTTTTTTAAATCAGTACATTAATTTAATATAATTTTAATTTACAATACACATCGACCTAGACTAAACAAGATTGACGTTTTCACTAAAATAACTGTCCGATACCGCCTATCTAATTTTTTTTATTGGCGGTTATAAAACCTTGTCCGCCATTCGTGTGAAAAAACACAAACTACGAAATGTTACACTCGTAAATTTTAAGAAGAAAACTTATGTATGTATTTTATTTATTTGTTTATTAATGACAATCACAGTACATTGTAATACAAGTTATAAGACGTTTAAGTTTTACATGGTTAGTAAAAACGGGTTTTAAAACTTAATTAGTTAATGAACAACTAATAATAATAGAAAGAAAGAAAAGGGAGGGAGGGGGGGGGGGGGGGGGGGGGGAGATAGAAAGTCATTTTAAAAGAAGGATTATATGCTCACTAAATTGTAAACGACTGATTAAGGTTTAGTGAAAAGTTAAGTGTAAGTAGTTTTAAAATTTATAATGTGTATTTACATCAAGTCAAGTAATTTAATAAATTAGTTTCGTATATTAGCAAGGAATCGTGGAAAATGTCTAAATGTAGTAATTTTTCGTAGTGGGTATAAGTTTTGATTGCGCGAGTATGTATGCCACATATCAATTTTTATTCTCCAATATTTATGGATTCATGTTGAATAGTAATTTCTCCAAGATTATAAACACATTTACAAAGGAAATAAGCGCTAGGGACTTATCAAATGAAATATTACATATCATGGATAGAAAAGAGTCTTTCCAGTATTTGCGTTTTTAAAAACATTTTAGTAAATTGATCCTGTGAAAACTTATTTGAAAATTTTCTTTTCCGGGTGAAATTGAACATTACAATTCGAATGAAGGACAAATCTCCATCAGTTCCACACGTGCTTTGAAAGTATTTGTTCTCCAACAACAAGAACAAGAACTATCAAGTCACAAGCTTCGGATGCAGTTTTCCAAAGCGTCTCGAGCTGCCGCATCTATCCGAACTTCGCAACAATAATATCGGCAGGAGATAACTTTACCCGCACGTGCAAGGCGGTGCAAGGTGCTGTTCCACGATATAAAGTACACCGATACAAGATATAACCCGACAGAAAATATTACCCGATGGGAGATATTACCCGATGGAAGATATTACCTCACAGGAAATATTACGCGCGGGAGATATTGCTCGGTGGAAAGGCCTAGAGGTGAAAGCAATTATTTCCATATGAAAAGTGTATCCTTTGAGTTGTACGCTGTGCAAAGTTGCAATCTGCAGGCCTCGGAAATGTTCAAATCGTGAAATGAACGAATGTTTTGCTTCGGTGCGTTTCTCTGAAGATGATATAATATTTTATACAACGCCCTTGAGGTGATATCTCATGAAAACGGTGCTATATAAATTAGCCAAGTATTATTATTTTTAAAACGATTCTATATTAACTTTTTGTGTATACGAGTATCTGACGAAAACACGGTTGTGCCTGAACCATTTTACGTGGTCGTAAAAAAATATACTGACTCAAGTGAAGTTAGCATTTAATAAATTATGATACTGACAAATATCACAAAGTTACAAATCAAGTCACAATTCTTCACTCGTTTTAAAAGAACAGTTTACCATATTCTGGAAAATTCTTTTATTATTGCCCTCTACTCCTTTGTCGAGGGCCAGTAGTGTTCATAATCACACCGCTCGCGCTGTTTCAAACTTATTTAGCTCTTTTTAAGATTCACCTAGGTAGGGTTATTTTATTCCTGGTAAAAGTACATGTAACAAAAAAGTTTGATCGGTTGTTATTTTATGTCAAACATATGTAAGGTGGAATATAAACAAAAACAAAATGACGATAGTTCTCTGTTTTCATTATTTACTAGGAGTTTTTTACGTTTAGTGGAACAGAAGGTTCACAGCACTAGACGTGCAAAAATACGAAGGAAATAAGAAATACACAACCGTTAAAAATTATGATGGAAAAGTTCACTACTGTACTCTTAAACGAGACAAAGAAAGGGAAGTGAAGTAGAGCGTGTGAAGTGGTACCAAATTTGGGAAAACTAATATATTTTTTTAAATTACATTGTTTCTTTTAAAGGAAAGGTAAAAGCTTACTACCTTTCACAGGTGGCATGTAGCGCGAAAGCTTTGTTAGAATTTGAATGTGACGGCAAAACGGGTAAGAAAACTCATTTAGAGTAAAACTTTTATTGACCTTTCTGCACTCACCGAAAGTCGCCAGACTCGCCACATTGTCGAGCTCTAGTTTCTCCATAAATTGGTGTAGGTGACTTGACTCAGTGAAACTATTGTAGCAATTCTTACCACCTGCGTGAAACTTAAATTGAGTAATCAAGAAGTTTCCTCGCCTTTCAGAATTCTCAATTTATTTCAGCTACGTTTTTCAGCAAACTGATTTCAGTTCAAAATTGCTTTTTGAGTTCGGAATGAATGCCAAATGGGAAGCCAGAATTAATCGAATTCCTTCGTTGTTTGAATTGATCGAAAATGCAATTGTAAAGAGCGCAGGGTTTAATTCAGTTTATGGGTCTCGCCTATAACACTTTAGCTTGTTTATATTACAATGTATGTCGACCCAAGTGAACGTCTGGAAACCTGGGATTTAAAGTCAGTTGCTCTCGTGATGTGAATCCTGATATAAATGCTTGGGATGAAATGGGATTCCTGAACAACAAAGTGATTTTACCTATATCTGTCGTCTTCGGATGCCTTTTAACGGGTGACTGGCATTTTTCTGAAGGTTTCCTGGAGAGAATGATCCCTAAGAGAAAAGACCCAGGAAAATGATTAAGGAAGCGAAGTTGTGTGAAGGATTTGGCAGGCGATGAGGAAGAAATCAAGTTTGCTGGTCATCTGACTTCAGAATGAAGGAGACACGATGATCTACATATATGTTCACTCTTTGCTTATCTACGGAATTTTAGGTTGGGGAGGTTCTTACAAAAACAATCTAAACTCAGTAAAAGTTTCACAAAGAACCATCATTAAAGTAATCCTTAAAAAAACCTACCTTCTCAACAGAATCACTATTTAAATTATTTCCAGTACCAAATGTCGATGACATATTTAAGCAAGCTTCTATTATTAAAATGTGTAAAGAAAAAAATAATAAAGAATATGAAGAATTTTACACATTAATGAGAAATGGAAATCAATTTATTACACCAAATTTTAAAACAACACAAATGCACAACCATTATATTTACCAAGCTATAAAAAACTACAATAATCTTCCTTCTGAATTGCGCTGTATTTTGAACCAATCAGAACAAATAAATAAAATTAAACAATTTTTCAAAAAAACTTACATTAAAAAATAAATATTTTATACAAAATATATTTTAAAATGTAACCTAAGTAAGAACTGTGGCTCCCTTATCAGGCACAAGAGCTCCTCTTTTCTGATAAGGTATACATGACCAATCATGACCTTAAATATGATATTTTGTAAAATATGTATAATTAAAATGTAACCCATGTTTTATATTAAATAAAAAAAAAAAAAAAAATATATGAAAACAGTTTCATGTTTTGCATTGTAATATATTGAACTAAATAATCTTTACAAACCTCTGGAAACTTAAAAAGTTCAACAAGCTGGCAACGGTTTTGGCCGATAGGGAGCAGTATTATATGCACTAGATATTAATTCGTGAAAAAGAGATTGTTTTATTACAGTCGTTGAGTGATGTGTTTAATACATGATCAACAAATACTAAAGAAATGCAATATATTATTATAATTTAACGATTTACTTTATATTTTTTATCAAACAAATATTCCGTAATTTAAAACAAAATAGGTTAGAGAGTATTCCAGCACTAATCACAAAAACTCATTTCGGTTGCCGGTACGTTAGTTCCGCGTGAAATCTGGTTCAATGAACTCAAATTCGTTTTCATTTTAAGTTTAATTTTCAAAATTGCAACTGATACTACCTATAAATAATTCAAACAAGCGATAAAGTAGGGAGTACCTATATATCAAAAATATAATATTTATATAAAAAAAAATTAAATGCCATTTTTAAATTGGAACTGATTTGCCGAGAACTCAGACTATCCCGTGATTTTTCATGGATCTGTGGTAAAAATGTTATAGTTATATTACAATATTCAACGATGTACCCGTTGTAATAAAGCTGAGCTTGTTTGTATGTTTGTTTATTTACAATATGTTATGTTATTTAGTTTACCACATTTAGTATTTTTTTAAATAGGAAATTTTAAAAATATATCTTACGTATTAATTATGTTTCTAATTCTATCTGGAAGCTAATAAAAAAGACTTCAAGATATTTTTAATTCCATTGACCCATTCATTGCCAATTTTGGAAATTGAAATTTATTATTGTTGTTTGTTTAAGATTTCTATTATTAAAAATTATCTTTAATCTTAAATCTTTATACATAAAATTGTAATATTACATGGTAGATATATAATACCTCTAGATTTCTGACTAATATAGTTCTGAAGAATATGTTAGAATTATAATTTTTATAATTAATATTTGTGCTAGTAGAGTAATTATTGTTAGTGATTTTTAATAAGTTCCATCCCTTTGCAGTTTGTGTAATAATCCGAATATAATAAGACATTCACCCACATTATACATAAAAAGTAAAAGTCCAAAACTTTCAAAGCTCTTATCTTTTAATGTATCTCTGTCAAGTTCCTTTTATTGCTGAAATTAGCATTATCTTAAGTCTAAAACGTGAATGATGAATACTTGGAGCAGGTGGAGGAGTTCGTGTATCCAGGTAGTATGTTTACGAGAGGTGGGAAGGCTGATAGGGATATTGAAAGAAGCGTGAATGAGGGTATCTCCATTAATGAACTCCACAAACGACTGAATGCCATTGGCGATAATAAAAAAAATATATCAACAAAAGCGAAGCTAGCAGTCAATACAATGGAGTCCTGGTACCTATCCTGATAAATGGTAGTGAGGCATAGGACTGGCAGAGGAAGGATGAAAGTAAACTGAATGCTGTTGAAATGACATCCCTGAGGGGTATGTGTGGTAAAACCATGTATGATCGTGTGAAGAATGTGGATATCCGCAAATAATGTAAGGCGGATGTAAGCATAATGAGTAAGATTAAGAAAGGGACCCTCGGATGGTTTAGGAATGTAGAGCAAATGGATGAAGAAAGTAGTGTAAGAAGAATACATGACGCAAATGTGAATGGTAGAAGAAGTCGGGGACGCCCAAGTAAGACATGGCACGATCAAGTGAATCAGATACTTGAGTCGGGCTATGTCAAAAATCAGAATAATAGAAGAATATGTATGAGACGATGTATGATTGTGAGTGAGGCAAAGAGTGTGTGCCAAGACCGAGTTGTTTGATGGTCCGTCCTCTCTGCCTAACCGTGATGGTTAGTTAGTTAGTTAGTTCAAAAATATTCCCTTCTGACCATGCAAGTTCAAATTCGAAAAGTGCACCATTGGCCTTTTCACAGACGAAGGAAGAAAGTAACTCATCCTTCCGCAGTTCTAAACAGCAAGCTTTTTCAATTATATTTTGCCCCAAGCAAAAAAAACAATTTCCAAATACCTAAGCAACAAAGCAAGGGCGTGATGCGGCATGCAAAGCGGCAACTTTCTTAAAAGTTTTAAGTAACTCTGACTTCCGGTGGTTGGCAAACCGGATGTATAAATTTTCCCTCGCCGGAAGTGGCAGCCGCTCCTACAGCCGTACACCGGAAGTCCTGCCTTCGGGGAGGCTTCTCCAGGTCTGGCCTCTTCAATAACGACCGGGTCTTAAGACAGAGATTACAAATGGCACTTTGAACTTTTCTCGTTTTGCATTATTTGGAGAGAACAGTCTACTTAAAGCGGCGATTTGCTGCCTATAAAAAAAACCGGGAAAATATTTGTCTGATTGTGGGGAGATTTCATAGGGAAATTAAATTTATTAACAGTAAACTAAAAACAAATTTTTTGGTTTCCGAATATAATTGGCCAACTCCGTAGCAGATGGATGAACTAAACTTGTGGATTGATGGAAAAAAAACTTTGGATAAAAACGGTAGAGACCACCATACACAATCAAGGCATTATTTTTTATTCCAGCACTGGGTTGCTAGATCTGAATAGCCTGGTGCTTCTCAACCATTAACTCTCTCCCTTACAGTCTCTGGGCAGCTGGAACTTATATTCGTATTATTTGGTATAGTTGTATAATAAACTTTATTTTCAGATGGAATTCTTATTCGTATTCTTTGGTATAGTTATATTTACAGCTGAAACTCTTATTTGTATTCTGTGGTATGGTTATATTACCTGCATGAATATTTACTACTATAGGTGGTGCCCACTGGCCGTATCTATATTACATACTACTTACTATACGTACTTAAAATTATTTAAAAAAAAAACACTATTTTTTGCTTCTTCGACATCTATATTGAATATAATCTAATCACTTTTGAAGTGATTTTGTCCCAGCAGGATCATCATTGATCTAGGTTCAATTTTCAGTTGCGACCGTTTTTTATGTGATTTTCGCACAAGAGTCCCAACCGTCTCAAGCTAGTGAGGCTATTGGATCCCTTATTGGGGTATATTGTGAGACTAAAAGGAGAAAGATATGTGGAAGAGATAGTAGGGAAATAACCTAGCTATTCACCTTCCTTTACCTTTTTATTTTGTGTCATTTTATATTTCTAATTTCATTGGGATGACATATTCTTGTAATAATTAGATATTGATTTGCTAGGATAATTTCTTACACCATGAAAAAATTACACACTTTAATAAAAATATATTATTTGTTAATACGAAAAAAATACTTTGTGATGTGACATTATAATCAATATATATTATAAAAGAAAGTCCAAAAAAACGTGCGGACCGCAAAAACTCAGAAACAAGTCCTGGTACGGTCAAGGGAGTTATATGATGTGGTAGATCTCTATCCCCCCTAGGGAATAAGGGTATCCGTTTTTACCTAAAGGGCGTGCTTTTGAAGATATAAAGACTGGAAGTTTCGTCCTCTTGAAATTTCTAGTACAGTCTTCCGGAAAGTTCTAGAAGGTTCCATAGACTTCTAGAAAGTTCTGGAAGGAGTGGAAGAGTATGTCGTCTAATGTTCAGGAATAGGGAATTGGTATAGTCATTGTGAAACATTCCATAACACTCTCGATTTTTTTCCAAGCCGGGTAACTCAGCTAGTTTAAAATAAAAACAATAACTTAATTAACACCACTTTTATTTTGTTATATACTTTATGCTGACCAGGTTTTGCTACAACCGTAGCTTCTTCAGGGCAGAATACTCTACTAAAGTTTAGAAGAGTATTATGCGTCTTATAAATAATATATTCTGTTTTCAAAGTGGGTTTAAAAAATAGCTGGGTTCCTCCAGTGAAGGAAGTAGTGTATTAGGCATAAAGATAGATGAAGAATTAAATCTCCATCTTCCCTGAGTTTCATTTCAAAAATATATATATATTTTTGCAAATATATTAATTTTTCAAAATGACACCTTAACCATTTCTGCATCTTGTTCGTTGTACATGTACATCCCTCGTACATTACAGTACTTACAAACCAACGTACCAGTAAGCTCAAACTGAAAAATACTTGGACAAATACATACATTTTTTAAATAAAAATTCTCTTAATGTTGTAAAATAACTTTGCGTTCGCAGCGGAAAGTAAATTTTAAATGCGTTGAAAGTCTCTCGCGCGTAATATCTCCCACATTCAGAAGTTTTCTAATCAACTCTGTTAATACGACTTCTTTCGAAGATGATATTTCCGGTCCTCTCAACCGTTAAGGAATGGAGGGATAAAAACTTTTCAATCTCACCTTCAAGCCAGTTATGTGGCTTTTTGCGGATGATTATGGATAAATAGTATTGTTAAGTGTTGATAATGAATTTACGAGCTAATATAGTCACATATGTATTAAATAAAGTGACCATTTATGGAGAATTTGGGACCTACAACGAAATAAGGAAGATTTTTTGATTCGATAATTTCATTTGCAATTTACCCGCACTTGAAGCTTGACTTCTATGGCTGTGTAATCTATCGCCTTTCGCTATTTTGCAATTTCTTTCAGTTCCGTTGAAAGAAGTCCAACCCCTCTATTACTTTAAGTTGAGTTCAGATAGGTTTTCTTTCGGTTTAAAGAAAATTTGACGATGTGGCTCCTTATAGGTAACTAGGCCTTCTAATGTAAGATATTTTGTATCATGAATGAATTTTGTTTTTTTTTTACATTAGCTTCATATAGGAGGCCCTGAGGAAAATAGTTCCCCCTCAGGGCCTATGTTATCTTTTAGAATGCTGTGTGGAGAGTCTTTTAAGGAAACGCAGGAGAGGAAGTTATGAGAAGGAAAAGTGTGTTAGGGGTGGGTAGGAATATAAGGAGCAGTGTGTCCAGGAGTGACACTCGATAAAATGGAAGTGTTCGAGACAAAAGAGATACAAACATATACATATATAGGATTTAGCCTGCGAGAGAATGAGATGGCAATAAAATATTTACGATTTAACGGATACTCGGTTCCAATATAATATGATAAATCCATGGTCCCAAGCAAGTCTCCTGTAGTCTAGTGGTATAAAGTGCCTGATGAATACTAGCTATCAGGCATTCAGCGGAAATCCTATGAAATCCAAAAAAAAAAAAAAAATTGTAAAATCTATATCCAATATTCAAACCACTCCAAAATAAACAGGCAAAAGAAAATACGAAAGAAGGCGAAAACTAGCGACTCCGAAGAAGAAACCACAAATACTAATAAGGTGATCAAATATATAGGAAAAGGCGCACTGGAATTCGACTACAAAAATATGGAAAAAATCATCCTTCAGATTGATTAAAAGGTGCTTCGTAGTCTCCCCACTATTGTCTACTTTAATTTTCTGAAGGTTTCACTTCTATCACGTGTAAATCCAACACTATGATTTTTTTAAATATTAGATCCACAGGAGGCCCTGAGGAAAATAATGTAAGGCCTACTGAATACGTAGAATGAAATTCCGCTGGAGAATAATCACGTTTACTTAAAATATACCCTCTTCTAAGTAGGTATTTACTTAATTCGGCATCAAGACACGCTAATACCTTAATTAAACGGCTTTATTCAGGGATAACTACTGAACAAGATTTTATCATCGCTTTCTGAAGCTAAAACACTTATACGAGTTTTAATCCAATTAGTACTTGGGATCTACTATTGTTTCTGGGAAGGTAATGTGTTCTACTGGGCTAGGCAAGAAGCCAAATCTGCTCTTACTTGAACAGTGATTATGGTCCTACGGCCTTACAAAAAGATACTATGCAACAACTTTGAACCTTCTACTGTAGAATAAATTTAGCATAACGTAGATACAATTTCAAGTGTGCCAAGGAATTAAAATCTTGTTTCTAGATTAAGTTTTGAGATGTTTATAGTAAGAACAAAAGCAGAGGGGTTATTACGAGAATAAGCAGGAAGAAATTATGTTTGGAAACAAATTATGTTCAATAATTTGTGATCAATTTTATTAACATTTTAATATTTAATTTATTTATTTATTTACTTACGCCCTAGTGGACTTTTACAAGATAGATATATAAGTAATACAGTTGTGTTAGCAAATACATAGTATTCAATATATATTGATTTATGATAAATTTGAGACAAATTAAATGTATAGGTATGGAAAGCGAAATTTGTAAAAAGACATATAAAAACTAAAAGAAAATAGAAATATAAAGTGTATTCACTACGGAGTCGTGAAATCATAAATTTTACTAAAATAATTATAAAGAATTCGTTTTGTGACTAATATGGAATCTTTAAATATGTACGGTATTCACAAATTTATTGCCCAGATGAAGCATTCTATTAATAGGTGTATGAGCCTCATAATTTGTTTTGAAATTGTCACAGAAAAAGGTAGCACTTTGTCTCATATTTCTGGTCGGTAGGTAAAATTTTATTTTGGAGAGAATTTCAGGGTTATTAATGCAATTATTAATAATTTTATTTAATAGTACAAGGTCAAAGATGATCCGCCTATCTGACAGCGTTATTATGTTGAGTTGTTTCATCAAACAGACATAGTTAATATTTTGAATTGGAATATTCAGCTTAAAGTTAAAAAATCTTAGAAATTTGTGCTGTACCTTTTCTATATTGTTGGAATGGATTTTATACATCGGGGACCAAATTGGCGAATTGTACTCTACCTGGCTTCTTACTAAAGAAGCGTACAATGTTTTCAAACATTCTAGTGACTTGAAACCACTTGCTGTTCTAAGAGTGCTAGGAGCCAGTGGAACTATGATATCAACACTTATAGGACTGTGACGATGAATTAAAAGTAATATGAAGTACCTACCTGGCTTTTCAGATCGTAATTATATAACTCTTTCATAACTGATGATTCATCTTCAACCAATCGATTAAATATCTAGTACCCCGTAACACATTCTTCATTAAGTATGATATTATTTTATAACTAGCACGACCTCTTAAATCATGGGATTTTATAATTGTGGAATTTGTAAAGCTGAAAGTAATTAGTACTTGCAATTAATTAGTAGCCTAAGAATAAGCAATAAGAAACATATCTAAAATATGCATTGTCAGTTTTATTTATAGTTTTTTTGTGGTTGTTCAAAATGATTGGGGAAACGATAAGAATTATCTTTCGAATGAACACCACCAGTAAATGATTATTGATTCAAATTTAGATCTGTTTTAATAATTTTAAACAAAAAAATATTTTGCATGTTGTGCCAGGATTTACGGGCTCAGGTCTATCTAGGTCTTGGCGGCACATTCGTTTAGCCACCTATTGCGTGGTGGGCCAGATCGGGAGAGATTGTGTTATGGGTTGCCCATAATTCGTACGAACGGACTCTACAAGCGGCAGGCAGCTGTTGTCACGTGCACAGTACATGTCCAGTCTCGCATGATTATTGCTGTCCCTCTCAGGCAAGGAGAAGCATTACCTTATATGGTCACACGGCGCGGATTCCAGCCAATGGCAGAAGACATTACCTTATAGGGCACACGTTCGAGTCATCCGTCTCGCTCATCACGGGCAGAGAGCTCTGGCCACCGATCGCCGAAGCAACAGACATTTTTCAGACAGCAGCGCGAGCGGTTGTACGTACTACTACGTACTGTCGGGGCAGTATGCCACCCTTCGACGCGACTAATTAAGTCTTCACCTACGATCCAAGTATGGCGCTATCACCACAGCAGCCTTTATAATATAACAACCGCCTATATAATCCTACTGCTGCCTATTTAATACCATCATATCAGACGCGCCCGGCTTTTAATCCGCCTACGTGCCGACGAGCCGAGTAATTCACCACGGCCGCCTACCATGGCCGCCCAGACGCGCCCGGCTTTTAATCCGCCTACATTGCCGATAGCCGCGTAATTCACCGTTATCGCCCACCGGTTCGGTAAGCTGGCCGAATCCGCCCACCATGACGCCGAGAAGCCGCCCACGCACCCCGAGCCGCCCCGTTCCTGCACATGGTCCGTGAGCTTTGCTCTAGACCTCTCCACTTCGTAGGGAAGCTGCCTGCATCCGTCCGACGCCACGTGAGATTCTAAACCCTCTTATAGTCTTTCCGAGCCTAAATTCAGTAGCATTTCTAGTGCCTCACTCTCTCTAATGCTAGGCCTTAAACTGCTTACCTGGTTGCCTGTAATGTTCACCCTTGCATTATTGAATACATTTGAATTGTGACTAAACCTTGTTTCATTGGAGTCAACCATCGACAGGCTCGGAGGAGCCCTACTACCCTGAGCTGAGCCTTCCAAGCCGAGGCATATGGCCCCCGGGGGGCCTGCTTAACACTTGTCCCCCCCCGGGAGGGACATATTTCTGGAGACCAGAAGTATTACACTGGACCCTACGTGTCTTCAGTATCACCCTGGCCCCAGGAAGTATAACAATTAGTTGATGGAGACCTTTTTACCTCTTCCGCCGGACTCTCTCGATCTATCGCCTTGTACCGCAGTAGGAGGGATAGATTCATGGGTACGTCATTTATGAATACATTGATCCCTGGTTCCTACCCACCTCTCACACCATTTTCCTTCCCAGAACTTCCTCTTCTTCCTTTCCTTAAAAATACCCTCCATACCACATCCCCAAAGATGACATACTTCCCCAGGGAAATTGTTTTCAGGGTCTTATGTGTGGAGATAATTTAAACAAAACACATACACACGCTTCAAGTATAGAATTATTACTTAAAAAAATAATTTTGGTACCTACTTTACGAATACACACTTACAACTGAAATTACCATGTTTGATGTTTGAAAAACTTTATTTTTATTTTTTATTCTGTTTTCATCAGAAAGTCGTAATATTCCTTGATTTTTCATAAAACATTGAATTGTTTTTCATAATGATTTTTGATCGGTTTGGGATATCACGAAATTGTGATATAAAAATAATATTATTATCTTTGTTCGACGTGATAAAAAGGTAGCTTCACTCAGTTTGCAATCTAGCCAAACGAATAAAATATAGATAGTGGGAATATTACCAATTCAGAGGTGCACAAGCGTAGCATTTTGGGAAATTCACAGCGCTGTTTCGCGACATTCAAAATGCATATCTCGTTGGGAAGACACAATATTCTCATTGTTTTCATCGCCACAAGGAATATTTTACATTACATATTTTCCGCGGTATTTCCACGAAACTTTCCTATTTCAATATCGCGGCACTTGCGAGGAAACCGAGTTTATTCTGATGTATTCCATTACTGGGTACACTATCTGCCAAGAGGCTGTGTGGATTCACGGCACTGCAGAGAAGCACAGGGGAAAGTCAACATGGAAATGATTAATTATCGGATATATTTACTGGTTACACTGATCCATCGAGTACTCGACGCTGAATTCCTTAGGGTCGTCGGGAATTTCCCCCAATCTCCCATTTACATTTTTTTAGGCATCACCGAGGAACCGGCTAAGGGGCGCGGAAGCTTAGTGTGATTCGCGGCTAGACCGAACGTCATGCGCATTCTTGCTGGGACTGCCAATCGATTGGAGAGGACTCTCAACCGTTTACCATGCCCTTATTATTTATGTACTGCGTCTTCCTACCAAACAGGTGCTTGTAGGATACGCTGGATACAACGTATACGTTTGATCCTGATGAAGTAAACATTGTTTACGAAACATTTTGATTGTGTACCATTAAAAGTGATGTAAACAAAGTTATTTGTCTTTTTATTAAAATATATTTTTTCATATTGTGTCTTGTATTTTCCGCTCAGCATTTCGTCACCTCAGTTCTTAATTGTCCAAACGACCATTTTAGTTTTTGTTCAATCTCCATTTTAAAAGTAAAAATAAAGTATTAAGAATTATAGTTAATCAACTAACTAAGAATTATTTAAACTAATGAGACCTTTACCTTTATTTTAAACACCTATCATAATTTTTCATTAAAATAATGACAGAAAACCGTCTCCTCCTGTAAGATTTTTAAATGGTCGTTTGGACATTTAAAAACTAAGGCGACGATTTGCATACTGCTTACTAACAACGTATGCAGAGACATTGGAGGTCTAAATTCATTCCAAACTAAATGTAGCTTCGTTCTTTCAATTAGGGTCCTTGAAGGAGTAACCATCTGTAACTTACATCAGGACGGGTAAGTGGTGGATAACCTCCAATGATCCAAAGAGTTTTTAGAAGAAGGTATCATAAGAAGTGAAAAAGTAAAGAAATGGAAGGATGATAGGATGGACTATCTTGGTACACACTCGAAGCTTCCATCATCTCATGCATATTCTTGTCTAATTTCAACTCTTAACACAAACCTACTCAAGTATTATATTATTTTGGTCTTCTGCCGTTCACTTTTATGCCAAATGTTTTCATGATACTACTACCTCATCCATATAATTTCTAAGTTATCTGAACTTTCCTGTATTTATCACGTCTAAGGTTGCGTCTTACGTTGGCGAAGTCAAAGTTAAGGTACGGGACGCGGCGCGAAAATATCAAATATTTACCGACACTTGGAAGTGTCCTATTTGGCATATGACAAAAGCGGTTACACGCGGTGCGATGCGGCGCGGAGCTTTCAGTAAAGTTGTCAGTAAGGTGGGTCACGACTATATGGGAAAAAATCTTGTTTTGATTTGTCTAATAGTGATAGAAGGGCGTTAAATGAAGATATAAAATCACGTTATTTTTTAATAATATTTGGATATCATCTTCTTCCTCCGGATTGACTTTGAAATTTCATTTAATAGAGAAAACCCACCCTTGTTATATTTTAAAAAAATGTTGGATAAACCATTAAAAATGAATTATTTTTCAATGAAACACGAAATAGAGGGAATGTTTTGATTTATTTATTTAGAAAAATATAATTATAATATTTATAAATCAAATTATCTCATGACAGTGTATTCAAATAACAGAAAAATACATCTCAAATTTCGGCATTATTTTGCGAGACTCAATCTTGGGCCTTTTTGTAAATGATTTGGTAAATATATACTACATTTGCTATGGAAGATTACAAAAAATATAGTTTAAAGGATTCATAGTAACTTTTATTTACACTAGAAATGTCTCCTTAAAATGAAAATTTTCAAAACTATGAAGTGAATCCATAGGAAAAAGATAGTATCTGAAATTTTAAAAATAAAATAAATTTAAAAAAATATTTGGCACCCTTTTATCGCTCTTAGAATTATAATATAACTTTTTTTTTAAATGACGCACCTCAGTGATCAGTACCTTCGTTTGATATTTTTGTGCGAGTGGAAGCGACGAATATTACTCCGTATTGAGAAATGTACAATACAAGTAATTACCTATTTAAATGTTTTGAAAGCTTTAATACTTATTTAAAATATATAATATTTTTTCAATCATTTTGCACCTACTTCATATACCGTTACTATCAATTTTCCTTCAATAGGTTGCAGAAAATTGCACAGTAGGAGTGGGCGATGGGCGAGTAGATAGCGTTACCGCGTGGCATCGCTTCGCTTTTTATTGCTTGCTGCAAATCGCGTCGCAATCGCATTCGCAACGACTTCGCCTACGTGAATGTGATAAGTTTACATTTATTAAGATGATATCATCATCCTTTGGCATTTTTTTAAATAACGGAATATGAGGGTCGCCGAGGGCCTGGTATGAGACAAATATCTTGGCTGCGAAATGTACGAGAGTGGACCGGCATTAGAAGTGTGGAGGAGCTATTCCAGGCAGCAAGACAGAGAGATATTTTCAAGAGTGATCGCCAACGTCGGGGACCTGATAGGGCACACAAAGAAGAAGAAGAACGGAATATGGTATTCACTCGCATTTTGTTTCAATCATCTCTTATGGCGCATTTTTTCAATAAAATCATGATGCTTACTGTAAAGAAAGATGATCGTAAAAAATACACTATCTTGATTTATAAATGGACTTAAGCCGCTTTCATCCTTAGCATCACGTACATCGTTCCAAAAGTCCGCTTTGTGCATTGCGGACAAACTAAAGGTATCCACACACACCACCTGAAGATATTTGATAAAGGTATTTTCGACTATGCCAGTATCTGAGGAAATATTTATGGGGTTTTTAGTACTCGAAAAGACTAGAGTCATTGTTTGTACTATTTCAATTCTTTCCATATCCACAAATGAAAGATGGATATTTCTATCGGTGAGAGAATTATGTAAACCACTCTTTCTTATTATTTCGTAAAGTTTAACTATACTATACGATAATGCGCTAATACTTAGTTATTATCAAATATTCTCACCAGCATTGTCCAAATCATAAATACGGTGTCATCAATTCACAGCTAGGTGGGATTATCATAACCTGGAGCCATAAATCCTGAATATATTTTGAACTTAGTAACCAGATTATACTCGGGAATATCCCAATATACGCGACGGTTAACGTTGAAGCTACAAATAATTCGAAATCGTTTATATATTCCTCTAAGTTCGTGGGTGTTTTGAACATAATCAACAGGATGGTCTCTCAGCTGCTTGCTGTTTTTAATTATTTATTTATTTAACGCCTAAAGGGCTTTCAATGTTTAGTAGTAGAATTAATTCATGACAGATGATTTTTAAACAGATAAAGAAATAATAAAATAAAATAAGATAAAAAATGCACACAAGTCATATAAATACAGCGATTTCATACGTTTACAAAAATAAGGATTTGTTTAAATATTTTTGGAATAAGTTTTTTACAAGATCCACAAAATTCGCCAAGTTTATGTTAAATATATCAATATCACCTAATTACTGATTTCCCAAAGTGTGAAATCGTTGTATCGGAGAGTGGGTAATGTAGTTCCGCTTATGAATGCTACAGTAGAATAATGTATTTTGTCTTGTAATACTGTCGGTAATCGTAAGTTTATGAGTTGGAGGAGTTCGCAACAGTCAAATTTAGAGTTGAATAAAAATGTTGTCATTTTTTTTTACATCTGTCTTCTAGTGTGCGTATTTTTAGAATATTTGAAAAAATATCATATTATAATAAGTTAACAATAATAATTTAAACGAAAATATGAAAGAGAACAAGACACAGAAAAAGACAATGGTCGGGACTCGAACCCAGACCTCTCCGTCTAACCGGGACGAGTGCGTTAGCCAATTTCGCTATTGCCACCTTCTGTCAAAACGTCATAATTGTCAATCTCATATTTTCAAATTTTAGAACTACATTATTAATAATTTAATGGCTTGTATAGAATTAAAGTGTTTTGGTTAATACGAAGCCTAGTGTTTTCATACCTTTGTTCACAATTTGGTAGATATGATTGGCGAAACTTAGTTTTTCATCCAAAATAATTCCAAGATCTCTCATTTCCGTGACGTTTCTAAAGCTGTGTTATTGATGGAATATTCGAATAAAACAGGATTTTCATTTCTGAAGAAAGTCAAGAAAACAACCAACTTTATTTTTGTGAGAGAGGTATTGTTAATACTAAATCTCCTGCTAGGTGGCGTCGAGACTAATTATGTCTGCATTTTTTTGCTGAAATACTTTAACTTGTCAAATATTAATTATTATTTTTTAATTGATAAACTAACGTTTAAACAAGATTTTTATGCATAGCACAAAGGGTAGATAACAAATATTATAATCAATAATTATCAGCCTGAAACACTCATCTACATTGAAAAAATCTTCCGAGAAAAGATAATGGCCGCCAACGGGAATTGAACCCATGACCTTCTGAATTTGTGAGTTGGTTGTTTTCAGTTGGAAAAATATAATAATAAGTAATTGTCGAATGAAGCACTAGTATATATTGAATTATTTGGCGGGTTATTTGGGATAAGCCGCCATAGCTCAGTGGTCAGAGCTGCTGACCGGCAATCAGAAGGTCACGGGTTCAATTCCCGTTGGCGGCCAGTATCTTTTCTCGGAAGATTTTTTCAATGTAGATGAGTGTTTCAGGCTGATAATTATTGATTATAAGATTTATATCAGTTATTTTCTTGTATAGTTTGATGTCATCAGCAAAGAGCAATACCTCGAAATCGTTAAAGCAATTGGTTATATTAAAATATTTTAAAAAAAATCATAAAGGTAGTCATAGAAAAGCTGCGACCCGTCAGTTTGTCTGCAGGTTCTACCGAATACATTTTGGCTTGAGACTTAATTTATGAGATATAATAATGTTCGTTCAAAAACTACATTTT
This sequence comes from Limnephilus lunatus, assembly GCA_917563855.2. Classification (NCBI taxonomy): domain Eukaryota; kingdom Metazoa; phylum Arthropoda; class Insecta; order Trichoptera; family Limnephilidae; genus Limnephilus; species Limnephilus lunatus. The sequence goes on along the minus strand of OU830601.1, from coordinate 12,905,722 downwards.
GATCATTTTGGCGCTAGGACGATCGTAATAAATAAAATCTCTAAGTAAATAAAAATTGTTATTAGTACCTTTATAGAAATAATATTAACATATCATCTATACCTAAGTGGCTTCACCACAGTTTAATATGCGAAACAGCTGTCATGCCCGATATTAATAACACACAAGAACTTGTTTTTTTGTAAATGATATGATAAAATTATTAATCAGTCTAGTTTTTGCACTGGTAATTCGTGGTGGAATTCCATTGTAATAGAATTGAAATTAAACTTTTTCACTTTGTTCCACTTATTTATTATTACCAGGACCGGTTTCATCCTACTACGGACATTTTTAGACTGGTAGTTGAAACTCTTATGCTATTGATTTTATACAAACTTAGGCAGGGGTACACAACATCGTCTATATATAATGAATGATTCTATTTTGTTAATTAAAGGTATTTTAAGTTATTTTTTTTTTAATTTAGGGTACATGAGTTAATTATAAAGTTTATTTTTAAAAATGATGAATAATGTTACATAGTAAGTAGATATTTTTAGTTCACATGAATATAAAAGAATTTATATAATTAAAGAGGTTTGTGATTTCTGAAATTTTATTTTTGTAATGTTGGGATTCCCTCCTTGTTGCTTAGGGCTTATTGCCGAATATTGGTAGCACTAAAGTAATTATTAGTATACATTACATTTTTAAGTATGTAATTTAAAAATGTAATTTTAACTCTGGAACATGTCACAAATATAATATATCTTATTTTAGTTTAATGAATTGTGAAATAACAAAAATTATTCAAGATTAAAAAAAGGAAATAATAAATAAAAATAAAAACTGCAATTTAAACTTGCTTCGCTAGTTCCAAAAAGAAAGAGGTTTCTTCATCGTCGTGATTTTTAATTTGATAAAACGAAAAATATTGGATTTAGCCTGCGAGAGATTGAGATAGTCTAATCGGTCTCCTCCCTTTGCGGTGCTTCGTAGCCTTCCCACTCTTGTCTTCTTTAGTTTTCTGAAGGTTTCACTTCTACCGCATGTGAATTGCACACTCTGTTTTTTATTCTTTTTAATTAGGGAGAAAAAAATTATTCTGTCCAAATAACATTACATATTTCAAAGAAAATGTTTGTGCCCTTTGTCTAATAAACCTGTAATTTAATTATATTTTCTCAGTAATAACAACTTTAAACTAATTGGTAAAATACACAAAAGCTTTAAAGTCCCACCAACTGTACAACGTTCTGCATAGGTAGATAGTTCTCCCGTAACTAGGCAGTTATTTGAAGGCTCGGGCGCTACCGTTTTGTTTACCCTGTCGCCAAGTTCAATAGACTAATTCCCCGAACACCACGTCATTTCCTCCGGTCAGGCGTGCGTCCAGAGCCTAACTTAGTTTCAGGCTGTTGACTACTTGATTAATTAATTAATCAACAAAACTATCGCGTCAAACAGTGAAAACTAAGTGGACCGGAACTCAATTTCGGGCGTAAATTTTGAATGACTTAACTTGTTGAAAGACAAAGCAAAATATTATTTCTCGCTTTACAACATTCATATTACTTAATATTTGAATAAATAATTGGTAGGTGCTGATCAATTGAATGAATATTTACTGACTAAAGACAATATTGGCGACTCTCAATCGAAAATTTGAAACAGAAAAAACAGAAAAACATACAGCCACATCTAGGAATTGAACCAAGTTCCTTTGCCTTGCCGGGGCGATGTTCTAGCGCTGTGCTATTGGGTCATTCCCTTCGGTTATATTTACTGTTTCATACTTTTTTAATTATTTCCAACAAAAACACAATTTACATAAATTTATAATTTAGATAATTTATCGGTAGTCCCGCGAAGCTGCCACATGGCTGCTTGTCAGTAGGTTCTACCTCAATATACAGATGTTAATATTAGAAGTAAAAAATAAAAATATGTATAATATCAAAAATTGTACAGGAAAATGCAAATATTGACACTAAATCCTAAAAAACTGATTCGATACAAATCTACTTACAATCATCAGATTAATACAGAAAAACAACAGTTTATATTCTCAATAAATATGTTTAGAACTTACCCTAATATTTATATAATTATGCATAACAAAAAATGTGACAAATAAGTCTGTAATAACTCATGTACCATATTAAACCATACAACTGAAATAAGGAACCTCGGTGTAATTATTGTAGATCAATATATGAAATGGAAATTCGACTAAGAACTACATTATCTTTTTTTTTTTTTACTTATTTCTTGACGCATATTTCTATTGGCTACTATCTAGAAAGTGTTTTGGATAAATTTATACATTTTTAAAATGCGACACTTTTGACTTTTCTGCAAGTCTAGGATGAATATTTATTTAAATTTTAACTCAATGAGTAAAACTTCAAATTGTAATACTTAATCATTGAAGATTTAAAAAAAAATATAATTATTAAAGTAACATATCCACAATTCAAAAAGTGCATAATGTCCCAAAAAGATGAGGTGGAACTAAATTGTTAAGTGTTAAAACTTGTCACAATTAACAAAAGTCAATGAGAAGTTTCATGAACATTTGTGAAACCAGAAAAGTATCTTAGAGCTTGAGTCGAGTAGAAAGTTCGTTTTGTAATGAATCGGGACTTTAATAAACTAATATTTATCGTTTTTATTTCCAAAGTTCCTAATAAAGCTTTCATATTACTTACAAAGGTTACAATGCGTACAATTTGCAAAACTAAAAAGAATGTGCCGACATAAATTAAATCATGAAAGTATGTTCCCCTAGAAAGGCACGATAAATCTTACTTTCGTATAGTTTCCGCATTACGAAGAAACCAGAATTTCAACTTCGTACATCATTTTATTAAATAAAAACTTTGAGTAGTTGTTCTGAAATTTTACCTGAGAGTTTTTCTCCCTTTCCAAGGGTTGTTGGAAGCGAACAAAGGCGGAACAAGTAGCTCTGAGCACCACGGACGTGTTTCTCATATTATACATTAGAAAAGCGCCTTAACGAAGTTAGAGCGGATAACCTAATAATACATCAACGAATTACAACCTGAGTTAAGAGGGGAACCGCGAATCCATTATTTTATAAATTCCGTTAACATTTCGTAAAATTTGTTCGAGGTTCAAAATGTAGGTACTCAACACTCACTAGATTTTTGATTCAATCGTCTGCTAAAATGATAATACATAACTGGAAGATTATATTCCTACATGAGCGAATAAATACCATAAATAACACACATCACCAAAAAGGAAAGAAGTTTTTTCTTGTTGACAGATTATGATGCTATTTTTACTGACAGCCCTCAAATGGACCAGTTAGGTTTGTTGTGACAAATTTAGTTGTAAAAATGACTAACAACGGACTTCTTGATAGAACGCTAAGGTTTGACTAATGAACCATTTCTTTCAACGTTTTAAAAAAATTTAAAAATAAGGTATACTTTTTTGCATCTTTTTCCAGATTATGCCCATGGTAGACTACGGTTCACAAATGGAACTTTGCATGAAGTGACTTAAATTTTTTTTATGGGTCAGATTTTTTGCTATGCACTTTGCTACAAATACTGCCAGTCGAACTTTCTTTCATTTCCTTTATAGCCATCACTAAACAATAATTACTTTTAAAGCACTGATAACAATTTTACACAAAAGATATTCTAATGTAGATACCTTCGCATTCAAAAACCAGGATAACTTTACACAGTAAAACGCGAGCCGGTTCACAAGATCTACATTACAACATACAATTCACCAACCTACAACTAAAACGACATTTGGATAAAGAAATATGCAATACTTCTATATAAAACTATTTCATTTACTCCCTCTTGCAATAAAAACAATAAAAAAATAACCGACTTCAAAAGAAACATTAACATATGGATTATGGACATGGGAAGGAAGAATATAGATACAATTTTGCAACCTAACAAAGATTAATGCTTGTATTGTACTTTTTTTTAAGATTCAATTTAATAATTTTCATCTGTAACAATTGAATGTAGGCATTTACTTATATTCAAACAAAAAAACTTCTACAATGTGTCCTTAGAACTAGGTACCCCAGTAAGGACACATTTTTCTCTAAAAAATGTAAAAAAATTAAAAATTAAAAAAAATAATCCCATACGCTCCACAAGGTGATCAAAAAAAAAATCGCGTATCCTGTATTTATATCTTAATGTTTCAAAAGCTTTACAGTTAGGAAGTATAATATACTATATTATAAACCATATTTACATTATAAATACAGATTCGATGTCGGTGACCAGATAGTTTGATAACCAGATAGTTGATTTCCCGACAGGATGACCCGAAATTTTAAGTATTATAATTTTTTGAACTTTATATACTAATTTCAAACCTAAAATAGACTTCAGAAATACCTTTAATAATAAGTTGGTATGAATATCTAACGAATTCATTTGCAGTGTCGATTGTTTGTACTTTATACGCTGATAAAACGATATACATATACATAAGTAGTTATAATATTTTGTAATCACGCTTGAAGAATGTCTTGATTCTCGATTTTTGCAAGCGATTTAACTTATTAAACATATATCTATTGTTAAACATAAGCATTCAAAACTAAATTAAAAAGTATTTTACGGTATTATTTTTCTCTTCGCTTATTCTTTTTCTTATAAGTACAAAATTGTATATTTGACTAAAGCTTCTATGAGGAATTCAATCGTAACACTTTTTTCTTTCTATAAATAATATGTTATATAATTAAACAATGCAATATGAAATTATGATATGAACTAAATTTGTCAATTTGACTGGCCTAAAACAGGATCCATTCCTAGTTGGCTAGTCAAAGTTTCCGCATAAGTTTTATTGTATAATTTTATGTAAAATAAATAATTATTAATTTTATTCGTTAAATCCTTGATGCATTCGTTTGAAAGTATGTTTAATACTTTTATTATTCGACGCTGCACACTATTTCGGGGACATTTGATTATTATAAATCGACTGCATCGTCGGGGTCACCATTTATGGGGAAAATAATAATTTGCAATGGTTAATCAAATAAGGGATACATTGTACTTACTGATTTATTAAACCAAATAATTAACATTATAAGAAATCATTTATCAGAAGATGGGAAGTAAATATTAGAGCAGTTCGCGAGCAGTTAAGTCGCAAGGCAATCGGGAACAGAATGATTCGCTTTTAGCTCGGCTTCGCGTCGCTGATGCTAAAAGGTCTGTTAAATGCCCTTCCTCTGCTATTAACTTACGAACAGCCAATATAAGATAATCTGTCGTGAAAGTGCAGAATTGTTTGCTTGCCACATCTCTACATATTATAAATTAAAGTCTTCCACAGCGTTTGTCTGTCTGTTGTCTGTGATAAAGTAAAAAACTGCTGAACGGATTTTCATGCGGTTTTCAAAGAGTGATTCATGAGGAAGGTTTAGGTATATAATTTGTCAAGGTTTAAAGGTGAATGTCTGTATGTGGTGGGAAACGGGCTGGCAAGCGGGCGGTGTGGATTTGATTTGTATGCAAATTAAGAGATGGCGGTGTGAGTTAGTAACACTTAGTTATAAAGGTTATGTTACTATCCAGTAGATAGTGTTGTGTTTCGTTAGCCACAGCAAAGCGTGGTATCTATTGAAAAGAACAACGCTGATTAGATTTTTTTTTAAACGAGTGTGCTTTAGACCATACAACTTATAAAAGAACATATTACATTAATTGGGGTGACATTGACATTGACATTGAAATTGACATTGACATTGATGTTGACAGTGACATTGGCATTGACATTCCATACAATATGGTTTGTTGCATTTCGCACAGTAGTACACACTCATGCTACTTTTTTCGCTGGGTAAAAGTTGCTCTGTTTCCTTTTTTAATGACATTGATCGCTGATAAGTTTTTTTTTACTGTTAACTGTTCGCATCGATCACCGTTCGCATCGATTACCGTTCGCATCGATTACTGTTCGCATCACACTTTTCGTAACAATTACACTTTTCGTAACGCATTTACCAGTTTACCCCCAAGTGTCGAGCGTGCGTAAAAAAGTTTTATTTCAATAATGAAATTATCGAAGGTATTTTGAAATAAAAAGTGTGATATCACAACAGAAATATCATAGCAAGTACGATATGTTTTTAAAATACCAATAATGGGGAAACTTTTTTACAGTTTTCTACCTACATAAAAATTGAATGGGGTACACATTTAAATACTTTAAGACCTAATAAAATTGTCCGGGATTTTTTCTTCAAGCAAGATATATCGAGTTTTCTTTACGTTTCAATAAATGTCGGCAGGAAAAAATAGCGATAAATTTACTTGAAAGGAGAAGGCAAAAGGCGTATAAAGGATTGACTTCAGGAGATAAATCTGTTCGATAAATCCCCACGAATTTTATTAAATCAATCCCGTTATCCCGACATCTTATGAAATATTCCAAACGTAAATATTGTAATTTTAAAGAATATTATTTAGATTTTAGATGATAAATACCGAAAGAATTAGAACACAAGATTTAATATATATTACGTATTTGTTTATTTATAATTTCTCACCGTACATATATATTTTTAACATAAAAAAATTTACCTCACAAGGACTAATAGCCTGTATTGAGATTAACATATATATACATTTGAGTTAAGAAGCGTTTGTTAACCATACATACAAAACACTAAAATATTACATGGAAAAAGAAATATTAACATTAGAAAAAAATATCCTGATATAAATTAGAATAAAATACGTCTTACATAGTTCAAGCACCAGTGCATGAAAAGATACCAATATATTTAGGTATATTGCTACTGCAATAACAAGTAACAAAATGGACATTAAAAAAGAACTACAATGAAAATAAAAATAAAAAAAACCAAAACACCATTCAATGATGAAACTCAATAAAAATTAATTTGCGACCGACGTAAAATTTAATCAAAATTTGGTTATAGTTTTTTTAATTAATATCTTTTTCATGGGTATAATTATGAATTAATTCAAATATTAATCCGTTCATGCCTTAAGATTCTCGATTCATTCCTAAAGAAACACATAATTTGGAAAAATGCCAGTAAATGGTCTTAAAACTTGAATGTAATTTAAAAATCGGATGATTAAACCATTTTGTGTATACGACACCCTCTCTCTCTACGAATTTCAGTCATTGCAGGCGGGCTAAAGATTTTTTACAAAGGCCTACTCTCCATGAACCCAGGTTGCAAAGTGTAATTATTTTTATTTTTATACTTAATTATTGTATATATAAGTGTCTTGATATTAGACACTGTATCAAGATCCGATCGGTTTCCGCTTCTATTCCGCTTTTTGGTTTCCACCGTCTAGTCATCGTTTTAGAGTCACCTTCATATACCTTGCGTATATACCAACTTGATCATGAGACAAGGATTGCAATGCCAAGCGCAGACTGGTTTCTTTCCGCTCGATAGTGCCCTATTTTTGCCATCTTAACAAATCCGAAAACAAAACACGCGAAAAAATAGTCGCCACCATTGGACCGGTTCGATAAAGGACCCAATATGGTGGTCCATTCATCGTTTCTAGATGTTCTTTTAAAAGGGTCTTAAAAGATTTAAACGACTTTTCGAATACATCTAAAAACAAAAAGCAATAGTAATAAATACGCATGCTCACGAAAAAATGCTATACTAGCAGTTAAAAACACGCTCCGTAGGTTTTAGCTGTTAGACCCTGCGGGCAGCTTTTGAAAATAGCCGATTCCTCAGATCCAGTGGCAGCTAGTTGCCGGGAGAAAGTAACCGCGATAGGCAATGGCGTCATATATAATATATAGACACGTGGTAGAATTCACAACGTGGTATTATTATTCACAACTGCCGGTTACATTAATAATCATACCATCAATCCCTCTATACCCGGAGAGATCGCTGATTGTACGAATCCTGCCAGTCGATGCTCCTCATGCTAGCTGCTAACGTAAGTGGCGTCGTCTTTTGGCAATGCTTTAATTTGGTTCCATTATAAAAGTAGATTTGTAACAAACTCCACGTACGAAAAAGGTTTTGCGCAAGGCGCGGCGTCAGAGTTGTATTCGTAGTAGGATTCTTAAATTTCAACCGTACAGATGTTGGCGTGATATGTGTAAAAGTTCAAGTGCAAATTTTGTAGAGATGAAACGGATAGTTGTTTAGCCGGATACCTGATATCCGGCGAGCTGCGAGGCCGGATGGCCGGATAACCGGCGGCCGGATATTCAGTCCATTGTCTCGTTGCATGTCGTGACGAGTTTAGCGCTGCACAACACTGCACAGGTGCCGCGAATGCGCTCAGATCAATTCGGGCGGTTAATTCAAAATAGTATAATAATTCAATTCGCTTTGATGAGAAGAAGAACAAGAGGTATATTATGGTGCTTCAAAGTCAGTATTTAATCATTTCAATAATCTCTGTGTTTTTTTACGATTTTTAGTTCATTTCAGTTTATAATGGTGATTGTGATTAGTTAATCATGTTAATTTAAGTTTTCGCTACTCTGCGAGGTTTTTGTAAGTTTTTAGTTTAGATATTTACTATTTATGTATTTATCGTTAGAGTGAATATCTCAGAAGAAAATTTTAGTTTTTTGGAAGGTCTTATGGCTTTTATGTAACTTTTTCGACATTAAATAAAAGCCGTCATAATTATAAACTATTTTGTTGATATTTACCTCACAAAGATTAATGTAGGTATTGCATTTTATTATAGGAAATTGTCGTAGTTTTTGTCGGTATCCGGCCGGATTACTATCCGGTATCCAATAGTAAATTTAGACCAGATAGCCGGATACCGGATACTTACCGGATATCCGTTTCATCTCTAAAATTTTATGTCCGGAGTTTTGGCAAAATTCTGACATACGTCACTTTCCAGTGGAAGTCGCGAAGAAACTGAGAAAAGAGTAAAAAATCGAGGCAGGGTGCTTGTTTGCTTTCTGGCGTTACCTTGGATTTTTAAAAAAGGGTTGGTTTGTGAAATAATTAAGTGGCCCATTTGTTGCGATGGTCCGTTGATCGCAAACTTCCCTAATATGGGAAGCCATAACTCTATTCGGGCAAGTCTCTTGTATGGTACCTAATCTGACTAATGCTAATATATGAATTTGCCCTAACTTAGAACGGGTGACTAAAATCAAATACTTAGGTATTATCTTTGACAGCAATTTAAAATGGAAAGAACATATTATCACTACAGCAAACAAACTTATAAAATCAATGTACTTCTTTAGACAAACTCGCCACTTTTTTTATTTATTTTTTTTATTAAATAAAACATACAACGAAGTTGCACTCCCATGACTTATCAAAACTCATTAAGGGATCACCAATTGGTACTTTTGAGTAGTTAAACCCAACTCAACCCAATATGTAGACACAATGTATGAATACAAAATTTACAAAACATTTCACAGAAGCAACGTACAGACACAAACATATGAAGAATCACTTTACAAATATTTCACAGAAACATGTATTATAAGATTTTATGAATTTGTATAACCGAATCATTTGATTTATGTACTTTTGGTTTTCAAAAAGTTAAAATAAAGTTTCCCCCATGATGGACTAATGAGATGGACTAAGAAATGCATAAAAAAAAAAAAAAAATCAGGAAAATACAATATAAGGTACGGGCTCAAAAATATACAGACCTAATACAAGATGTTAACATACAAATACATGACGAGATTTAAGAAAGGTATAAACCGCGCCCATCATATTATAAGTTTAATATTTGAAGATAATCAGGGCTATCAGAACAGAGTTTGTACCTACTTATGACTCGTTTTCCAAATAAAATTTGAAAAAATAGGTTTTCAATATATCATTTCTAGATTTGTTGGAGGCATATACCTGTCTCAAATTTTCAGGCAGTTTGTTATAGTTAGTGTAGGCAATGTATTCTAATGATTTCAGTCCGAACTTTGTTGAGTGTATTTTTAATATGTGTAGTTTGTTGTGTTGTCGTGTATTATATTGGTGAACGTCGTTGTTATAGTTCAGTTTTATATTTGTGTGGGTGTTGCACTGAATAATATTTAAAATGGTGTTTGTTATCTCAAAGCTAGGAAATCTTAAATGGCAATACAAGTGCGTGACGGTAAATATCTTTAACAGGTGTATCCCAAGGCAAGCCAAAAATGTTACGTAGGGCTCTATTTTGGATTATTTGCACCTCCGATATCATTTTTTTGGTAGCAAAACCCCAGATATTCGAAAGGTATGCCAAGTGGGAGTGAATCATAGCATAGTACAAAGATCGCAGAATGGCTGTGGTAAGCAATTTACGTTGTCTGTACGTTACATCGGTTACCGGAGCAATCTTTGATTTAACATGGTCAAAATGGTTTTTCCATGTAAGTCGTGAGTCAATTAAAAGTCCTAGATACTTCGCGACATCTGTTTGTTCCAGTTTGTTTATTCCCAGGGAAATGTTTAGGCGTTGTCCTCTCCTATTCCCGAATAGCACATAGTGAGTCTTTTTAATATTAAGGCTTAGTTTATTAATTCTCAGCCACTCGGCTAGATGAGCCAAATCCATTTCCATTTCGTTTAAATTAGTATTATGGTAGAATAATATTGTGTCATCAGCATAAAGTTGAAGTGTACCTTTCACTCCCCATTTTGCAAATATCATTTATATATATCAAAAATAATAATGGTCCGAGAATTGAGCCCTGTGGTACACCACATGTTATATTTCTTGATTCTTTTCCAATAACAACCGAACAGCACCTACCCGTAAGATGACTAGATAAAAGTTTTAGACTGTTGCCCACGATGCCACGATATTCAAGTTTTTTTTAATAGAATCTTATGATCAACCGTATCAAATGCCTTTTTGAGGTCTATGAAAATGCCCGCTGCATATTTTCCTTGATCTAAGTGTTTTTGAAGAGTTAGTATAAAGTCAAAGGCAGCACATTTCGTGTTGGAGAATTTTCTGAACCCATATTGTTGAGGCGTGAGAATATTATTAGTTGTGAGATATTTTGTTAGTCTATTTCTAATTACATGTTCAAATACTTTGGAGAAGACTGAGAGTATTGATATTTGACGATAATTTGATGGATTTTTTTTGCAGTCTTCTTTGTGAATTGGAACGATTTTTGCTAGCTTTAATTGATCCGGAAACAGTCCACTCACTAAAAATTGATTAATTAGAATAACAAGATCCGCTAATTTTTCTTTACAGAATCTGAGTAAGTTAGTTGTCATACCATCGACTCCTGGAGATGCATTAGTTTTTAGTTTTGAGATAATTTTTAAAACTTCTAGTTTGTTTGTATTGGCTATGTAGAGGGACTGTAATGGCTTTGGTTCCATGTTTTTTGTATTCATGTCATCTGAATAAGATGGGATACTCGCAGCTAAATTTTCACCAACCGATGTGAAGAAGTCATTAAACGCTGTACATATCTGCTTCGGGTCATTTATGTCTATATTATTGATGGTAGGAGTTTCAATTTTATTTGTCGAGTTCTTTGGACTGTTAGTTATGATTGAATTTATTGTCTTCCAGGTTTGTCTTGGATTATGTATGTTTTCTTTAAAAATATCTGTGTAATATTTTGTTTTGGCGAAACGTCTGTAATTAGTTACCGAATTTCTTGACTTATTTTTTGTGAAAAAAGAATACTGTTTTGCGGATCTTTCTTCCACTGTTTGTAGTTAGTATTTAGTTCTCTAATAAGAAGATCCAGTTTTTTGTCAAACCGTGGTATATTACCTTGCTTAGAGTTTCCTATTCGTACCCTTGGCTTAAATTTGCAAGTGTCGATTGCTGTTTTGATATATTTAAAGAAATGATTAAAATGTTTGGTTATGTTGGTGGTGTTATGAGAAAACGGTTGGGTTTCAAGATATGTTCTCAAAGCCCTCTTATTGATTCTGATGTTTATGTTTGGTGGTATTCTGTTGTTAGAGTAGTGTTTCAAAGAGTTTTGGTAGTCTAACATCATTATACTATGATCACTTATCTGGTTATCAATATTGGAAGTCGTTGAAGATATGTTTTCTCTATTTGATATAATATGGTCTAAGAGAGAACTGCAGGCTTCCGTAACTCTCGTGGGATGTGTATTATTACATATGAAATAATTATATGAAAATAAAGTGTTGATATATTTTTATGTTGAATCATTTTTTTAAGAACATTAATGTTAAAATCCCAGAAGATGAGTGTATCTAGGCTACTTTTTTGTAAAATAGATTCAAGAGATACTAGAAAATCATTTATATTGTTGTTAGGTTTCCTGTATGTAGCATATATGTTTAATGGTTTAAAATGTTTATTTTGTCCTAAAAAAGAGTTATTCGTTGACCACTTTTCAATAACTTCACAGTTAAATGTATTGTGAGTATATATCGCTACTCTTCCTCCTCTTCCAGTAGTCCGGGAAGCAAAAGTACCCTGGTAGCGATTGATGTTGAACAAAGATCCTTCTCCATCTCCCAGCCATGTTTCGGTGACAACTAAAACGTGCACAGTATCCGTTATTCTTTTGAGCGTTTCTTCTATTTCGTCTATTTTGTTTCTAATACTTCTGGCATTAATGTGCAGGACTCTCAAACTATTTTTATCCACCAAATGGTATTTTCTTTTTATGATTGATTGGTCAGCAGCTTTTTCAGCAAATTCCAGTGTAGTCCACTTTTTCCCTAACACGTTCATCCATTATCTTCCAGATTGGACTTCTGAGCAGGTAGCTCTGTGGTCGTTATGACTTACATTATTATAGTTGGTACATGTAGGCTGCTCTTTTTTGTTATGGCAGGTCTCGAATTTGTGGTTGCCGCCACAGTGAACACATGCCGTTTCTTCCTTGCAGAACAATTGGGTATGTCCGAAACCCATACATTTATAGCATTGGACCAATGGTAACTGATCCTCCACTTTTAAACGTTGGTATCGTACATTGATATGGCCAGCTTTTATCAAGCTTTTCCAGTTTTTAGGCGATTAAACTTGAATCAACTCAAAACAATTTACTATGCTGTATGTCAATCTCTAATCGAATACGGTATTATAGCCTGGGGAGGAGCAAACGCTGCCGCCATTGATCCGATATTTAAAGCTCAAAAACTAATTATTAAGATACTATTAAAACTACCGATCACAAGCAGTTCGGATAAAATCTTTAGGAGAATCTGTGTCTTGGACATTGGACAAATTTATGCCAAAAACATATTAGCATACCTCTTCAAACACAGAACTACCTTTGAAAATGTCCAAACTGCTCGAGATGCTAGAACCAAAGGGCATAATCTCCCACTTATCCCTTTTACTGAAACAACCTTTGGCCAAAGAAATTTAAGATACTTTGCACCCTAACTATATAGTACACTTCCACTGGCAATTAGACAAAACACAATGTATCTTAAATATAAATCTGACACCAAGTCCTGGATTACCAGCCAAAACGGATCCAATATCAAAGATTTTTCAAAACTAACTTATAAGGATTTATTTTTTCAATGGTACGTTGATGATTCACTGTTACTTGTAATATTGTGTTATTATTTGAATTTTGTATGTATTATTATACAAACAGTACAGGTACAGGTTCTCCTAGTGAGACAGGCATAGAATAAACAAATTGTACGTCAAAAATTAATAAAGATGAATAATATATATTTTTTAATCCCATATTTTCTATTTATTTACAAGAAAGTGAATAGTTTAATCGTTGATTGTAACGATTAAACTAATCTAACCCCCTTCAATGGAAAAATCTTCCCGACTAGCCTTCCGTTGTACTTTCTCGGTATATCCTTAAGTGACCAGCTCAGGTACCTGGGATCGAAGTCGAAGCCAGGCTTAAGTAAGCCTCTCAAAAACTGGGCGCAGGTACTGCAAAGTGCCCGCAGATACTATAACCCAATGCAACCTTCTGACCCAGACTGTGGGGATGTGTTGTGTCGTGTATGTACAGACTTTGGGGATGTGTTGTGTCGTGTTGGTGCCTTTATTGTGGCGTGTCGGGTAGTACACAGTACATGAAGAGAATATACGTAATTATGTACTGGTATTTATTTGGGAGCTACTCGTAGCAAAATAGATATCAATTATGCATGCATTCCCTTTTATAGAATCTCGCCATAATTCTGCCTTGCTTGCTCTCACACACATTCACACAAACACCAAAGTATGTAAGTATTAAACTAAATTAATTTTAGAAGTACTATCTTTGATGTGTGTTTTTTATAAAGTTTGTATAGTTTTAAATTTTATGCATTTACTTCAACCACGGTCAATGAGGTGGCGGTGGAATCAGGAACCAAGATTAGTGTACTCAAGGTACATATAAAAATATTTTTATACCTAATGAGAAGTTAAGCCATAGTGACGATTGGGTTTACCGTGGAACTTACATACATAGATAGTATTTTGTAGGTACATAACATACCCAATATCATGAATTTTAAGAAAATAAAGTAAAAATATTTCTGACCGCAATTCACTAGGGACTTTACAACACCCAACTTGTCCTTTTTTGTTTTTAAGAAAACATGTGGGAAAGTGTCTAACAAATAGCTTTACCAGGAAAAGACTGTCGGACGACCAAACAATACAGTAAGATCATATTTTGAGTCTTGAAGGACTGCCTATTTGTTCTGCTATTGCATTTTAAGCGCATTCGTAATAGTATCTATACTATTATTTTCCTCTACATGACACGGTACTTAGTTTGGAATTTGTTTTTAAAAAACGGCATTCATCTTTTTAACTTGTAGGTATTATTTTTAAGAATCACTTACCTAAGTAACTGCACTTATACCGAACCTTGTTTTTACCTACACCGTATTCCATGGATATTGCAAAACTTTGGAGGTGATTCGTTAGTGCTCAAATAAATTTAAAAAAAAAGATAAATAAAAATCTAAAATTACAAAGCGTTTGTATAAATACACCTTTATAATTATTATTTCTCCGTGCTCGGTCAGCTGTGCTATTTAAATAAATTACTTTGTTTTTGAATTTACCCAATTTTATTTGTTTATCTTTTAAACGATTGTTGGAACATGTTTCCAAATGAATAACTGAAAGTTATAACACGGTGTGCATATTTGAAGTCCAAAATTTGAAGAAATGAGTTATTGATATAGACTTAAAGTAAATTATCATGTTTATCAGTGGCAGAAAGATACAGGTCTTATCATGAAGAAAAATAGGATTTCCAAAAATGTGTGCTGATGCAACTACCTTTGCTTGATGCAACAACTATCTTAGAAGCAGAAAGATTGTGTGTGGACTTGCATCTTTATTATTTAATTGCATTTTGAGTATTATGACTCGAATCCTGATGCAAATGGATTCGACTTCCTCCTGCCTCCAACATTACTACTGATTACTACGCTTTCTATGGAAGTAAACAATTTTCAAAGATTGATAATACACTTTATAATACACCTAATGTCAAAACAAAATATTCCACTTCGTTTTGAAGAAAAGGACACAAGTCCGTGTTATTTTTTCCCCAAGTCAGCGTTATTTTGTTAAACAATATTTTTAAGGGCTTTAAATATAATGCATTTTATTTTATTTACTCGTTTTTAAAACAAAACTAATTGATTTAATAATTACTTTTTTTTGTCATCTATCAGCATGGATATCCGAAGAAGTTATGAGACTAGTTACAGAAATAATTGTGTTTTGGCTCTCCTGAAGTTAAACTTTTTTTGGTATTTATTTATTAACATTGGATAAAGGATGGCGGAAATGCTGCTTATGAATAGATCCATTTTATCTTTGTAGGAGAGCTTTTTCTACCGGCTCTAATCTCCAACTAAAATCTTTATTATTATGAGGGAAATTACGTAACTAGGTATGTTTAAATTATATTATTCAATGCCTGTATCACTAGGGTATACCTGTGTTGAGACAGGCGTAGATGTACATAAATGAATATCATATATAAGAGTATTTAAGAATATCATAAGAATATTTAAGGTTAAAAACATATTAATTTGTATACAATTAAAACATAAATATCAGAGTATTTAAGAATATCATAAGAATATTTAAGGTAAGATACATATAAATTTTAATACAATTAAACAAAAAGATGATTGAAAGTGTAGGTAAATCTCATAAAGAGAGTTATCTTGTAAATGAAGGAAGAGATTCAGTAAAGTAGTAAACACTGTCAAATCTATATATGGAGTTAGATTATATAGGATTTTATTATTTTATTTGTTTTATATAGGTAAGGACAAGGACGTATGTAAATTGATATTTCTGTCTATTTGTAATTTATTTTACGATAGTGTGACGACGAATACTTGTAATCCATTTCTTTATAACTTTGGTCATTGATTCGGTTTGTCTAATCGTAGCTTCTCGGGTACAGATATATAGATTTGAAGTTAATTAACGTAGAGAGTATTCAGTTTTGACAGAACAGAATTTAAAACCACTGTGAGATCGATTGAACCTTGCCAAAACATTGATGCGAAAAAACGTACATTTGCTACACAAAAAGAATTACTTCAATCCAACGGTACCAAAAATAAGCATACCTAAAGCTAGAATGCCAAGATACCAGCCATAAAATTTAGTGCCTACGTTGGTAGTTTATGAAGTCGCAAGTGGATGCATTATTGGTTGGTATAAAGCCAACTGAAGCGGTGGAAAGAAATAAGACTGGGATCAAAGGCCATTTGAACAGAACATTGGATAAAGGATGGCGGAAATGCTGCTTATGAATAGACCCATTTTATCTTTGTCGGAGAGCTTTTTCTACCGGCTCTAATCTCCAACTAAAATCTTTATTATTATGAGGGAAATTACGTAACTATGATCGCAAAAGTCACTTAAGATAAATAAAATTAAAATATAAGCTGGAGGGTCAATATTCTATACGAGTAAACGTACCTATATATAAATAAATCCCGCTAAATATTTGGCAACCTTTAATTCGCATCCTTTTGTCTATAGCGCCTATCTTATTTTTTATGTTGATCTGAAATAAATTTTTATGTTGATCTGGAATAATTTTTGGAATTGCTAGCGTATTTTTTTTTTGTGGGCCAAAGTTTCATATGCAAATCTAAAAGTTAACCATAAAATAATTAAAAACACCTTTATAAAACCAAAGTTTCAGATCGCAACTTGAAAAAATAAACTTGAATTTACAAAATTTGTGATCTACATAATGTTTTTCGGAAGAGTAATTTTGAGGTGTAATATGCTAATTAAATTATATAGTACCCATGCAGGAGAATAGTAGGTATTATGCTAAAATTAATTTATTGAGGTATTTATTTATTTAAAAAAAAAATGATTTTACAAAACAAATGATTGAATGTGCAAGGTTATATTACTACTACTCCATAAATTGAGCTCAAGAGCTCGTGTTTATGGGAGGAGTATTAACACGCAAAAAATAAATTAATATTGTTTTAATAAGATGTTTAAACAATGATCAAAGAACTTATGAAATAAATACAAATATTACTAGACAAAGGTACATAATTTAGAAAAAATAGTTTTACAAGGACAATAAGTGTATATACATATACTTTTAATATTAAATATTACAGTTTAAGTAAGGGTAAATTAAATTGAGGGTACAGTATATCATTATCCAATTTCAGGGATTTAATTTGCTTTTTAAATTGTTCATATTTCAATGTTCCCGTTATATTAATATTGTTTTTGTTCAATAATATATTGTACCATCTTACACCTAAATACAAATAGTGATGCTGAGCCGTGGTTGTTCTAAGCACAGGTATGGCTATTAATTAGTATGTTAGTATGGCCTGTTTGAAACTATATTCCGACTATAACGCATCTATATAACGCATCTATTTCTTCTGAGAAAGTATTTCCAACTGCATACAAACTAGATACAAGCGAGAATCTAAGTAATGACTCAGTCCTGTTGCAATTAAAAATAATTTTAGATCGAGTAGTTGCTGTAGTATATGGAAGTTAATTAATTCTATTTGTGTTAGCGATTATATAATTTATTTTGAATTTTAATATTAATTATCAACGTCTTATTTGAAAACGGTAACGATAGAAGATACTAGAACAATGACGTCCGTCACGTGCGACCTTTCCCTGGAACCTACTATTATACTATGAACACGTGGAAAGGTTTCATGTAAATTTGACGGTAAACATCTGAGGAATCTTATTTTGTTTGCTAATTATCATTCAGATAAAGCATCTAAATCCGCTCTCAAAGCAACAAGATAATTTAATTACCAGGGAGCATATGGAATTAAGACTGCGATATAATCCTACATTATAAGGCATCGCTTTGTTCCTTAAACCAAATTAAATAAGGGGTGAAGGGCGTTAGAACCGTATTCGCGTAGGTTATCATATAAAAACCACCTCAACCAAAGCCAATTTTTATTAACCGAATACCTGACGTATACCCGACGTTGCTCGGGGTTATTTTTTTTTTTTTTTTATACGAATACCTCACAAGAGTCCCAGCTGCTCCCGTCTGGAGCCAGTGAGTCTATTGCATCCCTAATTGGGGTATGTTGTGAGGCTGAAGGTGGTGGGGAAGGGAAGGAGATTGGGAAGAGGATCGGAAATACCTGGCTATTCAGATCTGGTCACAAAACACGGCTAAAGCCATTCCAAGCAACGTTTCAATTCTGAATGGTGGTCTTATACCAGGACGATACTAAGAGTATCTTCCACTCTGGAACGTGCCGCAAATCGAACGTTATTATTACCCCAGGGTCTGCGTGGTTGAATTTCAGAACCCAGTTTCGAGTGCATGTTGACGCCACGCCGTACGCCACAAATGACATATGTTTACGTGGAATTTCAAACAAAACTACCGTTGTGATTCTGTTTGAAATTCAAGAATTCGTAACAAGATGTCGCTACTTACGTCAGCAGCTCACATGTTCGTTTGTTCCCTAGGTATAAGTACTACGAATTAATAGAGTTGAAGTATCTTTCCGGATATGGAGAGATTACATATGGCGTCATTGCCTGTCATTGTTACTTTAACTTCAGCTGTCCCTGGATCACAGTGGATCCGAGGAACTGACTATTTTTGGAACCAGTTCTTATCGGATTTATAAAATGCTTACCTACACTCAAACTGGGCGAAGCAGAAGTAAAAGCCGCCCGCAGGGCCAAGTAGCAAAAACCTGCGAAGAGGGTTTTTAACTGCTAGTATACTATTTTAAATGAATTAATCGCGAAATAACACAAATAATTAATCAAATAACATTTATTTGCCCGCGGCGGGATTCGATCCCGCGACCTTCGGATTGCGAGTCAAGAGACTTACCGCCTTAAGTTTTTCTTAAAGACATTCCCGCTTAAGTTTTGAAGTAAGGTTTTGAGGTTGTAAATTCTGGTTTAGCTGAAAACTGGCTGCATTTTAAGGTGGATACGATACTGGAAAAGGAGTGGAAAAAAGATACACTTTTTTAGGTATTTGTTTAACCTCGAGTCTGGCCATCCTCGATTTCTTCTACCATTTACTTCCACGTCATACATTCTCCTTATACGACTTTCTCCGTTCATCACATACGCCATATTTTTCCACCCATATTTTCTTGGATTCGATTGATCATGTCATGTCTTCCTACTGTATACCACATTGCTTCGCTGAAGATGTCAAGCTACAAATTTGGCGAACATGAGTTAAGTGCAAAAAAGCATTTTAAACTCGTCAAAGATGGTCAATAGATTTTTGCCACTAAACACCTGCATTTAGGAATATTTTGTAAATTGCCAATAGATCTAACACCCATAGCAGTAAACGACGACAAGCCGCACAAGTCCGAATAATTTTATGTTGTAGACAACTGAAATTCGTGGACAGGCAAGCGAGCGCTGATTCAAATTCGACGAAGATTTAAAGTCTTGTCTTCCTCAAACTCAGCAAAAGATAAGGAGAAAAAAACTAACTTAGCATATCTGGTTATTGAAATATTGTTGACACCATCTTACGAGAGACAACTGGATCACATTATGTGAAGCGAATGTAATTGGTAGAAGAAGCCGGGGTTGCCCGAGAAAGAAATAGCACGATCAAGTGAACCATATAATGGCGTCCGGCCATTCCAATAGAAAATAGTTAAGGGTAACGCACAACATGAAGTTAGATATTCTGACGTCAGTGGCCTAGATAGATTTTGAAAATTGCCTACAATGCCTTGGTGTACACGGGCGGCAATTTCAAACTTTCTTTGGCCTTTGTTTTCAAGGCTTACGGCTTATATTATGTCCCGGGTGATACATATTTCACATATTTATATCAATTGGGGTAAAATATTAGCTTACGCTTCAATATGTAGGTATTTCCTCAGAGATTATAATTCGTTCCATCTTAAATAACTACTTCATCAAAACATTGAAAATTAGGTTAATATACATCTACGTATAAAGAATTATTTTATTAAATTTTCGAAGAAAACTTCTTCGGAAAGGTTTTCACTTTGTGATGGCATTATTTATTTTAATAAAAAGACAAATAACTTTGTTTACATCACTTTTAAAGGTAGACAATCAACATTGTTTACGAAACATGATCCTGATGAAGTAAACATTGTTTACGAAACATGTTGATTGTGTACCTTTAAAAGTGATGTAAACAAAGTTATTTGTCTTTTTATTAAAATTATTTTATAAAATTAGCAGGCCAGCGTGATTCCGCTTCCTGGCCTAGGTTGAGGTGGTTTTTGGTTACATTCACTCGTCTTCCGGTACAACGCCGACTCACCGCACAGGAAGCACTCCTTAGCACCGTCTACTTCTGGAGAATTTTACCCTTTAAATAATTATTTTCATACGAAATTATCTGTAAAATTTCAGGGAATCGTAAATCTAAGGTAGTTATTTATAATATTTTAGAGTCTTGTCATAACTGCCTCTACTCCTTGTAATAACTGCCTTGCTAACAAACGGAAAGCTGTTTTGCTTATCACCTCTTGAACGATCACATCTAAAAATTTGAGAAAAAATGCCCTTTACGTTCCTGACAATTTTACAATGTACCGATCATTCCTCGTTCGGAGATACAAAACTAATCTATTTACTATTAGTAATGCCCTAAGGAAAAATGATCGTATGAACTTACTCCTGATGTTGATATTATATATTTACTAGGAGACCCGGCCACACGTTGCTGTGGCTAACGAAACACAACACCATCTACTGACAACGCCATTTCCCAACCTTTATAACCAACGCCATCTGTTAATTTGCATACATATCAAATCCACACCACCCGCTTGCCATCCCGCAGCCCACTGCCCGCTTGCCAGCAGCGTGAATTCTCTCAATTTGTGAAAACCGCATGAAAACCCGTTTATATATTATAATTCCTTCCTTTCGCTTCCTTTATACATATATTATATTGTATTTCAATCAATTTACATAAAACCTTGACAAAGTATATATATATATATATATTTTTTTTTAAATATATATTTATTTTTAAAATATTACATGGTTAATACATTATATAAAGTTTTTATTTCAAGAATACATTGTTTAATAAGTTTACACCTTTTTTTAGGAGCAAAGCTCGTGACAAAAAAGGCGGAGAAAACGAATGTATTTAAAAAAAAAAAAAAATTTACTAATGGTAAAGTAACAAATATTTTTTTATATATACGAGTATAAAACTAAGAATAGGTAATATAATTAACAGTAAGCTAGAAAAATCGTTTATATTATATAATATGTCTATATATTTTTATATAGTATGTGTACGAAACATATAAAAGAAGTAATGTAACACAACGAAAGAAAAAGGATATCTGATATTACAAGTTGAGTTGAGAAATATAGTATTTAAAAAGATGAAGTGATTGTAATAAGCAATATTGTAATAATTAATATATAAAGAGCTTTTATTGATTTTTTGAATTTTTTATAATTTTTTATAATTTTTTTCCAATCTTAAGTTAGCTGGTAATTGGTTAAACCATTTAACTCCAATATATTTATAGTATTTTTGGGCTGTGGTGGTGTTACAGCGTGGGAGAGTCATAGTGCCGAGAATATGTGTTCTAATGCTGTTAGAAAAAGGAGTAAAGCTCTCATTGTTGAAGCAATCTTTGTGTATTTGTAAGATTGTGATTTTTTTGCAGATAACATGAAGTGATACTTAAACCTTTATCATGAATCACTAGCTATTGGTGAAAACCGCATGGAAATCCGTTGCGTAGTTTAAAAGATCTAAGCGTACAGACGGCGGGAGTGACTTTACTTTACACTATGTAAAGATACGGTTCAATTAAAAAAGCTAATAAATAAGTAAATAGTATTGATTAATAATATGAATTCATTTCGTTATATTCGCACTACAAAATGTAAGCCTTATAGCCCAGCCCGTAATTTGGATTCAAGTTATACATTTCCTAACTAAGCCATTAAAAACTTTCTTCTTATCACCACATTAACAATTTGACTCGAACACTTTGGCCACTCGTCTCTTTGATTTAATGGTACTTAATATCAAAACTCTATTGCTCCTAATTCTGGATAAAATTTCGTGGCGCTAGATCTCACTGTGTGATGGCTTTTGGCTATTTTAGATAATACGACTTTCTGCGTTGTAGTAGAGATATAAAACGATTGATACACCTTTACCACTCTTTCACGAACTCTCTTTACATTTTTAAATACATCTGCTTGAATTTCATTATTGTTTTCTTGATTGATAAATATATATATTTTTCTCCCCTAGATCTAGGGAAATTGCCCTAGACATCACATCAGTGGCCGACCCCCGCCCCGCGACCCCGCGTATGTCCTGGTCGAGACGACAGAGATCTACAACTATAAATGTGTATACACTACAGTTAGTCAAAAATGTGTTTAACGGGTAGATTTTATATCTACCTAACATTTTTTTAAAGAGTCCTTTCTGCTCCCTGTAGGGACTCTTTAAAAAATTAAATTAAATTACGTGGGCGCGCCAAGGTTTGAACCCGCGACCTCTGGATTCATAGCCTTATCTTTCGACCACGGATTAGGTAAAAAAATTAGCATTAGAATTCAATTAATGCAATGTTCATTCTACCTAATTTCATCACCTAATTTTTTTTTATTCTACTCTCAATTCCAACCGCGTTGTTAAGTAATATTGTAACATAAAGTATGTATTACAATACTTCTACATCTCTGGGAATACTAAAGTTAAAGTGGTAAAACAATCTTGTTGACTATTATCACGCTGACCCAAGGGAAGGTTTTCATTACGAGTTGGCTAATACGGGCAATAATGGAAAATTTAACGACACAATGGGGGGACAGTGAACTTTGCAAAAGAACAAAGACAATAGTGGAACAAAAATAGGAAACATTTTTTCCATAGGGGCTCGTTTAGCCCTAGACACGAAGATTTCATCTACTCTAAAAGTTCAAACGTCTGTTTGAGTTAAGTTTTTTCCCAAGGAACAATCAGAATGAAAACGAGAAACTATGAAATTGCTTAACATGTTAAATAAGTACAATGACCTACCTCCAGCTGTCTTTTGGAATATTCATTATTTATTTATTTAAAAAAAATATAAAATTGATTATGTTACGTTACGTTGCTCGTTAATCAATTTTAGACGGGTATGGGTAGGTACTGCCGCCCCGGGAACCATTTGTTGGATAACCTACATCTCTGCCATAGGTCATTCCAAGTGTTTCGCTACGTTTAGTGATTAAGCGGGGGGGTGCCCGGGTTCATGGGGTGAGGTTTGTCTGGGGTTTGGCGGTGAATGCGTTTGCCCACTATTGTTACTATTTGCCCACTATGTTAAAATTGGCCCACTATTGTTACTATTGGCCCACTATTCTTAGTATTTGCCCACTATTGTTACTATTTGCCCATTATTGTTACTATTTGCCCACTATTGTTACTATTTGCCCACTATTGTTTTGCTACTGCGTGGCGGACCGGATCTTGAGAGACTGGTGAGGGAAACCTAACCTACGATCTTTGACCTATCCAGCCGGACTATCTCGATCCATCGCCTTGCACCGCAGTAGGAGGGATGAATTACGCCCGTCACTCCTGGACACATTGACCCCCAGATCCCTACACCTTTCCAAACCCTCCACACAGCATCCCAAAAGATGACATAGGCCCTTAGGGAATTTTTACCCTTAGTGCCTCCTGTATGGAGCTAATGTTAAAAAAATGTTTTTTGTGTTATACTACCTAATTTATAGACGATAATAAAAATAATGATTATAATCAAAAACCTTTTTTTTATTTCCTGCTACTTAAAGTTATAAGCGAAATCTTTGGTGGTCAACAGCCGGTCTTGTTTGATTATAACGAAAATAGTTATTGATTTATGTACATATTCAGATTTTTCATGACGAGGGCCTGGGATCAAATTTTATGGTGTGAACATTGATTTATATACAGTGAATAACATTTATAATATTGAACATCAATTTTTGTAACTTTACGTAAATAAATAATAACGCAATAAAATATGCAAAATAAAGTTCACGCGCCCTTGAGGTGATTTTCGATTTTGAAAACGGCGCTGTAGAAATGGTCCAAACGTTACATATTATATTATTATTATCATGGAGTATTCGGGCCCTCCCTTCAATGTTCAAGTATATATTAACTTACTTGCGAGTTGGGAGCGGCTCACGGGCATTGCGCGGCCTGTCTGGAGGTAACTTGATGCAACAACAACAGAGTCATTGTTTGGGGAGGAGCAACAAACTCGGTTTTCGGTTACCTGGAAATCGCAAAGAAAACCATCTTAAGAGAAGCGTTTGCGCGACACATTTCGGACCGTTTCATACAAAACGTAGTTTTGGATTTAAGATCAAAATACCCAACCAAACTGAAAAAAATATTTTTGTAATCAAAAGGTATATCAAATATCTAGTATGTATGTGACCTTATTTATTTATTTTTGCTTTAAATTATAAGATGTAGGTCATTAAAGATTGTAGTGTTTCATGATTTTAGAGGCATTTTGTACAATTATTTGTGAGTACATGAGCCGAGACCTTAACCCTCGACCACGGAGGCCGTCAAAAGATTTACTCCAATTGGTAAATAAAAAGTATATGAAAAAGATCTACTACGCGTTATGTCATTCTCGAATTGAATATGGAATCATAGGACGGGGATCTGCTACACATACGTACCTACACAACCTGAATACGATTTTAAAAAGGAATCATAAAGACCATATTGAAAGTACCAAATGGAATGCCTTCAATTGAAATTTTCAATAGCTTCGACGTACCAAATGTACAGCAAACATACGCCAAAAATATATTATTGAAGCTTTTCAAAAATAATGAATCCTTTACTAGACCATGTATGCATAACACTAGATCGAATAAAAACGATATAAAAAATATTCCAAGTTATAAAACCACATTCGGACAAAGAAACTATACATACTTTGCAACAAAACTCCATAAAATCCTTCCCCAAGACATAAAACTTATAAAAAATCCTAATGAATACAAATCAACAATAAAAATTTGGCTACTAGAGCTCAACGAAAAAACCCTAATGAAGACACTAAAAACGACATAGAAGACAAATAAACCATATTTAAATAACTTTAATCCGCCTCGGCACAGCACCCCCTAGTGAGGAGGATTAAGAAATACTATATTTTATGCTTAATTTCACCAGACTAAGGACTAAGAAATACAATATTTTATATTTTGTGCGTAACAATTATTTTATGTAGTCGCTAAAATAATAATAATAAAAAAAATATATACGTTAGAACACTACTAAACTACAATTTGGAACGAAAAACAAATTTCAACGACACAAACTTTCGCTAACAGACCGGTTACAATCGTATAAAGAAAACCTAAAAACTCCTACTGCAAGCACAAGCTTTGGACAAAGACACCATAAATACCAGACAATAAAATCATTCAACAATATTTCACTTCATACAAAAAAATGAGAAAAACAAAAATAAATTCAGATACAAAATTAAGATATTGAAATTTTATAACATAAAATAATAAAAAGTAAACATGTAAAATACTATACAATTATGAAACACACATCATAATACACAATCGTTATTCATAATATATGCTGATTTTAATTTAACTTTTTTCCATTACAGACTTTATTATATATTTTATTAAATTTTATTACTTCATCTTATTGAATTTTCTATTATTAAATGGGATCCTCAGTACGGATAAGCAGTTCAGCGAGTCCAACATTATCAAATTATATTGTAAAACGTAAATTATTGAACCAAATAAGTAAATGAACTAATCGGACACACCCTAGAAACCAACTGACTTTTAATTTATGCATTGAGATATACTCGGTATGCATTGAGATATAATCTTTCCCAAATGAAAGACTAAACCCTTCCACACACTTTTCCACAAATGAATATCTATTAAATTAACGCAATGTAAGTGCACTATATAAGTATAATAAATACAAAACAATACAAGAACAATACGTCAATCCACCAGAAACATAATGGGAAAATATTTCACCGACTCCAGATATTTTCATATCAGAGGGTTCGGCTCTAATGAAATCCTAACTGGTCCAATAAATCCTACTGATCCCTCAATATAAATATTTAAAAAATCTTTCGTAATCCTACATGTATTTAAAATGACCGACTTTTGCATTTTTATGTACAAATTTTTTGACAAATCTAATACGCTTAAATTTTGAATGAGAGAGCTAGGTATAATGCCAGTAGCCGAAATAACAAATGGTAATATTTTTATAGTCTGAGAATGCAAAATTCTTTTAATTTCATTTCCTAAATCTGTATATTTTCTTATTTTTTCAGAAACAGTTTTCTGAATATTACAAGAATTTGGAATAGCGACATCAATGATATAAGTTATTTTCTTAATTTTGTCATGTAAAACTATATCGGGTCTATTATGACTAATTGTTCTGTCTGTTAGAATAGTGTTATCATAATAATTTTTTTTAAATTCATTTTCTAAAAATGAATTTGGTCATATTCATAATATGGTACATTACGGCAGTCAATCAAGTTATGTTTAATTACCAAACTTTGGTGAATTATTTTTAAAACTGATTGTGCCTAAATGTATACTCGGACGACGCTAATACAGAACATCCCGATATAATATGTTCTCTAGTTTCCGGAAAAGCAAAACATTTTCTACATAAATCATCAATTTGATTTGCATCTTTGAAGATATGCTTCCTATAATTTTTAGTATTAATGACTCTATCTTGAATGGCAAGCATAAAGCCTTCTATTTCTGCGCTCAACTATCCAATACTCGACCATTTGTTTGACGAAAATTTGTCAACATATGTTTGGTTGAGATAATTGAAGTGTTTTGCATATCATGTACATTTCTATTTTTTGAAGGTCTTTGATTACGAATCCTGGAAGAGGCAATCAACTTTCATATTATTTAAATAAAAAGAAAATATTTAATTAAATGAAGACAATATTAGCGAAACTCAATCTAAAATCTGGAGACAGAAAAATCAGGAAAAGGTGTTGGTTCCACCGGGACACGAACCCAGTGGAGCCAATATCTTTTTCTGAGTTTTCTGTCTCCAGATTTGAGATTGAGTTTCGCTAATATTGTCTTCATTTAATTAAATATTATAATTTGAGATTTTACTAACAAAATGAAAAAAAAACTCAAACCATCCTCAGGACTGTTACAATTTTTTTTATTTTATTGTTTTTCTGAGGTAAGTTTTTACTTACAACTGGAGAAAATATTATAATATATATTCATTTTGAAGTTTAAGGGTTAAGACAAGATTTTGAAATAGTGTTGTAATTTATTTCTTTTAAAGATTTATCTAAGGTTTTTCGCGTTCCTTATAGTTCAAGGTTTTTATATCGGAATTGGTTTCGGTTTTAAGATGCCAAGGGTAATAAATTATTTACTTGATTTCGTTCCCTCATCAATCTTGGTAATTGGGGCTGTCAGGTTTTACCAAGAAAGTGGTGCAAAATAGGGGTAAGACCACATCAAAAATATTACTCGTACATTATTCAAACATAACCCTCAATCCAACAAATATAAAAATGCTAGCAATCCAAGTATATTTTTTGTCTGTCTTACTAAAAAAACATTTCAATTACAGATTTAAAAGAGAGGGTTCCACTATTAACTGCTCCACAGGTTTTTACAGTTAGGCCCTGCGGGCGGCTTCTGTTATCGCTTCGCCCAGTTAGTGTTGGTGATTATTTTATAAATCCTAAGCAGTTAAAAACTCGCTCCGCAGCTTTTTACTGCTAGGCCGGTTCGGCTTCGCCCAGTTAGTGTTGGTGATCATTTTATAAATCCCAGGAACTAGTGCCAAAATTACCCCGTTCCTCGTATCCACTGTCAACGGGTCAACCAGTGATGTCTAGTCACCGCGACAAAGTAACCGGGTCGGGTGATGACGTCATATGTAATATACAGCCGCTTAATACAACTGTGTATTACCATCAATCCTTCGAAATCCGGGAAATACTCCAGGTTCACAAATTCGTAGAACTTATACCTAGGAAGGACATGTCCCTACGCGTCTTACCGACGAAAGTGGCGACATCTCGCAAGATACGAATTCTTAAATTAGAAACCGAATTACAACGGTAGCTTTCTCTGAAAATCCACGTACACAGATGTTATTTGTGGCGCGGCGTATAAGGCGTGACGTCGGACATGCAATCGAAACCGGGTTCTGAAATTCAACCACGCAGACGCTACGGTATTAATAACGTTCGATGCAGGTAGACGTAATTGTAAAGCAGGTACAAAATAGTTACATGAATATTTAACTGAGGTGTTGCCACTAAAATTTGAAGCACAATGAGAATATAGTGAGAAAGAATAAAATAAAATAAATACAATAGGAATATCCACTTAACAGTACAATAAATTTGCTAAGGATTGATTGACGATACCTGAAAGTTGTCAAGAAAAACATTTCTAGCACACTGAATTCGCAAACATAACACACATAATATCCACACACACCCTCACATACCCTCCCATACACACAAACACTCACCCTCACCCCTCTCCCTCAATAATTTACTAATTTAATATAGGTAAAATGCATCATTTGTCACATAAAAACATATACTTTATAACAGCGACATGTCATTGGTACCAATTATTGTATTAATTCTATAACTTGTAACTACTTTCTAATATGTAATTATGTACTGTTTGTTTCTGCAAAATAAATAAATAAATGACGTTACCACTCGACCAGAAGAAAGTTATGAATAACATTTTTTTATTTTTATATTTTCATCACCAATCAGCAGATTCTCAGTCCATTCGAACATGTTTCAACAGTTCTGATTTGATGAAAAGGGTTCCCGAAAAGCTGAATGGAGTTCATTGGGTCTGAAGTGAGATGGTTAAGAATAATACAAAGTGAGGAGAGTCAAAGGACCCAAATTTACCAGGTAAAGATGACGGAGATATGATTACACGTGGATTGCGTCTCAGAAAATGGGAAAATCAATAACATATCTCAAAGAAAATAATTTGGTGTGTTAGGAAATTGATTTTTAGAAATTAGAAATCTGTGATTTACGTGTATTGGTATTATAAGAAACATTTCTAAACAAAACGACAAAAACGATTTTTTTTTTTTTTTTTAATTTGATGACATTGTTTAATGATATTTTCTGTTAAAATTAAATTGATGTTGGGTGTCCAATTGTTCTATAGTTTGGTGAATTAGGCTCTTGCATTGTATATATAGTTATTTAGCTCAGGAGGTGATACAAAAGCACCGTTCTTTTGTTGCAGGTGATAAAAAGTGTAATAATAACGTTTAATTTTTATTTTATTTATTTTTTATTTATTTTAAAATGTAAATCAAATTTAATAATGCTGCTATTAGGCTCTGCAAGTATTTTTTATTATATTGACAACTGGTTCGGCTTAAAAAGCCATTTTCGAATTGTTTGAAATTGGCTGTCGATGTAATTAAAAACACTAAAAAAATTGAAGAACTTGATAATAACATTGCTAAATTTGATTTATTTTAAATTTTAATAGAGTTTATAGTTTAAATCTCAATTTTTGCATAGAAAACAGATAAATTTGGATGTTTTATTTATGTATTTACGATATACTAAGTTTTAATCTTAATATTTAATTAAATGAAGACAATATTAGCGAAACTCAATCGCAAATCTGAAAACAGAAAAATCTGAAAAAGTTACGGCCACAGCTGGGACTCGAACGCGGACCTTCGATTTGCCGGGGCAACTCTACCAACTGACCTAGTGCGTCCCTATCCGATTCGGTCACATTAAGCGCGTATAACCAGAGAACACCAGAAATATGTCATTTTTAAATCAGTGTTTAGGCGTATTGACTCTTTTCCACAAAAAAATATAAATTGGTTTCGAAAGATTGCTCTTTTATCTAGTAAACGTATATTTTAAATTTTCAGAAAAAAATATAATTTTTAGGATGATCAAGTTACACCATAGGTCGTTGGCGGATTTGTTAAATTTTCAAAAAAGTACATTTATTATACAACACCCATTTCAAATCATATAATCATGCAGTAAAATAAATCAATACATTATCTGGTAAACGTATGTAACAGAATTTTAATTTTAGTTTAAATAAAATCATAAAACAATATATAAATACATAGTTTCTTGATGAAAATTGGTCCGTTTGTGTATTTATTTGCGCACTTACAGACTAATATTTATATATTTTTTTTACATTCTTATTTTGCTAAGACATTATTGAAAAATGATAAATACTTATGATCAAAAAATAATTACAAAAAGTACATAATTTTCATAGTTTTATCAACACGCCTTTTAGCATTTTTGAATGTAGGTATAAATTAAAACAAATTTGGAATGAAATAAAATCGATATTGAGTTATAATTTTTAAAAGCTGATCTTCTTCTTCTTTATGTGCCTTATCAGGTCCCCCCGACGTTGGCGATCACTCTTGAAAAGGTCTCTCTGTCTTGCGCTGCCCGGAATAGCTCCTCCACACTTCTAATGCCGGTCCACTCTCGTATGTTTCGCAGCCAAGACATTTGTCTCCTACCAGGCCCTCGGCGACCCTCTATCTTGCCTTTCAATATTAAATGGAGCAAGTGATACTTCTCCCCTCGAAGTATATGACCCAGATATGAAATTTTCTTGATTTTAATTAATGTAAGCAGTTCCCTATCTGCTCTAGCCCGCCTGAGAATTTCTATGTTGGTGATCATGTCGGTCCATGGGACCTTGAGCATTCTCCGGTGAAGCCACATTTCTAAAGCCTCTAACCTGTTCATGGTATTTATTTTCAAGGTCCATGTTTCACAACCATACAGCAAGACCGACCACACATAACATTTTAGCATTCTCTGCCTTAATTTTAAGCTTATATTGTCATTGCAGAAGAGGGATTTCATTTTTATGAATGCAGTTCTTGCTGCTTCAATTCTGCACCTAATCTCTATATCTGGGTCAAGATTCTCCGTGAGGATACTGCCGAGGTATCTAAATCTCTCCACCTTTTCGACATTACAACCATTTAACTGAATCATTGATCCAGAGTGATCTAGTCGTCCAAAAGTCATCCATTTAGTTTTATTGACGTTGATTGTTAGGCCCAGTTGCTCACCAGCATTATTAACAAGATCTAATAGGTCTTGGAGGTCACTGATACTGTCAGCTAGTAATACAGTATCATCTGCATATCTTATGTTATTAATGACAACTCCGTTGATCTTGAGACCCTTCTGGGTATTACTTAGGGCTCTTTTGAAGACATAGTTGGAATAAAGATTAAATAATAGTGGCGACAGGATACATCCTTGTCGTACTCCACGCTGAATGGCGATTGCATTAGATCTCTCATTCCCATGTCTTATTTCTGCTGTTTGGAACCAATACAGGTTTTTAATGAAATTCTGGTCTTTGGTGTCAACGTTACAATCCGCAAGCATTTTCATTAGGTCAGCATGTTTTACCCTGTCAAATGCCTTTTCGTAGTCAATAAAACAGGCAAAGACTTCCTTTCTTTGGTCACGACACTTTTGCAATAGTACGTCGACAGAAAATAATGCTTCACGCGTACCGAACGCATTTCTGAAGCCAAACTGAGTGTCATCTAAGTCCTGCTCGCACTTATCGCGTATCCTGGCATGTATTATTTTAAGGAATAATTTAAGGACATGACTCATCAAGCTTATTAATCGATAGTCACTGCACTTCTTAGGGTATTGTTTTTTAGGTAATGTCACGAAGGTGGATTTTAGCCAATCTTGGGGTATATTCCCTGTGTCATATATAGAGTTAAATAACCTCAACAGGTAGTCAACATTTTCATTATCAAAGAGCTTCAACACCTCAACTGGAATATCGTCTGGTCCGCACGCTTTTCTATGTTCTGAAGTCTTTATCGCATGAAGAATTTCTGATTTTAAAATCGATGGTCCATGCAATTGATCGTTAGGAATATTAATGTCAGGTCTAATATCTTTGAATGTATCATGAATATACTTTTCCCATGTTTGTAAAATATCTTTTTCATCCAATATCAATTTATTGGAATCGTCAACTAAACATGATGGAGTAATTCTTCTAGAAGTGCCTGTAATTTCCTTCAATTTTTTGTGAAGTTTAAATGCATTGTGACTACGACTGTACGACTCTAGTTCTTCACACTGTGACTTCATCCATTCTTCTTTGGCTTTTTTAATTTCACATCTAATCGTTCTTTGTAAGTTTTTATATTGTGTCTCATTATGTTTATGTTTACGTCTCTCATCCATTAAGTTCAAAATGTGGTCAGTCATCCAATTCTTTTTTCTAATTTGCTTATCAGCTTTCAAATTTGTATCACAGGTTTCACATATAACTGACTTCAGGTTATCCCACTGTGTTTGTATTTCTATTGATGGATCACGAGGGAGTAGTCTAATATTATCGTTCAAAGTCTGAGATACCTTATTTCTGACCACTTCTTCTTGGAGTTTCGAGATATCCATTTTAATTTTGTTTTTGGGCTTTTTTATTTGTTTTAAGCATAAAACAATATCGGCAGTTAACAAAACATGGTCAGAACCAATGTCCGCACCAGGGTACGTGGTGACTCTCTTTACAGAGTTCCTGAATCTATGGTCTACTAACACATAGTCAATTTGGTTCCTGACAATATCATAGATTGTTCCATCCTGAGGTGATCTCCATGTATAAAGCCTTCTTTTCGGGAGTTTAAACCAAGTATTTAATACAACCATATTTTTATCCTGGCAGAATTCATATAGTCTATCACCTCTTTGATTGCTTATGCCTAAGCCATATTCACCTACTATATGAGAGCGGCGACCTTCACCAATTTTGGCATTTAAGTCTCCAATGACAAAATTGACTTCTCCTCCTTTCAAACTTTGCAATGTACTGGCTAGTGAGTCATAAAAAGATTCCACATCACCATCATATCTCACTTCCGCTGTTGGTGCATACACTTGAATAATATTAATGTTGATGGGTTGACAGTGTAATTGTAATAATATTATTCTGTCCGAGATGGGTACAAAATTCTTAACAAATTTTACATACTTCTCCATGACAAATATAGCAACTCCGTTTCGACGATTTTTGTCCTGCGGGTCACTTCCTGAGTAGTATAGATTTCCCTTCTCATGTTGGTGTATGCCGCTGCCAGTCCATCTCAGTTCACTAATTCCAAGAATATCCACTTTTAATCTATCCATTTCCTGTATCGTATTATCCAATTTACCGCTGTATAAACTTCTAACATTCCATGTTCCTAATCTTATATTTGAATTCACTATTTTGAGCCGGGAGATTCTTCGCACCCCTGGCCCATTTAAGGGCCGCCCGGGACTCGGGGCCATTGGTTGGTTTCTCTCCATAGTGATTTGCTGGGAAAAGATACTGGAGTGGTTTCCCGTTGCCTTCTCCAGGGATTTTTCTGTAGGGGTTACCTTCCCTTAGCTGAGCTGATCCGGTTTTATGGCGCCGGAAACTCGCCATTCGCCCTCTCCTTATCTGCTACGACCACGATGTTAGGGTCAGTGGTCATATTGCCCGGGACTCGCGGGATCATAATGACCACTCTAGGACGCTAAGGAGTAGGACTTACTGGAAATGTTGCTGATGTTATTGCAAGATGGCGTATCACGGTATTTTATAGGCCCACATCCCCCAGCAGGAAAATGTTCCACCGTGGCCTTTCCAGTCATTGAGCCCCAAATAAAAAGCTGATACGGAGAGTAATTAATCTTTCTCATTGGAACCGCCCTGTACGATCGTAAGAACCTCTTTCGACGAAATGTTCGGCCGCTGGCTGGTTATACGCTCTTAAACTGTATCATACTTCGATTAAGAACTACAAATATTTTCTTAATTTTTTTACGCACATTTTAATTGGCTGCTATTTCTATGTATGATTGCAAGATTCAAACCAGAACTAAATGCTATCTAGGTAGTGTCTTTGAAATTTTTTTTATTCATTTTTACTTTTAATATGCGACATCTTTTGACCTTTCTGCAAGTATTTTTTAACTTTTTATGTTTTTACTTGTTAACATTCAATACTCCCAACAAGTTAAATAATAACACTCATAATTTCGAAAATGCCGATTTTTTAACAGTTCAACATTATGAAAATCACATTATAATTTTTTTTTAGTTTTGTAAAAATATTTTGTTGTTTAAAGTTTAGACCAGTTGAACTTCCAACTACTACTTTATAATTATTGTGGTATTGAGGGAGTTGAAAAAAGTGAAAGGAAAGATAGGGATTTTATGACTGTTTTTTAGATTTAGTTGCCAAAGATTCGTCAATATGTAAAGTATTAAAGGGATTTGTTTTTTAGGGTATTATACCGTGTTGCGCCATTTCCTTCTTTACCCAACAGTGTACAGTGTACAGTGTCCACCACCACTGGGGTAGCGCAACACGTCATAATACCCAAAAAATAAACCACTATCATACGTTATCATATTTTTAGTAACTTGGCCTCTCACCGGGCCAATACCGAGAGATTCTACTATACCTATATATTTTGGGAGGCGGGAATGGGTTCCCTTTTAACCTTTATTGGATAACCAACACCTCTGTCATAGGTCACCCAAGTGGTTTGCTACGTTTGGTGATTTAGCAGGAATGCCAGGGTTCATGGGGTGAGGTGTGTCTAGGTCGTGGAGACGAAAGATCAAGACACACTGAACTCCAGGTTCCTACCCACCCCTAAAACCCTTTTCCTTCCCAGAACTCTTCTTCCTTAAAAAAATCTCCACAAAGCATCCCCAAAGATGACATAGGCCCTGAGGAAAATTATTTTCCCCACGGGCTCCGTGTGGAGCCCATGTAAAAAAAAATACCGTAACGAGGATGAAATTTAATAAAATTATATTAATAAACACATTAAAAACCTGCGATCTGTTGGTCAAGAACGAGGCAGTTTACTGTTTTGCCTCTTATTTAATCTTGATAATTTTATTATATGACGATATTTCTGAGAATCGCATAAATTCAAAACATTCAAAATATTTTATAGCTATTTTCAATCGAAAACAATAATTCACGTCGATGTGAATAATATGTAGGTATATACTTTCGTATTTAACGCAACTGAAAAAAGTCAATTAATCAATCCGTTTTTTTTAATGATAGGAAAAACACTGCATCTTTTGTTGCCTTACAATTGGTTTTATTTTCTGAACCAAGTCAATCGGCTATTTCTGTTGCAGTCATCAACATTAAGGCGGGATCAAATTACATCATAGCATTTCTTTCCCTCCACCCCCGTCCCCTCCCCTATCGGGCAGCCCCTCTGATCGTACTTCCTGCGCTCGTTCTGCGCTTCCCTTTTGAATTTCCGGCTGTTTATTATTTAGCTGTTTTCTATCTTGAGGATTGTAAGAACCTTCCTTGGGATTCCCGTTACACTCTGCAAGAGATATTATTACTCGTTAAAGTCAGATTTTAGTATTTTTTTTGCCCATTTGTTATTCAAGTCTAACAGCATTTCATTAAAAGCATATCTGTTTACATACAGCATCGCAGCACGCTGGGAGAAAATAAGAAGATATTTAGAAGGATTGCATTTTTGACGTTATGAACTCGCTTCAGTTTTTTCTCGCCTCGCAGAAAAGTTCCCCTTCACTGATTCTAAGCGGTTTTTATTTAATTCTTTATTTTGTTTGTAGGCTCGCTAACGGAATACATCACATATAATTATTACATTAAGCTTACAAATTGAACATGGTTACAGTGACAATTTCAATTATAGGTGAGCACATCATTCATCTTAACATTCTTAATATGCTTACACAATAATAAATTATATTACATGTAGGTACGTGTATAAAACAAGAAGCATCCAATGTTATACATACATACATACATACCCACTTACGTGTACATGTTCACACATGTATACGCATACGTGGGCACACTCCACACACACACACACACACACACAGATGTACACATACACATGCATACATGTGCACACATACATGCACATAAACTTTAAGATGTTTTGACGATCTATTTTTATTTTACATGAGCTCCACACAGGAGGCCCAGAGGAAAATAATTTCCCTCAGGTCCTATGTCATCTTTGGGGATGCTGTGTGCAGGGTTTTTTTTAAGGAAAGGAAGGAGAGGAGAGTTCTGGGAAGGAAAAGGGTTTAAGGGGTTGGTAGGAATCTGAGGTTTAGTTTGTCCTGGTTATCCGCCTCCAAGACCTAGATAAACTTCACCCCATGAACCCGGGCACCCCTGCTAAATCACCAAACGTAGCGAACTACTTAAGGGGACTAATGGCAGAGATATTGGTTATCCAATAAAGGTTGCCGGAGCGGCGGTACCCATTCCCGCCTCCCAAATTTTAAAAATTGTTTGAGCTGGGATTTATATTTAGAGTACTAAGGACCAGGAGACATTGAGAAATGTTATGAGGCTGATAGGAAGTTGTTTTGGAGAATGATAATAATATTTATGGAACAAAGCTGTGGTCATTTTTAATCCAATTTCATTTCTGAATGTTGTAGTGTTGGGTAGAACATTGGGTAGCATTGAGTTAGTACGAGATCCTCAAATAAGATGTTATGGTGTACCACCACAAATAAGGTAGGGTATGAGGTGTACAGGATATGTGTGAAAGTCGAAAAGGAGCTAAAATATTTATTTTCGTATCTTGCTTCAATGCATACACAAAATCATGTATTGCCAACACACGTGCACACCTCACCCCCGCTGATCATTTATTTTGTAGTACCTAATACAAAATATTCGTATTGATAGTGAGGTGGCTGGACATTTAATTTTTTTAATATATATATATATATATATATTTTTTTTACAGTTAATACCGCACAAGAATCTCAACTGCTCCCGTCTGGAGCCAGTGAGACTATGGCATCCCCAATTGGGGTATGTTGTGAGGCTGAAAGGTAGTGGGGAGGGGAAGGAGGTGGGGAAGAGGAAGGTTGGGAAGTACCTGGCTATTCAGATCTGGTCACCAAACACGGCTAAAGCCATTTTCAAGCAACGTTTCAATTCTGAATAGTGGTCTTACACCAGGGCGATACTGGTAGTATCTTCCACTCTGGAACGTGCCGCAAATATACTATGTATTATTTTAAATGAATTAATTGTGAAATAACACAAATTAATCAAATAAAATTTATTTGCGCACGCCGGGTTCGAACCCGCGACCTCCGGATTGTGAGTCAAGAGTCTTAGCCACTGGACTACGGAGGTCGTCTATGGGACTTGGACTGTGTAATGCGTCTTGTATGAA
This sequence comes from Limnephilus lunatus, assembly GCA_917563855.2. Lineage (NCBI taxonomy): Eukaryota > Metazoa > Arthropoda > Insecta > Trichoptera > Limnephilidae > Limnephilus > Limnephilus lunatus. Next base: position 12,867,972 of record OU830601.1, on the reverse strand, counting down.
GTACTCAACGTTAGAATTCTTCTAACCGGGGGATGATGCAATCAAATTTTCTATACTTTTTTTTTTTTTTTACATGAGATCCACACAGGAGGCCCTGAGGAAAATAATTTCCCTCAGGGCCTATGTCATCTTTGTGGATGCTGTGTGGAGGGTTTTTTTAAGGAAAGGAAGGAAAGGAGAGTTCTGGGAAGGAAAAGGGTTTAAGGAGTGGGTTGGAATCTGGGGTTCAGTGTGTCATGGTCATCCGCCTTCAAGATCTACACAAACCTCACCCCATGAACCCGGGCACCCCTGCTAAATCACCAAACGTAGCGAACCACTTGGGATGACCTATGGCCGAGGTGTTGGTTATCCAATAAAGGTTCCCGGGGCGGCGGTACCCATTCCCGCCTCCCAAATTGATACTACTTTAATATTTACACTCTGTTAAATAAGAAAAATGAGATATTGGACGCTTTTATATTAACCGTTAAGAAACACGGTAACAGTATCGTGACGGCGTAAAACAGGCAATAAGCATACGTTCCTTATCACAGTATTGCTGCAGCTCTTTCAAAAGATGAGATATATAATGTACGTAGGTCTGTTTCGTACAAAGGAAAAAAGTCATTATTTTCTTGCATCTATCTCACACACTGTACTGAAGTCTCCGTAGACCCCTACCAATAGGCAATACTACTTGCCGCGAAGATAATTTTGATAGTATGGAAAATAGTTACAAAGATAATATTGAAGTGTGAGTGAATTCCAAAAATTCAAAAACATCAAACGTCAATGCGCTGATGGTTTTGCTTTTATTCTTAAACATATATCTAATGCTGCAGCTCTTTCTTACACACTAAATGAAATTAGTCGAAAATGAGACAAACATTGAACGTATGTCTGCACCCCCAAATGGTAACATACAATAATTTTCATACATCTCCCTCACATGTATAAATAAAAAATGAAACGCAATTCCCCTCGCAAAAAAGTAGTAGGGGAGGGTGGGGCGTGTTGTGATGGGGGCGTGTTGTGACATCGCTTTTAAAATTCCCGCTGTTATAAATGTTATTAGTTATAAATGGAATGCGTACATCAAGTATGTTTACTTGCATGTCCATTTTTATGTAAAATCGTCGGGTGGGGCGAGATGTGACATCAAGGCGGGGGCGAGTTATGGTAGACAAAACTCACCCCTAGAATTTAGTTTCTTTTACGCTTATATCAAATATGTATTAATACAGTGTGTATTACGTAAAAAGGCGTATTTTTTAACATATTATGAATGTATATATGTATCACCTATATACATTTCCTTTTTGTGCCCATTTGTAATTCTTTTTTTTCCAGGTTTGTAAAATGGTCCGAAAATATTAAAAAAGACGAATAGGGGGGAAATTCCAGAAAAAGTTTATGAACAAACTGCATTTTAGACGTAAAAAAACGAATTTTGGTGTCCACATCATCTATCGAAACTGAAGAGGAGCCACCACTTATGGAAACTGACGACAGCGATGGAAACGAAGAAGAGCAATGTTTATTTTGTCGTAACCCCTATTCTAATGATATTTCTGGTGAAAGATGGGTGAGATGCATAAAATGTCATAAATGGAGTCGTGAGTTATGTGCCGGAGTGGATGAATACATTCCTGACTTCACCAGCGACTTTTGCTTGAATGGCTATATTGATTTTAATTGTTTTTATTTATTTTTATTACATTGGAGGTACACTACAACCACTTTTATTTTACTGATGATAATATATTATCGGGACTTTCGTTTTTACCAATATTATTTCGTACCTACCTACTGCTTTTACTTAATTATTTGTTCGTCACAACACGCCCCACCCTTGACACAACTAGCCCCACGGGTGGGGCGTATTGTGACAATTCCCATATTTTGTAAAATAATATTTCGTCACTTTATTTGTATGTTAACAAGGTTAATAATACCAAAATAATGTAGCCAAAGAGTTATTTGTTTCCATAAAAGTGTCAAACCTTTGATTTCATTAAAGATTTTTCTACTATACTCAGTTTTGTAATTTAGTCACAATACGCCCCACCCTCCCCTACTTTGGAAGAAACAGTCACACGTATTATGGGTGTGTCACCATTCTTTAATGTGTAAAATGAGATGAAATATTATAGCGATAAGGAATGTATATTTATTGCTTTTTTGCCGTGACGCTTTCGTTACCATCAATCATTACGGTAAATATAAAAACATCCAATTTCTGCATAGAGACGAGATCCCGTGATCTCTGCTACAAAGGTCCCTCTCATAAGAGAGATAACGTAAAATATTGTTTACATTCATATTTACAAAGTTCAGCGGCACATTATAAATTCAGCCATTATGCAGTTTAAAATAGCTTTTATTCACCGCTGCGATACAAGCATTTCATAAAATGTTATTTTAATATCAGTTTGCAAGAAATTTTGCATATTTCCATAATATTATTCTCATGCAAGAAATTGCCTTTCTTATGGAATGGAACAATGGCGAAGAGTCTTCGAGGCAAGGCTGCGGTTCGCTGGAGTATTTTATAAGAGCAATTTTTATACCTTTATGACTCATTATTCCACAAAATATCGCCGTGAATTTATGGCGGTCCTTGTGCAGGAACTTTTTATGCAAACGAACATCTTGAGGAATAGGAGTTTCTTGGAAGAAAGACATTTTGTAAGATTTCCACTGTGTCAAAATATAAATTTAAAAGTTTTGTTTTAATGTTAAGGGATTAGGAAATTTGTTAAATTTATTTTAATTTTAGAGACGAAAGCTCTCAACGTTCCTAGAAGGTATTTAATCATTATTATCGTAAGAACATTACCATATATTAAATTCATCCTGCAATAATAAAAAAAAAAAACGAGTGTGCTTTAGACCACACGACCGAAGTAAAACTTCACTAACTTATGCCGTCCATTAACAATATAACAATAACAGGAATAAAAATATCCCCATCCCCATCCCCTCAACATCCTCATCAACTCAACTCTTTACTCTCAACTCTCAACTCTCAACTCTCAACTCTCAACTCTCAACTCTCAACTCTCAACTCTCAACTCTCAACTCTCAACTCTCAACTCTCAACTCTCAACTCTCAACTCTCAACTCTCAACTCTCAACTCTCAACTCTCAACTCTCAACTCTCAACTCTCAACTCTCATCTCTCAACTCTCTACTCTCAACTCTCAACTCTCAACTCTCAACTTTCAACTCTCAGCTCTCAGCTCTCAGCTCGCAGCTCTCAGCTCTCAGCTCTCAACTGTCAACTGTCAACTGTCAACTCTCAACTCTCAAATCTCAACTCTCAACTCTCAACTCTCAACTCTCAACTCTCAACTCTCAACTCTCAGCTCTCAGCTCTCAGCTCTCAGCTCTCAGCTCTCAGCTCTCAGCTCTCAGTTCTCAGCTCTCAGTTCACAGCTCTCAATTCTTAGCTATCAGCTCGCAGCTCTCAACTCTCAACTCTCAACTCAACTCAATTCAACTCAACTCAACTCATATCATTGAGTAGCGTTTCACATTGATAAGCGTTTCAAATTAATTAGCGTTTCACATTTTTTCGTAACGTGTCACATTTTTTCGTAACGTTTCATATTTTTTCGTAACGTTTCATAACGTATTCATCATTTTATCATTTTACCCCTAAGTGTCGAGCGTGCGTAAAGAAGTTTTACTTTAAAAAAACGAGTGTGCTTTAGACCACACGACTGAAGTAAAACTTCACTAACTTATAAAATAACATATGACATTGGGGTGACATTGACATCGATATTGACATTGACATTGACATGACATTCCAGACAATATGGTTTATTGCATTTCGCACAGTAGTACACACTCATGCGTCTTTTTCCCGTTTCCTTTTTTAATGACATTGATTACCGTTCGCATGTCATTTTTCGTAACAATCACCACTTTTCGTGACGCATTCACCTGTTTATCCCCAAGTGTCGAGCGTGCTAAAGAAGTTTTACTTCAATAAACTAAACGGTTTTAAGCAATATGTTATTTGGCGACTAATTTTACTACCGAAACAGATGAAAGAACTTTTCTAAATTTTAAGAATATTTAATTTTAACAACGTTCATTGTTTAAAAAAACATTTTGTTTCATGAGCAATGCTTACTTCATCAGGGTATACTTAAAACTAATTACAACAACAGACATAGACTTAAAGGTGTCAATGGAAAGGTGGGGTTGGGAAGGGGGTTCTATGGCATAATTTACAAAGGGAACAAGTTTATTAACGAGTAGTTTTATTTAAATATTTTTTGATAATTTATAATATTTAAATTAATATTTACAGTGTCTTTAATATCCCAGATTTCTAAGTGTTTGAAGAAGTGAAAGAATTTTGTTTTCGATATTTTAATTAAAACTTTTATGAGATCGTGTTTTTTTTCCATTCCTAATTAAGATTTCATTAAGAAGAGAAAAACTGGCATTTTATATGTAATTAGTATTTTAAAACAACCTCTTTGAAGTGTAATTTAATCTGGGGAAATTATTCAGTCTACGGGCAAACTAATGAAATTAGTATCTTGATTTCAAACCTATTTCTGTGAACGTAAATACACCGGATAATATTGTGTTACCTCGCCATAAATTCACAAAAGGTATTCCGAAATCTAATTACATAATGTAATGCTCTCGAAAAGTGCTATATCCGAACATACGGCTGGCATTAAACTCTCGGCAAAATTGGCGGAGGAACCTGAACAGTTGTTTCGTAGCTTTGGAGGCTTTTCTTATTTCGTAAGGGCGACGGAGGCGTAAAATATGACACCGTTTTGTTAAGGAAGAAGTCTGGAATCAGGTTTTGAGGTGAAAAATCGGCGTCACATTTCAGGGTTTTCTGAAAATTCACGAAAACTGGGACAAGACGTTGGCGCCTTGTCTTTTACCGCGACAATAAGGATTCCTATTTATTAAAGAGGCAGCTGCAATACTTCACACGATACCCTTTGTACCTGAAGCTCTATTGTGCCTCAGAACGGAAGAAGAACCTACAATAAAATTGTCAGATTTTATTGCGTACGTAATAGCTACAATCTGTCTCTAATAGTCATGTATTGTGAAAAAATGTACCTAATTTGTTTTTTCCTTTGTTGAGTATTTTCGTGTACCTAGCTTAGAATTGTATATTTTATTATATTTTGGCACGAGGTTATCCTATTTGTAACGTTACACATTACATCAAAAGATGCCTTTCTTTAATATTTCTATTTTTGAAACTGACAATTCAATTCAATTACTTTCAATCGATTGATTCACATTTGGTCTAAAATACTTGTTTCTTTTATTTAGTTTCGAGAGTGTACTCTTCTGTCACCCATTGATTCCCATACACGTATAGTTTAACGCCATTTTTTACTGAAAGTGTATCAATTACGTTCAACCGATTGACCTCACTTCCTCCTCATTTTATTAGGTACATAATATGTAGCAGATATACCCAAAGCATAAACACACATAACCTAGTGCAAAGTAATATTCTTTAATATTATTTATCATAAAAAAGAAAAGTAAAGAAAACTATTTAAAAAAATCTTGCTGATTTGTTAAGGAGATTTATATTCTTTTGTTTCGTGATAACCGAATCTTATAAATATTGTTATTTTCTAGCGCAGACAAGATGGTCTAAATTCTCGTCAAGTCAGTTAAAATTTTGATAACAATAATAAAAGTTATTTTTCTGTTAAAGTATTGTTCTCGACTGTCTGAATTCATGGCACACTTAGTTCCTATTTTGAAAACGACACGAACAACATTCGAAACAAATCTAAGTTCATTGAACCAGGGTTAAAATCACTCACAGGGTGACAGTCCCACAATCGAATTAAATTATCTGTTTGATTAAACATCCATAATGCTTATTCTTACATTTGGAAGCAAGAGTAGGTATTGCACCCACAGCTTTATTCAGCTGAAATAGATTTCATTTACGAATTTACACCGCCATTCTTGAAATCGTTGTAAAGTTCAGCTTAGTTGCCTTCCTAGCTATTGACAGGGGTTTGATTTTCCACCGTGGCAATTTATTTATTTTGTTTATTTTTATTTTTTATTTTTACTTTTATTTAATAAAATACACATTTTAAAAATATCACATGAAGGAAAGGCTTACATGATTAAAAAAAAAGTTAATAATGTCAGAATCACTGGTTAAAATAGTCTTGACTTGAAAGTACGTCCCGTAAGCTTTGCTCGAGAAGGTGATTAAAAATGGGAAATATAATAATGAAACCTGACTATTTTTTTGATTATTAAAATGATATTTTCAATTCTACATTAGGAAATCAATGTTTGTGCGTTTTTATCTGAATACCGCACAAGACTCCTAATTGCTCCCGACTTTCCAGATCCAGTGGGACTATAGTGAACCCTGTTTGTGAGGTGTGTAATGAGGCTGAAGAGTAGGTAAGGAAGGAGATGGGTTGAGGACGGTTGGGTAGTACTAAGATGGGAGCTGGAAGTATAAATATCTTCGTTTAAACGTCGAAAGATTGTGATCCTACGTTCAAATATTTTTTGTTTTACGGTTGATGTTTTTGTGATACAACACTTCGTGCCGGAGAATTTAATCAACACAAGGCAGAAACAATGTTGAGTTTGAAGTAATACCCACACAATTATTTTCTCTCTAACGTAAGTTCTAAATAATTATTCCGATATAATAATAACAGAAGAGCGTCCAAGCTTGAAAGCTATCAACATTCACAATTGACGTGGTAAAAGTAATCGTATTAAACAGTGGTATGTCGGGAAACTAAGCGTATTCACATCCCTCGCTGGGCTTAAAGCTCCGGGGGATTACTGTGCTAAGTTGATATTGTTCTAGGGGACTGCATTGTTATTGCAGAATTATTGTCTTCCATCCAACATGGGCCATTGTGCACCCCTGGGCACCTCCTACTCCCGCCCTCATCCCCAAGGTTCCCCCCTCTTGCCTCGCAGTCTATCTGCCGGCCTGCCAGACGGGTTTCCCAAGCCCAGGGGTACCTATGGTTATTGGTTTAGCAGTTGAAGTGATGTTGTTAAATTGTGAGGGTGTTTTGATATCTTAAATTAATTCCTTTATATTTATTTATTTATTGGCTTGCCAACAGAATATATCAAATATATTTATTATATTATTTAACAATTTTAAAATGGTTAGAGCGATAATTCCAATGACATGTGAGCCACCATTCATCGCAACGTTCTTAATTAGTTGTAATAGATAATAATAAATTAAAGTACATACATAAAACAAGAAGGATCAATAATTACAAAATATATACACACATGAACATATACATACATTTATACGCATTTTACAGCTCTAGGTGGGGAGATCATCAGGGATATGTAAGTATAATTTCCTTCTGAAGGTAGAAATTGTGTTTGAAAATACATCTAAGTCTTCATGTTCCCAATATTTATTGTATAACCGATTCATTCTCGAGGTTGGTTTGAAGAAACTTGTATTAATACGGTAAGTATAGATCCAAAAGGTCTCAAGGTTTCTCATGAATTTCGGCCTTATATTAAGATTAATTTGATTAATTAAAAATGAATCATACATGTTGTTTATGATTTTAAACAGGGAGATCATATCAGAAATTTGTCTTCTTTTGGCGACTGAGACTTAATCTAAAATGAGTGAGTCTTTCAGCATAGTTATCTGGATTTCTATGGAATCCAGTTTTGTAAGCTAGTATACTTAAGTATTTTTTTAACAGACTCCATTTTATTGCTATGAATTGCACAGTATGAGGTAGTGTGTATTTATGTGATTATAGCATAACATAAGTCATATCTTGAAAGAAAAGTTTTAAAAAATAGTATTTTCGAACAGTTCGTACTTTGGAAGGTTAGAATTTATTTAAAACGTTTATTATTTAGTCAGTTATTTTTTTTAAATAGCTTGAACTTGTTTAAGTAACTACCCGATTTGGCGAAAGTTGTGAAGCCTAAAAAATTGAATTGTATCTAACCTGGGTAGTCTGAATTGGTCACATATCGAAGCCATGCTATTTTAAAGCAAAGTTTTGATTTTTAACGGCGGAATGACAACGGCAATAATGAAAGCTTTAATTTTTTTCAGTTAGAGTCCATGTACGTGATTTCATAAAACTTTTTCCAAAATTGTATCAATTTTTGGTGACAAAAACATCTTGGATTCCGAGTATTCAATTCTGTGCAGAAACGGGCAGTCCGTTTGATAGATTCCCCAAACTCAAGAAACCTTTTTTGTCATTAGAGCAATAGAGCACAGACGTCGTGTGGGAATGATGCGCTTGTTCTATCGCAATTTCAATGAAAGAAGTTCCAAGGAACTAGCGTCTTTGGTCCGTTCGGCACCGGTGCATAATCGGAAAACGCAAACGCCAAAAGCTTATTCAACATTTGTACACGTTTGAAATTTGTCACACGAGAACGAGTCGTTTCTTCTACTCGTTCTCAAACCAAATTTCAGCCACTTTTTAATCTGCCTTATTCCCCTTTTAACTCTCATAATTTTTCTTATTTTGTTTTACAACATTCTCAAACAGATGTTAGGATAGGTTTATTAGCACAATGATACTGTTGAAGGGTAACTAAGAATATACCAATATTTTTTACACTTTTATAAGATATAATTTACTGCCAGTCATCTATTGACGGAAGCAGACTAACCCTTATAAGCGAGGCTCTTAATAAATCGCGGTAAAACTTAATAAATTGATCTAGATAATAACGTTTGAAATTCGCTGGCTCATCGTGTTCTGGGGGAGGGTGGAGGCTCTATGCGGTGGCATAATAGAACTGGATCCATGATGGAAGCTGCAGCTCGCGAACCGAGAGCGAACATAAGTGACTTTTGACATGAAAAGCTCGCTCAAGAGCTTTCGCCGGAGCTGAAACACTGTGCTGAATCTGACTTTTTACGAGATTGCCTCACGAATGTTCGAATTATGGTCAATGGTGACTTAAGACGAGAAAGCTTTTAAAAATGCTCAAGTCAAATAGACGACTTCTTTCAATGCTCGAATTGTATTAAACATTATCATTATCATTACATCCAAATGTATTAACACTAGTTCATGTCTTATACAATTTTTATTTATGAACGTTTAGGATATCCAGGGATAGATTACAATGAAAATAATTAAGCATTAAAAGAAAGCTCTTCATGTAAATAAATTCTGTTACTTTTACATACACCAATAATTAATCATTATTTCGTAATTGATAGACTAACGTTTAAGACAAGATTTTTATGCATAGCACAAAGGGTAACAATTATTATAAGCAATAATTATCAGCCTGAAACACTCATCTACATTGAAAAAATCTTCCGAGAAAGATACTGGTCGCCAACGGGACGCGAACCCGTGTCCTTCTGATTGCCGGTCAGGAGCTCAACCACTGAGCTATGGCGGCTTATCTAAAACCCGCCAAATAATTCAATATATACTATTGCTTCATTCAACCATTACTGCTTATTAAATTTTTCTACCTGAAAACAACCAACTTTATTTTTTGTGAGAGAGGCATTGTTAATACTAAATCGCTCGCTAGGTGGCGTCGAGACAAATTATGTCTACATTTTTTGGTGAAGTACTTTAACTTGTCAAATATTAATTATTATTTTTTAATTGATAAACTAACGTTTAAGACAAGATTTTTATGCATTGCACAAAGGGTAACAATTATTATAAGCAATTATTATCAGCCTGAAACGGGACTCGTTGGCGGCCAGCATCTTTTCTCGGAAGATTTTTTCAATGTAGATGAGTGTTTCAGGGTGATAATTTATTATTGCTTACAATAATTGTTACTAATTAATCGTAAATTTTGCCAGCTGTTTCAGTACACATGTCCTTTTATCGAAGATTATCTATATTGTTTGTACCCGACGTGGATATAATTCTTCTACCCTCGTTTACAAACATGTATACATTTTCTTACCAAAAATATTTAAATACCTCGTAATGATGAATATATTTAAAAACCGATGTTATTCAAAATTTATAATAAAAAATACATCAAGTGTACAATATAAAGCACGTTAATTAAACAACATATTATCATTAAGGTATTTTTAAAGCAGTTTCTCAAATAATCATGTTTTTGGAATAGGCATACTTAAAAGCCAGCTTTGTATAATTAATTATTTTAAGCATAATAACAAACATACTGATACCGAAAATAAAATGAAAAGAGACACCACACAGACTTACAAAGGATTCCTATTAATTACCTACGTAATGAGACATAAAATATATATGGTTAAAAATATATCTCTTCCGAATATTTCTGCTAAAATAATTAAGCTTTGACGACAACATCAAAGCGAAGCCACATACTTCGCGACATCCTTTATAATTAAAAGACATGTTCTGTATGCTGTTTCGTTCGGCAAGTAAGACCGGCTGGGCTAACTTGCTGACGTAGATTCCTCTACTTTTACGAGTCACACTTGCTTATTCATTAGACGTATAATATCAAAGAGGCGCTTTGAGTGACTATTCATTAAATAGTGTATATTATACTAGCGTTGCCATGACGATACGTCTTCAAGGAGGCTGCAATTTAATCTACTCCTTGAGATATTTCGAAGGCGGTAGGTTAAAACTTTATATTATATGAAATGAAGTCGTACTTCTGAGAAACCTTGAAATTGGTTTTAGTTTCCAGGAATCACGTCTTTTGCTAATAGCAAAATCTACACATTTTCATTATTATTTCTATTTTTCATACTGTCGTGGTGGAATTCAAATAGACGGGCAATTTAGAAAATTGTACTTAGAATCCCCATCACAACTCCTAAAGAATGTTGAATGTTTTTAAAACCGTGAATTTAATATCACTGAAACAATTATATACAAAAGATATTCTAATTTACACATTCAAAAACTAGAATCAATTTACGCAGACAAATTCGCGCCGATTCACAAGATCCACATTACAACATACATAAATATTTGGGAGGCGGGAATGGGTACCACCGCCCCGGGAACCTTTATTGGATAACCAACACCTCTGCCATAGGTCACCCTAAGTGGTTCGCTACGTTTGGTGATTTAGCAGAGGTGCCCGGGTTCATGGGGTGAGGTTTGTCTAGGTCTTGGAGGCGAATGACCAGGATAAACTGAACCTCAGTTTCCTACCCACCCCTTAAACCCTTTTCCTTCCCAGAACTCTCCTCTCCTTCCTTTCCGTAATAAAAAACCTCCACACAGCATCCCCAAAGATGACATAGGCTCTGAGGGAAATTATTTTCCTCAGGGCCTCCTGTGTGGAGCTCATGTAAAAAAAAAATACATACCACCCACCTACAACTAAAACGACTTTTGGACAAAGAAGTATACAAAACTTATTTATAATATTATAAATAAATTTATTATAATATATAATTATAATATTTAATACAATATATAAATATATAAATGTTTTGAATGTAAAAATAATGAAAAATGTATACTATGCCCTTGTTCATTCTTTACTTATCTACGGAATTATAGGTTGGGGAGGATCTTACAAAAACAATCTGAACTCAGTAAAAGTTTCGCAAAGAATCATCATTAAAGTAATATTTTAAAAAAATCTACCTTCTCAACAGAATCACTTTTTAAATTGTTTCCAGTACCAAATGTCGATGACATATTCAAGCAAGCTTCCATTATAAAAATGTGCAAAGAAAAAAATAATAAAGAATATCAAGAATTTTACAAACCAATGAGAAATCGAAACCAATTTATTACACCTAATTTTAAAACAACTCAAATGCAAAATCATTATATTTTCCAAGCCATAAAATACTTTAATAACCTCCCTTCTGAATTAGGCTGTATCATCAACCAATCAGAGCAAATAAATAAAATTAAACAATTTTACAAAAAAAAATTACAATAAAAAGTAAATAATTTTATACAAAACATATTATAACTTACAACCTAAGTAAGAATCGTGGCTCCCTTATCAGGCACAAGAGCTCCTCTTTTCTGATAAGGTATACATGACTAATAACGGCCTTTATTATAAAATTTTGTAAAATATATATGTATAAATGTAACTCATGATTTATATTACAATAAAAAAAAAATTATAATAAATAAATTTATTATAATATATAAATTTATTATTGTAACCCATTAGTCACATAATTATCTTTCGGTTTTTCCATTACTTGTGCACTTAGGTTTATGTATTTTCTGGCCGTCGATGTGTTTGTTATATTTGTATCATGTTGTCTCCCTCTATATTATGTTTTTTATAAGCACACATTATGACTTATTGTTCAGTACTAATTTGTACCCTGATGATGCTTGAGTAAAGCGAAACCGGTCGGTTCATAAATTAATAAAACTCGTGGTTTTAAGCAAAAAAGTATTTTATTTTATGAAATATGTCAAACCACAAGGTGATTGCTTTCTACCATAATACTAATTTTTGTTATTTCATAATAAATTCATCAAAAATATAATTGCGAAATTAATAGGGATTCCTTTTTATAATCTTTATAACCTCTTAATGCGCTGAAAGATTTTTTTAAGTGGCCAAAATTTTGTAATATTGTAGTGCTTGTATTGTGCTTTCTTATAAATGTAACTTTATGATTTTCCTCTTGTAATATTTTAGCATAGGTACATATAATTCAAATAAGTAAACATGTACTAAATGACTTAGAACGGGATACCCCAGTAAGGACACATCCTTTTCAAAAAAATAGTAAAAAAAAAAATTCCATTATAATATTATATTAAAAAAATTTTCAACTTTTTTCAACTTAATTTTCCAATTAATTTATGACCAAGATGAAGATGGCCATTACAGGCTGAAGATGGCCTTACCGGTTAGGGTCACAAATAAATCAATTGGAATTTTTTTTATATTCGTTTCAATTTTTTATTTAATTATTGCTTTGATGGTTACATAATTCGTGGATTTTTCGACCACCATACGAGGCACATTCCAGTGTATATTATTTCCGTTATTATCATTGGTTAAGCATACAAACATTTTTTTTGTTATGGTCAGTTTACAATAGGCCACTTGCATCACATTTTAAATTTTTTTTTTCCGGTTAAGGATAATATTCTAAGACATTATGTATTTTTTTTTATTCGTATTTTTGAAACCCTGGCAATTTTTTGAAAATTTCAATCCGAAAAATCAGACCATTTTTTATAAACCGGAAAGACGGGACATAATTTTATGGGTGCAAAAAAATGATAATTACATAGCCGAAAATCGTTTAAAAAAATAACTGTTTTCCACACGAATAGCAATAAATTGTACGGAGTTCTCTTCGTAACATCTGAAAAAACACCGCCATCTTTATTAAAAAATTAAACCAAAGGATAAGTTCGCATAGAACAAACAATAAATCTAGTGAACGTTAAACGAAAATTCTAAAATTCGCCGGAAATCAAATTGTTGCCATATAAAAAAAAAAAAATCAGTGTGGAATTTTACAAAATTAAGGGAACATAATCGGAGATGGGACATTTTCATGTAGTGACGTCACGAGCTCAAATAATTGATTTATTCATTTAAAAATAAAAATAACCGTACGTTTCTAAAAATTTTTACTGACATTTTCGTAATCTTAGTAAAACAATCTATCCACACGATTTTTTCCAGGTCGTTATGAAATCCATGCAAGTGGCCTATTACTTACGAATTTTAAAAAAGTATCTCACAGATCCAGTTGCATGCCTCTAAGTATTCATAATGTTCACTAATCTGGTAGGTACTTACTTAATCGAGATGCAAAAATCTTTTTTCACAACATAATTATTTCATAAAATGTTCCGCTGCTGGAAAAACTAATCTGCCTGTCCATACTTCGTGGATATAGGAGGCCTGTACTATTACAGAAAAGAATCTACTTCAGTGCAGTGCACGTTTCCATTTTATGTTTGTGCAATTCTTTACCATGCTCTTTGAGGTGAGAACGCCGCGTACTTAATTCAATATTTGTTATATTAAAAGCATATAAAAAGTCCGACTTCGTTGGAGCTATTCATACGCTCCACCAATTATTATTAAAGTACTATTTCTGTTGTTTCATTAAACTCTAATATTTGGATTTACTTTGAATTTAAGTGGCATTTTTGGCAATTGGAACTGATTGTGGGACCAATTCAGACAAGCGAAAAAGTAGGTTCCAACATTATTTCATTTCAATGAATTATTTAATAATCCTGAATTTGAAATATCTTTTCTTTTGTTTCAATTTTAGAAGAATATAGTATTTTTTAGAGTTTACTAATGGTGTTCATTAGAAAGATAAATGTGTGATTGTCTCCAAATTTTAAAATGTTTGTTTTTGAAAGGTAGGAAAATAATTATCCATACATATAAAAATCTCGTGTCACGGTGTTTTTGATTTTTATTGATTGATTTATGATTTTTTTTATGTATATATTTGGTAGGTATGAGAAAAGGTCGTTAAGTAAATTTCATATCGCTAGGTGATTAGGGACACCCAAATCCAGATTTTTTTTTCTATTTAAAAAAAAAGAATTTATTTGGCTTCAAAAAATACCTATAACCCCAAATTTTCATCCTCCTACCCCCACCCTCCCACTTTTTGTCGCTATTTTAATATTTTTGTAAACAAATTAAACCGTCGTTTATCCACTTTACATTACACTTTTAAGATCAAACAATGAATGTGTCCGTTACTTTAATAAAATACATTGAATTGAGAAAATGATTTTTTTTTATATGAGCTCCAAACAGGAGGCCCTAAGGAAAATAATTTCGCTCAGGGCCTATATCATGTTTGGGGATGCTGTGCGGAGAGTTTTTTAAGGAAAGAAGGGAGAGGAGAGTTCTGGGAAGGAAAAGGGTTTAAGGGGTGGGTAGGAATCTGGGGTTCAGTGTGTCCTGGTCATCCGCCTCCAAGACCTAGACAAATCTTACCATGAACCCGGGCACCCCTGCTAAATCACCAAACGTAGCGAACCACTTGGGGTGACCTATGGCAGAGGTGTTGGTTATCCAATAAAGGTTCCCGGGGCGGCGGTACTCATTCCCGCCTCCCAAATTCAAATTTAAAATGTTTCTTGCTAAAGCAAAATGGTTGGTGTTTTTCTGTTTTTATCAGCGATCATCGTCTACATCGCTCCTTTCCTGTTTCTGTCGTAGATCCCATCCCCACACACCCTTTTTATTTTTTTATTTAACAACCAAAATATTCACTAGAAATAATTTATATATAGTTCCCTGGTCAGCTAGTAGGTATATATAATTTTGAGGAAATGATTTATGAATACTTTCAGTGTCACAAATCCAATAATTACAACATTAAAAAATGTGTTTTTAAATTAATATGTCTATCTAAAATACTTGTACTTCTTGCGTCTAAATCTATTAAATCAGAATATTAAAAAAACAGAGTGTGAAATTCACACGCGGTGGAAAACTGAAGTAGACAAGAGTGGAAAGGCTAAGAAGCACCAAACATAGAGTAGACCGATTGTACTATGTTATTCTCTCGCAGGCTAATTCCTATAGTTGTATGTGTTTGTCTCTATTTAAGCGTTGCTATTTTTCGTTTCATCGAGTTTCAAATCACAACGGTGCTAAAGAATTTTTCACTTAAAAAAAAGTTTTTTGTAAAGTAGATACTATTATTTTAATGTAAATTGAGATAGCGATCGACGTGTTCCTGACCTTTGCCTCAATGCACGATACATCAAATTTCAACACAGGCTTCCGACCGACGTCACTAAATTAAACCAATGTAAAGTTAGTTCCCTCGCTTCGAATGATCCCGATATGATATTATTTCGCGCAGGCATCAAGAGAGCAATACATTATTGTCCAGTCGGCAATAACTCCAATAGGTACCTACCCACTATCCCCTACGTCCGCCATTCGCCGCAAAGTTTCTGGCAATATGCCGGTAGATGGCACTATCGATTTCCCACCCATGAAATATTGCTCGTGAATCAAATTTGTGTCCAGTAGAGGGGAATCAAAAATGACGATAGATTCCTCGCGCTGAAAGTTATTTTCACGCATCGACGAAGTATTTGCCCGCCGATTTAACAAAGCGTTTAGCTTTGTTGCGCCCAGACGAGGATTTGAAAGGAGGATGAAAAGAGATTGTGTTGTGTCGGATAAAGGACGTAGCGCGATGATTTTTTCCTTTCAGCCCTTATACAATTGCGAGAAAAATGTTTCGAATGTGTACAGATGGCGTGACTGTGGAAGATGAATGGAAAGGCGTTTATAATTGCCATCCTTTATGGAATTTTTCCGCTCGATCAACGTCGCCCAACAACTAACAATGCCGCAATTATAAATATTATTTTCTTTTCTTTTCCAGGAGAAATTATTAAAATATTAGAGACGAAAGTTTTGGTGATGTATTGCCAAAGTGGTTGAATTATTAACACGATAATTAAATTAATGGTGTTTCATAAACAGTATCATTATTTACTGACATGTTTTATTATTGAATCACTTTATAATATGTCTCGCAGAAGATGTAAAAAGTTTATTACACAAAAGTGAAAAATACAGTAGAATTTGTGTACCGCAGTATTTTTTTTTTATTCCTTAAAAAAAACTCTATGCCAGACTTATGTCATCTTTTGGGATTCTGTATGGAGGGTCTTTTTAGAGAAAGGAAGGAGAGAAAGTATTTTTTTTAATTTTTTTATTTACATTAATTCCACATAGGAGGCCCTGAGGAATATAATTTCCTTCACGGCCTATGTCATCTGAGATGCTGTGTGGAGGGTCTTTTTGAGGAGAGGAAGGAATGAACATTGGTCTTGAAGAGACCCATGTCGTAGGAAGGAGGAAACACAGAGGCCGGCAAATCATTCCACAGCCAAGCTATTGAACACAAGAACGAGTCGAAGAAACATCCCGTTCTCATGTGACAAATGTCAACCGTGTACAAATGTTGTGCACGCGTTTGGCGTGTTTCCCGACTATGCACCGGTGCCGAAGGGATCAATGACGCTAGTTCCTCGGAGCATCTACCATTGAAACACTGGTAGAACAACGATAGCATTCCCACCCGACGCCGGTGCTCTAAAGATTGCAATCCGTCTGTTAAGATGATAGAATCTATCAAACTGTATGAAGAGGAAAAAGGTATGATGGGTGGTAGGAATCTGGAGGTCATGTATCCAGGAGTGACGGAAGTCTGAATTCCTCTTCCCACTTCGGTGCAAGGCGATGGGTCGAGAGGGTCCGGCTGGAGAGGTCTAGGTTATCTCTAACAACCAGTCTCTCCTGATCTGGAAAACGCATTTGTCCCCAAGATATAGAAAAACTTCAACCTATTAACCCGGGCAACCGACCAAGTCAGCAAACGTAGTGAACGCAGGAGGTAGGATGTAGGTTATCTAATAAATGGTTCCCGGGGCGGCGCTACCCATACCCGCCTCCCAAATAATATAATATGTATAATAATAAAACATTACAAAACAACAACCTCTAACAACATTGTTCTGAATGATATATATAGTATTCAAAAAACGTTTCCAGGGACAGCGTTATTCCGTGTGAACAGTTACTGAAATAAAGATAGATACCTATGCGTGACGTAATCATATCAGTGAGTTAACTTTTGTAGTCTTCGTTCGATTAAATAAATATGTTTGTGGATATAACTATCCTTTATTATTTAACTAGCAGACCCGGAAACACGTTGCTGTGGCTAACGAAACACAACGCCACGCCTTTACCCAACCTTTATAACCAACGCCATCTGTTAAATCAAATCCTCAACGCCCGCTTGCCAGACCTTATTTATATATTTCAACCAATTTACACAAAACCTTGACAAATTATGTACCTAAAAACCTTCCTCATGAATCACTCTATCTATTGGTGAAAGCCGCATGAAAATTCGTTACGTAGTTTAAAAGAACTGAGCGCACAGACAGCGGAAGTGACTTTATTTTATACAATGTAAAGATTAATATAAAAATTAAAAACACTGAATACAATTTCAAAGGGAAACTAACAAGTAGTGAAAATGACAAGCAAGTGCTTGGATTAATCGACAAGATAGAGTAATTTGTAGGAGATGATGTGGCCTTTATATGGTCCATCCAGAAGAGTTGTAACGTGTGCGCCTGTCTGCGTCAACATGTTATTAGGTCTTTCTGATAAATAAATATAATCATAATGGTTCGATACACGTAGACAGGCAGTGGCTGAGTGCTGTATGCAAGTACATGTGGTTTATTTGTTTTGATAATTATTCTTCTTTCATTATTATTCTATATAATCGGGATCGTTTTGGTATGTAATTTCTGTATATCGTCGGCCTAGTGGCAAAGTCCACTAAGTCACGTTTTTTTCATGAAATGACTTAAGTATGAGGTCTTATGTAAAAAATTGTCCTCTTTCGACTGGCATACTCCATTAAGTCGTATATTTAATCGTTTTCGATTTAGAAGTTTTTTTAAATTTACCATAAGTCATATATCCAATATTATTT
Source organism: Limnephilus lunatus (assembly GCA_917563855.2). Lineage (NCBI taxonomy): Eukaryota > Metazoa > Arthropoda > Insecta > Trichoptera > Limnephilidae > Limnephilus > Limnephilus lunatus. Next base: position 12,849,524 of record OU830601.1, on the reverse strand, counting down.
ACAAGCAAAACACATTAAGTCAAACATTATACTTTAAATTTCAATAATACATCAATTAAGACCGTTAAAACGCAAACAAAATCCACTAAGTCAGCTTTAAAATATTTAAAACACAAGCAAAATACACTAAGTCAGCTTTAAATAATCTAAAAGGCATTTCGCGGCATTAATTTTAACAATTTACCTGTAATCTTAACAAGCAAAGTACACTAAGACATCATTGACTGGTAAAACCCACTAAGTCCGGCTCATTTTTTTGTAAATCTTTGATTATAGGTTGCTGTTATTGCTTTTAACTAATATTTTGTATTGATAAGGTACTTAAGGGTTCATTGTAAATTATAAAATTTAAAAAAATACATATTTTGGAGATATTCATCCACTTATAACCTTTCCAAAATTGCTAAATATTGAAATGCGATTATCTCAGGATTGTGTTTTAGTGACTTAGTGGACTTTGCCAGTAGGCCGATGATATCATCTAGGTGTAATGATTCTAAGCTGTATGCAGGTGTTGTCCATAGTTTAGAAAAGATGAAGGGCGGATTATAATGGACGTGCTGTATTATCTTCTTGGTGGTGAGAGTGACCTCGGGTGGTTAACAAGTGTGATGGTTTTACTCATTAAATTAGTTCCATGATTTTTTTAAATATTAACTTCATCCTGCAGGTCCTGAGAAAAAGAATTCACTCAGGGTCAATATCATATTTGAGCTTGCTGTGTAGAAAGTCTTTTCAAGAAAGAATGGAAAGGAAATTCTGGGTTTCAGTGTATCCATGAGTGACGGACGTATTTATCCATCCCTCCTTTTGCGGTGCAAGAGAGAGTGCGGCTGGAAAGGTCAGAGTCTCCCTCGAAGGGTCTCTTCCGATTCGGCTCGCTAAACTGCGTGACGTGGGCAGAAGCATCTGCCACCAAGACCTGACAAACCTCACTCACATGAACCACGATTCTTTAATGGTTATGGCTTACACCCACATTATAATTTAAAAAAAACAATGACATGTAGGCATTTTTCTTACTCATGGGCATAATATAAATTCTAACTAACTAAGTGTGATGGCTGTCCTATTTAGGCTGCGCCAATGTGATGACCGTGGCCGGTTATCCCATAATAATCTCGACTCCCTTTGATGGATCCAGATTCCTCTGTATATGATGATCTCAGTACAGGGTGTTACAACAATAAGAAGACGTAGGTAGTCTCGTGATGTTTATTCCGGGATAAGGTACAATGTTATTCTAAGGAAGTCTGGTGGTAAGAGGACGAATGGACAACAATCACACCCTTTTATATGTTCCTCATGTTGTCTCACTCATACACGCAAGTCTCTTTCATACCGCAAGACATACGTTCACCAACTGACAAAAACAACTCGGTCGTGGCCAGGGTTTCCAGGTGTTCGGTATTTTACCGAACCGTTCGGTATTTTAGCACCGTGTTCGGTGTTCGGTATGACAAAAATACAGAAGTATGGGCGGTTTGGTATGTTTTTTCAGAATTTTCTCCCTAATAAATGATTCAACTGTCAGATTTGACGCAATCGGAAACCGATTTTGCCTGGCATCCCTAGGGAAATTCACCTCGAATTATTTTTTTTTTCATTGTTCGGTATATTTTTGGAAAAAACCTGGCAACCCTGGTCGTGGCACACACTCTTTGCCTCATCCACATTCATACATTGTCTCATACATTCTCTTCTATTATTCTGACTCTTGACATGGCCCGTCTCAAGTATCTGATTCACTTGATTGTGTCATGTCTTCCTCAGGCGTCCCAGACTTCTTCTACCATTCACATTTGCGTCATAAATTGTTCTTAAACTTATATAGATTCTCTGTTTAATATTTCAAATTCACCAAACGTAATAACTGTAAAACAATAAATTTTACATAACTTAGGCGTACTCATCTTCAAATTCTATAATAATTTATTACCTTAGAGGAAAATGAGCATGTCACATTTATTTAGTTTTAATTTTTTGTCACATGAGAACGGGTAACTTGAACAACATGATAGTGTGTTTAACAGCTATTAACTCCGATAATTCATTCCACAGTTCGGCTGTGGAATGAATTATTGGATTCTCGTATTTTCTCTCTCTCTTAAGGGTTTCTTAAGAGCGTACAACCAGAGAACACCAGAAATATGTCATTTTTAAATCTGTGTTTAGACGTGTTGCCTCTTTTCCAAAAAATATATAGATTAATTTCGAAAGATTGTTCTTTATCTAGTAAACGTATGTTTTAAATTTTGAGAAAAAATGTTTATTTTTAGTATAATAAGGTTATACCATACATAGGTCGTTGGCAGATTTGTTAAATTAAAAAAAAAATTATATTATACAACACCCATTTCAAATCATATAATTATGCATTAAAATTTATTTGTTTTATTTTATTTAGTAAGAAATTATACATTTATATACCTTACTTAAGAAATTTTTTTACTGCCCAACTAGGAGGATTCCTGTTTTAGGACAGTCAAATTAGGATGAGTATTAACATACGGAACATGGCCTGTAAATAATATAAAAAAACAAAACAAAAATAAAAGATTAAAACAATGTGACTGTTCTTTGTTTAGCAAAGTTTTTAAAAAATAATATTAATTACTTAGGTAGGTACCTAATTACAGAGGATTCAAACATATAGATATAGAACAAACGTGTAAGCATTGCATATCGTAGTCCTACACAGATTGGTTGTATAAAATAAGAAAAAAAGAGTAGAGAAATAATTTAAAAAAAAAAGTATAATATTAAAATAATAATAAAAATAATAGGTATAATGTGTACTTTCAACTGGTGTTGCACTGCATAAACCTATTAACATATTTTGTATAAATATAAATAACAAAGAGAAGAAATAGAATAAAATAAAATATGAAATTAAACATAAAAAGGTAGGTACATATATACCCATACTGATAAAGATTAGAAAATTAAGGTATCTTTTACATATTTTTTTTTTGAGTGTTTGTTGTTGTTTTTGGTTTGTGTTTGATTTAATTTTTTGTGTAGTAAAAGTTTACTCTCCTTTCTACCTATTTGATGAAACCAGTTAGTGGCCAATTTACGAACAACACCTGTGTTTTCCTTTTTCCAAACATCAGGCATTAAGTTGTATAGTTTTGGACCTAAGAATGAGAAGTATCTTTGAGCGAGAGATGTTTTAGTTGTGAGTGGTACAATTGGATTTCTTCGTGAGTGGCGGGTGTCGTGAAAGTGGTTAATAGATGGGTAGAGGTGTCGTTGTTGATGGGTGTTTAAAATTATTTTTCTCGTGTACAGTTGTCTAATATCCAGAACTCGGAACTCCTCAAATAGTGGATCGCTGTGATATCTAAATGGTTTTTTGAGAATTACCCTTAGCAGAGATTTTTGAGCTTTCGCTAATTTGTCCAAAACAGTTTTTGCACAGCCAACCCCAACCTAAGGATGCATAGTCTAGAAGTGACCCACACATAGCATCATAGATGAATTTCAATTCATTTTTACGTAAGATATTTCTGATTGTCATAAACATGTACGTGAGCTTTCTAACCTTTGTGGCAACTAGATCTATGTGTCCGTCCCATCTAAGATATTTGGCCAATATAACACCAAGGTATTTTATACTGTGTACGCATTCTAATTTATAGCAATTACAGGTAGTTGAGTCAGTGCATTTGTATATAAAAATTTTATATGCTTCCTTGGGTTGGCCCGCTTCTGTCGCACTAAATCGTATAAATTTGGTTTTTTTCCGAATTGAGTGTCAACAGATTACGGTCCAACCAAAGTTTAAGCAGTTTTATTTCATCTTCTGCTTTGCAGTGTGCATCGTTACATTTTCTTCCTTCAAATATTAAGACAGTATCATCTGCAAATTTAATAATGTGATTGGAAAAATTGCTGTTACATAGATCATTGATATAAATACTGAACAAAATAGGTCCTAAGGTACTCCCTTGGGGTACACCAAATTCTACAAGGGCCGGATCGCTAACAGTATCATTAATTTTAACTTTTTGGTATTTGTTAGTTAATTAACAACACATCCATTTGTAAAGCTGTCCCTGAATACCTATACCCTTTAGTTTTTTAAAAAGTATTTTAAAAAATTATTTATGCGAGATGGTATCAAAAGCTTTGGCAAGATCTAAAAAGAGAGTAATGGATTTATTACCCCGGTTAATATTATTGGAAATAATATCCGCCAGCTTAGCAATAGCATTTTCTGTTCCTAGATCTAGTCGAAAGCCGAACGGTTATTAGATATGATTTTATGCCTTTCTAGATAGAGGGTGAGACGATTTTTTACAATTTTCTCGATAATTTTTGAGAATGAGTTGGGTAGAGATATTGGCCGATAATTATCCGATTTGTTCCCATTTTTATAAATCAACATAACAACTGATTGTTTTAGGTGGTTTTGGAATGCGCCTGTCTTGAAACTAAGATTACAAATGTATGCAATAGGACTCGCTATAAGTGGTTTCAATACTTTCAGCAGATTTGAGGAAATTTTGTCTGGCCCACAGGCATTTGAAGACTTAAAATATATTATATAAAACTTAAATAAATCAATACATTATCTGGTAAACGTATGTTTCAGAATTTTAATTTTAGTTTAAATAAAATCATTAAAAAATATATACGTACATGTGTTTTCACAGACTAATATATTTCAGATTTTTTTACATTCTTATTTTGCTTAGACATTATTGACAAATTATAAATACTTAGGATCAAAAAATAATTACAAAAAGTACATAATTTCAAAAGTTTTATCAACACGCCTTTCAGCATTTTTGATATATATAATAAAATCGATATTGAGTTGTAATTTTAAAAATCTGGTTCGGAGAGTAAATAATCTTTCTCATTGGAACCGCCCTGTACGATCGTAAGAATACCTTTCGACGAAACGTGGATTTTCGGCCGCTGGCTCATTAAACGCTCTTAAGGACTTAGTTTTACTCCTTCCATTCCTCAAAAAAGAATCCGCAGCATCCCTAAAGATCGCGTTAATGATGGGATTTAAGGTAAATAATTTCCCTAGGGGCTTTCTGTGAATATAAAACCACGTATAAACTACTAACTGCCGTGTATTCTGATCACAATTCTCAACTAGTTCCTACCGCCAGCATAATATTTATTCGCACCATTTGAAGGACCATCGCATAAAGCAGAAACATAAAAAAGAACACTGCGTTAAATTTTCAAAACACGACATTTCAAATTCGAACCTTACTTTTAGTACGAAGGTTGTTGGAGCATTTTATGTGATTAAGTTCATCCTTGTAAAAACCGTCCCGGGAAAAAATATATCCGTTTCGAATCAAATTTATTTCTTTATTTTCCGTTTTATGTTCCGGTCCATATATTATGTGTATACGAAATGTACCTATTTTTGTAGCTATCATAAATTTAACGAGCCATGACACTCATGGCAGATTTCTGTAATATAACAAGGTTTTGAAGCGACTGAAATTTGAAGATATCAAACATCTGAAATTTCATAAAAACGTAATATGTTTTGAAATCACATTACGTTTTGATATCCATTCTTGACTTTTCTACTTGCCATAATAAGATTTGTTACTTTTTCATGTCTTCACAACACGCTGAAAATTTCTCAATACTATTTATATCGCACATCCCATAGAAAAGGGTTATTAGTCAAAATTTTATACTTCTTCAAACTCTGCAAAATTACTTTGTGGCATCATTAATTATGTAATGAATAATAGATCACTTTGTTTAAACCACTATATTACAAAAAATGTGTATGTTAATTGAAAGAAAATAAATGACAAACAAGTTTAGACAAATTAGAATAAATTAGAACAAAGACAAAAAATATTAAAAAGTTACTTATTAATTAATATTAATCCCGACTCCCGACGAAGATAACATTGTTATCGAAACATTATTGTTTATAATATAGTGGTTTAAACAAAGTGATCTATTATTCATTACAAAATTTTATATTCTATTTATATTTACTACAGTAATAAAAGTAAAGATTAAATTTAATTTAATTATGTGAATTATAGAGAACTTCCTTACTGAGTTTTAAAATATAAATCCTCAATTAACTATTGTTTAATTCAGGAAAATATGAAATTTATTGTTGTTATACGGCCATTGGGGTTTTTACATAAATTATAAAATAATATTTAAGTTATCGAGGATTACACGTATATAGAATTTATACCAAAAGTTATAAAAGTGAACAATTTTAAGAATATACAAGTAGTTTTTGAAGAATATAGCATAAAACCGTGAATTATTTTAAAGAATATAATATTTGACAATTACATAGAACAAAATATAATAAAAAACATTACAATAACGTCAAATATTATTATGCCCACGTTACAATAATTTGTAGGATTCTACAAAGTGTTGGTTTAAAATGCATTATCTAACACACTATATAAAGAGGAAAGATTTGTTTGTTTGTTTGTTTGTGTGTTTGTTTGCATCGAATAGGCTCCGAAACTACTGAACCGATTTGAAAAATTCTTTCACTTTTGGGAAGCTACACTATCCCCGGGTGACATAGGCTATATTATATTTTCAAAAAAATTAGGGATCCTTACTAAAACTTCAATTATGTAACCCAGGGTGTAAAAAAATTACCTAAAATATTCTTTAAATCGCGTGCGCTGCGAAAACTATTGATGATAGAATAAAATAATGTACCACGACTTTATAGAAAACATCATTATTTACAAAAAAGTTTGCGACAGCATATGTCTAACTATTATCGTTATGCCACAATAAGTATTCGTTTATTTTAAAAATTTAATTTAAATGCCGCCGATTTAAAAGGCTCTTTATTTGTATCTTGGTTTTAATCCTTATCAAAATAAATTACTTCATATTCAAGACAGCTTCAATACCTTTATTTAACTTTTTGAATTTTTCAATTCGGATATTTAATTAGAAAGATATCACAAGTTTAAAATTGTTAGTATTAGAAAAAAGTTTCGGCTACGGGCCGGGCGGGAGAGGAGTCAAGAAATGCAGTGCCAGGGGGGTTGGCGGGACGGGAGAGCGGGAGAGCGGTGGTGGGGAAGATGGAAGTGGAACGCTGGAGGGGAACGCACGGGAAAGGACATGTGAGGAGTAACATTTTATTTATTTGAATATGGCATATATTATAAAAGAAAGTACAAAAAAACGTGCAGCTCGCAAAAACTCAGAAACGAGTCCCGTTTCGATCAAGGGAGTTATATGGTGTGGTAGATCTCTATCCCCTCTAGGGAATAAGGGTATCCGTTTTTACCTAAAGGGCGTGCTTTTAAAGATATAAGGGCTGAAAGTTTCGCCCTCTTGAAATTTCTAGAACAGTCTTCCGGAAAGTTCTAGAAGGTTCCATAGAGCTGTAGAAAGTTGAGGAAGGAGTGGCGGAGTATGTCGTGGAATGATCAGGAATAGGAAATCGAGAACATCATTGTGGAACATTTCAGAACACTCTCGAATTGTCCTGAGCGAAGCCGGGTAACCCAGCTAGTAGATTATAAAGGGAATCAGCGAATATATAACCACCAAACTTGTTGCCTAAATCATGCATCCTATTAGTAACTGAGTGTGATTGGTTGGTTGTGTACATATGTGTTGGAAAAGAATGTTTTATTTTAGAATGATATGTCGGAACATAAATAAATAAAATAATGTCCTGCTTTTAACCCCCGACCAACGCAAGGAGTGGTTTTATAATAAGTTTGACTTTCTGTGTGTCTGTCTATGGCATCGTAGCTCCTAAACGAATGGACCGATTGTAATGCGTTTTTTTGTTTGTTTGAAAGCTGACGTGATCGAGATTGTTCTTAGCTACAATTCATGAAAAAAAATTAAGGCGTTCAAGGTCATCAGCTCTTTGTTTGACCAAGTTTTTTTGTGCCACTTGTAAAATTTGATAAATGGTGGTTACGCATTCTACGAATTTAGCTGACTATATCATGGGTACCTCCACCCCAGAAAAAAATAATGTTAGAAAAAATTGTTACATAAGTTTAACCAATATACTGTTTTGTTCCAATAATATAAAGTAAATAAAAAAAGCAATTTTTCTCCAGTAAATGATTATCATTTGTTCCAAGGAAATTCTGTAAATATTTGTAGAAATCCGTAAGATTTTTTAACGTTGGTTCCACACAGCAGGGGCGTGCACTCCATATAGGCACATAAGTACTGCCTACCCTGCCGTTTTTGTAAAACATAAGCATGTAAATAATATTATAATTTATTAAATTATTGCTAAAAATAAACACACTATCAAAAATAAGCGCGAAAAAGCTGAGAAACCGAAACTACGCAAGGGCCACATCAAACCGCATACTACAAATGCGGCATAAACTGTAACTAGAAACTACACGCGCGCCCTCCGACTGCCTTACTAAAATGCGGTCTAAGCAGAAATTATTTCTGACTAGAGCTAACTTCATACAAGACATAATTCAATGTTTACGAAATGCACAAAGCATAGAGTAGAACTGTCATTTTGAATTAGCTTCTTTGAGGTTTTTTTTGTTAGTATTAAGCAGTGCTTTCTAGAACAAAATTAGCAAATGGCAATCGGTGACGACAAAAAAAACATCTGTTGTTATGTAGGTACTTCTATCAAATAGTTTTCTTTCATAAATGCTAATTGTCGGTTCAAAAACGTTTGTCGTCCTTTAATTCTGAAATCATCTGATAAAATATGGAAATGTTACCCTGTGAAACAAGTTGTATTTTCCTACTGCCTACCCTGATCAAAAACTCTGTGCACGCCCCTGCCACACAGGTATGCCAAAGGAAAAAAATTGCCTTCAGGGCCTTTGTCATCTTTGAGGAAGATGTGTGGAGGGTCTTTTTAGGAAAGGAAGGAGAGGAAGTTCTGGGAAGGAAAAGGATATTAGGTGGGTAGGATCGAAGGATCAGTGTGTCGAGGAGTGACGGACGTATGAATCCATCCCTCCCATTGCCGTCTGAGAACGGCTGTATAAGTTAAAGGATCTCCCTCAACCATTATCTTCCGATCTGGCCTGCCATGTAGCTGGTGGACAGACGTATCCGCCCTCAAGACCCGGACAAACCTCACCCCATGAAACCGTGCTAAGTCACCAAACGTAGCGAACCACTTGAGGTTACCTATGGCAGAGGTGTTGGTTATCCAATAAGTGGTTCCCGGGGCGGAGGTATCCACACTCTCGCAAAATAAAAGCAAGAAACGGCTTATACCCATTGAATAGATTATATGCCTTAGAAATGCCTTCCATGTAGATTTGATTGGAATCCAATGTCCTTATTGGCTTAGTACCTATTGGTTCTAACCCATTTTAGTCTAAGATCCGAACTAGAAACGACCTTCACCCAACTGTTTAATGGATGAAAAGTATTTTGTTTTCAAAAAATTCCAGGACTATGACTAATTAAAAAAAAATATTATTTGAAAGAGAGCGCGTATGCTATTTATTCATGCAACAGAGAAGAATAGCGATACATTAGTAAATACTTTAATTAACTACTCCAAAATAATGCTCAGTATCGCTATCCTTCTCTGTTGCACGAATAAATAGCATACGCGCTCTCTTTCAATTAATATTTTTAAAATTAATCATAGTCTTGCCAGGAATTTTTTAGACAACCCACTCGAAATATATTTTCTGATATATTAAATTTGATATAAAATACTTTTCATCCAATAAACATATGGGTGAAGGTCGTTTCTACTTCGGATCTTAGACTAGTATAAAAATTTCAATGATGTTGAAACACAGTTCTGTACTTGAAATTTAGGATATCGTAGCACGTAGCGTTTCCTGTGTTCTTCTTTATTCAATGCTTGTATCTACGTTATTTTTCCCCAGTTCTTAAATTTCATCTTCACATCAATATTTTCATAAATTATAGAAACGCTTTTATTGCTGCAAATGTTTGCAGGCATAGTAGACATTTTCCAGAATAGTACGTACAAGTTTTACGATGTCATTTTAGGAACGAGTCAAAAAAATGTTACTGTTTCACCGTTCCGCCGGAGCGTTTTCGACTATAAATGGACGAAATTTTCATATTTACGATGCGAAATGAAAAAAAAATTATACTGAACACGTTTTATGGGAGAATATATTACCTAATCGTACAAGGTAATCTTTTTTAAGGCGCAATAATTTTTATGTTTCTATGCTTCATAAATTCTAGGAATTTTCGAAATTAACCCTTTGAATAAATCGTATCAATAAAATTTGCTCAGATATTTTTATTACACTTAAAGTACTTTTTATGGAAAACTATTTTTATTCTCCGGCTTCTCTGCCATTTCGTCAACGTTACTGGGTTTTAGCCGATGTGATGATGTGATGTGATTTGTAGAATTGGGATACGACCACAACATAATACTTTTGAACGGTCAGTGATTGAGTTGGCATCGCGTTTGGGTTCCAGCCAGGCGTCCCGTGTTCGATTCCTGGCTAAATCCTCCATCATGACACAAGCAACATTTTCCGTGGTGGTAGTAGTAGATTTTCAAATATTGTCGGGTTTAACTTCTTAACCCGGAATTTTTTGTCTTTCTTTGAAAAAAAAAGAAAAAGAAATACTCCTAAGTCTTAAACAGGCCAATGAAATTGATTTTTCTGTCGAAGGAAGAATTTCGGTAAGTAAACTTAAAAATATTTATGTAAATTTATTTATTATCTATCCTACGAGAAGACGCGGAGACTTTAGGCTTCCCAAAACTAAACTTTCGTGTACAAAGGGCAAAGACTTTCTGACAGCCTGCCAAATGCCGTAAAGCTTAGCATTTTTCGTAGCCTCAAGTCTTAGCACTTTTCGTAGAATATGTGCATTATGTGTAAAAAATATTTATTGATTTGTAAAATTATTTTTTCACATAGTTATCTGTTTTTCTTAAAATGTATTTTTGCATAGTTATCTTTCTTTCTAAAAATGTATTTGTAAAAATTTAACTGTATCTGTAGATTGTATTTTTTAATATTTTCTTAGTAAATGTATGAAAATAAATTGCGTACATCTAAATATATATTCAAAAACAAACAAACCACCTATTTATTTTACTGATCTTAAGATTCTTAGGTCACATCTTACACCAGCGAGGAAAGAGTGTAAAAGTCAATGCTTGAATCGCTACCTGGTACTTGGCTACAACATCCTAATTCCAATAAACTTCCCCCCACTCTTACCCCTCCCCCTACCTCTACCACCCCTCAAATGTGATACATAGTTATTTTTTAAGTTCAGTATTGATTTATTCTTGAAGAAGCGAAGATTGTTCACGAAACACGTGGGTTGTTTATATAAAAATTAAGTGATGTAATCATAGTTATTTGTTTGTTTTATAAAATAAATTATGCTGTCACAAACCGGTTAGAAGATTTTTTCAATTAGAAAATTAATATTATATTTATGTGTAGAAAATGATTTTATATAAATCAGTTGATTTGGACCAGCAGGGGTCCATGTCAATGAAAAAAATGGGGGTACATGAGATGTAAATGGGGAATCACGAGCGTGGATCCCATTTAGGCATGCTGTCACCAAAATTTTGGCTTTCCGGAAATTTGATTGATATTTATACCCGAATTTCACAAAATAAAGTAAAACATGAATTTTCTCGTTGTTATTTTTGACATCAATCGATACGGCCCGCACGAATTTGGATCTTGAAATGACCCTTAGTGCATGGGCACAAGAACCATGCACTGGACACAACCCATTTCGTATCAGTCACGCCCCGGCCATAGCGGGAAATAGACGTGTGGCTCCGCGCTGCCTGCTTTCGTGAAATCAATTTTAAATTTCCGCTTTATTACAATAAACAATGTGTAAAAAAGGAATTGATGTTTTTTACAGGCCTTTACGAAATCAACCTGTAATTTTTTTTTCTCAAATACTCCTACCATAAAGGGCGTGAAATCCGATTTCGATTTTTTCCTGGACAATAACCTTAAAGTTATTGTGAAGGTGTGCAAGAATTTTTTGTTATTATTATTTTGACAGCTCTTTCGGCTTACAAGGCTATTTTCAAGGACAGTTTAAAAAATTTCTTGTAAGCCGAAAAAGCTGTCAAAATAATAATAACAAAAAATTCTTGCACACCTACACAATAACTTTAAGGTATAGTCCAGGAAAAAATCGAAATCGGATTTCACGCCCTTTATGGGAGGAATATTTGAGAAAAAAAATTTACAGGTTGATTTCGTATAGGCCTGTAAAAAACATTAATTCGTTTTTTACACATTGTTATCGTAAGAAAATTGTAGAACTTAATAAATAACATTATTAAATTTGATTTACACTTATTTTTAGACTTACGGTATTAAATATTTTGTTTGTATGAATGCACTATATAACAATACATGGTTACCAAATAAAATTATGAACTTTTATGTACAAAATTTAGAAAAAAAATTATATCTACTTTCATGGTTTTGGCAGACCTGTTCATTTAAACAGATATTTTCTATCGCAGCAACATCTTTTAAAATCGTTTTTTCTTCTCGTACTTGAACCTATTATGTAATTTCGTTTTTTGTCTTCAGTGAGTAAAGAGGATGTATTCACATATGACTCAAATCAGATTGGAACGCAAAAGTACTTGAGATGTATGAAAAAATGCGTTCTCTCCTCTGTTTGGACCATTTCCAAATTTCCCGCTTGGCTTGCTACCACCACGGGCCATTTAATCCTCTCATTGTGATCATAAAATCTATCTTTATGTTCGGTTATAGCGTTATTTTGCGTTACGTCCTGTTTTTTGGCTGCGATACACTGCTACCAGGCAGTTGGTGACATCTCAAATTTGGAACTTTTTCAAAACCACTTTGGTATTTCACTCAGCGGTGCATAATTTCGCAATGAATTGGCAGGTGTGCCAGTTAAAAGCTTTGTGATCATGTTCACACCACGCACTGTGGAATGGCCCGGGACCGTTTCATAAATCGAAAAACTGTATTTTGTTTTCAGATATACCTATAGCGATTTTAATTAGATTAATAATCGACAAATTTTTCTCGATTGAAATTTTTTTTAAGCGAAACTTCTTTAGCCTCGATGGAATTTGGAATTTGGGTGAAACGGAAATGACACATCACAGCACCTTCGAAGCATAAAACTGCGCTCATCACCGCTTCGATTATACTGGTTGAGATATTTTTTTTTATTTATTTATTTTACACACTTTACAAATGTAAGACAAAAAAGTACAGATAAACTACTTTTTAACAGTTTGTTTAACGGGTTTTATTAAAGATCTTATTATAGTGAGACAATAGTTACATTTTTACAATTATATAAAATAAAAATTTAAAAATTTACAGAAATACAGAGAAAAGAAAAATTATGAAAACATAAATAACAATTTTAAAATCCTTAGAATAATATGACATTGTAAGCTAATACAAATTAATTCTTTCAGTAAGCCAAGCCTTCAGTAAATTCACCAATTGTTTGTTTTGGGCACAGTTTTAAATTTCAGCAGGTAACATATTTAAACAACTGGGAATCATATAATTTAACGTTCTTTTTCCATATTTATTTGTATGCTTAGGTACAATTAGTCCTTCATTAAAGTTAAAACAAGTATTATGGTTGCGTTCCAGCCTGTTTAAATATAAAGGGTTATTTATGTGCTGAAATATAATTTTGTACCACAGAATTAATCTCACTGAAAGAATTTTGAGACTCTGATAAAAGTATGGAATATTATGCCTTTCTTTGTATAGTTGTATACATTCTTTTTAGCTTATAATTTAACCAATGAATTTTGCACTGATTGAACATGGTCGATATTTGTTTTACAGGAAAATCCCCAAGCTGTTATTCCATACCTTATAACAGATTCAGCTAGAGATAAATAAATTATTCGAAGTGTGCAGATATTAACATTTTTTTTGTTTATACAACCTGCAAACAATTGATCTTAGTCATGCACAAACTTTGTTTATTTTTGTATATTCCACTTAAAAAAGCAATCAATAATTACACCTAAATAAACATATTATTTAACTAGTTCCATATTTTCACATGTACACATTGCAGCAATACCACCGTTTAAGCAATCTGATGTTTCATATCATATCATAAGCTTTAACTTTAGGGCGCACAGTTTACACCCGCGCCGTGCAAGCGGGTTCCCCACAGAGCATCGACCATCCCATGTATGTGTCTTTATTTCAGGTGTAATATTATATACCTAACTTAACGTTAGGGAATCTTATGTGTAACAATTTAGTTTTTATGGCATTCATGATTAAGCCAGAGTCATGAGACCATTTCAAGAGTTCAATGGAGTCTGTTATAAAACGTTTATACAAGTTTGCAAATCACTGCTAGAAATCACTAAATATATACATATACAAGGTGCTTTACATATCTAAAAATGAATTTAATTAAATATACATTTATAATATACAGAATTGGACCTCATATGGAAACTTGAGGAACGCTGGCAAAAAACTTATTTTTTACAGAGTTTTAATTTGACTCATCGGTTATTAAAGTAATTTTCAAAAAGTTTTCCAAATTCATAATTATGATTACAGAAAAGAGCAATTCACTAAATAAAAAACAATCAACAACCACTAACACATCAAGCCAATTTACAATCAAGACATCCACACCCATAATACTCGAAATAGAAATAAAATCCGCATACCTCAAACACACACTACAAAATATGGGATAAAATCTCTGAACTATGTTGCCAATACACTATATAATTAGCTTCCAGATATGGACAAGGGAATCCAGCAAAATAAATAAAAAATTCAGATTAATGCTTTAAAAGAATATTTTTTAAGTAGGTTTAAAGATGAAACTATGTAATTTGCTTGTCGTGTTCAATTGTCCTGTTTCCTTTTCTCTTATTTTATTTTCCATTTAGTTGTAAGCGTCCATATTTTTATAACCTTGTTCCTTTTTTCATTAATTAATTTCTATTGTTAGTTGTTCTACTCAACCTAAATCTAAATTCCTATAAAACTATTACTATTTCCTCCTACCCATGAATTGTATGTTCCTCCTGTCCTAAAATGAGTTCTGAACTCATCGGGATTGCTCTACCAAGAAATAAAAACAAAAACAAAAACAAAAAATTAAAAAAATATGTATGAAATACAAAGATTATTTAGTTTTTATCAGGACATCAAATTATTTTTTTTTACTAGATGTTTCCCGGCATACGTTGCAATGCCATATTCAAAGAAATAAATTGGTTCTCACTGCATGTCCTTTCCCGTGCGTCCCCGTTACCTCCTGCGTCTCATACCCTCCCGCGTTGCCCTTCCACCTTCCCCGCCCACCCTCTCCCCTCTCAGGCTTCCTCATGCTTACTTTAAAAATAAGAAAAATTCACTAAATAAAAATATGAAATAGATTGTTTAATTTTTAAACAGCACATCAAATTTAATTTTTTTACTAGCTGTTTCCCGGAATGCGTTGCAATGCCATATTGAAAGAAATAAATTGTCTCTCCTTGCATGTACTTTCCCGTGCATCCCCGTTCCCCTCCCGCGTTCCATATATTCAGTCCCAGTACATTCAGTTTGCAAACAGCTCGCGTGCTACCTATTACAATTTTAAATTTTTTTTTTTCATTTTCATTACAAATATAAATTTTTGTATATTATAAGAACAATCAATCAATCTTGGTACCTAACATAGGTACCTATTTAAAATATC
This sequence comes from Limnephilus lunatus, assembly GCA_917563855.2. Taxonomy (NCBI): domain Eukaryota; kingdom Metazoa; phylum Arthropoda; class Insecta; order Trichoptera; family Limnephilidae; genus Limnephilus; species Limnephilus lunatus. The sequence continues at coordinate 12,833,843 of OU830601.1, read as the reverse complement.
TATAATTTTTAGAATCCGTAGACAATTCTTTTAGTACAAAAAAAAACAGCTGCCTGCTAAATTCAATTTCATCAAACGCGCGAACTGTCAAACGTGCGAAGTTAAAATAGTCGTTTAGTTTCCTGAAATTATTCAATTTTCTGCGCAATTTTCTTAATTTTTGTTTCCGTAAGAACCTTCTGTTAAGTATTAGAAAACTTTAAAAAAAGGTGAATGAAAAGGGTTAAGTCGTTCTGAAGTTATGGCGTGACGAATGGAAACGGGGATTTATTTTTATATATACATATATATAGATGATAAGAAACAAAGAAGTGACAGATTTATGAGACAATTATGAGCATTTGCAACCACTGTGCGACGCCCGCACAACGCGCAGAGCCGCTTCAAACTAACAAGTAATATTCTTGAATATTAGGACGGAAGGCCCAAATACACCATTATAGTCACAATTAAATTCATATAATTTGTTTGGTCCTTTTGATAGCTTAATGAAGAGGTATTTGCTAGTTTGGGCTCAGTGCGCTGTTCGGGCATCGCGCGGCGTGTGGTTGGAACCATTGAGCAATGATACTGTACACTGTACGACTTCTGACGCAGTAGATACTTCAATTTAGTGCTATTTGCAGAAGCATTGGGGAAAAGCCCACAATCCTTATTCCGTAGTAATAGTATTACGTACATAGGTTTCTACCTAATAACTCATGTGAATGTGTGTATATATCAATGTTTGAAAGTTTGTGGTTAGATGGTTTATTTTAAATCGACCAATCATTTAGGTGATTCTCTGATTTCTCTATAGATATACCAAACTACAATTCGGCGAATTTTCAAACATAAAAATAAAATTTGAAAGAAATATTCAAGTAGTGGAAAACACAAACAAAACAAAAATCAGAGTGTGCAATTCACACGCCGTAGAAGTTGAAACCTTCAAAACTAAAGTAGACAAGAGTGGGGAGACTATGAAGCACCGCACAAAGAGGAGACCGATTACACCCTCTCATTCTCTCGCAGGCTAAATATTATAGATGTTTGCGTTTTTCTCTTGTTAGAATTAGCTATTTTTCGTTTCATCGAGTTTCAAATGACAACGGTGGTAAAGAAGTTTTCACTTCAAAAATGTACTAATTTTAAAAAAAGTCGACAGGTACATTTTTAAACTTCGACGCCAAAGCTTTATAATGATGGTACCATAATATTGTTGTATTGTGTCTTTATATGCGCGAAAAAAGGCTTTAGCGGAACCGCGACGAACACATCAATAAAGTTATATTAATATTTTACTCCATATAATATTTGAGTTCAACTTTACCTAGTCGTAATCGACTCACTTTAGAGATTACTCCACTGTTTGAAGTAAAACTTCTTTACGCACGCTCGACACTTGGGGGTAAACTGGTGAATGCGTTACGAAAAGTGGTGATTGTTACGAAAAATGACATGCGAACGGTAATCGATGCGAACGGTGATCAATGTCATTAAAAAAGGAAACGGAGCATGTGCAACTTTTGCGCAGCGAAAAAAAGATGCATTAGTGTGTACTACTGTGCAAAATGCAACAAACCATATTGTCTGGAATGTCAATGTCAATGTCACCTCAATGTCATATTTTCTTTTATAATATAGTGAAGTTTACTTCAGTCATGTGGTCTAAAGTCTAAAGCACACTCGTTTTTTTAAATTATTATAATTTATTCTTTCCATGCCGTTCATTTTGTCCAGACTTATTGAAGAATATAATTTTCATCACTCGTCAAAGCTTAATAACGTAGGCATGGAAGCATTATTAACATTAACGAATACATATTATTTCTAAAAGACAAGAACTAAACCTTAAAAATAAATTCATTTAAATGTAAATAGGTTCTGAGACCCTCAATTTTTTACCCTCCAATAAACATGCCAGGTGAACCGTAAAAATAAGTTCAAAATACGGTATGAAAACGGTACTTATAAAAAATTTATCCACCTCGTCTGAAATAAGCAACATTTTTCATGTAAGCTCGAAAACAACTTTGACAGTCATACTCACATTAAGCTGCAACCTTCTCCCTCGAGGAAACTGTAGAATGTTTACTCTTTGGCAATTTTCATGTTCTACCGTGTTCAATTTAATCTCTCAAACGTAAATCGCAAACATGAAACATGTAGGTAAGTAAGACTTATGCCAGCGTGTCATGGATATTCAATTTGTAAAATGTTTATTTCACGATATAAGAAGCAAGCGCAGAGGGAGTGATAGCGTACATTTTTTGTTTAGTGCCTATTTTTTAGGTATGTTTTTCCTCTCAAATTGAGAGGATAAGGTAATTATCCTTATGTTCGATTTTACATCATTCTTTTCATTATAAAGAAATCATGATGACGTTTACTTTTAAAAACTTAGCCAGTTATTATGATAGGTTGATGCGAGGTTCGTAGAAAATTTAAGTGAAATACATTTTCTACGAACTTTGGGATTGATGCATAAATGAATCTAAAAGGTTTATGGTTTCCAAGGCAAGAATTTTATGAATTGTAAAATTTCTGTTGGGTTGTGAGTTGGGTTCTTAAAAAGGATCAGTAATAATTTGGATCTCAAGACAACGCGCCTTGTATACAATTCTATTGAATCACTGCATTTAAATTATTATGGTAGTGCCTTATTACAATCTAACGAAACCCAATATAATAACAAATATTATAATCAATAATTATCAGCCTGAAACACTCATCTACATTGAAAAAATCTTCCGAGAAAAGATACTGGCCGCCAACGGGAATTGAACCCGTGTCCCTGTGATTGCCGGTCAGCTGCTCTGACCACTGAGCTATGGCTGCTTATCTAATACCCGCCAAATAGTTCAATATATACTAGTGTTTCATTCGACAATTACTTATTATTACATTTTTCCAACTGAAAACAACCAACTTTATTTTTGTGAGAGAGGTATTGTTAAGTACTAAATCTCCCGCTAGGTGGCGTCGAGACTAATTATGTCTGCATTTATTGCTGAAATACTTTAACTTGTCAAATATTAATTATTATTTTTGATTGATAAACTAACGTTTAAACAAGATTTTTATGCATAGCACAAAGGGTAGATAACAAATATTATAATCAATAATTATCAGCCTGAAACACTCATCTACATTGAAAAAATCTTCCGAGAATAATAATTAATATTTGACAAGTTAAAGTATTTTAGCAATAAATGCAGACATAATTAGTCTCGACGCCACCTAGCGGGAGATTTAGTACTTAACAATACCTCTCTCACAAAAATTAAGTTGGTTGTTTTCAGTTGGAAAAATGTAATAATAAGTAATTGTCGAATGAAACACTAGTATATATTGAATTATTTGGCGGTTATTAGATAAGCCGCCATAGCTCAGTGGTCAGAACAGCTGACCGGCAATCAGAGGGGCACGGGTTCAATTCCCGTTGGCGGCCAGTATCTTTTCTCGGAAGATTTTTTCATGTAGATGAGTGTTTCAGGCTGATAATTATTGATTATAATATTTGTTATCTACCCTTTGCGCTATGCATAAAAATCTTGCTTAAACGTCAGTTTATCATTTAAAAATAATGATTAATATTAGACAAGTTAAAGTATTTCAGCAATAAATGCAGACATAATTAGTCTCGACGCCACCTAGCGGGAGATTTAGTAATTAACAATACCTCTCTCACAAAAATTAAGTTGGTTGTTTTCAGTTGGAAAAATGTAATAATAAGTAATTGTCGAATGAAACACTAGTATATATTGAATTATTTGGCGGTTATTAGATAAGCCGCCATAGCTCAGTGGTCAGAACAGCTGACCGGCAATCAGAGGGGCACGGGTTCAATTCCCGTTGGCGGCCAGTATCTTTTCTCGGAAGATTTTTTCATGTAGATGAGTGTTTCAGGCTGATAATTATTGATTATAATATTTGTTATCTACCCTTTGCGCTATGCATAAAAATCTTGCTTAAACGTTAGTTTATCATTTAAAAATAATGATTAATATTAGACAAGTTAAAGTATTTCAGCAATAAATGCAGACATAATTAGTCTCGACGCCACCTAGCGGGAGATTTAGTACTTAACAATACCTCTCTCACAAAAATAAAGTTGGTTGTTTTCAGTTGGAAAAATGTAATAATAAGTAATTGTCGAATGAAACACTAGTATATATTGAATTATTTGGCGGGTATTAGATAAGCCGCCATAGCTCAGTGGTCAGAACAGCTGACCGGCAATCAGAGGGACACGGGTTCAATTCCCGTTGGCGGCCAGTATCTTTTCTCGGAAGATTTTTTCAATGTAGATGAGTGTTTCAGGCTGATAATTATTGATTATAATATTTCTCATCTACCCTTTGTGCTATGCATAAAAATCTTGTTTAAACGTTAGTTTATCAATTAAAAATTATAACCAATATAAAATATTACAGGTTATATAAAGACGGGGGTTCAATATGATTTTGAAATATAATATTTATTTACTAGGGTTTTGTTACAAAATTAAAATATAATGACAACTACATAATATTCAATATTGTTTTATAATACGTTAAAGACGACGTACAAGTTTAAACATAACATTCTCCCTAAATATCTGTGAACCAATGAGTTCTATATGCAAGTTCTATGTGCCAGTTCTATGTATCAATACTATGTGCCAAGAAAATATTTACAATTATTCTACGAGAAGTTGCCTAGATTTTTAGGCTTCCCAAAACTAAACTTACTTGCACACAAAGCAGCGAGTTTTGTAAAGGTTATCACTTTTCAATAAGCTACCAAAATCCATAAATGAAGCCACAAGTCTTGGTACTTTTTGTAGGATATATTCTATCAGATATACGTAAAAAATATCAAAATTTTCAAAGGAAACTTACCAATATTACATTAGTCATCTTAAACTATTTTTTTAAACCGATGTACGAGTATCTATATTTCAACTGTATTTTGTATTTTTTATTTAATTTTATTTGGTATTTTATTTATTTTTTATATGAAAAAATTTGCAAACATAAAAAATCAATAAATAAAAAAAAGAATTTTTCTAATTTTCTCTGCGTTTATTTAATAAATCGAAACGAAAATTTTCTCAAAAATTATGATATTGTAAGTAGGCATTTAAATCCCCTTAATATTTTATGTTAAACCATGTGTTCTTCATATAAGGAGGTAGATATATTATAATTTGCCCAAATCTATTAGTTTCCCAATGGTAGTTCTTTTTTTTTAAACACAGGTAGGTACCATAATATTGAAAAGCTCAGTCATAATTTGCCATCTAGTCAAAGCAAGGATTGCTTTTAGTAATCTCTGGCTTGCCATTGAAGTCAAATCATGTATTGGTTTCATAGTGCTTTCACACAAACGAAGTATTGAAATCCGTAAGTCTAAACTTAAACTTTAATAAAGTGATGGCAGCAGATTTTCGAAACCGTTAACCAAACGAACAGAATTCCCAAACGGTTGTGTTAAAACAGGACTTCGCTATGTTCAGTCATTTATATCGACAAAAAAAGAATTGGCATCAAATCAAAATTATTGATTTGTTGTCTTAAATTAATCGCATTTTTAATAGTAACACTCCATATTACACAGCAAATGATTAAGACCTACGATTAGCTTTGTTTCATCACAAACATTAAGAACATTTTTTTACAAAAACGAAAAATTGCTTATAATATTTAAGTTTTTTATACCAGCCTAAAATACGGTATAAATAATAGTATTTTCGGGAACCTCAGGGCCCAAACTTCAAATCCAGCAAAACACCATCATTCTTCCTTCCCAAGGGTGACATTCCAGCTCAAAGAGAGGACATTTTCTCGTGGTCTGTTTTTATGCTTGAAAAAAAACTCTTATTAAATCACCATGGGAAAAGGAAAACAACTCTCCGTTTAGAGTTAAATGATTAATTTACAAACACAGCAATAGAAAAACTTACTCAAGCATTTCAATCCCCTAACCACTGGAAATTTGAAAGTATATTTTATTACAAACTGAGAAAGTAATCTTGTTATGTTTTCCGAAGGAAAAACAATTTTTAGGGAGTATACTTACATATAGACCCATATTTTATTATATCATAGAGACATAGAGCAAGCATATTTTGATTTATATATATATTTACATAGATTTAATTTATATATAAATATTTGTGGCGTTTAGATTTTAGAGTAAGTATCTAATAATTGAACTTTTATTCGATGAAGATAATGATTACTCGGTATGAAACCAAGCGCCTTTGAATGTACACAAGATGATAAATAATACTTACTTGGAATATTTAAACCTTTCTTAGTTATTCTCTTACACAAGAATTATTATTAATTTTCGAAAATTAATCACTCAACTCGAGAAGGTTTAAGCATACCTACTCATAATTCATAATAACACAAATTTCCTAGAAATTACTTTTCTGGTTCGCGGTAATACCGATTATTATTTCTTGCAACATCGCGATACGAGAAAAGTCATTTGTTCTCTAAAACACGGGACGTAAGTATTAAAATTGTTATTATTAATTTTTAGCAATTTTCATAATTAAAATTCCTCGGAAAGTTTTAAAATATTGAAATATACCTATCATTATTTTACCAAGAGGATGCGAGAATCTTGTAAAGAAATTTTAACTATTAAAAAATATCATATTTGAATAAGTTAACAATAATAATCTAAACGAAAATATGAAAGAGAACAAGACACAGAAAAACAGAAAAAGATAATGGTCGCAACTGGGACTCGAACTCAGACCTCTCCGTCTAACCAGGATGAGTGCGTTAACCAATTTCGCTATTGCCACCTTCTGTCAAAACGTCATAATTGTCAATCTCATATTTTCAAATTTTTTAGAATTACATTATTATCAACTAATTATTTTTCTCAATACATATATTTCACTGACGGGAATAACCTTTAAAAAAGTATAAAAAGAAAGTTCTTCTTATAAAAATTGAATATTCATTTAGACTTTCATAAAAGTCAATTCTTCCATATAAATAAATTCGGATATATCTATCCGAGACGCTATCCAGGTCACAAACCAATTTTTAGAATGATTGTTTCCAATAAAAAGGGTAGTTGCCCGTAATATGGAGAAAAATAATTAGTTGATAATAATGTAATTCTAAAAAATTTTAAAATATGAGATTGACAATTATGACGTTTTGACAGAAGGTGGCAATAGCGAAATTGGTTAACGCACTCGTCCCGGTTAGACGGAGAGGTCTGGGTTCGAGTCCCAGTTGCGACCATAATCTTTTTCTGTGTCTTGTTCTCTTTCATATTTTCGTTTAGATTATTATTGTTAACTTATTCTAATATGATATATTTCACTGATGGGAATAACATTCAAAAAAGTATAAAAAGAAAGTTTTTCTTATGAAAATTTATTAAAAAATAGTTTAAAATACTGCATCCTTACAAATCAGCCCTGAAAAGCTCCAAACAAACCAAATGTAAAGTATTAATTAAGATTGTTTTATTAATAAGGTTTATTTTGTGGAACAGCTTTTCATCAATCTCTAAATTTATTTGTTTATTTCATTCCTGTTTTCGAAAATCTGCATTCGCTTTATTATTCAAGCAAACCTTTTTTGGCTAGGTGGCTAACTTTGACTTTTATAGGTTCACGACTTAAAGGTTATTTTTTCAAATGTAAAATCGTCGTGGTTGTTTGGATATTTTCAATAGTATTGTGGGTACATACCTACCTGCCTGAAGAAAATTTAAGAAATAATATTAAATTATCATCGAGATAATGATGTTTCTATGCACAACTTGTATAATTCTTTATCCAGAATAAACAATCCTTACATAAAATACATGATTTATAAAATGAAGTAGGTAGTTAAATAGAACGTTTGCGCAGTCCGTTTCGGCCCACGTTTCATAAAAATCTTAATTTTGGATTTGAGATGAAAATACCCAACCAAACTCAAAAATTATTTTTGTAATCAAAAGGTAATTATATCTAATACGGATGTGTGCTACTTTACTTATTTTTGATTTAAATTATAAGATTTAGGCAATTAAAGATTTTAATATTTCATGATTTTTTAGGCAACTTGGGCAATTATTTACGAGTGAATAAAAAAGTTTAAAAAATAATTTTACTAGATTTATTATATAAATACCTACGATGAAATATAAAATAAAAATCTTTAAAAATGCGTTTTTTTGGGTAGTAATTTTAATATATAAACGAAAAATTTTGTTCCAACGTAAATAGGTAATTTTGTAATTTTACTTTACGCCCATCAAAATGATTTCTTTTTTTAATTTTAATTTTTTTTATATATATCATCATACTTTTATAATAAATATAGTAAAATTATTTTTAAAATGTTTTTCATTTACTCACAAATAAATTCCCAAGTAACTTCTAACATCATGAAACTTTAAATTCTTTAATGGCCCATATCTTTTAATTTAAAGCAAAAATAAATTTAAAAAAAAAACAGCTCACATTCGTAGATACTTGGTATTTGATACACCTTTTGATTAGAAAAATAATTATTCAGTTTGGTTGGGTATTTTCATTTCAAATTCAAAAATTAAGATTTCTTTGAAACCGTGCCTAAACGGGCCGCGCACTCATTGCTCTTAAGTTTTTGAAGTACCTAATTACAAATGTTAAAATATCAGATTTTTTTTGTTTCTTTGAAAATTTAAAACAGACTTTCTTTAACGCTATGTTTACTGTTCACAAAACTGAAAGTTTTTTTTATGGGTGACATCTGTTTTGCCTTCCGAAGGCTTTGGAAAACTGCGGTAACGCCATCGACAAACGACATATTACAGATATTTATATACAGGGAGTTAAGGGATTTTACTAACTCCATCCAGTGATTCCTGGCATTATTTGGAGCAACAAATGTAAATGAAATTTTGGTTTCCGGTGACATTTTTGATGTTTTTTTTTTAATAAAACATAAAAAATGTAGTTGTTGGGCAATTAGGGGCGAGGTGAGAGGTTGGTAGATCACTCGACTGTGTGTTGATGTTTTTGTTTGTTTTCAAGAAGAAAGAAGTCAAAGACGTCAAAAAATTAACCGGAGACCAAAATTTCATTTACATTTATTACTCTAAATAAAATCAGGAATCACTGGTTAAAATATGTATACATATATATTTGTTAAAGTACGTCTCTTAAGTTTAGGGCCATAACACCCTGTAATTTACACATTACGCCAATGCATTTTTATACATTGCTCACCCTACTAATGATGAAAACCTAGATATAATAAAAAAATAGAATCGTTTTACAAATAATAACAATAACGAAAGAAGAACAAAAAACAAAGAAACTAAACATACGATTATTTTATTGTCTCTGTCTCTGCACGTAAACTATCTACGTTTATTGAGACATTACGCTATTTGCATTTTGTATAAAATGATGTAGACATCCAGGGTATGAGAGAACGTGACATTCATACGTTGTTCATGTTGGAATAATGATGTTTACTTAGTAAGGGCTGAATACGTCAGTTTTGCAAGTTTTCAGTATTTTGCTACTGAAGTGCTGACACTAGTCTAGTGGTATTTGCTATTTGCTTGGCATACGCAGGAGAGCGCTTTAAAATCTAGAGCAAATATTTATGCGTTATTTATGAGTACAGAGACAGGTATCTCACATTCGAACCAACATTTATTTAATTTTATTGGAATAACCTTTGAATATTATGCCGAGCAATGTAATATTTTTAATCATTGAAGAAGGAGATAATACTAACAAATAAAAACATACAAAAAAGGTCATGGTTGCAACTGGGAATCGAAACGACGATCTCAGCGTTATCAGGACAACGCCACTAACTACTCGGCAGATGGAGATCCTAGGTTCGATTCCCAATTGCGAACGTAGCACTTTTTTAGTTACATTAAGCGTTTCATTTTCAATTAGATTTATTTGTAATATTTTCTTCTTCATTGCGTGTATGAAAATACAAGTAAAAAATATCTTATAATAATTTGCATGCCGGTATAAATTCGTCTTACCAAAACAAAGCTTTTATCGGCACAAATAAAATTAATAAAAAGTTTTTGTGTATACAAAGTGCATGATGCGCTTCTATGTTATAAAATAAATGAAATTTAATTCAACATTATCCATTTCCTCTCGTAAGAGAAGAAACATAATGCCTTTCTTGAAAATTCATTTAACCCTAGAAAGATAATCTTATTTTGTCCTACGTTAAAGATAATCCTACGCCTTAAAGACGTACTGAAGCTTGAAAGTGTATATTTGATATATTATCATACTTAAACAGTTTTAAGGTAGTTGAATAATTAGTTTAGGGTTTTGTACTTTTAATTAAACCTAAATAATTACAAAAATATATTGTTATTAAAAAAATAACAAAATGCTGTGAAATTCTTACAAATCAACTATATACCTACTATTACTTTTTTTTAAATGAAAAATAATGTTTAAGTTTAAATCGAACTTTTTTATATACTATGAAAGTTTAAATGCTAATCAGCCGTTATACTTAAAAATAATTTAAAAAAAAATTGTTCGCTAACTCACACTTATATGTAAGTCCGAAAATTAAATTTAAATTTAATTAAATCTTTACGTCTTTCGAAAGTTTGGTGTATGTGTTACTCTAAAGGCCCGCACTACGGTAAAGCTTAAGATTTTCCAGTAAATCCGAGATTTACCAACTTTTAATGTTGATAAATCTTAGCATTTACTGGTAAAACCTAAGATATACCCATTTACGAGCTTTTACAGTAACATACCTATGTATTTCTTCGTAATTATTGTACTTAGCGTGGCGACAGAGCCGCCCCGCGCAAGCTCTGCTTGGCAACTGAGCTAACAGAGACAGACAGCGCGCTAAGTTGCGTAGCGCAGTGGTAAGACGCTTGACTCGCGCACCGAAGGTCGCGGGATCGAATTCCGGCGTGGCAAATAAATTTTATTTGATTAATTTGTGTTATTTCACAATTTATTCATTTAAAATCATAAATAGTATATTTGCGGCACGTTCCAGAGTGGAAGATACTCTCTGTATCGCCCTGGTGTAAGACCACCATTCAGAATTGAAACGTTGCTTGAAACGGCACTTGCCGTGTTTGGTGACCAGATCTGAATAGCCAGGTACTTCCCCACTTTCCTCTTCCCTTTCTCCTTCCCCTCCCCACTACCCTCAGCCTCACAACATACCCCAATTGGGGATGACATAGTCTCACTGGCTTCAGACGGGAGCATTTGGGACTCTTGTGAGGTATTCATGTAAAAAAAAAATATATAAAAAAAAAAAAAAACAGCAATACTTGTGTGTCGTTTGCGTGTCATAGATAATCTACGCAAAGACGTAGTTTATCTTTCTAGGGTTAAAAGTTTGACTTTTCTCACAAACCCGTATTCGTCCGTTATAATTTTATTGTCTACTATTGTCTTCTATAATTTTCTTAGCATTTCCACTGATTTAATTTGAAAACAGATTTAAAGCTGTTCAACTCATCAAAACATCAAATTTTTTAGGCGCATATATATGTGCTTTCCGTTCCGCTACTTTAAAAATCAATTAAACAGTGAACACGCGATACGCGCTTTCTAAACATTGGCAACATGTTATCGGTAAATGGAATTTTTTCAATGGCGCGTGAGCTTTTGTTTGGTTTTTGTATATTTGGCGTCTGAAGCTTCACGTGGTTGATGCAATTCGATGGAAATAATACAGTATTGCCAAGGAATATAGCGATACGCACTAATAAAATAATAAAGGTCATTAAATCACAGCAAATGTTTAAAAAAAAATACGTATTCGGGTCAACGATGAGAGAGAAAGGGTTTGGATTCTTAAATGCTTAATTAATCTTCAAACCGTCTACTAAAATACAAAAAGCGTTTGAAAAAAACATTCATAACAATGTAACATTAAACTTATATTTTTTTATATTTTTCTTTATAAATATCAAGCACAAACTTTCGCTTATTTTTTTTAAATGATCTGTTTATAAACTGAGAAATTAAATGAACAGTGTGGAATCAGTTTAAAAATTTTTTAAATGAACTTTCAAAAGATGTACGCTTCATATAATATTAATTAATGAAACAATTTTAATAACATTTAAACAATGTGAAGTAGAAAAACTTTCTAGACGCCTAATTTTCGCAGTTTGATCACGAAAAAAAAATTTAAGAAATAATGATAAAAATGCTGTAAGAAATATGAGAGTGATAAAATCGGAAGTAAAAACGAGTTTCAGTAGAACAATGGACAGATGCGTCCTTCCGCATAGAGGAAATTTCTGAGTCAAGTCTTGTAGCTCCATACAGGAGGCCCTGAGGAAAACAAATATAAGGAAAATAAAGTATCTCATCTTTGGGGAGAGTGTGTGGAGGGTCTTTTTATAAAAAGGATGGAGAGGAAATGTAACGTAAAAATGTATGGAAGTAGGAAGGAATCAGGTGATAACTGTGTGAACAGGAGTGACGGACGTATGAATTCATCCCTTCCAGTGTGTGTTGAGATACTCCAGCTGGAGAGATTAAAAGGTCTACTAGTGACCAAACGTGTCAGACCGCTTGGGGTGATCCATGTCAGATTTGTTGCTTATAACATAAATTGTCGTTGGTGGATGGTGGTGATGGTACCGCGCCTTTTTATCCTCTAACGAAATATCCCCGACAAAATATCCCTCGACATAATATCCCAAGGACAAAATGCATCTCCACTACGCTGAATTTTTTTTCGTTAGGTTAGATTTTAGTAGATATTTTGTCCGTAGGATATTTTGTCGGAGGATGAAGACGCGCGGAACAGGTGATACCCAGGCCCGCCTCCCAAATCGATTTTTTTAAAATATCGACCCAGAATCACAAATTGCTAATGAGCTAAGAAAACGTCATTGCTATTAAAAAAATAATAAATTGTTTTAATGGAATAAATTCATGAATAAATTATTAAATTAATACATGAAAAAATTTAGATATATTTATCCGAGACGCTATCCAGGTTATAAACCAAATCTTAAAATAATTATTTCCAATTAAAAGGGTAGTTGCCCACAATATGGAAAAAAAAAGTTGAAGATAATATTGTCAATTCTAAAAAATGTTTAATATGAGATTGACATATATGACGGTTTGACATAAGGTGGCAATAGCGAAATTGGTTAATGCGCACATCCCGGTTAGTTGAGAGGTTTGGGTTCGAGTCCCAGTTGCGACCATTGTCTTTTTCTGTTTTTCTTGTGTCTTGTTCTCTTTCATATTTCCGTTTAGATTACATTAGTGTTATCTTCTTCTTCAATGGTATGTTTCAATGAAGTTTATAATTTTGTTTTTTAATTTCGAATTTTTATGGTTCTGTTCTCGGCTTATAAACCAATGAGTGAACAAGAACAAAACAGATGAGTTTGCGAACGTGCCAAAGCCTCGTCTATTCTTCTCTTCGTCTGAGGATGGCTCTTTTGGGAGATCTCACTCTAACGACCTCTGGCGCCCGTCTTCAAACTAAACAATGTGGCAATTTGAAAAATAAATAGCTGTATAAGAAATGTGAGGCTTATTACAGTTCTTCAAAAGGGTTTCTTAATTTAAGTTGTTACAGTTGTGTCATTTTAAGAATGATTGAAAGTAAAGTTTAAAGCAAAGATATTACTTCCCAAATATAAGAGGTCCATAAAAGAGTGTTTCTCTGATGTTTCGTGAATAATAATGTTTTTCTTTTGTTTATATTTCTGCTTTGATTTGATTTGTATGTACATATGTACAACCTCTCTCCACGGCTACCAATGTTTTGATAATTTTTTATTTGTTTTGTATTTTTTTGTTTTAAATAAATTTTTGTTTTATATGAATTTTTGTTTTATATTATATTATGTTTGGCTTCATATTCCTTTCTTATACATTTAATTTACTTATTATGCTGTCTCAGTAGAGGTAAAGTCATAAGGAGGAAATCCATAATTGGTTTTATTTTGGCTATTTAATACTTATGTACAAACTGAAAAATGTAAACGTTCGATTTCCCGAAAATTAATACATAAATAAATATTTAAGACTCTATAGGTTCATTAAGATGAAGCCATACTAAATAATGCAAAATCATACAAAATCGTATGTTTTTGTTTTGAAAATTTGACCGCTTAGAAGTATTATAGATGGTTCAATTAAATACTGCGTGTAGAACATACCTTGGTCCTTAAAAATATCGGTCATTTTTTTATAAATCTTTTAATAAGCTAAGAAAAAAATAATGTATTAGGTCTATAAAAAACATTTTACGTGCAAACTCTCCTACTTATAAACACTTTTTCGGATATGGTTTTATTGCATAATGTAGCAAATTCAGTTTCTTATATAATTATCGCAAAAAAAAAATTGAAATTTACGCCCGAACCTCACAAAATAAAATATAATATGCATTTTCGCGTTGGTATTTTTGACATCACGGCGACAATACGGCAGTCGACGAATTTGTTATATCAAAGTGAACCTTACACCGTCCACCGAAGAACGACTGGCAGCCGCCCCATTCTTCCGTCATTACTCCTCCGGACGGAGCGGAGAAACGTGTTAGGGTCCGCGCTGCTTGTTTTCGTGAAATCAATTTAAAAATTCCGTTTTATTACAATAAACTATGCATAAAAAAGGAATTAATGTTTTTTACAGGCCTTTACGAAATCAACGTGTAAAATAAAATCTCAAATATCTTTTCCAACCTTTCCAAAAGCTTTTTCTCAAGTATTTTTAAGCTCCAATTTTCAATTTTAGGTGCAAGGCCCAGAATTTGACAACTTCGGTAGCATTTATAGTATATCTGGGAGACGTATATGGGTGCCACCGCCCTGGGAATCATTTATTGGGTGACTAAAATCCCTGCCATAGTTTACCCAAAGTGGTTCGCTACATTTGGCGACTTAGCAGGGGTGTCCTTGTACATGTAGGTGAGGTTTATCTGAGTCTTGGCAACCAATGTGTTTGCTTACCCACTGCATGGCGGGCCGGATCGGTAGAGGTTGGTTGACGGAGACCTAACCTAGCTAGCTATGTCTTGACCTATCACCTTGCACCGCAGTTGTAGGGATGGATTAATACGTTCGTCACTCCCTTTTCCTTCCCAGAATTTCATCTCTTTCCTTTCCCTAAAATTACCCTCCACACAACATCCCCAAAGATGACTTAGGCCCTGAAGGAAATTGTTTTTAATGTACATAGGTTCCGCTTATGAGCTAATTATATAAATTGGATTGTCATGTTGATCTTGACGGAATATGAAATCTCTGCTAGATTCTCAAAAGTAGAATCTATCAGTGAAAGGTCACTGATAGATTCTACTTCATTGATTTATGTCCCATTTAATGTACAACTACTTAAAGGAAATTTCATTTTTGTTACGTGAAGTGACGTTGTAATTAATTAAAATATGATGTCTTAACTTTACACTACTATTTAATAAAATATTTGAAAACGACCAAATCTCTTCGACTAAAACTTTATCAGGGTTCAACCAAATCAATAATAAAGTTAACAAAAAAATTAAATGTTTTTACAACACTATGGCGACTTTCTTTCATTAAATATTCATTAAAGCAAATCTAATATTTTTATTTAAAAAAACACGAAAGACGAAAAAGTTAACAAAATGTTGAAGGTGAATCATATTGAAATTATTATTTTTTTAATTAAGAGCGTATAACCAGCCAGCGGCTGAAAATTCACATTTCGTCGAAAGAGGTTCTTACGATCGTACAGGGCGGTTCCAATGAGAAAGATTAATTACTCTCCGTACCAGCTTTTTAAAATTATACCACAATATCGATTTTATTTCATTCCAAATATGCTTTAATTTATACCTACATCCAAAAATGCTGAAAGGCGTGTTGATAAAACTATTAATATTATAAACTTTTTGTAATTATTTTTTTGATCATAAGTATTTATCATTTTTCAATAATGTCTCAGCAAAATAAGAATGTAATTTTTTTTTAAATATATTAGTTTGTAAGTGCGCAAATAAATACACAAATGTACCATTTTTCGTCAAGAAACACATGTACTTATATATTTTTTTATAATTTTATTTTAACTAAAATTAAAATTCGGTTACATACGTTTACCAGATAATGAATTGATTTATTTTACTGCATGCTTATATGATTTGAAACGGGTTTTGTATAATGAATGTACTTTTTTGAAAATTTAACAAATCCGCCAACGACCTATGGTATAACTTTATTACACTAAAAATTAACATTTTTTCTGAAAATTTAAAACCTACGTTTACTAGATAAAAGAACAATCTTTCGAAATAAATTTATAATTTTTTCTGAAAAAGAGTCAAAACGTCTAAACACTGATTTAAAAATGACATATTTCTGGTGTTCTTTGATTATGCGCTCTTAAATGAAGACAATATTAGCGAAACTCAATCGAAAATCTGGGGACAAAAATATCAGAAAAAGATATTGGTTCCACTGGGACTCGAACCCAGGGCCCTTTGATGACATGACAAGCGCTCTACCAACTTTCGCTAATATTGTCTTCATTTAATTAAATATTATAATTTGAGATTTTACTCATCAGGTTAAAAATAAAAATATTATTTTTTTAAATAAAATATTTTTGCAGAAATAATGCAAATTGCAATGACTACAAGTGCATTTAAATCGTGCGTTATTTTTTTGCTGCAGTTCTCTCCACCCATGCATGTGCCATACTGCCTCCACCATGACAAAGGGTTGGTCGATCTTAACAGAGACCGGAAGCGACTGCGGAAACGGATGCAGAAGATCCGGCGCGATAGTTTTACAGCCTCCAGAGAGTAATTAGGCGCATAATGGACGGAAGCTAGGCGGAGCTACTGATACTGCTGCCAGACGAATAGGGTTGTTGAAGAAACCTTATGGGGTCAAACAGGGTGGACAGATGCCTCCTGCTTATGCGAAAAATTTGACAAATGTCATCCTTTATAATATTTGCGAATACTTAATTTGGCAGTATTTTTACGTCATACCGCATTCGACACCAAATCAATATTTAATTAAGATAGCGTAACTCACTCGAAAATTGGAAACAGTAAAATCAACGGATAGAAAAAGATACGGTCACGTCTAGGACTCGGACCCAGGACCCTCGCCTTGCCGGAGCGCAGCTCTAACAACTGAGCTAATGTGTCCCTATCCGATTCGGTCATATTTAACTGTATCATACTTCGACTAAGAACTACCAACATTATCATCATTTTCTGAACGCATATTTTTATTGACTACCGTCTTTATGTATGATTGTAAGTTTCAAACCCGAACTAAATGATATCAAGATGGTGTCTTGGATATTTTTTATACATTTTTATTTATAATATGAGATATCTATCTACTCCATTTAATTTAATATTGTCTTCATTTAAATAAATATTACAATTTGAGGTTTTAGTCGTTAAATTAAAAATCAAAGTATATTTTAGATGATGATACGTTATCAGGCATAAACACGACACAGGAGATAGGACATATGACACAGGACACAGATCGTCGAAGGAGAAAGAACAGAATATATAATGTATACTTTCACTGCAGTGGGAGTGACGAATTAATTCACGCCCGTTATTCCTGGACGCACTGACCGCGATATTCCTATCCACCACTCATACCCTTCTCCCTCCCAGATCTACCTCTCCTTCCTTTCCTAACAAGACCCTCCAAGCAGCATCCCGAAAGTTAACGTAGGTCCTAAGGGGAGTTACTTTTCTCAGGGCGTCCTATGTGGAACGAATGTAAAAAAAGTCTATGTCTCAAAAACCTTACTGGAAGTTACTGTTACTGGAAAAAGTTACTGAAAAAAGTTGTTGTTATCAAAAGGTTGAGAGTTAAGAACAAAAAAGTGGCATTAAATTGAAATTTTGAAATTATTGCATTGAAAATCTTGAATTTTTCTGAAGCATTCACAAAAATAATTGTCAATATTCATTCGCGGCTTTCCAATGGAAGCTAAAAATATCACCAACAAAAATAAAACTACTATACATTTTTCGTATTTGTCATAGAAGAAAATGTGTCTAATTTTGTTAAGAAATCATAATTAGTTATTTAAAAGGCCATTGCCAAAGCTTTCCCCGGGAAAACTACAAATCACAAGGTACGAGATCCAAAACTTCAACCAATTCGCTTAATATATCAAATTACAAAGTTTGAACTTCGAAATAATATTTGAATAACGAAATCAAGTAAAATTTTACATAAATAATTGTTTATTACACGTCAATGTAAGTTTCCGTGAATTTTCGCAACTTTCGGAACAAAGTTAGTCGACAAAGTCTTCCTAAGTTCAGCGGCGGTAATAAGTTATCAAATCAGTTGGAGGAAAGTTAACGCTTATTGTAGCAGTGAATAAAGCCTTCCTAGGGGAGGAGGTGGATTCTGGAAGGTAAAGTGCAGGTGATCGAATAAAAAACAACTTCTGGCCCCACAAATCTCAGTTCTCTAAGGCAAAGGCTATGGTAACCTAAAAACTTAAACTGTGGATTATATTTCTTCGTTTTGATACTTCATTTCTTTATCACGACTCGTGATAATATTTCTTTATTATACTTAATGGATAGGTCCTTCCTCTTAAATCTATATATATATATAAAATAGTGTATGTTTGCTAGCTTGCTTGCATGTATGTATGTATGTTTCTTATGCGTTGCTAAACCATTTACCCGATTGCGATGGGAACGCGTGTTATGAGTTGCCCATAAATTCTACGAACGGACTATACAAGCGGCAGGCAGCTGTGTGTCACGTGCTCAGTACATGTACATTCTCGCGTGATTATTGCTGTCCCTCTCAGGCTGGCAGAAGACATTACCATATATGGCTACACGGCGCGAAATCCAGCCAATGGCAGAAGACATTACCTTATAGGGCACACGTTCGAGTCTTCCGTCTCGCTCATCACGGACAGAGAACTCCGGCCACCGTTCACCGAAGCATCAGACCTATTCTAGAGAGCGGCGCGAACAGTCGTACGCACTACTACGTACTGTCGGGCAGTATGCCACCCTTTGACGCGGCTAATTAAGTCTTCACTTACGATCCCAGTATGGCGCTATCACGACAGACGCCTGTATAATCCTACTGCCGCCTACTTTATACCATGGCAGCCCTGGCCGCCCGGCTTTTAATCCGCCTACCATGCCGATAGCCGCTTAATTCACCGTTATCACCCACCGGTTCGGTAAGCTGACCGAATCCGCCCACCATGATGCCGAGAAGCCGCCCACGCACCCCGAGCCGCAACGTTCCTGCACCCGATCTATGAGCTTTGCTCTAGATCTCTCCACTTCGTAGGAAGCTGCCTGCATCCGTACGACGCCACGTGAGATTTTAAACCCTCTTATAGTATTTCCGAGCCTAAATTCAGTAGTATTTCTAGTGCCTCTCTCTCTCTTATGCTAGGCCTTAAACAGCTTACCTGGTTGCCTGTAATGTTCACCCTTGCATTATTGAATACATTTGAATTGTGCCTAAACCTTGTTTCATTGGAGTCAACCATCGACAGCCTCGGAGGAGCCCTACTACCCTGAGCTGAGCCTTCCAAGCCGAGGCATATTGCCCCCGGGGGGCCTGCTTAACACTTGTTCCCCCCCCGGGAGGGACATATTTCTGGAGACCAGAAGTATAACACTGGACCCTACGTGGCTTCAGTATCACCCTGGCCCCAGGAAGTATGACACTGGCGCGCCAACTGGGCCGAAGTCTTGTCGATTGTTGTCTCCCTAGAAACATAATTATGTAATCTTAGCTATAAATATTTTATATTTGTGCTCCCATCAACAACGGTAGTTCTGTGTGAATTATTCTAAACGTCGCGAGTCCGTCGGCTAGTGCTATTCGAGTGTTAGGTATTTTAAACATCGCTTATTACCGTAACGTCTTACGCTATTACGTTCTATCGCGGCAGTCAGAGTTGTTCGTCATTCGCGCGGAATTTTTTTTAATTGAGTAATGAATCTCGTTATTTTAAATTCTCCGAGTGGCTGCTGTGTAAGTTGCGTTATTTCTTCCTTGAAGAGCAGTGGTTGTTTCCAATAAAAGGTTTTAACTGCTGTCGGATTGTGCTCGTCCACATCCGTTCCCCTGTAATAGGAAGTTGTAAATACGACTGCCAGCAACTGCTCTCGTCTTCTATATTCGTCCGAAATTTTTTTTGCTTTGTTCATTATAATAACGCATAATCATGGAGGCCACCATACCAATAATGGATAGAATATTAAATTTCGAGAAAGCAAACGCGTCGGTAATAAGAAAAATGTTGACAGATAGAGGCATAGTCCCCAAAAGGGCTTTGTTAACTTTACGAAAACAATGTGTTGAGTTTAACGAATCCCGGAAGTTGAATTATAAAATAAACGTTAAACGAAAAGTTCAATAAATAATGAGTACAAGTTATAAAGTTAGTTTTCGTTTCTCTCAATAGGTAGTTTTAAAACACAAAATGGAAAACGACGTTACATAATGTTATAAAAGAGAAATTTTAAAGCAACAAATTATAAATTTTCAAAACAAAATAAGTTAATATGGAGAGCTTCCCTTGTAATATTAGTTAAAGCCACAATTGTTATTTTTCTTCATAGAAGTTTTAATTTATTGTTAATACATTAGAATAAATTAGAATTGTAATTTTGATTGTTGATTGATCTAGGAACAGAGTAGCTAACTGGTATTGGATTAATGAACAGTTCAGGACAAATGTAGATTAATAACATAAATTGTAGAAAAAAAAAAGGAATAAACAAGATTCAGTCAAAAGTTTTTTTCAGAAACAAAAGTTTAGGTACAGATCGGTTAAAAATAGTAAAGTTCTTAGAAGTTTAATGATGTTTCGTTGTAAATCATGGGTGTCATGAACCCACGATTATAGTTCGTATATCATTGAATTAGTATTCCATATTTCACAAAGTAGAAAACACAATGTTGTTAAAATAATAAACGTTCGGGAAAGGGAACAAACTTGTATATAAAAATGTATATAAACAAGGCAACGTGTATATAAAATGTATATAAACAAGGCAACGTGTATATCAATGTATATAATTGGCTAAGTGTTTTTTTTGTTAGTTTAAGTTCTTAAAATCTATCTGAATTGCTTTCGTACAAAGTGGTAGTAAATTAAATAAATTAGTGAAAAGCAGTAGAACATCATTGAAAAGAATAAATTCCAAACTACAAGGTATACGTTACTAGGTACTTGTTTTTTCGAATGTTTATCTAAGGAAGGTTTAATAATAAAATTTTGTATATGCTATAGGTATTTACCATAGAGACAGTATTGGAACATGTTTTGTTTTTTAATCGGGACTATCCCACTCTAAATAGTAGTATGCGGATAATAAAATAAACTATCGTTGGGAAAGACACTTCAAAAGAAACAAGTGAATAGCATTCATATGTTAAAAATTATCGTTTTAAATAGAAAATAACGAAGAATTTTTAAAGGAAAATCTTGTCAAAAATAACAGAATAAACTCTCGAATAAAGAACATTTAAATGTTTAGCTTCAATTAAGTTTTTTTTCATAAGAATGTAGGAATGATTTCGGCAATAAATTTACATGAATGAATAACAGTATAATGGACTTCAGGATAGAAAAGATAAAATAAGTTTTTTTTTGGAAACATCTGTGGAAAATTATTAAAACATAGAATTAAAAAGCGAACTACGACAGTTAAATCGATATTGTCATTGCAATTTAGTAACAAAAATAAATAGTAAATAGAATCCAATTGATAATGGCTTACTTGTAATGAAGGAAAGGGTTATAAAAAATTATAAGAAATTGTCTTCTTCATTTTTTCTCGTATTCATAAATATGTCAACGTGATCGTTGTTAGGAAATTATATCATTTTAGATATTGAGTTAATAGACACAAGAAATGTACTACGGATACATAGGTACCCGCGTATACAATTCTGGTTTCGAACCGTTATAGGAATGCCTTCCTCAGAATTAGGGTAAAGTGGGATTGTTAAGATGTGAAATCTTGAACAAAAAAAAAAAGGAATTTGTGATATAGGAAAGAATTGGAATTAGAGAATTAACCCCTCAAGTAAGCTTTAGGTAATTGTAAATTCGTATAGTTTTGACATAGCTATTTTAGAAAAATGTCATGGCGCCCTTATATAGTTAAATACAATGGAATTTTTTTTTTAAACAAAATAATAGTAAAGTAAACAAAAGTTAAAAAAGTTATGAACAGAAAAGTTGAGATTAAACTGAGACGTATAGTGAAAAGTTATTAGTAAAAAAAAAAGTTATCATCGGATAATATTGTTAAATTAAGAGTAAATAAATAATAGACACGGAATTTTTTTTTAAAAAAGGAGTTTTCAAATAGTCAATCAAACAAGTAAAAGTTTTAAATTTTGAAGTTATAGTAAGAAGCAACGTCGTTAGCAATTCAGTTATGATTCATTTTTTTTATGTATATAAATTGTTAGCTTATAACATGTAATGTTAAAATATAAACACACGAATTGAATACTTAGGTATTTGAGCGACTTAGTCAGTGTGTATTACGCATCGTATTGCGGTGTTATTAAATCTGTGTTATTAAAATTTGGGAACGATTCTTGTTAAATATAGAGTAACCTTTAAAGAGAAATTTTATAGAAATTGTAGTAACATAAATTTTAAAATAATTAATGTAGTTCTGTTTTTTTGGATATTGTGTTATTTTTATGTGTTTATTTTGCCAAAGCACAGGCATTTGAGAAGGATACTGTATTTTTCTCATTTGTGTTGGTGAACTAAGGCAAGGTTACGGTTCTCTGAACGTAACGGTGTGGCCACACGGAGATAGACGTTTGCAAACGTATCTCTTGAAAACACGAGAGGATTATAGTATAGCCTTATAATTATACGACGCTATAGGAGAGATCCTTATAATATGCCAAACGCTATAGGAGGTATCCTTATAATATGACCGACGCTATAGGAGGCGTATCCTGAGAATTACACGGAGAGGAAAACAGGAAAACAGAACAGAGTATGGAAATTAGTCCATCAGTAGGAAAAGAAATTGGTTACAAATTATAATGACACAGTAAATTTAAACACGAGGTACATGTATTGTATTGTCCTCTACATAAGGGTTTAAAATGCGAATATGTATCATTTTCATTTGATTACATGACTTAGTCAGCATTATTGTCCATCATTGGATGACCTTAATAAAAAATTGTAAATTTATTCACGAGGTGCATGTATTGTATTGTCCTCTACATAAGGTTGTAAAATGCGAATATGTATCAGTTTCATTGATTACATGACTTAGTCAGCATTATTGTCCATCATCGGATGACCTTAATAAAAAATTGTAAATTTATTCACGAGGTACATGTATTGTATTGTCTTTTATATACAACCCTAGGACGTCATGAACCCTAGTAGTTAGTACGAGGTTATAACACATATAACTTAACCTTTGTTATTAGAGAAGTATACAATTCCTTTCTTAATGGATCGTCATCACAAGTGTTGACAATCCGGGACGCCGGTATGTCTGCACGTGAAGACGTGTTGTCATTATTATTATTATAAAAAAAGAGGTAACTCACCTTACACTAGTGAAATTACTGATGCGATATTTAGTTCATTTATTGTAATGACTATTATTGGTAGTAATAATTTATTACTTTTCCATCCTAGTGCGTAGCCACTTAGGTTGTTTTTTTTAAAAAAAATTTTTTTTTAAATTTATATATGAATGTGGTTACATAAGTATATAAATTCGTCTAAGAAACACGACACGATACACTGATTGAGGGCGTAGTTCAAGGAACCCTAAATTAGGCTAGGTTTTTCATTAGAAAAAACTGCGTTAGGTATTCAGTATCCTGCCCGGGACCGAAGTAGAGACCTAATTTCTATTTTCGTGGAACAATTTGCATTCTAAAAAGTACTTAATTTTAGATGCAACGAAAGAATATGCAAGCATATTCTTTTCTTTTCGTTGGCAAGAGACGGCATAAGAAAATTCTTGTACAAGTGGTAGGTATAAAGGCACCTAGCTCTCATCATACTGGGGTAGGTCATTGGGTAGTAAGAAACTTAGGAACCTTATGGTTGTAAATAACCTTGTGTATATATTAATATAAGGTCATGTATAAATGAAAATATCATTTCAATTATAATTTTTTTTATTTTTTGTCCTTTTTTTTTCGGGTTTTTCAATCTCTTTCATTGTCGAATTATTCTCACATGTAGGTTAAATCGTTATGGTATTGGACATCTCACACGTTGCGATATAGGAGAAATTGGGGCGGTAAAACGTTCACAATCGGGTAGTTACCCACTCCTTAACGGGGTATGTCTCAATTCTAGCGTATGTTGGAGTGAATTCACGATGAAAAGGCAATGTAATAATTATATTACCACATTTTTGTTATCAGAATAGGCCCAATAGACAACACTATTCGGTTCACATAGGTTGTGGTGGTATCGAATTTTAACCTTCTTCCGCGATCATATAACAACGGTTACTCGTTGTGTGGTATTATAGAGCTGTTACAAGTCCGATAGGATGGAACTTGGGTATCGACCTAACGTGTCATTCGGCAGGTAAACTATAATCCAAAGCGTGATAGGATGGCTAAACTCCTTAGAATTAGAGCAGAAGGATTGTTGGAAACGCGAATTTCCGAACAATGGAAGTATATATGATTCCGGTGTTAGGAAGAAATTCGTTACTCAATTAAGAAAAAATTTTTTTTCCTCTTCTAATAACATTGTCGGTAGTATTAAATTTTCGTATTTTTTGGTAAAAATACGTGGCGTTGTTGTTATTTATTTTAATTTTTTTTTCTTCTCTCCTTACGTAGTCAAACCCTGAGAGTTTAAGTTGAGTTGAGACAAACTCGAATTGAAAGTTATTTAACAAAATTGTACACACACACATAGAGTTTTTGGTGGGTAAACAAATGTATATTCAAGTGTTTTAATTATGATAAATGTAATTAATTAAATTACTATATAAATATTTTGTAAACACGTAATTGATTACTTCGGTATCAATATGGTAAGCCAGCGTGTAAAGTCCTTGCCATATCAGGACGCAATTGTACGGTGTTTTGTAACTTGCTATATCACTGTATTCAAATAAGGAGTAGTACTTCTCGTAGTAAGAAGATTTAAAAGTATGCACCCAGTTGAGTAAATTAGCTCGGTAATGTCATAAAGTTATGTCATTCGGGTCGTATTGTTCTTATTAGAGAATAATGTAATTGCACTTATGGTCATTACGGTTCGTCTGGTTATTTTGGTGGGAACACCTAGAGGGTGTCCTATGTGGTTTCGTCGAACGCAAGTTCACCGTGAGGATTCCAAGGGATCTATCCGGTTGTCTATGTCGTTGCGGCAAGGGTATATTTCTAGTATACCAAGTACAGCGCTGTACGGGTCACCGAGGGTGAGTCGAGAAAACATGAGAGGATTCATATTATGCCTGAAAATTAATATTCATGATAGGTTTTGTAGCATTACCTTACAATTATATGCGAACATGAGAGGATGGTCGTTTATGCCTGATAATTAAATGCAAACCAGACAAACCATGACAAGCTGAGAGTGCGGGAAACTAACATTTGGGTTGGAATTGAATTGTGAAAATAGCATAAAGTGTATAAAAACAAAGTTGTATAATTTAAAGAATTCTATTGTAAGACGCGAATATGAGTGATTTCGATCATTTCATGACATTGGTCAGCGTACAATATTCCATAACAGGAATAAAGTGTATAAAAACAAAGTTGTATAATTTTAAGAATTCTATTGTAAGACGCGAATATGAGTTGGTTTCGATCATTTCATGACATTGGTCAGCGTACAATATTCCATAACAGGAATAGGGTTGGAAATTTTTTGTCTAATTTTAAGATTTTTACATGGTAGTAATCCTTCTCGGAAGGGTCATGTTTTCTTTATTTCTTCATGCACCTTCGTTAGCGTGTCTTGTATCGCACTAGGTACGTCACATTTTTTTTAATTTCTTGAGAGAGTTGGCAACCTTTGTTCAGTTTATTGCTAGTTTTTTTTAGCTTGGCTCACAGGTAGTTAAAATTTTGTTGGCTCTTAGGTAGGGAGTGTTTAAATCCTGGTGAAGAGGTAGCTCTGTACCTCACATTGTGGCAATCATCGCATCACATGCTGTATGGAAGGTCGTGGTCCCCTGCATCAGCCTCGCTGCCTTTTCCCTTCATTTTTCAGGGGGAGGAGGGTAGTGTTATGAGTTGCCCATAAATTCTACGAACGGACTATACAAGCGGCAGGCAGCTGTGTGTCACGTGCTCAGTACATGTACATTCTCGCGTGATTATTGCTGTCCCTCTCAGGCTGGCAGAAGACATTACCATATATGGCTACACGGCGCGAAATCCAGCCAATGGCAGAAGACATTACCTTATAGGGCACACGTTCGAGTCTTCCGTCTCGCTCATCACGGACAGAGAACTCCGGCCACCGTTCACCGAAGCATCAGACCTATTCTAGAGAGCGGCGCGAACAGTCGTACGCACTACTACGTACTGTCGGGCAGTATGCCACCCTTTGACGCGGCTAATTAAGTCTTCACTTACGATCCCAGTATGGCGCTATCACGACAGACGCCTGTATAATCCTACTGCCGCCTACTTTATACCATGGCAGCCCTGGCCGCCCGGCTTTTAATCCGCCTACCATGCCGATAGCCGCTTAATTCACCGTTATCACCCACCGGTTCGGTAAGCTGACCGAATCCGCCCACCATGATGCCGAGAAGCCGCCCACGCACCCCGAGCCGCAACGTTCCTGCACCCGATCTATGAGCTTTGCTCTAGATCTCTCCACTTCGTAGGAAGCTGCCTGCATCCGTACGACGCCACGTGAGATTTTAAACCCTCTTATAGTATTTCCGAGCCTAAATTCAGTAGTATTTCTAGTGCCTCTCTCTCTCTTATGCTAGGCCTTAAACAGCTTACCTGGTTGCCTGTAATGTTCACCCTTGCATTATTGAATACATTTGAATTGTGCCTAAACCTTGTTTCATTGGAGTCAACCATCGACAGCCTCGGAGGAGCCCTACTACCCTGAGCTGAGCCTTCCAAGCCGAGGCATATTGCCCCCGGGGGGCCTGCTTAACACTTGTTCCCCCCCCGGGAGGGACATATTTCTGGAGACCAGAAGTATAACACTGGACCCTACGTGGCTTCAGTATCACCCTGGCCCCAGGAAGTATGACACGCGTGAGGGGAAGGGGCCGCGGGAGAGGAAGGGGAGACCGAACTGAATAAATGGGAAAGAACACGTAGAGAGAAATTATTTATTTTTTAAGTGGCATTGCAACGCCATCAGACACAACTATCATAAATATTATTATATCCATTGTTAAATTATTAATTTATTTCTACATTTTTAATATTATTCTCATTTTTTTATTTCATGAATACCACGCAAGAGTCCCAACTACTCCCGTCTGGAGCCAGCGGGACTATGGCATCCCCAATTGGGGTATGTTGTAAGGCTGAAGGTAGTGGGGAGGTGGGGAGGAGAAGGAGATAGGGAAGAGGATGGTTGAGAAGTACCTGGCTATTCAGATCTGGTCACCAAACACGGACTTATGCCATTTCAAGCAACGTTTGAATTCTGAATGGTGGTCTTACACCAGGGTGATACAGGGAGAGTATCTTCTACTCTGGAACGTGCCACAAATATACTATATATTTTGTTAAATTAATAAATTGAGAATGAACACAAATTAATCAAATAAAATTTATTTGCCACACCGGGATTTGATCTCGCGACCTTCGGAGTGTGAGTCAAGAGCCTTACCGCTGGACTACGCCGGCCGGTTCAACCAAATTTCCCATTAAAAAAAATATTTTATCAACCTTGAAGAAAGGATGTAAAATTTTTTAACCCTAGCATTTGTAGTGTCTATTATTCCCAATGATCAATACTCCTCAAAATGTATGGCAAAATATGATCGAGGTTTCTTTCATTAGACATGAAATTGTTGGGTTATCACAAAACTTCGCATAACTAACTAAACTAACGACATGTATTAAAGGATATTGAAATAACATGACTAACATGTACACTACAATAATAATAATAAATGTTTATTCCGGTATGTGGGGAGAATAGTGCAATCCCACACATTCCGTAAATGTTATAATACGTACATAAAATATTTTTCTTGAGTTCTGAAATGTTCCCAACTCGTTAACTGTTCATTTTTTCCTTTGTCTTGCGCCTTTCCTTAAAGTCCCTACAAAAGGAAAGAAGAAGATGTTTTTTCTTCATACCTACATGGAACACCTCCACAATATTGCCACCAACATTTGAAAGTTACCTACTTGTGGAGTTGGAATTTCGCAGTGACATCGGTCACACCTCGCTAATGAATCCTCAATAAAATCGCAAAAAATACTGTTTAAATACTAATCAATGAACTCATAGTGAACCGGTTTGACCTTGCCTTTTGCCGTGAGTGTTGAACGCCGCCAGCATCCAGAAATCTTCAGAAGCAGTGGATGAAACATCAAAAGGTAGGGACTCTCCTGTTTAGCCCTTTTCCCGTGAATTCAGTTTAAAACGCAATCAATTTGTCTTGTTTTTTCGTACACTCGATTTACAGTTCATATCTTTGTCGTGTCGCGGCCGATGTCGCGACAATTTTAAAGAGAAAAAAAAGAAAAGCAGGTGAATATGATTGTACATGAAATAAAGGTAATAATTAAAGAAAATAAGAACATGGTAATAATTGGCTTTTAGGATTCTGTGACCACATTAGGAGCCAGTATTTTTCTCCAGTGTGCATCAATGCTGGATTGAGGTGGGCTTCCATTGCGAGGATATTTCCAGAACTGCTTATCTTTTCCCCCATTTCTGCCACCCTGGATCTAATAAGGGCTGCATAGCCGGGAACTCACCCCTCAGTGAACATTCGGGAAGCGCTGCAATATCTGGGGAGACCAGACATCATGCGGAAGGCGTTGTTGTACTGAACCCGGAGTCTTTCTATACTGCTCTTCTTGTAGTTTATGTAGTATACATTTTTTATGAATGAATGTACGCATTTATGTACCTCCCACGTCATGTATATATTGTATAACCTAGTGAGACAGGCATAGAAAAAAAAACATTTTTATGATGAATAAGTAAATAAAATAATCTCACTCTATTAATCTTTAAAATGGGTCTTATTGATTAATGTATGATCGTGTGAGAAACGCGGAGATCCGCAAAGAATGCAAGGCTGATGTAAGCGTAATGAGTAAGATCAAGAAAGGAACGCTCCGATGGTTCGGGCATGTAAAGAGAATGAACGAGGAAAGGAGTGTAAGGAGAATATATGATGCAAATGTGAATGGTAGAAGAAGTCGGGGACGTCCGAGAAAGACATGGCACGACCAAGTGAATCAGATACTTGAGTCGGGCCATGTGAAGAGTCGGAATAATAGAAGAGCATGTATGAGACGGTGTATGAATGTGAACGAGGCAAGGAGTGTGTGCCAAGACCGAGTTGTTTGGCGGTCCGTCCTCTCTGCCTACCCCTGCGGGGAAACGGCGTGATGGTTAGTTAGTTAGTTAGTTAGTTTATTGATTAAACTGTATTGAGTGGTGAAGGGACGGAATTGGGGAAAACGAATATTGGGTACTCAAATATGGTCATCAAACACAACTAAAGTCTATACTGATCTGTATTTTTCGAATGTGTAATTAAAGAAAATGTAGCTAATTTTGGTTTAGTTTCTTTCAAAGACCTTTGCCAAAGCTTTCCCCTGCAAATTTCCAAATCTGAGAGTTATCACCTGTTGCATCTTAACACTATTGAAAAAATAAATTAAAAACGAAAATTGGAGAAATTAGCTTTAAATTAGCTTTTTTATTGCGTAATGAAAATAATAATAACTTTCTGAAAAAAAAAATGTTTACTCAGTATTACTGAATTGTTTAATTACTGATGCCTGTAACAAAACGTAACACCTCTCTTTAAGTTTCAAGCGTTCATTTATTGAATCTTGCGATTCACGTTAATTCGCAAGCGTGTCACGTAGCGAGCTTCCTAAAGTTTGGGAAACATAATAGTTGAAGAAAAGAAGACAATAAAGCCTGTCGGTGCGCGCGGTAAATCGGCTCTCTCCTGCCGCTAAGTTCAAAGACTTAGAACTTGGAAAGCTCACAGCTTGTGTAAAAGCTCCGAGATTGACTTGGCAATACTTTGCGTCGGAAATTATTCGAAGAGCTTGGAATTATTGCCGGATTAGTGAGGCTTTCGGATAAATTGATGAATCAGTTAGGTTTGACACCATTACGCATAATTATTGAACAATATTGACCCTTGGAAATTGAAACAGTGATGTATGTTTTTTTTTTAAGTTTATAGGTTTACTTAAATTTATTTACCTATTTTTACTATTTATAATTTCTGTTTCCTATTTTATTTTTTTGTTAAACATTGTGCATTTCATACATTTTTTATTATTTCTCTTGCTTAAAATATTTTTATTTCTCAAGTAAGATGTGCTCCAAGTGGTTCGCTACGTTTGTTGACTTAGCAAGGGTACTCGGGTTCATGGGGTGAGGTTTCTCCAGGTCTTGGCGGCCGATGCGTCTGCCCATCTGCCGCGTGGTAGGCAGTATCGAGAGAGACTGGTTCAGGGAGGTTTTTTTTTTCCTCTCCAGCCGAAATCTCTCGACCCACCACCTTGCACCGCGGTTGGAGGGATGGATATGAACCCGTATGAATGACGGACATATGAACTTCCGTCACTCCTGGACAAACTGACCCTCAGATTCCTACCCACCCTTCATGCGTATTTCCTTCCCAGAACTTCTTTCCCTTCCTTTCCTTAATAAAAACTTCCACACAGCATCCCCTAAGATGACATATGCCCTGAGGGGAATTATTTTCTTCAGGGCTTCCTGTGTGGAGCTGACGTAAAAATATGCTGTTATATAAAGACCCCCTGGGAGTTTAAATTATTTTATTTTTATAAGAAAAACTTCTTTTTTATACTTTTTTGAAGGTTATTCCCATAAGTGAAATGTATCATATTAGAATAAGTTAACAATAATAATCTAAACGAAAATATGAAAGAGAACAAGACACAGAAAAAGACAATGGTCGCAACTAGGACTCGAACCCAGACCTCTCCGTCTAACCGGGACGAGTGCATTAACCAATTTCGCTATTGCCACCTTCTTTCAAAACGTCATAATTGTCAATCTCATATTTTCAAATTTTAGAATTACATTACTATCAACTAATTATTTTTCTCCATATTACGGGCAACTACCCTTTTTATTGGAAACAATCATTCTAAGAATTGGTTTGTGACCTGGATAGCGTCTTGGATAGATAGGTATATCCGAAATTATTTATGTGGAACAATTGACTTTTATGAAAGTCTAAATGAATATTCAATTTTTATAAGAAAAACCGTTAAATTGGTTAACGCACTCGTCCCGGTTAGACGGAGAGGTCTGGGTTAGAGTCCCAGTTGCGACCATTGTCTTTTTCTGTGTCTTGTTCTCTTTTATATTTTCGTTTAGATTATTATTGTTAACTTATTCTAATATAAATTATTTTATTTTAGCTGTTGAAAGATTTGGTGCGGAAAAGAAGATTATTATGAGGTAATAAACAAGATTAGGAATGGGACACTTAGACGGTTTGGACATGACGTGTAGAGCAGATGAATAGAGAAAAGAGTGCCAAGAAAATACATGTCGGTATTGTGCAAGGTAAAAGTCGGGGACGCCCTGAGGAAGATATGGCACAATCAAGTGTTGTGCATGCATATGAATGAAGCAAGAAGAGCAGAAGCAAACTAATGCAGATATTGAGTATTAAAATTATTCAAAAATTACAAATACGAAAATGAGAAGGTGAAAATAACAAGCCTTTACAATTTTTTTTATTTTTTAATTCAGTGTCGAAATGTTTTATTGGCAGAGAGTATTGTTTACATTTTACATTAATCATTAATATTACCTATATTTAACCAGCGAACACCAGAAATATGTCATTTTTAAATCAGTGTTAAGACGTATTGACTCTTTTCCACAAAAAATTATAAATTGATTTCGAAAGATTGTTCTTTTATCTAGTAAACGTATGTTTTAAATATTCAGAAAAAATGATAATTTTTAGTATAATAAAGTTATACCATAGGTCATTGGCGGATTTGTTAAATTTTCAAATTTATTATACAACACCCATTTCAAATCATATAATCATGCAGTAAAATAAATCAATACATTATCTGGTAAACGTATGTAAAAGAATTTTAATTTTAGTTAAAATAAAATCATAAAAAAATATATAAGTAACATGTGTTTCTTGACGAAAATTGGTCCGTTTGTGTATTTATTTGCGCACCTACAGACTAATATATATAATATGATTTAATTCTTTTCTATTGATTTATAAATAAAACACTTGTGTTGCAAAGTTTAACAAAGAAACGACATTTATGTTTATTTATAATAAAATAATAGAAAATAAAACAAGTGACAATTGATAATTACATTCCAAGTATTCCAACTGACACTACAGGATTCAAATTTAAATGGAATATATTGCCATTACATCTCCCCTCCCCCTGGAAAGAAAATTACTGCAAAATTTTCACTCATCTTCGATGTCCTCTTCATGGTTCCTAAATAAAGGTGCTGGAGTTAACTTCGAGATGTGGAAAAAATTTGATTCTAATTTTTTTCGACCAGTGTTTATCTTGTAAATTGAGTTTGATAATTTTTCTATGATTTTGTATGGTCCGATTCTCAATTCGTCGAGCTTCTTCCTGTTAAGTTTGTTTCCATTCTCCACAAAAACAGTATCACCAACTTTGAAGTCAAAGTGTCTCCTGGTTTTATCGTAAATTATCTTGTTGTAATTATGTGACTTCATAGTATTTTCTAGAGCTTTTTTTCTCTCTTGAATCAAATCGATGCCGGTCTTCTTAAGTTTTAACTCATTTGGCAAAATCGTAACATCTGTGCCGTCAAGTAGGTACTGTGGCGCATATCCAGTAATAGTGTGCTCCGTTTCATTATAGTTTTTTACACAATTATGCGCTATAGTTGTCCAAGCTACTTTTGAGTCATTTTCGTTGATTTTGCATCTAATTTTATTGACCAGCGTTTGGTTCAATCTTTCATTTAATCCATTTGAGAAAGGTGAGTTCACTGCAGTAAAAATACAAATGCAAGCCAGTGGATAGAAGTGTTTGAAAAAGAATGTTTACGATTTGATGTGACCATGGATGAAAAAAAAATAGAAATACTAAGATTGTTCATGGATAAAAGTTGTGTAGATTGGTATAGTTCCATGAATATTAAACTAACAATGAACTCAGAGTGGTCAACATGGAAAAACAAATTCTGTGAATCATTCGCAAACAAAGGATGGAACCCTGTCACCTACGCATTATTATTTAGATACAAAGATGGTTCTCTGTTGGATTATGCTATGAGAAAAGAAAAACTTCTATTGGATATGAGAAGATCAATCGACACCGGTACTTTGATAGATCTTGTTGCTTCCGGACTACCAGAATTCATACTTAACAAGATCGATAGAGAAGGATTACAAGATACTGTGGATTTATTTAATGAAATAAACAAGTATGAACATATGGTCAACAAAAAAAGATTCATGAATAGGAGAACATTTGGGAATGCAGAATATAATAAAAATGAGGATAAAAAGCCATGTAAAATTTGTGAAAAATTGAATAAGGGCACTCGTTACCACCCTGAAGCCACATGCTGGTTCAAAACAAAAGAGGATGAAAAATTTAAGAGAAATGCCATTAAACATGTAAACAATTCAGTGATAGAGACTGAGATAAATGAAAATGATCAAAAAAACTAATAGTAACACCATTAATCAAAGTCAAACTATTACTAAATGATGAATTAAAAATATACGGAATTTATGATTCGGGTTCAAATGTTTCTCTAATTAATTCTAAGTTTTTGAAACTAAAAAGAAAAGGAAACAATTCGAATGAAGCAAATTTAGTAACGATTAATGGTGTTAAAAAAACGAGTGGTTTGACAACGTTGAAGATTAAAATTTTTGAATTGGAGAAAAATGTTGATGTGTACATTATTGATGAACACAATTTTAAGTATGATTTTTTGATTGGATTAGACATGATAAAAGACTTCAAACTAATCCAAAGTGAAGACTTACAAATATCACAGAAAATCTACCTGAATAATACAAATAAAAAAGAAGAAAATTCTACAAATATGAAAACAAATACTGAATTTAAACATTCTGAAAATAAGAACATTATAGAAAAACACCAAATTAATTTTAATGAACATGTTAAAGAAGAAGATTTTAAAATAACAATAAATCATTTAAATAATGATCAAAAAACAGAAATAAATGAACTAATAGGCAAATACACATCAGTGTTTGCGAAAAGTAAATACGATGTTGGTACTGTTCATGGATATGAAGCGAAGATAGACTTATTGGTGGATAAATATTGTAGTAAGAGGCCTTACAGATGCAGCGTAGAAGATAAAAAGGAAATAGAAGAGCAAATAGCAAAATTAATAGACAATAAACTGATAGAAGAGTCGTACAGCCCATTTGCTGCACCTGTCACTCTAGCATTTAAAAAAGAAGAAAACAAAAGATCCAGATTATGCATAGACTTCAGAGACTTAAATAAAATAGTAATACCTCAAGCTCAACCATTTCCATTGATTGAAGACCTAATGACAAAGACCAGAAATTGCAAATTTTTTTCAACGCTGGATATAAACTCAGCTTTTTGGTCTATTCCGTTGCGGATTGAAGACAAAAAAAAAACAGGATTTGTAACACAGGAGGGGCATTATCAGTGGACCTGCCTACCTTTTGGATTAAAGACCTCTCCGGCAATTTTTCAGAGGATATTAAGCAATATATTGAGAAAATATAAACTAACCGATTTTGCTGTCAATTACATAGATGACATACTTATATTTTCAAAAACTTTTGCTGAACACATCGATCATTTAACAAAGTTGCTGAATGCAATCAAAACTGAAGGTTTTAGATTAAAATTTACAAAATGCACATTTGCATCAGACATGGTAAAATATCTGGGTCATATAATTCAGAATAATTCAGTCAAGCCAGTAAAGGATAATTTGATTTCAATAAAGAATTTTCCTATTCCAAAAACACAGAAGAATGTGAGACAATTTCTAGGAAAAATCAACTTTTATCATGAGTACATTCCGAAGAGTGCAATAATACTAGATCCTTTGCATAACTTACTAAGGAAAAACCAAAAGTTTATTTGGACTGATAAATGCCAAAATGCTTTTGAAACGATGAAAAACCTACTATGCTCACAACCAATCCTGGAAATTTTTGATCAAGATTTACCAATTAATATATATACAGATGCTTCTCTAGAAGGCCTTGGAGCTATTTTAAAACAAACACAGTCTGATGGAAAAGAAAAACCTGTAGCTTACTTTTCGAAAAAACTAAATGTCGTTTTATAATATGATTTAATTTTTTCTATTGATTTATAAATAAAACACTTGTGTTGCAAAGTTTAACAAAGAAACGACATTTATGTTTATTTATAATAAAATAATAGAAAATAAAACAAGTGACAATTGATAATTACATTCCAAGTATTCCAACTGACACTACAGGATTCAAATTTAAATGGAATATATTGCCATTACATATATTTCAAATTTTTTTACATTTTTATTTTGCTGAGACATTATTGAAAAATGATAAATACTTATGATCAAAAAATAATTACAAAGAGTATATAATTTTAATAGTTTTATCAACACGCCTTTCAGCATTTTTGGATGTAGGTATAAAATAAAGCAAATTTGGAATGAAATAAAATCGATATTGAGTTATAATTTTAAAAAGCTGGTACGGAGAGTAATTAATCTTTCTTATTGGAACCGCCCTGTACAATCGTAAGAACCTCTTTCGACGAAATGTGGATTTTCAGCCGCTGGCTGGTTATACGCTCTTAACATTACATTATGTTATTATCCTTTAAACGAGTAAAAAAGGCCAGTAAGTTCTTCAAATTCATAAAAAAAATCTAATGCTTATGTATTTTTATTTAATTTTATGTGTTTTTATTTACTTTTTACCTCATCTTATTATTTAACTTTCTTTTGTTATTTCAAAATTTGGAATGTATTGCATTGCACTTCCCCTGCATACATTCTGGAATAAACTATTATTATCATTATATACTTGGAGCAGGTGTATGACTTTGGTTATTTGGGTAGTATGTTTACGAGAGATAGGAAAGCTGATAGAGATATTGAAAGAAGGGGAATTCCGGTAACTCAACTCCATGCATGGAGGACTGAAGGCCGTTGGCGCTAATAACAAACTGTCAAAAGAAACGAAGCTGGCAGTTCACAATGGAGTCCTGGTACCTACCCTGATGTATAGCAGTGAGGAAACTGGCCTAGGAAGTATGAAAGTAAACTGAATGCTGTTGAAATGAGATCCCTGATGCGTATGTGTGGTAAAATAATGTATGATCGTGTAAATATCCGTAAAGAATGTAAGACTGATGTAAGCATAATGAGTAAGATTAAGAAAAGGACCCTCAGATGGTTTGGGCATGTAGAGCGAATGAACGAAGAAAGTAGTGTAAGAAGAATATACGACGCAAATGTGAATGGTAGAAGTCGGGGACGCCCGACAAAGACATGGCACCATCAAGTGAATCAGATACTTGAGTCGGGCCATGTCAAAAGTAGTAATAATAGAAGAGAATGTATGAATGTGAGTGAGGAAAAGATTGTCTGCCAAGACCGAGTTGTTTGGCGGGCCGCCCTCTCTGCCTATCCCTGCGGGGAAACGGTGTGATGGATAGTTAGTTAGTTATAAAAAAAATAAAGAAATTTAAACCCAGTTTAACAATTCACGCGACTTAACAATCTATTTATTTTATAGTAAATAGATTACATTTTGCAGACTCTGGAAAGGCTTCAAACAAAAGCTTTTAACTTTATTGTGATCTAAAATAAAGAGACGGATTCTAAAAGAAGTGACAAAAGTCTTGTGGGAAGGGGAAGGACAAAAGTGTCTGTTAATTAAATAAGATAAGGAAAAGCGACGCGCAAAAAATACTAAAATCAAAATGTTATCTTTTTTCTTGTTCCCGTTTTATCTCTTTTATATTCAGGCAGAGCTAAGCTCAAGGG
Source organism: Limnephilus lunatus (assembly GCA_917563855.2). Classification (NCBI taxonomy): domain Eukaryota; kingdom Metazoa; phylum Arthropoda; class Insecta; order Trichoptera; family Limnephilidae; genus Limnephilus; species Limnephilus lunatus. The sequence continues at coordinate 12,796,654 of OU830601.1, read as the reverse complement.
ACAACTGAAAACCTGATTACGTTTTTTTTGAAGAAGTGCAAACGTTTTGGAAATAGGTTTCAGGGTATTTTTAGTTTGGGTTATATTTTATCAAGTTAAATTATATTTTATGAATAAATTGTTATTAGCTGATGTCCGGTTTTAAAAACGCATATTTTTTTATTGAAAACTAACGGAATATAAGGCGGCTTATGTTATTTTTGACGAATATATGAATATTTTATCACACGGTTTTAATTTTAGTTCTCAACTAAACCAGCGAAATAGTGGTAGATGCTCACATAACGTCCTCGTGAAAAGTAATTTTCAAAATCGAAAAATTACTTGAATTGGCTTTAACCGGGTTTCGTGACCAGTAGCCAAACTATCATGTGCTCATCGTATTCTCTTTCCTACTCCCTTCAGCCTCACAACATACCCCAATTGGAGATATCATAGTCTCACTGACTCTGGCTGTTGTAGTATTCACAAAAATGTGAAAATGACATAGAAGTTTACGAAAGCAAGGCGTGCTACTTTCGTGGTGGGAAACTGTGTTCTGCTTTGTATTAACGATTATAAAATATGTTTTTTTAAGATTTATTTATTTTTTATTTATTTATTTTATTTTAAATGCACATTTACAGTTATACATAACCAATAATAAACATACATTGTATTTTATTAAGTAATAATAGCGTTTTTGAATTTTTGAATATTTAGTTGAAAAATATCTATATCAGGGGATAGGTAATTTAGTAACAGAATCATTTTTCCGAGCGGCATTACTAATGGTAAGTTAGTTTTGCATCTCGGAACAACAAAAGTTCTGTGTCTGCGCGCTCTTGTGAAGTTGTCGGGGACATTAAACTCAAATTTTTGTATTATATCGGGAATACAGATGTTACCGTTTAAAAGTTTATATGCTGTTATCAGCAAAGCAGTTTTCCTTCTATCGGCAAGGCTATTAATACCCAGCATGCCGGACAAAAAGGCTGATGGATATAACCAGGGATAATATCCGAAATCTCTAAGATATAAATATCTCAGAAACTTCTTTTGCACTTTCTCTATCATGATAAGATGTCAATGTAGCAGTAATATAGCTATGATTTAGTGCTTAAAACTCTTGAAATTCGATTATAATGTAGGTTAATAAATGTCACAGAAACCAATATAATTTTCACAGATTTGTATAACTTAATATGAACCACATCGCAAAAGTGTCGTAAGTTAAAAAAGTTAATTTTACAGTAGAGGGAAAACAAATTATGATTTGCAAAACAAACGGTCCCGTCGAAAAAAGAGACTACCGAGATCTCGCAGAGATAGAGAGATCTAACTTAAGTACGTTTGTCGTGGGGCGTGGATAGTCACAATCATCTACTATTCAAAGATAAAAATATAATTTTATAAAACTGAAGATTATGACTTACGACCATTCTCTATGGGAGGTGCGATAACTCTCTTTTAATTTTAATAATAATAATATTTGGACGATTTATATGGCGCCGTTTTTGTGAAAAAATTCCTCAAGGGCGCTGTAGAAACTTACCATACATGCCTAAAATCTAGAAAAACTACAAGCTAGATAAACAATTAAAAACAACTAATGGCTAAAAATTGCATACACCGGTTCATTGATCACCGATACGAAAATATATGTACAATGAATGCGATGCTGCCTTAATATAAATGAAATACAGGACCATACTTAACAGGGAGGTCGCTTGAAATTAACACGATTTATTGTCTATTTAAAGAAATTTAGATAAAATTCGCACGCAAAGGAAATAATTGTGAACACGTGTTATTTAATCCTGAAAAATATTTTAATATTAATATATAATATACTCTTTAATGAGTGTATTTTGGAAAGTAATAGCAACATTTAATGGTGGGCGGTGCAGTAGTACAAGGATTTGATCTTCCTAGAGACAGATTGATGTGTAAGGATTGGAGTAATTTTTATTCAGTAAGAAAAGTGTGATTAAGACATCATAGGCAATACAAGTATGATACTTTCAGATAGGTATATTTAAATTAAGGGTATGAGAGCCCAAAAAGGTAGGTTTTTAGTTTGGACCTAAACTCTGTTGGGATTTTTATGCATCTTAATTCCAGAGGGATTCTATTCCAAGCCTTAAGCCCAGATACTCCGAAAGCACGATCTCCAAACTTAGTATATGGCTGTATTTAGGTTCTATTAGTCTGCCTATAGCAGATGAAGTTGCTGATCTAAGGGTTATTTGCCTCGGACCGATATTTTCTGGTAAGGTGGGGCCATTTCGTTAATTGATTTAAACACCATCCAGCACAATTTGTACTGGATTCTTTCAGAGTACTGGAGCCAGTGAAGTTTGCGAAGGTGTTCTGAAATGTGCGAATATTTAGAAACCCCGGTTATGAGCGTTGCCGCTGCATTAAACACGGATTGAAGTTTGTCAGTTTGATATTTTGGAAGACTAGCGTAAATGCCGTTACAGTAATCAAGCCGTGAGACTACGTAAGAGTTGATTAATAGTTTTGTCGCCTCTGTAGGAAGGTTTCTTCGAAGGTTTTTTTTTTATCTATATTAATCTAGAAGAAGCAATATAAACTCATTGAAAATAAAAAAATAAAAAAAAATTAATTTATGAAAGACATCGAATTTTAAAAGACAAAAACTTCTCATAGAAAAGTGTTGTGCGAAATAGAACCAACTGATATCACAATTTCCAAGATGAAAGTCTTGATTTGGTTTCCAAATGAGCTGATAAACTTCCTCGTATTGCATAATACAAGTTCCTTTTATGTTATTGGTACTATCTAAAGCTCCATCTCTGGCTCAGTCTCTAAGATATAACCTCTTCTTCGAGGAATATATCACACAACGGGCGACATTTTAGTATTGTATCAGCCAGCCGGGTAGGTACTGGGTACAAACTACTAGTTAGGGGAGATCCATAGTACTGGGGTTAAATACATGGCGATGGGATTAACTTTCAATGCTATCGGAAGAGACTGGCTGTTTTCATCTCATTGTGTTGAAGGTGAAATAAATTAAGAAGATTTGTATCAGAACTGTTAAATTTAATTTTAATTAATTAAATGATATTTTAATCGTGACAAACAAAATTGTAAGTAACCAAAATTAGATAAGTGATTGTGGGAATAATAAAAAAAATGAAGTCAGTAGTATTAAAAAGTAAAAACGCTTTTCGAATCTATGGTAGAATGTGAATAAAAGGGATTTAAAATAATCTATATACATTTATATATATAATGAATCCTTGTTTCCATTGGTAATAACTTCATAACGACTTAACCTATTTCATTCATCTTTTTTCAAAGTTATCTAATACTTTGTAGAAGTTTCTTACGGAAAGAAAAATTAAGAAAATTGGATAATTTCAGAAAACTTAACGACTATTTTAACTTTGAACGTTTCACAGTTTGTGCGTTTGAAGAATGTAAATTTAGCAGGCAGCTGTTGTAACAAAAGAATTGTCCATGGATTTTTCAAATTATAGATATTTTAAATAGGTACCTATGTTAGGTACCAAATTAGATTGATTGTTCTTATCATATGCAAAAATGAATATTTGTAATACATGAAAAATGAAAATATGAAAAAAAAAATTGTAATAGCTGACACGCGATCTGTTTGAAAACTGAATGTACTGGGACTGAATATACGGAACGCGGGAATGTAAGGGTATGCGGGAGGGGATCGGGGACGCACGTGAAAGGACATGCAGGGAGAAACAATATATTTCTTTGTATATGGCATTGCAAAGCACGCCGGGAACTAGCTAGATTTAACAATGTTAGTCCCATTGACATCCATATTGATAGTCTCCCTAATAAAAAATCTGGGTATCATTTCAAAGAGCTGGAGGCAATGCACGTGACCATATTTTTGGAACCAAAAGGGTTCTAGAGCGCTTTGAATTAACTAAGACATCAGTCGTAAGTTGACTGCCGAAGAGTGCACATTGAAATAACCGGACCCTATTGAGAACAGCAAAGTTCAAATCAACGGTTTGCGGCGAGTCCACTGTAAGACTTTTCATTTAATTTGTTCATTTAAAAAAACTTTTTTGCAAGTAAAGAACTACATACATTATATTCTCGGGTTGAGTTTTTTCGCATTAAAAAATGTTGATTTTTAATTTTTATATGTTTTCATTTATTTATAATTATTTCATTTATACTAACGGTTTAATATTAGTAAATTGAATTTTCGGCGTTATAACAATAATTTCATCGCTCTGATTGAACCTCTACAGTTCTTTTATGAAAGCATTGTGGTAAAAGGAAAACCTTTTTCGTTATCATAAGAATTGAGAGTGGAAGATACTGCGGTAATAAGATTTTCATTCTGAGACCTTCTTCGAAGCCTTATTGTACTAAGGAGGCTGGATTCCGTACATCCAGTGACATGAACTATACAAGAAATATCTTGCACTTAAGAAAATGCCTTGCGAATTCTTTGGTAAGAATATATTTATTGGACCACACCACGTCTTTTTAAAAATTATATTTTTATATGAATACCGCAAAATAGTCCTAACTACTACAATCCGCCTATAGGTGTGTTGTGGGGCTGAAGGTGATGGTTGAAGAAGGAGATAGAGTAGAGAAGGTGGGGAAGTTCCTTGCTTTTCAGATCTAGTTACCAAACACAGCTAAAGCAATTTCAAGCATTGTTTCAATTCTTAATGCCGGTCTTACACTTGCGCGGTACTTAGAGTTCCAGTATTGAAGGAACTGCAAATATACCTAATATTATTTTTAAATTATTAAATTTTAAAATTAAATAACTCAACAAAGGAGGCGCCGGGATTTGAACCCGCGACCTCCGGATCGTTAGCCGAGAGCCTCAACCCTCGACCACGGAGGACGTCAGAATAATATTAACATTCACATTTTTGTCAATCTTAAACAAGATTTCAATTTAATGCTTTTATAAGGGGTAAGGTTCTCGGCTAGCAATCCGGAGGTCGCGGGCTTATCCCGGCGTATCAAATTAATTATTCGTTATTAATGATTATAAAGCATATTTGCGACACGTTCCATAATGGGAGACACTCTCAATATCGCCCTGATGGAATACCGCCATTCGCAATAAGAAACGTTGCTTGAAAATGTTTCAGCCGTGTTTGGTGAGTAGATCTGAATAGCTAGTTACTTGCGCACATTCCTCTTCCGCGTATCATTCTTTTCCCCACTACGTCATACTTCAGCCTTACAACATACCCCAATTGGGGATGCCATAGTCTTATGGAATCCAACTAAGTGGAGTAATTGAGAGTAATTGAGACTTTTGCAAAGTATTTCTTCTGAAGATCTCCGTGACCAAACGATTAAGGTCTCGGCATGATCTACTAATCCAGAGATCGCAGGTTCGAATCACGGCCTGCGCATTACATTTTATTTATCTGCGTGTTGTTACGCACATAATTAGTGCATTCTTACACATTTTGTAGATCTCTAATTATCGCCCTGGTGACAGATCAACATAAGTGAAAATATCTTAATAGCCAGGTTCTTCCGAACCAACCTCTTGCCCATCTTGTTTTCCTCCCATTTCCAGACTCACATGATCTCACTTAGGGTTGCCATTTTTCCACTGTCTTCTGTGTTATTGATTTGATATTGATCCATTCCCTGGGAAGATGAATTCATTCTCCATCTATAACAATTTGTTTATTTATTGATTACATAACCTAATGGGCTTTTACATTATTTCTTTATAAGTTAAGTATCAAAAGTTATTTCAAATACTTTAAAACAAAAACAATATAGAAAATATAATATAATGAAAAAAATTTAACAACAAAAGTATATACATAATATAAAATAAAACATATTGGTAAAAAAGATAAGAAGTCTCACATAAAAGAAATAGTAAATGAATTGAAAATAAAAGTCTCACAATAAACAAAAAAATCACGAATTATCCGCTACTATTTGTGTGTAGATGTATAAAATAAATGGAATAAACAATTTTCATATTGGTTATTATTCTTAAGGGAAAATATATCTCCTAGATCCTAATATTTATTTCCGAGAATATGATGTCTCGGAATCGGGGAATTTTGGTAAGAGAGTGTCCTGGTGTTGTTAAAGTAAAAGGGTAAGTGTCGGCAAGATCTTTTGGGAATATGGATGTTGATTAATTGAAGTAATTCAGGACAGTCCCTTTTGTAATGCCGTATTTTATGTGATAATATTAAATATGTGTTAATTCTTCTTTCTGAAAAATTTAATAGGGACATTTTATCCTGTAGGTAAATATAATCAATATTTTGTACAGGAATGTGCAATTTATAGTTTATAAACCTCAGGAACTTATGTTGAATCTTTTTAATGCTGTCGGAATTAATAATGTAAAATGGAGACCATAACGTAGAGTCATACTCTAGTTGACTTCTGACAAGAGTTTTAAGTAATATGATAAATGTGCCTTAATTATTGAAATCTTTTGCAGCACGCAAAACAAATCCAAGAATTTTAAGGGCCTTTTTGATAATATTATTAATATGGCAAACAAAGATTAGTTTGCTATCAAACATTATACCAAGATCAATAATTTCACTGACGCCATTTCACGTTTCAGGAATAGTTGAAACAATTTTATTAACCTTATGAACGGAATCTAGTGTATCCAATATCTGTGTGTAATGTGACTACCATAATCCAGTCTGGTGGAATAACACCCCACCTCACTCATCTTTGATGTTTCGCTTAAATTAGAAATCACCAACATAACATCTTGTGTTCGGATTTGGGAAAATCTCAAATACAGTCGGCAAGCATTATGCTCAAAGAAGAATGATGGATCAGATAAGTCGGCGTAAAGGGATATTCAGTGGGCGGAAAGAAAATTGTATACGAAAATAGGAAAATTTTTTTGTCAGGCGTAGAGTTTTTTTAAAACTTTTATTTATTTACTTATTTATAAAACACATGATACATAATTAAGACATTTACATATAATAGATATATTAGATCACCATACTAGGCAGCTGCCTGCTTCATGGTGACCAATGGAGTATAGTTACTTTGTATAAATATGAAATTTAGTGTAAACATATGGATTTATTATAAATGATGCTAAAAATTGTTAACATTATAATAAAAAGTAGGAAAAAGAAAATAGAAAGGAGAAAAGAAGTTAATTAGCATTAGGTTATAAAAATGTTAATATTTTTTTTTTCAATACGTATGCATGCAAGCACAACGTATATATATATAGGTGCACACATCTGTACAGGTATAAACATACATAAACATATCTATATGCACACCCACGTACATGAATATGAATATTGTGTGTGTATTGTGTAAGTGTGTAGATGTCAAAGCGAATAAGTAAGACGATTCAATACTTACAAGTTTATTAACACTATTTACAGACACAAAAATCTCCAATTTAAATATATGCAATAATAAAGTAATTTGAAGGGCGAACAAATATTATAGACCAGGGACTCCTGACCGAGAGTTAAAGCAGAATGATCGTTAGTTTTTGATGCAACGCGAGGCAAGTTGCTTGAGGAAAGGTTTGCATCCCATTGGTGCCTGGGGGACCAATCGGGTGGCCAGACGGTGCAGATCAGTGTCCTTTGTTCGTCCTTCACACACACATACATACATATACATGTACATACATACACGTACACATAAATATACATACACCCACATCAGCAGCTTTGGGCATGCTGTGTAGAGGGTATTTTTAGGGAAAGGAAGTTCCAAAAGGAAAAAGGTACGAAGGATGGGCAAACAAACCTCACCTCATGATCCAGGGCACCCCTGCTAAATCACCAAACACAGCGAAACATTTGGTGTGACCTATGGCAGGGGTGTTGATTATCGAATAAATGGTACCCGGGGCGGCGGTACCCACATCCGCCTCCCAAATATATATCTCATTTTGATATTCAAATTTTATTATTTAGCTCGTTTAATCACAGGATATCATTTGTCCCAGCTCACGTAGGTCTTATAGAAGTCGTTGTGTCTCTCTTACTATCATAGTGAAAAGTATGAACTAAACGGCATTAAAAAGAGAAAGTAAATAACACATTTTATATTCAAATCTAAAAGTTATCCACAAAATAGATAAAATGTACACCTTTATGAAACCAGTTTTCAACCGCAATTTGTAAAAAATTATGAAAATTTGTGAATATTTTTATTTGAAACAACAAAAAGAGAGGTTACAATAACGTTTATAATTTATTTTTCTAATGAAATATGTACATGTTTTTATTTTTTTTCGTTATATCTGTAATTTTGGATAGAAAAAAAGTAAGGTGGGCCATTTTTAAAACTTTTTAAAGTTTGCAATCAAAATTGGTAATTTCTAATAATAAAATTTGAAAGCGTCGAGTATTTCATCACCTTTAGAAAACTGTTTATAGTTTTTTAATACGTTTGTTTACGAAAGATGGGAAGGCTGATAGAGATATTGAAAGAAGGGTGAATGCCGGTAACTCCATTAATGGAGGACTACATGCCGTTGGCGGTAATAAAAAACTGTCCAAAGACGCGAAACTAGCCGTACATAATGGAGTGCTGGTACCTACCCTGATGTATGGCAGTGAGGCATGGAACTGGCAGAGGAAGGATGAAAGCAGACTGAATGCTGTAGAAATGAGATCCCTGAGGCGAATGTGTGGTAAAACCATGTACGATCGTGAGAGAAACGTGGATATCCGCAAAGAATGCAAGGCTGATGTAAGCGTGATGTGTAAGATTAAGAAAGGGACTCTCCGATGGTTTGGGCATGTAGAGCGAATGAACGAGGAAAGGAGTGTAAGGAGAATATCAATATAATACCAAGTGAATCAGATACTTGAGTCGGGCCATGTGAAGAGTCGGAATAATAGAAGAGCATGTATGAGACGATGTATGAATGTGAACGAGGCAAAGAGTGTGTGCCAAGATCGAGTTGTGTGGCGGTCCGTCCTCTCTGCCTACCCCTGCGGGGAAACGGCATGATGGTTAGTTAGTTAGTTAGTTAGTTTGTTTACAAATATTCAATTGATTTTGATTTTATTGCAAAGCGAGCTGACTAAATTGAATTTTAAAAGTTTAGAAATTTCATCTAGTTTTTTAACCTTCAGTCAGTCGCAATGCAACGGGGCAATTTATCTGTGAAACTAAATCACACAAAAACATATCAAAATAGGTTTTTCGCTCAATTTAATTGTATTTGCGTTCTAAAATTCACGTAAAAGAAATATAAAAGCATACAACTAAGAATGATGTTACCTATATAAAAATCATATGACGTAAATAAAATCGGCAAAGGGAGATACTTACAAAAAAAGTTCATGGCTTTGGGTGGTAATACTTTTTTTTAAATTGATAGTTAACATAACTAATACCGTAAAATAACATTGTGACTGTTAAAGAACAAAAAAAAACAATAAACAGGCTTCATACTGGAATGCAGCAAATGAACATTACTAATATAGACACAAAAGACAAAATAACACTTTTACACATTTTTAATATTTACAGTTAATTTTAAATATCATTATTACGTAATTTTTGCTGTATAAATAAATGCATCAAATGTAATAAATAATATTACTTGGTGTAACCCTAAGTGACCAGCTCAGATATAAGGAATCCATCGAAGCCTGAGTAAAGTTAGCCTCCCAAAAACTGGGCGTACTGTACAGGGCCCGCATATAATTTAACAGTACACAACTGCTAGCCCTGAACAAATCACAAGTGCATCCCACGGTTGAATTTGGCAGCCACCTCTGGTATGGAGATCCAAAATACCTGAAAAATACCATCGACTCTGTGCACAAACGGGCGGTCCGTTTGATAGATTCTCCCATCTTAACAGACGGATTGCAATCTTTAGAGCACAGGCGTCGGGTCGGAATGCTATCCTTATTCTACCGGTATTACAATGGAAGATGCTTTGAGGAACTAGCGTCATTGACCCCTTTGGCACCGGTGCATAGTCGGGAAACACGCCAAACGCGTGCCCAACATATGTACACGGTTGACATTTGTCACATGAGAACGGGTCGTTTCTTCGACTCGTTCTTGTATTGAACGATTTGCCGGCTTTTGTGTTTCCTCCTTACTACAACATGGGTCTCTTCAAGACCAATGTTCATTCATTCTTCTCCTCAAAAAGACCCTCCACACAGCATCTCCGATGACATAGGCCCTGAGGGAAATCTTTTCCTGAGGGCCTCCTGTGTGGAATTAATGTAAAAAAACCCCAATCGGGCGCATTTTATCTGACAGATTACTACATACCTAGCAGCGACCCACAATACGTACGAAACGAACGGAAACTGGCCCTCTGTGAGCGATGGGGAAGGAAAAAAGGTCAGGAAGCCACGCCCCGGCGATATTTACCTTTTGGCACAAATATAACAGATCACTTTATCTCACAGATTAGTTGCGCCTGACGGAAGACTAATCGCATTTGTTTTTATGATATCATTAAAAACAAATTAATATACAACACATTTAAAATACCTCAGAGGTATTCCGAAATTCCATAAACATATCAGGGACATATAGGTAAAAATATTCAAAAAAATAAAAGAACACTACAACTCTTTGGCGTATTATTATGTGACGGCGAAAGATAAATTACAATAATAATACCATCGGTCGGAATGTCTTCCAATGAATGTTGAATCCAGAGACCACAGTCGGATAATTCCATCTCAATTTGAAGTGACATCTCGACCCTTGAGGCGAGCAGTCGGACGAAGCGTTATAATAAGCTCATCCTTCAGACATGAGATACGATACAATATATAATACAAGACCAAACACCCAGCCAGTGGCGCAGTTCCAAAATTTTATCATGTCCCCATTAAAAAAAAATCAATAAAAGTGAAACAAAAATAACAATTATATGAAAACCTGTTCCATGGAACGTATATTCAAAACTAAGGTTGTATTATACCGTCATTTTTTTTTAAAATTGTGAATACCACATACGAATCTCAACTGCTCCAATCTGGAACCAGTGAGTCTATAGTATCCTCAATTAGGATATGTTGTGAGACTGAAGGTGGTGGGAAAGGAAAGGAGGCGGGGAAGAGGAACGTGGGAATATTCCGTTATGGTCACCAAACAAGGCTAAAGGCATGCCAAGAATCGTCTCAACAACTAAATGGTAGTCTTAGACCAGGGCGGATACTGAGAGTATTTTCCACGATTGAAAAAGTATTATTAACTTTTGGCTTGTAATGACAATACTCACAAATTTTGGTATGTCATACTTATATTTTTCTACTTCAGCTCCCCACTGGAGGACCTGAGGAAAATAATTTCCCTCAGGGCCAATGTCATCTTTGGAGATACTGTTTGGAAGGTATGTTTAAGAAGAGGAAGGAAAGGAAGTTCTGGGTAGAAAAAGGTTTGAGGGGGTAGTAATGAATCTGGGAGACGGTTTGTCCAGGAGTGACGGACGTATGAATCCACCCCCCCCCCCCTCCACTAAGGTGCAAGGTGTTGGTTTGAGTAGGCAGACGCATCCGCCGCCAACACCTAGGCAAACATCATCCCATGAACCCGGGCATCCCCGCTAAATCACTAAACGTAGCGAACCACTTGTGGTGACTCATTGCGGAGGTGTTGGTTACACAATAAATGGTTCTCGGAGCAGCGGTATCCGTTCCCAATCGAATAAAATTATTACTCTTCAAGTTTCGGACAAAAAATTCGATGTTATCTTGACAAACGAAGTCCGAATCCGAATCCGATTTAAATAAAGTGTTTTTAAGCCAATTTGTGTGTTTATATTGTCATATCATATACTGGTTAGGAGCAAGATTCGTCGAAAATGCGTATAACAAGGTTGCTCGTACGGGCCTTTTTCGAATAAAAGCTCGTCGGGCCGCTTTCAAAATTTCTAACGCTTACGTGGCTTGAAGTAAAATACCGCCACTTGTATCGCAGTTAATTCAAATCTCTCAGTGAAACATGGACTTCAAGCTACGTCACAAATTTTTAGCCTATCACCGGGTACACCCCCTCGATGAGCTAATCATGATAAACGCATTTTCTACGAACCTTGGGTAAGGTTAGGTTAGGTTAGGAGTATCATTTTTTGTTTGTATTGATGGTATTAATGTAAAGTTCTTCGGATCCTAGGAAAGTATAGAGAAGAGATATTTAGGCTGGAAAAACACGATATCAACGATTTGAAGCAATAATTTCTTAGTTTTCATGGAAACAACAAACAGTGTATTTACTATTATGTATTATTATTTTGTTTACTATTGTATTTATTTTATTTTATCTTGTATTTTGTATATTCCATTTGATACTGAATGAGATTAAAGTTTGTGTATAGTGGATTGATATGTTTGTATAAAGAATGACTGACGAAGGACCTTTTTTTTTTTCAAAGTTTTTTTTATTCCAGTAAAAAAGAAAATAACATTTTCACTTACTTAACTAGAATATTGAATTTATACATAGTTTTACATTTCATAACCTTAAATTGCATTAGATTGCAGTACTAACATTTATATAACATTATATTCCCATACGATATTATTCACTTTCACTACTTTGTTTTTTGTGAATAAACATGAATAATTTTTTTTTGAATTTGCACATACTTTTTTCGTTTTTGATATGATCTGGAAGGCAATTATATAAGTTGGCCCCCTCGTGACTAATTGATTGCTTACCGTAGTTAGTATGAATGGTGTTTAAACGTATGTTATCGTGTTGTCGTGTAAAATGTTTATGTACTTGGGACGTTTTTATGAATTCTGTGTTTGTATGTATGAGTTTATTATTTATTTTGTATATAAGGAGACATATATTGTACTCGTATAGTTTTCTTAATGTTAGCAGTTTTGTTTCCAAATGTAATTTTTTTGTGGATGTTTTGGATTCATAGTGAAATAGTTTTTTGATTAGCTTATTTTGAATAACCTGTAATTCATTGATGTATGTTTCATACGCATTTCCCCAGATTTCAATCAGGTAATTTAGGTGTGAGTGTACGAGACTATAATATAAACTTTTTTTTAATTTAATCGGTAACAGATATGATAACCGGCTAAAAACACTAATTAAGGGTGTGATTTTATCTTTTACATCTTGTATGTGTTGTTTAAAAGTTAAATGCTTGTCGATGCACAGCCCAAGATATTTTTCCTGTATCAGGATTTGCAGATCGTTATTTTCAATTTTTAAAGGTACATGAGGAGGAATTATTTTACGGTTTGAGCTTAAAATCATGTATCCTGTTTTTTTAATATTCATTGTTAGCATATTTGATTGGAGCCAACTGCAAATTCTTTCTAGGTCACTTTGTGCATTTTCTAGTAGTATGTTTAGATCTTTACCCCAGTAGAATATTGCAGTATCATCTGCGTATAAAAAAATTTCACCGTTTAATTCTAATTGCGAAATGTCATTGATATAAATTTGGAACAGTAGTGGCCCTAGTATGGATCCTTGCGGAACTCCACAGTTTATTGGAAGGTGCTTACTATTTTGATTGTTAATACTTACGAATTGCTTTCTATTGCTAAGATATGATTTTAATAGATTAAGAGCAGGACCAACTACACCAAGTTTCTCGAGTTTCTTGAGAAGTATATCATGGCTTACTGTATCAAAGGCTTTTTGAAGGTCAACTAGTATTGATAAAATATAATTTCCACCATCAATACCACTCCTAAGTTTACTGATTAAGTCGTTTATTGCCGCAAGTGTGTTCGATTTTTTCCTAAAGCCATATTGTTTTTTATAAAAGAATGATTTTTTTAACAGAAAATTGTTTAATCTTTCGTAGATTACACGTTCAAAAATTTTTGATAAGATTGGTAAGATTGAGATGGGTCTGTAGTTTGAGGTATTTGTTTTGGACCCACCTTTGTGAATTGGTATCACTTTGGCAATTTTACAGCTGTCTGGAAAGGTTCCCTCTTTAAAACATTGGTTAATCAATTTTGATAATATAGGAACCAATTCCGTTGAGAGACTTAGCACTGTCTTGTATTTGAATTTATCGTAACCGGCGCTCGCATTTGATTTCAATGATTTTAATATTTTGCTTATTTCTAATTCTGTTGTTGGTTGAAGATATAAAGATTCTATACTATCATGTGCTAATGTTATTTCATTGGGCGGTTTGTGTACGATTTTGTTACGTATATTATTAGCTAAGGATGAGCCAATGTTACAAAAGAAATTGTTAAAGTGGTCGCATATCTCTACGTTGTTAGTGACTATTTCATCATTAATTATTAATTTAGTGCAAAAAGTATTCGAAGTATTAGACTGATTTTTAAGAATATTATTCATTAACTTCCAAGTTTTTTTACTGTTATTTTCGCATTTTTTAAAAAGATCATTGTAGTGTCTTTGTTTTAAGTTTCGTTTTTCTGTAGTGATGTTATTTCTTACTTTTAAGAATTCTGCTTTCAATAATGTGTTATTGGGTTGTCTTTTTAATTTCAGATGCAATTTATTTCTTTTGTTGATCAATTTTATAAGATCTTTGGTTATCCAGTCTGGGTTATTTATATTTTTTGTTTTAATTTTAGTGGTGCTATTAGAATTAATTTTATTTGTGAGGTAGTTTACAAGATTATCATAATTTAATACCGAGTCATTATTCATATTAAGATTAAAAGGATTTTGGATGACATCATTCTTTAGATTATCAAGATTAATATGTGTATATTTTTGGGACGATTTTAATGATGTCCTCTTAATATATGTGTGAATTACATCAAGGAGTAGTATATTGTGATCTGATATAGAATTATCACAGTTCGTTAGTGAGTATGATAGTTTTGTATCGGTAAGTATATGATCTATTATTGTGTTCGTATTTTCTGTGATGCGTGTGGCGTGTTTTTTGTTTATTTTGTTCAAAATAGTGTAATTGTTCAATCTAATTGTATTTGTGTATTTACAAGTTTGTGCATTGGTTGGGTCGAGCAGATTTACGTTGAAGTCTCCAAATACCAGGGGCGTGCACTCCATATAGGCACATAAGCACTGCGTACCCTGCCGTTTTTGTAAAACATAAGAATGTAATTAATATTATAATTTATTAAATTATTGCTAAAAATAAATACACACTTTCAAAAATAAGCGCAAAAAGGCTGAGCAACCGAAACTACACGGCATAAACTGTAACTAGAAACTACACGCGTGCCCTCCGAGTGCTTCACTAATGCGGTCTAAGCAGGAATTATTTCTGACTAGAGCTAACTTCAAACAAGACATAATTCAATGTTTACGAAATGCACAAAGTATAGAGTAGAACTGTTGTTTTGAATTTGCTTCTATGTGGTTTTTTTGTTAGTATTAAGCAGTGCTTTCTAGATCAAAATTAGCAAATAGCAATCCGTGACGACAAAAACATCTGTTGTTATTATATTCTTCTATCAAATAGTTGTCTTTCATAAATGCTAATTGTCGGTTCAAAAACGTTTGTCGTACTTTCATTCTGTAATTATCTGATAGAATATGAAAATTTTAACCTGTGAAACTTGTTGTATTTTCCTACTGCCTACCCTGATCAAAAACTCTGTGCACGCCCCTGCCAAATACAATACCTCTTTTGTATGTTTCTAGATGAGAGGATAGTGTCTCCAGGAAGTCTTTGAAAACCGTGTTTGGTTTTTTATACACTAAGCCTATTTTTATATTAAGTTTGTGTAAATGATGCCATATAAAATTATTGTCGGAGTCGCACGTGTTATTAATTACATCGTATTCTAAGGAATCTTTTATGAAAATGGAGACTCCGCCACCAGCTCCCTGCGGCCGGCAGGATGCTTCATGTTTGTATCCCTCTAAGTTGATATACTTCAGGTCCGCTTCTTTGAGCCAGGTCTCACTCAAGAGGATGATGTTGAAGTTTGAGATTGTAGATTTCAGTAGGCATTTAATATCATCGAGTTTACCTTTCAAGCTTCTCACATTTAGGTACATAAACGAGAGTGAGGTTTGTCCTTTTGATGTAGTTGGATGTTTGTGGCATGATATTTTTTTAATTCTGATGTGTTTTTTCAGTTTTTCTGAAGAAATTGATTTTGTGTTACTGTCACTGCCTGGAAATGAGAAGAACATATGCTGCATAGAAAGGAAAGGACTCACCGAAAGGGATAAATAACTTGTATGCTGGCAATGCACTTGTCTGCTTTCTCCCCCATCCAACAGGCACAAACAGTAATATGCGTGGGATTCGTTTATTTGATAGAACACGGCGGAGTTGTGATAATGGCGATTCACCGATAGCGGGAGCACAATGGCTATATGATATGTTGCGGCGGGTGGTTAATTAAAGACTGGAGCACGTAGTGATAGTAGTTAAAGGTGCGGATTTTGGAGCAAGGTAGGACAGGATTTGCAACAATATTAATACCAACCCCAAGCAGTGACAGTATGTATGCGTGCTATGTAGGTATGTTCATGTGTAGGTATGTGTATTGGCGTAACCAGATACTATTTAATGTATTTTTTTCTATATACATAAAAATCTAAATATGTTTGGGGATTAGTGAGATGTCTATGCGATGCTAAACCATTCATCCGATTGCGATGAACTTTGGGAATTTGATGTGCGCATTCCCGCGATCGTTTCTATATGCAATAGTGAGCTCTGGTGTCATGAAATTATGCGTTGCTAACCATTCATCCGATAGCGATGAACTTTGGGAATTTGATGTGTGCATGTGCATGCCCGCGATGGTTTCTATATATACTGGAGAGCTCTGGCATTATGAAATTTGTATAAAAAATATGCAATAGGTGGCACGCGAGCCGTCTGAATACTGAATGTACCGGAACTGAATGTATGGAAGGCGGAAGGGAGGAGGGGAACTAGGGAGGGGATTTACGGGACGGGGGAGGCGGGAGAAGGGAGTGAGGAGAGGGAAGGTGGAAAAGACGGAGTGGGAACGCTTGAGGGTAAGGGGACTCAGGAGAGGAATGGAAGGCGACGGGGAACGGGCGATTGGGAAAGGACACGCAGAGAGAAACAATTTATTTATTAAGTGGCATAGTAACAAGAACTAGCTAGTAGATGTATATTTTTTTATGGCACTCACCGCTCTGTTCGGCTGAAATAAACTTTTTTTTTTAAACATTTATTTTATTTCTTGATATAGTTCATGTATGTATTACTTGTCATAAATGAAAAGTTACAGCTTTTTCATCGCCCGAGTACTGTATTAAATGTGCACATGTAATATTTATTTAGAAAGGCCCTATTCTTATGATATTTTATTCCGCCACTGCGCCAAGCTGAGAGTTGCTTTGCATAATACAATGTTCTAGGTTATCATTATAGGTATTATATGAACACTCAAGTATATGATATATTATTCGAACAAGGAGGCTGCAATTGACATGATATATGCACGATATTCCTAACCCCTGACCCCATCCGTTCGATCACATTTAGAGAGAAAACCCCAAAATTTTCAAAAAGGTTCATCGAGGGATGTTTTCAAAGATATTTCACAAACAATAAACAAAATTGAATTATCACACACCATTTGTTTTGTTTTTCGATATTAAGGTCTTGTGGAATTACGATTACATTCATAACGTAGTCAATGTATCGGGAAGATTTGGAAAAGCGAATTTCAATGGAGTTTAAAATTATTTTTAAATTTTACTCAATGAGTAAAACCCTAAATTTTAATATTTAAATTAGCGTAATATTAGCAAAACTCAATCTAAAATCTGAAAACAGAAAAATCAGAAAAAGTTGGCGTCACATCTGGGACTCGAACTCAGGACCTTCGCCTTGCCGGGCTCTACTCTTAATTAAAGTAATGTGTCACCATCCGATTCAGTCATATTTAACTGTTTCATACTAAGACTAAGAACTATTAACATTAACGCCTATTTTTATTGGCTGTTATCTTTATGTATGATTGGGAGATTCAAGCCTGAAGTAAAAACTATCTAGATGGTGTCTTGGATAAATTTTTATTCACTTTTATTTTTTATTTGCGACATCTATTGACTTTTCTGCTAGTCTAGGATGCATATTTAGTTTTGTTTTTAACTTAATAAGTAAGTCTTCATTAATTAAATATTGTAATTTGAGGTTTTACTCAATAAGTTAAAAAAAATATATACATCCTAGGCTTGAATAAAAGTCAATAGATGTAGCATATTAAAAATAAAAATGGATAACAATTTATCCAACTCTCTAGTTAGCATTTAGTTCGAGTTTGAATCTTGCAATCATACATAAAGATTGCAGCCAATAAAAATATGCGTTAAGAAAATGAAGGTTATAAGGGTAATTCTTAGTCGAAGTATGAAAGAGTTAAATATTACCGAATCGGATAGAGACACATTAGCTCAGTCGGCAGAGTTTCGCCCCGGCATGCATGGCAAGGCGAAGTTCCTGGGTTCGAGTCCTAAATGTGACCGTATATTTTTCTGTTTTTCCTAATGTAATAATTATTTTATAACATGGAAGAAGAAGATAACACTAATAATCTAAACGAAAATAAGAAAGAGAACAAGACACAGAAAAATAAAAAGATAAGGTGGCAACTTAAACCGTTATATTTTTATTTTCTGTGTCTTGTTTTTTTCATGTATTCGTTTAGATTATTGGTGTTATATTTGACTACAATGATGTATTACATTGATGGGAATAACCTTCAAAAGTTATAAAAGAGAGTTGTTCTAATAAAAATTCAAATATTTTTTAATCAATATATTTTATTCGTAAGAATAAAGTACAAGAGAGTTTTACTTCTTTAATTTTTTAATCAAACAATCTGGATTCTTGTTATTTTTGGCCGTTATGTAAATAGGTAATACAAAAGTTCTATAGCTCACGATTAATTATTCCGACAAAACTTCAACAAAAAACTAAAATGGGGGAATATTTCAAACGATGGCTTACGACCAGCATAAAGCACTGACAGGGGACATAGTATCATTACTTTTAGGTAAAAATTAGTTACTAAATTATTTCTAAAACCTGAACTATTTTGTTTATATGATAAAATTAGCATCATTCCAAAGAACTTTCAACACATTTTATATCACTTTTACAAAAAAATGCTTATGGTGGTACAAAATCTGTGCTGTATGATTTAAACTAACGATTTTTTCCCATTTTTGTATATTAAACTAGCGTGTTTTCGGCATGCGTTGCTATGTTGGATGCACTTAATAAAGAAATTGTTTCTCCCTGCATGTCCTTTCCCATTCGTCCCGTTCCCCTTCCACCCCCCCCCCCCCCTTCCTCTCCCGCGTCCCCTTCCCTTCACGCGTTTCCACTTCGTCTTCCCTCTCCTCACTCCCCTCTCCAGCTTCCCCCGTAACGCGAGTTCCCCTCCCCCGTTCCGCATTCCATATATTCAGTCCCGGTATATTCAGTTTTCAAACAGCTATCGTACCACCTATTGCAATTTTTTTATACAAATTTCATAATACCAGAGCTCAACAGTATATATCGAAACCATCGCGGGCATGCACAGATCAAATCCCCAAAGTTTCATCGCAATGGGATGAATGGTTAGCAATGCGTAATTTCATGATGTCAAAACTCACTATTATACATATAGAAATCATCGCGGGCATGCGTACATGAAATCCACAATGTTTCATCGTAATCGGATAAATATTTTAGCAACGCATAAACATACGTATAAGTATATTTTGATGTTTATTTACATATATACATAGATCATCTACCATTTACGTTTAGTTTATTTACCAGTTAGTTTATTAGCCAGTTAGTCTGTTAGTCATTTGTATTACAAACAATGTAGGGAGTAAGAAGAGCGATGGATATCGTCAGGCTGGCGAATACGGTGAAGCCATTAAAGGTGAAATGTGATAGCCAAGGTACCAAGGGAGACAGGATACCTTACTGGCAGTATAGTGCTTTGTAATCGAAACTGAAGACCTTGGGAATAATCGAGACGCAGAACAAAAAATACCCATTTGTGTTTTTAACAGCAAGGAAACAAACCAGAAATCGAATAACTAAATCAATATAAATTTTAAAAAAAATTATGTGTCTAGTAAGGTTAATATAATTTTAGATTAATCGCCTTTATTTATGTATATTAAGAGCTTTTTTATTTTACTGAGGCGCGTCCTAGACACGGCCTCCGTGGTCGGTAAGTCATTGTTGGACTCCGTGGTCGAGGGGTTAAGTCATTCTAATAGTTGCGGGATCAAATCCTGGCGTGCGCAAATAAATTTTATTTGATTGATTTTTTTATTTATTTTACAATCAATTCCTTTAAAAAAATACATCGTATATTTGCGTCACGTTCCAGAATGGAGGAAACTCTTAGTATCGCTCTGATGTAAGACCGCCATTCAGAATTGAAACGTCGCTTGAAATGGTTTTAGCCGTGTTTGTCTAAAAAGCCAAGTACTTCCTTACCTTCCTCTTCCCCATCTGCTTTCCTTCCCCACTACCTTCAGCCTCACAACATACGCCAATTGGGGATGCAATAGACTAACTGGTTCCAGACGGGAGTAGATGTGACTCTTTTAAGGTATTCAATGAGCAATGTGAACATCTAAGGTAACTCATTGCTGTTTTAATAAATTATTGTAATTTTATTGGATGGGTTGTTTTTTGTTCTGTGATACTTACCACATAAAAGTTTCACTTCCCGGAATGAGTGGAAGAAGGTCTTGGCTATGTTGATCTGGTTAATGCAAAAAAGTCCAAAATTTCGAATGGTGGTACGTCACCAGTGCTATATGAAGAACATGCTCTACTTTAGAACAAGGTGTAAACACTTCTAAAATCAATTCACTTGATTGTCAATTGAGGGCACAACCCTCTTTAATATCGACCACTTCAAATGAAGCAATCTAACAAAACACTTTGAAAATGCTCTTTTTAAAAAGGTATAGTATTTTTATATCGAGTAAAAATCAGGAAATATGGAGTGAAAATCAAGAAGCCTTATTTATTTAATTATTTATATTTATTTACGCCCTAGTGGGTTTTTACAAGCATAGAAGGAAAAGTATACTAACAATAATTATTATGTACTCGTATGTTACTAAACCAATAAAACAGAATAAATAAGAAAGCAATCATCATCACAAGGTAAAGAACTTCATAACAGAAATTAAAAACATATGAAATTAAACATCATAAAATGAATAAAATACTATGAGTGATAAGAAAAAATCAGTAATAAGACCTGAAATACAATAAAGCGCAATGTGTAAGAGCTAGTTAGTAGGTATAAATAAACAATTGTATGCGTATAAAGATCTAAATAAAATAAAATAAGGTTATAATTTACCGGTAAGGTTTAAGATGAGAGAAGGTTTTATGAAAAGAAGAAAAATTATAAAAGTTAATTATTAGCAGATAAAATAGAGATAAGTTGTCTTTTGAAAATTGCAAAACTGTCAACACCAAATATATCTGTAAAATCACAAAGTTTATTCGCAAGGCTATGCATTCTAGGGATTGGTGAATTAATAGAGTAGTTAGTATTGAGGGTATTGTTAAATTTGAAAATATCTTTTGTCTGGAAGGTATATTAATAAAAATTAGTTCTTACAAATTAGGGCAGTCAACTAAAGATTTGATAATTTTGAATAAACATAATGAATCAATTAACACTCTTCTTAATAAAACCATTTCTTTGTTGACACAGCCTTACAGTTGTTTCAGGCGTAAATTCGATCTTGTTTTCCATTAAAACAATAAAAGCAATAAGTCAAAATAAATTTTATCATGGCAGCTAACAGTTTGATGTGGAAACTGATATATTTTAAAATAAAATAAATTTCTAGTTGGTGTGTTCATAAATCTTTAAAAAAATAATACAATGGATTCCGTATGTAAATTAATGCTTTCAGTATTATTTTACTAAAGAAGAAAGCGGTTGACTTTAAAAAATATTGAAATTTTGTTGTTTCGCAAACACTCGCTAAGTGTAATTATTACAAGTATATATCTAAACGGGGTGGATCTGTTTTTATCTTTTATATCTGCTCATTTTAATGTTAAAATTCAACAATACTGCCTACAAAATATGAGGGAAACAAAAAACATTTCACAAAAAAACTGTATAAAAAAAAAAATATCTTTGAAGAATAAAACAAATTGTGCATTATTAACATAGTACCCATATTATACACAATCGTACCAATAGTTATTTAAATTGCCTATTTTTTTAAATTAATTTTGGATAATTTGTTGATCGCCGTTTTTGTGAAAATCAAACATCGTTCGGTTAATTTAATTTCAATGCCGTCTATTTTATTTACACGTATTATTTTGTATGTCCAGTGAACCTCCCCAGTGAACCTCACATTAAATAATAAATTAAGAAAAAATATAATAATTTTAAAATGTATAAAACAACCTAATAAAATCTCTCTTTGTAACACCAAAACAACTCGGTATTCGTGTATTTGAAAATTGAAAGGAATTTCGTATAATCTGGCAACTCTCAACAACGCGACGTTTTGAGGAAAATTATATTGATCGACGATAATAAAAAAATATAACAAGGAAAATAATATCGTAGAATTTAGATATCGTTGGCTACGTCGGTCGCGCAATGCACCGATCCGCTCCCAAATGGCTAATAAATAATTACATTAAGCTATCAAAAGGCAAAAAAAAATGTACAAATCAATTGTGAGTACAAAGTGTACTCGAGCAATCTCATCCATGGATTAACTTATGGTCATTAATAACCTTTTGACGGTATCGCCCAATTTCCTGTAATGATATAATTATTATTTTCAATTGGAAATTCGAGCTTTGTTATTAATCAAATTTATGAAATTACTTGCGAATTTATGAAAATGCAAAACTAAAATACTATCTGTCACAAATCACCTCGTGTACTCCTTTTACCCTTTGCTGCAAACGAATGTAGCTACTAAAGAAACCGACATATGTATATTATAGGAAACAGCAATACCGTCAAAAATGCTGATCATTTTTAATGGGAGGGCCCGAATATACTATCATAGTCACAATAACTGATTTCAAAGGCTTAACATATGCCGAGATGCAGGCCGCGCAGAATGTGCAGAGCAGAAATGTAACCGCAGGACAGATGACGCAGAAATCGGTGATCAGCGTATTCTGTAATGCAGCTTATACCTGCATGGGCAATGGCTATTTTTTGAGAATGTCAAGTTCCGAGTCCGATTCTGACTTTGAAATAAATAAATTATTATTGATTTATAGTTTTTTAGTGCGCAAATACTTGAAAAAGCGTATTATTATGGGAAATACTGTCTGCCTGCGTACGGTGTCGCGCAGAACCTGCGTCGCGACACAAATCGAGGCAGAGCAGAGTAGACGCGATTTTGCGCGGCCTTTGCCTACCCCGCAGCGTATATCGTTTCGTACACTTCCACACATTACAAAATCAGCCCTGCTCTGTTCTGTGCATTCTGCGTGGCCTGCGTCTCTGCGCCTCTGCGTCTCTGCATATGCCTACCATTGATATTGTCTTTGGACTACTTAATTATTTTTTGATCAGGGGATTTGGGCGTTGCTCAAGTTGTGCGGCCCGTTTAGTACGGAGCCATTGATTTACTTAGCGTGCCGACTAAGAGATTTTTGATAAGAAATATTGAATATCTTTGTAGATTTAAATAACCATTTAAGTTTTAAAAATGTAAACCAATCACTTTGTAATTGATAAATCTTGAATTTGCTACTTTGAAGAAATAAACCATTTAATACTTTCCTGAAATAGTGGGACTCTAAAATAGTTTACGAAAAATAAGTGTTTAAAATAGTTTACCCCAGTTCAGCCTATTTATTTAGAAAATATTCTACTCCAGCGAATCAATTATTGTGTCATCATCAAATAAATATAACATGTCGAACCAAAAATCATTTCCCAATTATCCAAAAATTTGTTAGTTTGTTGGATTTAACAAAAGCCAATTATGGGTTTAAATTTATTACTCGAAAATGAAATTTCATTCTAGGTATCTGAAAATTCATGTGGCAATAGAAGAACAATATTAACATTGTATTGTAATTTGTTTTCATTGTGAAATGGTTTTAAACCGCCATTGCAAAGGATTTCAAATAGTGAACATAATT
This sequence comes from Limnephilus lunatus, assembly GCA_917563855.2. Lineage (NCBI taxonomy): Eukaryota > Metazoa > Arthropoda > Insecta > Trichoptera > Limnephilidae > Limnephilus > Limnephilus lunatus. Next base: position 12,772,605 of record OU830601.1, on the reverse strand, counting down.
ATTTTATTAAATCTTCAACAATTTCTTTAATCACGTATGATTATTATTAATTTTGTTTCGTTCACTCATACAATAAAAAAAATTATTCTCATTAAATGAAAACGAATCACTTTGCATAGACCACTTATTTAATCAAAAATTATCAACATGTTTCGAAAGCTTCAAAACATGTCTGATTCCTTCGTCGGGACAAAATTAAAATTATTTATTCTGACGAAAGAACCATGTTGATAATTTTGATTAAATAATTTATTAAAAAGTGATTTGTTTTCATTTAATTTAAATGACGCCACAAGTGAATTTGCAAAATATTGAAGAAGTAATTATGTTCTCATTTACCGAAGAGATTCACCGACAGGTGTATTTGTGTGTATTTTCGGTTTCACTTTATTTAGACCATTGATGGGAATGTTTGTACACTTTATTTTACCTTTTTGGTAGTTATGCGGGCTCCGTGTGGACGAAATTTTTGAGTGTGGGGTGTGGAATATTTAAGGTGAGGGTGATGTAGTTGGGTAAGTAGTAGGTTGGTTTGAAGCTGTGTTTTCATGTTGTTTGAGGCTGTGTTTTCCTTGTGCCAAAAATAAGCTCTCTTTTTCCTTACCACTTCCGCTGAAATAAATCAAACTTTTTCAAACACCTATGTAAACTCCGTTTTGAAAAAGATAATAATACTCGTTGGTTCCGTCCGTATAACGAATGACGGGCTGAGCTACTTTTAACTAGCAAAAGTTTCTTATCAGTGTTTTAACTCGACAGTTTTTCATTTCATTTGTCCGTAAATCTTTTCCGTTTTCGAAAATCTACTGCGTCTACTTTATTGTTCAAGTTTTTTCAATATTATACCTGTTAAATAAAGTTTGAAAAAAACGTCATTGAGATAGCGACGTTTCTGTGGAAAATTGGTATAATTCATACATAATTGGTTTCATAAAATATTACATGGTTTGTAGTCAGGTATTTAATTGCCCACGTACAAGCCTAATGATTTAAATAAGAGAAAATTAGATAGATATATACTTTTTTGGACGAGTGTTATTTACTAAACTTAGTTGTTCATGTGGATGGAACCATTGGCCTTGTAAATCGACAACAGAATAGTATGTGCTGAACTTCAATTATTTAACTTACTTGTTATTACAAATAACAAATAATATTCTACCAATCAAAACTAAACTAAAATGTATCGTACATGCAACCTCATTGTTTTGCAATTACAACGATTTTTCAGGTGGCCTTTAATATATCTCCCACCATTTAGTTTTTCCCGTGAGAGGAATTATTACAGCGGTATTGGAAATTAACACTGTTAACTAATTGAGTGGTTTTCAGACGATTAAAACACCGCTCATGTTTTATGGGACTTCGAATATCAGTAATTAAATAAATCATAAATTAGTAGGTACGGTCATAAAATATTAAAAATAATAATTTGGCTAAGAACTCGGATGTGAAAGCTACTTCTTAGAGTTCGCGATTCAACAAATATTTTGACAAAATTTGATCGAATATAACATTATTAGGCGTGTTAAGGGGCCGCAACTAGAATTTCTACCGATTTCTTACATATCTACCTTAAATATTTGAAGTTTTTAAGCTCCTAAAAAAATATATGTTATTTTTGAAGATAATTTCTAGATGCTGCCCAAGCCGAAACGCAAATTATATGAAATTCCCTCGATAAAAAATAAATCGCAAAGTATGCTCCAAAAATTATGTTATAAATTAAATTTGTGAAAAATTCACAATATTTCTTTAAATGATACTTAAGATGCTCCCCAAGAGATTTTTGCTCTATTTCAAACGAGTCGTATTTTGGCGCTGTAAATGTTAGCGCTCTCCTCTAACATTCATTATTTCGTGTATCTCCATCTTCTTCTTTTTGAGCCCGGTTGCCCGGAGCCTTAAGGAACGTACTTGACTTACCTGAACCTACCTAAACGTAGTATTTTATCTTTCTAAACCGTTTCTAATCTTCTAGATCATATTTATCACCACGACAGTAAGGGTGACACAACGATTTCTATGAGTCCATGTGAGCTGTTCCCAAAAGGGAACCAATTCACTCTACGGGCAGCTATTTGTTCGCAAAACCGTACAAATTAGCCTAAATTAGTTAGTAAAACACCACTGACACTTTAATTTAGCATGTACTCAAAAGAAAAACTTTACGGATACTTTTTAAAAAACCACGGAAAAATCAAGGGGTGGCAATCCCTTTCCGTCTCTTTTATTTGGCTCCCACCCAAAGGGCGACTTCCACGATATCGACGCCCACCGGCTTTTAAAACCCTCGGAAAGTCGCCGCGGAATATAAAGTAAAGAAAATTAACGTGTATTTGGCACAGTCCTGGACCGGAATACATAATAATTCTAGCGGACCAACGAAAAGCCTACGGCGAGCTTTTAAGTTTATTTTTAAGATTAGGGCGCGCGACGTAATTTTATTGAATTAGTCTTAAGGTACGGGAGATAATGCATTAAATTTTTAAGATGGTTCCAACTAATTCGCGTAGGGTTACAGAAGAAAAGCTGAATGTTTTATTTACTTGTAATTTTTTAAAAATATGTATTAAATATTATTAGTTGGAATTTTTTGAAGTGATCAGGCGAGGCGAACGGAAGTTGAGAGGGAGATACAAGTTAGTGAAGATAGAAAGAGAGAGAGTTATGTTTCGTATATTACTGTAGAGGCAAGAGAGAGAGATGCGAGCACAGGGAATCATTTATTGAATAACCATGCCATAGGTCACCCCAAGGTCATTGTTCACCCCAAGGTCATAGGTCACCCCAAGGTCATAGGTCACCCCAAGGTCATAGGTCACCCCAGGGTCATAGGTCACCCCAATGACATATGTCACCCCAATGTCATAATATGTTATTTTATAAGTTAGTGAAGTTTTACTTCAGTCGTGTGGTCACTCGTTTTTTTTTAACCAAACGTTTTTTCTCACTGCATACTTTTTTCCATGTATAAATAAAATATTCAGATCAAATTATTTACTCAAAAAGTGCTAGGCCAAATAAAATATGGCAGTTTTATTAGATTTTTACAGTGTCAGTTCAAAATTGAAAATATTTTTGCAGTAAAAAATATCGCGCCAAATTGGGGAGTGACTGTGATAATATGCCTCAATAAATACAATACCACAGGCCGGAGTGAGTGACGCCAACAAATTATCGTACTAAATCGATCATGTTAAAATTTTTGCGGTACACCGATTAAATCCAACCCAACGCTGCTAACTAACTAACCATCACACCGTTTCGCCGCAGGGGTAGGCAGAGAGGAAGAACCACCAAACAACTCGATCTTTGCACACACACTCCTTGCCTCGTTCACATTCATACATCGTCTTATACATGCTCCTCTAATATTCTTGCTCTTGACATGGCCTGACTCAAGTATCTGATTCCCTTTGTCGTGCCATATCTTCCTCGGGCGTCCCCGACTTCTTCTACGATTCACATTTGCGTCATATATTATCCTTACACTCCTTTCCTCGTTCATTCACTCTACACGCCCAAACCGTCCCTTTCTTAATGTTATTTGATTACGTTTACATCAGCTTTGCATTCTTAGCGGATCTCCAGGTTTCTCCCACGATTGAACTTGGTTTTACCACACATACGTCTCAGCGATTCTTATTCCTACAGCATTCCGTCTACTTTCATCCTTCCTCCGTCAGTTCCATGCTTCACCGCCATACATCAGAGTAGGTACCAGCACTCCATTACGGACTTCTCGCTTCTTTGGACATTTTTTTTGGCGCCAACGGCGTTCAGTCCTCCATTAATGGAGTTACCTGTATTTACCCTTCATTCAATATCTCTATCAGCCTACCTATCTCACCCAACATTGCAATTTTTCGAAAACATTATTTATATTTTCGGATTTTTATACAAGCAAGAATTTGTGTACAAGCGTAGGGATGCATTTTAAATTCAGTTCCAAGAAACACTAGAAAGTTCCTATTACAAAAGAAGTGCGTTTTAAGATAAGTACAACATTTCAGTATGTTTCAACATTTCACACTGTACTTTTTCACATTTCCCCTGAAACCTACGCCCAGGATCTTTAAATATTAAAAGGTTGAGTTTCATGGTTCCTATCACTGACTCGATCAATAGTTCCTGAAATTCTGCATGTGTTATTTTTTCCAAGAAGCCAAAGCTTTTCCTGGACTTTTTGAAATAAAAACTTCTTTCCCATCGTTGTGATTTGGAACTCGATAAACCGAAAAGTAGCGACACTAAAAATAGATAAACACATTAATCTATAAGATTTATCCTGCAAGAGAATGAGAGAGTAAAATCGGTCTCCTCTTTGTGCGGTGCTCCCACTCTTGTCTTCTTTAATTTTCTAAAGGTTGCGTGTGAAATGCACACTCTGATTTTTTTATGTTAGTACTTGAATATGGTTTTTCTTATTTTTTTAAGTGAAAACTTCTTTAGCTCCGTTGTGATTTGAAACTCAACACTAAAAAGAGACAAATACATACATATTATATAGGATTTACTCTGAGAGAAAATGTGATAGTATAATCGGTTTCCTCTTTATGCTGTGCTTCGTATTCTTCCCACTCTTGTCTACTTTATTTTTCTGAAGGTTTCAATTCTACCGCGTGAGAATTAGACACTCGGATTTTTTTTTCTAAATTTTTTTTTTTTTACCTTTGTTTTATTTTCGTTAAATTAACTTACTTATTCTGAGCGCACATTCAAAAAGTGTTGTCTGGGAAGTGCATTTTTGAGGTAATTACCAATATGCCTACAGCAATTGGTCTCTTATCAACGAACTGTCAATCAGACGGGCCGCCCTCCTTTGCACAGAATTAAGTCGGTTTTTTAGTACGAAATAAAACGAGGTTTCTTCGTTATAACAAAAATAATTGGTGGCAGTCACGTGATTGCAACACGTCGAGTAATTTTCTCGCTCAATTTAGATTAAGACTAAATTTGATATCTTGATTAAAAATGGATAATACGTTCACTCTTACAATAAAAGTTTTTTAAATTTTGCATAACTGATAAACAACCCTTAATATATGGTAAATGGTTGTAAGTGTCTTATATATAAAAATAAAATTGTTTAATAATAACCGATCAGTAGCAAGGTGACATCGTGTCTGGGTTCCACACAGGCGTCGTGAATTCAATTTATCGAATGGCTAAGTCCTTCATAAAGATACAATCAACATTTTGCGCGTATTGTGTTCGTAGAAGATTTTTAAATATTTCAGGTTATTCGTTAACCGGGAATATTTGTCTTTTTTTAAATAAATAATTATTAATTTTTCAAAAGAAGCAAACACATTGTGACTTGACATTTTAAATAAATAAAAAGAAAATACTTTGTTTTAGGTCACTTTATTGATATTTTATAGTCTACCGGTTTCGGTACCTCCGTACCATCCTCAGGACTGTTATAAAAATACTAACAAATACAGAGTAATATACATATATATATACAAATTTTTTTGAGAAAGAAAGAGACAGTAAATTAGAGCGGGACAGTGCGACAGTCGTGCGGGGGAGGGGGGTGTGGGATAACGGGAAACTCAATTATAATTATATTATTATAAGTGAGTTTCCCGTTATCCAACACCCCCCTCCCCCGCACGACTGTCGCACTGTCCCGCTCTAATTTACTGTCTCTTTCTTTCTCAAAAAAATTTGTATATATATATATGTATATTACTCTGTATTTGTTAGTATTTTTATAACAGTCCTGAGGATGGTACGGAGGTACCGAAACCGGTAGACTATAAAATATCAATAAAGTGACCTAAAACAAAGTATTTTCTTTTTATTTATTTAAATAATTATTATATCTGGAAAAGCATATTTTTGTAAATCAATCGTTAACGGCAAGGTTACTTATCTTACTTATTTTGGAATGTTCAAAAAATGACCAATAAATGCTAAATAATGAAATGTGTCTCGTAAAAACTATATAAAATATGTTTTTAAAATTTATTATCGCTAGGCGGTAATGTGTGTTTGCATTCTGTAAAACTGAAAACAAAGGACGAAGTCTTACTAAATTGGTAGAGAATTATCCAATAAATCTTTCAAAGTTGAGAAGTAAATATTGACATTAATAATATTATTAAAAGACAAAATTAAGAAAATAACTTATATCATTGATGTCGCTATTCCAAATTCTTGTAATATTCAGAAAACTGTTTCTGAAAAAATAAGAAAATATACAGATTTAGGAAAAGAAATTAAAAGAATTTGGCATTCTCAGACTATAAAAATATTACCATTTGTTATTTCGGCTACTGGCATTATACCTAGCTCTCTCATTCAAAATTTAGGCGTATTAGATTTGTCAAAAAATTTGTACATAAAAATGCAAAAGTCGGTCATTTTAAATACATGTAGGATTACGAAAGATTTTTTAAATATTTATATTGAGGGATCAGTAGGATTTATCGGACCAGTTAGGATTTCATCAGAGCCGAACCCTCTGATATGAAAATATCTGGAGTCGGTGAAATATTTTCCCATTATGTTTCTGGTGGATTGACGTATTGTTCTTGTATTGTTTTATTCTTATATAGTGCACTTACATTGCGTTAATTTACTAGATATTCATTTGTGGAAAAGTGTGTGGAAGGGTTTAGTCTTTCATTTGGGAAAGATTCAACCCGGACATAAAATCTGGAGCACCGTAAAAATTAATTAACTTTTCATTTTATCGAAGGAAGCAAATACTTTGTGGTGTGACATTATATATTAAATGAAAAAATACACTTTGTAAAACCCCACTTTATTTGAATTAATAATTATTTAACAGCCAACCAGGTTTCGCTTAGCTCAAGCTTTATCAGGGCTATTATATTAACTGATTATTAACTATCAGTTGATATAATAGCTATCAGGGCTATTATATTAACTGATTATTAACTATCAGTTAATATAATAGCCCTGATGAAGCTTGAGCTAAGCGAAACCTGGTTGGCTGTTAGAAAATTATTAATTCAAATAAAGTGGTGTTTTACAAAGTGTATTTTTTCATTTAATAATTAACTTTTCATTTTAGGATGTGGTGATTTATTGGATAACGAACACTTCTGCCATAGGTTCGCTACGTTTGGTAACTTATGTAGATGATGATTAGGGATGTCCTGGTTCATGGGATAAGTTTTGTCTAGGTATTGGTGGCGGATGTGTCTGCCCATTTATTGCTTGATCTCCCGACACTTCGCACGCCGAAATCATTATAATTTTTGGGTTTTATTCATCAATTTCAAACCTAAAATCTTAAAAATAAGGTTTAGTGAATATTAAACGAATTTATTTGCTGTGTCGAATTTTTATACTCATACGTCAGTATATAAAGTGGTCTCGACTTTATGAGTAAAAATCTTATTTTGATATGTCTAATAGTGATAAAAGGATGTTTAATGAAGATATAAAATCGCAATTTTTTTTTTAAATATGTGGATATCATCTTCTTCCTCCTAATTGACATTGAAATTTCACATAATAGATAAAAATTCACCTTTGTTAAATCTTAAAAAAAAATATAGATAAACCATTAAGAACGAATTATTTTTCAATAAAACACAAAATAGTGGGAATATTTTGATTTATTTACTTAAAAAAATATATTAATATAATTCAAATTATCTCAAGGCAGTGAATTCAAATACCAGCAAAATCCTTCTTACTCTCAAATTTCGCTACATTTGCTATGGAAGATCACAAAAAATATGGTTTAAAGGATTCATAGTAACTTTTATAATTATACACTAGAAATAACCTCTTAAAGTGAAAATTTTCCAAACTTTGAGGTGAATTCGGAGGAAAAAGATCGTATCAGAAATATGAAAATGTTTAAACACGTCGTTATGAACCCATTTGGCACCCTTTTATTGCTCTTTTTTTAAATGACGCATCTTTTAAAAGTTAGAAGTTTTATCCTTTTTTTATTGCATAAAACTTGCATACAATTGGAATTTGTTACCCGCTAAGCTAATGCAAGTAGCTTGTCAGCAGGAGATTAGTTCCACAGATTATTAGTTACAAAAACAAATTAAATAATCATAAACGCATTAGCGTAGCAAAAACATACATACGTATATAACAACATATAACAAACCTATCAACATTGTGATATCTAAATTAAAAAAAAAAAAAACAGAATAAGAATTTTTATGGTGAGAAAAAAGTGGAATAGGGAAATATATAATTTTTTTTAAATATCATGCAATAGTCAAGAATGCAATATATAAGCAATATGATAACAGCAATACGATAGTAGTTAATCACATATTTGCAATTTAATGCATGGTAAGAGTTAGCAAAATACACGTCCTAATCTTAATACATAAGGTTACTCCCTAATAGCCATGATTTTAACATCAGGGAAAATTTTGTCGTAGAGCAATATTCTTTAAATTCGTACGGCAATTTGTTAAATATTAATGGTATAATATATTCAAGGGTTCTTTCACCGTATTTGTTTTGAAACACAGGTACTATCATTCCTTTATTTTGTATGAGACGTGTATTTTGTGTATGATCCACCATTGTTTTACATGGACTGTCGGATATATGCTGTAATAAAAAATTTTGCCACATAATAAGCACGCACAGGTAATACATTGATTGATTTATATAGGATACTAATGTCTCGCCTTTGGTTAAAAACAGTTTTGCTTACTAGCAACTTTACCATGGCGTTTTGAATCATTTGTACATGTTTTATGTTAGTTTTACATGATTGCCCCCAATAAATTATCCCATATCTCACGGTTGATTCTGCAAGAGACAAATAAATCAATACCTACAATAGATCGTAGGCGCTTACAAAGTTTGAAAATGTGTACATCCCACTTCATGTTACAATCTACTGTTACTCCTAGATACACATAGTTGTTAACTAGTTCGATACTTGTACATTTGTACATGAACAGGGCTGTGTGATGTTATTGTGAATGCAATCAAAAGAGTGAGATACGATTACAGGTGCCTCGCTGTACTTGACATGTGGTGATCTTATATGCATCAGTTTTGTTTTTTTGAAATTGATTATTAGACCGTAATCATGCGACCACTTTAATAAAGAAATAAAATCGTGCTGCAACAATATCATTGCAATAGACAAATTTTCATGGGATATAACAAGTGCAGTGTCATCAGCGTAAACAAAATATTTAAGAAAAGAAAATAGTTTTGTCATAAGAGATACAAAGAGAATATAAAGTCTCGGTCCCAAAATTGACCCTTGTGGAACTTCAGTTTTGAAATTTTTTATTTCACTAAATTTATCAGATATTTTTACCTTGATTTGGCGGTTAGTAGGGAAGTTTTTGAATAGTTGCATGCTTGATGCATTTAAATAAAAATATGTTTTATTCTTTTGTTATTCGGTGGCACATCCATTTGGGGAATTCAAAACTTTGTTATATAGTCGGAGACACTTAGTTATGTAAGTCGGTATACCGTATATTCTCTACACTGACTGCGTATTGCATTAGTATGCTAGCAAGGAATGAGGAGAAACAGCGTAAATGCTACTTATATTATTTAAGTTTTTGAAAATCATGATGACAATGTGCTTCTTTTATAACCTTTCTTTAACATTGCTGTCACACCCACGTTCCCCTAGTTGCACAACATTTTGTATATTTTTGTGAGCGTAGAAAGCCACCATTATTGGTGTACCCAACAAATGAGATAAATGACAGCGTTGCTAAATAATGTTACTTCCGTGGAGCTTTGCACGGACAAGGAAAGCATACGGAATACGCCCTTTGAATTTCAACGACGCCGACGCGATGTACATAACCGCTTTGTGTTTCAGAAAATCTCACAAGACCTTTGGATATTATGCAATGTTGAATACTTTTGATTTTTGTTTTAAAATGTGTATTTATTTTTTGAAGCTGAAGTATGATGTCTACTTAGTGCACGTTTACGTGTAAGCCTTTGATTTTTCTTGTACTTAATTGCAGAAAACTTTTCTTGCCGGTACGTTCCGAGAGGTAGATTGGTAGATAATCTCTATCTATCTATGTTAGGTATGTACCACTCTTTACCTATCTATGTTAGGTACGTACCACTCTCTATGCATCTATATTAGGTATGTACCACTCTCTATCTATGTTTGGTTTGTAACACTCCCTATCTATCTTTTTTAGGTATGTACCACTATATATCTATTTATGTTGTTTATGTACCACTCTCAATCTATCTATGTTAGGTGTATAACACTCTCTATCTACCTTTTTTTAGGTATGTGCCACTCTATATCTATCTATGTTAGGAATGTACCACTCTCCATCTACTTATGTTAGGTATTTAACACTATCTATATGTCTATGTTAGTTATGTACCACTCTCAATCTATCTTTGTTAGGTATGTAACACTCTTTATCTATTTATGTTAGGTATGTGACACTCTATATATCTATGTTAGGTATGTACCACTCTCTATCTATCTACGTTAGGTATGTACCACTCTCTATCTATCTATGTTAGATATGTACCATTCTCTATCTATCTATGTTAGGCGTCTTGCAAGTATAGGGCCAGCGGATTCTTCAACAGTGACCAGCTTCTAAGGATCCACACATTTCAAGCACGTCCAACAATTGAATTTAGGAGCCGTCTCCCCAAAACACCTGATAAACTCTAGGGGGTCAATAAACGAGTATCGTTGAATATGTACTATTTGTAGATTAATAACAAATTCATCGAACTCTCGAAGCCAATGATCACTAATATGTTGATCCATAGAATTTGCTGGGTGACAACTGGCGCGGCGGCTGTTTATCACCTGGATGAAGAAATTTCCCATAACTAAAAACAAAGCGATCAAGTTCTACGGAAGGCTTTGGAGTTTCGACTAAATTATTGGAGATCAGCTGAGGCCAAAGTTCACCAGCAGAAGTAGTGGAAGTGGAGGGATTTTTTAATTCAGTTGGTTGGTGAATAAATACACTCTACGTGATCGAGGTGTTGTCAATTCTCTGTCTCGGAAGTGCTGAAGCAGTAGCCAGGTGGGTTCATAATTTCTTAGCAAAGTACGAAGCCATGACCATAGTCTGACTCATACAACAAACCTACTTGATTCTGCGAAAAGGAGAGCGGTCCTTCTGTTTGATAGTTTGTTGTTAACAGATCGATTTGAGTCGTTCTACAGTATTTTGAAGGAGCTGGCCGCATTGATCCCGCATAGTCGACGAACACGAATGGTACGATCCAGTTTTTGTGTAAGTGGCTCGCATATGGAACGTGCTTTTGGCATATGTTTTTCCTCCATCCTTTCCTATTGTCTAAATATAATCAAAATGTGCTCTTCCTAATTGTCTTGCTATTATTATAAATTATTTAACTTGACCCACTGCCCATACTGTACATAAATATACTTCCACTAAAATTGCATAAAAATCCTTGCGGCGTTCCATATATTTTGCCAACATGTATAATTAAAGAAAGGTAAGAAAAAATCAGAGACAGAATTAAATAACTTATGTTAAAATATAAAGTAAAGAGCTAAAGGAGCATATTTTTCTTTAAAAATGTTAAGAAAGACACCTTTTTAATGGCATAAAAATATTTTATATACTTACCTGAATAATTTTAGGAAGCATCCAAGCTTCCAAGACACATTTGAATAATGTCAAACACATTTGCTAAGGTAAATACAGGCAGATAAAATATATTATCTTTGAAATTTTATACTTCACAAAATAAGAACGTAAAGATGTTGCGTAGGTAGGTACATGAGATTAGTACTTAAAGTAAAAAAAAAGTGTTTTTTTTTACAATAAATGTACATTTTTTACTTATTGCACGGTATTGTAGGAAAAAACACACACCTCAAAGAGATAGGGCTCTTCCGTTTGGTGTCGTGTGAGTAACTGCTAACCCTGTACAAATCGCAAGTGCGCCCAACGGATGAATTTGGCAGTCAACTCTGGTCTGGAGCTCCAAAATACCTAAAAAAACTCTTGACCGTTTGATAGATTCGCCTAACTTAACAAACGGATTGCAATATTTAGAGCACAGGCGTCAGGTGGAAATGCTGTCCTTGTTCTACCGGTATTACAATGGATGATGCTCCGAGGAACTAGCGTCATTGATCCTCCTGCACCAGGGCATAGTCGGGAAACACGCCAAAAACGCGCCCAGCACTTGTACACGGTTGACATTAGTCACACGTTTCTACGACTCGTTCTTGAGTTCAACAGCTCGGCAGTGGAACGATTTGGCGGCCTCTATGTTTCCTCCCTGCTACAACATGGGTCTCTTCAAGATCCATGATGTAGGAGGGAGCCAGGCCTTCTGTGTGGAGTTAATATAAAAAAAAATATATGTAAAAAAGTACATAATAATAAAATATTGCAAATAAATTATTAGAAAATAAATAAGAAAAACGCAACATTCGTCGATAACAGATAAAGGAGATTAAAAAATAATTATAACAAATATGGACTCTTACAGTAGTTTTTTGGATTTCAATAAAGACTTGCTAAAACAAGTTATTTTTAGATAGAGGTAGGTATTTTGAATATGCTTGATATCTAATTTTGGAATTTTAATTTTATTCTGATTTCTTTTGATATAGATTTAATCGTTTTTCATTTATTTTTACAGTTTTGTGTATTGTAGATTGTAGGTATATAAATCTACAAAAATAATTAAACTTCTAAACCAGTTATGTAAAAATCGTTATTTATTTTCTCAAAATAAAAATTATTTAATAACAGGTGCGGAAATAAATATTACAGGTGCACAACCGGGATAGGAAAAAATGGGCTAGAGAAAATAAGATTAGACGATAAAATTTAACTTTTGTTTAAAGAAAGACAAACATACCCGGGTTACGAATAACCTGACAATATTTGAAAATCTCCAACTAGCACCACAGTAAGCGGAAATGTTTGCGTAATAAGTGTCGTGAAGGAGGAGTTAGCCAGCCAAAGAATCAAACACGCGACGCCTGGGTGGGACCCAAACGCGATTCTAACTCAACCACTGACCGGTAAAATGATTATTGAATATGCCGTCATTATGATTTCCTTTAAGAGGGGTCGATAGTCCGGAAGAAAGCTCAACTATATAAGACAGTCGTATCGAGTTCAACACTCACTGAAGACACGGACAGAATAGTTTATCGACAAAACTTATTCTGAGAGAAAAAGCCTGTAGGCACTGTGAAAGAAAACGGAGACAACAATCATAAACGAAACGTTACTTAGAATATCTTTAACCGTGTTTGGTGACCACATTCAATGGAAGATGCTCCTAGGAACTAGCGTCATTAATACCTTCAGCACCAGTGCATAGTCAGGAAATACGGCAAACGCACGCTCTAAATTTGAACATTTGTACGAGTACATATACGGTTAATATTTGAATAAGAACGTGTCGTTTCTACCACTCGTTCTTTAGTCCAACATTGGCTGCGGAACGATTTGCCGATCTGCTATGATAGGTGTCTTAAAAAGACCCTCAACACAGCATCCCCAAAGATGAAAAAGACCCTGAGGGAAATTATTTTCCTCGGGGCCCTCTTTGTTATGAAGCGATTTTATTTATCGTGTAGTTAGGTACTATTTTTAATGGATTTTAGTTGTATATGTTGGCAGGACTGGAGAGATTTGTTCGGCGCGGCGATAGACGGCTTGTTTTTCCGTTTCCGCACTCTCGTTTGGGCAGCAATCAGTGCGGGTCGCTGTTCAAATAACAGTCACTTAAAATTTAAGTTTTTTGGAAAAAGTGAGTTCAATCCGAGTTGTTGGCATCTGCATTCGGGCAAACACTAAAAAATTTACCTTTTTTCGTGAAATATGACTTGCAATAATTCGAATTTAAATATGACAAATAAAATAAGAATATAATATTATAAATCAACCACACATAAATATTTTTAATGAATTTATTCTCAAAACAAAGTTATGAGAGTTATTACCCACCATGAACGTGGTGCCAAAAAATAAATAAAAAGTTTGTGATAAAATTTAATGCAAATGAAATGCAGTAAATTCCCCTGCAGCCAGTCATTTTACTGCTTTTTGCAGTGCAACGTGGCATTAATTGTGGTATTTTGCATATTGTAATTAAACTGAAATAACCTACATTTTAAATGTTTCGAGGCCCCGCTGCGCTCACAATAGCCTTCCGGGCAGATTGAAGTTCTAGTGTTGTGGCCAAACCGCAATAATTACTGTACGCCATTTTACCGACAAAGGCTTTATTAACCAAAACAGTATCGTGTTACAGTTCAATAACACGAGGAACTTGTTGATACGAGGTGAAACTTATTATTGCTTACAAAGCGGCTAAGGACGTGTGATACTTAGCAATAGCCATTTTCCACAAAGCTCCCGAGATTTGGTCCGATTTAATTTTGTTATATTTGCAAATACATTTTTTATTATTTCTTATTAGTATGTAAGGACTAATTTCTAGACATTTTGTTTCGAAGAGTTTTATTTCACATGGATATTTGTTACTTATTTTTTATTTAACTCATTCCATTCAACATACCTTCCCGGAGACTGTAAATAAATATTGAACTGCTCTTCCTCAATCAACACTCGACTAATAATGGTTATAATTCACCACTGTCCAGAATGTGTAGAATGGTCAACTCACGTCAAGACCTTGATTTTTTTGGTATAAGCTTAAATGATTTTTGTCACTCACTAAAGAAGTGAAGATGTTATATATTCACTCTAATTTTAGCCAAGTCTTGACTGGATTTGATACTTCTATTTCACTTCTATTTTCTTATGTTATCTCTGTTTTGTCTCTCATATACCATCCTTTATTGAAGTAAAACTTCTTTACGCACGCTTGACTTGGGGAGTTAGCTGGTGAATAGGTTACGAAAAGTGTGATGTAAATGGTGATTGGGCGAGGCGAACGGTGATTGGGTGAGGCGAACGGTCGGGCCTTTACGCATGCTTGACTTGCGGAGTAAGCTGGTGACTGCGTGACGAGAGGGTTATGAAAAGTGTGATCGGGCGAGGCGAACGGAAGTTGAGAGGGAGATATAAGTGAAGTTTTACTTCAGTCGTGTGGTCTAAAGCACACTCGTTTTTTCTTACAATGTACATTTTTTCAAATTTCTTGTTACTTTGTTGTAAATTGGACGTAAGACCGTTAATAAATAAATAAATTTATCTGCTACCGGTTTCGACACATCCGTGTCGTCCGTAGCAGATAAATAAAAATGATATAACAAGCACAATTTGGGAGGTGGGTATAGGTACCGCCGCCCCGGAAATCATTTATTGGATGATTTCCGGGGCGCTACATTTGGTGACTTAGCAGGTGTGCCTGGGTTCAAGGGGGTGAAGTTTGTCGGGATGTTTTCGGCAGATATGTTTGCCCACCTACTGCGTGGCGGGTCGGATCGTTCGGAAAATTAAACAAAATTCAATAAAAAAACCTTGGTATTTTATAAAACGGAAACCTTTAAAATGCATCAAACATAGATCTTAAACAAGAAAAGCGCTGCACTGCGATGGTGACTTTTTTCTACAGGTCGATCCACTTGAAATTTTGTCTAATGTAAGAAAAATGTTACTGTTTTGAGTGGCTGATTGAAAACTTTAAAGAAAGACAAAAGTTTTTCACTCAACCCTATTTAAAACAACAGAAACCGTTAAATATTCTTTATCGCAAGCTTAATAATTTTTTTATTTAGTCCAGTGGGAAGTAACTAATGGTTCACGGTCCACTGGAAATGGACTCGCTTTATTTGTTGCTTGCTTTAATTCACCTTGCAATGTTTTTTTCTGTATTGTATTTACTGATCTATTTGTGGATACAATATGTGTATTTCCTCTCATTTGTACTCAGTAATTCCTACGTCCTAAACAAACTTTATTATGATTATCCAAAAACTATTATGTGTCTTGTTTACGTATTGCGCATATAAAATAAGTTATGGCCGTGCACCCGAACTAAAACTCGATAAATAATTTCTGTAATAAGTTATATTATATTTTGGAACTAGTTAGGCACATGGTTTTAGTCCATATACATTTAAGAAGAACAAAATTGAGTAATAAATATATATATAATGAATAATAGATCACTTTGTATAAACCACTATATTGTAAACAATATATACATGTTTCGATAACAATGTTATCTTCATCAGAATATGTTAATATAAAGAAAAATAAATGACAAACAAGTATAGACCAATTAGAATAAACTATAACATAGACAAAATATTAAAAAGTAGAAGTGATTTATTGCTTAAAAATCATAAAAATAGTTATACAAAATTAAATATAAAAAATATTTTAGGAAAAATAAAATTGCATTTAGATAATAAAAAACTTTTAAGAACAAATAATTAAAAAAATTAGTCTATATCAAAAAAAATATAATTATAATTATTGTAAGTATTAATAAGAAAATAAATTTAAAAGATGGCTATTTTTAAAAAATGTTTGGTTATTTATAATATTTAATTTACTATTAATGCTTTTTCTAATTTCTAAAATTTCTAAATTATCCAATTGTATGCCTGTAGTGTAAGTATGTAAAATTTTAAGACCTGTATTAATTTCAAAAGAATGACTTGTTTCCAAATTGTTGGCAAATTCAGAATAATTATTATTATTTTAACATCTTATATGTTCCTTAACTCTAATGTTAAAATTTCTAGAAGTTTTTCCAATATAAAAAAAGTTACAATCATTACAAATTAATTTATAAACCCCAGATTTGTTCAAAAAATCACATTAATCCGTAGATATTATTTAATATATATTTTTTTAATTTGTTATTTGTATAAAAAGCTGGCTGTTGGATAAACAAAAGATCTAAAAAACTTTTTCTTATATTTTTTGTTTAACATATTATCTATTAATTTTGAAGCATAACCGTTATTAATTGCAATTTGTTTAATAGATATTGTTTATAATATAGTGGTTTATAGCAAGTGATCTGTTATTCATTATATAATTAATGATGCCAAAAAGTAATTTTGCGAAGTTTTAAGAAGTAATAAATATATGTTTACGTATACAAAAACAGAAGAGTTGTTTTCTCTTTCTTATATAGCGTTTCCAGAAGTGTACTATCGGTTTATATCGTATTTATTGTAAGAATCTCACTCGACGTATTGCAAAATAGGATTGATTGCATTTGTGAAGCTTAAATAATAATGTTGTCGATCAAGAACTAAATTGTATCTTAAAACCCTGCAGAATAACTACTAGCTTCCGAGACATAAATGGATATTTACGAGTAAAGCTTGCGGTTTCTACTTTACAAAACTTTACATACACTACAAGACCAAATAAATTCCACCTCAGGAAGTGAGTCATGGGTAGCGAAAGGGGAAAAAATGAGCAAGTGAACAGCTTCATTCATCAGCATTATTGCAAGGCATTTATCTAACTCCTAACTTCACCCTCTCCCGCTGAAAACTAAACCTCGAAAGCCTTCGCTTGAATGGCTCGGCTTGGTAAAGGCTGCTTTTCAGATGCTTATTCAAGTATAACTTTTTAAGCTTTATTGTTCCAGATTATGTTTATGTTGGCATTATTAATGTTTACTACCATGTTTATAATTAATGTTATAACTTAGGTGCTGTGTTTGTCGCTTTGTTTCTTGTTTGAAATGTTAGCACATTTATCTTCAAAGATATTCGAATCCACGTAATAAATATCGAAGGGAAAATCGAGTGGTAACTACATAACCTACAAATAAAAGTGACGCCTTATAAAATACCTAAAATTATTTAAAAAATAAAGATAGTAAAAAAATATATTGTGGGCAAATATCCCAAAAAAAAATTTGATATTTCATCTAAAAATATTTACTTTTTAATTATATTGGAAATACTTTCGATTTAGTTGCTATTAAAGTAACTCGACTATAAATCAGTCGGTGTTTTTTGAGATTAAGTGATATAAAACCAATTAAAAATATATGTTAGTTTTAGTCAGGTCATTTGAAGCAAATATAACCTTAAAAATATTTATATATTTCAAAGATTTAAGGTTTTTAGTGTTACATTTTATTCTTAACGTATAACACACCCATATACATTATACGTATTTTATTTTATAATTGACAGTGAAACACCTATTTTAAAAAAAATGAAAGGTAAACATACTACTTTTACACTGTTTCTTTTACCCATAAATATACTTGTTTGAAAAAAAATATCATATAAACTCTTTCATGGTGCTAAAATATTTTCAGGTCTTCATTCTTAGGTGACAGGTAAAGTAATTTTATTTATGCGGCGGTTTTTTTTTATCTTCATTTCGCAATAATTCGGTGATTTATTTACACTCATAAATAACGGGAAGGTGGTTTGTTGGTTGCCTGGCTTTTTTTGTAAATCAGCAAGTTTGTATAGAAAAGAACTTCTCAGCCCAACTACGATATCAATCCTGTTCGTGTATCCTCTCCGTACCTGGTACGGTAGCTCCTCGTTCATGGTGGCGATGATTCTAGGTGAATATATTATTATATGTGTTGGTGTAGCACAAGATATCAAAAACTCAATCATAAATTATTTATTTAATAGTATATCTGAACCACGTCACTGAAGAAAAAAAAATCGTTTTCTTTAGTGGGAGAACACTATTCATATAATATTATGTAGATGTAAATAGGTTTCCATATTCCAGAAAATTACACGAGAGGCCACGAAAACAGTACGCCAGTGGAATATGGTCTCCGTCAAACTAATTGCATAAATCCAGAAAAAATTACAAATTTCTTGCTTTATATTAAAGGTAGGGAAAGGGGGCTCGTGAGGATATTTGGTTATATCCGCGAGAACTTTTGGTGCGTGATGCTTGGACCACCGCAAAAAAAATCAAATTACACCTAGAATGTGGGAAAAATTTTCTAGTAGAGTTGGAGTCAATTGCGGAAACTGGCAAAAGTGGAAGGGTTGAATTTAGAATTCCTTCTCACACTCAAGCGGTGGAACGAATTGTCAAGGAAGTGACAGAAGCTTCGAAGCGAGTATGTGGGCTGATCGAAAGAGATGGTTTTATCCGTGCCAGACTGGAAGACCGTAAAGAGCTACCTACGTTAGAGACCAAGAGCCAGTACAAAACCTCTGCCTAGGATTAGAATTTAAGTAAGTTTTTTTCGACTATTTTGTAGTTATAATGTTTCTAAATAACGTTTTTATCATACTGTCTTCCATATTAAATTTAAATTTCATTTGGGAACTGTAAAAACATTTATAAAATTTTGTAAAAATCATTAGGCCTATGTAAATACTATACATAACTTTGATTTAAGGTGTTGAAGCCAAGATGAAAGGACGGATACTTAAACAAGTCAGTAAATTTGCAGTAGAACAAGAACACTGCCACTCATGTCGTATGGAAAGTAATCAGCAACATTTTGTACTTAGTTATTATACTAAATTTTATGACATGTTATAACCTTTTATACTTTTGTAATAAACAACAGTAATAGCAAATAACATTAGTTTCTTTCAACACCTTTCTCATACAATTTATACCGTCCAACTATCTTTTCTCAGGTATAAAACATATTATATATATATATATAGTATATGTATATGTGGTATATATTTTTACTATATGTATATATGAATTATGTATATATATATATAGTCTCATTTTATGCCTTCTGTAAGAAAAGTACAATTAATTTCCGTGATTGAAACTTTAAAAAAAAAAACGGATCAAATAAACAAAATTACAAAATTTCATCAAAATTAACAAACTTTAGTGCTTGTGCGGGAGACCTAAAATCCATTTTAATAAAAAATAAATCGTTTCTTACTTATTTTTATGCCCTAATATTAATGTTTTTTAACTTGGAATATACATAAAAAGTTACGATTTTATTTTTTAAAATTTTTAAAAATCTGGTATTTTTTCAAAAAAATTAAAACTTTAGGCCTTGTGCGGGAGACCTAAACATTTTTTTAATAATCCAAAACTTTTTGTGGTAAGTTGTGGTACCTAGTAGCAACTTTTTTTCAACTTGGAATTTGAAAACAACAAAAAAAGTTTAAAATCGATACACCCTAGTGTGCATGCCCATGATGGTTTCTATATACAATAGTGAGTTCTGGCATCATGAAATTATGCATTGCTAACCGTTCATCCGATTGAGATAAACTTTGGGTATTTGATGTGCGCATTCCCGCGATGGGATTGGGAAGGGGAACGTGGGAGGGGGGTTCGCGGGACGGGGGAAGCGGGAGAGGGAAGAGGGAAGGTCGGGAAGGCGGAGTGGGATCGTGTGAAGGGAAGGGGACGCGGGAAAAGAAGGGGAGGCGGATGGGAAAGGACACGCAGGGAGAAACACTTTCCTTATTATATAAATGCAAATTTTATTCCTGTTTTTATTTATTGTTTTGGAACACTTACAGGGTATTAACATCTGTTCGACGCAATTTACAAATACTCCACTGGCCCCCGATGAAAAAAATGTTTCCCACACCTGCTTTATAACATTATTGACTTCACGTAACGGCTAGATTTAGCCTCGAAATTTAACGTCTTAAAAATCTTGCAATAGTACAATAATTATATTTCGAATATTATAATAATTGTAGGTTTCACGAAGCTGAAAGTTCATGTATTCAACACATTCTGACAAGAACATTTTATTACTGAAGATTTTATTTTTAATTACACTCGCACAGGAGTCCCCGAGTAAAATGATTTTGCCTTCAAGGCCTGTGTCATCTTTGGGGATGCTGTGAGGAGGGTCTTTTAATGGAAAGGGTGGAGAGGAAGATCTGGTAACTAATAATGGTTTTAGGCAAGGATAGGAATCTGCGGATCTGTTTCCAGAAAGGATTAATGGCTAAAGCACCTTATAGCTGTAAACGATAAGTGGCACAAGCGTCACACAGCTGTATAGCGCTTCAGCAACTCTTCCTTGCCGGTTGTATGGCGCTTTAGCCATTTATCCTTTCCAATGTCGATATAGTGCATAACTATTGACGGCCCATTCCTCTTAGAATGCTATGGGTTATACGTGCCTGAAAACTTGAGCTGTAGTCGTTACCACGACTTGCTCAAGGTACCATACTGCAAAATAGATGTTCCACCACAGCACAAAATGACAGAAAGATTGGTGCTATTGAATAAAATTTCTAAAACAGTAGATATACTTAATTACTCTCTAAATTACCATAAAAATGTTTGTCAAAACATTAAGAATGTTAAAATTCACAAATCTGATGTTAGTAAATAATAAAATAAACATAGGTTTCTGATTTTCAAACTGGTAGGTTTACTTAACCTACCAGTTTGTTTTAACCTACCAGTTTGTTAACATACGTTTTTGTAAAAGCAAATTGTTTCAGATATGTTAATTGATCAATCCAGAAATGCAGGGCACCTCACATGAATCCTATTCTAGAATTCATGTACCAGATGTTAGGTTAGTTAGTTTAGGTATCCTGTAAAAAAAATACAATTGTGCAGTACACACGCGTATTGTGAAACCTTCAGAAAACTAAAGTAGATAAGAGTGGGGAGGCTACCAAGCACCACACAAAGAGGAGACCGATAGGCTACGAAGCACCGAAAAAGAAGGAAACCGATTATACTATCTCATTCTTTCGCAGGCTAAATCCTATAGTTGTACGTGTTTGTCTTTTTTTGGTGTTGCTTTTTCGTTTTCCGAGTTTCAAATCACAACAGTGCTGAAGAAGTTTTCACTTAAAGAAAACGAGTGTGCCTCAGACCACACGACTGAAGTAAAACTTCACTAACTTATAAAATAACATATGACATTGGGGTGACATTGACATTCCAGACAATATGGTTTGTTGCATTTCGCACAGTAGTACACACTCATGCGTCTTTTTTTCGCTGGGCAAAAGTTGCACATGCTCCGTTTCCTTTTTTAATGACATTAATCACCGTTCGTATCGATACACTTTTCGTAACAATCACACTTTTCGTAACAATCACACTACGAGTTGAAAGTTGAGAGCTGAGAGCTGATAGCTAAGAGCTGAGATCTGAGAGCTGAGAGCTGAGAGCTGAGAGCTGAGATCTGAGAGTTGAGATCTGAGAGTTGAGAGTTGAGAGTTGAGAGTTGAGAGTTGAGAGTTGAGAGTTGAGAGTTGAGAGTTGAGAGTTGAGAGTTGAGAGTTGAGAGTTGAGAGTTGAGAGTTGAGAGTTGAGAGTTGAGAGTTGAGAGTTGAGAGTTGAGAGTTGAGAGTTGAGAGTAGAGAGTTGAGTTGAGTTGATGGGGATGGGGATATTTTTATTCCTGTTATGGTTTATTGGCAACGGACGGCATAAGTTAGTGAAGTTTTTCTTCAGTCGTGTGGTCTAAAGCACACTCGTTTTTTTTTTCATTTCAAGTTTCAAATCACAACGGTGCTAAAGAAATTTTCACTTCAAAAATATATTGAACTTTGGTCTGGAATATCAAGCACAAGATTTCGAATTTGATACTTTGAAAGCCAATGCATTACGCCATGACATTAGCTAGGCAAAAGCTCTCCGAATTCAAAAACGAACGTAACATTAAGCTTCTGCCACTACGTGTTTTACTAATGCGCAAGCCCACGATGGATGGCCTCGATTTGTTCCAACTCTTTCAACCTCACCCATCTTTCTTTTTCTACCTCAACTCCCGAGAAACTACCCCTCGTCTTATCATTTTTCTTACCTCCCTCGAAGCCGGGCCATCTCACGAGCAACGATCTATCACCGCTGAACAAACGGCCATTCATCATATCAACTATGCGGGGAATTATTTCAGACAGACAAATATATTATTGTCCAATTGTATGTGCAATCTTGGCGCAGCAATGTTACTGCATTGGACGTGTGCAAGATTGATAACTTTGAAAAATTCAACGTACTTTCTGTGGGTTACATGCCAACTCAGAATCAAGTCAACTCAACAACTCTTTGAAAATTCATTATAAGCTATAAAAATATAATTTTAAAATAACCTAACCTAACGTAACCTATTTAAATTTTTTTTTTGACACATCACTTTATTACCTTTCTGAGGTGGTTCTGAGTTGGTTTCATTCTGAGTTGGCCGGTCACCCTTCCTGTGAATGGGAATATCCATTCATATTATCATTTTTTCATAAGTTTTTTATTATTAAATAGATTTTGAAGTGAAAAATTCTTCAGTACCGTTGTGATTTGAAACTCGATGAAACGGAAAATAGCGACACTAAAAAGAGACAAAAACATACATCTTATACGATTTAGACTGCGAGATAATAAGATAGTATATTCGGTCTCCTTTTTGTGCGGTGCTTCGTAGCCCACCCACTCTTTACTTGTCTAATTTAATTTTCTGAAGATTTCAGATATTTATATATAAAATTAACGATTCTTTGTTTGTCCCTAATGCGCTACTAAAACATTTATCGGATTGCGATGAAACTGTGGTGATTTGATGTACGAACGCCCACGATGGTTTCTATGTATAATAGTGAACTCTTGCGTTATGAAATTATTTCCTATACTATTCATCCGATTGCGATGAAAGTTTGGTGAGTTTTTGTGTGCACGTCCGCGAAGGCTTCTACTATATAAACTGGTAAGCTCTGTCAATAAGAAATTTTGTAAAATTTGTGTGTTTTGCAATAGGTGGCGAGCGAGTTTTTTGAAAAATGGGTGTATTTCATGTAGTTTAGCGGCACGTAGGGTAGGCGGGAGGGGGGTTGAGGGAGGGAGGAAGTCGAATTTTTATACTTATACGCTATAGTATATAGACAAGTAGTTTTTCCTTGATGTATTTGAATGAAAATATGTTTAATACTTTTTTTATTCGGCGATACATTCTTTCTGCTTATGTGTGTGTGAGTAGGTACACCGTATTTTCTCAAAACCGGCTGCGCATTAAAGACAGTATTCTGGGAGGAACCAAAAACCACTTAATAACTCGCTAACAACTTCGCAATGTTTCAAAAAGATGTATCATTAAGAAATCCAATGTTCAAATCCAAATCAATGTTTCATAAAAATCCAAATCAATGTTTCGTAAAAAAATTCAACATGCGCATTACTTTTTTTTCACCGTTTTTATAAACGTACCTCTGAAAATGTACAAAATTGCGTATTATATTGTTATATCTTAAAATACACAAAACTCTATAAAAAGAAGAATTAATCCGACACCTAAAAAATAAATTTATGTTAAAGTTATGTTATAAGTCGGAATGAAAAATTCAAGTTTACGTAACTTTTATAGCGGTCCTGGCTTCGTATTACATAACGTAGCCAGCCCCCTCAACGTGTCGTGCTAGCGCTAGAGCCTTAAGTGCTCAAGGGGTAATTTTTCTCCGAGAAGTTTAATGAAGACACAAGCCCCCTCTTAATGTGGAGAAATCTGTTTGTTAAGAGCAGTTTTATTACGCAGAAAGGGGACATGACGAATAACACTAATTTGTCTTGCAGAGTTACTTTAGTTAAAAGGTAGTGTCTTCGAACCGTGACCATATTTTGTAATGGTAAATATTTATTATATTGACTAGCGAGTTCCCGGCGTGCGTTGCTATGGCACTAATAAAGAAATTGTTTCTCCCTGCGTGTCTTTTCCCAATCGTCCCGTTCCCCTTCCGTCTCCCTTTCTTTCCCATGTCCCCTTCTTCTCACGCATTCCCCTCCACCTTCCCGCCTTCCCTCTCCACTCTCCCGCAAACCACCCTATCGCGATCCCCTCCCCTCTCCCGCGTTCGATATATTCAGTCTCGGTACATTCAGATTTTCAAATTTTTTTTTTTACATTTTAAAAACATTCATTTTTGTATATTATAAGAACAATAAATCAAATTTGGTACCTAACATAGGTACCTATTTAAAATAATATAATTTTCAATTAGATTCAAAGTATTCGATGCTGATTAGTATCTACCGTAAGTGAGTAATTCGATTAATTCTTTATTCGAATATTTAATGAACAATCGATGTTTGAAATGTCATTTTATTAATGTATATGTCGCAATGTCATTTTCAAATTGTGACATTTTTGTAAGAGTTTTTGTAATGATTAAAAAAACTTTTCAGATGTATTGTCATGTGATTGTAATAATCCAGAAACCTTGTGGAAAAATGGTTTTTGAAAGTTTGAAACATTTCCTATGCTTAATATAGCAACGCATAGCGGACATACATATGTACGTACAAACATTTTTAGATTTTTATATATATGGATAATAAAAAATTAAAACGTTTGGTTTTCTTTGTTCTATTAACCTTCAATACTATTTATTCAAATTTAGTTTGTATTAATCTATTAATCGAATATTTATTGTTTTATTGGATCGTTTTTCTTAACATAATTTGTTAGAGTCCATATATTACAAAAACACACACTTATCACTCTAGAACATAACTGTCTATTCTTTTTTAATTTATGCGATCTATTATTTTCTAATCCCCCATCTAGATTATAAACTTATTTCACTACGCTTCCCATTTTCCATTTTCCATTTTCCAAAACATTCTCATTTAACATAAGCATTCTTCATTTTTTCTCTTCACTTAGGTATTCTTTTTCTCATAAGTACAAAATTGTGTATTTATCTAAAGCTTATATGATAATTCTCATAATTACAAAATTGTGTATTTATCTAAAGATTATATGAGGAATTCAATTGTAACACATTTTTTTCCTTCTTTAAATAATATGTTATATACTTAAACAATGTAAAAAAAAATTTATGATATGAACTAAATTTGTCAATTTGACTGGCCTAAAACAGGATCCATTCCTAGTTGGCTAGTCAAAGTTTCCACATATGTTTAATTGTATAATTTTTATCTGAAATAAATTTATTATTATTATTATTAAACTGTTCCAATTTTCTGAATGTGCCACTGGAATGGTAGGTATTTTACAAAAATGGTGCATTTATAAAATAGTCAAAGTATGTACCTACGTATGCAAATATTGTGAAGATTCCCTCAACCAGCCTCTTCCAATCCAGCCTGCCACGCAGTTGGTGGTCAAATGTATCTGCCGCCAAGTTCCGGACAAACTCGCCCCTCAGGAACCCTATCTGAGAGACTCTAGGTACTAATATCTACAGCCCGTATGTCGGACGAATATCTGCAGCTCATATGTTTGACAAATATCTATGAACTTCAGATTGAGGACTAATATCTACAGAGCTAAGGTCGGACTATTATCTTTAACGGTCCCAGTGGTGACTAATATCTATGGAGCGTAGGTGGTACTAATATCTTCAGAGGGCAGCTGAGCAAGAGGTTGTACGGAAAATCATAAATTACTTCAATTACGTAATACTAACCTAACCTAACCTAACTTTACTTAACATAAATTAAGTTTTTTAAACTGCATACGCAATATTACGTTATTCTAATATGCTACATGTAATTGCAAAACCAACCTCTGCCTGTGCTGTAGATATTCGTCCTCACTTTGGTTCTCATAGATATTAGTCCGATTTATTCAGTTTTTGGAATGCCTGTAGATATTAGTAGACGCCTCCATCTGAGACACCCAGAGCAGTGGCGGTCCGTGAGTTTTCAGTGAGCTAGAGTGCTAAGATTGAAAAAAATACAACGTTATTGATGTTGTTGTAGCTGAAAATGATTTTTTTTTTCAAAATTTCAACACTTTGTATGAAGATTTTCAGTATTCTACTGAAATATAGATGCGCCGCATCCACATTTCAGTACATATTCAGAAGTAAAATGTTGGTGGTTCTGATGGTATGATACAGTTAAAAATGACCGAATCCGATATCGACGCTTTGGCGCAGCGGTTAGCGCAGTGGCCCGGAAAGCCGAAGGTCCTGGGTTCGAGTCCCAGAGGTGCCAATATCTTTATCAGATTTTTCTGTTTCCAGATTTTCGATTGAGTTTCGCTAATATTGTCTTCATTTAATTAAATATTACAATTTGAGGTTTTACACATAAAGTTAAAAATAAAAAAATATATTTATTATTTAGATTGAACAATTTGCAAAATGTGATTCTCAAATTGTGACATTTTTGACAGTTTCGTAAGAGTTTTTGTAATGTTAAAATATTTTTCAGTTGTATTGTCATGTGCTTGTAATAATCCAGAAACCTTCGCGTGGGTGAAAAAAGGTATTTTGAAAGTTACAAACATTTCCTATGCTTACTAAAATGTATGTAATTTTACTGTGGCTTGTATCACCACGAATATAGGTAATATGCATACAAATCGCTTAGCAACAGTAGTCAAGAGTTGTGACTAATTAACTAATTTTTTGAATAATTTTATAAGAAAGAAAAATGTTAATCAATGAAAACTGTCGCAGATAATGTTACAAGTTTTTTTTAAGTTTAAGATAATGAAATTTGAGGCGATTATTTATTCGATTATTTTTTTAATTCCCATCTTAACATTTATAAGCGGATAATATTATTTGTGAAATGATCAGTATCGCCCCAGTGAAAGACCACCATTCGCACCGTTAAGCGCACTTGAAGTGAAATAACACGACACTGCGCTATATAAATATTACGTTATTATTATCATTCAGAATCAAATAGTTGCAAGAAATTGCTTTAGCCGTGTATGATGAACAGATCTGAATAGCCGGATACTTCCCTACCTTCTTCATCCCTATCTCCTTCCTTTCCCCACCGCCTAAAGCCTTACAACTGAGAGATGAATGAATAAACCCCTCCCATTGCGGTGCAAGGCGATCTAGATTATGTTTGTCTCAATCAGTCTTTCCTGAACGGACCGCCATGCAGTAGGCGAGGAAAATCATTCGCCATCAAGACATAGATAAACCTCACTCCAAGAACCCGGGCACCCGTGCTAATTCACTAAACGTAGCGAATCACTTGGGGTGACCTATGGTAGGGACGAATAGAAAATTGTTATGATATTTAAAATAAAACAAATATTAATGCTAGAAGGCATGAACTGATACAAGAAAGATTTTTTTCTTTTTTGTATGAGACCAACATCCAAGACCTAGACAGTTGAAAACTTAATTTTGGATAGCAAAAATCTTCATTTGGGCCGCAGCTTGGGCATGCCTGCACTAGAACATCAAAGATGATGTAAGCTCGTGATTCTTTCTGGTGAATATAATCATGTATTCACAAATAAAATTGCTTTGCATCTCAAATGATATGCGAAACATTCACCGTGACCTTTGATAAGATACATATGTATGAGGTGGATCGTACACAAGATACATTTCAGGGAACAAGATCAAACGATGCTCTTCTCGTGAAATCTGCCTCGGGCCCATCTGTGAGAATTTTACATGAAAACTTTTCCGTTAAAATGAAATATCACCCTCCCATATTTTGGTTCTTAAAATCTTTGGCTTTCATCGGGAATATTTTTTGTTGTAATAAAACGTATTAATAGTATAACCTTTTGTTTACTCCGGAAAATTATTTATTGAATAACCTTTATAATTCGGGAAATTGAAAAATAAAATTGTTTACATTATAAAAGTGATTTTGCAAAAAGCTATTTCTGTATTTTATAAATATGTTATGTGAAAACATTACGGGGGTATTTGAAAATCGAATGTGACCATTAATTGAATAATAAATAAAAACATTTATTCATCAATAGACTTTGACGGTTATACACGCGTACATTTTGTTCGTTTATCATTTATTTTACTGACAAAAAGGCTACTGCTCAAGTGCTCAGCTATACATTCAGAATTTTTCCTGGATATAGCTGGTTTTCAGCAGTGCCTCCTATAAAAAAATAATTTTGTAGACCTACCAGTCATAAGTCGAAAGAGTTTATTTGTGTATTTTGTCCTTCTAGTCCAGCAAGAGGCTTTTTCACAAATTTTATAAACATTTATTCGAGTCGTAACTAAATCTACCTTGCATTGATACTTGATGAAGTTTATTATTTCAACTTATACAACTTAATACGATGTTTCTTTAAATAACAATATTTTCTCATTTTTTTGCAGATTCTTGGAATGTGTGTGTTTGCATTACCTGCTCACAAATTAATCAATTTATAATAATAATAAATAATTCCAACATGTGGGGAGGAGAGTGCAATCCCACACATTCCATACAGAGTATAAGTACAGCATATAATAAAATATTTTTATTAATTCTTTGTATTTAATTATTGTATATATGATTGTTATATTTAATCCTTCTTCAAATATGGCAAAAATCAGACCTCATTTAATTTTTTGAGTCCTTGACATCTTCTGTGTTGTAAAACCATGTACGATCGTGAAAGAAACGTGGATATCCGCAAAGAATGCAAGGCTGATGTAAGCGTGATGTGTAAGATTAAGAAAGGGACTCTACGATGGTTTGGGCATGTAGAGCAAATGAACGAGGAAAGGAGTGTAAGGAAAATATATGATGCAAATGTGAATGGTAGAAGAAGTCGCGGACGCCCGAGAAAGACATGGCACGGCCAAGTGAATCAGATACTTGAGTCGGGCCATGTGAAGAGTCGGAATAATAGAAGAGCATATATGAGACGATGTATGAATGTGAACGAGGCAAAGAGTATGTGCCAAGATCGAGTTGTGTGGCGGTCCGTCCTCTCTGCCTACCCCTGCGGGGAAACGGCGTCATTGTTAGTTAGTTAGACATCTTCATAATTGTCAACCTATTAGTTTTAAAGGTCTCTTCGATCCATGACTATCATGTACTTGCATTTATATTTACAACGTTTCTCTAATAAGCGTTCTCTTTATTGACAATACAAAAAATTAGCAAAATATAACAACTAATTGCTTATTGTTAGAACAGTGATTTCAACTGAGCCATTTGAAGCCGTAAAAAACCTTCTAACATTTTGGTCTCCGGAACTTGTGTGTGCCTCCCGTTGAACATCCGAACTTTGTCTATGCTCGTCCAACTTTAAATCATTTGAGGCTGGATATTACTTCATTAGAACTACAGCGGAAATACAGGTCTTAAATAAGTCGGAATAATATTTATACAGTTCTATTAATTATCTTTATAAAGCAAGAGTCACTTTATTAATAAAGAGTTTATGAAAAGTTAAGTAAAGTTTATATTAACTTAGCAAAAGGTACAAGTTGAAGTCTCTTTAGAGCACAGGCATAGTGTGGGAATGCTATCCTTGTTCTACCGGTATTTCAATGGAAGATTCTCCGAAGAACTAGCGACATTGATCCCTTCAGGACCGGTGCATAGTCGGGAAATACGTCAAACGCATGCCCAACATATGTAAATGGTTGACACTTGTCACATGACAACGGGTTGCTTTTTCGACTCGCTCTCGTGTTCAACAGCTTGGCTGTGGAATGATTTGCCGGCCTCGGTATTTTCTCCTTCCTACAACATGGATCTCTTCAATACCAATGTTCATTCCTTCCTCTTCTCAAAAAGACCCTAAACATAGCATCTCAGAGAAATTATTTTCCGAAACTCAATCAAAATCTGAAGACAGAAAAATCAGAAAAAGATATTGGTTCCACTGGGACTCGAACTCAGATACCTTAGCGTTCATGGCCAATGCTCTACCGATTGAGCTATGGAACCCATTAAATATTATAATTTGAGTTTTTTCTCATAAAGTTAAAAATGAAAATAAAATTATTTTCCTTTAAAACATAAAAGTGTAAAATAATCCGACTGTTTATTTCAAGAAACAAAGTGCGTGTAAAGCTGGATAGAATAAGAACGCAAAGTCTTAAAATAATATGTGAGTACGTAAATCATTTTTCATAGTATACGTATGTATATGTTTTCATGTAGGTTAAATAGAGTAGACATTTTATTAAAATCCATGCAGAAGAAAATTTTGCGGAAAAAGCTAGATTATTTCATTCCCGCTGTAATTTTTGGTTAGATGGAAGAAATTTCCACCAGGCAATAAGCCCACTTATATAGTACCATGAGTATCTCAATTCTAAAGCTGAAACCTGCTTTGTAATGCAGCAAAAGTTCTCGAACGGTGTAATATTGGGACGTGAAATTTGGGCAGCTTTCTTTACAAAATACAGAAACGTGCGGATTTCACGTCAAGTGTAAATAAATATGAACCCGAAAGAAAAGAAAAAAAAAATCATTTTTTAGATTTTCTGCATTATTTCAATCCTTTGATTTGGCTTAATTCACCGTTTCCATAATGATCTTTTGGGCAAATTTTTTAGTCATATCGCTTATTTATATTGAATGAGTGACAATTGCAATACCAGTAAGGCGATATGTTTTTAATTTATTGATACTAATAGTGTGTTAACAAAAAATAACGATTTCAAAAGATATTTTTATTTAAATGCTTTATTTTTTATTTAATAACAATATAAAAGTAAAAAGTAAAGAAGTTTTTTCACAGTCCTCCTCACTAGGTATTCCTGTTCAGAGGCGGACTGTGTGTTGTTGTAAGGGTGCTGATCATGATTGCCTCATATTTTATTGATTTTTACAAAATAAACAATAAATAAAATAAAAAGGTATTTATGTTTGTTGTCTGTAGGTTGCGTTGGGGTTACTGCATAATTTTAATTATTTCCTCATCTTCATGTTTACTTAGCCATAATTTGAAGTCTTTTTTAAACTTTTGTGTATCCATAGTGTTCTTAATTTCAATTGGAAGGGCATTATATAGTTTTGTAGCATGGAAATTATGGTTTCTCTGGCCAAAAGATGTATTTAATTTCGGAATGTTCAGTAGTTTTGAGGATTTCTTCATTGAAGTGTGGGTGTATTGGTCAGCAAGGTACCAAGGATTAGATCCTAACAAACAGAAAGTAAGTGTGTAAATAACCATGATACTAAATAAACGCCCGCGTTGCCGGCACTGAAACTGAAGTAAAACTCAAAAATTTATTTATTGAATTGCACGGAAGATCACTTCAGAAAATACATAGGATGATTCAGAAAATAAGTTTTTGCTTTTTAAATAAATGAATAAATTAAAGTGTCGGTAAAATTAAGATGATTATAAAATTTAATACTACCTATTTTCCAATGCTTTAACGGATTTACAATATAATCGGCTTTTACGGAGACAACATTAGCAACTTCCATCAAACGTTGAAAATTTCTCAGAACACCAAAACTTCTCCTTTATCTGCTTTTTGTTTAGGCCCAAATAATTTATTTACCACTCCACGGACAACCTTTGGTCCTGCAGATACATAGTTGGATAAAATGAAATTCGTCGGAATAAAATGAAGGATCACGGTAATTGTGAAAACTTGAGCTTTCTTGAACTTCTCTTTGTAAGATGAAACACAAACAAAACTTTATAGAAACTCGTTTCCAACTTCAGTTATTTAATTATCTGAATAAATGGATTCCTGGTTTTAAAACAATAAGTAAATATTTCGTCCATCTCCAAATTATCTGACCTTTAAAGGATCATCTCAAAACCTTCATTTAAAGCCCTGTGACGATTGTTCTTTGTAGGAACGGTCTAATTTAAAAATGATTCTTAATCGCGCCGTAATAAATATATAAATATGTCAATTTAAAATAATGAAATTTACTCTGGTAATTCAGTATTTTATTACTTTTCCGCTTTCACTTCCCTAAATACTTCACCACCTACTGCCTCACCTCGCCTGGACTCTGCCTGAGGAAATCCTGGACCTACAGTAATGTGCAAATTAATGTGAACGCAAGTGATAAATTAGAAAAAATAATATATGTATCGAAGAAGAAAAAAAATAGAGAAATAATTACAACTAATTTTTTTAATACGAAGTGTGTCCTGCCTTAACTTTTAAAACCTTTTGTACACGGCTTGGTATAGAATCAATAGTTTGTTATGCTTTTCTAATATTTGCGTGTCTCTAAACCTTATCTAAATTACTGCCTCAATAAGCTTTGTTTTTTTATGCAATCAATTTTGTGTTGCTTTAACTATAGCCCACAGATTTTTAATTGGATTAAGATCCGGAGAGTTACCTGGCCGTAACCTGGATAAGAGTTATCTGGTAACAATCTTATTGCGTTTTTTCGGAGAAATATCCATTTTCAAAAATAAGAAACAACAAAAATTTAATTAAGTTTACTTCTACAAAAAAACTGTAATTCTAAAAAAATACCAAATTTAACGCGTCTGTGGCTTGGTGGGTCTCGTAACTCACTCATTGATAGAACACGAACACAAAATGGCCGCTATTTTGACACGAATGTGTTGCCAACTGCGAAAAGCAAGTGAATTGTGCTAATTATCACGTGTTCACGTTAATTCGCACAGTACTGTACTTCTGGAGCTGGTTCTGTTTCTAGTATCAGGCAGAGGATCAGTAAATCCAGTACTCCACTTTCACCGCTGTGTGCGGATTGGCTCGCATCCCCCATTCAGCGTCTCTAAATGGCACGATAGCATGTTCGGAGTCATCCTTATCTACAATCTTGTGCAGAGCAACTATTTTTTTAACATTCGCTCCACACAGGAGGTCCCGAGGAAAACAATTCCCCTCAAGGCCTAAGTCATCTTTGGGGATGCTGTGTGGAGGATCTTTTTAAGAAATAAAGGATAGGGAGTTTTGGGAAGGAAAAGGGTATTAGGAGTGGGTAGGAATCTAGGGGTCAGTGTGTCCAGAAGTGACAGACAGTACACCCTACAAAACTTTAGATATTTTTGTTATGAGCTGACAGTTTAAAAAGTAATTTTCCGAAATTCCTGCATGTCTTAGTATATTGCCTGTAGAAATGAATTAAGGTTTGGGCTAATTCTAAACTTTTGATATTTTGAAACCTCTTCCTTATTTCCTTACATTCTCATCTGATAGTTTGTTGTGCTCTCTGCTGATTATCTTCTGCTACTCCATGTTTCATTATATTATTTGTATTATTTATATTAACATGTTATGAGTTGCCCATAAATCCTACGAACGGACTATACAAGCGGCAGGCAGCTGTGTGTCACGTGCTCAGTACATGTTCAGCATCGTATGATTATTGCTGTCCCTCTCAGGCTGGCAGAAGACATTACCATATATGGCCACACGGCGCGAAATCCAGCCAATGGCAGAAGACATTACCTTATAGGGCACGCGTTCGAGTCTTCCGTCTCGCTCATCACGGGCAGAGAGATCCAGCCACCGATCGCCAAAGCAACAGACATATTTCAGACAACGGCGCGAGCGGTCGTACGCACTACTACGTACTGTCGGGCAGTATGCCACCCTTCGACGCGGCTAATTAAGTCTTCACCTACGATTCAAGTATGGCGCTATCACCACAGCCGCCTGTATAATCCTACTGCCGCCTACCATAGCAGCCATGGCCGCGCACGGTTTTTAATCCGCCTACGTGCCGACGAGCCGAGTAATTCACAACGGCCGCCTACTTAATACCATGGCCGCCCAGACGCGCACGGTTTTTAATCCGCCTACGTGCCGACGAGCCGAGTAATTCACAACGGCCGCCTACTTAATACCATGGCCGCCCAGACGCGCACGGTTTTTAATCCGCCTACATTGCCGATAGCCGCTTAATTCACCGTTATCACCCACCGGTTCGGTAAGCTGACCGAATCCGCCCACCATGACGCCGAGAAGCCGCCCACGCACCCCGAGCCGCCCCGTTCCTGCACACGATCTATGAGCTTTGCTCTAGATCTCTCCACTTCGTAGGAAGCTGCCTGCATCCGTACGACGCCACGTGAGATTTTAAACCCTCTTATAGTATTTCCGAGCCTAAATTCAGTAGTATTTCTAGTGCCTCTCTCTCTCTTATGCTAGGCCTTAAACAGCTTACCTGGTTGCCTGTACTGTTCACCCTTGCATTATTGAATACATTTGAATTGTGCCCAAACCTTGTTTCATTGGAGTCAACCATCGACAGCCTCGGAGGAGCCCTACGACCCTGAGCTGAGCCTTCCAAGCCGAGGCATATGGCCCCCGGGGGGCCTGCTTAACACTTGTCCCCCCCCGGGAGGGACATATTTCTGGAGACCAGAAGTATAACACTGGACCCTACGTGGCTTCAGTATCACCCTGGCCCCAGGAAGTATGACAAACATTTGGGTAGGTAGCCATCTATGTGTTTCTTTTAGTATCTCTTGCATATCTTTGTATTGTGTATCCTTTTATTTAGATTCTTTAAATTGGATTATTCTATCTCACGTGAAAATAATCTGTAAACTTACTACATGAATAAAACAAGATATCGCTGACTTAAGGGGGTCATTCCCGTGTAAAGGTACTTTTTTCGGTTTATTCATATTTTGAACACACTTCACAATTTTTTCAATCCGAAATCGTCACTCATTGCTGAAATACACGGCAAATTAGCCACACATCAAAAAATGTTTTGCGGTTACGCTTTTGCGGGCGCTCTGCATATCTGAAACAAAAAAATCAACCGGAATTTTAATCTGTGAATTATGAACTAGTTTTTGAGCAAAGATTATTAAAACATATAGAAAGGTTAATTTTTGGCATCCTGATGAACATTTTTTCATGATTTTTGGTGTTTTATATGGTGTTCAACAATATGATAGAACGAATCCAGAAAAAAATCCTAAGGTATGTCTATATGCGGATGCGTAGAAATACTTGAGGCAACAAATAGATTTAGCTTATAAACTAGACGTTATGCAAATCCTGTAATTCATAGTTTTAATATATTTCATAACCGTATAGACAGCCCGTTCCTCTTGGAATGGCTTGTGTGTGCCTGAAAATTTCAGCCGTAGTCGTCGACACGACTTATTCAAGATACCATACGGCAGAACAGACGTTCTAGTACAGCATAGCATGACAAGAGGAATGGTGCTGTTGAACGAAATATCAGAAATACTCATATATTAGGTACTCTTCTTTAGATAGCCTTAAGATTTTTTCGTATAATAATTATCTTTCCAGGTGTTAAGACTGTCAAAATGAAAAAAATCGTATGCTTATTGGATAATTAATATGTTGTACAATAAAAAAATAATAAAAATAAATAAAAAATACTTCTTCAAACTTCGCAAAATTACTTTATGGCATCATTAATTATATAATGAATAACAGATCACTTTGTATAAACCACTATATTGTAAACAATATTAAAAATAATAGCATTTCAAAGACCATATTTGTCCAAACGCACATAGGTCTCGTATAAAACGCTGCAACTCCCTTATTATAATAGTGAAAAATATTTTCTAAACGGCGTTAGAAAGGGAAAACACCACGCTTTATATTCCAATCTAAAAAATAGCCACCAAAAAAGTAAAATGTACACAAAGTTTTGAATAGCAAATGGAAAAAAAAAATTTAAACTTATTGTGAAATTATTTTTACATAGAGCGACAAAAAGTGAGATAACAATATGTGTTTTTTATACGTTTGTCTAATAAAATATGAATGTGTTTTTTTTTTTTGTATCTGTAACGTTAGTTAGAAAAAACGTAAGATAAGCCATTTTTAAAACTTTTTTATGTTTGTGTGCAAAAATTTTATAATTAAAAAAATATATGTTTATTTCGAATTATACAATTTGAAAGCGTATTTCATCACCTTTCTAAAACAGTTTTTAGTTTTTGAATGTGTTCAGAAATATTCCAAATATTTGCATTTTATTGTAAAGCGAAAATAATTTAATCAGCCGAAAAAAATACCAATTTTTTGAAGGGTTAATAATTAAAAACATGCCAAATAATGTACAGCCAGCTTTTTATACAAATAACAAATAAAAAAAATATATATTAAATAATAAGCATAAATGTGATTTTTTGAACAAATCTGGGGTTTATAAATTAATTTGTAATGATTGTAACTTTTTTTATATTGGAAAAACTTCTAAAAATTTTAACATTAGAGTTAAGGAACATATAAGATGTTTAAATAATAATTATTATTCTGAATTTGCCAACCATATTTTGGAAACAAGTCATTCTTTTGATATTAATACAGGTCTTAAAATTTTACATACTAACACTACGGGCATACAATTGGATAATTTAGAAATTAGAAAAAGCATTAATAGTAAATTAAATATTATAAATAACCAAACATTTTTTAAAAATAGCCATCTTTTAAATTTATTTTCTTATTAATACGTAAAATAATTATATTTATTTATTTTTTGATTTAGACTAATTATTTGTTCTTAAACGTTTTTTATTATCTAAATGCAATTTTATTTTTCCTTAAATAATTTTTATATTTAATTTGGTATAACTATTTTTATGATTTTTAAGCAATTAATCTCCTCTACTTTTTAATATTCTGTCTATGTTATAGTTTATTCTAATTGGTCTATACTTGTTTGTCATTTATTTTTCTTTATATTAACATATCCTGATGAAGATTACATTGTTATCGAAACATGTAGATATTTTTTATAATATAGTGGTTTATACAAAGTGATCTGTTATTCATTATATAAAAAAAATATGTCAAAAATTTACCTTTCAATATTTTTTAATAATCATAGTTCAAAAACTATTTTTATAAAAAAAAAAATTGTTTCAGATAGGCAGAATGCCTGCAATCGTGGTCACCGCAATTTTTAAGGAGAGTTGGTAAGTTGTACTTAAGCAATGAGCGTAGCTTTCGGGCTGCAAAAATTGTAAAGTTTGCCATAAAATAAATTAGTGGCGAAAAGTTCGAGGTTGAATATTTATTTAGTTCGCTAAAATAATCTCAAAAAAGGCGAAAATAATATCGCCTTCACATGGAATGTCCCTCTTAAGCCGCAACCATCGTTTTTTTTAATATAAAGATAGAGTATTGAAAGTGCAACAAAAATCTAGTGAGACACAAAAAAAAACATTGCATGTACACGCCCTTACAAATATGATAGCACAATAATTATGAGGTTCTAACGTACCTCTAACAAGAACACAAAGAACAAAGCTATTCTCCGAGGGGACCTCCCTCTGGTAACGGCAAAACGGCGTTATTTAATCCTTATTTTTCCAGCCCAGTTATTCCAGTTAACTTTTATCTTACATCCTTTATGTATTTTGTTCTCTATTGCAAATTGCAACATCTGCTGTGATGCGAATACATTCTTTATCGCCAACTTATTTCATCTATCGTAATAAAGAAATATTGAGCTCTCGGCTGCTTCTTTCTTTTGTGTTTTCTTATTATATTTTGTGTAAGCCATCAAGAAAACAACCCCTCAAAGTATCAATGTTCTTATATACTAAGAACTTAAAACTCGTACAAATGATGTCGATTAAAGAACATACAAAACAAGCACAAATAATGATCCCTGAGCTTTTGTACATATTTTCAAACGGTTATGAATTATTTAAAGTTCTAAGGTTACTTTATTCAAACGAAAGCAGCTATTAAAATACTTTCTTATAATATTGATATTCATCGTCTCAGAGTCCTAATAATATTGTAACAGTTTAAAATAAAATAAACTTTTCAAAGCGTAGCGCTTTCATTCTATAGCTCGTCCAGCTTACAGAAAAGAACAAATATGTATGTACCAACACTATGTTTGCAATATAGTATTGGTAGAATCTTCGCGTGTAGACGTAAAACCTCAAACGCAAAAAAAAAAAAAAAACTTTAGTAATTTGCAAGAAATTTTGATGATAATAATAAAACCGACAGTATGTACATGAAGGGAGTTCTGTGGATAATAGTATAGCGTCCGACCAGCGGATGGTAACGAGTTCGATTCTCGGATAGATCCAAATCCTTTAAATTTTCTGTATAACTTATAATTCACTTTTTTTTTTGCATTTGATACATTTTCATTATTTTATTCTTTATTTAACACCTGACGTGTTCATCGAAAGATTTTTCAGTTCTATAAGCCATTTTATTGAAGTTCATCAAACCCAGCAATCAACATTAGTATCAAAGCTTACCTATGGAATGCATGCATATATGTTGCGGACGAACTAAATCGATATTGGTCTAGGTATTTTTCAAAACAGTACAAAAAGAAAATCTTTAAAACATATAGTTGTGTAAAATGGCGTACCATCTGTTCATGTAACATTTCACTTCCGTACAAACTGCAATGCAATATACAAGCTTTACCCGCCCCAGAGAGATAACGATATATCACCGGACATCAAATAAAAAACACACATAAATCTTCCACGTGGCAGGCAAACGTGTCACCTTTTCAGTTAGTTTCCCTTTTCCCGGAAGGTGGGCGGGAGCTTATTCCAATAGTGGGGTGTTATAATACGTTTATAGGTACCTTCGTCAGGTTCCTGAATTCACAAAATGTAACTTTGTTGTTCTGTTCAGTTCTTATCGATTTTAAAGTTTAATACACTACCCGTGTGGAAACAGTTTGGTGGCCAATATAGCACAAACATATCGGAAATTTGAAATTCTTAAATATATAAAAAATATATATATATATTTTTTTTTATTCTGCACTGCAAATAAACTAAAATTATTGTTGTGTGGGCACTTGTAACCATATCAGATATAATTATTAATTGTTTAAATTACTCTGATTGAATAAAAAGTTATGTTTAATGTAAGTATTTGTGACCGGACAACTCAGAATGAACTCAACAGCTCATTTGAAAATTCATTACAAATGATGAAAAAAATATATTAAAAAACGGTCGAATAGATTGTGTTAGGTTAGGTTATGGGCTATTTACCTTTTTTTTCATTGCTTTTAATGACTTTTCTAAGAGTTGAATTGATTCTGAGGTGTCGTGGAACCTTGATAAATTAGGTTCAATAAAAGCGCTTTGGCAATATTCCGAGAATATTGTGTCTTTTTGGTAATTTTCTTCATGCATAATAAACGAAATACATTATCTGAAATGAGATAAAACCATTTTGATGCATACTGAAATTGAACGAGAATGTGGGAGTAGGAGATTTGTTGAATATCTGTAAAATTACAGAAAAGCTTTAGCAGCACATTTCACGAAACAAAACTGCTCTCCAGAGTCGTAAAGATTTGCATTTTTCAACAATTTAGAACAGAGACAATGCCATTGGTTCACTATTCAGTAGTGGCGTGCCGATAATTTTCTACCGATTTTCCTGAACATTGACTTCAAATTTTTAAAGTCAATTTAGAATTCATTGTTTTATTCATTAACTTGCATAGTTATTTTAAATCAAATCAGATTTTCATAACACTCGCACATGTTCGTTAAACATTTTTTATGAACTCGAATTTTTACCACTAGTCAAAATTATAAACCACTGAAACGGCTTGATTGAGAAACTACACATATTACATGATATACTAAACTTATGCAATCGTTAACCCTCTCGAGCATGAATTATGAAATACAATAAAATAAAAATGTTTACGGATACTTTCTTCGGTTAAATGGGTTCAGAAAGTGAAATTTTATTTTTATTTTTTTTTTACCCTTATTACAAGTTGGTCAAATTGACGGGCCCCATATGAGGCTTAAAGTGATCAAAGGGTGCAGGGTTATAACTTTGCCATACAAAATATTTTCATGCAACTTTCAAGAAAATGACACATTTCAGGATCTAAAAACTTTATTATTTTCTAAGTAAAACTTCTTTAGCCCCGTTGTGATTTGGAATTCAGATGAAACGGAAATTATGCATAAGGCACCTGCAAAGCATCAAATTGCGCTCATTGTCCGCTTTGATTATGATGTCATTTTTCAAGGCTCCTATTGGTTGAGATATGAAATGGAAATGATGCTAGGTCTGCGCTCATTGGCTGAGATTGTTTTGGTAAAGTTTCACTTCTACCGCGTGTAAACTGAACTCAATTTTTTTTCAGTGAAGGCCTATTACAGGTGGATATGTCTATTTTTTTTTAATATATAAAAAAATGGTCAACCCCTCCCATGTGTTTGTTGTATATTTTAAGAAAATGGCTGCCCTACATTAGCGCAAACGGCATATAGAATATACGTCATGACAAAATTCATTTCTAAATAGACTTTCAGATCCGATAAAGTGAATTTGAAATTTTCTATACTTTTTTGAGTCCCATATACGGTGGATTCGTTTACAAGTGTTGCCAGGTACGTTTCAGTAATCATTTCTAAGAAGTAGTTGATAAGCATTTCGCCACTAATATTTGATTTGCATTGCCCTTGAAATTTGGGTATATTGTTAAGAAAAGCATTTTTTTAGTGCTAAACCATGTCACAGGTATATTTTGTTGAGGGACATGTACTTCTGAAGTATTACCGTTTTCAGCCTCAGGAATAGGTGAGGGTTTCTCACTTGCTAAATCCTCATTCCTGTAACGTTCATTTTCCGATGGTTCGAATAGAACGTCTTCTGATCCAGAAAAATCTTCTTCGTCAGAACCATCGGGGAGAGTAAGCAGGGTCAAAATTTGATCTTCATCGAGATTACAATCCTCATTAATTTGTGAACTCAGTTTATGCCTTTAAAAATGATAAAGAATGTAATAAAAATAAAATGCCCTCATAAATATTTCAAATCCATATCAAAATACAACCAACCAAATAAGTTTATTCACATAGCCCACTACATACTATTGGTTGATATTGACAACTCTTGGAACACATAGACCTCATATGAGGTCGATTAGTTTTTGCAAAGAAATCAATATAAAATATTAAAAATATTACATTCTAAGAATTTCACAAGTAAGATGCACGTGCAGAGCATATGCAAATATTTATTTACGGTTTATAATGGTCGAATTTCAATATTTAATGGTACGTTGAAAGGAGGAGAAACAGAAATCGACAAAAAAATGTCAAAAAATTTTGCAATAAAATTTCAAATCAACCTGTGTTAGTGTTTTCATCTGAAGGCAAGTTTTTGAACTATCAATTGTCATCAAGCAAAGTCTAAAGTGATATATGGTGAAGTTGTATTTGAAAATATCATTGGAATTATGAAATGGCAGCTTGTCAAAGATGACTAATTTTGGGACCTCATATGAGTATCTCGTGTTCGAGAGGGTTAAACACCTTGTTTCTCCCAAACGAAAACTTACCCAATATCTTTTCCGTGTGTCATTTCTTCCCGTATTATTTTTTGCTAAACTTATCAACTGTAGAATAAATTTGGTGTGAGACAGTAGAAGAAGTAACAATTCGTCAGTTTTTTTTTTTACAAAAATCATCGAAAAAGAAATGGCACGGCACACCACTGTTTTTATGTTCCGTTCAGTGAAGTTGTACAATAAGCAAAATGACAACTACGTTTTATGTTCACAGACACATAAAACATTCATATCTCATGTGAACAATTGTCTTTCCATTGATGGTTACGATAAATACGGATAATCAAGTCAAATCATTCATGAATCACGATTTAAAAATAATAATAAAATATCCAATCAGCTTTGAGCATAAACCTATTGTTGGAAGTGGTTATTAGTTGATGTATGAGTGGATGGAGAGTGTTTGATGAGGAGATCCTCTCCACGTCAGGCAGGATTGCCTTCATACCTTACCGATATTGAGGTTAAAATGCTCTTTGAGATCACGGCACTTCCAAGCCGTGATCTTGTGTTCAGGCTTATAATAATGATGATGTTTAATTGAAAACACTTAGTTATCCACGATATTAAGATTTATTTAAAATATTATTTACAACGAATATAGATTCGCGTACGAACGGGCAGAGAGGTAAAATTGCCGTGCAACCGGATGGATCGAGTACTAGAAGCGGAATAATAATATGATCGCATCTCGGGGCAATCGGTGACATTTAGTGCCGGTCATCTGGGATACCATACGCGTGAAAATAAGTAATGTGAATAAGTACTGCCATACTATATTAAACTAAGCATTCCGACTTCAATTCTTAGTGATTTTTAACTATCCAATGTCGGCATTCCTCTCCAGGTCCCCGCGTTTGGGAAATCCACAGAATTTTATCATTTTTTCTCATACTTACATACTTATATGTGCGTATTTCCAAAAGTTTACCTGCTGCAAACATTCCAAATTGGTATTTCTAACTACTGCATATGTTCCACCCTCCACAGATATTTCACACTCGCTTTTCCACAAATATACCCATTGTTAACGTTTTACAAAGGTATATTTCTACAAATTTCTCATCCGCACGATGTGTGTAATTCCGCTCCACACGCATCCAATTGAATACTTTATGATTAACAAACAAACAACAATCAAACGATTTAAAAAACACGTATAATTATCACACAATGCGTCGGAATTTCTCAGAATCAACCGCTGTGCAATTAAATATTATTTTATCAGTTTGCTTGATCAGTATTAAAAGCTAAATTCCCCATTCAAACAATTACAACCTCTGCATTAAAGCACGATTCATTAGGGTTGAAATTATAATGATTATTGCCCAGAGTTTGTGGTTTTTAAATGCTAACCGATGCAGTAGAAATTCCCGCATCAAACGCGATGGAAATGAACGTTCAGGAAAAAAACTGCACAAATGCCTGCATGGAAATAAAAGTATTTAACTGCTGGAAGTTAAACTGATTGGGTATCACGCCATGCGGTGCACGAGGCTCACAACTAACAGCTCTCTCTGCCAGGGATGAAACATGCTTTCTATTTTTATGATTCGCTGAAAAGTTCATATGAAACCTATTGAAATAATATTTATTTATTTATACTGGGTTTAACAGACGTTCGCACATACGTGAGAACAATCCAGTTATAAAACTCAGTTATTATACAATTATACAAATCTACAATTAAATACAGGTAAATACAATTAGAAAAAACAAAAACATCACAAATAAAAATACAGAATAATATACAAGGTCACTCAAGTAACACATTACAATGAGTGGTAAGAGACATATGAAATAAGCAAGGCATGCATTCACACAATATAATTAGTTAGTATTTTATAACAGCGCCAGAACTTTTTTTAATCCGTACAAATTATTAATGAAAATATCCACTTCGGCACACTCTATCTTGTTATATAGTCGACACATCTGGGTCAGAGGGCTAAAGTATTCGAAATTATTTTTAAATGTATTCATGTGAAAAATGTTATGGCGTCTTAAATAATGGGAATTTGGGACATTTATTTCAATACTGGTAAGACATTATGTAGTATCAAGATGGCCGTGAATAGTTTTATGTAAACATACTATTAGGTCAGTCATTTGCCTTCTAGTTTTAAGTGTATTAATCTTGAAGTAATCACGATGTACGTCGTATGATCTGAGATGGTCATGTAGTTTATGTGGAGTTACGTGAGGTTAGGTTTTTCTTAAAAAAGAGCGACAAACATTCCCGGGTTACGAATAGCCTGAAAATACTTTTATTTCTCCTACCACCTCGCAGTAAGCGGAAAATGTAGTTTGTGTCATGATGGAGGACTTAGCAAACCGAGGAATTAAACTCAAAACTCCTGGATGAGACTCAAACGCGATGCCAACTCAGCATATTTATGTAACACCTAAACACTTAATATGTATTAAGAACGAATATTTAAACCATTTTCAGTAAGTTCTTTAATGTAACATAAAATACGATTTTTTTTTATGTTTTCACTTCTTCGAACTTTGCAAATATACTTTGTGGTGTCATTTTTAATTAAATGAAAACAAATAATTTTTTTGAAACCACTATAGAAACAATATTATCAACATGTTTCGAAAACCAAGTTTTCTTCGTCAGGATATGACTAATATTTTCATTTATTTGATGTTTTTCTTTAAGGGGACACGCATGTCATGAAAATAATCCACCACAAAATTCAAAGCTCTTAATTTGTTAAATACTTTCTAATAAAGTGAGCTTATTGTAATAACACTAAAGGTTACTTTAAGTTATTAAGACGCCTTTTCAAAACCTTATCCAATAAACGAATTGCCATTTATCACGAAAATTTTAAGTTTTCCATGAAAACAAGCTTAAAGCTCCAGATTAAAAATGCGTGTAGATTATTTTAATAATAATTAAGACAAGCATCGGGGCGTTTCACGTTTAACTTGGATTTTATCAATTCGAACCACTTTGTAAAGCGGTATCTTAATTGAGGTGTTTTAACTTTCAGTACTAATAACGCCGAACTGTTAACTTTAATGGTTGAAGTTAACTCGTTTTCATTCCCAGCCCTTACGCCGAACATAACGCGATTGCTAATCAAGAAATTA
Organism: Limnephilus lunatus; assembly: GCA_917563855.2. Classification (NCBI taxonomy): domain Eukaryota; kingdom Metazoa; phylum Arthropoda; class Insecta; order Trichoptera; family Limnephilidae; genus Limnephilus; species Limnephilus lunatus. The sequence continues at coordinate 12,727,708 of OU830601.1, read as the reverse complement.
TTATAGAATGCTTAACGTGACTTGACCTAACCCACTGCCTTTGAAGATTAGATCAACCGACGATGAAAGAATTATTAGAGAATTTTTTTATACTTTACCACAATACATTTAGAAATATCTACAAGGAAGTCGAACACTGAACACCTAGAATTGTTTACTTTAACAATACGCGGGGTCACCAATAAAATATCGTCACCTCATTTGGACAAGGTTCTAACTACATCTTACAATTGTTAGGATTTTGACACCTAAGAACATGTGCTTAGATGTCAAAGTCCTTTCCGTTGCATGGTGCAGTTAGAATCTTGTCCAAATGAGGTAACGATATTTTATTGGTGACCCCGCGTATTGTTAAAGTCAACAATTCAAGGCAATGCAATAATTGCATCTTACAATTGTTAAGGCATTGACACCTAAGAACACGATGTGCTTAGATGTCAAAGTCCTTTCCATTGTAAGGTGCAGTTAGAACATTGTCCAAATGAGGTGACGATATGCAGATTCTAGAATACGATGTTTTTTATTCTTCCCTCACCAATTTATTCGAGTATCTTTAAGACAAGTGTAATGGCTTATGGCTTACTCACTTCCTTGTCCTCCTACAGAACAAGATAACGAGGCTTTGATAGTAGTCTCTTATCTAGGATATATAAAGGAAAATATCGATTATAGGGAAAAGAGAGAAGAAAAAGGGTTTTGGTCGACTTAGAGTTCTATCTCCAAGGCTATAGAAGAATAATCTTTCTCTCTGGAATATTACATATGAAAAGACCAATGTTAAAGCCCGATGGCAAAACTTAAACGGACTGTAATACTTAAGATATTGAACATTTAAGCATATATTTTTTTATACAAGACAAAAGAATGACGGGAAAAGCCCTACCCTTTAATTTGGTTATACAGGTTGGCACAATTACACCGTAAAATATCATATAAATTTATATGAATGCGAGTTTCGAGTGAAAATCAATAATTGCTGTTATCACCAGCGCGACAATGTTTCGCTTAACAATATTGGTATTTTAAAGATGATAGAACGAGTACATTACTATTTCGAATATGCTTTATTTTAAGTCACTGGCTTAGATGTAAATCACTAGGATTGTCTTAGATGTAAGTCACTATTTGTGAGTACCAGTAGCTAGTTGCTAAATGTAAGTCTACGGTGCTCCAGATTTTATGTCCGGGTTAAATCTTTCCCAAATGACAGACTAAACCCTTCCACACACTTTTCCACAAATGAATATCTAGTAAAATAACGCAATGTAAGTGCACTATATAAGTATAATAAATACAAAACAATACAAGAACAATACGTCAATCTACCAGAAACATAATGGGAAAATATTTCACCGACTCCAGATATTTTTATATCAGAGGGTTCGGCTCTGATGAAATCCTAACTGGTCCGACAAATCCTACTGATTCCTCAATTTAAATATTTAAAAATCTTTCGTAATCCTACATGTACGTTGTAATTTACTTGTTATAATACTAATTATTATTTTTTTGCTTCATGATGTGGGAGAGTGCATTTCCACAGTTCCTATATTATTATGCGTATTGATATGAGCGTGATAAAGTGTAAATCCAAAGAACATATAAGGTAAAAGAAAAACAAATAAAAAATAAATAAATTAACAATTATTAATAAATAGGAGTGGCGCTCGGTGCTGGAAGACTACATTCACCACCGTGCCGTCGAAGGCCATTAGATGGTTCCTCGAGCCTGGCTCCAGTGATCCGGTGTCTCATCAGGCCGGCGAATCCATTTAGTCCTAGCACCGTAAATAAACCTTAGTTATAAGTGGTAACCGACGAGTTCGTCGAAAATCAATTCATCGAAAGCAAATTAATCGAAAACGAGTTCATCGAAAATCAATTCATCGAAAGCAAATTCGTCGAAAATGAGTTCATCGAAACCGAGTTCATCGAAAACCAATTCATCGAATGGTCATTTCATCGAATCGTCAATTCATCGAAAAAAAATCATCGAAATGCTGAGCGGACCAGGAAGTTAAAAAATCATTTGAAAGACTACATTTAATCTAATAACTATCATACTTGGTCTATTGATAACACTGTGCTACAAAATTGATAAATTAGGTTAGGTTAGGTTAGGTTAGGTTAGGTTATGTTAGGTTATGTTAGGTTCCAAGGTTAGGTTAGGTTAGGTTAGGTTAGGTGAGGTTAGATTAGCTTAGGTCCAAAGTTTTATTATCAATTATTTTTATAAATAAATTTATTTTCAACTTTTATTGACCAATTTATTTTTAAATTTCCCGGTCCGCCGGCATTTCTCTGAAATATCCACAAAAGAATTTTTTTCGACGAATTGGCGATTCGATAAATTGATCATTCGATGAATTGGTTTTCGATGAGTTGGTTTTCGATGAATTGGTTTTCGATGAACTCGTTTACGATAAACTCGTTTTCGATGAATTTGCTTTCGATTAATTGATTTTCGATGAACTCGTTTTCGATGAACGCGCCGTGAACCGTTGTAAGTTATTAGCAATAAATTTTAACTGTAAGTTATACATATGTCATAAGTGGTAAGAAATAGAAACTAAATTAAGATGTCTGAAATCTACCATTCAGCATACAAAGGAAACGTTCATAATTCGACTTCTTTCCACATTTATTATACAACCCCCTGCTTGGCGTAACCAAGAAACAACCTGCCTTTGTCGATTGGTATCTCACAACGCGGAGGGCGTCACTGTAGCTTATAAATAATTGGAAAATGCATTGCCGTGTCTTGTATTTTCACCTAATGCACCTTGGCGGGATATAGGGGAATAATAATTATTATGACTGCGTTCATGCCGGCAGTAATTCTTATTTACGAGGCGATCGCAGTACTGATTTGCGAGTGTTTGCTTATAATTTTGAATTATGCGGTTAAAACATGTGACTTTTATAGCTAGCTAAATGTGACAAACGAGGTTAGATCTTATTAATAAAGTCTAGTGGGGTATACATTGGGTTTTTTATGTCTGTCTCACTAGGATATACCTGTGTCGAGACAGGCGTACAGGGAAAAAAAATTTAAAAAAATAATTCTGAGCTTAAATAGGCCACTCGGGAGAATGAGGGGGGGGGGGGGGCTCAGATCCGTCCATGAATACAGGTAAATAGCGGACCATAATTATACCATACCGTACCGTTAATTTTACCTGTAATTCGGTGTCCGAAAATGCTATTATTGCGAAACCGCGACCTTCAATTCTAGAAAGCGTAAAGGCCAAGCCTTTGCACTCACTCTTCACTTATTAAAATCAGATCAGTTGCAGTCGATCTTAATCAATAAATCAAAATCCCCATCAAGAATTCGAGGTCTAATAACAAAAAGATTGAATTTCACAAGATATGATGATAAATTTTCGAGAATGATTTTTTTTTATTGAATATCAAAATTCTAAACGCAGGAAGCTTAAAACTTCATTTTGGGCCGCAACAAACCTTCAATTGGACCGTAGGTTTGGCATGCCTTATCAACACATTACAATAGATTTAACATGATCTACTACTGTACTGTATCTCTTCCCTCATTTATAAGAAAACTCTCTTTATGTGATTTACCCACACTTTCAATCATCTTTATGTTTAATTGTAAATTATATTACTCTAATATATGATATTCAATTATATACCTCTACGCCTGTCTCAACACAGGTATACCCTAGCGAGACAGGCATCGAATAATATATTGTAAACATTACGTATCAATAAAAAAAAAATAAAAATAGAATAATTTAGAATTTAATGAGAATTAAATGTTTTTTGTCTTTGTCATCTCTGAGGATGCTCTGTTGAGGTTTTTAACTTAAATTCATTAGTCACATATAAAACATAAAGAACCAGTGTGCTTTAGACCACACGACTGAAGTAAAACTTCACTAACTTATAAAATAACACGTGACATTGACATTGGGGTGACATATGACATTGGGGTGACATGTGACATTGGGGTGACATATGACATTGGGGTGTCATATGACCATGGGGTTAAATACGACCCTGGGGTAACCTATGGCCGTGGGGTGACCTACGACCCTAAGGTGACCAACAAACTTGGGGTGACCTACGACATTGGGGTGACCTACGATCGTGGGGTGACCTATGACCTTAGCGTGACCTATGGTTATTCAAGAAATGATTCCTTGTGCTCGCACCTCTCCATAACACTTTTCTTAACGCATTCACCAGCCTCCCCTTAAGTCAAGCGTGCATTAATGCTCGACCGTTCGCCTCGCCCGATCACTGTTCGCATCGATTACCGTTCGCATCACACTTTTCGTAACATCACTTTTTTGTAACGCATTCATTAGCTTACCCCCCAAGTCGAGCGTGGGTAAAGAAGTTTTACTTCAAAAAGGATAAGAAATATTGAATTAATGAATAATGAAAAATGCTTCTCATATCTTCCAGTTCCAAAAACTCTTTATTTTTCCGATTTCATATATAAGCTATTAAAATGATAAAACTTATCATCTAAAGTCGGGATCAACAAAGTTGTAAAATGATAAAATTGAAATCCCAAAGATTTTTATTATTTGTTTCTCAAGGAGCACAGATGCACAAATCCACAAGCGACGTCAACAAATAAATTTCCAACTTTCAACTAATATGCAATTACTCACTCGCGGCGTCCGTAAACCGTTTTCGAGAAGACAGTCTCAACCAGTGGCGGTTCGTGGTGTATCTCATTGAGAGTTCAATCGGAGATTAAAAAACGATGCAAAAAAAGTTTTCATTTAAAATTAAAATTGGTGTACGGTTAATACGCGGTAGAAGTGAAATCTTCTTCCAAACAATATCAACCAATAGGAGCCTTGAAAATTGAGCTCATAATCAAAGCGGACAATGACGTTTCTTAGGTACTGTTCGTAGGTAAGGTTTCATTTTATCTCATTTTCTTGCAGGTTAAATCGTATAGATGAATGGGTTTGTCTCTTTTTAGTATCGTTTCCGTTTTATAGGTTTCAAATCACAACGGTGATAAAGAAGCTTCATATTATATTAGATATGGATTAAGAATTACCTAGAATGTAACTGAAACTTGTAGTATTGCCAATTGATGTTGATTTTAATGTCAAGTATAAAAAAATCTATGTCAGTTGTTCCGTATATACGCGGTGTTCGATAACAGAATAAATCTGCACCAGTATCGCAATAAGGAACTTCAGTGAAAAATATTATGGCTTTAAAACAATATGTTCATATAGGCAAAAAACGCTGATTCTGAATATATAATTTTTTTTAGTAATATTAAACTTACAGTTTTTAAAAAAATATTAAAAAGTGCATTTTTAATATTCTCGTTAAAACACAGCGTCAAGTTGGTACGCTATGTAATGCTGTATGTTGACGTCACAATGTTGATCACTGTACGTCATTTGGGTCATTTGTATGGTAGTTTAGGTAAGACGCAAGCGAATGTTCCATATATTTCTTATTTTTGAAGATGTCGTAAAAACATATACCTTTATATAAACTAAATAGAATTGCCTTTTAGATTTTTGTATCTGACATACACGATCGTGTTTGAAAATTGCAGTATTTTAAGTTTCAAAATGGAAAAAAAAAAATAAACAGGTGACTGTAAACATATTCTATTGAATTCTCGAAAATTTTAGGAAAATTCAAAATTAAAAAAAATACAGTCCTCTTACTCTATGAATTTGGAATAAAACTGTCACTTCACTTTTTATCTCGTTTATACAAATAAAAATAATAAAAAAATATTTTATTGATTCCGAAAAAATAACTGAAAAAATATGACATCTTGGATTCGGTATTACGTAATTAATGCGTTAATTTCTCTATTTTGTATTTATTTACACATGCATAAGGCTTTTAAATTATTAAATAATATTACTTTTAAGGAAGTTTTATTAAATTCACGCGGAAAAGTCAATGAAAAAAATTTTCAGACGTAACCTAAACCTATTGTAAAACGAAAATAAATCACCAACAAAACACTATTTAAAGGACTAAAACTGAAAAAAAGTAACGCCAGCATTGGTACTTATGCTGAATTACACTACTATCACAGTGAATTAATCATTTAAACGAAAATTATCTTCAAATACATAAAACTGCAAGTAAAATTCATCAAGTCAAACATTGTTTTTTGCGAAGCAATTGATCTCGCCATTTGCCATAAATAAACCAATCAACGCGTAATAATAAACAAGATGGCCGCGCGCCTGCTCAGATCTATTCGAGATTCAAGGAAATCAACATAAAAATCATAAAATACGTGTATCGTTATTTAGTAGATGACGTCACAAAATTCATCATAGATATGGTGGTTTTCGAGGAATCTCGAAAAATTAAAACTTTGACAATTATTTTATCTATTAAAACTAACTCTAAAAAAAAATGCAGTTAGAAGGTCATTATGCATAAAAAAAAAAAAAAAAATTGGACTGGACTTCTCTATTATGGTTATGTATTTCTGATAGTACTATTCTATGGGTACCGCCGCCCCGGGAACGTTTATTGAATAACCAACACCTCTGCCATAGGTCACCCCAAGTGGTTTGCTACTTTTGGTGATTTAGCAGGGGTGCCCGAATTCATGGGGTGAAGTCTGTCTAGGTCTTGGAGGCGGATGACCAGGACATACTGAACCCCACATTCCTACCCACCCCTTAAACCCTTTTTTTCCCAGAACTCTTCTCTCCTTCCTTATCTTAAAAAGACCCTCCACACAGCATCCGTAAAGATGAGATAGGCCCTGAGGGAAATAATTTTCAATAGGGCCTCCTGTGTGAAGCACATGTAAAAAAAAATACAAAAAAAAACAAAAAAAGGGGGTGCTTTAGACCACACGACTGAAATAAAACTTCACTAACTTATAAAATAACATATGACATTGACATTGAAAAACAAACCGATCGCCTCGCCCGATCACCGTTCGCATCGATTACCGTTCGCATCACACTTTTCGTAACATCTAACTTTTTGTAACGCATTCACCACCTTACCCCCCAAGTCGAGCATGCGTAAAGAAGTATTACTTCAAAATTAATATTAAAAAAAAAAAACAGAATGAGGCAATTCCTTTGTTTGTGACTATGGCATTGACGAGAGTGAGTAGGGGTATCATTTTTAGAATTCTCGAAAACAGTGGGACTTCTTTTGTTAAACATGATACTCAATTTTTGGAATGGCTTGGAGTCCCCCATTCACAGCTTATAGTTTAGTCACCAATTCAGTATTTTTTCTCAGATCTAAGATCTCCATACAAATTTTGGGTTAGCAAATTACGCACCCGGTCACTTAGTACTTAGCAAATGCCCAAGATTTGCATGCCTACCACTCCAAGACCAACTAGTAGATATGTTAAGCATAATCAATTTTTTTAGGGTAGAAAGTCTCATAGGTGCTGAACTCATTTAGCACGGTCTCTGTGGTCAATGAGCTAGGCTCTTCAAAGTCGAATTTAAATCCCAGCTTGCACAAGTACATTGTATTTGACTGGTTTATTTTCAAGTATATTTACAGCACCTTCCAGAATAAAATAAACTATCAGTATCGCCCTAGTGTAAGACTACCATACAGTACTGAAACATTGTTTGAAATGTCTTTAGCCATTTTTAGTGACTAGATCTTAATATCCAGATGCTTCCCTACCTTCCTCTGCCCCATCTCTTTCTCCTCCCCACTAACCTTCAGTCTCATAACATACTCTAATCGAGAATACCATGGTTTCACGGGCATTGGTTACCAGGGAGCAGTATTGACTCCTGTGCGGAATTCACATTAAAAATAAATTGTAATGTTTTTTATTCTCAGTATCGCTCTGATGTAAGACCACCATTCAGAACTGAAAGTTTGCTTGAAATGGCTTTAGCCGGGTGTAGTGACTAGATCTGAACAGCCAGGTACTTCCCCACCTTCCTCTTCGCATCTCATTTCCCTCCCCACTTACCTTCAACCTCACAACATACCCCCATTAGGGATTCCATAGACTCACCGGCGCGCTGTTTTAAGGGTGATAAAATTTATAAAGAACTACCGCGGATTTGCTCGCATGGTTTTAGGGGGAAATCCACATATAAAAATATCAAAATATGCTAGCTTGTGGGTTTGTAGTTCCCGGCATGCGTTGCTGTGCCACTTAATAAATATATTGTTTCTCCCTGCGTGTCCTTTCCCTTCGTCCCATTCTTCTTCCACATCCCCTTCCCCTCAAGCGTTCCCACTCTGCCTTCTCCGCTTTCCCTCTCCCTACTCCCCTCTCCCGCTTCCCCCGTCCCACGAACCCCCCTCCCGATTTCCCCTCCCGCCTCCCGCATTCCACTCATTCATTCCCTGTACATTCAATTTTCAAACAGCTTGGGTGCCATCTTTTGCAATTATTTTATACAAATTTCATAATGTCAGAGCTCACCAGTTCATATATAGGAACCTTCGTTGACGTGCTCACAACAACTCGCAATCGGATGAATGGCTTAGCAATGCATAATTTCATGACGCCAGAGCTCACTATTGTATACAGAAACCATCGCAGGCAATCGCACATCAAATCCCCAAAGCTTCATCTCAATTGGATGATTGGTTTAGCAACGCATAGCGGACTTACATGTATACTTAAAATCAAAAAAATACATACAAACCCAGAAAAAAACCAGTTTTGATTTTTATATGTATAGATTTGGTCCAATTTTCTTATCCGCCACTGGTTTTAACTTTGGAGTTTTATCCATTCCGTTCACACAAACGATCCGGAACAATCGGAATCTCTATTCGCGGGGAAGTTTGTTCGTTGTCTGCTCACCCTGTTACCAGCTACTGTTACCGCGCTCTTCTTTGCCCTTCTCAACTTCCTTGGGCAATATGCTGCACCTTCAACGACCGAACGCCTGAACGGCTGAACGACCGTAGGGCTGGATTCAGGCGTTTCAGTTGTTTGAGGTAGTAATAAACTTAAACTCATGGTTGAAATCATAAACAAAAAATTAATATTAAAGAACAATATTCATTAAAACTGTCAGGTTTTTAACTAGGTACTACTTTTACTGCTTGGCGTCTAACAAGATTTGAGCGATTTTTTCGATGGTTTTTGATATTGATAAATATAGAATTAATACAATGCTGTTATGTTTTATTCTTAAAATATTTCAAAGCTCAATAGCTTATGATTGAAATGCTCAATAGCTTAGGATTGAAATGAAACGAAAATAGAACTCCCCTAGCTCTTAAAATAAATAAATAAAAATACATGGTATTAATTTGTGGTGCTTCCATGGCTTGAATGTGACTAGTCTAGTAGTGTATTTTGATTCTTAGGCAAACTTAAATTAACGCACGCCTATATTTTATAATAAATAGGGGGAGAGGGGAGGAGGGGAGAGGGGGGCAGTAATTTCTCACTGATATTCGCGTATTTTGAGAACGAATTTTCATAATATCATTAGGGGTACGTAAATTTCGTTTTTACGAAATAGATGCGATAAAAGCGAAATCTGCATTTTATTTGCGATAAAAGCGAAATTTGAAAATTAAATACTTTCGCACCTTTTTTATGTTACGTGCTTTCAAATGTTGATCAGACGCGCTAACAATTATTACAACTCTGTTCAAAACAGACAGAGACGGCACGAGTTGTTGCGTAGATGAGGAGCGAGCGAGTGATTATCGGCGCGTGGGTTGGCGTTTCCATAGTGGAAAGCTTCCGCAAAAATTCCGTTTTTCAAAAGTGTACCATAAGATGAACTAATTGACGTTTACTCTCATTTTCACAGACAATTACTTCGATTGGTCGGCCAAGAAGCTCCTGTGGATGTAATGCAAGTTTTAGTTACATCAAAATCTTGCTACCTTGGATTTGCAAAAGCAGCTATTCAATGTCTCAATTGCCCTGTCAATAGTGTTGATGCCGAGAGGTACTTTAGTTTCTACAACATTGTCGTAACTGATCGCAGGAAAACAATGAAAGATGAAAATGTAGAAATTACAACAATTCTAGCCTTTAATTGAGTTTTTAACATTGTATTTTTTTTGCGAAATAAATGCGAAATTTTCTATTTTGAGTTTTTTTTAAATGCGAAATCACGATTTTTTTTGCGAAATTTACGTACCCCTAAATATCATCATTCTATAAAGTTGTAAAATAATTAAATTAACCCTTAGGATTAAAATAATACAGAATGAAATAAAAATAAATAAAAAAATAAAATTCAAATTAGAATAATAGATTTTGAATGACTGATGAATGCAGATTTATTTCTAAAAATCGATTGATTTTTAAATATAAATTATTAAACATTAGTACATTTAAATTTATTCACAGAAATTTTCCGCAAGATTTGTGATTCTTCCGACCCTGCCTCGCTATTTTAAAAGCAGCTTTCCGCTTATGGGCTCCTTAAAGGGACCTAATGGTAACTAATCTCAGGCTGAAACGCAAAGTTTCAGACGATGTTTTGGAAATAATCACAAAAGAGAACCTGAAAGAACCGCATCCGCATCCACTTTGTAATTCCTCCCATCTTTCACCTTCTTTCGAAGTGAGAATGCCAATTCCTCACATTGCACCAATTCGAAAACTGCTTTAAACTTTTCACCCGCAGGCTATGAAAGTTTATCGCAACTTTTATCCCATAGTATAACAGGAGACTATTTCTTGAAATATTCACGTTGAAGTATGGAAAAGATCAAAAATAAATTGCGATCTTCTTGGACAGAAAAAAGTGAACGGGTTTAGCGAGAGGTACAATTGTAGAGACGGCAAAATGTAGGAAAAGTTTGAAAGAGCGCATTTTCCCCCTTGTAAACTAAAACACGTAATACGATAGCCTCCGTGCACAACATATATTTACTTAAAAAGAAACCGAAAAAGATTCATGGATTGTCTAAATTCTTGACAAATCGGTTAAATTTTTTTGAAATGGCAATTAAAATAATTTCTGATAAAAATATTATATTATAGGTACCTACGTATTTTATCACTAATCTGAAATCTCCAAACACTTCCAATTTTTGAAATTCAAGGCAATGGTTCTAGAGTTCATTGAGTAGGAATCACAATCAAAATTAGTATGTTTATTAGCATAGATCCGCGGAAAAATACGGGATGCAAAATTTGTGTAATTTTAAAATAAAAAATATGGTTGCATGACAATTGATCAGTATGAAAACAATGTGCAACATAGTTGTGAATGAAGAGTATTTGGAGCAGGTGGATGAGTTTGTGTACTTGGGAAGTATGTTTGCAAGAGATGGAAAGGCTGATAGAAATATCGAAAGAAGGGTAAATGCAGGCAACTCTATTAATTATTATTTCTATGAAGGACTGAATGCCGTTGGCGAAGAAGCGAAGTTAGCCGTCCATAATGGAGTGCTGGTACCTACCCTGATGTATGGCAGTGAGGCATGAAACTGGCAGAGGAAGGATGAAAGTAGACGGCTGATGTAAGCGTAATAAGTAAAATTAAGAAAAGGACGCTCAGATGGTTTGGGCATGTAGAGCGAATGAACGAGGAAAAGGGTGTATGGAGAATATATGACCCAAATGTGAATGTTAGAAGAAGTCGGGGACGCCCGAGGAAGACATGTCACGATCGAGTGAATCAGATACTTGAGTCGGGCCATATGAAGAATCGAAATAAAAGAAGAGCATGTATGAGACGATGTATGAACGTGAACGAGGCAAGGAGTGTTAGAGGCAAGATAGAGTTGTTTGGCGGTCCGTCCTCTCTGCCTACCCCTGCGTGGAAACCGCGTGATGGTTAGTTAGTTGGTTAGTTAAACCGAAACATACTGAGAAAATAATTTTGACAATAGATTCTTTATTTTGTTGTGTACTTTGTAATCTGTTTTTCCCACATTAAATGTTTATGTGTTCTTAATTGTTAATAAAAAATAAATTTGTGACTGCTATTGACTTATCTAAATGTGTTATATTTTTTAAGACTTGTGATTATACAGAGAATTTGTTCCCCACGTCTCAAAGTGGCCTAACCACAGTTTGAAAATTGCCTTGTAAGCCGAAACAGCTGTCATAATAATAAATAAAAAAATATTAACTGAACTTAATAACGATATTATTAAATTTGATTTAAATTAAATAAAAAATGGAATTCTACGAATTAAACAAAACAACAATTTATAAATATAAGTACATAATTCCAAATATTTTAGAACTACTTGCACTGGCATACACAATACACATTTTGGATTATTTCCGTAGAGATATACTAAATATTTCAAGATTTTCTCTAAGTTTACATGTATGAATTACCTAAACACATGTACAAAACCGAAATGATTGTGTTTAACAATTACTGCGCTAGTACCATTATAATTAGTAACGCACCAGGCAGTCCTTATTCGTAAAATAATATTTATGTTTATTTTGTGTGTGATTTTTCTATGTATTATAATTTCGTCGGCCTAGTGGCAAAGTCCACTAAGTCACGTTTTTTCATGAAATGACTTAAGTATGAGGTCTTATGTAAAAAATCGTCCTCTTTCGACTGGCATACTCCATTAAGTCGTATATTTAATCGTTTTTGATTTAGAAGAATTTTTTAATTTACCATAAGTCATAGATCCGATATAATTGACAAGCAAAACACATTAAGTCACACATTATACTCTAAATATCAATAATACATCAATTTAGACCGTTAAAACGCAAGCAAAATCCACTAAGTCAGCTTTAAAATATTTAAAACACAAGCAAAATACACTAAGTCAGCTTTAAAATAATCTAAAAGGCATTTCGCGGCATTAATTTTAACAATTTAATAGTAATCTTAACAAGCAAATTCACTAAGTCATTATTGACTTGTAAAACCCACTAAGTCCGGCTCATTTTTTTGTAAATCTTTGATTAAAGGTTGCTGTTATTGCTTTTAACTAATATTTTGTATTGATAAGGTACTTAAGGGTTCATTCTAAATTATAAAACATTTAAAAATACATATTTTGGCGATATTCATCCACTTATTGTCTTTCCAAAATTGCTAAATATTGAAATGCGATTATCTCAGGATTGTGTTTTTGTGACTTAGTGGTCTTTATTCGGACGATTTATTCTTTCGAAAACGTGATTCACAAAGAAACCAAATAATTTATTAAAATACAATTAATATTAAAAGTAATGTTTTCCTTAAGGATTTGGCATATTCAAAGAAAATCTTTCAAAGGAATCGTAAACACTAACGATCTACGTATTATGCTTAGGGTTCATTGAAGTCTGACCTTTAAAATGATTTTAGCGGGTGCTTTACATGCCGCCATTACAAGAGGTTCATCCCATGTAGATGGATTTAATAAACCCTTTGCGATAATGTGGGGGGAGATCTTATTTGTATAATACTTAATAGCCCGACTAGGAACATAATATTATAAATAAATGGAAGTTCGTTGAAAGTTTTGAAGTATCTTTAAGCCAAATGTGGAATTTTAATTATTTCCAAGCAAAACTTTATTATTTAGTTTGATAAGTTTTCAACAAAAACTAACGGGTAAAAAGCTCGTTGAATTTAACGAATTCAAAATAAATTAATCAACAACTCTCAATGATGTAACGGTCGCAACTGGGAGTCAAATGGGCGTCTCTACCAATTGAGCTATTACTCCTTATTTTCATCTCGTATTTTTTTTCTTATGTACTTATTTACATTATTTTTTAATTTAATAATTTTTCGGCTTCCATCGCTTTGACGTGATTGCCTGAATACTCGTATTTTTACAACCTACATGGAAGGTGCCTTGGAAAAACCTCATCAATTTTGTTCGAGTCCTAGTTGCGACCGTTGCCTTTTCATTTATTTATTTACTACCAAGTTTCCGGCATACGTTGCAATGCCATTCAAAGAAAGAGAGTGATTGTGTTTTAATTCTGTTATTTCACCGTAGTGGTTCTCGATAATGGATGGATTTTAATTCCTTTGTTTTGAATCTACCGCTAACCTAATCTTACCGGTCTTCCTAACTCGCCGTCCGTGGATGTGCTTGGTATAATTCTAAGTGACCCTTAGCCAGAGTTAAGTTAGCCTCTCCAAGTTAAGTCAGCATCATTGATTCCTTCGACACCGGTGCATAGTCGGAAAACAAACCAAACGCGCGCCCAAAAAATGTACATGGTTGACGGTTGTCACATGAGAACGGGTCGCTTCAACGACTATTTCTTGAGTTCAACAGCTCTGTGTTTCCTCCCTCCTACAACAAGGGTCTCTTCAAAGACCCAAGTTCACTCCTTCCTCTCCTCAAAACGACCCTTCACATGGTATTTTCCAAGATGACAGACCCTAAGGTAAATTATTTTCCTCAAGGCCTCCTGTGAGGAGTTAATGTGAAAAGAAGGATAATTTTTTTTAAAGAAATATTAAATGTGTTTCAATTATTATAAGTTATAATTATTAGCCTAAAACACTCATCTACATTGAAAAAATCTCCCGAGAAAAGATACGTACCGCCGACAGGACTCAAACCCGCTTCCTTCTGATTTCCGGTCAACTGATCTTATCCACTGAGCTACATCGGCTTATCTCCTGCCCGCCAAATAATTCAATATATACTAGTGTTTACCAGTGTTTCATTCAACAATGACTGCTTATTACATTTTTCCACCTGCAAACAACCAACTTTATATCATTCAACAATGACTGCTTATTACATTTTTCCACCTGCAAACAACCAACTTTATTTTATATATATTGCTTTTTTTTTAATGTGTTATTATACAGTTTTAATTTTAGAATATTTTATCTTACGAATCTTACGCAACTGATCAATCAGTGTGATTGTAAGAAATGCCGCATTTTTTCCAATTAATTACTACTATATACTTTTCAGTTTTACATAATAAATACTAAATATAATGCTTAATATGAGAAAGACATTGTAAGTGTTAAATCTCTCACTAGGTGGCGTCGAGACAAATTATGTCGACATTTGCGATGAGTGTTTCAGGCTAATATTTATTACTTATAATAATTGTTACCCTTTGTACTATGCATAAAAATCTTGTCTTAAACACTAGTTTATCAATTAAAATAATATTTTTTTGTGCTATTGCGGATTTGGAGAATGGCATATTGTTTATACAATTTTGTAACAGAAGGGATATTAAAAACTTGGAAAATTTTTGGGGTAGGGAAGTCATATGGCTTTCTTATAATGATTTTTAATAACCACCAATTCCGTACTGTAAGTTGCACACTCCACAAATGTAGATATTTTCGAAAAAAATCATTTTGCCTCACAAACATTTCTTCATACCGTCTAAAATATTCATCAAAGAAAGAAATCTCCCTCCCCACCTTTTCCCCCCTAGCTCACCACCTAGACGACAGAACTTTTAGTATGTTCACACTATAAGCACCCTAAACAAGTTTATAAAGGAATTGCTTAGGTTCCTGCTCACTCACTCTACACCTTCTTCCTTAACTGGACTAAAAGGTTCCAAAGAACGGAAATAACCTAGAAATAACCGATTTAGCTGAGTTAAGTTACAAATGTTTCTAAAATCAGCAAATCTTATCCTTTCATCTTCTTTTTCGTACCATCTTACCTCAGCCTCACAACCACCTCCGTTATAGGATTACCATGGTTCTACATATTTCGAGCAGTTATTAATCTGTGAAATATAACTTACATAGCTCCGATCTATAGTTCATATATATGAAAAAGCTATTCACATTACGCATGTTCAAATACATTTATCGAAAACATTAATTTGCAAGTGTTTTTTATTTGGGTTTAAATCGGGAAATATATTCCATTTCCCTTGAAAAAGAATCACTTGTCCTACCCATAAATCTTCCTTTCCGATATATATGGAAAGTTTCGGAGAGTCACATTGGAGGTGCTATAAAAAGTTACCCTGAAATATATTTGTGTAGGCCGGGCGGGTTGAAAAACCGTTCACCATCTGTGAAATGAAATGATATGAATCAGTATCCATAAAGGTTCCGATGGGTCATTGAAAAATGGTTTTTGGGTGAAGGTTGAACATCCCACTGGAGCTTCGGGCCCAGTTTTTACATAATATTTTAATTTTAAAATAATTAATTCCATTTTGTGAAGCGGTTATCGGTACCGCCGCCCCGGGACCATTTATTGGATAAACAACACCTCTGCCATAGGTCACCCCGACAGGTTCACTTTGGTGACTCTGGTTCGAGAGAAATTGGTTGAGGTAAAAACCTCCACAACAACATTCCCTAAGATGACATAGGCCCTGAGCGAAATTATTTTCTTTAGGGCCTTCTGTATGGAGCTAATTTAAAAAAAATAAGTACAATACTTTTGGTGTGTCTATGTGTAACTCCGGTTCAATTAACTTTGGTGGTGGAATTTGCTTTAAAGCAAATGATTTTATTCAATCCATGTATTTCTATTGAAATTTTTTTTTACAGATCTCGTAATTTTTCAAGTTCGAGGAAAAATATATTTTTTCAATTACTTTCAGCTTCATAAATCCTACAATTATAAAATACCTTGATTTTTCACGGGTCTGCGATAAAATATATTAGTTTTAAAGTACCATTCAACCAACTAGGTGCTGCTTCAATTTGTTTGTAGGTGCATGTAAATAATTTAAAAGAGAACCTTTCTCCAGTAGTAGTTTACTGGCTAAATCAAAAAATAATTTTAAGAATAAGAATGAAACATAAAACAGCATTGTCCGATTGAAACTTGCCTAAATTTAAAAGAAATTGAAAAACGTCAGCGTCACGAAGCGCCCACTTTTTTTGGGCATTTGTTGGGCAACTGGGTACTGTGGGCGGGTCTTTCAAACTACTTCGAAAAATTATCGCTATTTATTTTTGGGGTAATTGGTGTTATTCTACCTCCTCCTTTAGCCAGCGTTTCGGACAGCAGATGTGTGACATCACTGTAACGCTGTCCGAAACTTTAGCTAAAGAAGGGGGTAGCACAACACGGCATAATACCCCAAATAATAAACAACGAAAATACTTTTGGCCGTGAAAATTTAAAATCATACATACTTCGAAAATTTTTATTGAAAATGTGCATACTATCGGTGTGCACAAATCTGAATGGGTCTGAATGAATACCTTATTTCACTGAACCAAATCTTGTATTATTTTATTTATCTTTTATTTGAAAAATTCATTCACAACATCTATTAAACCGACACTTTAACCTGCCGAAGGTACCCTGTTTCTATTAGTATTAATATTAATAAAAACACACGTTACATAAAAAAAGATATTCGAAACTACGACGAATTCTTAAGTTACCGTTATTTGATTAATTACATAAAAATTACAATTTGTGTTTTGTTGTAATTATTATGTAAGCAATTAAAAAAATATTATAACGTAGCAAAATGTGGGACAAAGAAAATAAAATTTAACTTATTTTCGTCTTGGATACATTTTTCATGGCTACGAAGCTCTTGATGGAAGTGCTATTATGAATACGTAGTTACGATGATCTACATATGCTTTCATGACAGAGAAAGTCGTGGAAATTGCATGCCATAATTCGAGAGTTTTTTTCTTTATAAACACATGTTTTCTGTTTAGTCAATACTAAAGGTACCATATTTTTTATTTATTTATTTATCTATAATAAAATATATTTACATTGGTTTTATGTATATGTCTGTCTCACTAGGGTATACCTGTGTCGAGACAGGCGTACAGGTATATAAATGAATATTGTAGTTACAAGGATATTTAAGGTAAAATACATATCACTTTGAATAGAATTAAAAGAGAAAGGTGATTGGAAGGGTGGTAAATCTTTTAAAGAGAGTTATTTTATAAATGTTCGAGATGAAGTAGAGAAGTAAATTCTGCCTAATCTATTTAAAGGTCAATTTGACAGGTTTCCATTATTTTATATGGATTAGGTTGTACGTGAATAGTTATTTTTGTCTATGTGTGATTTATTTTGCAGATGAATATTATTTTAGCTCGATTATCAGCGGCTTTAAAGCAATACTTGCAGTTATAATTACTATCAATATTTCGATAATTATTATGAAATATATTTCGATTGATAAACCATTCCATTTTTTGGTCTCCTGGTAGTATCTGTATTTGTTAGCGTGTAATATCCGTTTGGTCATCGGGATGACACAATGAAAAATCTACACCCTTTGAGGATGGTTATGAAATATGGTCTGAGGGTGACTTGTTTATACAACTATGTACCTAGTTCCTACATCATACCTTTATTTATTTTACTGAGCCAAATCAAAAGAATTAGTCTATCTTGGAGTCTTAGAATTTTTGTCAGCACATCAGACGACTGCATGCAGATTTTCTCTGGTTTTACTTCCGCAACGTCTAAATAATTTTAATTAGAAAAAAAAATTATAAATATAATCTTCTAAAAGCGGGAGGCTTTTTAATACATTACCACGGAAACATAATATATAATAAACGTAATATGACTGCCAGTACTTGCACCCTAAAATTAATTAATGCATTAGAAATCATAGGTACCTTCTTGTAAAATTTATCATATCGGTTTTCATAATCCATAATACCTACCTATTAATTTATTTATTTTTATCGTAAGAGGATTCTTACGTTTATAACTTTTTTATATTTTATTGTACCCTTTAAAGACATCTTATATTTCTACATTTTTCTTTTTATTATTTTATGTCTTACTTTTAACTTTTTATATTTTTACTTTTTACTTTATATTTTATTCTTAACACTTATACATCTTACTTTTTACTTACTACTTATTACCGTACTTACTCTTTACTTTTGTCCCCGGCTTCGCTCGCATATTCGCCCCCCCCCCTCCCCCCGCCACACCACCCCTCCTCCTACATACCCGTTACATTCATTTTTCACGATGTCACCTATTAAAAGGTAACAATCAAATGCCTACGCGCTAGCAGTTGGCTAAGGTCAAAATGTAGATTAGTACCTATTTTATACATATTTGAATTTTTTCTATCAAAGGAATCTCCAGAGTAACCTAAACAAATAAAAAAATGACAGCCCACGTCAAACAATTACTTAGCAACACGCTTTGTTTTCGGTCGGACAATAAACGTATAAAAAGTAATTTCATAACGCCACAGCTTATTCATAACCCTAGAACTTACCAATATATATAGCCTTTATTACTTGCAAATAATGTACCTTTCGATTAGTGAAAGAATTTTTAAATTCCATTCAGTATTTATTGCGTGAAAGAGTAACAAACATCCATACAAACATTCGCATTTATAATATTAGTAAGAAGTAAGATGTTGTTTTTGTATTGTTTATATATGAATTGTGTTACTATTTTTTGTGATATTTATAAGTTAATCACGTTAATGGCACATTTTGTGCCGTATATGGGAAATTAAACAAATAAATATCTTGAAAAAAGATTATTTATGAAATCATTTGGTTTATACGTAGGTAGTAATGTACGATGTATACATAGGGCTGTCCGTAAAATAAGGTCTCCAAGGTGCTAAGGTCACGAGGAACGATTTTACGCGAGATCCGGCAACACTGGCGTCTAGCCTGGTTCCCCTACGCCAAATCCCCACCACGCTGAACTCTCTACGACACTTAGTCTCGGCGTGGCAACCGTCCGCGACGAAGCTTCCGCTTGCCGCACCCGCCAGGTGTGAATTACGCTCTATAATTGTTTTTTTTTTGTTTTTCATTCTCAGCTACTTAAAGTATACGGAAAACGCAAATGGTGCAGAGAATTTAAAAGCGTGGCGGACCGCCATCGGTTTCGGACGATAAAATTGCCAAAGCGGAAAAAACAACTCGTAGGTAATTAAAACAAATAGAAAAACTTTTATGCTGAAAATATTGTGAAGAAAATTGAGAAAGTGTATTATGTATATACAATATTATACCGTTTTCCAATGCAAATAACGTTCGGTGGGCGAATGAAAATGAGAATTAAGCGCCTTCCAATAACTCCGAACTTTAATAATTATTCCATTATCAGATTAATTGAGTTTGCGAAGGTAAATATTTAAAGTGAAGTTGTTGTCTGTTTTGTGGATGACAACAATAAAGTTCGCTGATTGCTGTTTAGTTCACCAACGTCATTAGGTAATACAATAAATCAGGGATGTGGTTGCTTTCCGCATAAACCTAATTAACATAAAATTAACTCCGTATTCGCGCTTGTTGAAAACTGTTGTACCAAAATGATAACTTATGGGCTTTGTAATGCCCAACATTGTTGTGTTATAATTTGCTTCAGGTACTTAATTTGACGAAAATTCAATCGGTCAATTGTGGCTAAGCAAACTAGATGTTTTGATTGGCTCTGTGGCGTAGCGGTCAATTTAGAAGGCGGTAATGGGTACCGCTGCCTCGGGGATCGTGAATTGGAAAACCAACACCTCTGCCATAGTGGTTCGCTATTTGGTTACTTAGCCGGGGTGCCTGGGTTCATGGGATGAGGTTTGTGCGGGTCCTGGTGGCGCATGCGTCTGCTTTCCTGCATGGCAGGCCGGATCGTGAGAGAATGATTGAGGGTGTCCCTTTGACTTCTCCAGCCGTACCTAATCCAGCCGTAGGGATGGATTCATAGGTCCGTCACTCCTGGACACACTGACCCCCAGATTCCTACCCACTCTCACAACCCTTTTTATTCCCAGAACTTCCTTTCCTAAAAAGCCCTCCACACAGCATCCCCAAAGATATAGGTCATACACATACAGAGGCCCTGAGGCCATTATTTTCTACAGAGCCTCCTGTATAGAGCTAATGTAAAAAAAAGTGATCAAAACCGAAGTCATTTGAGGTCAAGTTCCAATACCTTCTACAGCTGTGATTCTGAAAGTTACTTGTCTTTCAATATTGCACGAGGTACAAATGTACTTTCCTTCAATTAACATAAAAACTCTTTATTACGGGATTAAAACCGACGTAGTTCAGCCCAGAAGGAATCAGTTCAAAATTCAGAGCAGACCAACTGAGAAAACACAAACCATAAGGGGTCCGTAACGTGAACATAGGTTAAGAATCACTGATTAAACCGATGTAAACCAAAACTGGCATGCTAATTAACTATACCTTTAGGTATACCCCAGCTACCCCATCACTCTGCCAAATAAAAATATGCTTATAGTTATCTTGATTTACCAGGATTCTAAATTACTGGTTAGATGCACTGTCGAAAAATATGCATGCCAACCCCTGGATAATTTTACCCTTCGTTTGAAAACTACAGCCCATGATACATGATATTTAATGTATATTTATAAATGCCGTACATTATAATTTCGTAGTAAACAGTAAACGTATTCCGACATCTTGACAACTCACACTCCTCCTACCTAAATATATTGTTCATGAATTGTTACACTTTGCTTGCACTAAACAAAATTGCAAAGACTTGTTGGAAAGCAAATATCAATAAAATCCTGCAATTATCCCACCTACCTAATCTTCTCATCCTTAATGTCACCACGACCGATGCAATTGTTGCAAGAACTTTAAAGGGTGACAGTATGATCAGTGAAGAGAGTTGTCAGGTGGGTGGTTTGGTATATTTATGCAGGGCGGACTATCTGTAACATAACATCGAATGTGGAATAAACATTGCGATTTGGAAATTCGATTTATCGTATCGTGAACTTCAACATATCATTTTCAAAGATTTATTTTGTGAAGTGAAGCATCCAGAACTTGGAGACGTGTGGCCCCAACTGCGACGGGTGAGTCCTTGTTCCTATACTCCAATCTGGGCTTATCTTATGTTCCAGAAGCCCAGATGTGAACCATTGACTAACACTGTCCATCAGGTTTTGCGAATGCATAAAAACTTAATGGTCCATTATAAACCTAGCGGTTAACGTAGTTTTGGAACTGGTCCTTCGAGTGTGTGGCATAGGGCTTGGCTTGGCTGTGCAGCACTTAAACACCATTAATATTATCACGAAAACAAAGTATACCTCATTCTGCATCGCCAACCTCATTATTGACCTCTATCTTTGCAATTCATTTTTGTTTTTGTTGCACATCAATCAACTTTAATCCGTTTGATAGATTCCCCCCTATCTTAGCAAACGGATTGCAATCTTTAGAGCACAGGAGCCCGTCATCGTTCAACAGCATCATTAATCCTTTCGGCAGCGGTGCATAATCAGAAAACATGCCAAACGCGCGCCCAACATTTGTGGGCAATGTAATTCCGCTTATGAATGCTGCAGTAGAATAGTGTATTTTGTCGTGTGGTTACTGTGGGTATTCGTAACTTTATGAGTTGCAGGAGTTCGCAACTGTCGAATTTAGAGCTAAGTATTTTGAATAAAAATGTTTATTTAACGTCTATCTTCTGTGTGTGTTATTTTTAGAATATTTAGTAAAAGATTATATTTTAAGTCTTCTAGTGGGATATTTAATTTAAAATTCATGAAACGCGAACTTTTTTTTCGCTCAATATTACTAACGTGAATTTTGTAAGATGGAGACCAAACTACCGAGTTATACTCAATTTGGCTTCTAACTAGAGATACATCACATGAGAATAAAACGTTTCTACGACTCGTTCTTGAGTTCGACGGTCGGTTGAGGAATGTTTGCCGGCAACCTCCCTCCCACAACATGCACTTCTTCATCTCTTCCAAAGTAACGTCCACAAAGCATCCCCCAAAGATGATACAAGCCCTGAGTAAAATAATTTTTCTCACGGTTTTCTGTGTGGATTTACTGTAGACAAAATAATAAAAATCTGAACACGCTGTTTAAGATACTACTTGTGATATAATAAGTAAAATATTCGTGTCAAAGTTCTCGGTGTTTATACAAATACCTTTTACGGTATTATCTGAAAGAATATAGCGAGTTAACCAGATAAAACGAGCCTAATATTCTAATTAAATATTTAATGAAATCGTTATAATCTTCTCAGTAATATAAAATTAATTTAAAATGCTCGAATAGGCACCCTCGCAGTTCCCCATTGTTTTCATAACGGAAGTTTGTCTTTACAATTATTAAACTGATTTGAATGAAAACCAAATAAAAGTTTAATTTAATTTTATCCGAGATTAATTCACCGAAAATACAATAAAACGTTCTCGAAAACACCTCAATAATTTCCAACAATGGCAGTCGAAATCAAGCTTCGAAATGAAACATCGTTTTTTTATCTCCTTGAAATTCTGCGAACAAAATCTTAATTAAATAAAGATGAGGGCGCCGGAGAGAAAAATCGGTGTTTTGAAAGAACAATTAATTGGCAAATCTCATTTGATTCAAAATTACAAGCGCTGTGATTTGAAAAGTTCCCTTTGTAAAGTTATAATATTTATGAAACACGAAAAAACATTTTCTGATTTAATTACTTTAACCATTTTGCAGGTCTATTTTAATATTATATTACTGAAATTTTATAGGTTCTCTGAAAGACAACGTTTCATTATGGAAGGATTTTTTAAGAATAATTAATATTTTTTTATTACCCAAGGGAAGGTAACCTATTTAGCAGTGGAAGAGGTTCACAAATTTCTTTTGAAAATTATTAGTTCTGCCTTCAAGTGATCTAAATCACATAATATCATTTCAGAGTTTTTTTTTCGTATAGTGAAGAAGCTATGGTAGAACTGAAGTTCCACAGAGTTTTTCGGGTTTTCAATGAGGAATATTCTTATCTTCTTTTGTGTAAATTATTTAGATATGAAATCTTTACTCGTATATGGGTGTTAGTTGTACCTCAATCCACTCCTGCAAAATTTAACTTACTTATAATAAACATAAGACTTTCTCCTGACGACATAGGGGCACAACCAATAATTCAAGATTTTTTACGATAACGCAAAACTACCAATATGGTTTGAATGAGTAATAACTTTTTTATTTATTGGCTAATTTTTTTTTCTTATACAGTATATTAATGGGAAATATTTTTGGCTTAAGTGTGAAAAATTATATCCCGAAAGTGGTGGCCATTTTCGGCTTCGCACTTTCGTGCTCTTTCCAGTACATTTTGCATAACTTTTCGTAAAATTTCCGGTGTTATGGCTTGAATTTAATTGCAAATGTTTTGTTTTAGCTGTGGTATGGTCACTGGATTATTAACGTATACCCTTTTTTCAAATAACCGCAAAGAAAACAGTCTGGCGCTGTTAAATTCCGTAAACGTGGGGGGCAATAATTGAAATCGCTTTTGCGCGAAATAATGCGTTCGCCAAAGAGGTCTCGTAACATAGTCATTGTGTCCCTTGCAGTGTGAGCTGTGGCTCCATCTTGTTAGAACCACAACTGTGGATGGTTTTCCACAGCTGGCCTCAAAAAATTGTCCAGCATCGTTCGATCGTTCTATATTTTGCAACATTAACCGTAACTGAGGCGCCATGTGAATTTTCAAAGAAATATGGACCAATGATCCTTTCAGACGATACACCGCACCAAACAGTCCACTTAAGTGAGTGTAATTGTTGCTGATGAACTTTTCTTGGATTCTCAGTAGCCCATATCCTGCAATTTTGGTTGTTTACGAAACCATTCAATTGGAAATGGGCTTCATCGCTCATTATCAAATTGTTAATGAAATCGCGATTTTATTCTGTTTTTTTGTCATAATGAAATGGCATAATCAAGCCATTATTGGTAGTCTATCGGCTTCAATTCTTGTGCAAACTGAACCTTATATGGGAACATGTGCAATATGGCCAAAATCCTCTGAATGGACTTCCGCGATAGCATTCCCAGTTGTGCCGAACGTCTTGATGTTTCTGGACTGTCCTGCACACTATCCACAACACGTTGGATATTTTCTTCCGTGTGGACCGTACGTGGTCTTCCGGTACATGGAAGGTGTCTTATTGTACCATGTTGTCAAAAATTTGCAACCAGGAGGTTTATTGTTGGTGCTGAAGGTCCAGTACGCATAGATTATAATAAAACAAATAAAAAACATTATTCCACTTAATTTTATTTAACCGTAACCGGTTTCAGCTCGTCAGAGCCATCTTCAGACTGGTACAAATAATTCTTAGCCTACGGTTTATATACATAACATATGGGGGAGGGGGAGAGGGGTAGTCTACAAGGATTTTAATGAATTATTTTTGTTACTAAGTCGTTTTAGACTGTCGAATTTCTAAGTATTTTGGTAATTCCAGTGGGCTAATTACTTTGGGTTTGTAGCTCACTTCAATATCTATTGATTAGGGAAAAACCTTACAAGTTAATTGAAAGTTAATCTTATTTCCCCCCATTTCCATTGTAAACTGGAAAGATTTGTTAATTTTATTAATTTCTTTTAGAAAAATATCTAATTTTCTGTTTGTGCCTGTCCAGATGATTAGAACGTCATCTACATATCTACGGTCAAATAAAATTAAGTGGAATAAAGTTTTTTATTTGTTTTATTATAATTTATTATAATGGACTTCCACCACGAATTATCAGTTTCAAAAATAGAAATATTAAAAAATCCAGTACGCACATTAAAAAAACGACGATAAGCACGCTGCGTCAACTGTTGGTTTTCAAAATAAAGTTCAACAATAGGCCACTTGCATGGATTTCATAACGACTTGGAAAAAATCGTGGGGATAGATTTTTTTACTAAGATTACGAAAATGTTAGTAAAAATTTTTAGAAATGTATAGTTTTTTTTTTCAAATAAATAAATCCATTATTTGAGTTCGTGACGTCACTACAGAAAATGTCCCGTCTCCGATTATGTTCCCTTAATTTTGTAAAATTCCAAATTGATTAATTTTTTTTATATGGCAACACTTTGATTTCCGGCGAATTGTTTAATTTGCGTTTAACGTTCACTAGATTTATTATTTGTTCCATGCGAACTTATCCGTTGGTTTGATTTTTTGATAAAGATGGCGGTGTTTTTACAGATGTTACGAAGAGAACCCCGGACAATTTATTGCTATTCGTGTGGAAAACGTTATTTTTTAAAAATGGTTTTCGGCTTCGTAATTATCGTTTTTTCGCACCCATAAAATTATGTCCCGTCTTTCCGGTTTATAAAAAATGGTCTGATTTTTCGGATTGAAATTCTCAAATAATCGCCAGGGTTTCAAAAATACGATAAAAAAAAAAAACAGAATGTCTTAGAATATTTGCCTACACCGGAATTTTTTTTTTTAAATGTGATGCAAGTGGCCTATTGTTGATCGCTGTTCTGTTGTGTAGTGTTCCATTTCAAATTCCCCAAGTTTTCTTCACAAAATTCTGAAATATAATTTTTATTTTAAAGTTTTTTAACATTCAAACCATATCGGTAGTTTTGCGCCATTCTGTACTATTGCCAAGAATTTGAAAAAACATAGTGGAACCGCGTAATGAACTGGAACATGTGACGTTTTAGCGGTAATTCGCGTTTTCATCCCGCGACAAAATATTCCCGACAAAATATCCTCCGACAAAATATCCTACGAAAAAAACATTCCCCAACCAAATATCTAATAAAACCTAACCTAACCTAGACAGTCACAAACAGAAAATTAGATATTTTTCTAAAAGAAATTAATAAAATTAACAAATCGTTCCAGTTTACAATGGAAATGGGGGAAATAAGATTAACTTTCAATTAACTTGTAAGGTTTTTCCCTAATCAATAGATATTGAAGTGAGCTACAAACCCAAAGTAATAAGCCCACTGGAATTACCAAAATACTTAGAAATTCGACAGTCTAAAACGACTTAGTAACAAAAATAATTCATTAAAATCCTTGTAGACTACCCCTCTCCCCCTCCCCCATATGTTATGTATATAAACCGTAGGCTAAGAATTATTTGTACCAGTCTGAAGATGGCTCTGACGAGCTGAAACCGGTTACGGTCAAATAAAATTAAGTGGAATAAAGTTTTTTATTTGTTTTATTATAATTTATTATAATGGACTTCCACCACGAATTATCAGTTTCAAAAATAAAAATATTAAAAAGTCCAGTACGCACATTAAAAAAACGACGATAAGCACGCTGCGTCAACTGTTGGTTTTCAAAATAAAGTTCAACAATAGGCCACTTGCATGGATTTCATAACGACTTGGAAAAAATCGTGGGGATAGATTTTTTTACTAAGATTACGAAAATGTTAGTAAAAATTTTTAGAAATGTATAGTTTTTTTTTTCAAATAAATAAATCCATTATTTGAGTTCGTGACGTCACTACAGAAAATGTCCCGTCTCCGATTATGTTCCCTTAATTTTGTAAAATTCCAAATTTATTAATTTTTTTTATATGGCAACATTTTGATTTCCGGCGAATTGTTTAATTTGCGTTTAACGTTCACTAGATTTATTATTTGTTCCATGCGAACTTATCCGTTGGTTTGATTTTTTGATAAAGATGGCGGTGTTTTTACAGATGTTACGAAGAGAACCCCGGACAATTTATTGCTATTCGTGTGGAAAACGTTATTTTTTAAAAATGGTTTTCGGCTTCGTAATTATCGTTTTTTCGCACCCATAAAATTATGTCCCGTCTTTCCGGTTTATAAAAAATGGTCTGATTTTTCGGATTGAAATTCTCAAATAATCGCCAGGGTTTCAAAAATACGATAAAAAAAAAAACAGAATGTCTTAGAATATTTGCCTAAACCGGATTTTTTTTTTTTAAATGTGATGCAAGTGGCCTATTGTTGATCGCTGTTCTGTTGTGTAGTGTTCCATTTCAAATTCCCCAAGTTTTCTTCACAAAATTCTGTAATATAATTTTTTTTTTAAAGTTATTTAACATTCAAACCATATCGGTAGTTTTGCGCCATTCTGTACTATTGCCAAGAATTTGAAAAAACATAGTGGAACCGCGCAATAAACTGGAACATGTGACGTTTTAGCGGTAATTCGCGTTTTCATCCCGCGACAAAATATCCCCGACAAAATATCCTCCGACAAAATATCCTACGAAAAAAACATTCCCCAACCAAATATCTAATAAAACCTAACCTAACCTAACAAAAAATTTTACAAAAATAATAAAGCCTACCTTTAAAAACAATAAATTATTGTTCAGAAATAGTAAAATATAAAATACAGTTAAGTTAGGTTTTAGTAGATGTTTCGTCCGTAGGTACCAAAGTACATATAACCGCCTACCAAATGAATATGAATATCGGATTAAAGGTTGTTCCTAACCGAAAGCAGTTTTGGGTATTATTACAGTTATTTTTTATATTAACATAATTATTCGTAAGTTCGATCTTTGGGTCCAGGTCCCAGGATCTTATCCCTGAAAGGGTGTATGTATGTTGATGTTTGGTACATAATTTAACACAGCGTACCGTCACGCACTTTTGAACCCTAAAAAACCTCTAATCTACTGGGTTGTTTTTAAAAATTAGGTCGTTAGTCCTTTGTAGGGGAAGGTCCCAGGAGGTTTTTTTACGAGGACCCTTTCCGCGGACTGCAGGACAATAGAGCAAAACCTTCACTGGATAAAGCTTTGGTACGAAATAAAATGGGTTGGCTCATGTAGTTCAGAAAATTTCTTTATCGGTGCACGTTAATATAAAAATAATTAATTAATTCATAAATTATATATTTTGTTACACATTATGTTTTCTGTCTTCATTTAATGTTTTTAGCTGAAAGTTTTTTCTGTAATTTGACACGAAAATAACTTACTTTATACCCTACGCGAATGAAGCAAGGTTACCACGTCATAATTCTAGTTTTGAATATCGTAATCTTGAGTTGACGACCTGCGTGGCACATTTATAGGGTCCGGGGCTCCATGACCCTCTACCATTAATAATAATAAGTGTTTTGTTATCTTCCTTTTTATTAAAGGGAAAACTTCTTTAGCACCGTTTCGATTTGAAAATCGATGAAACGGAAGCGAGCGACGCTAAAAAGAGGCAAACACATACATCTATATGACTGCGAGAGAATTTGGTTCACGGGGAATCTTTGCAGACATTCAGCCGACCAGGGGTTGAATCTTACGAAATGCAAAAAAAAATTGTAAAATCAATATCCAATATTCAAACCACTCCAAAATGAACAACAAAAGAAAACGACATCTAGCGACTCCGAAGAAGAAAATACAAATATTAATAAGAAGACCATATAGGAAAATGTGCACTGGAATTCGACTTCAAAAATATGGAAAAAATCATCCTTCACATTGATAAAAAAAAGTTCTTCGTAGTCTCCCCACTCTTGTCTACTTTAGTTTTCTGAAGGTTTCACTTCTACTTAAACACTAAGATTTTTGTATTTGCATTGTGTGTTGTGTCGTCCAACCCCTTTGCAGGTTCTTATTTCAATCAATCACATATTTTAATTCTAGATCATTGACATTGTTTTATTTCATTATAGGCATCTACTACGTGTATTAGTATGTACTACTTACAATTTGTTTTTTGAATTGGATACCTACATTACAAGAGTTCCAAATTGATATCAACCGTACTGAGTAAGTGGCATCCCCAATAGGCCACTTGCATAGATTTCATAACGACTTGGAAAAAATCGTGTGGATAGATTTTTTTAGTAAAATTACGAAAATGTTAGTAAAAATTTTTAGAAATGTATAGTTTTTTTATTTTTAAATAAATAAATCCATTATTTGAGCTCGTGATGTCACTACATCAAAATGTCCCATCTCCGATTATGTTCCCTTAATTTTGTAAAATTCCACACAGATTAATTTTTTTTTATATGGCGACACTTTGATTTCCGGCGAATTTTTGAATTTTTGAATTTTCGCTTTACGTTCACTAGATTTATTGTTTGTTCTATGCGAACTTATCCTTTGGTTTGATTTTTTGATATAGATGGCGGTGTTTTTACAGATGTTACGAAGAGAACCCCGTACAATTTATTGTTATTCGTGTGGAAAACGTTCTTTTTTTAAAAGATTTTCGGCTATGTAATTATCGTTTTTTCACACTCATAAAATTATGTCCCGTCTTTCCGGTTTATAAAAAATGGTCTGATTTTCCGGATTGAAATTTTCAAAAAATCGCCAGGGTTTCAAAAATACTATTAACATTTTTTTTTAAAAATAGTGAATGTCTTAGAATATTTGCCTTAACCGGAAAAAAATTAAAAAATTGTGATGCAAGTGGCCTATTAGGGTGCATTGTGAGGCAAGCGAGGGAGGGAATGATATAATAAATGAAGAAGGTAAGAACCTGGTTATTCAGATCTAGTCACCATACACGGCAAAAAAAAATCCTGGATGGTAGAGTTTCAATTCACCAAGACGATACCAAGAGTACCTACGTAGAACTCGGAAACGTGTCCTCGGCATGCGTTGCAAAGCCATTCAAACAAATAAACTGATTCTCCCTGCATGTCCTTTCCCGTGCGTCCACGTTCCCTTCCACCTTCCCCCTCCCTTGTCTCTTCCCTCTCCGCTAACCCAACCTTCACCCTGCCTTTCCTCCCTGCCGCTAAAATATATGAAATACACATATTTTCATTTACACAAATTTCATAACGCCGGAGCTTACCATTATATACAGCCTATGTTACTCGCTGATAAAGTAGCTTTCTATTGGTGAAAGAATTTTTCAAATCGGTTTAGTAGTTTCGGAGCCTATTCAATGCAAACAAATAAACAATTAAATCGTTCCTCTTTATATAGTGTGTTAGATTAATTTGAATACGAAATACAATAAATTAGACAAATAAAATTTTAGCAAATCTGGATTGAAAATATTAATAATGACCAAACATAATGATAGAGAACATATACAATTATAAGATGAAATTGTCTTAACAAGTGCCAGCCTATCAGATGCCTGCATCCATGGATTAAAGCGAAGCATTTGCTATTCAAGTTAATTATCTCGATTTAAATGATATATTTGGGGTGAATTCGGTTTTTGTTCTTCACGAATTAAACGACAAAAAATGTATTGTTTTGCTCCAGAAAAGAATTGGATGTTTGCGAAACAAAGAGACGTTATTTGTTTGGACCTAATGACGTTATAATTTATAAATAAATTTTCTTTGTTAAATTTATTCACCCAATTTGCAATATCTGACGCACGATTAATCAAAACCGTTATTTTTGGTTACTTTACTAATCATTGAATTGGATATTCATAGCTACCTGTTGTGGAATTAGGAAAATCTGGAACATTGCAATTACATTAGGCAAGCATACATAAAGGTAAATATTTTTTTTTTGTTCGAAAGCAGTAACTTTGTGGTTTTTCATATTACTTAAAATAAAACAATAACTTTGTTTGCAACCACGATTTATTTTTAATTTTTTTTATACCGACTGGTTTCATCATCTTCAGGGTATAAAGCTAAACTGATCAAAAAATATACATTATGTGAGCTTATGGGAAGGCTGATAGAGATATTGAAAGAAGGGTAAATGCAGGCAACTCTATTAATGGAGGACTGAACGCCGTTGGCGCCAACAAAAAACTGTCTGAAACAAACAAAAAAGAAGCGAAGTTAGCCGTCCATAATAGAGTGCTAGTATCTGCCCTGATGCATAACAGTGAGGCATGGAACTGGCAGAGGAAGGATGAAAGTGAACTGAATGCTGTAGAAATGAAATTCCTGGGGCGTATGTGTAGTAAAACCATGTAGGATCGTGTGAGAAATGTAGAGATCCGCGAAGAATGCAAGGCTGATGTAAGCGTGATGTGTAAGATTAAGAAAGGGATTCTCCGATGGTTTGGGCATGTAGAGCGAATGAACGCGGAAAGGAGTGTAAGGAGAATATATGATGCAAATGTGAATGGTAGAAGAAGTCGGGGACGCCCGAGGAACACATGGCATGACCAAGTGAATCAGATACTTGAGTAGGGCCATGTGAAGAGTCGGAATAATAGAAGAGCATGTATGAGACGATGTATGATTGTGAAGATCGAGTTGTTTTACGGTCCGCTCTCTCTGCCTACCCCTGTGGGGAAACAGCGTGACGGCGAGTTAGTTAGTGTGAGTTAATATATACATACAGAAAGAGACAAAACATATTATAAAGGAACAGTGAGAGAGTGAAATTAAAATCTTGCATAGTGATAGAGAGAAAGAAACAGGTGATATCTAATGAGTTACCATATTATATCTAAAGGGACAAAACGTCACTTGAACAGGTGATTAAGGGTTTTTTAATATAGAGGATTAGACATTATTTTTAGATTAACACTCCAAAGTCAGGTAATAAACATTTCAGTATACATCAAGCGCCAAGGCGATGCAAAATTCAGTTGAAAAAGCGTAATGAAATTCGTAAAACTATTCGAAAACTCTCTTCTGATTAGCGTGGAAATAGGAAATGGCACGACGCAGTGAACAATTAGCCATTAATAATGGAGAAACCGTAGGTCTGTAGTTTCCCCTAATTAGATTTTTATCTCTACCACTTAAGAGAACGTGAGGGTACCCGGAACCAATCAGAATTTTAGATTGGGTGGTTAATTATTGATGGAACTGAAACCGCTACAATCGGTACCAGCGGATTTTTGCAATTCCAGATAAATAGATTTCTAGATAGGTATCTAATTAATCGCAATGACCTTACCAATCAAACATTCACAGCCTTACTAAAAAAAAGTAACTAAACGCTGGTTCAGTTACGGTACCAAGATCATACAATTTTAAATTCGATTTGTTACTAATAAAAAAAAACTCCAACTGTATTATTCTAATCAGGCAAAACCGAATACGCATGCGCTGATTGTGATAATTTTTACCGCGCGCTGAACAGACAGCGCTGTGCACACTGGGTGTCTTTCAGTTTTTTCCAACAGATTTAATGGAATTTACGTCTAAAAATGTCTAAAAAATCATGTTTTGTTCGTAAAGTGGTCAATTTACTATCATTTGTATAACATTAATATATATAAATGAATGAAATTAAGCTATATTTAAGCTATATTTTAAGCTATATTTGATACAATCCATACTTAATTACTGTGTATGTACTTAACTTATTGCTAAGAAATATACCACTAATGCCCAAAATAACAATAACTTTAGAGTAGAAACTTTCCAAATCAAAGACATAATACAACATATAAATAGACTGAGGAATGACTAATAAAAGAAATAAAATATTAAATAGCTCTTCCCTTCACCTATATCTGTAATCTTAGTATTACTAGCGGCATATTCCCCAGCCACTTTAAAAATGCAAACATAGTACCTATTTACAAATCCGGAGAAAAAAATAATCCCTCAAACTATAGACCTATCTCACTTTTAAATGTGCTCACAAAAGTGCTCGAAAAGCTAGTGAAAATCCAACTTGTAGACTACTTAGACAAACACAAAATCTTATCAGAAAATCAGTATGGTTTTCGAAAGAATATGGGTGTACAGGATGCAATATTAAGACTAACAGAAACCATTTTAAAAAATGTTGACCAAAAAAAAGCTGCATTGCCGTTTTTCTCGATCTAAGCAAAGCCTTTGACACGGTGTCTCATAAAATATTAAAGATATTCATATGACAAAAAATGTTAATCTAAAAACCAAAATTTATACGTGGATATTCAACAAAGGCATTGTATACTGCGGGTAGATAACTTATAACAAATAACAACCAACTAAACGCCTTTATTTTTCTCTTTTCCTATCAAATAATAATATTTATTTTTTTGTATTTCTTATTATTCTTAAATAATTATTTAATATTTCAATATTTCATATTTGTAAAAAGCATTAACTTTGTGGCTCGCCATAATTTACAATAAATACACATATAAATTTGTTGTAGACCACTTTTAATAAAAGTGGTCTACAACAAATTTATATGTGTATTTATTGTATTTTAATATTTCTTATTTGTTATATTTCTCAACATTTCTCTTTTTCTTTTCTTTTTATTTTCCCTTCATTCAATTTATCTTTTCAATTGCAAATTAAATTTTTTATTTAATTTTATCCTACAAGATAAAGTAATCAAAATTTCATTAAATACCTGCCACCTCGGAACAGGCTCAGCCTAGTGAGGTGGTATATACCAAAAAAATAATACTCAAATAAATTTTAGGTACTTCAAACTGTAAAAAAAATGTATTTTTGTGCTTATATTATCTTGGTTAATAAATAATTAAAAAAAAAAATTATTGTTATGTACTTTTTAATTTGCTTATTGTTATATTATACAATGAAACAAGTACTTTGTTTAAAAACCACTTTATTTATATTCGACGATCGTTTTCGGTTGAACTCAACCTTCTTCAGGACAATAAACATATAAACTGTTTATATGTTTATTGTTGTACTATATTAATAATGATAATAATACTTTATTTCACATAAAATTGAACAATAAAACATATGTGGAAACTTTGACTAGCCAACTAGGAATGGATCCTGTTTTAGGCCAGTCAAATTGACAAATTTAATTTCATATTACATTGTTTACTTACATAACATGTTATTTTATAGCAGGAAAAAGTGTTAATTATGTATTCCTCACAGTATATAATTTTGTACTCATTAGAAAAAGAAGACAAATAATGATATCTTAAAATCAAATTCAGATATTTTCCCCTAGAGCGCTTAAAACAAAAACAAAAACAAAAAAGATAAAAGATTAAACCGGTAAAGTAAACAAAATCGGTAAAGTAAATAAAACTGGTAAAGTAAATAAAGCAAATACAAGCCAGATGGTAATAATAAAAAGACTATCTCTTGGTCAACATATCTTCGCTTTTGACCCTCCCTAAATCAAGGAGCCAGTCGTTGATTAATTTGCGCAAAACATTAGTACTTTTCGTTTTCCAAGCATTAGGAATGATATTAAATAATTTTGGTCCTAAGTACGAAAATTGACGTTGTCCAAGGGACGTCGTGGTTTTTATTGGGACTATTGGATTGTTCCTTGAATGTCGGGTGTCGTGAAGGTGGTCAATGGAAGGGTAGTGCTGGCGTTGTTTTTGAGCATGTAATACAATCTTTCTAATATACAATTGTCTAACATCGAGAACTTTGAATTCCGTGAATAATGCATCACTGGGGTACCTGAATGGTTTTTTAAGGATGACTCTTAGTAAAGATTGCTGTGCTTTATATTATAATTTTATATAATATTATTTATTATAAGGTTATATTGGTTATACTTGACTATATTATATTATAAGTTTATATGTTTATTGTCCTGAAGAAGGTTGAGTTCAACCGAAACCGGTCGACGAATATAAATAAAATAAAGTGGTTTTTAAACAAAGTACTTGTTTCATTCTATATAATGTCAAGCCACAAAGTGTTTGCTTTCTACGATAACATATTTACTTATTATTATCTACTTATTTCGTATCATAATTTACTTACTATACAATATTATAATTGTTTATTAGTATTTACTCATAATTATTACGTACTTTATTTAATTATGTTTATTTACTTATCATTAATAAATTGTTTATTATTTTTTACTCATAATTATATTATATTATATTATTTGTTTAATTTATTAATATCTACATATTTACTTAATATATATTATATTTATTTCATAAACTATATAAATTTATTACAAAATTGTTTATTATTTTTTTTTTGTTAATAATTTAATGCTACTGTGGTATGATCACCTTATTATTGCATCTGGTAAGCCACAACAGGTACCTTGTATTTACATATTTTAATATTTAGTTTACAGTATAATGTTATTTTTGCCAACAATGAGCATACTGCCCAGCTGTAATAATTATCAATTAGTAATGTTTGAATAACTGTACTCAGTGCTTCTTTTGTAGGTTTATTATTATATTTCTTTTAAGTTTAGGAATATATACGTTTTTTTTTGTAATTACATTATTGTAAAACTGCATATCTCGATACAGGAATGCCCTAGTGAGATGTGCAGCTTATGTTTTCATGTATTTCTTATTTTTTTCAATAAATAAATAAAAATAGAATAAATGTCCCTTATGAGTTCCTAAACCATTCAAACGTGATTTGACGTGGGCATGCCCGCGATGGTTATGAGTTATGATGGTTAATATTGAGCTCTGGCGTTATGAAATTATATCTTATGCTAGTCATTCGATTGCGATGAAACTTTCGTGTTGCTACGACGGAAAGCTTACTCAACTCATATCGTCATATCATGAATTTTGAGTGCCCTTTCATTCCCAAATTCTTTTATGAACGCAATTAAATTTAACACCAGTCACAAATTTTCCTTGTCAGCCATACATCTATATGCTGTTCTCAAAAAATTTCAAAGTTCATTGAATGTGTCAGATAACCGAAACTATGACTTTTCCTCCTTTAACGGAAGCAATCTTCCCAACAAGCCTTCCTTTGACAACTAGGTGTAACCTTAAGTACCCAGCTTAGACACGGAGGCTCCACCGAAGCCAGAGTTAAGCTAGCCCCTAAGTAGTTGGACTGTACACAGCCCGCAGATACAAAGTTCGTAAATAAGTAGTGACCGTATAAGAATCACAAGTGGGTTCTACTTGTTATGTTTGGAAGCCAAAAATTCCAAATTCCTGAAAAAAATGATTTACCCAGCAATAGCCACTAATCTATTTCATAGATAACTTACCTCAGTGGAAGTATTTGTTGTACTGATATCAGGTGTATAACGACGTTATAATGACGTTTATGAAAACTTTATTTTGACACATGTTTTTTTTTAATCTCGCATAAAATGAAACTAATAGGTTGTTCAAATTCAGCGAAACTTGTTTTTGGCACCATTTTAATTAAAAATAATAATCATTTTATTTCGATAACAATTTCGGTTTTAACCACTGGAGCGATCACGTAGGGAGAAATAAATTTGCCTCGATTGCTTGAGATTTCCCAGAAGGTCATTTTTTAAATTTTTCGCCAACATTAAAAAAAACATATCTTCGAATTTGAACATGGAGACATAAAAACTTATTATAGTGCTATATAGCCAATGAATTAACCTGTATTATACCTATAAAAATATCGTAAAGTTTATAATCGCGCGAATTTTGAGTGTTTTTACTTGAAACTGCCGTGAGTATAATTATCGGTTTCTGTTTGTTTTGTAGCGGGTAGCTACTGCTGCATTATAATTATGACAACTACGCTACTATGTTACCTTGAGGTTGGTACGCCGCGAGCAGTGAAGAACATGAATACAAGTTTGCCCCGCAATCTTCAGTTGTGAGAGTACCGTTCGTGAGGGTGGATGTTGCTGCCGTGCCGCTGGTGGGTGGAACCGGAACTTGGAACACGTTGTGAGACAAAATGAATTAAACGATTGTATTTTAGATTATGGGTTTACTATGAGATAAATTTTGCCAGGATTGCTTCCTTGGCTGGCGCCCTTTACTTTAGTTTGAAGCATCATAGTTTTGACGGCATATTAAATAATTATAATTGCGTCTTCAACGCACATGATACCACATTATTACTAACAGTAATATCATTATTTCTGTCACGCCCTGACTATAGGATCTTTTGCTCTACCTTATAATGCATTATTATGTTGCACCACAATAAATGTTAATTTCCTATAGCAGACTTTTATTTAAATATCGTGTACTACCCACATGGCTACTAAACATGTTACAGTTTTCTGTGGTATACTTGATAATGAAAGGTGCATATCCATGGAAAAAGGACTTAATTTTTTTTATTTTTTTTATTTATTTATTTTTATTTAGGAAACAGCTGTTAAAAATTCAGCGAGAAAAAAATATTTGAAAAAAATATTTTTTACATTGTTCTAAAATAGTATACTAAGTTCAGATTTGCCACATCTATGGTCATAATAGATAAAGCATTTCAATAGCTTCGTGTTAAAATAAACGGCTGGCCAAGGAAATTTTTAAAATAATTACAATAAATGTTTTACGAATGGTAGGAAAATTTGGTCCAGTTTTGGACCGAAATCAATCGCAGAAAAATAAAAGTGGTCCATTTTTCGACCAAAATCGCTCCAATAAAATAGGTTATAACTGAGTGATTATTATATTTAGTTAATTTATTTTTTAGGAATTTTTGTAATTTCTTTTTAAACATTCATTTAGGGAGGCGGACGGGAACCATTTATTGGATAATTAATACTCTTGCCTTAGGTCACCCAAAGTGATTCGCTACGTTCGGTGACTAAGCAGGGGTGTCCGGTTTAATTAATGCCCAGGTGAGGTTTTCTAGGTATTGTTCCAGTTTCTGCTTCGATAGTTCATCAGAGTCCGCTTCTAGGAAAAATTCTCATCCTTCTCGAACGACCACGCAGTTTCCTTTCCCTGTCTCCTTCCATGAAGGATGTAAGTCTTTACTTTTATTAAATTTTAGTCCGGTAACTGTATTGAATATTTGATAGTATCGATATATTATTGAATTGCAATATTCTATTACGTTATTAGCATAAATACCAAGAGATTTGAAACGTGATATACGTCTTTAAAATATTATACTGAAAATCGACTGCATTTCATCATGTTTGACGGTTGAAATGCTTAAACTGTTGAAATGATAACAATTTGTTTAAAGAAACGTCATCATCTCAATGACAATTGTTTTATACTAACTTTATTTTTAAGACCCTGAGAAAAATATTTCCGCTCATGGCCTATGTCATATTTGGGGATGCTGTGTGGAGAGTCTTTTAAGGGAAAAGAGAAGGAAAAGGGTGTGAAGGGTAGGTAGGAATCTTGGGTTCAATGTATCCAGGAGTGACGGCGTATGAATCCATCCCTCCCACTGTGGTGCAAGGCGATGGGTAGAAAGAGTCTTAATGGAGTGGTCTAGGTTAGGTCTTCCTCAACCTGTTTCTCCCGATTGGCCCGCCACGCAGTAGATGAACAAACGCATTCGCCACAGACATTTAGACAAATCTCACCCCATAAACCCGGGCTCCCCTGCTAAGTAACCAAACGTAGCGAACCACTTGGGGTGACCTACGTCAGTGGTGTTGGTTGTCCAATAAAGGGTTCTCGGGGTGGCATACCCATACCCGCCTCCCAAATTGAAATCTTCAGTTAGGTAGTTACCAAAGTATTGAAAAAATGCGAATGACAAAGTCAAAATAAACATGACGATTTCAAATTATTTGATAAAGGAATCTAAAACAGAACCATTGGAACTACCAACGTACAAACAAATTTACAGACAGACGAAATGACGGTCGAGTTAAAGCAGGGCTTCGCTACGCTCGTGCTCAGTCAATTAATGAAAAACGGAATTTTTGAACTTTTCATATTTATTGCATGATTTGTATTTTTGGATAGTCTGTCCAATAAAATTCTTACACTACCACCCCAGAAAAACTGACATATTTTGTGAGTCTTTGACTTACAACAGTAACGACCCGTTTACTTTACTTTCACATCCTTTAAAATATAACTTTCGCCTTTAATACACCCTCACGGAAGTTAAGGTGTGTTTACACATCTCGCGAAAGTCGTTAAGTGTCGGCGCGGAGCCGCATCGCATCGGACTTAGGCAAATCCCACCAACTTTACGATATACCCGAGGCGCGGGAGATTACGTCTAATTCTCGGATTATCGCCTGACAGAAGACGCCACATGGGAACGAGCTTTACTTTATATATGGCTTTTAATATCATTGCGATAAACAACAAAAATATCGAAAGGAATTTTAGGCAAAAATA
This sequence comes from Limnephilus lunatus, assembly GCA_917563855.2. NCBI lineage: Eukaryota > Metazoa > Arthropoda > Insecta > Trichoptera > Limnephilidae > Limnephilus > Limnephilus lunatus. The sequence continues at coordinate 12,688,270 of OU830601.1, read as the reverse complement.
TACAAATTATTTCGTCATTCTCGTTTGAGAAGGTAACCCCTACATACCTATATTTTTGATATATTTTTACTGTGGGATAAAGTGGCAATAATTTACATTACTAAATGCTGATTATTATGAGCAATATAGACTAAACGTGGCAAAGAATTAGGTTCTAGTTTAAACTGAAAAGAAGGTGTTTAGTTCTGAAACAGTTAAAAAACTAAATCCTTGTTCATAAGTCTTTCATTGTTAATTTATTTCTTTGTCTTTCTCCTTTCCTTAAAAGTCCCTACTTATTAGGAAAATAAGAAGACATTAAAAACCTACTTGGAACATAAACAATATTGGCACAAAAATCTAAAATTACCTACATCAATTAGTTGAAAATTCGCAGTGACATCGTTCACATCTCGCCATTTAAATCTCGCTAATAATCATAAAAAATACTAATAACATACCAAAAAGTGTCGGTAGCTGTGACCTATAGTTATGCCGTTATCGTGGAGAACAGCCAGCATCAATATTAGCCCAGATCAGCGGATGAAACCATCAAAGGTAGGGATTTTCTCCTTCCATTTGCCAATTCCTGTGATTTAGTTAATGAACGCCGTCAATTGTATTTTTTTCGCAAAAAATGGATTTACAGTCCACATCCCCTCTCGTGTCACGACATTGGTCGTGACAGAAGGTATTTTAAGTACAAAAGTATATTGTAAATTAAAAAGGACATCCTGATTCCAAGACTGTCTGGCTTAAAGGGCTTTCTTAGGTAAATAGGTGGATGGTGATACCGTGATAAGTCATAGTATGGCTCATGCGTAGTTTGTCGAAAATTCCATGTTTTGAAGAAAAAATCTCACATCGTGAGAATTGCAGGGCTGCAGATCATTGGCTACCAGCCGAAAGGGCCTTCCAGAAGCAAGACATGACTGATGTCTTCAGATGCCAATAATCCTTCCTGGATGATTTACGATCAGTTCTCAAGATGGCGAGAATCGCTTGCGAGATCCATGATCACAATCATAGCGATTTTTAGTTGATTCGTCGTATTTCGGTCCAGAAGATCGCCCAATGCTCTGGTCTGCCGCAAAAATAATGAATGAGCTTCCTTTTAAATTCCGCTGCAGGATTGACAACACTTGGAACAGTGGAATACTTTCATTCCAAAATATTCCAGGGCTGGCAATCCGACCAATGGCCAATTGTCAATGCTGAAGTACTGGATGTGCCACACAATAAGACCGTGAGTATAGTGTGTATAGAAGGGTGCACACACATGCAGTGTAGGTATGTGAACATGAACGTATATGTTTTTCTTATCAGGTTAATGTGATTGTATTTAGAGCCCGTGAGATTATAGTCCCGATTTCAAGCAATTTTCAAGGCTGATTTTTGTAGTTAGGAAAAGGAAAGATAAGAAGAAAGACAGGTTGAGAAAATTTGCCTTTTAGGCAAGTAAAATGCTTTTTTTTTAAAATTACATCTGTCTAACTGGGAACTGCTGTGTTGAGAGCAGGCGCAGTTTATAACAGAAATACAAACGGGAAACTAATGAAACTACATCAGAATAATTTTGAGTCATTGAAGTAATTATGTTGGTATACTTTTTTATTATTTGAACTTTCGTTATCTATTTCTATAAATCGAGTAGAAGTCGGATTTTTTAAGACTGAGTGCAGTTTACATGCGGTAGAAGCGAAACTTTACCAACATAATCTGAACCAATAGAAGCATTGGGAAGTGTGGTCATTAAAAGAGCGGCCAATGAGCGCATTTTCGTTTCATATCTCAACCAATAGGAGCCTTAAAAAGTGACATCATAATCAAGGCGGCCAGTAAGCGCAGTCTGATGCTTCGCTGGTGCTGTAATGCGTCATTTCCGTTTCATCCGAATTCCAAATCACAAAGGGGCTAAAGAAGTTTCATTTTAAAAATTTCGGTTTCTAGGGGGTTATTATCATTGATAAATTAAACGGCTTATTAAAATATTTCTTTTTAAATAATTTTAAGCGTGACTTCAAAAGTGTGATTTTTGTGTTATTTACAATCAAAACTATTTATTCTGTGGGGGTTCTTCTTAATAATTAGGTCCTTGATCAATCTGGCTTATTATTAGTTTACGTATTTAAAGTAATTATACTACCGGTCACACGACCTGTCTTTCTGGCTGCTAATTGAATCTAAGCGGTAGGCTGGCAAAAACCCGTTCTCGACAGCCACTGCCTTTTCGGACACCCCTTGCAGGCATATGTTGGCAATTGATAAAAACTCTTTCCCTGCTGGCATCTGTCGGCAATTGATAGAAGCTCTTTCCCTGCTGGCATCTGTCGGCAATTGATAGAAGCTCTTTCCCTGTTGGCATCTGTGGGCAATTGACAGAAGCTCTTTCCCTGCTGGCATCTGTTGGCAATTGATAGAAGCTCTTTCCGTGTTGGCATCTGTCGTTAGCACTACAGAAAGCTTTATAACTCTTCTGAAAAATAAAAACAAAAAAACAACAAGGACCGGAAAACATTTTTTTTAATGTTTTCTATGTGATGTAGATTCAGTAGATTCCCGTCATTACTTCTAGTTTCTGGACACCGTGTACAGGAAATCACCTGATGAATCGGCTTTTCTTTGAACTGAATTCACCCATTGCCGAGTTTAATAGGTTCCTTCCTGCCCTTCTAAAGTTATCTGTCGTGGGTCAGGGATTACCATTGTTCCCTACCTTGTGTTCTATATAGGTCATCTTCCAACTCTACTGTGGTCATCCTGGGTCACCTTTAATTTTAGTATACGATTTAAGAACAGTATTTCATCGACCCGAGAGAGAATTATCCCAAATGAAATCATCATTAGATACGTAAAATGCAATCAAAGAAAATAGCAAATCAAAAATAAGTTGTTTATTATTTTATTTTTGAGTAAAATTTCAAATGATAATATTTAATTTAATGAAGACAATATTAGCGAAACTCAATCGAAAATCTGGAGACAGAAAAATCAGAAAAAAGATATCGGTTCCAATCCAGAGTGCCGGGGTAGAATTGGTTCAAGAACCCAGGGCCCTTTTCTTACATGGCAAGTGCTCTACCAACGGAGCTATGGAACCCATTTCCGATTCGGTCACTTTTAACTGTATCATCCTTCAACTAAGAACTTGAAAGTAGTTTTTGTTAGAGTAAAAAATGATCAACAAATTAAGAAACTTTAAAATCACCTAAACTGCATATATATCTCTTTGCCATATCACTACCTAATTGCCTACTAATGTCTAAAATCATTCAATGTTCTGTGTTTTTACATTACTATCTCTGCGTAGTCATATCTTTTTAAAGATTAAACTTTCTAATAATAGTATGTTCATCTGAAATGACCTGTCAGAAAAGTATGTTTTCTGTATCTTTGTAAATAATTAGGAGGTAATTTTTTTGAACAGCGCCCTTTGGGAGATTTTTAACAAAAGCGGCGCTGTACAAATTATCAAAACCATTTTATTAATTAACTGGCTGTGAGCTTGAGTGAGATAGCGCAATGACATAAAGAGGTTCAACAATAAATGTTCTCACTCTCCACTGCTAAAGTCAAAGGGGTGACTTTTTGTCCTCACTATACGATTTTTTTTTCGTAAGCATGAGCTACGGAATATATTTGTATAGAACAATTAGACCATCTTATCACCATACCGATTTTAATTGTAAACACATATTTTATGTAAAAGAAATATTACGGAATAACAACTATATTGTATTTCACCAAAACCAATTCATTTCTAAAGGCCGGAAGAAACCTAAAAACAATTTCTTAACAAGAAGCCGAGCTTTTTTCGTGCCATATCATAGATAATCTTATTTGAAAAGTTTCGGCAGACCTCAGAGTTTCGGAACCACTTACCCTTTATTAATAGAATATACCCACGCGCGTTCGATAACAGCTTCGCAGAAGCCTCTGTCTACTTTCTATACTTATCCTCCTACTTCTCACACATTTTGGGTGGGATAGTGAAACGGAACTACTTACTATTCAGAGAGCTTTTTACAATGAGAATAAGTTTCAGAACTAATGTTTGTTCCAATGATATTGACTAAGCCATTTTTAAAGATAATCTGTGTGTATTGTTCAATATTGTTAATGTCTGGTTTGTTTGGTTAGTGAGGCCTGGTCTGGTTTGTTGATGTACAACTATTATTGTCCCTAATCACTGGAATTAACTCTAAAAATATAAATTCCTTAAGTACTCTTTACTGCTTCGTGGTTCGCCCCTATATTTTTTTTTTTTTTTTTATTATTATTAATCATTAACGCCCTTATGGGCTTTTACATACATTTACATTTTTTTTATATTTTAGTGCATACAGGTGTGTTCAGATGACAAAGAAAACATAATAGGATTCAGACATGGTACACAGAAGTAAAGATGGTAGGTAAAGAGTATAGCATTATACAATAAAGAGACAGAAAAAAAAATCAGTTTAAGAGATACAGATAGCATAATAAGTATATAACAAATAATAATAATGTGTGGGTACTTAATATATGTATAATTTTTACGTGTTGAATACATGGCGAAGTTGATTTATTAAACAAAAATACACACTACCGACTTGCACCGCACTAGAATTATTATTCAAAGCGATTCCATTTTAACCAATTACATTTACGACAGAGTTTCTGCTTAAAGAATTCAATTTCAGAAGACCAAAAACTTTTTATTTATAATGCTACCACAGAATACTTAAGGTATAAACAAATAATGTCAGATTGTTGGGTATACAATCACGGAAAGTAGAAATGAATTCGATAATATAATATAACAGAGTATCTTATTTTAATCAAATTAAAATATTAATTAAAGTTTAAGTAGTTAAGGTAATTTTGTTATTAATATTACAACGATAAATACGAATAGTTAATGTAAAATTTGTTTATAAATTACTAACCTTTATTAAGCACTATATGGTAGGTGTTTTTCGGAATATAACTATGTTGGGTTAAGTGCACTATTGTACTTATTATTCTATTGTAAATATTCTAATATGCTACATTTAAATTTCGACACTGACTGATGGCGATAAACATCGATTGAGTTATATTTATTTCCGAGTCTATGAAGCCTTTCGATTGGTGAGTTTTCGAAATAGTTATTAGTAGACGCATGGACAAAATACGGCGCAATCAATCTTGTATCACGGGTAGGTACTCGCAGCTGGATTAGATTGGTTAAATCAAGGGCGTCCAGTCTGCCATTTGATATATTGAAAAGACAAATTAAATCACTCATTGTTCGTCTCGAAGTTAATTCATTTAATTTCAGTAAGTCCTTAAGAAATGTGTAGTTAAGTTCTTCGATTGGAATTCCTAATTTGTAGTTTATAAATCTCAGAAACTTGTGTTGCACCCTCTCAATTTTTTGTTGGTGAGTCTTGTAAAAAGGAGCCCAGATGGTTGAATTGTACTCTAAATGGCTTCTCACCAACCCAGTGTACAACTATTTAAAAGAATTAATTATTTTAAAATCTTTAACCGTCCTCAATATAAATCCCAAGCTTTTCATGGCCTTGTTAGTTATTTCGTTAATATGAGAAACAAAAGATAATTGACTGTCAAAAATAATTCCTAGGTCCTTAATTTGTTCAACTCTTTTTAGAAAGATGTTGTTGATGCTGTATTCATATTTAACAGGATTTTTAATTCGGGCAAAAGTTATTGTTTGGCATTTTTCAATATTGAGGAACAGTTCATTATGGATGCACCACTCTTGTAGCCTCATAAGATTTGTTTGTAATACGCAACAGTCATTGAGATTAGTAATTTTTTTGTAAATTTTAAGATCATCTGCAAATAAAAGTATCATAACTCCATCAAAGATTGTGGTTATGTCGTTGATGAACAAAGAAAACAGCACTGGTCCTAGATGTGACCCTTGGGGAACTCCGGTGAAGATTTCGAATTGATGTGAAAAGTGCGAGTTGAGTTTGACTGACATTTTTCTGTTGTATAGATAACTTTCAAACCATCTCAAATATGCCCCGTTATTCCAAGGGATTTTAATTTGCGTATAAGTATTTTGTGTGAGACTTTGTCGAAAGCCTTACTAAAGTCAGTGTATACTACGTCTGTTTGAAGATGATTGTGCATATTATTAAATAAGTATTCCTGATAGATCATTAAATTTGTTAGAGTATACCTTTTTGCCATGAAACCGTGTTGTCGATGTGAAATTACTTTATTAATCTCAGGAGTGAGTTTAGAGAGCAGAGCAGATTCGAATATTTTTGGGATTGACGACTGGATACATATAGGTCTATAGTTGGATATATCGGATTTATCACCCTTCTTGAAAATTGGAGACAGAAAGCTTGTTTTCCATTTATTCGGAAATGTGCCGGTTTTTATTGACAAGTTAAAAAGTTTAGTAAGAGGATAAGTTAAGACTGATAAGCATTTCGATAAGAAGATTGTAGGAATGTTATCAGGACCAGCGGATTTTTTCAGGTCTAGAGATTTTAATTTATTTCTAAAATCACTTTCTTCAAATATGCATTGATTGAAATCGATCTGGTTATTATTAGATGTTGTGGCTTTGAATAATGGAGAGTTGTTTGCAGAATCGTAGACTTTGCTGAAGAATTCAGCAAATAGATTAACGATTTCTTGGGGATTATCGGCCATTTTGTTATCTAAATACATATTAGTGGGTACACCGGAGTCATTATTGTTAAGTAGGTTTGAAAATTTATAAATGTTTTGAGGGTTAGCAATAGCCAATTGTTCGCAGTTATCGATGCACTTTTTGTAACACAATTTGGACATTTTTTTGGTGGTCGTTCTTAGTTCACAAAATTTTGCGTAATCAATAGGATCGCGTGATGATTTGTAAACTTTATGAGCGATTTTTTTGTCTCTAATTAATTTGATGAGATCGTTACTAAACCATTTTGGGTAGTTATGCACATTAATTTTTGAAACGGGTACAAATAAATCAATAGCATTGTTTAGAATTAAGTAAAATTTGTCAACCATTTCATTGATGTTCTCGTCAGTGTCCAAAAATTTCCAGTCAGTTGAAGATAAAAGATTAATAATTTGACTATAGTCTGCTTTGAAGAAGTTCAACTTAGTTGATGTAGGTGGTTTTTTTTTTGTTATTGAAGTGTTACATTCAATTATTAGAGGGGGGTGGTATTTGTCAATCGGGAGAATGGATTCAACAGATGCGGATACTTTTACTGATAAAGAATTGGAAAACACTAGATCAAGAAGACGAGAATTAATATTGAATACATAGTTAAACTGTCGGAGACTAAGAAAATTTGACATTTCGATTATATCGTGAGAACCGTGGTGGATGTTGTCCGTGCATGAAGTTTTTTTGTTTTCTACGTCCCATACAATATTAGGCAGATTATAGTCTCCTGTCAAAATTAACGTGGCGCCAGGAAATCTTCTCCGGATGGTTTCAACTTCATGGTAGTGGTCCTTGTATAGTTGAGCGTCAGAGGATGGGGGAATGTAGACGCAGCCGATTATAATTTTTTCCTTTTTGATGGATACCATGATGAACAGTTGCTCCAGATGTGTATAGATGCATTTAAGTTTTCTTGAATGAAGTTTGTTGTTTATGGATACTAACACTCCACCACCCCTGGATTTATTTTTTTCATTTCTGTCTTTTCTGTACACTGTATGATTATAGAAACCCAGTTCTGAAGTTTTGATATTACTATTTAGCCATGTCTCGGTAAAGGCGTAATCGTGATTTTCTGGAAAACCTTATCCAAACTATTTATTTATTAATTATTTAAGTTAATCTATAGAAGTCGCTGAAAACTTATCCAAAGCATAGTCCCCCTCAGCACAGGATCTCCTAGTGAGGAGGACTACGAATATATTTTCTTATTTTTTATACCTAACATGTTTCCTATAAAAATGTAAAATATAATAAATGTATTGTTACTAAATAAAAAAAAAAAAAAAAAATAATAAATAAAAAAAGTGGGTAGGGTTGTTTTTAGGTTCTGAAGCTTAGTTCTAAGACCACGAACATTTTGATAAAATATTTTCAATTTATCTTTTAGTTTTTTGGATGTATTTTTGTTATTGTAGGTCTATTGTTAATATATTTGATTGTGATTTCAGTTTCGCCTGAGGCCTTTCTTTTTTCAAGTTCGTTTCGTAAGTCAGTTAGTTGTTTCCGCTGGAGAAGCGATTGATCTTGGTAAAATCTAATGTTATTTTTAAGTGCATGTTTTTTGGTTAGTAGTAGTCTTGGCCATTTTGCTTCAGGAAACTCGACTTTAATTCCTCTCGGTTTGTCGTCTTTCCTTGTGCCTAGTCTATAGATTTTTATATCTAGGTTGGTTGTTGACTTATCAATATCAGAGAGTATTTTTTTGACTGATGCTATGTCGTTGTTAATACATTCAATCTGCGATAATGATGTATTCTCAGGAATGTTATGAATAATCAGGTTTTTATCTCTATAATTTTGTTCCTTCATTTCAGCGAGAATTTCGCAGACACTTGGGTTTTGTGAATCTAAAGGGGTGTGTATATTTGGGGTTGCACTTTTTAGAGCAATCAACTCTCCCTCTAGATTTGCCATTTTAACTGCCATCTGGCCGATTGTTCCCAATATATCGTTAGTTTTTGGAATTATTTTTGCGAGGTGTTCTTTCGTGAATTTGTTGTTGGGATCCATAATCATGTTGGTTAGTAGGTTAACAGCATCCTTCGCCAAAGTAATATATGCCTGGGCATCCATATTGTAAATGGTTTTTGAGAAAGTTCACTAGATTCACTTCCAAGTATGGCTGATGGAACCGCCTTGATTTCGGTGCACTGAGATGATGGTAAGTATCTACACCGTTGGCGTATAATAATGTCACAAAATTACTTGAACACTAAGCGATTTCAAATATTGGTTTTAGTTATTACTATACGTTTTTTAAATATGCAATAAACAATGCGTATGCGAACTTGAGCACTTCAACACTTGGGGGAACCAAAATTATACTGTAACTTTCGCTAAAACTAGTTATATTAAAAATGTTTTGAGGACGTAAAAACTATAGATGGTTACACCGGTATGCGAGCTGTTTTATTGAATATTTAACTTTTGTCGTTTGGTCTCCTTTTTTTGCTGCCCAATTTGTCAAATTGAATCCAATAGGAGGTTAGGATTTTTAGGAAACAATTACTCTCGTGATGAAATTGAACTAACTCTAAACCTTTCTCATCTAGAAGGCCGTTTGAAAAAAATTGAACTCACCAATTTATGAATTGTATTATTGGTTCACCTACTTTGCTACAACTCATCCCTTTCAATATCCTCTATCCTCTCTGATAGACTCGGAAACAAATGAACTGCACCTCCTTAATCAAAATCATTTTTGGATGCTATTCACCATCGACCAAAATGTGTAGAATTGCATTTTTTTTATGTTTGAAATGCATTTGTTTTATATTTATATTTATGTTTAATGTAATACTCTTACAATTGTATTTTAAAAACTCATTAAAATGTTTAATTTTGTAATGTTTTTAAAAGAATAAATAAATTGAATTGAATTGAAATAAATAAATTGAATTGAATAAATAAATTGAATTGAATGGTCGACCCAAGAAAAAAACATCTATTTTTTTGGTAAAGGTCTAAATTAATTTTGTTTGTCACTAAGCAAGTGTAGAAAATATATAATTGTTATGTCTTCTAGCAAGTTTTTGACTTAACTTGTACTTCTATTGCACGTTAGTTTATTTCCTTATTTTGTCTTTGCTTAATCCATAAACCATCAATTACTTAGTATAACTTAAACCTTTTTTTTAATTTCTTACTTCTAATTTTGTATATTGGACTACTAATTTAATAATGAAAATAAGTAAATATCTAAGAAGTTAGTGAAATTGAGTATAATATTGGGGAGGGCTTCGTGTTCCAAATAAAACCCAGTAAAGGGAATGAAATTAATTTAAAAAAAATAATTTTTCATCCTTCCCATTGTGACCTACATCCATAGCACATAAACTGACTTTTACTAAAAGCACTGTCGGTAAAATAAGAGTCGTCCAAAGCAATATGGTGAAAGGCTTAAATTTGTTACACCATACCATTAGGCTTAGAGACTATTTCAACGTCACTGAAAATGAAAAAAAATAATGGCAGAAATGGACTAATGGACCTTAATAAACAAGACCAAAAAATACGGTAAGGAGATTAAGTGATGATTTTAAGATGCAAAGGACTGGTTCAAATACAGAAAAAATTCAATGGAGTGAAGAACACTGTTGTGAATTAGTCTTTTGGAACGGTGTATATTTATTAATAGATAATATTCTTTTATAACGGTGATGAATATATATGCCAACCCGGAGGCAATGTCCGATATCTTAAAGTTTGAAAATCTCTTTGACCTTAAGACAAGCTCGTATGCTTCATCAACAAATCTACCTTACCGACTAGCTGCTTACTCTGTCACCAGAGCCATCTATTCACAATAACGGAAATTAATGACTCTACATAGTATTATCACAAAAACCTTATCCAGCCAATTGAAGAGTATTGAAGACAACGAGCGGGCGGACAATCTAGCAATTAAAGAGGCGAAAGTACCACTTGCGGGATTCGAGGAGTAGCAGCTTGCCACACCAAATTACATATTGAAAGGAGCAGAGGCGGCTCTAGGGCTCCAGCTGTGGAAGGTCATTTGAAAAAAAAAGTGATTAGTCTTTATTTGATATTGAGAAAAATGCTGATACATTATTATCAACCAATTTAAAGAGAGGTAGGGTCATGAATCCGCAACTCAAATTACATAGGTATTATTTGTAAATTGCAAAGTCGCTACATAATATATGTAGGTACTTGAAGGCACATCATTTTAAAGAGGGCACTTTTCCATATAGTTGTGCACACCAATAGTACCTAAGTATCCAAAATTTAAAAACAAAATTAGATTAGAAATAATATTCAATGTTTATAAGAAAAATTTTCTTTTTATAATTTATTGTTTTATAATGTTTTTGTTTTTATGTGTCTTGTTCTCTTTCATATTTTCGTTTAGATTATTATTTTTAACTAATGCTAATAGAAATAATAGGCACCGGTACCTAATACCTATATAAAAAAATAAAACAAAAATTGTTTTAAATCAAGCTGTTTTCCATGTCTGTTGAAAATTGATCATAATAATATAATAAATAATCTTTGAAAAGATCTACTTCCCAATGTACTACCAAATTAAAATTGAAATGACGCAAATTACATCAATAACAATGTGAATAATTATTTCAAATCTCTCCCGAACTGTTCAATACAAAAACAACCATTGTTTCATGCGAGACATACGTGCAAAAAGCAAAACCGACCTATGTTTATATCACCATCTCTTTCAACAACACATTACATTCATAATGGTGTCTCCCTCACGGACATAACCCAAGCGTAGTTAGGATTTCTTTACTACCTATGCGGGAGAATATCAACTCCAGGCGAAGAACATAGTGCCATCTCATTTGTTGTATGGCGCGCATAGAGAGAGAAGATCGGGCATTGGCAAAATTGACCCAGGGAATACTGTGTGAATGGGAGCTTCCATTTTTTGCAATAGATGTCACTGCTCGTCTATGTCGCCGCTAGCCTGCCGTTATTTCGCGGTTCATTTCAAATAAACAATTCGATGCTTTGAGCAGTTTTATCCGTAAAAATGTATTATTATATCTTATAATTTTGGGGGGTCAAACACCCATTGTCCTAAGGGGAGAGCCGCCACTGGAAAGGAGTGTCAAGTCAAATCCCAGCACTGGAAGGTATGGGAGAGGGCACCCGGAATGAGGCAATCCAAAGTACTCATAAACGGACCAGAAAACTACTCGACATGGACAGAAACTAGCTGAGGGAACTGGTAGGATGACTAACGGGACACTGCCATCTCAGGAGACACATGAGAGTAGAAAACACCAATAGATGCAGAAAATGTGAAGAAGATGAAGAGACTCCAATTCATCTATGGTGCTGATGTCCCGCCCTATTGGGAACTGGGCTCAGATATCTGGAGAGACACACTGTAGAACCAGAAGACATAGCCACATATTAAATGATAACCCTGGTGAACTTTATAAAAGGGACTATTAAAGGATTGAGGTAAAATGGGAGATAGCAATGGCCTATAGCCTAAGTGTTCACGGGAACTATTCGTAAACCGTCTCCGCGTTAAAAAAAAAATATGTATACATAAAATATAAATATATATATATATATATATATAAATTTATTAAATTACCTTGAGGTTCTTTCACATTTAATTAATAATAAATTGTGAACTTGCGACACGTTCGTTCCAGAGCGTTATATACTCTGGTGAAAGAGCATCAATTTGGAAGGCAGGGATGGGTACCGCCGCCCCATGAACCATTTATTCGATAACCAACACCTCTGCCATAGGTCACCCAAAGTGTTTAGCTACGTTTGGTGACTTAGCAAGGGTACCCGGGTTCATGGAGTGAGGTTTATCCGGGTCTTGAATGTGTCTACCCACCAGCTGCTTGGCAGGTCGGATCGGGAGAAAACGGTTAAGCGAGTCTCTTTGACTTTTCCAGATGTACTCTCTCAGAACAGTGCCTTTCACCACAGTGGGAGGGATAGATTCATACGTCCGTCACTCCTGGACACACTGACTTCCAGATTCCTAATCACCCCTTGTACCCTTTTCCTTCTCAGAACTTTCTCTCTTTCCTTTCCTAAAAAGACCCTCCACACAGCATCCCCAAAAATGACATAGGCCATTGAGGGGAATTATTTTTTTCAGGTCCCCCTATACGGAGCAAATATTTCTAAAAAAAAAATGAGTGTGCTTTAGACCACACGACTGAAGTAAAACTTCACTAACTTATAAAAGAACGTGTGATATTGGGGTGACATTGACATTGACATTGTCAGTCCAGACAATATGTTTTGTTGCATTTCGCACAGTAGTAGACACTCATGCGTCTTTTTTTCGCTGGGCAGAAGTTGCACATGCTCCGTTTCCTTTTTTAATGACATTGATCACCGTTCGCATCGATTACCGTTCGCATGTAATTTTTCGTAACAATCACCACTTTTCGTAACGCATTCACCAGTTTACCCCCAAGTGTCGAGCGTGCGTAAAGAAGTTTAACTTCAAAAACCTATCCGAATCGAAAAGTTGTGCGAAGCTGTGTTTGGTGTCTCATCTTCCTCCTCTCTTCACACCCTTCAGCCTCACAACATACTCTTATTGGGAATATCAAAGTCTCAACGGGCACAGGCTAGCAGGGAGTAGTTTTGACACCTGTGCGGTATTCAGATAAAAAAATAACAATTTTGGAGTGTGTTTGGAAATACATGCCTACGTTGTACGCACCTACTAGTTCCTGAATAATGGCACAAAATGGCCAAAAGGCACAAAATGCCCACTACGTAATATAGCCACGTAACGTAGCCACGCCCTATTCTATATACCGCAGGGGCGGACAGATGTCATGGCTCAACATAGCATGACAAGAGGTATGACATTGCTTAATGCTTTACCAGCGGATATAGATGTGTTCAATATCACTATAACATGTATTAAAAAAATTATGTATATTTATTGTTAGTTGTAAGAAAATTGGACTAACCTGTCTGTCGTACAAAATAAAAAATAAAAAAAATTCTATATAAATTACCAGATCATAATTTGTTCCTTCCAGAATTTCTAGATCAAAGAATAAAAATCTAGAAGTAGCTTTACCATAATTACAATAGATTAATCTATTCGAATAAATACATAGTTTGGAAATATTGAATAAATATGTTTTCGACAAGTCAAGCTGCTCATATTTTTTGATGAAAAACATGATTTAAGTGGCCAAAATTTATTCGGAAAGGATATCTATAATTCTAGTCACGAAGAATTGAAATTTTCGTTTGCTGATATGAATAATAAAGCAGTAAATAAACGGTATTTGATTGTTTGGCTAAAGGGACAGCACTTATGATCAAAAGACCTATTTCCTCTTGAATTCAAATAATACTTGTGCCTTTTTAAAAATTAATATGTATAAAGAAATTTCAGAAAGAAATGAGTTAATTCAAAAAGAGAAGGATTATTAATATTATTTATTTTATTTTATTTATTTATTTATCTATAATAAAAATATATTTACATTTGTTTTGTGTATATGCCTGTCTCACTAGGGTATACCTGTATCGAGACAGGCGTACAGGTATATAAATGAATATTGTAGTTACAAGGATATTGAAGGTTAAATACATATCACTTTGAATAGAATTAAAACAGAAAGGTGATTGGAAGGGTGATAAATCTTTTGAAGAGAGTTATTTTATAAATGTTGGAGATGAAGTAGAGAAGTAAATTCTGCCTAATCTATTTAAAGGTAAATTTGAAAGGATTACATTATTTTCATTTATTTTATAAGGGTTAGGTTGTATGTGCATAGTAATTTTAGTCTATGTGTGATTTATTTTACAGATGTTTGTAATTTATTCAAGATTAATTTTTTTCATTTTTGTAAAATACATAATACTTATCCTATTACTATACTATTTTTTATTGAATTCTAGCGAGTTCCCGGCATGCGTTGCTATGCCACGAATAAAGAAATTGTTTCTCCCTGCGTGTCTTTTCCCATTCGTTCCCCTTCCGTCTCCCTTTCCCCTTCCATGTCCTCTTCCTCTCACGCGTTCCCCCTACACCTTCCCCGCCTTCCCTCTCCACTCTCCCGCAAACCACCCTGCCGCGATCCCCTCCCCTCTCCCGCGTTCAATATATTCAGTCCCGGTACATTCGGATTTTCAAACAGCTCGCGTGCCACCTATTGCAATTTATTTTTATTTTTTACATGTTACAAATATTCGTTATTGTATATTATAAGAACAATCAATCAAATTTGGTACCTATTTATAATAAAAATATTATTTTCAATTAGATTCAAAGTATTCGATTTTGATTAGCACCATAAGTGAGAACTTCGATTAATTCATTTAAAAAGTTTATTCGAATATTGAATTTCAATTGAACAATAGATGTTTTAAAAATGTTATTTTCAAATTGTGACATTTTTGTAATGATTAAAAAACTTTTCAGATGTATTGTCACGTAGTTTTAATAATCCAGAAACCTTCGCGAGGGTGGAAAAAGGGTATTTTGAAAGTTTGAAACATTTTCTATGCTTAGTATAGCAACGCATGGTGGACATACATGCAATTTTTTAAAGATTTTTTATTATAAATAGATAGATAGTATTGGGCCTTAGAAGTAGAACATCTTCTCAAAACGAAATTTTCCAATATCTTTCAGTTCTTTTTCATTTAGAACCTTTAAGATCAATCTCTTGGAATCATTCCAAGAAGTTGCAATTATTTTTCAAGTTCTAATCCAATAATTTTTCGTTAGATTTATTTTTATGTAATATAATATAAGTTGTATCTTCTCAGTATTTTTCCAAAAGATGTGAACATTCTACACAGTGTTCGGAAATTCGTAGTACAAGCGGAAAAATTTCAAATGACTGAATATAAACTAAAATTAACCCAACGCCTACCATTAGCAGCGATCGGTGTACGAACGATCTGTGCCAGAACTGCCATTTACACCATACGGTGTAAATCGCCAGTATGAATTTGTATTGAAACACCGAAATAGCTGGCGTACGGTAGAGAAATATGGTTTTTTTTTGGGCAGCTATTTTAAAATAAATTATCCAAAAAATAAGTTTGTTTGGTTCTGTAAAAAAAAAATAGCAAACTGACCAACATTTTTAACTGCTGGGCGGCGTTTGGTTTTGCATTTGAGTATTGATGACCATTTTATTAATCCGATAGGAACTGGTTCCAAAAATAGCCAGTTCCTCGGATCCAGTGGGATCAAGTATTGATAGTATATAGTGGGATATAGTCACCGGGACAAAGTAACTGCGACAGGCAAAGACTTCATATTTAAATATATTATATAGACGATAACAACTGCCAGATACAATAATAATCATAGTATCGTAAATCTCTCCATATCCGGAGAGATTCACGAAATTACAAGACCAATAGTACTTACGCCTGCTAGGCGATGTTTCTCACGCTAGCTGTTAATGTAAGTGGCGACATCGTTTGTAATTATTTTAATTCGGTTCTATTACAAAAGTAGATTTGTATACAAACTCCACGTACGAAAACAGTTTTGCGTAAGGCGCGGCGTCAGAGTTGTAATCTTAGTCAGATCCTTAAATGTCAACCGTACAGTCGCTATGCTATTAATACTGTTTGATTGATCTTATAGTGAGGGATAATTAGTATTTCATTCATCACATTCTCTCTATGTACAATGCCCATGACCTACGTACAATGCTCGTACGTGAATATAATGCCCTCCACGTACAAAGTCGTATCTTTCCCAAGCATAAACTTTCTAATAAAGTGTGTTTTTCGGAAGTGACCAGCAGGTAAGTATGTTATTGTATCTATGTGTAAATAATAAAATTAAATAGAACCTAGGAATTTATAATGAATTGTAAAGCGCCCTTGAGGTGATTTTTCACAAAAAACGGCGCTCTACAAATTGTCCAATTATTATTACTATTATTCCGAGTAGGCATATTGCTTTCGGTCTTTTTTATTCTTAAAAGAAATAACTCAAACTCCATACTAGATATTAAAAAAAAAAATCACTACATACATTTCAGTATCTTATAATGACGATTAAATAAAGGAGCAATCAACTTTGGAGCCTAAATTCAATTCTTAAGATAGTTTACGCGTCTCCTGTAAATTTTTTGTTCTGTAGACCTTGTATTGTTTCGTCATTAATTTTTATTTTGTTTAGATGTCCAAATGCCTTTTACGTCTTTTTTTTAAATTATAATAAAAAATAAGGATAACCTAACATATAAAAGTCAAATTGTCACGAGCAAAGAATATCATAGTGAGCTAAAAACCGCGAAAAATTCGAGTCATCCTACTAAATATCAAAATGTTTCATGATTAATTTATATTGAGACAAACTGGGAACTATTGAATTAAGAATGAGTCTCATTCGGAACCCGAGAGCTCCAGTTTCCGTGGTGTTTTTTGTAAATTTTATTTATGGGAAGGACCTACCCCTAACACCACCATTCACGAGAAAATTTCGCTTTAAATTCCCCGTTTCACCGGCCCGACAAATTAATAATTTACGTACTGCGAACCGCAGCCGAAAGAGAAAAGTGGGAACCGCCTAAATAATTCAGAGGTCAGTGTATTTAAGGTGAAATTTGTAAGTTGTTTTGTTCAATGCTGGCTGTGTAGAAAAGCTTTTTGCTACACTTTGCAATTAAACTTAAGTCGTCAATATTTAGGGTGGATTAAAGTGATGAGTTGAAATGATGTTTTGGAAGTTGATAAGTTCGTGACTAAGATTATATGCAAATTAAAGTTTTGAAATTATAAAATTCATTTTAGGTACGCTATTAAACTTAAGGATATTGTTTCATAACGCTGATGGGTTTCATTCATGTTTTGTATTCCAATCGGCATATAGGATCGGAGGAATCCAGGTTTTGGAATTCCGCACATTAAGGGTACCTACCTACACGGTAGACAGGATTCAAGTACCGCATTGTCGCCAGTCTGTTAACAACCATCGTAACGTGACATTTGGCTCTACGTTGAAATGTTATTCATCAATCGGAAGTGTATAATATGAAGCATAAATTATGGATGCATCAATGACTGTCACTGAATGGAGAACAAGCCAGAAGTCACAGCAGCAGTGAGTACCACTTAATGTGTATTACCGTATCTCGTTTGGTGGTCGGGCATAGCTCATATCGAAATCCATAAGCGTTTTAAATAGCAAAGAGTGGCCACAAGGTTATTCTGACCCCCGTGCATTGTCACGAAACAGATATTTTCAATCAAAATTAACACAAATACTATTTTTAATTGGTAAACTAATGTTTAAGACAAGATTTTTATGCATAGCACAAAGGGTAACAATTATTATAAGCAAAAATTATTAGCCTAAAACACTCATCAATATTGAAAAAATCTTAATCTTAAAATCTAGTGGGAAAGTTAGCACTTATAACGCCTTTCTCACAAAAAATAAAGTTGGTTGTTTTCAGGTGAAAAATGAAATAAGCAGTAATTGTTGAATGAAACACTAGTATGTATTGAATTATTTGGCGGGTGGGAGATACGCCGACGTAGCTCAGTTGGTAGAGCAGTTGACCGGATATCAGAAGGACGCAGGTTCAAGTCCCGTCGGCGGCATTTATCTTTTCTCAGAAGATTTTTTTCAATGTTCATGAGTGTTTCAGGCTAATAATAATTGCTTATAATAATTGTAACACAAATACTTTTCGAAAAAATAATCATTTTTCCATCTACAAATAGTGAAAAAATAAAAAAGATATTCTGCTATCGATTTTTTAAGAATTTAGTAGGTAGGAAAGGTAGATATCATGACTACAATTAGATTTGTTGAAATAATTAAAGTTAAAAAATTTATAATAATGTTGTCAATTTGGGAGACGGTTACGGGTACCGCCGCACCGGGAACCATTTATTGGATAACCAACACCTCTGCTATAGGTCACCCCAAGTGGTTCGCTACGTTTGGTGACTTAGCAGGTGTGCCCGAATACAAAGGGTGAGGTTTATTCGGGTCTTGGTGACGGACGCACCTTCCCACCTGCTGCATAGCAGACTGAATGGGGAAAGAATAGTTGAAGGAGTCCCTTTGACTTCTCCAGCCGTACTGTCTAGGTACGCCGCCTTGCACCGCAGTGAGAGAGCTGGATACATACTTCCGCAATTCCTGGATACACTGACCCCCAGATTCCTACCCACCCTTCATACCCTTTTCCTTCCCAGAACTTCCTCTCCTTCCTTTCCTAAAAAGGCCCTCCACACAGCATTCCTAAAGATGATATAGGCCCTGAAGGGAATTATTTCCCACAAGCTCCTATGAGGAGCTAATGTGAAAAAATGTTTTAAGGAAATGGGTCATGTCGTCTCGAGTGTCATCAAAATAATTATCTGAGGAAGTGAGACATATTATGTGAATTTACTACAGGTAGTAAAGTTAGTTATTCAAATCAAATTAATTGTTCTTTTTCAAAATAAAATGATGTATGTATCGGCGTCTTGGTGATTTATTTTACAATTTTTAACTTAATATCTTTCATAACAACGCTACAAATTTAAAAATAATGATTTATACTTGGTGTCGATTCAAAATATTGCTCAATAAAATTTAAAAATCAATTTAATAAAATCCAGATACAATAACACGGAAACCGACGAACATTTTATTTCATTCAAAGTTTTCCTGTTATAAAGTCACAAGGACGGAACAAATTTCTAGGAAAGTAATAAAATCAACTCTAAAGTTATGAACGTGCTTCGAAAAACCACATACATATTAATGCAGGATTTAAATGTCTGTGATTTTAAAACACCCTACTATTGCCGGCCTTTTGTTATATAAACCTTAACCACTGACCACGATGAATTAATGTGGTATTTTATCCAAGAAAAACCTTTTAAGTAAAATATTTAATTTCACTCAATAGAACCATCTTTTCGGTGTAAATAAATTGAAAATAAACCAAATTATAGGTACTTCCAAGTCTCGTCTGTTTTTTTTTATTTGGAATCAGGTTTATATTATACTAGCATTACATTGCAACGCATGTCGGGAACCAATGCGTTGCAATGCCATATTCAAATAAATACATTTTTCTCCCGGAATCACCTTCCCGTTCTTATATTCTTATGTTTCTAATACATAAATTTTTTTACTCGTCATATCTTTCGAATTGGTATGTCCGAATTGAATATTTTAAAAAATAAAATAAAGGTATTGAAACATTCTTGAACATGAAGTAAATTATTTTGATAAGGACTACAACCAAGATACGAATAAAGAGCCTTTTCAAGCGACGACATTTTAATTAAATTTTCAAAATAAAAGAACACTTATTGTGGCATAACTATAATAGTTAGACATATGTTGTTACGACACTTTTTGTAAATAATGATGTGTTCCGCAAAGTCGTAGTACATTATTTTATTCTATCATCAATATTTTTCGCAGCGCGCGCGATGTAAAGAATATTTTAGGTAATTTTTTTACACCCTGGGTTACATTATTGGGATTTTAGCAAGGATCCCTATTTTTTTTGAAAATATAATATAGCCTATGTCACCTGGGAATAGTGTAGCTTCCCATCAGTGAAAGAATTTTTCAAATCGGTTCAGTAGTTCCGGAGCCTATTCAATGCAAACAAATAAACAAACAATCTTTCCTCTTTATATGTGTAGTGTATAGTAGATATTTGGATATTTTTTTGTTCAATATACCATTTAATAAGGAACTCCAGTGAAAAATATTATGGATTTAGTAAAATATGTTCATATAGAGATAGACTATAGACCAATAAACGCTGATTCTGAATATATAAGTATTATTAAATAATATTAAACGTAGAGTTTTTATTAAATAATATTAAACGTAGAATTATTAAAAAGTCCATTTTAAATCGTGTCGTTAAAACTGTCAAGTTGGTGGTATTGAATTTTTAGTGCTGTCGTCACTGTTCTCCATAATTTCCCGGTCACCTGGTGATATTACCAACAACTGCGAAAATGAACTAATTCAATTTTATATTGTGAAAAAAATTATAATATTTTTTTTTTTTTTTTTTACTCTCAAAATAAAATAAATTTAATTAAATGAAGACAATATAGTGAAACTCAATCAAAAATCTGGAGACAGAAAAATTAGAAAAATATATTGGTTCCATTGGGACTCGAACCCAATTTAGTTAATATATTGGAGCTTCGTCAGCGTTTATTACTGAAATATTTGGATCTTAATGTAAAAACTACGACCAGTTTGGCCCGCCAAAGCTCTTTAAGCATAATTTTTTAGATTAGAAAAAAAATATCTCTTATTTATGTCGTGCTCAAAATAAATTTTAAAATCTCAATTACCTTTTTTCCTAAAAATTATATTTTAGGAAAATATAGTCACGAAATAAAAAAAAATAGACAGAAGTATTCAAACAAAAAAAAAGAACGGTTTCGAAATTTATGATTCATATAATAATGTATGTACATAGGTAAACATATTCATCCTCTATTTTTATGTATTGTATGTTTTCATAGAGAAAAGAATCGAACACTAAAAATATTTGGAAAAGTCCGAAAATGATGTAATGTGCATTCGGCATACTTAGTTAATATCCGGGAAAATGTTATTATTTTTTTTTTTTAATTCAAAATCATGCTACAAAAAAAAATCACAATCGCAGGTTTTTTTCCGCAAAAATACAATATGTTGTTTTGAATACAAACTAAATCGTAGATCATAATATAATAATATTTTGTAGTCTTATCACACGACGTATAAGGGTTAAAAAGGCTTTTAAAAATCAGCACTTTATTAAAAAATCCTTTTTCAGCAAAAAACAAAAAAGTTCGCACTAATTGCAATGTGTAACGAAGTTTGCTTTACTTTTCCGGGATGCTTTTCTTAACAAAGCCGTAACATGGGGCTAAGTGGGGGGTTTATTCATACATCATATATGTCCGCACCCACTCTCTGACCCTTGATTAATGACTTGTCAACAAAGGGGGTAACTTTGAAGGGCCCATGTATAACAGAACCCATCATTGAGTTTTGGTGACACAACAATTCATTCGGCCATTTTACATTAGGAACTTTGGCTTTCAGAATTCTTGGAAGAGCAAAGTAAACTGGTATAACCGGGGAACACTGCAATATGGACATATAGAATAGCCTTACCTATTAGAAGAAAAACCTACCTTACAACACACTGGGTAACTATTAGCCATTGATGGAAAAGACTTGACGAATAGCAACTACGAATAAGGACTACGAATAAAGACTAAAAACGAATTTATTTCTTCACACCGATCACATTAAAGGGCTCTGAAATAAATTGAAAACCAGTACCAATTATGCCCAAAAACTCGAAAACCTACACATTACTTATCCTAAAAGGAGGTTTGCAGGAGAACAACTTCGGACTGCTAACATTATAAAAGAAACTCCCTCCATTACATATTCATATTTTCTGCTCTGTACCCAAGAATATCCTTTAGTGTCACTGCTCTTCGAAATTGGTTCGAAACCTTTTAACCTACATGCAAACCAATTGATTTTTTTTGACTTGGAATCAGAGCTTTGAAGACATTCTTTATAAATGAAGGAGAGTATAAGGTTTTTTTTTTTATTTATTTTATTATACAGATTTTTTTAATACTAACTCTAATAGGTAACTCTTTACTCGCGATCCGAAGGTCGCGGGATCCGATCCCGGCGAGAGCAAACAAATTGTATTTAATTAATTTGTACTAGATCACAATAAATTCATTTCAAATTATAATATATGGTATATTTGCGGCACGTTCCAGAGTGGAAGATATTCTCAGTATCGCCATGGTGTAAGATAACCATACAGAATTGATATGTTGCTTGAAAAGACGTGATTTGTGATCAGATCTGAACGGCCACGTACTTCCCTCCTCTTCCCCATATCCTTACTTTCCCCACTATCTTCAGCCTCACAACATACCCCAATCGGGGTGCCATAGTCCCACTGGCTCCTGACGGGAGTATCTGGGACTCTTGTGCGGTATTCGCATAAAAAAGGTAGAGTAGTTTACCCTCAGTTCTTCTCGTTAGGTGGACCGTAGGTAGATAGTTGTGTTGGTTTTCATAATTTCTTCAGCTACGTGTTTGTTGACTACGTTTGTTAGTTCCTGATCTTCGTGTTTGTTGACTGTGTGTTGTGTTGATGTAATGACATAACTTATATGATTTCCTCATCTTAATATTTCCTTTAACATATTTTGATTTACGTTACAGTGCGGATGCAGATGTTGCGGCGACCTCCCTGATGGACGATTCTTCAATTTTAAATTTTATACAGTATTTCAAAAATGTTTTATTTTTCTTTTTTACATTAGGTACAATTTTTTTTCATTTCATTTTTCTGTTCGTGAAATAGTTGTATGTACCTATCTAATGTAATATGGCAGACCGGGTTTTTACCATCCTACTAGTCCAGTTGGACTAAAAACATAAATATATATTTTTTTAAATATGGTGTCAACCGTATTTTGCTTATTATAACACTTGTTCGTCGTTACACAAATGTGCATCGTTCACTAAACAAACAATCCAGTAAACGACCAGCAGTATAACTTTATTATAAAAAAAAATAACACGTAACTTTACTTAGATATAAAAACAATCTTTTGAAAACAATTGATATTTTTGGTTGAAAAGAGTCGAGAAGTCTAGAATTTGTTTTAAAAATTACATATTTCCGGTGGTGCCTGGTTATTTCCTCGTTATGTTTAAAATAAATGGTCATTAATAAAAAAAAAATTAGTGCATGTATAAATGCTAAGTTTGCAATAATCAAATTTTGAACGCAAATATTGTCGACCAATTTAAAAAATATTTGGATGCATGTGTCGATAAACGAAAAAATTAATAAATACTCGAATAAACACATGAATATATAATTATAACTGATATTTCATTTGCGAGATAGTGGATTTTAGGTATTTCTTTTATTAAATATTGATACATTGGAATATTAGTTACTTTCAGTTTTATCATTACATTGAGCGCACTACACAGATGAAGTACCTCGGCCTCACAATTGATCCATATCTCAAATGGAATATTCACACTCAAATAATTGCAAACAAAATAAGAAAAACCATGCACTTTTTCAGAACAATACGAAACTTTCTCGACTTACAACACTTGAAAATGATTTATTTTGCAGTCTGTCAATCCATTAATGAGTATGGTATTATAGCATGGGGAGGCGGTACTGCATCAGCACTAGACCCAATCATAAAGGCACAGAAAACTATTATAAAAATAATTCTTAGACTACCTCTACTTACAGACTCGAACTTAATCTTCAAGATTATGAATGTGTTTGACGTTCGGCAGATATATGCAAAAACAATCCTCACTCATCTATACACAAATACACATAAATACTATGAAAAAAGATTAAATACTCGCTGTACTCGAAACAATTACAAAGACCTACTACAAATTCCCATAACTCATACTACTTTTGGTCAACGAAGTTTCATATACCTTGCAACAAGACTTTACAACATTCTTCCAATTAGTATAAAAAAATGTGATACACAAAAAAATTTCAAAAAAAAACATTAAAATTTGGATAAAAAATAATGATAGAGCCTTTACCGGTGCACTTATCCAAATTCGAAAATAGTAATGAACCAATCCTGCTATTATTGTACCAATGTTATTTTTATTAATGCAACTTATCTATTGTGTGATTATAATCTAATATAAGTGTAGGTATGTTTCACAGTATTATAAATTGATGTAAAATTACTGCCTCAACACAGGCAAAGCCTAGTGAGGCAGGTTACGAGATACCTAAATTTATAATTATAAATCTCTATTATTTAAGTACCTACTGTTTATATGCAAATTTTTATTTTCTTTTATTTACTTTTGTACTTATGCAACACTTAAACTATTATAAGATGTACTTCTTTTTTTTATGTAGTTATAAATCTTTAAATTTTTGTTCAATAAAGATTATCATTATTATTATTATCATTATTCTGTTGTTTATGCTATGCTTTGGTCACATGGTGTCGGTTACGACGTGTGTCAATCAGAGACAGACAATTCATTCTAATAACCGGAGCTCGACAAACAAAATCTAGCTAGCAAGTTAAAGGACGTGTCCAAGTAAACCATATTTGTATTGTGCTTAATAACAATAAACAGACACTGTGAAGTCTTTTAATTAAAAAACATAGTACTGAGATAAGGCCCAGTGCTAATAATAAAGATAATTATCTCTCTAAAAAATTACAGAGAGTGAGACATTACAAATAGTTATTATAAAAAAAAAGTAGGAATAATGTTAAAAAACGAGAGTGACCACACGACTGAAGTAAAACCTCACTAAGTTATAAAAGAACATATGCCATTGGGGTGATCTATGAAATTGGGGTGACCTATGACATTGTCATTGGTCTTGCAACGCATGCTGGGTACCCGCTGTATATAATGTTATATAGTGCAGGCGTTTGCATTATAATGTAGTTTCCCGGGACTTGGGATGGAACCATTATGGTTTAGTTGACCCGACGTCACAGTGGCCTTGCAACATCTGACGGGTACCCACTGTATATAATTTATTTATTTATTTACGGACAAATAGTCCACTAACAATATAACAATAACACGAATAAAATAAAGGCCCGACGGTTCGCCTCACCCGATCACCGTTCGCATCGATCACAGTTCGAATCGATCACCGTTTTCGTAACAATCACCGCTTTTCGTAACGCATTCACCAGTTTATCCTCAAGTGCCGAGCGTGCGTAAGTAGTTTTACTTCAAAAAGTTGTCTTGCAAAGCTGCCATGTGTCCAAGCTCATATTGTCTGCAGGTTCTTTCATAAAGGATTATGAACCGATGGCTCATCTAGTGTTAATTATATCAATGAAAAAGGGGTTATTTGATTTGTCCTAATGTAATGATAACCTCTCGGGACTATTATGCGGAGTGTGTTATAATTTGAAAGTGAATAATTAAATAGTCAGTTCACCGGTGGTTTGATTGCGGAGCGTGTGCAAACTTCAACGGGTAGTGGGTATGAACCCAAGAGATATTAGTTTAGTCCCAAAAGGTTGGGAAACGCAAACTTACTTTACTCATGCAT
This sequence comes from Limnephilus lunatus, assembly GCA_917563855.2. Classification (NCBI taxonomy): domain Eukaryota; kingdom Metazoa; phylum Arthropoda; class Insecta; order Trichoptera; family Limnephilidae; genus Limnephilus; species Limnephilus lunatus. Next base: position 12,662,539 of record OU830601.1, on the reverse strand, counting down.
ATTATTTTTTAAACACTGTTAAAAGCGCAGTCAATTAAAACTTGTTGACAACATTTAAAATGAATGTACATGCTCTTACAACACATATTTATGACGACAATATACCCTAAAATATATTCCGAATCTTAACGACGTAAGTAAAAAAGCTATGTATACAAATAGCGACTCGCGACCCGTGTATTTCACGGACCTACTGTTGAATTTGCCCTATCAAAGAAAAGAAGAAGAAGACAACATGCGTCCACTGCACGGCGTATTGAACAAATGTACGGTACCTTTCCACCGCGTTCATTTTTATTCATTCTGAAGAACGTGTTACAAATATTCAAAATGTGTCTCCATGTCGCACTCCCCAAGTTATTAATTCATCGTCCAGAAAAATAAAATCTGGTGCTTACCCCTAACTTTATATTTGAAAGACGGGTTATAAAGTTTTAAAATCGTTGTTCGTAAAATATATTAATGGTAAGGTATTGTTTTTATTAATCTTAAATACAAAGAACTTATATCCCCAGGACAAGATGTGAATAAAAAAGTTAATATAGTTACGAATTCGCCAGAAATGATTAAAATATGAGTATTGAGCAAATAATAATGATTAGGGTTGTGTACCGCCTTAAGTGAAAAAACAGAAAATCTTTTTGTTCGCGTTCAATTTTGGAGGCGAATACGGGTACTGCTGCCCCGGGAACAGCCAATATTATTATTGTTATTATTATTATTGGATAGCCAACACCCCTGCCATAGGTCATCCCAAGTAGTTCGCTACAAAGGGTGCCCGGGTTCATGGGGTGAGGTTTGTCCAAGTATTGGCGGCCAATGCGTTTGTCCACCTACTCGTGGAGGGCTGGATAGGGAGAGATTTCTTCTTTCGTATGGTGGGGGGTCAGAGGGGGACATCTAAGCGTTGCCCTGTGGACCTCATCAATCTCGCCCGGGAATGAATGGAGCGGGCATTCCTTGACCACATGTTCAGTGGTCTGCACCGCACCGCATTCACACATTGCCGACTCTTTAAGGCCCCGTCTATGCAACATATGAGCACAACGGCTATGGGAGCAACTCATCCTATTGATGGCGGTCCAGAGTTTGCGAGGCAATGGGAACCCAGGCTGTCTCTCAGTGGGGTCTTGAACGAGATGGGCGAGATTTCTAGGGAGAGATTGGATAAAGTAGACTAACCTAGACCTCTCCATCCGGACTATCATCACCTCACATTGCAGTGGGAGGGATGGATTTATATGTCTGTCCCTCTTAGACACATTGATTCTCATATTCCTCGCACACCTTTTACATTCCCAGAACGTCATCTCTTTTTCCCTAATAAGATCCCCTCACAGTGTCCACAAAGATGATGTAGGCCCTGAGCGATTTTTTTCCTCAGGGTGTCTTGTGTGGAATTAATGTAAAAAAAAGTTTAGTATCAAACTATTATTAGTATCAAAAACTTTAGGTTGGTGGATATTCCACATCCGAATTAATTTTAGGTCAATAAATTGATTGAAATGAGTTGATTGATTGAACTGCCAATAAAATGCAAAATAATTACATCGGAGTCTACTTCGTAACTTTAAGAGTTTTGCACTAAAATAAAATCTAACGTAGCGCAAATATAAGCATAAAACTCTCATAGATCATCCTCGCAGAGCGGAGGCGAACTTCGTAGCTCCACGTAGCGACGTAGCAACGTAGCGACGCGACGTAGCGACAACGGGATTTTGCAACCGCGACGTCAACACAATATTACCTCAAACAAATTGACATGCACTGTTGGCTTTGTTAGAATTCCCATTGAAATATTACCACACTAATTCTATGGTTTTATGCTCCAGTTCCCAAAAACAGAACACTCACTGAAAGAATTTTACTTTATCGAAGAACAGTGGCGGTTCGTGGCTGTGCCCCATGCCTCCTATTTTTTTTTAAATTCATTTTAATTTTTTTTATTCACAAAAAGATATATAAATTATAAACATTTTATACGATAACTAATAACATAATATACATATATATATTCGGTTTACCCCCATAAATAAGCATGGATTGTGTGTATGGGGGGGTATTAACTTCAATTTCAATAATATCAATTTATATATTTATTTTATTTTTATTTTTATTTTATTTTATTTTATTTTATTTGGGAGACCAACAGTTTACATTCATAACAGCATAATAGTATTGAGTCACAATAATTGAACCATTTACAGGTTTCCACATGGGTATTGTATACAAGTGTAGTGGTTCCAGAGAAATATTCGCTAAAGAAAAAAAAAATTACATTTCAAGAGACAAGTTAATTAGGAGGGAATAGGGAGGGGGTAGGATGAGGGGGGGGGGGAATGAGGGGAATATTGTAGATTACTTATTAACCCCTCAGACTTAGAGCGTATCTTCTCACACAATACCCTTATTGGGAATGCCATAGTCCCACTGGCTCCAGACGAGAGCAGTTGGGACTCTTGTGCGGTATTAATTTTAAAAAAATGCCAAAAGGTCACCCCGAGGTCATAGGTCACCCCAAGGTCATAGGTCACCCCACGGTCGTAGGTCACCCCACGGTCATAGATCACCCCAGGGTCATAGGTCACCCCGTGATCATATATCACCCCAATGTCTTAGGTCACCCCAATGACATATGTTTTTTTATAAGTTACTGAAGTTTTACTTCAATCGTGTAGTCTAAAGCACGCTCGTTGTTTTTTAATGATTTTTGTGTCTCAAATTTGAAACGTGCCGCTATTTATTGTAAATTTAGTATTAATGACCACAAGGAAGTGATATCTCATTTCGTATTATTAAGGAAAGTTAGATTACTGAAATCTCATTGATCTTGAATTTTTACAATTCAATTAAATTCACCCTCCTAACGGTTATCGGACTATTTACACGCCAGAGACACCACTTTTCTTACAGTAACACAACTTCTTACACCAACAGGAGTCCCTCCTCCTAGGAGAAGGAAAATACTTTCCTTCAGGGCCTACGTCACCTGTGAAGATGCTGTGTGGGGGGTCTTTTGTGAACATGGGTCTTGAAGAGACCCATTTCGTATGAAGGAGGAAACACATATTCCGACAAGTCTTTCCTCAGCCGAGCTGTTGATCTCAAGAACATCGTAGAAGCGACCCATTCTCATGTGAACACAAAAACACGTATACACCGTTCTATATTGGGTGCATATTTGGCGTGTTTCCCGGCTATGCACCGGTGCCGAGGGGATCAATGATGCTAGTTCCTCGGATCATCTTCCATTGAAATACCGGTAGAATAAGGTCAGCATTCCCACCCGACGCCTGTGTTCTAAATATTACAATCCGTTCGTTACAGTTACCCCAGTCCGTTACACTTCACATTCATTTATCAAAAATCTACATGTTATGCAAAAGTACATCAAAAACATTTTTTTTATTTCATGACTATATGGTATTCATTTTAAGAGAAAGTAAAAATTTGCGTAGGTAAACGAATAAATACAAAATGAATCACAATAACTAAATTATTCTCCCATTGTAAAAATGAAAAAGCACTCGGATCTCACTCCTTCCGAATGCGGTGCTTTATTTGGTGTGGATTTCCTTCCTAAAAATATAATGAAAAAGTTACTGAAATTTTCCCTTTTATTAAAATTGCGCGAGAACGTCATGAATGGTAGTTATTTCGCTCAACAATAAAAATAAAACACAAATAATAAATGTGTTTGTATAATAAATGTTACATTCACGTTCCATACAAAAGATCGCACCATTTGTATATATATATACGTTATAATATCTGCGGTACGAAATACCACATTAACTCTTCCGACCACCTTAGGGTAGGAACCACCCCTCTGGGATGTCCTGTACTTAAATCAGGGCGGAAGGCATAATATATTATGTTAACCAGGTAAACTAAAAGGCTGTTAAATTACTCTTATCGAAATACTCGATCTCTCCCCATTGTTAGAAAAATTTATAGCTTTTTTCCGGTAAGTGTATATTTCAAGCAGTGTGGGCCAAGAAACTAATGGAAGAAAGCTGATCACAAAATGGCTTCTGCTTGATAAATTTGAATTTTGATAATTTTTACATAATATCTGAAAGAGTGAGGTTAGGTGACACGGAAGTCTGGAAACTGGAGGAAAAGGAGAGGGTGAGGGATGCCAGGTGATCGAGAATAGTAAAAACAATAACATTTAGATATGCTTAACCAACGACTGATGTAGATTTTATATCGATATTCTGAGCACGGTTGCGTTGTCGATTGCCAAACCAATATTGAGACGAAGTAAATAAAAAAAAAGTTTTATATCTTTTCCTGAAAAGGCGCCGTTCTCTTCCCTTCTGGTGTTTTTGTTTGGAAAATAATTTCTCTTGGGGCCTTAATCTTTGAGTATGCTACATCGAAGTTATTTTTGTAGAGAAGAAGGATTGAACATATAGGAGAGAGGAAACACAGATGCCGTCAAATTGGTCCACAGCCGAGCCGCAGAAATGACCCTCTTTGGTCCGACAAATAAATTTCAACCGTGTATAACTTGAGGCACGCGTGTGGCATGTTTCCCGAGTATGAACACGTGCTGAAGAGATCAGTGACACTAGTTTCTCAGAGCATCTTCCATTAAAATTCCGACAGATCAAGGACTGCATTCCCACCTGACGCTTGTGCTCTAAAGTATGCAATTCGTTTGTTAAGATATTCGGAGGTATTTTGGAGCTACAGGCCAGAGGGGGCTACTAAATTCAACATGCTTGCAATTTGTACAACTGTGTCTGTGATTCCAGTCAATACAAAAAATATGGAGAATATCGGAATCAGGGGAGTCTCTTCTTTGTATTCTTCTCTTTGTAGTTGTCGAACAATTCAAATATATTAAATTTCATGCATAGCGTTTATTATCAGGCAAATTATTCTTTCCATCTGTATTTCATAGCTTCATGATATAAAGCAAGCCAAGCTGTTTTTGTTTCTAAGACCGTAACGTAATTATAGTGAACATTTAAAAAAATAAATCTTTTTCTGACTTAATTACTACACTTAGTTGATTTCAAATAGTTATTTTTCTTTTCATTTATTTTCTTTTTAGATATTATTACTGTTCTTTTCATTACATTGATACTAAATTGTTACTATTGTTACATGAATAATAAATAAATAATATTTTGATGAACTTCAACTGCTACTAACCAAACATAAAATAACACTTTATCTAAAATACTTTACTACTTAACAAATAAAATACAGTTACTGATTATGTTACAATCTACCACCGTGTTTTATATCAGGAACATTTTATATCATCTACACAGAAGTAAATAAATACAAATTTTTTTTTTTAATGTTCTTTATTCAGTAAAGTTTATATATTACAGAAAATGGGTAATTTTTTGGCCATCACACTAGGCACATGCCCGTGTTGTAGTGGCCAATAATTTACAATAATTTAGAATTGTATCACCGAAGTGACTTCCATTAAATTTCGTTTTCAGTTATCAGTAAAAGTAGAGTAAACTCCTGTAAAAATACACCAAAAAACCTTTTAGCTAAGTGGGCTTAAAGAATATTGTAAAACTATTTTGATTTTCCGGACGCTATATATATTTGGTCTTTTGAAAAGCAAATCCGTAGTAGCCAGACCATAGTCTACGTTATTTCTACTAAGCTTTGAGAAACTATTACCAGGAACCCAACTAGCGTCCTTTCAGCATAGTCTAAGAGCAAATATTATAACGAACTCCAACCAAATTCTAAACGGAACCAACCTAAGTACAAAGTAAAGTACATAGAATATTAGTAGTTCTCATCCTAACCGCAATACCTACTGCATCGCTAATTCCAGAAGGCTAGGGTTTAACGTGTCGGGGGAGAGGGACAGCGGATTAGGAAAAGCTTTTATCATATCAAGTGGGAGTGAGACAGACTACATGGGAGGCTAGATTTATACGACAATGCTTTGTTCCTCGTTACTTAGACCATTACGGCTGTTTCAGAATGCTTAGGTGACCAGGCGTTGAATTACAGATGAGATCCGACTCTTAGTGTCCATTTTCGTTCCGAGTAAAAAAAAATTAAATACGTTGACTTACAATAGGACTACAGTAAATAGGTTGAAGCCGACGCCGACGGCTAGAAAGTAAATATAAAGAAGAAAAAAAAGGTAAAAGTCGTTTGTCTGGCATTTGAATTGGTAGGTTCATGTAAATGTATGGATGAAGTGTTTTTACGGATTTTTTATGTTTGCTGCAGAATACCTGTATATTTCTCATTCACATCTTATTTAAGAATTGAATTTGCAATAAAGGGCATCTCCGCACATTTTTTACTATATTGACAATCTACTTTAGCCACACAAAACCTCTTATGTGCACACAACTGCAGCGAATGAAGCCCACCAAATTCTGTAAATACATATTACGGTGCTTCAGATTTTATATCCGGGTTAAATCTTTCCCAAATGAAAGACTAAACCCTTTCACACACTTTTCCACAAATGATTATCTAGTAAATCCACGCAATGTAAGTGCACTATATAAGTATAATAAATACAAAACAATACAAGAACAATGCGTCAATCCACAAGAAACATAATGGAAAAATAATTCACCGACTACAGATATTTTCATATCAGAGGGTTCGGCTCTGATGAAATCCTAACTGGACCGATAAATCCTACATTTGCATTTTTATTCATTAATTCTTTGACAAATCTAATACTGTTATTATTTTTAATTGATAAACTAATAATATTTGACGAGTTAAAGTATTTCGCCAAAAAATGTAGATATAATTTGCCTCGACGCCACCTAGTGGGAGATTTAGCACTTACGATTCCTTTCTCATATAAAAATAAAGTTGGTTCTTAAAAAATAGGTTGAAAAAAGTAATAAGCAGTAATTTCTAAATTAAACACTAGTATATATTGAATTTGGAGATAAGCTGATGTAGCTCAGTAATATTCATATTAATCACGTAGCTTGGAAATCAGAAGGACGCGGGTTCATGTCCCGTCGGCGGCAAGTATCTTTTCTCGAAAGATTTTTTCAATGTAGTTGAGTGTAGTTTCAGGCTAATAAATTATTACTTATAACAATTGTTACATATATATGTATTTTGACGTCAATGAGTCACATGAAAAGTGTACTAAATAAGTCATTAGTTTCTAAAAAATCATTTGACCAGCAAAATTTTTCAGTAGTCTGAGTTTTTACATTTTGTGGTATCCCTAAAACTGCCAATTTATAATTGCTTCCGATTCTGTTTATCTGCTGTTGCTGCATGTTAGCATGCACATGTTTGGTGCGTTTTGTTGAGTGTTTATGTTTTTTCTTATTGACAAAATAAAACAGGTGCATTTTAGTTCTGTATAATAAAGAAATGTTTTATTTTTTTATTATATTACATAACATTGTTTAACAATTTTTCAGACGCCACCCTATCCAAGACAAACAACCATTTAGTTGCTATTGAACCGATGATGTAGGAAATGTTGCATGTTTTAATATTTAATTCTGGATATTATTTATTTATTTGTACTGGGTTTTACAGATGTTCGCACTTACGTGAGAACAATCCAGTTATAAAACTCAGTTATTACACAATTATAAAAATCTACAATTACATACAATTAAATACAGATACATACAATTAGAAAAACAGAAACAATGGTCACTCAAGTAACACATTACAATGAGTGGTAAGAGACATATGAAATACGCGAGACATGCATAGAGAGACAATTCACAATATAATTAGTTAGTATTTTTTAACAGCGCCAGAACTTTTTTTTTTAATCCGTATAAATTATCAATGAAAATATCCACTTCAGCACACTCCATCTTGTTATAGGTATAGGCGACCAATCTGAATCAGAGGGATAAAGTATGCGACATAATTTTTAAATGTATTCATGTGAAAAATTTTATGGCGTCTTAAACAATGGGAATTGGGGACATTTATTTTAATGCGGCATATAGGGCATAATGTTGTATCAATATAATAATAAAATAATGGAATATTGCACGTAAGTATTTAAAAAAAAATAATGATACTAAATTATTATTACATACATTATTTGCAATATATTAAAAAAATTGTTATAGTTATTTTTCCAAGGTGCAAAATAAAAATAATGCGGAACTTAAATGTCGCTTTAACCCATTTTAGGCCCAACCCTTTAACTGTCAGTCCTGCTAACTCCGTATCATAATTATTTTTTGTTATGTTAAGTGCGTGGGTAGACGGTATTAACTTGTAATGTTGGTCATGTTAATTATTATAGCACACACATTTTTATTACCGTGAAACCTCGCAAAATACAAAAAAAATATGTTTTTTATGAAGAACAATTATGTCGCCACAATTCCTACTTCATTACGTTAAAAAAAGATATCCCTTTATGCAAGGTAACACAGTTAAATGATTTATTTTAATAAATTCCGTTTAATTATAATTGCAGTTTAAATTCATTTTGACGGTTAATTGGGTGAGATTAGGTTACATTATTAATCGCAAATTATCATCATCCAGAGCCTGATCACCTGTCATGTAAAAATTGTACTACGAATCGTGTAAAAGCCCTCTGGGAGTTAAATAAATAACTAAGAAAGAAAAAAAAGAAGTAAAAAAGAAAAAGTTTAATTTTATTATTGTTGGATCATTCTTATTTGGAGTTAGATAAATTTGACTTTGCTTTGGGTACAACACGCTTCCACCGTTTTATCATGGACTCAATATCTAGGGATGGTCCCGGTGCCTTATGTCGGGGGGGGGGGGAATGAAAACATTTTGTTCACCCCCCCCCCCCCGCATCACAACCAATGTTAGGTATATTGAGAGGCTGAAAGGAGGGAGAAGAGAAAACTGTTAAGGGAGAGAAAGTTGAGGAAACAACCTTTTTAAAACCTTCTTAACAATAATTGAAAAACTAATGTTTAAGACAAGATTTTTAAGCATAGCACAAAGGGTAACAATTATTATAAGTAGGTAATAATTATTAGCCTGAAACACTCATATACATTGAAAAACTTTCCCTAGAAAAGATACATGTCGCCGACGGGACTTTTTCAATGTAGATGAGTATTTCAGGCTAATAATTATTACTTATAATAATTTTTACCGTGTCCGTATTAATTCCGTCCCGCCTGCTTGGTCCTTGCTCACCTTCAGTGCGGTCACATCTGACAAATACCGGCGCAAGCCACGACCGACCGGCAGATGGGGCAGTATTAATCAGAGGTCGGAATGTGTTTTAAGACGACATGTGTCCCGCCGGGTAATTTGTGTTTACGAGAGGGCTTAATAGCACCGATTTCTATGCATAATAATATGTGGATTTAATAGGTTTTATGCGAGCTTTTCCTGAAAATGTAGTTAAAATAAATTGGTAGTTAAAATGAAAAGATATCTACATACATATAAGTCAAAATATGTTTGCTTGGGGATATATTATGAGTATATGAGATGCTTATTTATTGCTGTATTAAGCATAGGAAATGTTTGAAACTTTCAAAATTCCTTCCTTAAACCTCCGCGACAGTTTCTGGATTATTACAACCACATGACAAAACATCTGAAAACTTTTTTAATCATTATAAAAACTCTTGCAAAACTGTCAAAATTTGAGAATGACATTTTGCAAAAAAATTATTGCTAAGTTAATATTCAATTTTCGAAATTCTTTAAATTAATGAATTTATTTAAAGTACTCGTCGAATATTTTGAATCGAATGAATAATTATAGATATTTTAAATAGGTACCTATGTTGGGTCCCAAATTTGATTGACTGTTCACAGAAAAGTGAATATTTGTATTGTGCATTAAATTAAAAAAATTAACAAAATAATTGTAATAGGTGACACGCGAGCTGTTTAAAAACTAAATGTACTGGGACTGAATTTGTGGAACGCGGGAGGGGGGCTGGCGTGACGGGTAGCAGAAGAGTGGAGAGCTAAGGGTAACGCGGGGGGGGGGGAGTGAGGGGACGCGGGGGGGGAACGAGGACGCACGGGAAAAGACATGCAGGGAGAAACAATTTATTTATTTGAATATGGCATTGCAACGCATGCCGGGAACCAGCTAATTTAAAATAAATGGGTAGGTCGTATAATAATGATGCATAACCTACGAATTTCTTGGAATCCCGCGTAAAGTTCATTGTTATTTTTTCTATGTACCTCTTCTTTTAAAGCCTCCTTTAACAACATGAATCATTAATGGTGATTTATCAATAGATGGTTTATTTTGATAATTCTTCTGAAGCTTTTTTTATGTGTACCGCCTATCATTCTTCTATTTTGCAAATCTAAAATCAAATCATTTGCAGTGTTTCTAATAGGTACTAAAATGCTGTTTTCTCTCATCATTTTTAGAAATCAGAGTTTTGATATTTTAATAATTCATTTTTTTGGAATAAAACTCTTTTATATCCAAAGGAAATTCTCATATTCTCATATACCTATTCTGAAATCAAACTTTTGATATACTAGGTATGTTCAGAAAGTAAGTGTACTGTGACCATAGCGGGCTGTGGTTTTTTGTTTTTAGAGGTTTGGCAACACTGAGTGGTAGAAGGGGGTCTTCTGAACAGAGCGCACGAATACTCACGTTGTAGTGATAAGTCGCGTGAAAGATGTCGGTTAAAAATCCCGCCAAGTGCTGTGATCCGCTTTTTACTCACGGACGGAATAACATCTACAAGAAAAAAAAGGTGAGGATTTCGCAGCTCTATTGTGACTGGAGATGATAGTGGGTGACTCATTATATGTCTGGAAAAAAAAAACATTCTTCAAAGTGGCGTCACACCAACCACACCAAAAAAATCATGGCCTCAGTGTTTTGAGACCAAAAAGACATCATTTGGGTCGAATTTTGGCCTTAGGTTGAGACCATCAATGCACATTGCACAACAATATTGTGTACCCTGAAAAAACTCAAAAGGAGCATTCAAAACAAAAGGATGGGTATGCTGACCAGAGAAGTGTGCTTTTTTTCACGAAAACGTCCGTCTTCGCACAATCTTAGCCACCAATACGATCATGGACGCATTTGATTGGGATGTTTTGAACCACTCACCGTCATCCCCTGACTTGGCGTCTTCAGATTATCATCTTTCACCTTCCTAAAGGCATGTAAGGATGAACATAAATTTTCAACCGACGAGCAGGTGCAGAAAGTGGTCCTGAAGTGGGGGAAGGAGATGGCCGGAGAATTTTTCGAGGAGGGCATAAAGAAGCTTGTACCGCGGCTCACCACATGCATTGAACGGGTTTTCAATTATTTGTAAAAATAGTCAACAAGTGTATCAACAATATCCTGTAATTTTTTTTCTAATTAACTTTAAAAAAAAAATTAAAGAAATCAGTGCACTTACTTTCTGAACATCCCGCGTATTTCACAGATTTTTATAGAGCCATCATTGTAATTATTTTAAAATTTATTAGTTAATCCATTTCCTTTGTGTATTTTTAAATCAAACAATCACGTACTTCGTTAAAAAATCAAAGAAGACAAATATTGTTTTTGGCGAATGAAATTCCGCGATTTCATTGAAAACATTGTCAAACAAACTTTGGTACTTCGAATTAATACAAAAAAAAACGATAAAATTGAAAAATATAACTGAAATGAAAAGCTATTGCCTTTTTCGCGCAGTACGCAAATTGTTTTTAATACACTCCAACGAAACAAACAATAAAAAAATAGTATAGATCAGTTTTAAAATACAAGGGAATCTGCGATTTGATTTCTCTCACCAATTGGATGGAATTTTTTAAACTCTTTTTTAACAAAATCCAATATTTTGTATTCTCCTTTTTTCATGTCAGCTCTGCGGCACAGGAGGCACTGCGGAAAAAATCTATCTTAAAAATCTTTGAGGAGGCTGTGCGATGGGTCTTTTTAGGGAAACGAAGCAGATGAAGTTTTGGGAAGGAAAAATGTACGATTGGTGGGTAGGCATGGGGGGAGTCAATGTGTCCAGGAGTGACGAGCGTATGAATTCATCCATCCCACTGTGGGGCAGAGCCCGGCTGAAGAGGTCAAAAGGTCTCCCTCAACCAGTCTCTCCCGATCCGGCCCGCCACGCAGTAGGTGGGCCGTATTCTAGACAAACCTCACCCCATTAACCCGGACATCTCAAGATATTCTCAGTAAGGCCTCCAGATGTTAGACCACCATTCAGAAATGAAACATTGCTTTAAATGGATTTAGCCGTGTTTAGTGACCATATCCGAATAGCCAGGTAATTCCCCACTACCTTCAGTCTTCAATTGGGGGTGCCATTAGTCTCACAGGCTACATACGGGAACAGTTCGGATTTTTGTGCGGTATTCGCATAAAAAATAAAACAAATATGGGTGTATCCTGGAAAAAAATTATTATAAATACAGAAAATTCTCTATAATATGTCTCGAGATAGAAATAATGTGGGAGGCTAAACGTCTTACTTAGAACACGGTGTAAATATTAAGGTCGGAATAACTTCGCTTATAAACACGGCGTAGGTGTCTATAAATAATACCCTCCTTTATGCTCGGTTTAACTACACCAACGTTGAATCGATTCGTAAAAATCAAATAAGTAAAGACTTAGCATGGGAATTAATGAAGAAAACATGTTACGTTTTCTAGAAGCGCCCAGAACTACAGGTTTGCAAGACAGGTGATTATAGTCAAAATTCACATGCCTCACATATGTACATTTCAATAAGTCGTCAAAATATATTTATCAAAACAAAATTGTGAATAAGTTGTCTTTGCGTAAACCTCATATTTGTAGAAAATAGTCATGAGTTACTTATCAGTCAAAACAAAATAGCGAATGAGCATTTGTAATGGAAACCTCATGTTTCAAAGTAAGCCATCATAATTCGTCACTGTCAACCAAACAGTGAAAGGGTTTACCATTCCGTGTGTATTTTTCATTTGAAAATTGTTGGGTAGATAAGTACTATTAATATGCTTAATTGCGCTCCAAACAGGAGGCTCTGAGGAAAATAATTTCTCTCAGGGCCTATGTCATCTTTGAGGATGCTTTGTGGAGGATTTGTTTAAGGAAAGGAAAGAGGGAAGAATTCTGGGAAGAAAAAGGGATTAAAGGGTGCTTAGGGATCTGGGGTTCAGTGTGTCCTGGTCATCCACCTCCAAGACCTAGACAAACCTTACCCCATGATCCCAGGCACCCCTGCTAAATCATCAAACGTAGCGAACCACTTGGGGTGACTTATGCCAGAGGTGTTGGTTATCCAATAAAGGTCCCCGATCGGCGGTACCCATTCCCGCCTCCCAAATTTTTTTTAAATATGACGATGACATTTAGGATATAATTTTAAGGATAATAAGATAATTATTAGGATATAATGTATAACTAATATTAAAACATATTTTAAAAAAATTGTGATGTCAACAAAGTTTGTCATTTTCATATAATTTAGTCGATCGGGAGTTCGCTGATTCGTATTTGTATTATTTTAGAATTAAATCAATTAAACATAATAAAATGTATGTTTGCGACACGATCCAGAGTGGAAAATACTCTCAGCATCGCACTGGCGTAAGACCACCATTCATAATTGAAAAGTTGCTTGAAATGATTTTTGGTGACTAGATCTGAATAGACAGTTACTCCCCCACCTTCCTTTTCCCCATCTTTTTCCCTTACCCACTAACACAACATACCCCAATTGGGGATGCCATGCTCGAGGCGATTGTGAGCAGATGGGACTCTTGTGATGTATTCACATTAAAAAAATAAACAATATTTTTGTAAATACATCATAGCTACTCTCAAATACGTAAATTTTATACGTGTAAAAATTCCACCATTTAAAAAAATTAACACTTTTTCCTCTATTTTCGAGCTTTTTTAAATCGAGATTTTTTTTATGACATGGCATTCATTTAGACAGACTGACGTATGAAAGCCACCAAACCTCGACATTCCAATCAGGAAATGTCATGAATCAAATATTTTGAAATCTATCCCAGATTTCCAGTGGTTTGTACGTGGAATACTCCTATATTAAACATGCAAACTGTGACTTTGTGGTTACCAGGAATATCGATGGTAAAAACACTACAAACACGAATTTAAGAGAAATTTCAACATCATTGTTTCGTATTACGCTAAATGTTTTAAATAAATCATTTTTATGAACGATTTATGGTTAAAAAATGTGCCCACGTATAAAAGAAGTTCACTTAGAACCGGCGTACATAAGTAAATGATTGTTGTCTGCGAATCAATTGAACTGTTATCAATAAAATTATGGATTTTCAAAATGACACTTGGGAATAACGTCGTGAACTGTAGACACATGGAATCTGACTTTCCTTAATTTCTAAAAGCACATTATTTTGAGGTTCAATATTACGGGATCGAGGGTCCATGAAGTTAATCACGGCACATATTTCCGTAAGAATCGATATTAAAATGACCGAAATATCATAGAACATGATAACTGCATGGAACTTCAACAGACACCAGTTAATTACATAAAGAGATCACTATGCACTTATCATTGCACAGAGGTTTCTTTAACATAGTCGATATCAAAGAACTGAGAAATCAGTTGATCATTGCACTGGTTACTTCAATAGACTGATTGTTCATTGGAGTTATTGTTCTAAAATGTCACACGTAGGTAACAAATATTATAAACAATAATTATCAGCCTGAAACACTCATGTACATGGAAAAAATCTTCCGAGAAAAGATACTGGCCGCCAACGGGAATTGAACCCGTGACAATCTGATTGCCGGTCAGCAGCTCTAACCACTGAGCTATGGCGGCTTATCTAATACCCGCCAAATATTTCAATATATACTAGTGTTTCATTCGACAATTAAGAGCGCGCAGGAGCGCCGAGAAATTTTAACGATAGGTATTTGTAAAAATTATTTCTATTTCGTTCATCTCAGCGGGGACAGCAAAAGCGCTATCGGTGTATTGGTGAACCCCAATGCGTGTGTGTGCGTGGCTGCAGGTGTTGGAAGCACGAATCGCCGCGCCGCGCCCGCCAGCGACTTCGCGTTCTTATTATTTCATTTACTGTTATTCATTTATTCCAAAAATTAAGTAGGTGCCTAGGTACATATTCGTAATAAAATAGCGAGGTCTACATTATTTAATATTGTATGGTACTTAACTTTATTATTATTATTACTTACTACAAATACATGTGACTGCCTGCTCCGAGCTCATCTTCTGCACACGCACAAGTCAATGAGACTTGTGGGTGCGTGTATACAGGTTGCTGCCTGCTGCAACAGATAAGTCAATACGCGTCGCGATTTGAGCGTGCGTATTCCTATATAATAGATATCTTCTGCGCTCATAGTTCATTCATCTTGTTACTATTAGTAAAGTAAGATGCACGCTGTTTTGGTTTAGTAATATCGGGAGATTCATACCATCTTTTTTTATAAAACGGCAGCATAGGCGCAGTAGGTACATCACGTACTTTGTGATTGTATAGTGTTTTTATTTTTCGCTGGCTGCATCACTCTACTGTTTTTGACTAGCCTTTTTACTGGAAACTATTCTACGTCAAATACAGACCTTCGAATTTTGACCCTGAAACCCCCTTGAATATTGAAATCTGTTTGGTCATTTCTCACGATTTACACATATAGGACATATGGTGAGTAGATACCTACTAAACTATTCATAAATTATTCATAAACTATTATTATAAACATAAACTATTCATTCATAAAAACTCAATATTACAACACAATTTCCTTTTTTAATTAAACATATAAATATCGCTAAAAATGTTGTTGTTTTTTGGCTCTCCCTGAATAACGTAAATTCATCAGTTTTGACTGTATGCATAAAGTGCATTAGTGCAAGTCGGTACATTTTTTAACATATCTAGTAACCTATAATAAATATTATTCTACGTCTTAGGCTGCGTATACACACGCCAGCCGAACAACGGATTATGGGAAAGGAACGAAGCAAAAGCAAACTGCCCGAAACGCTGCGCCGCTTGCGGTTGCTTCGTACCTTTACCATAATTCGTGGTTCGGCTCGCGTCTCTGTCCGCAAAGAGTGGCGTGCACTGATTTTTCAGTGGGCTAGAATCCTAAGATTGAAAATACGACATTAATGATGTTGTCGAAGCTGAAAATTATTTTTTTTCCGAAATTTCAATTTTCAAATTCTGTGCACGCCACTATTCGCAAATATATACGTAGCATAAGATATGTGTATTTAGAAATTGAGTTACATAAAATCGACTACTATATTACCTACCTTCAACTCAAAAAATTTTTTCTTACAGATAAATAATGGGTAAAAGAAATGGAAACAAAGCGCGTTTGTTTTTATCTACTAGACGAAAAAAACCGATTATTAGTATCAAACGACAGATTCATGTTGCACCACGTTCGACATCTAGGTAAGTCGAAATATCGCTTTCCTGTCACTCTTATTACTGAACCTTCCTAAGGTTACCTTTACGTACGTAAAGTTTTTTTTCCCGTAAGTTGCTCACATAAGAGAGTTATGGCAAAATTACCAATGGGTATCGTTTACATTGATAATTTTGCCATAACTCTCTTACGTGAGCGACTTACGAGAAAAACCTAAAGATTTATGCTATGAGAGCCGTGTAATATGTAGCATGTATAACGGGAAAATGGGATGGACAAATTTAAATAAATAAATCATTTGCATTTACAGGGATATGGATGTCATCGATACTACTTTTGGAAACTTAACTACATCTTCACTAATGCATGAAACTTCCATGGATGAATCATTTGCTCCAAATATAGACGAAAACGCAAGTTCATCATCATCAACAACGCTTGATGATTTGGTGATAGAACCAGACCATATTGATGAAACCGATAATTTCGAAGGTCGCAGAATTGTGGATATAAAATATTTGTTTTCGGAGATATCAAATATAAAGCACGAACACACCAACTGCACATTTTCCGATTTAAAATTTATGAAGGAACGACGAAATGGTCTTCTAAGCCAGTATGTTTTCGAGTGCAAAATGTGCAAAAAAATAGAATACATTCACTCCGAAGACCCGAAACGGAAAATGTCTATAAATACTGCTGTCGTCGAAGGAGTGATGTGTACAGGAAATGGGTATTCACAATGGAATGAAATTTGTGGGGTTTTAAATATGCCAAATATGGATTGTAAGACTTACACGAACATAGAACAATGTTTAGCGCCAACAATTGAAGAATGTGCCTTAGAAGAAATGATCGCAGCTGGTGAAGAAGAAAAAAGGCTAGCCATTTTAAACGGTGACGTAGACGAGGGTGGCTATCCTTTGGTAACGGTGGTTGCAGATGGCTCCTGGGCAAAGAGGTCGTACAAAAGTGGATTTAGCTCCTCATCTGGCGCAGGGTGCATAGTTGGACTACGAACTAAAAAGGTTTTATTTCTGGGAGTGCGAAACTCATACTGCTGCATATGTGCTAGAGCTACTAAACTACACATAGTTGCTTCTGAGCACAGGTGCTTCATAAACTGGCGTGACAGTGCTAATGCCATGGAAGCCCACATTATAGCATAAGGGTTCTCGAGAAGCATGGAAATGCATGGATTGAAATTTAACAAACTAGTTGGTGATGGCGACTCCAGCATCATGAAAAAAATAATGCAACAAATGCCATATGGTCCTAACCTTATAGTACAAAAAATAGAGTGCAAAAATCACTTACTCCGCAATTTTTGCAACAAAATGAAAGCACTTGGAAAAAAAACCAACAACGCTAAAGGCTTTGTACCAGTTCATATAAGGAAAAAGGTTGAAGCAAACGTTTTACGCATGAGAAGAGCTGTAGTTGGAGCAATAAATTACAGGAAAGAGCAAGAAAACACAGTACAAAGTGATAAAATAAAAAATTTGAAAATGGACATAAAAAATACCGCAAATCATGTGTTTGGTGATCATAAAAATTGTGCATCGTACTATTGCAAGCCGGAGAAGTATACTGATGATCCAAATTTAGTAAGCGATCTTCGAGGTTGTGGAATATGGACTGATATCCAACAATTCTTATTGTCTCTAATAGCAAATGCAGAAAGTCTTATTATTGACGTGACAAATAACACTGTGGAGCAATTCAACAACGTTATCGCCAAATTTATAGGTGGAAAAAGGGTAAATTTTACTACAAGAGGATCTTACCAAGCAAGATGTTTTGGAGCAGTAACTTCGTGGAATAGTGAATAAGGTGGATCGCCACTGTATGGATTTTTTTTTTTTTTAGAAATCAGTTTTCGCGGGGTGCGGAATGGGTGCTCTAGGTACATAGAATTAAGCATACAAAATATCATTTTAAAATTTTGATAAGAAGTACTGCCCCAAAGCAGTTGAATTATTTAAAATCTGGTAAAAATTGTCCCTTTATAAAACAGTTTTGTGTCAATATTAATAATTTAATTTTTTACTTTTACATTTCATAATTAATGAAAATTGCCGTGCCTTAAATAATAATATTAAAAAAAAGTGACAATATTTATTTTACCGCGAAAATTTGACAAAATGCTGAGTCCTCTTTCGCGCCTCGCTCGCTCACAGCGCATCCCCGTGCGCAGGGGCGCGGGGGCGCGGGGTGTTGCAAGCGTTATTGCAATCATCAGTAAACAATTGGAATTAGCGTCGCGTGCACGTCCATTTGAGTAATTACAGTTTACAATTATTATTTTGAGTTCAAGTTAAACAAAATAACAATGAGTTTACGCAGCGGTGACAAAAACTGTCCTTTGTTTGGTTGTGGTGCGGAATCACCAGCTAGTGTGTTACCAAGTCATGAAGACATGATGAAATATTTTATTTACGTCTCGCAAAGTACAGAACAACGTTTCCAGAATTTGGTAAGAGATACAAGTGAAATTGTTGCTACTAAAATAGAAAATATTTGGAAACGAGCGTCTCTACCGATCGTGGAACATCGCACAATTTTGGCGCGATTAAAGGACTACCATGAAAAGTATCGGGCGATTCTTAAACCATACAAAGGTAGAAAGCATAGTGAGAGTTACCTTAAAAAACTGGATGATTTTAAAAGACGCAGCAAGACGTTATTTGATATAGCTGCTTGCAAATGTACTTCGTTCGAAAATTGTTTTTGTGCGCAAGATCGAAAAGTACCTATTAAAGAAAGACATTTTTTGATAGATCAAAGAGGCGACAGAAAAATGATGATTGGTTCTTTAGATAGAAAAACTACTAAGCAAAATGAGAGCAATATGTTAAGAAAATTAAAGCGCAAACTATACCAAGAAACACAACAAACATCTTTAGATCAACCGTCCACATCTCGCAGTACAGTTTTAAGTTTAAATAACGTTGATCTTCCAACTGACGAACAATACTTTACTGCATCTACTTCTTCTTCTTATGTAATAAAACCAACAGACAGTGGACTATCTGTTGTATCCAGAACATTGGATCGATACAGTATTTCTGATCGGGCAGGTGCTGCCATCGTCTGCGCTACATTGCAAGATATTGGATTAGTGACAACAGATAATCTAACAAACGTGATCGATCGTAATAAGATTCGACGTGCTCGTGCCAAAACTAGGACCACGCTGACTGCCATCAATCAGCCCCATTTTGATTCGTGCATTTGCATATCGTTTGACGGTCGAAAGGATAAAACATTAATCATGGAAGATGGACGCAGAAAAGTTGTGATAGAAGAACATATCAGTCTTTTAAAAGAACCTGGCTCACAATACATTGGCCACATAGGCGTTAAGTTCGGTGATGCTAAAACAATAGCTCACAAATTGTTTGCATATTTTGTGGCAAAATCCATTGATTTAGCGTGCATCGTGGCTATCGGATGTGACGGAACAGCAGTTAATACTGGGGCTAAGGCTGGCATTATTCGACTTCTTGAAGGAAAGCTCCATCGTCCACTTCAGTGGTTTGTCTGTCAGTTACATGCTAACGAGTTAAGTTTGAGACACCTTTTCAAATACCTTGATGGAACGACAACAGGTCCTAGAAGCTTTAGCGGCCAACTAGGAAAGTTACTCCAGAACTGTGAACATCTTCCTGTGATAGAATTTCAAGCAGTAGAATGCAACTTACCGGACATTACAAAATCCCGTGACGACCTTAGCACAGACCAGCTCTATTTATTGGAAATGTGCCAAGCAATCGCCAAAGGACAATGTGACGAAAACTTAGCGAAAAGAAAGCCGGGTAAAATCTGTCATTCGCGTTGGTTAACAACAGCCAATACTATTCTCCGACTATACATTTCAACCAAGAATCCGACAGAAAATCAAGTGATATTGACTGAATTTGTGCTAAGAGTGTATGCTCCAATGTGGTTTAAAATAAAAACACAACCTTCGTGTGTTTACGGGGCGAGACACCTCCACGAAACTATTAAATTGTCTCGTTACCTTCCAGAGCATTTGAAAAAGGTGGTAGATCCCGTAATTCAACGCAACGGGTATTTTGGCCACAGCGAAAATATACTTATTAGTATGCTAAACGACGAACGAAAACAAATAAGAGAGTTGGCTCTGAGACGGATTCTAAGTATCCGAGAACGTACGTCAGGGTTCTCTCCAATAAGAGTATTTAAGCTACCTACTTTTAATTTCAACGCAGCAGACTATATTGACTTGATCTACTGGGAAAAACCATCAGAACCACCTCTTATAAAACTGATATCTAGCGAGACAATAATTGATGCCATTGCAGACCACGAAATTATCGAATCCAACATTTTGTGTAAGTTCCGATTGATGCCCTGTCACACGCAAGCCACGGAAAGATGCATCAAAGTGGTAACGGCATCATGCTCTGCTGTTTGCGGCCCTGAAAGACGTGAAGGATGGATACGAAACAAGCTAGAATCTTGTCGTATAATGCCAGTATTCAATTCGAAGAAGGACTATAAAACACAATAACTTTTATGATTTTTGATTTTATTTTTTAACATTGTTTGTGATTTTTTTGTGTAGCAATGGTACTTTTATTGTTTCTTGATTAGTAGATAATATAATTAGTAAATAAAAAAATTATTTTTTTATATTTTAACTACTTTTATTGACCAAAGATTAAACCCTTCTTTTTCTAGTTTCTCGCTGCTTTTTTTAAATTTGAATTGACTTGGGGCAGTACTTGCACTCAAAATATCTTAATGCTGTCATAATAACTTTTAAAGGTATTCCTATAGAGCATCCATTCCGCACCCCGCTACCAAGAAAAACAAAAAAACAAGAAATCGAACCACCCTAATAGTGAATTGGCAACCCATTCAAGAATACAAAAGAAAATCCAAGGCCACAGTCCCGGCAAATACACGAAGCACTTTATAGAGAGAAAACGACGTTCGAAGGAGAATAAACAAATGTGTCGAAAAAAAAAACTAAAGTATAATGAAAATACGACAGAAAAAAGAAAAAAAGTTACAGGGCCCGATGAAAATTATGGTCAATAGGAATTAGAACCAGATATGCCACCTGAAATATTTGAAACGAAAAAAGAGGAATTTCTCAAAGAATTATCTTCAACCAATAAGGAAGAGCTCGAACGGAATACGGTAGGCCAAAGCAATAACAATCTGTGGGCAATTGAAAGACGTAAGCGGATAACGGCGTCTAACTTTGGAAAAATATATAAGCTTCGGCAAAAAACTTCAGTTACGGGAGTACTAAACTCTCTACTGTACTCACAATTCAAAGGAACTATGGCCACAAATTATGGAAAAGAAAATGAAAGCCTAGCAATAGAGCAATTTTAAAAAAAAACAAGTTTTCAGGTATCCGCTTGTGGGCTATTTATCGATAAAACCAAAAACTTTTTAGCGGCAAGTCCGGATGGCCTTATCGGTGAGGATTCTATAATTGAAATTAAATGCCCTTATAGTATAGCAAATATGTCACCAGAAGAGGGAATTGCACAAAAGATAATTGATTACTGTAAATTGGAAGACCATTCTTTAACATTAAAACGGAATCATAATTACTTCTACCAAGTACAAGGCCAGTTACATATTACTCGTCGTAATTATTGTTATTTTGTTGTGTGGAGTCCAAAAGGTTTGCTGTATGAAAAAATTGAGAGGGACGATGAAATCTGGCAAAAAATCGTTCCACTGTTAGAAAATTTCTACCACCAATGCCTTTTACCAGAAATAATTGACGGTCGCATACCAAGAAATTTACCGGCGAGGGAAAGGTCTGGACCATAAATTGTTTTAATTTCATTGTGTAGATGTTAAACAGTAATTTTTTTTACAATAAAGCGTTTAAAAACAAAAAATATTAGATCATTGAAGAAGATTGAAAATGTCAAGTGATGTAGGAGGTATTCCCAAAAGTGCATTTTTCTGTAATAATATAACGTATTAAAAAAGTTAAATAAAAACTAAACTAGTTATGTGTATGTACCTAATATGTAGCACAATAAACAATATGGTGCCTCTTATACATAGATTTCAATATTCATTTGTATAATATGATATTATAATAACATAATCGATTCAACAACATGTGGTAGATGCATGTACCACTGAACATACGCTGTACCAGCATTCCATCAAACGATCAGTGGTGTATGTACTTACCATCACACATTTTCTTGTAAAATATAATTTAATCTAGAACAATATATTTAGTCAAATATAAAAGTTTTTTTTTGGTTCGGTAGTTGTATCTTAAAAAAAGTGTCCTATAAAGGGATAATATTATGTTGAGTACAACCTTCAAAAGTTATCAAAAAATATTTTAATTAATTTTTGTGTTCCATATCCAACTCGGCAATACGGAACGGAATCATCTCGGGGTCTGTCTGTAACAGGTGTTTTTTTTTCAATTTTTTTCCATTAATTTATTTGACGTAAACAAATTAAATTTGTCACAATAACTTTAGTAAATAAGCTCGGTAAGTATTGGCACACTCAAAATAAGTCACCAAACAGAAAAATAATTTTAAAAAAACATCGATAACTCGGGACATGACAACACTAGTGGACTAGTGTATCGATATAATTATTGAGAATGTCACATCACTTCGTTGACTGTATACGTATTCAACAAAACCCTCTCCGCCCCCCCTCACCCCCGAATACTGAGAGAAAGGGACACATGCACCTCAGCCTGATAATACCTAAATAAAATTGTCAAAATCGAGGTTTTGTAGTCCTCATTTTTCTACTCCAAAACTGAACCAATTTCCAAGATTTTTTTTACCAAATGTATTGGAAGAAAACATTATATGTCTGTACCTTTTGCTTTTTTTAAAAATACATCGTCTAATTTGTATACTGAACGTTTGTTGATGGCGTTAAAAAAAGGCAATTTTAACAATTTTTGAAGGGTTATAACTCCTATAAAAAGTAACTTATCAAAAAAATCAAAACGTACCGACACGCTTGCGGTCAATATTCATATTATGTAAAAAAAATATTTTCTCTAGTGTCAAAATTCAGAGAGGGAAATGAGGAATACGTTTGTATGGAAAAAACACCACCCGGTTTCCTCTTAATTATTATTACATTTTTCCAACCGAAAACAACCAACTTTATTTTTGTGAGAGAGGTATTTTTAATACTAAATCTCCCGCTAGGTGGCGTCGAGACTAATTATGTCTGCATTTTTTGCTGAAATACTTTAACTTGTCAAATATTAATTATTATTTTTAATTGATAAACTAACGTTTAAAAAAGATTTTTATGCATAGCACAAAGGGTAGATAATAAATATTATAATCAATAATTATCAGCCTGAAACACTCATCTACATGGAAAAAATCTTCCGAGAAAAGATACTGGCCGCCAACGGGAATTGAACCCGTGACCATCTGATTGCCGGTCAGCAGCTCTAGTCTAGCAGGTCTAGCAGCAGCAGGTCACACGTAGGTAATATTGGAACACTTTGTCAGATAGGATAGATATGGAACATAGGTTGGATTGAGGAAGATAGATGTAAATAGTTGCGTCAACAAATGTAAATTTATGGTTGTTGCAACGGTGACCGTGACCCCTAGCGATAATCGCTCTAGATATGAATTTATATACGTATACTTGCAGAATTGCAAGTCGTCCGAAAAGTGTAAGGGAGATCGTTTGTTTTGGACACAGGAAACGGATGATTTCAATCTTCTTAGAGAAACTCTTTATTGTATTTTTTTAATGATAAACGAGGATCTTTTTGAATAAGAATCTGAGAAAAGTAAATCTCGGTCTTGAAGAGGCTCAGATAGGAGAAAATCGTTCCACAGCCGAGTTGTTGAACTCAAGAACGATTTGCAGGAACCACTCATTCTCAAGTGACTAAAATGACAACTGTAAGCAAAAGCTCACTGTGCACCGGTACCGACAAGATCAATGACTAGTTCCTCTGAGCCATAAATATACCAAACCACCCACTAGATCGATAACTTCGGGTACGTGAAAAATTTGGTCACTATTTCACCATCAAAATGCAATAATTTTTGTACTTTACTTATCACTTATAGGCGAAGGTAGAGTAAGCACCAACAGAACAATGCGCGACCATAGACAATATAATTTTCTTTCGGGGCCTACCCAATACCACCCAAATCATTAGCCTAAAATATTATTTTAAAAATAAAACTCGTAATTACGTGATAAGAATTTTATTATAAACATGTAGAAAAAGGAAATACAAGAATATATAATTAAAATATGATTATGCGTTCCTATAAAACTACTGAATTAAAAATATTTTCATATTTTAACAGAAAAATTTATAACTCAGAATTACATGTACATATTTTAAACAAGAATAAAATATAAGCAGGTTATATTTCTCTAGCAAATTGCCACATGAGGACGTTGTTTTAAAGATAAATTTCTCTTTTGAACGTACCTATTATATCTTTCAGAGGTAAAAATAAATTTATCATATTTCCAAGATCCACGGAGACATTAGTTTGCATAAGATGTTTGATTCTTCATAAGGGGCTCAAAAAAACATTATATTTGTTTATTTGGCATTTAAAGAATTTCAGCTCACCATATTTTCCCTGAAATCATAAAAAATAGGATAAGTTATATTTTCTAAAAACTACATTGGTTCGGTTATGGAAATTCGTAAAATAATGCAATTTTTATTGTATTTGTGTATGTGTATTATAGTACATACCTATGTATGTATGTAGTTACATTTCCTCCCATGTCTTTTAACATTTAATTTATGATAACTCTCATATTAAACCAAGTTCTAGGATACCTACTTACTTATATAAAGAAGCCTACTCAAATACATTAAATTTTACTGACGTTTTTGTAAAATGAAAGTTATAAAAATAATAATTACCTCTGCATCATGCACCATGACTGATATTATTTCCCTTAACCTCGTGAAACCATCTCCAGAAACAGAAGCGAATGTATTGAAGTGTGGATAAAGAATGTTATATTGTAAACAAGTAAAGTTTTGTCGATTCAGATTCCACTGAAAAATATGAATAAATTTATTAATATAGGTACTGATAAAAATATAAAAAATGTTGAAAATAAGAACAGAAAATGCAATTTAGAAAACATATTTACCTTTTTAAGATGTAATCGTGATGTTGGATAGCGTCAATTATTAGATCCCAGGTGAAACATAAATATGTTCTGAAAACGGAAACATGTACATCAGTTTAAAATACAATTAAGCAATACATTTCAAAAAATACTTTAGGAACACTTAAATAACAACCAAAGGAAGACTCCCACCTGTAATTTTGTTCCATTTGCGGGTCCTGTTCTCCCATTTTTCATTCGATCGGGAATTCCCAAAATTAATAATCGTTACTTATTGCGTCAGAAATGTAAATGTCAATTGTCAATCAAACGTAAATAAAGCAGAAAAATGCAACAAAAATAAAAGATTCCTGTTGGTTGATTTAGTAGCCGGTGACCATAAACAAATCGAAGTGTACTTATGAAGTCATCCAAAGATTCTGACCACGTTTTGGCTCGGAGTTATACCCGCCTGGCTATATGCAAGGCTGTATGCAAGGAGCAATATCACAGAGTCAAGGGTTTTTTAGGTATTTTGTAGCCCAGACCAGATAAAGTGACTGTGAAATTCAAGCTTGAGGCGCATTTGCGATTTGTACATAATAAGAAGTGGTTAACTATTATGTTTTCTACTAAGATTTATAATCTAAAATCCCACAAATCAGTTAGAGGCAAGTTTTATATAATTTTAAACTTCGTATTATTAGAAAATTAGAACAAACCAATTAGTTTTATGAGAATTTTTAAAAACTACAAAAATTATGTGTCTAATTCTTTCTTCTGCTTATCAGTCACATTACATGGAGTTTAGAATTCTACCATTGCAGGGTATGTTCCACCGAGCGGCGAAAAAACATGAGGAAATGATCACATCCGATGGGAATGGAAGGACTGAGTAAAGGAAATCACCGGAATGACCATAGTGCAGCTGAGCGCTTTGCTAGGCACCAAGCATGGAGACTATAAAGAGTATTAGTTTTGTAAGTGTAAAAAATGAGTGACCGGACAACTCGGGATGAATTCACTTCAACACCTCTTAAGTCATTAAAAGTTAGGAAAAAAATACATTTTTTTATTTTTTTTTCATAGCTTTTAATGACTTTTCAAAGAGGTGTTGAGTTGAATTGATTCTGAGTTGTCATGGAACCAAAAAATGATACCACAGTTTCTAGAACGTTTGACCCTGAATTCAAGAGGAAGACGACGTGTAGAAGTAATTCCCAACTGATCGGAGCCATGAGAGTTATCGTGATACTGAAGGTAGTTGGAAGACGAAGGAGTCGTGAAAGAGGAATGTTGGAAAATAGCTATTTGCATGTTTAGATTTAATCATGAACGCACGCCGAGTTTAAATCTTGGCCATTGCAAGAAAAAAATATTTGGTTGAAGTGTATTATTTCACAATTTAATAATTTAAAAGAAAAGATATATTTGCGGCACTTCAGAAATGGAAGACACTCTCAGTATCGCCTCCGTGTAAGACTACTATCCAGAATTAAAACGTTGATCGAAATGGCGTTAGCTTTGTTTTTAGCCAGATCTGATAATCAGATACTCTCCACCTTTATCTTTCCCATCTCCTTCCCCTCCCCACTACCTTAAGCCTCAAAACATACCCCAATTGGGGATGCTATAGTATCATTGACTCCAGATGGTTGGGAGAAGTTGGGACTTTTGCCACATAAAAACACGCCATGCGCCAATTTTAACCAGGTGCAAATTCTGAACGGTACGGTGGACAATTTTAACAGTATTTTTAAAAATAATTACTTAATCGAAATGTTCTACAAGTCAATGGAATTTATCTCAAAAAAAAATAATAAAAGAACAAAGTTCGAAAAACGAGTGGAAAAATTACCATTTAATAGATGAAAAAAATGCATCAAAGTTGGCGTTTAGGGCTATTGAAAAAAATATGCAAAGAGAAATAAACATTTTCCACCACCTCGTAACAGCATATTCACCATAGATCAATTTGCATCATTTCCCGCCAAAGGTCCTACTTTCGCGTCGCACAGTGGTGCGCTACATCTACTCTATGTGCCTTTCGTACCTGGCATGACCACGATCACCCAGTGTGCGCCGCGGGAGACTGCTAGGAGTGGCCGGAACATATTGGTGCTGACATATTGCATACAGGTGTCGTTATTTATGTCCGTGGGAGGGTCCGATGTCAAAATCATAGATAGATCTATTAGATATTGGTCATTTGTGTGTAAATGGGGAATTTGTTGAATTCCCCATTCGTTAATTTTCCTTTATTTATTGCTTCCAAAGCAATAAATAAAGAAAAATTAACTTTACAGTTTTAACTTTTTTTTAAACATTAATTCCACATAAGAGGCCCTGAGGAAAATTTTTCCCCTCAGGGCCCTTGTCATCTTTGGAGATACTGTGTGGAGGGTCTTTTTAGGGGTCCCTTGAGGTGATTTTTCACAAAAACTGCGCTATATAAATCGTCCAAATATTATTATTGAGGAAGGAGAGGATGTTCTGTACAGGATGTTCTGTACTGTACGTACTGTACAGGGCCCGCAGATACTTTAATAGTACTCAACTGTTAACCCTGTACAAATCGCAAGTGCGCCCCACGGTTGAATTTGGCAGCCACCTCTGGTCTGGAGCTCCAAAATACCTAAAAAAAACCCTTGACTCTGTGCAGAAACGGGCGGTCCGTTTGATAGATTCTCCCATCTTAACAGACGGATTGCAATCTTTAGAGCATAGGCGTCAGGTGGGAATGCTGTCCTTGTTCTACCGGTATTACAATGGAAGATGCTCCGAGGAACTAGCGTCATTGATCCCCTCGGCACCGGTGCATAGTCGGGAAACACGCCAAACACGCGCCCAACACTTGTACACAGTTGATATTAGTCACATGAGAACGGGTCGTTTTTACGATTCGTTCTTGAGTTCAACAGCTCGGCTGTGGAACGATTTACCGGCCTCTGTGTTTCCTCCCTCCTACAACATGAGTCTCTTCAAGACCCATGTTAACTCCTTCCTTTCCTCAAAAAGACCCTCCACACAGCATCCTCAAAGATGACATAGGCCCTGAGGGAAATTATTTTCCTCAGGGCCTCCTGTGTGGAGTTAATGTAAAAAAAAAAAAAAAAAAATGTTCTGGGGAGGAAAAGGGTATGAGGAGTGGGTAGAAATCTAGGGGTCAGTGTTCTGTATTTAATATTATTAGTGTATTAATCCATCCTTCCCACTGCGGTCCAAGGCGATGTTCCGAGAGAGTACGGTCAGAGAAGTCAAAGGGACTCCCTTAACCATTCTCTCCCGATGCGGCTGGTGCAGCTGTTGGGCAGACGCACCCGCTGCCAAGATTCATGAACATGAACCCGGGAACCCCTGCTAAGTCATCAAACGTAGCGAACCACTTGGGATGACCTATGGCAGAGGTGTTGGTTATCCAATAAATGTTTCCTAGCGCAGCGTACCCGTACCCGCATCCCAAATTGATAATTAATTGATAATTAACTCTAGATATAAATAAATTTGAAATGACTATCTCTGAATATTATTTTTTAAATATGAACTTTTTTCTAACGCTTGTCCCACGGCCGATAAAATCCAGTACCTACTTGAAAGTGTCGAGGAATTAACTAACTCGCTTTTTAAGGGATTGAGCAATAAATAACAACATGTCTTATCATATATGAGTTATTTTTACAGGCAAATGGATATAGTAAAGCAATGCACCACAGCTCGGCGCATAATAAAAATAATGGGCAGGTACCGATTTTTCACTTTTATTAAAAACTTAAAATATTTTACTTTTTCTTTTTACTTAGGTAAATTCTTTCAATTATTGTAACGATAATTAAGTGGCAGGTAGCCCACTTGGTACATTTTTATATAAAGCATGATGATCTCTCTATCTGGATGGTGGGATGGGAAAATACAGTTATTTTTTCAGTATTTAGAATCATAAATGAAGATAACTCGTGGTAACGGATACTGATATATTTATGTAAAATTAATACAAAAGAGTCCATTATTTAACCGAGATTTAAATTCTCACAAGAACAAAACCAACTCATATTGAGTACTTAGCTGGAGGATAATCATAAGAGAAAGAGCGTACCTGTGGACCATATCATTATCAAATCCTAACAGACGCGTATGAATTATAACTGGCGTCCACGTAAGGACGGCTCCAGTGGATGGGGACTCCACACCATGGAGCAGGATCTGGCTGCAGGACCAGTGTACCAGATGAGCGATCTGATCAACACACTCTGCGAGCCCCGTGTATCGCGCCTTACATCCGGAGTAAGTTTGTCCTCAGGGATCATCCGCAACAAATAGCGTACGCTACCAGTGTAGAAGGTTAAAGGCTTCGCCCAAACCAAATCTCTCAGTCGCGCCAGCCGTGATTACGTCGATAACCGACATTAAATTTAAACACAGCGGAATTGCTTCCCGTGCAAAAAATGGCGAACACTCTCGCTACCGAATAACTTTCAATAAAATCCGTGCCACGCACACAGAACCATCTTCGGTTCACGGTTCGAATTAATCACATTATTCTTTTTAAAAGGTAACATAAAGTAACGTAAGGTTTTATAAAGGTATTCTTTTTAAAAGGTATCCGTAAAATTTTATTTAACACATGATCCGCACACAAACTATAATTTTTGTGACCAGTCGGATTATCGCCGTGGCTTCCTGTCCGGCGGTAATCCAAAAAGTGCGGCGGAAATAGATGAATGGAGTTAAAAAAATCAAAAATACGGCGATCCAACAATAAAAGCAAGCGGCCAGGTGAAGCTTTAATAAGTCAGGATAATAATTATTCTTCCGAAATAAATTTTATCGTGACAACCTTCCTATTTGAATAACTTCATTTTCTATCTGTCATTTTAATTTAAAATTCATCTTGATCCATTTCCGTCTATGGACTCTTTTACTTTCAATTTAACGTCTGTGTCGCATTTTATCTTAATATTTATTCAAAAAATTTATCTTATCCAAGAGTCAAAAGTGTTAAACATTTCCAAACTAGTGTAATTTTTTAATCAAAAAGCCTTACAGCCAGCAGAAAAAATTACTTCACATTTATTGCAAGTTTATTTTAACTAATTGTATACAATTAACCAATATACCACAAATTTAACATAAGCGTTTTATTCGGAATACAAAGTCAATCATTTACATTGCGATCAACCCTCTTGTTTTGGAAAACAATAGAAGTCATACAAGGAGCTCGACCTACAACCGACTCCAGGCCTCCAGAGATGAACAAGGGACCACACAAATTTTAAAATTGTCTTCGAAATAATTCATATCAAAGTAATAATTTCGTTTTCAAAATAATTCTTCGAAATAATTCACCGTAAATTTTCGTTTTTTAAAGTAAGTGTAAAATTTTATTTTGTTTGTTTACTCTAATATAAATTTTGCGGTTACAAAAAATGTCTGGATTTAAGAATAGTTTATTAATAAGTAGATACTAGGTACCGAGTTCATCGAATGACTACGCTGATATACCGACTCAAATAAATGCTTAGTGTAAAGTGTAAATCAGTAAATATTGAAAATATTAACGGAAAATTCGTTAACAAAGATTGCCTTTGCCAATATGGCTAGCTTCAGTGTAGACCTGCAAATTCCCTCTTGTATCATCCCAGCCATTCCACTGCAGCCACAATATGGTACCTCGTAATATGAAACCACGTATCGGTAATGATGTTACCTTATAATCTTTTATGTATTTCCTTCTTTATAACGCGGGCATGTGGATTAAGAGTAAGGTTCTATGCCAGTGATACCATAACTTCGGTAAACGTACCAAAAGCTGAAAGGGAGCTTGTTTTTAGTGACCGCTGTCGAACTGACAACGTCAATTTTGCAAACAGTATGTGTTAACATTGCCAATACAAGCCAATAAATGTGGTATTCTTTTTACTTTTAGATTTGGGAATGCGGAAAGGCAAGTTGTTATGTGAGAGTTCAGAAGTGATTTTATAAGTTTAACTTTCCGAGATAGATAGATCTGTCTATCGCCGATCACTCGTTTAGTTACCTTTATTTTATTATTTTTATTTTTAACTTTTATGAGTAAACACTCAAATTATAATATTTAATTAAATGAAGACAATATTAGCGAAACTCAATCAAAATCTGAAGACAGAAAAATCAGAAAAAGATATTGGTTCCACTGGGACTCGAACCCAGATACCTTAGCATTCATGGCCAACTGCTCTACCGATTGAGCTATGGAACCCATTTCCAATTCGGTCACTTTTAACTGTATCATACTTCGACTAAGAACTACCAACACTATCTTCATTTTTCTTAACGCACATATTATTGGCTGCTATCTTTATATATGATTGCAAGATTCAACCCGAACTAAATGCTATCTAGATGGTGTCTGGATAAATATTTATCCATTTTATTTTTAATACGCGACATCTATTGACTTTTCTGCAAGTCTAGGATGAATATTTTTATTTTTATTTTTAACTTTTATGAGTAAAAACTCAAATTATAATATTTAATTAAATGAAGACAATATAAGCGAAACTCAATCAAAATCTGAAGACAGAAAAATCAGAAAAAGATATTCTTGCAATCATATATAAAGTAGCAGGAAATAATATGTGCGTTAAGAAAAATGTAGATATTGTTGGTAGTTCTTAGTCGAAGTATGATACAGTTAAAAGTGACCGAATTGGAAATGGGTTCCATAGCTCAATCGGTAGAGCAGTTGCCCATGAATGCTAAGGTATCTGGGTTCGAGTCCCAGTGAAACCAATATCTTTTTCTGGTTTTTCTATCTTCAGATTTTGATTGAGTTTCGCTAATATTGTCTTCATTAAATTAAATTTATTTTATTAGATTTTTCTGAACGGTGTATAAGTACTACGCCTCTGCAAAATCGGCCTTCCCATAAAGGTACGAGGCTGCCCTCCCAAACGCCAATTTTAGGTCAAATTTTAAAGTGCCCTACTTTCAAGCACTTTCCACCGCAGTTGTTCATCCCCACGTATTGGTTATACATTTTAATACAACTTAATATTATTCAAACCGCGTGAAAAACTCAAGATCAATTTTTATTCCAACTAAGAACATGGAATGTTTCGAATAAATTGCTTATTTGTGTTTATTCACGCCACATACTGAAAGCTTACCGTAAATCCAAGTACCTGCAAACAATATTATTGGACATACAATTAATTATTATAAATCAACAATATAACACGAACTAGCATCATCGATTCCTTCTTCACCGGTGCATAGTCGGAAAACGTGCCAAACGCGCCATCTACATTTGTATGATTGACATTTTGTCTGAAGACGGAATATACATACATAGGCCGTGAGGGAAATTATGTTTATATTGTGTAAAAGTCCATACAACCAAAGTCCCTGTTAAACTCAAAACCGATAGGTCGAAGGGGCCTGGGAAGGCCAAGATTAACAACAACGTCCTCAAAGACATAATATCTACCTTGGAGCTTACAGACTGGAGAGAGCTGGCACAAAACCGAGATGAGTGGAGGAAGACTCTTGAGGATGCCAAGACCCACCAGAGGTTGTAGAGCCAAGAGTGATGATGATTTGGAAAGTTTTAGATGTAAAATAAGTTCAACGATAATAATAGTCGGACATCCAAATTGGAGACAAGAAAACTCACTTTCTTGAGAGTTGTATCAAATTTGATTGCTGCACTTCGCAGATTTAGCCGAGGGAAAACGAACAATTATATTCGGTTGACTGCAGATTTCTTCATGAGCAAAAATGGTGTGTTTATTTTCTCGTTAAGCTTTTATGAGACTATGTAGAACGTGTGGCACAATAATAGTACTTGTATTAAAATGAATTGTTACCTACATGGAATGGTCTCTTTCCAAGAAAGTTTGCACATCCCTTTCTAATAGCTGCATACATTCCGGTGCATACGTAGGTGCAATACACCCCACCTCCCCTATAAAATTCTCCGTATATAATAACCTCCACACAGAAGATAGAACTATGAAGTTCCTGAACACGGGATCGCGGAAGAGCTTTCAGGTTGTACCGTAGCGTCGAGATTGAATTTTTCCAATCAGTGTGAAGTGAGTCGTTTGGCGAGGAGGCAAGAAGCGTGACTGCGGATAATGCAAACGGCACTATAACTATATCTGGCTCGGAGATAATGTATTTTTAATTCATTTCATAGTTCTTTTAGAGTGGTAATCGAAAATATATAATTCTACTAATGGTATTTTGTAGGGTTTGATTAATAAGCAGATAATATTAATCCACAGATAATTAAAAAATAATTAATACACAGACAATTAAAAATAATCTGCTCATTCATACATAGGTGGCGGTAAATTAATGATTTTAGAAAAAGCGTAAAAAGACACTTTTCAGTTTTGAAATTTTCTAAATTAAATTTTTTTAATTGAAATAATTATATAATAACTTTAAAAAGACGTATCCAACTCTCAAGAAGACATTCCAGAAGAGTCTTAATCAACAAAAAAAATACCGTACATATTGCCTCGTAAAAATAAGATGAAAGGCAAGTGCAACTTGCACAATGTTCAAAAAAGTTATATGTAGAGAGCACAGCATTGACTTATGCCAAAGCTGTTGATGAGAATTTTTTTTTTAATTTGAATTGTATTGTTAAGATAAAGTTTCTTTATTAGCTTGTAAGTAAAATGACTAATTAATGCTACAAGTATTTTAAATGCGGTAACCATAGAAGCTGTCTATAATTAGTTGACTTTTGGGAAGAATTGTGGATTTCGTTATATTTTTCAAATAATAATTAACAGCAATGGAAATTAATTCATGTATGTTGTTTCATTTACCGATAAATAAAATGTAATATGCGTTGTTTTTTTACATTATAATAGTTAAGAATGTTAAAGGTAATTAGTCAATTTTACGCATGATTATCTTTTGTGCACATTTAAATACGATTTCCAGGGTAAACTAAATAAAATATTTATTTTTGATAATATATAAAACAAACAAATCTAATAAATTCGTTTCCATCTTTCTCTAACCCAATCATATTCCCCCTTTCACATTTCAAAATCAATTGAATGGTTTTACTGTTCACTTAAATTTCCAAAACCATCTACCTCGAACCACACGTGCTGCCAGAATGTGAAGTCCTTTACTTAAATTTTCCTTTTTTATTCCGTGTTAGCACAAAAACATCTTTTGTCAGCCCATTACTTCGGTCGAATAAAGTGAATTTCACAGTGGGACCATTATATTAAGTTTTCTCGAAAATACGAATCGGGGAACGTGGAGTTTACACGCATGAAAATAATCAAATATCAAAATAATTAGTTAAGCAGGAAAACTATCCAAAATTTATGATAAAAATAAGTAAGGACAAAAAGAAAAATAACAGAATAATAATAAGCAAATAAGTATCTAGAGACACAAACATTATAAAGTGTGGCGATTAGTTAGTTAAAGGTATCATAAAAGGCAATTATATAAATTTTATAAAATAAATATTGAAAATTATTTTAGAATAGGCATTAAAACTTTGAGAATAAAACTTTGAAGAAAAATAATCAAAGAGTATTAATATACTAGCTTTTATCCGCGGCTTCGCTCGCATGGTATTAGTTGGAAATTACTGTAAAAAGAATTTTCCCACGTAAATGAAAAAAAAATTCCGTGATAAAAAGTAGCCTATGTCATTTCCCATTCCTCTAATTTACTCTGTTTAAAAAAATTACATAATATAAACAACAAATAACTATAAGACAAATAAAATTCTCGTACCAACGTGTTTTTTTTATTTTGATTTAACATTTTTTTAAATGTTTGCATACAAATAAAATATTAAACATCTGAATCGAAGTAGTAAATTATTGAAACTGCGATATTAATCCAAATTTGGGAGGCGTGAATGGGTACCGCCGCCCCGGGAACCTTTATTGGATAACCAACACCTCTGCCATATGTCCCCCCAAGTGATTCGCTACTTTCTGTTGACTCAGCAGCTCTGTGTGCTGCCTGACGCATCGCATGTTTAAGTCTTCGCACTTCAGCTTGTGGAAACTCTTCAAGTCTTGCAACTTTCATAGCTCGAGCTTTATTAGAGCTTTTGTTTAGATTCGACTCACGCTTTCGTGGTATAATTGTTATTATTTTTGCTGAAAATATTTATGGTTTAATAGAAAATTTCAAAATTTGAGAATAACATTTCGCAAATAAAAATTCTATTTTAGAAAATATTTAAATTATAGAAATAGAAATTTATTTTGAGTACCTACTCCCTTTATTAATATTTTATTCATATTTGAATCCAGAGTAACCTAAAAAAATAAGAAAATGACAGTCCACTTCAAACGCTATGCTTTATAGCAACGTTATGCTTTTTGTTCGGAGAATAAACATTTTTAGACATATGTAGATATTAACTACGATGCCAAAAAAGTACTCTTTTTAATCACAACAAAGCACTCTTTTTAAGCCTAAAATTAAAAAAAAAAAACAATTTTTCCAAGGTAACAATTTGTTTAACGTTTGCAATAACTCGATTTTGTTAGGGACAGAAAACGTATGATACATAATTATTTCATAACGCCACAGCTCATTCATAACGCCAGAGCTTACCAATATATAAAGCCGTTGTTACTCGCAAATAATGTAGCTTTCGATTAGTGAAAGAATTTTTAAATTCCATTCGATATTTATTGCGTGAAAGAGTAAGGACCATCCAACCAACCATCCATACAAACTTTCGCTTTTATAATATTAGTAAGAATAATTAATAGAATTAAAAAATAATAATTAAGACATAATTAATTATGCGACGTCGTGTCTTGTTAATGATAGTTAAATTAATATTTCAAAGCATAACCATGATGAAAAGACATATATTAAACTGGAAAACTAAACAGAAAATAATCTTGGCTAAATTCATCAGCGCTAGAACTTAGCGTAAAACTTGGCTTATGCAAAGACATGCGTATTTTATTACACCAAAAATGTATAATGCTCTATATAAGTCTACAGAAATTGAATCTAAAAAGACATCGTCCTACAGCAAATATAAAAATGTAATAAAGTCTTGGATAAATTCCATTGATACAAACCTTTACTTGCTGTAACATTTGATCTGCTGTAACATCTGACCTGATGTAACTTAACATTTTTTTTAAATCTTTACGTTTTGTTTGAATTGTAATTCAGTAAACACTGATATTATTTATTTTATTTTATTTTTTAATCTCTAGAAAGATAATGTATGTTTATGAGTAAAATATTAACTGTTTTAAAAAACAAACTAGTATACCCACGAACTGACGTTGCCTATGTGGGATTATTTTGGTTAATCTGCTAATTGTATAATTCTTTACACTGTTTATTTAAAAAAGCTTGCATGTATTGTAAAAGTAAACCAATGTACCAAAAAAATTATTAATAAAGAAAAAAAATTATGAAGATCTGAAAACCTTATTACTTCCCCACCTTCCTCCTCCCATTTCTGCCCCTCTGCCACTAATATCCTTACAACACACCCCAATTGGGAGTGACATAGTTTCATTGACACTTAAAAAAAATAAACCAACAAACAAACCGACGGGATGTTTTTTAAAAATATATGTTTAAATAACACTGGCAAGATGTCGAAATTTTTTTTAGTAATAACATTGTTGAATGATTACGTCGTGTAACATATTTCTTGGTTGATTCTGTTTTCTATTTAAGTTAATATCTTACGGTATCTATTTCCAAACAAGATTAAACGATATTAATTGCATAACCTAATTATCCATGTCGCTTACCTAATATGTAACCAAAAAAAAAATTGTCTCAGTGAGTCAATCAACCGTAACTT
Source organism: Limnephilus lunatus (assembly GCA_917563855.2). Lineage (NCBI taxonomy): Eukaryota > Metazoa > Arthropoda > Insecta > Trichoptera > Limnephilidae > Limnephilus > Limnephilus lunatus. The sequence goes on along the minus strand of OU830601.1, from coordinate 12,625,256 downwards.
AAAAGGGGATTATGTAAACATACTTCGTGGGATACATTTTCTATCTTGAAAACAATTTGAAGCCGTTTGCACACAACACACCGCTCTACATCCTACATACGTCATCCAAATTATGTTTGCGTTTATTTCCAGGTCAAAAACAATTGGACATATTGTCAACATTTTAAGTGCTTTCCACCGCACCGTTGGCTTTGTCGTAAACGCTAAGTTTATATTTTACCTTCTGTGATGCGGGACCGGACTATCACTAGTACTTGAGCGACCACCCGGCGGCTGTAGATGGGAATAGCGCGGCGGTCGGTGAAAACATTATTTACTTGTCTCCGGACAAACAGTACACACAGAATCGCTAACCGTTTGGTATCAAGGTGTACTTAGTGCTTTTTGGAGTGGGTAAAGAGAATATATAATGATAAGCAACTGTTTAATTTATCAGGTCACATCAGTAGAACACACTCCGTTTAAACAAGTATTCCATCAATTACTTTTTTTATTTTATTTACTAGCAGTTAAATGCCTGCTCCGCAGGGTTTTGCTGCTAGGCTCTTTGGTTGGGTTTCGCCCAGTTTGTACCAATGTTATGTACCAATAACCATTTAATTTTATAGCTTTAAGCTTTGTACATCAAGCTTTGAATTTTAAGCTTTAAGCTTTGAGCTTTAAGCTTTGATCTTTAAACTTTGAGATTAAAGCTCAAAGCTTAAAGATCAAAGCACATTATCAAAATTTCATAACGCCAGAGCTTACCATTATAAATAGCCTATAACCTTCGCAGGTGTGCGCGCATCAAATCACCCAAGTTTCATCGCAATCGGATGAACGGTATGGCAGCGCATAACATACGAACAAACAAACAAACAAGCAAACAAACAAACAAACAAATAAACAAACAAATATTGATTTTTATATATAAGAAGAACATCACAATTTTTGTAAAAAATTATTACAACTAATCGTATAAATGTTTGTGTTTCTTTTGTTACATCAAATTTAAATGTAAACCGAACATCATAAACACTGTTTATCATTTTCAGATAAAATAATTATTGATTCTACCGTAGGCATTTTTTTATGTTTTAAACTACATGAAGCATTCGGCATTATCGGGCTTTATTCTGCTTTAAGGTGTGGGATAAGAAGATGGGGTTGTTTTTTTTAAATCTCTCGTAGATAGTGACCGTCCTCTAGTTTTGAATGTCAAATGTGAAAATTTCTTCAATGTCGGAATAAAACTTAAGATTTGTATAAATAAATACACCCACAGATCTTCTGCATACTATATAGAAGATAATAACGCAATTTTCGTACACCAGTTTATGAATGACTAGCTGGGTTACCCGGCTTCGCTCAGGAAAAAATTCGAGAGTGTTCTGGAATGTTCCACAAAGATCTTTCGATTCCCTTTTCCCGAAAATTCCACGACATATTTCGCCACTCCTTCCAGAACTTTCTAGAGCTCTATGGAACCTTTTAGAACTTTCGGGAAGAATGTTTTAGAAATTTCAAGAGGGCGAAACTTCCAATCCTTATATCTTCAAAACCACGCCCTTTAGGTAAAAACGGGAACTCTTATTCCCTAGGCGGGATATAGATCTACCACACCATATAACTCCCTTAATCGTACCGGGACTTGTTTCTGAGTTTTGGGGTCCGCACGTTTTTTTGGACTTTCTTTATAATATATACCTATTGATTACCGGTTTCGATAATATCATAGAGTGAGCTCACATTTCTCCGTCTTATTAAATATTGTGAAGAAAGCGCCCAAAAAAACATTCGTACGATATTTCATAGTTAGGTATGTTATGTTTGAGTTCTTTAATGTTGTCTTGTAATCTAGATGATTCATTAATTTGTTTCTTGTGTTCAATTTCTATCTGTAGTGACACTTTTTATAGTTGTACCAACTCCATTACTTTCAAAAACGAATATTGTTCCTCCGTCGAAAGGTTAGGAGCTCTGGCCCAGGATTTATTTATTTGGGCACTCAATTTCTGGATGAAAATAAAATAATACAGGACGCAACCACAACATAACCTCAAAATATTTTAACACTCGCAAATTTAAGCGCCCCCCACACGGACACTTCGGAGCGATTGCGCTCCTCGCCACTCGACCGCTGCGCATAAAGTGTATGTGTGTGGCGTGCTTAGGAACGACGCAACTGTTTTACCGACGCGTTAACGGTGGTAACTGTTTTACCGACGCTAAATAGCGTTAAACAAAATACCAACTCGAACTGCGTGGAGCAAAACGAACAATACAATTTAAGATAAAATTAGCGATAGTTGTAAGGTGCAATCCGCCCTCATTATTAATGTTTTAAGTCTTTACCTTTTTATTATTTAATTAATTGTTATTTTGGACAACGTCAATTATTAGATCCCGGGTGGTTATGTTCTTGAAACTGAAACATACAACACAGTTTAAAACACAATTTAAACAATACATTTCAAAAAATACTTTATTAATACTTAAATAACAACCAAAAGAAGACTCCCACCTGTAATTTTGTTCCAATTACGGTTCCTTTTCTCCCATTTTTCTTTTTATCGCGATTTCCCAAATTAATATTCTTACATTCGTGAAATGAAAAATATCCAACGAAAATAAATCATAGAAATGCAGCAAAAATAAAAGATTTCTATTGGTGGAGTTAGTAGCCGGTGACCATAAACAAATCGAATGTGACTTATAACATCACCAAAAATCATTCCCATCCCGCCAGGCACGAAGCCGAGCGCGATGAGCGCGACCACGCAACTTTTTTATAATACTTACATTTTTAAACTCGTGATGTTTTTCTAATGAAATGTCCGAATTGAATAATTCAAAAAGTTGAATAAAGGTATTGAAGCAGCCTTGAATATGAAGTAATTTATTTTTATAAGGATTAAAACCAAGATACAAATACAGAGCCTTTTCAAACGGCGACATTTTAATTAAATTTTTAAAATAAAAGAACTCTGATTGTGGCATATCTATAATAGTTAGACATATGCTGTCGAAGTTTTAGTAAGGATCCCTAATTTTTTAGAAAATATAATATAGCATATGTCACCCGGGGATAGTGTAGCTTCCCAACAGTGAAAGAATTTTTCAAATCGGTTCAGTAATTTCGGAGCCTATTCGAAGCAAACAAATACACAAACAAACAAACAAATCTTTCCTCTTTATATAGTGTTTTAGATTAGATTAGATGCAAGCTGGGGCTTTAATTTTTTTAATGTGTTTGTCTCACTGGTGGATAATAAGATAATATGATCAGATATATTGTAATGAAACATGAAATTGGCTCATAAAGGACGAAAATAGAATATCGGTAATCATAAGAAGGTGTGCGTCAGTATCTACGTGTATAAGAAACGAGAAAGAATTTGAATGAAGAAGGGAGTTTGTGGCAAGTGTGTTTAGTGTTTACTCCTGTGGGAAAATGGTGTGATAGTTAATTTTTCTTCTTCTTCTTGTGCCCTGTCCGTTCAACGGACATTGGATATGCGGACTTTGTTTACTGCTGCCCGGAACAGCTCTACAGTAGACCGGCCAAACGACTGTCTCAGGTTTTTCAGCCATGATGTTCTCCTTCTTCAATGCAATGTTTCCTCGCATTATGAGATGCAAGATCTCATACTTCTCTGGATATCTCATAACATGTCCAAGATATTGAAGTTTTCGGATATTTATAGTTTTAATAACTTATTTTTCTTTTTTTATCCGAACCATAACATTTTCATTCGTAACCTTGTCCATCCAGCTTATTTTAAGTATTATTCTGTAGATCCACATCTCGAATGCCTCAAGTCGCCTAATTAGTTCTTCAGTAAGCGTCCATGCATCCATTCCATAAAATAATATCGAAAACACGTAGCATCTGACCATTCGGATTCGTAGTCCAAGGTTGAGACCATGATTGCATAACATCTTTTTCATGCGGATAAAGGTTGGACGAGCTTGCTCAATGCGGCATTTGATTTCAATCGAAGGATCCCATCTATCATTTACATTTTTTTTTTTTTTTTAATTTTCTTTATTCATTAAATCAAAAATTGAGGTAACATTAGTGGATTTTTCGACCACCATGCTAGGCTGGTGCCCGTGTTATGGTGGTCGATTATTGCATTGGTCGATTGCAGCCCAAGTATACAATACTCTGCACCTTCTCTAGTTTTGTTCCAGCAATATAATGATTTTCATTCAAAGCGTTATTTTTGCTTATGAGCGTGAATTTTGTTTTATTTATATTCAGTTCTAGCCCAAAATTCTCACAAGTCTTCACTACTTGATTCAGCAGAAGTTGTAGATCATCAATGTTACTTGTTAAGAAGTACTGAGTCATCTGCGTAACGCAGGTTGTTCAGAATCTTCCCATTTATAAATAACAAGTCCTTGAGTAGCTTCTTGCAGAGATTCATTGAATATTTCTTCTGAATATAATTTGAACAACATGGTGAAATAATACAATTTTTTTTACAAAGTTAATTTTTAGACAACTTATGGCAAAAATATTAAGTTTTAGCTACATATAGCAATTACCAGTAAAGGCCACTTATCACTTTAACGATGCATTGACGTGTTCAATTAAATTAAATAACCCAGTGAACAAATAAAATAATAGGCAAAGATTCGTTGTGGTAACAGTACACCTACCTACGTCAAATTGTGTAAAAACTAATCCATACAAGTAAAAGTGAAATAAATTCTTTACATTTCACAAAACATTAAAAGTTTTATACGGCAAAATAAAATCACAAAATAGCCGCTCAGACCCAGCGCAAGAACAATACTTTAAACAGGAAATTGTATTTCAATTTTACTGCCCATATCCGCCGACATTACAACTGCACAAAACACTGGAAACATTGCAAAGAACAATAATAGCGATGTATTGTCTGACAGCGACATTAACAACATAAATGTAATGGTTTACTGTCGATGTGAACTATAAGGCTTGATTTACCGGAGGCTACTGTTGTTTGTTTATGGCCACGGCGGACATCCGGTACAAAGTGCCGTGGCAAATATTTTCCGTGAGCTTTAAGAAGATTCGCAGGCGACGGCAACGGGGATTTCCTTTCTTGCTTCTGCGGAAAGCTTCTCCGGAATACGAATTTCCAACGTCGAGTATTGAACGAATTATTGGAAATAAACAAGCTTTTGCTACCTACAAAAATAATTTTGTTAAAAGGAAACTTGGTATCTTATTTGAAAATCAATTACAATTCTTATTTATGACCTGTCGTTGCACAGGGGATGGAAAATCAACCCCTTTTCAAAATAAACGAATTTGTTTCATTTAAAAACTTAGATAACAAAAACCGGAAAATATAATGCTCACGAAATCTTCGGGTGACCGAGCCTATATTTATTTATTTTATTTATTTATTGCTTCTTCACAATTTAAATACATTTTTAGCATGTTATTATTAACCCCACTAGGGTTTGCCTGTATCGGGGATAATAATTTCATAATTTATTAAAAGTTTCTAACATACATTATAAAGAGAGTACATAGAAAATTAAAATGAATGTGAAAATTAACATTTTTATGCCTATATTTATTAATAATAAATATAGGCATAAAAATAATCTACGATTATTATTTAAGAAACGAGAAAAAGTAGAAAAAAATAATTGGCAATCTTCGGCTAACACAAATAATTTAACAATCTTTTTAAAAGTGCTCAAGGAATTAGATGACTTAATTTGTTCTGGAAGGCTATTACATATGAGTGGAGCCTGATAAAATTAATTTCTTTGACCAAAAGAAGATTTAGTTTGAATTGCTGCAAAGTTCAGAACAGAGCCAATTCTAGTAGTACGAATTTGCCGAGTTCTTTCTGCAATATTAATATTATTAAAAAATCTACAAAGCGTTTGTGTAATATATAGCTGTTTTACATTCATCATATTACATTCCTTATAGAGTAAATGAGTTGGATACCTAAATTTTGTTTATAAAATAACTTTAAGAATCAGTTTTTGGTCAACGTAGAGTGGTTCCATATAAGTCTTTTGGCAGGATCCCTAGCACTTATTTGTGAACATAATAATTATTACAATTTTACAGATATCATTCATTAATTGTGAAAAGTACTGCCAATGCAGTGAGGGTGTAGTGCAAATTATTAATAGTAACGTCCCTGTTGCAATAAAATGGGAGATTATCATTAAATAAAAACATATTATTTCGTATCCTTCTTGAGTGTGAAGGGTTTGCTTTTATTTCGTATAGTTTGATCTGGGAAAAAGAAACTATCACGTTAAATTAACTTTTATTAATCACCAAGAAATTCAAAAGTGCAAAATAAGAAATGGCTTAAAAATAAACCGATATGAAGCACCTTTTTATTATTAAATGAGGTTAAAACAGAAAAAAGTTAACTATTTTCTTCGCTGTCTCTATATACGAGTATTATATGTCTTTATTTATGCGTATATTTATTATTAAATATACAGAAAAAGTGAGGATGAACGGAAGAAGCAGGATGGACGAACTAGGTATAATTGTTTTATGTGAAAATATACTTCATATATTTATGAAGAGCCCTAGACAATGTAGTGTTTTGAACCTAACTATAATTTTTGTGGAATGATTTTCATTACGTCCATTAGAAAAACTTGTCCCTTATAAAAAATGTGAAATATTTTATTATTGATTTATGAATAATATCAAACGCCTTAATGTACGTACCATTTATTGACCGTACCGTTTATCAACAATGGTTTTAGCGACATCTCGTGTGTCACTCCCCGCTACAATTTACAAATCAACATTGGATACTGACCTGAATTACGTCATTAGCGAAGTGCATTAGCCAGAGAACACAACCGCATTAAATATACTCCCACATGCAACGCTACTAGGAAGGGTTGGCAAACTACATTTCAAATAAACTAATTTAAATAATTGATCTTAAAGACCCAAAATCCGATGTTACGAAACCATGGAGGAACTTTCTTCCATGTACAGAACCTTTATAAAAGGTTTCTAGACCTAATTTAGGTTTTGGTTCGATAACTTTAATTAATTGAAGACAATATTAGCGAAACTCAATCGAAAATCTGGGAACAGAAAAATCAGAAAAAAGATATTGGTTCCACTAGGACTCGAACCCAGGGCCCTTTGCTTACATGGCAAGTGCTCTACCATCATATGGAACCCATTTCCAATTCGGTCACTTTTAAGTGTATCATACTTCGACTAAGATTATCTTTATTTTCCACCAACATTATCTTCATTTTCTTATCGCGCATATTATTGGCTGCTATCTTTATATATGATTGCAAGATTCAACCCGAACTAAATGCTATCTAGATAGTGTCTGGATAAATATTTATCCATTTATTTTTAATTATTGACTTTTTTCTGCAAGTCTAAGATGAATATTTTTAATTTTATTTTGATAACTTTAATTTAAACGGTGCAGAGGGTGTAGCAGAAGCTATGAGAAGCCTTGAATCACCGTGGAAATTAAAATCATTCGATTTTTATCAACTTATAACTTGAATTTATTTACCTTTAATCAAACGAATGTGATATTCCTCTGCAACATTTAAAGCACTTAGGTAAAATTTTACTTTTCTAATCATTTTTTTTTACATTAGCCCCACACAGGAGGCCCTAATTAAAGAGGAAAATAATTCCCTTCAGGACCTATGTTATCTTTGGTGATGCTGTGTGGAAGTGCTTTTTAGGGAAAGGAAAGAGAGGAATTTCTGGGAAGGAAAAGGGTATAAGGGGTGGGTAAGAATCTGGGGATCAGTTTGTCCAGGAGTGACGGACGTATGTATCTATCCCTCCTACTGCGGTGCAAGGCAATGTCCCGAGAGAGTCCTGCTAAAAAGGTCAAAAGATCTCCCTCAACTAGTTTCTCCCGATCCGGCCTGCCACGCAGCTGGTGGGCAGACGCATCCGCTGCCAAAATCCGGTCAAACCTAACCCCTTGAACCCGGGCACCCCTGCTAAGTCACCAAACGTAGCGAACCACTTGGGGTGACCTATGGCAGAGATGTTGGTTATCCGATAAATGGTTCCCGGGGCGGCGGTACCCATACCCGCCTCCCAAATAAAAATAATGCTGAAATGTGAATTTAGAAGCTTATATTATACCGCTGATTTTTGTAGCCAATGAATACATACCAAGTTCCTTACCAAAATTCATGGAAAAAATATTTCAGTCAGAAAATAGTCGCATTTTTTAAATTTATCGTTTATGTCGTAATATTTAATTATGGTAGGCATTTTTTTGGATGGCAAGTCACTATTTAATAGATTCCACTTAAAATGCTCGTCGTTAGAACGTGAATTAATTTTTTTAACTCTCATATTTTTTCGACTTGTTTAATATTGCGTCCTTGTAACTTACATATATATAATTATTATTACTATTACAATATCAATTTACAAAGTTGATTTCATGTATGCGAAACTGCGTAATCAGTTCGCGTTCCGTATTTATCGTCCCCTATTCAGGGGTATTAGGACCGCAGGAAATAACAGAGATCAACAACCAATTCACAACCATGATTAGTTTGCAGTGTTCGTAAATATACAGTAAATACCATTCCTCTGCGCAGCTCAGCGCCTCGCATCGTGACCGGATTAAACGAACATGAATGTATGTAATAATTACAAAATTTCAATTTCATATATGTACATAATAGGTACTGAATTGCAATTTCAGATAAAGACTTCTATTTCCAAACCTTCATAGATACCGTGTGATTATTGACTAGTCAGCAGTCTTTAGTGATTGATTTTAAATCTTGTTGGTTAAGGCGATCCACTAGTACAGGAAAAAATCGAAATCGGAATTCACGCCCTTTTATGGGAGGAGTTTAAAAATACTTGAGAAAAAGCTTTTGGAAAGGTTGGAAAAGATATTTGAGATTTTTTTTTACATGTTGATTTCGTAAAGGCCTGTAAAAAACATTAATTCCTTTTTTACGCATTGTTTATTTTAATAAAACGGAATTTTTAAATTGATTTCACGAAAACAAGCAGCGCGGACCCTAAGACGTTGTTTCTCCGCTCCGTCCGAAGGAGTAATGACGGAAGAATGGGGCGGCTGCCAGTCAGTGGACGGTATAAGGTTCACTTTGATATAACAAATTTTTCGGTTTCTTCGGTGGACGGTATAAGGTTCACTTTGATATAACAAATTCGTCGACTGCCGTATTGTTGCCGTGATGTCAAAAATACCAACGCGAAAATGCATATTATATTTTATTTTGTGAGGTTTGGGCGTAAATTTCAATTTTTTTTGCGATAATTATATAAGAAACTGAATTTGCCACATTACGCAATAAAAGCATATCCGAAAAAGTGTTTATAAGTAGGAGAGTTTGCACTTAAAAATGTTTTTTATAGACCTAATACTTTATTTTTTTCTAAGCTTATTACAAGACTTAATAAAAAAAATGACCTATATTTTAAGGACCAAAGTATGTTCTACACGCAGTATTTAATTGAAGCATCTTTAATACTTCTAAGCGGTCAAATTTTCAAAACAAAAACATACGATTTTGTATGATTTTGCATTATTTAGTATGGCTTCATCTTAAAATAATAATTTTCCTGGTACTGTGATGCAGTTTCTTTCAAATATTGTCATTGGTCATCCACTGAAATCAGAAAGAAATGTATAAGTTCATTACGAAATATAATGGTTACCAAAGTACATAAAAACCTATTTATTATCATCGAGTTTAATTTGTAGAACTCCATTTTAATTTAAAGTTTTTTTTAAGTTCTCGATAATATTATTGTTTAATTGATAAAAAAAAACAAGTGTGAAATTATTATTGTTTTTGTTTTTGTTTTTGTTTTAAGCGCTCTAGGGGAAAATATCTGAATTTTATTTTAAGATATCATTTTTTGTCTTCTTTTTTCTTATGAGTACAAAATTATATACTGTGAGGAATACATAATTAACACTTTTTCCTGCTATAAATAATATGTTATGTAAGTAAACAATGTAATATGAAATTAAATTTGTCAATTTGACTGGCCTAAAACCGGATCCATTCCTAGTTGGCTAGTCAAAGTTTCCACATATGTTTTATTGTTCAATTTTATGTGAAATAAAGTATTATTTTTTTTTTTACGGTGCTCCAGATTTTATGTCCGGGTTAAATCTTTCCCAAATGAAAGACTAAACCCTTCCACACACTTTTCCACAAATGAATATCTAGTAAATTCACGCAATGTAAGTGCACTATATAAGTATAATAAATACAAAACAATACAAGAACAATATGTCAATCCACCAGAAACATAATGGGAAAATATTTCACCGACTCCAGATATTTTCATATCAGAGGGTTCGGCTCTGATGAAATCCTAACTGGTCCGATAAATCCTACTGATCCCTCAATATAAATATTTAAAAAATCTTTCGTAATCCTACATGTATTTAAAATGACCGACTTTTGCATTTTTTATGTACAAATTTTTTGACAAATCTAATACGCCTAAATTTTGAATGAGAGAGCAATTATATTACGGTGCTCCAGATTTTATGTCCGGGTTGAATCTTTCCCAAATGAAAGACTAAACCCTTCCGCACACTTTTCCACAAATGAATATCTAGTAAATTAACGCAATGTTAGTGCACTATATAAGAATAAAACAATACAAGAACAATACGTCAATCCACCAGAAACATAATGGGAAAATATTTCACCGACTCCAGATATTTTCATATCAGAGGGTTCGGCTCTGATGAAATCCTAACTGGTCCGATAAATCCTACTGATCCCTCAATATAAATATTTAAAAAATCTTTCGTAATCCTACATGTATTTAAAATGACCGACTTTTGCATTTTTATGTACAAATTTTTTGACAAATCTAATACGCCTAAATTTTGAATGAGAGAGCTAGGTATAATGCCAGTAGCCGAAATAACAAATGGTAATATTTTTATAGTCTGAGAATGCCAAATACTTTTAATTTCATTTCCTAAATCTGTATATTTTCTTATTTTTTCAAAAACAGTTTTCTGTATATTACAAGAATTTGGAATAGCGACATCAATAATATAAGTTATTTTCTTAATTTTGTCATGTAAAACTATATCGGGTCTATTATGACTAATTGTTCTGTCTGTCAGAATAGTTTTATCATAATAAATTTTATAAAATTCATTTTCTAAAAATGAATTTGGTTCATATTCATAATATGGTACATTACGGCAGTCAATCAAGTTATGTTTAATTACCAAACTTTGGTGAATTATTTTTAAAACTTGATTGTGCCTAAATGTATACTCGGACGGCGCTAATACAGAACATCCCGATATAATATGTTCTATAGTTTCCGGAAAAGCCAAACATTTTCAACATAAATCATCAATTTGATTTGCATCTTTGATGATATGCTTCCTATAATTTTTAGTATTAATGACTCTATCTTGTATGGCAAGCATAAAGCCTTCTATTTCTGCGCTCAACTCTCCAATACTCAACCATTTGTTTGACGAAAATTTGTCAACATATGTTTGGTTGAGATAATTGAAGTGTTTTGCGTGAAGAATTTTATTTGACCAGGAATCTAATAATTCCTGGTTGGTATTTATAAGAATGCTGGCATTCTCGTCGTATAAATTTAATGGTGAAATATTTCTATCTTCCTTTCAAATTATTTTGTGCATTTCTGAACTATCAGCTTTCTTATGGAAAAAAATTCTTAGCATTTCTATCTGATTATGTTTTAAAGATGTTATTTTGACTATACCTCTACCTCCTAAATTTCTGGGTAAATTAATACGTTCTATAGCTGAATTTGGATGATGGGAATGAAATTTTGTTAATGTAGTTCTAATTAATGGTTCTAAGCTATCTAAATCTGTATTAGACCATTTAATTATGCCAAATGAGTAAGTTAATAGAGGTATTGCCCAAGTATTTATCGCCTTTACTAAATTTTTAGCAGATAAATTGCATTTCAAAATTTTTCTGATCCTAGTTTTAAATTTAATCCTAATATCATTTTTAATACTAGTATGATCTAATCTATTTGATTGCGGATATCCTAAATATTTATAAACCTCACCCCCTTTCATACTTTCAATTTTGAAATTTCTAAATATACCCTCGTCTCCATCTACAATTTTACCTTTCTCTATATGGATCGTTCTACATTTATCTAAACCAAAAGTCATTTTAATATCATCTGAAAATTTTTTAACTACTTTAATCATTTTCTCTAAATTTGGTTCAGAATTCGAATATAATTTTAAATCATCCATAAATAATAAATGAGAAATTATATTTCTCTCTCTAGTATTACCTTTAATTTTTATTCCAAACTTGCTTTTAATTAACATTTTAGATAGAGGATTTAATGCTAAGCAAAACCAAAGAGGACTCAATGAGTCTCCTTGAAAAATCCCTCTTTTTATTGAAATGCCCGGTACTAAAATTTTCTTATCTTTCAAATTCAAAAGCAAATCGGTATTCCAAAATGCCATAATTTTTTCCAAAAAGCTAATAATAATTTGGTTAATTATTATGCGTGACAGATTTTTGGCCTTCTTACAGACGATCTAACAAAAATAAAGTAAATGTCTCTTTCGTCAAGGCTTTTCATAAGGGTGTCACTAAATTTGAAAGAAATTAGAAAATCGGGTTTTCTTAATTGTTTTTAAGAACGTTTAAATGGTATCTCTAGGCGAAGGTATAACTTTTATTATTGTACTATTGAGGTTCGTTAGTTTGTGTAACAAATGACAACAGTGCACTTAATTTTAAGTTCCCCTTCCACCTTCCCCGCCTTCCCTCTCCCTTTTCCGCTCCCACGCCCGTCCAAGCTGCCTTTCGCTTTCCATAAATTATTATATTCATTCTCCATACATTCACCTTTCAAACAGCTCGCGTGCCACCTATTACAATTTTTTAATTCAAATTAAATTTTTTCATATGTTGCAAATATTCATTTTGGTATATTATATAAGAACAATCAAATATTATAAGAACAATCAATCAAATTTGATACCTAACATAGGTATCTATAATTCTTGATTCGATTCAAAGTATTATGTAAGTAAGTACTTCGAATTAATTCATTCATTTAAAGAGTTTTGAAAACTGACTTGACAATCATTGTTTTGCAAAATGTCATTCTCAAAATTTTAACAGCTTCGCACGAATTTTTGTGATGATTGAAAAACTTTTCAGATGTATTATCACGTGGTTGAAATAATTAAAAAACCGTCGCGAGGGTTTTAAGAAGGCATGTATTTTGAATGTTTCAAACATTTCTAATGCTTAATATAATTTATTTTTGATTGTGATTTTTATATGTAGATATAGATTTTGCTTGAAACGGACTTCGCTGCAATGTTTAGTCAATATTAGTTATTTTCTATCCATTACCGAGTGGATTTGTTTCTAATTTTATGTATAAATATCTCAGAAACCACAAAAAACGTAATTAAATCTTTTCCCTATCTTACCTTGGTTGCCGGCAAGCTTGGTATAAATTCGTACCCCGTTAACGAGACATTGGAAATTAAATCTTCCTCGTTATCCCAATGGTTTGGCTTTATTCCACTGCCGATAGGTATCTGATATCATTCGTGATTAAGCCAAACCCGCTTTATCCGTCTTCCAACAATTGGAACATTAAGACTGGTACTAACGAGGTCAGCTTGCAGAATTCGGATGGGAAAATGGAGACCCGTAGTAAAAAGGGTAGGAACATTCTGAGAAAATATTACTCGGATACTATAAGTAATTATTATAAATAATACTGTATTATAAATAATACCGTTTATTATAAATAATACTTACTTCAATTGTGACTCTATCTGTATCTCAGAAACAATGAACTCTAGAATTTCAGCTTTGAATTTAAATATCAACTTTTTCGAAATTGGACGAGATTGTTTGGAGAATTCAGTTAAGCGATAAAGCCAACCTTTATGTAATACTAGCAGACCCGGTCACACGTTGCTGTGGCTAACGAAACACAACGCCGTTACCCAATATTTAAAAAATCCACACCACCCACTTGCCAGCAGCCCGTTGGCCGCTGCCCGCTGCCTGAATTGAATATTTGAATTTCTCGGCTTTTCTCTACTATAATCAGCATGTTTTATATAAATAAAACCTCTTGAATTCTCTATCTATTGGTGAAATCCGCATGAAAATCCGTTGCGTAGTTTAAAAGATCTAAGCACACAAACATTTTGAGCGACATCATTTTACAATATGTAATGATGATATTTGAATTTCTCGGCTTTTCTCTCCTATAATAAGCATGTTTTATACATATAAACCTTCCTTTTGAATTACTCTATTTATTGGTGAAATCCGCAAGAAAATCCGTTGCGTAGTTTAAAAGATCTAAGCGCACAAACAATTTGAGAGACTTCATTTTATACTATGTAATGATTTTTATCAGAAACTTTTGTATCACAATTCAGACATTCTCCATATGAGTTGATATACTATGCTTAGAAGCGAACAAAATCACCTTTTTATATCCAATTTGCTCAACTTTGACCTCCGATGCATCTAACGCTCTAAAAATTGGTTTCACTTTTTACCTTCAATTATTCCAAATTGACCTCCAAAGGTCCCATAGCTATATCGCCGAACTTACTTAATCTGGTCCCCGCGCACATTTTAAAAATAAAGTTATTTAAAATGAGTTTGGAAACCAATAAAAAATCCTTACATGTTTAGCCTGATTTTTTTCTCTTAGAATAAATATTAATTATTTTTTTGTAGTATAGTAAAAGGCAGAAAATCTAGGTTTTGGACGGTTATTAGATTTATTGCTCATTTCGATTAAAGAACAGCTCATATCGTTCATGAAAGCAAAGCAAGGTTTATTTCAGGGCTATTAGCAGTAAAATTGTATGATTTTGAGATGATTACACACACAACTGGCCTGAAATATCTAAAGTCTTAAAAAATATATCACGCTACTCGTAATGGAAAAATTAACACTTAACCTTAAAAGCAAGAGGAAGGTCACTGTCTACATGAACTTTAGAAAAACTCGGGAAACTCAGCTAGACATATATATTTATTATAAAAACAACATCAATTATTCCTGAAGAAAATTGAATGTCTGCCGGTTATATATAATATTTAGCTCAAGTTTGTCGATCGTACTGTGGAAGCGATAGTCCCTCACTAAAAAGGGGTGACAAATTACAGTAAAGTGAATAACTTCAAAATGAACTATATAACTAAATAGCCATTGTGCATTAGACGATATGCACAAAACATTATTTTTATATCAAGAGGACCGCAACGTGCGGTATCGAGACAGCTCGGCAGGCCGAAACGGTGACATTAGTGAGACAGATTATACTCATAATGGTAAATCACGTGTTGGAGCAGTGCAGATATACAACTCATCCCGTGCACTAGCGAAGCGCCTTGAAGGCCACTGAATTTTGCACAACTTTGGCCATGCGTAATCCAATGCGTCTGGAAAGTAATCTTTTTGGAAAACTATTGTATCATGTTAGCGTTACTCATTGACACTCGTGCGCGGTGAATTTAAACAATTCCGCGATATTTTCAGTGATGAATTGCGTGCCTTTTACTATCGAGCTGATTTGCAAACGCTGATGGAGGATTATTTATTCTATTATTTTACAAATTATTTTACAAAATCTCTTGGCATGAACGAATTGCAGCAATTTCACCTATTTAACATACTAAGTTTAATTTAAAAGTGAAATGCACTGCTGGCAATTTCAGTACGAGCCACATCTGCTAACCATCACGCCTTTTTCCGCAGGTGTAGGCAGAGAATGTACCACCAAACAATTCTTGGCACAGATTCGTTTCTTCATGCTCGTTCATACATATATCGTCTCATATATCCGTCGTCTCACACATACTCTTACATTATTCTGAGTCTTCATATTGCCCGACTTAAGTATTTGGTTCACTTGATCGGCCATGTCTTCCTTGAGCAACTTCTTTCCGATATCATTCAAATTTGTATTTGTATATATTCTCCTTACACTCATTTCTTCGTTCATTCGCTCTACATGCCCAAACCATCGAAGCACCGCTTTCGTAATCCATGCGTTCTTTGCGAATTTCCACATATCTTTCGCGATCCTACTTGATTTTACCACACACGCCTCAGGGTTCTAAAATCTACAAAATTCAGTCTACTTTCATCATTCTTACTAACGTGTAGCAGGGTAGGTACCGGTAATGTGTATGATAGATTAATGTGTGCAACGAGAAATAATGGTCGCAAATTTATTTAAATTAGAATCATCCTTATGTCATTCGGATTCCCCCCACATTAAACATTGTAACAATTATACTGTCTTGATATTTCAAGGAGTATTCGAATACCACAATGGCGCAGCCGACAAGATTCGAACCCATTCTCCCAAGACACCACAGTTCTTAGCCCACAATTCACCTTTGAAATTAACTACAATATTGTAACATATATATTTTACTCATTCTTTAACCGTAATTATCACGTCATATATTATAACGAATTAAATAATTTGATAATAACAATTGATTAATTCCTTTCGTGATTTGCTTTCCTCCCTTCTGGAAACCTCCGAGACGCGCCGGCTTACCACGGCAGACGTTCGGCGTCGGTTGTCGTCGTAATCGTGAAATAGGATCGGCCAGATTTCTGCTCAGGATAATGGGAGGTGGAAATGTTTGGCGGTGACTACGAGTACCAATAGCAGAAGTACCCGGTATTACCGCAAACCTTCCCGATACTTCCCCGCCGCTTCAGAGAAATGGGTACGACAACGTCCGGCAGTACCTTCTTGATGACAATGGTCACTTAATTTAGAGATAAAAGAATAAGAATTCGTTTTGAAGATAAGTGTCTTGCGATACGGTATTTTAACAGCATTTTAAGATGGTCCAGTTATTGGGTGCTGAAAATTGATGTTTTTGGGTTGTTGATATGTTGATTACGCATCCGAGTTTTGCCAACTACAAAAAATGGTTGGAATTTGAATTTTAGCCAAAAAACTAGAAACAAAAAGCTTTTTCCCCTTTATTTTATTACAAACTATTAACTTTGGGCAATACAAATAAAACAACACTAAAATAATTTTGTTTTAGATACCCACACGTTTTTTCGCCACGCGTACCGTTTAGGCGCAATTGCTAGTTAAAATTTAACGAATGTTTGACTTAAGTACCTGTTAAGTCCAGTCAACAAGCATAAGCAATGAAAATTCCTTGCAAATGGTCGGGTAGTTTGGAATTCTGTGATATTATCATTTGGAGTGCCACAGTGATATTAAAACTAAGTTTTCGACCTCAGCGAACATCCGCCCCCTGTGTTACCGGGCAAAAACATTTAGGCATTTATTTTCAATAAATGTCGACAGAAAATAAATGCCTGCCATAAACATTAATCAAGCTTTTTTGAAAGTAGAGTAAATTTTGCTACAATAGAGCACAAGTTACATATATAGGTGTGACGATTCCCGAGTTACAAATTGAGGTGTTTTAAATATTTTCGTTGTTAGTTTTTGGGGTGTTATGCCGTGTTGTGCTACCTCCTACTATAGCCGACGTTTCGGACAGCGTTGCAGTGTCCATCATCAGGGCAGATCCGGTAGATCCGACGATGTCGATGACGATGGTAGTGGTGATAATCCTACATCGTCGGATCTACCGGATCTGCCCTGATGATGGACACTGCAACGCTGTCCGAAACGTCGGCTATAGTAGGAGGTAGCACAACACGGCATAACACCCCAAAAACTAACAACGAAAATGCTTTTGGCCGTGAAAATCTAAAAACTTATCTGTTTTAAATATGTCAAGAATTTAACCACAGGCAATGGACTAAAAGAGGATTCAAATCAAGTTATTGTTTTATTTTAAATATTTTTTTAGTTTTTCGGAAGAATTTAGAGTTAACATTTCTGGTGTTTAGTGAGAATAATTAGCAAAAAGGTAGGATTATCACCACTAGTTTGTTTTAAAACACTCATTGAAGTCTTATTAAAAAAAACCCTTGACCTCCGGAACTTTCACGAGAGTGTACAGTAAAAAGATAAGAAAACTACAACGTCACCCGGTGAGGCGGGTTATTGTATGAAGGGATTTATTAACGAGGATCTTTTGGAGGTCCGAATTGTATGAATGAGGAAATAACAGAGGACGATTATTTATTAATATATTTTTTTAAATTCACCTAACTCCTTTTAAAACTGTTCAAGATTCAGCCCCATAGAATGTAAGTCATTAAAGCACAGGCGTCAGGTAGGTATGCTGTTCTTAATCTATCGGTATTACAATGGAAAATGCTTCGAACAACTAGGGTCATTAATCCCTTCGGCACCGTTGCATAGTCAAGAAACAAGCCAAACGCGCGCCCAACATATGTACACGGTTGACATTTATCACATGAGAACGGATCGCTTCAACAGTTCAACAGCTCGGCTGCGGAATGATTTAACGGCCTCTGTATTTCCTCCCCCTACAACATGGGTCTCTTCAAGACTCATGTTCACTTTTTTTATATTAATTCTACACAGGAGGCCCTGAGGAAAATAAAATCCTTCGGGGCCTATGTAATCTTAGGGGATGCTGTGTGGAGGGTTTTTTTAAGGAAACGAAGAAGAGGAATTTCTGGGAAGGAAATAGATATGAGGGGTGGGTAGGAATCCGGGGGTCAGTGTGTCCAGAAGTGACGAACGTATTAATCCATCCTTTCAAGTACGGTGCAAGGTGGTGGGTCGAGGGATTCTGGTTGGAGAGGTCAAAAGACCTCTTCAAATAGCCTCTCTCGATCCGGCCCGCCACGCAGCGGATGGGCAGACACATCGGCCGCCAAGGCCTTGACAAACCTCACCGCATGTAACCGGACACCCCTGCTAAATCACCAAACGTAGCGAAGCACTTCGGATGACCTATGGCAGAGGTGTTGGTAATATAATATTTCAGCGTACCTTCTCTATTATACTGACGCTACTTTTAGCTCTAGGCGACGCATACATGCAAGCTATTCCAAATCCCATCATCGTTTTAAGCAAAAAAGTTAGAAAACTGGAATCTCGAACGAGCATATGACATTTAGAGTTGAAAGCTGGTAAGTTATACGTTTAACTGACTGAAGATATAGTATGTTCTCAGAACTTTGACCCCTTCTTATAAAACGTCGCTTTGAAAGTTTTCGAATAAAATTTCAGTTTAACGTAGCAGTTCCTAAATAATGTGCAACATTTAATGGACTGTTATTTTAAGTTCTAGAAAGTTGTCAACAGAGTTCTTAAAATTATAAAATAAAATTTTGTATAATCCCTGATAATAATAATAATAATAATTGCACAAACCAAAAGTGAGTTGTAATTTTATACCATTACACATATCTTTGAAATATACCCGTTACTACTAACTGATCTTCCGAATTAATATTAGAATACAATATTGCATGCACCTCTATTTATTGAATTAATCGATAAAATTGTTAATTAAATTAGTCGATGTAATACTTTATTAAATTAATCGATATAATGCTTAATCAAACTAATCGACATATTTCTTAATTACATGAAGCAATATAATTCTTAATTAAATAAACGATATAATGCTTAATTAAATTAATCGACATAATTCTTAATTAAATTAATCGATATAATTCTTAATTAAATTAATTTATTAATTTGACTGCCGGCTGTAACGCTCTTGACTTGTACTTCGTAGGTCACGGGATCGAATCCCGGCGTGGCAAATAAATTTTATTTTATCAATTTGTGTTATTTCACAACTTATTCATTTAAAATAATATATAGTATATTTGCGGCACGTTCCAGAGTGGAAGATACTCTCAGTATCACCCTGATGTAAGACCACCATTCAGAATTTAAACGTTGCTTGAAATGGCTTTAGCCGTGTTTGGTGACAAGATCTGAATAGCCAGGTACTTCCCCACCTTCCTCTCCCCTATATCCTCCCCCTCCCCACTACCTTCAGCCTCACCGCACACCCCAATTGGAGATGCCATAGTCCCACTGGCTCCAGACCGGAGCAGTTGGGACTCTTGTGCTGTATTCTGTATACATAAAAAAAAAAATAATAATTCTTGATTTCGCTAAAATACTTTTTGATAGAGTTCAACAATTTTACTTTCTCATTGATGCTTCTGATTTCTACTGGTAGGTTATTGAAGAAGTATTTTCCTTGGTATGTATAATGGTGTTGGGCAAAAGAAGTGTTTAGTTTGGGGCATACAAATACATTGTTATTACGACACTTCCTATTTTATCTCTATGCACTGCACACGATTATTAGTTGGGTCGAGAAAGTTGTCCGTTCTTAAATGAGGCTTGTGGAATTAGTTTGAGAAGCTCTGAACTGGAGGATGTAGAATAATTTCAGAAGTTTAGAAAGCATCCGTCTGTTTCAGGTTCGCTAAACAATAATGAGGATGTCGGCTGTCTAGTTCTAGTCTAAACAACTTTGAGTTCATTCTGACAAGAAAATTAATGTGTGTCTAACGAGGAACAAGCGAAGTTTATCTAGCCAGTGGGGCTTTGCTTTTCAATTCTATTAATAAATTAAATACTCTTTTATCCCATGAGTTGTGGTCACACAATCAAATTTGAGATCGCACAATCAGACTATGGAGTGGGTGTAAAACGAATAAGTAAGATGTCGGTACAATACTTATAAGTTTATTTACAAATTACAAAAGACACATAATATAACTACATAGTTAAATATTAACAATAATAATTAATGTGAAGGGCGAACAAACACGACAAGTTGTGTCTTGACCGGGAGTAAAGCAGAATGATCGATGATCTACGTTGTAGCGCTGTGTAGAGTTCTGTGACAGAGATTGAATCCAATTGCTTGCTGGGGTACCAATCGGATTGCCGCACAACTGCTGATCGATGACATTGTTCGACCTTTACAAGACAAAAATATTATATTGGTGCACACATAAACACTTCTGAATACGATGTGCTTGCAAAACGTCTCTGAGAAACATATTTTTTTCTTGTTTGCGCTTTCTAATTATTTTTATCGTATAAAGGACAGAAAGTTTAGTTTAAAAGTTTTTAAAATTATAATCTTCTAAAGTCTTAGGGAATTTTCTTAAATTATCTTTAACTAGCTGAAGTCCCCGGCGATGCCCGGGCTTTATACAGAGTTAATCGAAATCAAAGGTAGACACTGAACTTCCTCTTGTTTTGAAGGTCACATGTGCAAAATTTCATCATTCTCGGCATAAAACAGTAGATTTGCATAAAAATCAAATCCACACTGCCGGCTTGCCAGCCCGCTCGTCCACCACATACAGACATTTTCCTTTTTATATTATATATTTCAACCAATTTACACCAAACTTTGAAAAATTACATACTAACACCTTACTCATGAATCACTCTATCCATTGGTGAAAACCGCATGAAAACCTGTTCAGTAATTTTTGGGTTTATCGCGAACAGACAGACAGAGAGACGCAGCGGAGGACTTTAATTTATTTATTTATTTGTAAGAAACAAACAGCTTTTACATAATACATATACAGTGATAAATATATAATTGAACTGGAGTCAAGCCACAGAGGTTTCTTATGCTAAAGTACATCGGAAATGAAGTTTTATTGTATTATAATTATTTTTGGGTTATAGGAAGGGGAGAGGAAGAGGAATATAGGAAAATGATAGGAGATGTTCACGATATTTTCTCAATTTATAATATGTAGGGATGTCTTTTTTTGCAGTTTTACCAGAATTTGATTTTCTCCAATCGAATGACAAGTTTGAAACATGCTGAATGCATACATTGCATTTCTGTGAGTACTGTATTCACATAAAAAAATATAAGTGACTATTCATTGAAATACCTTTTGTTGATTTTGCATAAAACAATACAGTTTTTCATTAATAGGTTTTTATAAGAAAACGAAGTAGAGAAAGATCTAGGAAGGAAAAAGCTATGAAGGGTGGGTAGGAATCCGGGGGTCAGTGTGTCCAGGAGTGACGGACGTATGAACTCACACCTCACACTGCGGTGTTAGGCGTTTGATGGAAAGATTCGTGCCGGACAGGAAAAAAAGTCTTCCTAAACCAGTATCTCCAAATCCGGCCCCCCAAACAGGTGGGTGGTTGGCCGACGCATCCGCCGCTAGGACCTAGAACATCCTCACCCCATGAATTCGGGAACCCCTGTTAAGTCACCAAACTTAGGAAACCACTTGGGGTGACCAATGGCAGATGCTTTGGTTATCCAATAGATGATTTAAAAATGATCGACATGTATTATTATAATAATAAATAAATTATTATATTAAATATACAACAAAAATTAATAGAAAATTTATTATTAACTTCTCAGTGTTATTATTCATTTAACTCATCAGATTCTAAAAAGCGAAAATGGGGTATTTTCACAAATTATTTTACTGTTAAAAATGTGCGGAAAATTTAAAATTTATTTTTATTTTTCTGATCATTGTACTAAAAATATGTAATTTTAATATTTTCATTCATAATTATTAAAAAACGGTACCAACTGGCTAAAACGTCATTATGTCATAGAAAACGCATATTTCTGCTAAACCGTATAAGGCTGTAACTAATGTTGGCCGGCGTGACGTCAGAACCGCCGAATTTACAATAAAAACAAACACGTCGTTTTAGGCGCAAATCGAAAATGTCACATTTTAAACGCTGTAAAAAATTTATTCGTCAACATAAAAATACCTTCATGAAAATACCATATTGGTGATAGTAAAAAATATTCTTTTAGTCAGAGGAGACAAATTTATCCCAGCACACATGGGTCTCATATAAATCGCTGTACCTCCCTTACTATATGGTGAGAGTTAATAATAATAATAATAATAATATTTGGACGATTTATATAGCGCCGTTTTGGTGAAAAACCACCTCAAGGGCGCTGTACAAACTTACCATACATGCCTAAAATCTAGAAAGACTACAAGCTAGACAAACAATTAAAAACAACTTATGGCTAAAAATTGCATACACCGGTTCATTGATCACCGATACGAAAATATATGTACAATATTTTGACCAATGAACGCGATGCTGCCTTAAAATGAATTAATATAGGACCATACTTACCTCGGAGGTCGCTTGAAATTAACACTGTTTATTGTCTATTTAAAGAAATTTAAATAGAGTTTGCACGCAGAGGACATAATTGTGAAATATTGTGAATATGTAATATATTCTTTAATGAGTGTATTTTGGAAAGTAAAAGAAACATTTAATGGTGGGCGGTGCAGTAGTACTAGGATTTGATCTTCCGAGAGACAGATTGATGTGTAAGGATTCGAGTAATTTTAATTCAGTAAGGAAAGTGTGATTAAGACATATCATAGGCAATACAAGTATGATACTCTCAGATAGGTATATTTAAATTAAGTTAAGGGTATGAGAACCCGAAAAGGTAGGTTTTTAGTTTGGACCTTAACTCTGTTGGGTTTTTATGCATCTTAACCCCGGAGGGAGTCTATTCCAAGCCTTAGGCCCAGATAATCCGAGAGCACGATCTCCGAACTTAGTATTTGGCTTTCGTTTGGGTTCTATTAGTCTGCCTATAGCAGATTAAGTTGCCGATCTAAGGGTTAATTGCCTTGGACCGGTATTTTCCGGGACGCATAATTCAGAGATGTAAGGTGGGGCCATTTCGTTGATTAAAAAAAAAAATTGAAATTTTGAAAAAAAAAATTTCATTATTTTTACCGAAATATAACAGTCACTGTGTTTGTAATGACGATTTTTTTTTAATATCGACCGATTTCGTATAACAAGAATCTTCATGGTATAAAATTAGATTGAATAAATAAATCCAATAAATAAATCGTGGTTACAAACTAAGTTATTGATTTATTTCATTTAAAATGTCAAACCACAAAATGACTGCTTTCTACCAAAATATAAAAAAAAATACTATTTTCATACGGAATGACGAAAAAGTGATGTGACAATAACGTTCATAATACATTTTTGTCTAATAAAATATATATGTTTTTTTTTTCGTTATCAGTAATTTTAGTTAGAAAAAACGTACGGTGAGCCATTTTTAAAACTCTTTTGTTTTAGCATGCAAATTTTTTGGATTTTAGAAATTATGTGTTTATTTCGAATTATAAAATTTGAAAGCGTATTTAAACACTTTTCAAAAACAATTTTAAGTTTTTGGATGTATTCAGAAATATTCCATTAATTTGGATTTTATTGTAAGGCGGAAATATTTTGACCATCTGAAAAATACGCCAAATTTCTGAAGGGTTATACATTTTCCTTATTCGAAAGTTAGTAAAAAGTGTCGCCAGCGCTCTTCCAAGACAAATGGGTAAAATTTAATCTCTTTTCGAGGAGGTTGATTTTTAGAACCTTGATTAAAGTGTCGTTCCAACCTCTGAGTATACCAGGCACCAGGACAAGGGAAGCGAAGGGAAAGGGAAAGGTTTTCAATAAGCCAAATAGACAATTGGGCCCAGTTTAGCAGAAAGCAGTGAATCCACATATATATTTTTTTTATTAAAGAATCTTTATAAGTTTTATTATGCAGAATGACTGGAACCTGAAATTAAATATTAACAAGAAATGGAGGACTAGTAAAAAATCCTAAGAGAACCCCATCAATTCTCAAGTGAATATTTTGGTTTATGTTGGCAAAAAAACTACGTTTTTTAAACTATCTGAATCATGCGAAAGATAATTAATAATTGCAACTAATAACGTATTCTGTACTCCTAAACCAAACTCGAGTTAATTTTTTTTCATTGGCGTAGAAATATTTGCACAAATTGATAATAATATTTCATATTATAATATACCATTGTGTTTTGACTTATATTTTTATTATGGTAACAATATTATTGTTCATGCAGTTTGTATGGGATTGGTAGGTACGCATTCGCAAGGACTAAAGAGGAGAGCAAAATATCAATAAAATTGTGCAGTTATTTCACCTATTTAATCTTCTCATCCTTAAATGTCACCAAAACCGATTCAATTATTGCAAAAAAACCTAACTTTATAAAAGGTGCTCATTGCAGAGAGGCTGTCAGTGTAAATTAATATCTGAAACAGGGCGGAACTATTTATACCATAAAAACGACTGTGGGAGAAATATTGCGAAGTTATGTTTCAATTTATATATTATTGTGAATTTATATATTATTCAAAGACTAATGTTATGAAGTGAAGCATCAAGAACCTAGAGACGTATCACCCTAACTGCGATGGGTGAGTCGTTGTTTCCTATACTCCAATCTTGTGTTGCAAAAGCCCACATTTGAACCATTGACTAATACTGTCCATCAGGGTTGGCGAATGTATGCAAACTTAATCTTCCCACTTAAACATAGCGGTTCTCGTAGTTTAGGGACTGGTCCTTCGAGTAAGTGGAATAGGGATAGCCTTGACTCTGCAGTACCTTAAAATACCATTAATACAGTGGAGCCATAGTTTCACGATACCAATTACATTTATTTGAAGAAGAAAATGATACTAATAAATCTAATCGAAACATGAAACGGAACATTGGAGGGGACCCTACCACTTTCCCAATGGAGGTGTAAGGAAACATATTATGGTTTCCTCCTTCACCGCACACGTCGAGACTCTATTTTATTGAACGAAGCCACATTTATTTTAAAGACTCTAGACCCTCCAATGTCCATGCATACGGGGTGAGAAAACAGTATGCAAGTACTTTCATTAACATAATACAAAAGAATAATAAATGTGGCTGCCCGTGGAATAATTCTTCTGAAATCTATAGAACAAAATACATATATACAGATAATAGTGTAAGTAAATAAAAATAAAAATAAGAACTGCGCCCGGTTGAGGAAGCCTGGAATGAGAGATCGAAAAAAAAAACAGTAATAATATAATGCAAATATTTACATTAATAACAGAGAGAAAATAAAGTGCATAAAAAGAAAATATTTAGAAAAGATATTCCACAAAACACCAGGCAGTTCAAATGAAATGTGCATGGCTGTCGGCCCAACCGCAGATGAAACCCGGAGTCCACACCCTTTAGCCGGCTCCCCAATTTCGCCTTTAAGAAATATATGTGTGAAAGAAGAGAAAGTTTTAGAAGACTCGATGAAACACAACAAGATACAGAAAAATAAAAAGGTATCTGTCACAACTCGGAACTCTTGTCTTACCGGGACACAGAGGCCCTTTATCAACTCGGCCATTGGAACCTAAATGTTTTTTCTGTCATTTTTGTCGGACTCATATTTAAAATTTCAGACAATATTAACTGATTTTCCCCGTATTTTTGGCAGCTTTATTTTTTGACTTATTATACAGTTCTTTAACGTATTGAAAATATGGGGTGGCTTAGTCCTGCAAAACTCTTCTCATTTCATCCCCCGCACAGCGGGCGCCCAGGAATATTTTACGGATAAGCGATAATTTAAAAGAAAATCTAAAGTTCCTTTTGTAATAATAAAACTGACACGTGGTAAAGAGAAACGTTTTATAATTTCCTTATAAAATTAAAAGTAAACTTTGGACCTGCGATGAAATGATTAAATAATATGTTCAACTTTCATTCACTAGAAAAAAATTGTTTATTTTTTGACTAGTTTAAAATAATGGTGTTACACAGTTTCAAAATTAATATTGATATTTTTCAGGATAAAAATGTTTTTTTTTTTCATATATTACAACTTTGTTTATAATATCTTCAATATTATTTAAAAAATACATATTTCATAACAAAATTTTATATAGTTTCTTAGAAAAAACTTGTGAAAATTGGAACAAAACAAATAAAGTCATTATAAACTGTTAGGTAGATGCTTCGCTTAATTTGCTTCGTTAATTATCAGTTATTGAGTATAAAACCTTTTTTATAATCATTATAATATTTCCAAAGTTTAATAAACCAATCAGTGGCAGCGATCGAAACAATTTTTTAGTCTTGAAATGTCAATAATTGAATTCCTAAAACAAATCTTTAGTTTTATTTGTCTATTTTAATCTAGTTTTTTTTTTAATAAATACTTAAATTAATCGCAAAAAACTTTACTTACGACTTTTAATTCGACGAATAATTATTTATATGACGGCTGCCCTTTTTATAGGAACAGATAATTACTGCAAGAAACAACTATGTACGTTGGGAGAGATTGTAAAAAATAATTAAAATTTCATTTTTATTCAATCAAGGTTTAAAAATTCCCCTGTAAATCTGTGCCGCCAATTATAATTTGTTTTAGTGTGGAGTGATGTTTGTGAAATGTTTTTTTTTCAATCTAAGTTCACATAAATTATTTACCTAGTCCAAACTAAGAAACTAATTATCTATTTTTACTATATTATAATAAAACAAATATAAAAAATTTCCACTTTAATTTATTGACCGTAACTGGTTTCAGCCAAATTCTAAATTGATCACAACCATAAATATACCAAACCACCCATCCACCCATATCATAACTCACGGTTTATATACACAAATATGGGGGAGGGAGAGAGGGGTGGTCTACAAGGATTTCATTCGAATGCTTATATGGGTTATCTTACCATTGTTACTAAGTGATCTTTGGCTGTCTAATTTCTAATTATTTTGGTTTTTCTAATAGGCTTAATTACTTCGGGCTTGTAGCCTTACTTCAATATTGTTTTGGAAAAATCTTACAAGTAATATGCATTAGTAACGACCAAATTTTTATTGTTGTCAAATCGTTATTATATTTATGATATACATTAGAAAATATGATGAAAATTACAATGTATACAGAAACGAGGATTTAGCAAATGATTCTAATTATTTATTCATTACAAAGTTAGGGTCAATTTTTCAGTTAGGCGGGAAATTACTAAGGATTCTAGCCCGTCTAGTTTATGGCCTTTATTACAAGTATGGAGAATTTTAACGTCTCATTATCATTTCACAAGACCTAGTAAGTAAGAACATAAATATGTGAATACGAATGTTAGAGAAAGCGCGCTAATATTAAAAACGATAATATTTAAGCGAAAATTGTGAAAATGTTTAATAAAACGCGACTCGTTTAAAAAATGGGGAATGTCTAAAATAGCATTCAACGAAACACTGTTTTTTTTTCATAAGTTGTAAAATAACTAAAAAAAGATGATTATATTCATTTTCGGAGCATGTGCAAAATTTTTAATAAAATGCGACTCGTTTAAAATAGAACAAAAATTTTGTGGAAAATGTCTAAAATAGTATTTAAAAAAACACTGTGTTTTTTTTTCATACGTACCTATTACTTGTAAAACAACTAAAAATAAAGTGTTTATATTAATTTTCGGAGCATACTTAGCGATTTTTTTCTATCCATGGAGTTTAACATAATTTCTGTTTCTGGAAGTAGATATTATACTGAATGTATTTTATGACAAATAAAAAAAATATATTTCTTCATGAATTATACATATTTTAAAGGGCTTTAAAACTTAAAGTATATAAGAAAAATATGTACAAAAAAATCGGTAGAAATGCGGGAAGCCGGGCATTAAGCGCAAACCAAAAATTCCCATTTATTGTTCTATTTTAGTTTCGTAAGTTGAATTAACTTCTTTACATCTGTTTTAAAGCTTACAATGTCCGTTTTATTCTCCATCGACAACATTAAAAAAAATATATTATGTGTCTTATTATATCTCTATTTCTTAAATATTACTCGTAAATGGTACGAAAAAAGTATTTCTTAGCTCATTTAAGTTCTTTTTAATGATTAACAATGGAAAGAGTTTTTTTTCAAATTCAATTAAAAGCTTAAAAATTACAAATGCTAAACTCAATAACGTTGGCATATACGAATTAAAATGTAACCACGCCAACTGTAACACCACTTACATCGGACAAACTAGACTTACTTAGTTTGAAAAATGTTTACAAAACCCAAAAATATATCGCACTTAAACAAGTCATAGCAGTAACGTCATTATAAAACAATTAAGAAAACCCTAACACTTAGTGTGGGGGAAACGAATTCCGAACACCATATAATACTCTCTCAATTAGTGTATCAGCAAGTTGGTTTAACCGATATTAAATCAATTTAGACACCTTCAAAAATTGATATTCAAAATCCTATAAATAAGTCGTCTCAATGTGGATTAACCACAGTTTTAAAATGGCCTTATAAGCCGAAACAGCTGTAACAAAAATATTTGCAAAACTTGATAATAACATTATAAAATATAATTTTAATCTATATATATAAAAATCTAAAAATGTTTGTATGTTTGTCCGCTATGCGTTGCTATATTACCTAAAGGAAATGTTCAAAACTTTCAAAATACCCTTTTTCCACCCTCGCGAAGGTTTTTGGATTATTACAACCACATGACAATACATCTGAAAAGTTTTTTTAATCATTACAAAAACTCTTACAAAAATGTCACAATTTGAAAATGACATTTTTCAAACACCGATTGTTCCATCAAAATTCGATATTCGAATAAACTTTTTAAATCAAATAATCGTAGTTACTCACTTATGGTACTAATCAAAATCGAATACTTTGAATCTAATTGAAAATTGTATTATTTTGAATAGGTACCTATGTTAGGTACCAAATTTGATTGATTGTTCTTAAAATAAAAATATATAAAAAATTGCAATACGGCACGCGAGCTGTATGAAAATCTGAATGTAACGGGACTGAATATATTGAACACGGGAGAGGGGAAGAGATCGCGGCAGGATGGTTTGCGGGAGAGTAGAGCGGGAAGGCGGGGAAGGTGGAGGAAGGGGACATGGGAGGGGAAAGGGATGCGGAAGTCGAACGGGACGAATGGGAAAAGACACGCACGGAAAAACAATTTCTTTATTAGTGGAATAGCAACGCATGCCGGTATCTCGCTAGTAGAACATAAAAAAAATATTATGGGGTTCCACAAATTAAACATAAAAACAATTCATGGAAAAAGTCGATGAAACGTACAAGGCATTTCATTCCATCACCTGCAGCGAACCGATGACTGAAGCCTTTCTAATAAGGAAATTTAATAAAGGGACCCGAGCTTTTGTGATCGTATTTTTATTGCGAGAAAACAATTTGCCGAGATTGGAATAAATTGCCGCGAAGACGACAAAAAGAAATTCTACAAATCAAACTCCGATATTGCTTTTTGGGAAATCATTATTATTTGGTTAAACATCGACGGGTAATATGTCTGCCTGATTTATTGACGGGAGATAAATATAATTCAATCTGGCGCATTTCGTAGGTACATTTTTAATCAAGATTTTAAAATGGATTAAAGGAATATAAAAAAATGAATTATCTTATGATCATTCCCAATTAACTCTCTGCAGGAATAAGAAGAGAGGATAGAACGACATTAAACTCAATAACAGAGGTTCTCAAGCTGAGTAGTAATGGTTAAAAAAAATAGTTTCACTCACGTGATTTATGGTTTAAATGGTTTAATTGTATGTTTACTTCAGTTTAGTGATTTAGCAGGGGTGCCTGGGTTCATGGGGTGACGTTTGTTTAGGTCTTAAGGGGCGAATGACCAGGACATACAGAACCCCGGATTCCTACCCACCCCTTAAACCCTTTTCCTTCCCAGAACTCTCCTCTCCTTCCTTTCCTTAAAAAAAACCCCTATATCTACTTGGATTTCATAATGTTGGTAGATCTTTTTTCTAGGCACTCTACTATTAAATTTGGATATTTACACAATGTAAAACCAAAGCATTCCTATCAGTCGATCGACGATTTATTTTATAATGTGCTAGCGAGTTCCCGGCATGCGTTGCAATGCCACTTAATAAATATTTTGTTTCTACATGCGTGTCCTTTGTCATTCGTCCCCTTCCCCTCCCGTGTCCCCTTCCCCTCACGCGTACCCCATCCACCTTCCCCGCCTTCCTTTTATCTCACCCGCTCCCTCGTCTTGCCAACCCCCCTCCCACTATCACCTCCCACGTTCCAATTACACGTACATTCAAATTTCAAACAGCTCGCGTGCCACCTATTCCATTTTTATTTTTCATTTTCATTTTTCATATAAATATTACAAAAAATTATTTTTGCATATTATAAGAACAATCAAAGTTGGTACCTAACATATGTACTTATTTAAAATATCTACATAGATATAATTCTTGATTAGATTTAAAGTATTCAATTTTGGTTAGTACCATAGTTGAGTACTTCAAGTAACTCGAAGCCGAAAATTGAATTTTGATTGACCAATCGAAGGCTTGCAAAATGTAATTCTCAATTTGTGACGTTTTTTACAGTTTCGTTAGAGTTTTCGTAATGATTAAAAAAACTTTTCAGATGTACTGTCAGGTGGTTGTAATAATCCAGAAACCTTCGCGAGGTTGGAAATAAGATATTTTGAAAGTTTCAAACACTTCCTAAGCTTAATATACCAATACATAGTGACACTGCAGGCCCCGCCCCCTACCCCCTTACCTTTACCCGGGTACTCCATTCTAGACGTAAGAATTGATATGCACTCACTTAAGTCTTTGCTTCTTGACCGAACAGACACGCGAAAGCAATCAGTTCGAGACAAAAGCTTAAGACATAAGGCCTCTTAAGATGGACAGTGAGATCTGTCCGAAACGTCAGGAATTAAAAATTCCTTTTAAGGAATACGTTAAGGCTCGATGACACACGGCGAGTTTACAAGCTACTATCTACTAAATTTAAAAGCGGGTGAATCGGCGAGTGAGATTGTCATGATGATACACAAAACTGTCCACTCGCTCAGTAGCTCGCGACATTTTTGTAGGAAACTGGACTCGCACGTAGCTGCTAGCGCCAATAGCGGAAATAACGTGAACTAATCCTTCAGACAGTTGACAGTCGAAATCAGCTGGTTTTTGGCAGCCATATTGGAAACACAAATAAACCAATCACGAGTCGGCTTGTAGCGTGTAAAGTTGAGGACCTTTCAACTTTTTCCGTGGATTGTCAACAATCTGCTAGTTAGCAAGTAACACGATGACACTGAGCGAGTTTACTAACAGATAGTGAATTTCCGAGATAGTAGCTTGTAAACTCGCCCTGTGTCATCGACGCATTACGCGGGTAAACCGATAAAATTGTTCTACATAACTCACATAAGTATGTACAAAGCAACATATATTGATTCAAATTAATAAACTACTTTGTTTTTATTACCACTATAATTGATTATAAAAAAACAAGTTTCGTAAGCCAAGCATACTTCATCAGGGTCTTAACAATACTATTAATTGGTATTATTAAAACCCTGATGAAGTAAACTTGACTTACGAAACATGTCGGTTTTTGATTATCAATTATAGTGGTAAAAACAAATTAATTTATAATTTGAATTAAAATGGTTTGTTGTTTTAGAAGAAGTGAAACATATATTGATTTTTATATAAACATATGGAAGATTAACAATTCAATGTAAGCGGAGCATGCCATTTTTATTACAACTGTAATAATTTTATTGGCGAATAATAAAAAAAAAGAGTTTTTATCATTGCGTGTATCTTTCACAATGCGAAACTAGCGGGAGGGTTTCAAAGTGAATAAGAAAATGCGCTTTTCCGGCCTCAGAAAATACACCCGGAAACTATAAAGAATCCCGTTGGAGTGTTGATAAATTAGTTGTAGATTAGATTGTATCAAGTCGTAATGAAATTAACAAGCACGCACTTCCCGTGCTTTGTGTTTCACAAGAAACAGAACAATGTTTCTTCGCTATTTATAATGCAATAACGTATCGTAATATGCCGAGAATTTTCCAAATATTCCTGTATGTAAAATGCATACATTCCAAAATATCAATTTTCGGTAACAAAAACACAAATTTTAACCAAAGGAATGTTGTATAGGCTTTTTGTTGTGTTATTGATTTTAATTTTTTTTAGCGTACGGTAAAACCACGCACGATCGAATGTGGAGATATTGGAGATTAAAATACAGTCGGTGTAAGCGAGATTTTTAATATCAGTCATGAAACGCTTAGATGGTAGGTATGTATATATGACAAATTACGTAAAATTAAAAAAAAAAAACGTTAGAAAATCATAACATAGTTAAATTTATTATTAAAATGTAGCGGCGGCGCTTTCATCAAAAATTTATTTTATTTCCTTATCAATTTTTTGTTTGGAAGAGTTTTATTGAAATGAAAACTTCTTTAGCACCTTTTTCGTTATTTGTTTTTGGGGTGTTATGCCGTGTTGCGCATCCGACAGATGTGTGTATCTGCTGAATCTGCCCTGGTGATGGACACTGCAACGCTGTCCGAAACGTTGGCTAAAGAAGGAGGTAGCGCAACACGGCATAACACCCCAAAAACAAAAAACGAAAATGCTTTTGGCCGTGAAAATCTAAAAACATACCTTCTTTACCCCACTTGTTATTTGAAACTTGATGGAACGAAAAAGCGACAGTAAAAAGAGGCAAACAGATTCATCTATAGGGTTTAGCCTGCGAGAGAATGGCATAGAATAATCGGTCTCCTCTTTGTAAGGTGCTTCGTAGTCTCCCCACTCTCATCTACTTTAGTTTTCTGATGGATTCACTTCTGCCGCAAATGAAAACTATTCAAAACAAAATGTCTAGAAATTGTTACCCAAGAATACAAAAATCCTTATCGATTTTTGTATTCTTGGGTAATGTCTACCACAGATTAACAGACTGCTATGTATTTTGCATATCACCCAGGCGTTGAAAATGATATCCAGGTAATAATAGGTAGTTCGTGAGAACGTACAATAAATATATAATAGTATTTAAATCGTTTGATATTTTGTGGAGCGCCGCTTTTGTGAAAAATCACCTCAAGGGCGCTGTACAATTTATTATGAATTCTTAGGCTCTATCTAATTTTACTATTTACAAATATACACATAGAAAACTTCCGATAAACACACTTTAATTAGAAAGTTTATGCTTAGAGTAGATACGGCTGTGCACGCGGAGGGCATTATATTTAAAACACTAGACATTTCATGATTTTAAAATTTCTACCCCCCATCACTATTAGTATTACATTTATGAGAAGATTTGTGGCAAAAGTATAGTTGATATTTATTTTGAAAGGCTGAAGAATTTGGGACTCTTTAGGTCGGGAGAAATTTTATGAAATGACCGTTACAAAAGTTTTCAAATACTCTTTTTTCATTTTTACAAATAAGTTATTTACAATGTCGCGGGCAGTGAAAGTTGAGGCGAAAGGTTTTTGAGTTTATGGATGAAACTGAGAGTTTTAAGTTTAGCTCTAAATTCCGCCGAGTCTGAGATCATTCTAAAATCACGTGGCAGTCAATTCCAGGCTTTAGGTCTTGACACTCCGAAAGCACGCTCACCGAACTTAGTATCCATTTAACCTTCCTTCGATATGGTATTCCAATTAGTATAATGCAGTGAATATTTTTAAGAGTATGACTATTGTAATTCTATGTAATATTTACTAGAACACCTAAAAAATCAATAAACACTGGAACGCGGGGAGTGATTTACTGCCTATTTCAGCGTTGTTAGCTGAATTTTGAGCTAAGAAGCTTGTTTCCTATCCGGATTATGTTTAAAACGGTATGACTGGTGGTTGTCTGTTAACAAATGATATTAATAATAATCTTACCTAAACAACTCTTTTGTAGATTTATGCTGATTTTAACACAACTATTAATATTTAATAAAATAAAATACTGTGTTGTTTAAAACCACGAGTTTTATTAATTTTTTGAACCGACCGGTTTCGCTTTACTCGAGCATCATCAGGGTACAAATTAATACTAAACAATAAGTCATAATGTGTGCTTATATAAAACAAAATATAGAGGGAGGCAACATGATACAAATATAACAAACACAACGACGGCCATAAAATACATTAACCTAAGTTCGCAAGTAATGGAAAAAAACGGAAAGATAATTATGTGACTAATGGGTTAATAATAAATTTGGAGAAACAAAGCATCAACTGGCATGGTGGTAAGGAGCACTGGGAATTTTTTTATTAAGGGTTTATTGGAAACAGACCTAATATTGAACTACTTGATATGTCCAATTGATTATTAAGTATATTACTTTTGGTTTTTACAGCTTTTTTAATTTCTAGTGCTTCTAGATTGTTCAGTCTGTTACCATGCCCGTTTTTATGTAAGATGTTAGCACCGGTGCTATGACAAAACGTATGATCTTTATCGATCAAATGGTTGGCGAATTCTGAAAAACCGTTATTATTGAGGCAACGAAGGTGCTCCTTTATCCTAATATTAACATTACGTGTTGTCTTACCGATATAGAACGCCGAACAATTATTACAATTTAATTTATTTATTCCCGAATGACTTAATTTGTCGTCCTTACCTTTAGAATTAATTAGAAATTTACCTAGATTGTTATTCGTATAAAAGGCAGGTCTGACTTCAGAAGGAAGGTTTTTAACACTTAAAGTAGAAAAATTATTAATGAATAAAATTCGCCGCCATCGATAATTAATATTATTATCATTGATTTGAGGACAAGGACTAGCGAATAAGAATTGATTAATGGCTATTTGTTTTAGTTTTTTATTTAAGATTAAATCAATAAAATATGGTTCATAGCCATTATTTACCGCTATTTTTTTTAATTAGTTTAAGTTCATTAGCAAAATTAGTATCGGACATTGGAATTGTGACTAAACGATGAACCATTGAATGGAATGCGGAGTGCTTATGTGAAATCGGGTGATTAGAGGTGCTGTGTATTACAATGTCAGTATAGGAGGGTTTACGAAATATGTTAAAATCAATTTTGTTATTAATGATGGATAAGGTAAGGTCTAAAAAATTTAAGGTTGAGTTTTTGCCTATCTCTAATGTGAATTTAATCTGATTATGAAAAGAGTTTATAAGATTGAGGAAGGAATTCAGTTGACGCTCAGTCCCTGTCCATATACAAAACACATCATCAACGTATCTTTTCCAGTACAAAAGATTTTTAATAAGAGGTGAGGTACTAGATAGAATTTTATTCTCTAGGCTATCCATGAATATATCAGCAATCAGAGGACTGGTAGGGCTGCCCATAGCCAGGCCGTCACGTTGCTGATATATAACATTATTTAATTGAAAATAATTTTGATTCAGGCAAATATTAAACAAGGAAGTTAAATCTTTTATAAATATTTAAACGACTGGTTACCCCATCAGACTGGTTACCCCATCGGACCAGTCGTTTCATGTTGCAATGCCCCAAATTTTAAAATATCATCCGTTATTACTAATGTGTTTCAAAAAACCAATGTTTTTTCACCGAAACATACCCTTAAAAACTCTTTTTCATTAGTAGAAGAATTGAAAGATATGATTCTCCCTAGTAATTCTAAACTAATTTCTTTTGACGTTGTAAATTTGTTTCCTAATGTTCCCATAGAAGAGAGTAAATGTTTAATTTCTGATTTACTAAATAGTTCGGACCTCTCTACAGATTTTATAAAAGATTTAACTTCCTTGTTTAATATTTGCCTGAATCAAAATTATTTTCAATTAAATAATGTTAATAATATTATCAGGTAATTCCATTAAAACTGAATCATATTTATGTACTTACCACCTACCAAATACCTATTAATTGAAATGTAATAATATTTTTATTTTTCTAGTACACCTATATCCTAACTTTTATTTATCTATGTACCGTACAGCTATTTTATTAACTGTTAAGTTAGTAAATTTCTATATTTGTTATCATTCTTACAAGTTTTATTTTATTTCTTACATCAAACCAAAAAAAAAAGGTTTTATTTTTTGTTTATATTTTAATGTAATGACACAACCCCCCAATTTAAACACGAGAAATGTTTTTCTTTATTAAATTTGGTAATTTCATTAACAAAAAATTACTTTATTATAATAAGTTCCTTGTATTTTTCTTCTGTAAATCTATGTATATATGTATTTCAAATAATTAAAAAAAAATGGTGATGGCCACCAATGTTTATTCCACCTTCGCATCCTTCAAGAACCTTACTCATTATGTATTCGCCATATATTTAAGTTTAATAACATTGGTGAAAGTTGACATTGACGTACACCTTTTTTCACTTTAAAATTGGGTGTCAATCTCGATATGCATGGCCTTCGGTGTACAAATTTTTAATGATGTATTTGAGGTGTAGATGCAAGAATTCCGGTCTCCTTAAATGGGTACTTCCCACAGATGTTCCACTGTACACAGTCAGACGCTATGGAGGTTAATAAATAGGGGGGGGGGGCTATAAATCTCACACACAATCTCTTTATATTGCCCAAAAACTGATAATTAAAATAATATTAAAGAAATCTTGTTTACATCCATCTGAACTCATATTCAAAGAATTTAAAGTCGTAAAATTAAATACTCTTTTCCTGGATCACTCAACCATACAAATTTACAAAGAGGATATCCTAAACAAAAACGTAGCTTTCAAAAACATTGCAAATCGCAGACATGTTATCAGTTCCGATTGGTAAAAAAAACTTTAATTCAACAAAACTACAAATACTTAGGAACAAATTTCTTTAATAAATTGCCAGAAAATATAAGATCCCTTCATGATAGATTCAAAGAATGCAATGAAAAAAATATACTGAAAACCTTAACTAAACCAACTAAAAAAAATATAGAAAATATAAAAAATAAAAATATCTTATTCTTTATATAAAATAAATTTAAAAAACTACAAAATAAAAACTGCAATAAAACCAAAAAAAAATCTAAATAACTAAACAAATAATACCTCCTTCCATACACACAAGCATTTGCTTATTATGGTAGAACATAAAAAAAATTATTAATAATTATTTAAAAAAAATAATAATTAGTAAATAGACTAACTACCCAATTATACTCGAGAATTATTCTCGACAAACAGGGAATAAAATTAGTTAATTAAGATTGTTATGTATTATTTTATTATATTGTATCTTTTATTATTAAAATTTAAAAAATATATATATAATTTTAGAATTTATATAAATAATTAATAAGTTTGCTTGAATGAGTTAGGCACCATCTTGTTCATAAACTATGCCTTCGTAATTACCCCAATATTCACCCTAGAAATCTATACCAAACCGATACGTATAATACTATTATGTAGTTCCTATCATTGTAGTTCCTAATGGCTTTATTTTGCCCAACAACACAGTGTGTTTATTCAATTTCCATTAATTATTAACTTAAATTCTATGCAGAAATTGTAGCGTTCATGTAACATGTTCCGGCGCTTCAGATAACGGTTATAACAAACTAGTAACTAGTTATGGCGTCCGATAACTTTTGAATAACCCCACTAACCGGACGCAATCAGGGCCCTTATTCTGAATTGTGGCTAGGAAACACATAAACTTTTGAACGAATTTATGTGTAATATGTTTCATTATTTTAATGAATGTATTATTTTTGGGTTAATTATGCTCTCGTGTACAATATATCCTATGAAAAGTTATCACAAATTACTTACACGTACTTTTTATTAAAGACTAAGACGAACATTTCGTGGTAACAATTAACCTCAAAATATCTGAAGTTCTAACTATCATCATTATGCCAAGAATGTTGCTTGTATAATGATGAACGGCTAATAAAAGAATGGAATCACCGTTGTGATTTGAAACTTAATGAAACGGAAGCGAGTGACACTAAAAAGAGAAAAATATACATTTATAGAATTTAGCCAGCGAGAGAATGAGAGAGCATTAAAATATTTATATATTTCGCGGATTCTCGGTTCCAATATAATACAATAAATCCACGGTCCCACGCAAGTCTCCTTTGTTATTGTGGTATAAAGCGCCTGAACAGCCTTAGCGGCCAGACTTTAGGCGGACCGTAGGTCGTATCCTGCGAAATCAAAAAAAACGAGTTTGGTTTAGACCCACGACTGAAGTAAAACTTCACTAACTTATAAAAGAACATACGACATTGGGGTGACATTGACATTGACATTCCAGACAATATGGTTTGCTGCATTTCGCACAGTAGTACACACTCATGCGTCTTTTTTTTTGCTGGACAAAAGTTGCTCCGTTTCCTTTTGCATGCTCCTTTTCCTTTTTTAATGACATTGATCACTGTTCGCATCGATTACCGTTCGCATTGATCACCGTTCACATCGATTACCGTTCGCATCGATCACCGTTCGCATCGATTGCCGTTCGCATCACATTTTTCATAAAAATCACACTTTGCGTAACACATTCACGAGTTTACCCCTAAGTGTCGGGGGTGGGTAAAGATGTTTTTCTTCGAAAAATATTTTTGTTAAATCAATATATAATCTTCAAACCACTCCAAAATGAACAGGCAAAGAAAGCACAAAAGAAAGCGACATCTAGCGACTCCGAAGAAGAAAACACAAATATTAATAAGATGACCAATGTATAGGAAAAGGTGCACTGGAATTCAACGACAAAAATATGGAAAAAATCATCCTTCACATTGATAAAAAAGTGATTCGTAGTCTCCGCATTCTTGTCTACTTTAGTTTTCTGAATGTTTCATTTCTACCGCGTCTGATTTTTTAGTGTTCTGAGAAGTAAAATAAAACTTTGCGCGTCGCTAATAATCTAAGTGTGAAAAACGCACGTCCGAAAGGGGCCGAGCTTGTGGGACTATAGCAATTGGACGGATTCAATTTGTAAGAGATTCAAAAAGTTTTTCAGTGAATGTATTTTTTATTCGTAAAATGAACGTTTATATTTTTTATTCGTAAAATGAAACGTTTAAACCAGCCTCAATACTGAACGCATACATTGTTCAACATCCGTTACGCCCGTTATCATAGAGTTCAGAATGACCTTACAGGAGTCAGTTTGTTGCGCTTTCACGAAGCAGTGAGAAACTTTTAAGTTATTCATGAATAGAAACCAGTGGCACGTGGAGCTGGCATAAATAAAAGCGAGACACGATAAAGTGACCCCCGTTATTTAGTCCCTTTTAGAGGAAGCGGCAGAGTGGGGTAATGTTGTTGTTACAACCGATAACAATATCATTGTGAGTCGT
Organism: Limnephilus lunatus; assembly: GCA_917563855.2. NCBI lineage: Eukaryota > Metazoa > Arthropoda > Insecta > Trichoptera > Limnephilidae > Limnephilus > Limnephilus lunatus. The sequence goes on along the minus strand of OU830601.1, from coordinate 12,585,313 downwards.
TTGGACTTTTCAACCCTTAACTTTTTTCTGGGGTTGGTTTTATGTGTTTTGAAAAATAATCTGGAATCTAAAATTCAGACTTTCATAGAGATCCTCTGCTAAGTATCCGAAGGGCGCGGATTCGAATCTCAATGTACAAAGTATGTTATTACACTCTTTAGTAAAATACAACACCTCAGCCATAGGTTTTTCCAAGTGGTTGGTTTCTACGTTTGGTGAGACTTTGAGATGTACAAAGTATGTTATTACACTCTTTAGTAAAATACAACACCTCAGCCATAGGTTTTTCCAAGTGGTTGGTTTCTACGTTTGGTGAGACTTTGAGATGAACAAAGTATTGTTAGCAGCATATTTAAATATTGCCGCTTCACACATCATCATGGTTTGCTCATCTGCCGCCAGAGGTACTGCTATCGCCTCTGGCGGCCAACAAGGAAACTACACCTGCCATGGCGGCCGGTAAAGGAGGAAACTACTAACTCTTCCTGGTAGCTGGTTGGCAGCACTGGAGAACTACCAACAGCGCGGACAGCGAACGGCTGGATTTACAAATGGCGGAACATAATTTTGCTGATTCTTGAATGTTGTTATTGTCAATTAACGTGGAGGCAATACATTTCATCGTAAATATTAGCTTAGCGTTTTATTATTGCTAACAGTATGTTTTTTCACTATTTAGTAAAATAAAACACCTCAGCCATAGGTATTTCCAAGTGGTTGGTTTCTACGTTTGGTGAGACTTTGAGATGAACAAAGTATGTTATTACACTATTTAGTAAAATACAACACCTCAGCCATAGGTTTTTCCAAGTGGTTGGTTTCTACGTTTGGTGAGACTTTGAGATGAACAAAGTATGTTATTACACTATTTAGTAAAATACAACACCTCAGCCTAATCGAGAGGGTCGATTTGGGGAGCTTCTTTGACCTCTCCAGCTTGTCTCTTTCGATCTATTGTCTTGCACCGCAGCGGGAGAGATTTATTCATATGTTAATCACTCCTGGACACACTGACCCATAGATTCCCACCCATCTCTCATACTTATTTCCTTCCTCCTCTACCTCTCTTAACCTTTCTCCACATAACATCTCCAAAGATGACATAGGACCTTAGAGAAATTAGTTTCCTCAGAGCCTCCTGTATGGGTTTATCGTAGAAATAATAATAATATTTTGTACATTATTTTGCAGCGTGTTCCAGAACTGCTGGGGTTAATGAAAAAAATATATTCAAATTAATAAATTACTTTGTTTTACCACTATAATTGATTATAAAAAACCGACATGTTTCGTAAGCCAAGCTTACTTCATCAGGGTTTTAATAATACTATTTTTTAAATATAGACATAGAACGTAGTGTCAAAGAAAAAAATAACACACATAGACAAATAATAAACATAGACAATGGTAACAATGGAAAAAATAAAAAAATAAAATGGGTAGGGACAATATGGAACAATTTACAAAGGAAATAAGTTTAATATTGGATCATTTAAAAATAATTTTTGATTTAATATTCAAATTAGCATTCACACTCTTTCTGATCTGTAAAATTTCAAGTTTATCCAAATGAACACCATTGACACCATAATGCATCAACTCTATTCCACTGTTGAAGTCAAAGGTAAGACTAGTTTAAAAAAGGTAAGACAAATGGTTTGCAAACTCAGAAAAAACTGTTATTGTTTAAGTAATTTATTAATTTGAATTAAAATGGTGCAACAAAATAATTTTGCTGTTTTAGAAGAAGTGAAAAAAAAATATATATAATAATATGTACATTATTATGCAGCGTGTTCCAGAACTGTTGGAGTTAATATAAAAATAATAATAATAATATATCCGTTATCATGCGATATTCCAGAACTGTTGGGGTTAATGTAAAAAATAATAATCATGATATGTACATTATTATGCAGCGTGTTCCAGAATTGTTTGAGTTAATGTAAAAATTATAATAATAATATGTTTAATTATAATAATTATTGTGCAGCGTGTTCTAGAATGGTATACTTTTTATCGCACTGGTGAAAGATTCAGAATCAAAACATTAATTGAAATGGCTTAAGCCAATTGTTGTGATCAAATCTGAAGAATCGTATAAGTACTTCCTCACCTCTTTCTTCTTAATCTGTTTCCCCGTCCAATCCTCAGCGGCACAAAAACATGCCTCACTCGGAGATGCCATAGTCCCACTGATTCCTTGCAGTAGAAACTCTTTAGGTATTTTGAATCTTTTGGTTCCTCTCACATTTAAAGGTAGAATATCATTGTTAAATTTAACCTTACAGACTGCACTCAAACCTTTCACGGGAATTGACGTCTCGAAATTATGAGCTCCGACGTATATCTTTTGTTCTATTGGATTGTTGTTTGATTGATATCGTGTTTGTTGTCTCTCACAAAGTTGGCAAGATATGGCAGCTTTCTTTATTTATTCATGGCAAATACAACTTCACACCAATAACTTTGCAGTCGGAGGAATAAACGGCCGAACTTCACCGAACCAATATTTAAATCCATCATTTTTATGTTACCCACAAAATCTACGGACAAAACATCCCCCTACAAAATATCTACTTAAACTTAACCTAACCTTACCTATCGAAAAAATGGAACAAAAATAATACAGACATCCTGTAAAAGCAAAATTTTTTGATCAAAAATAGTAAAATAGGATAAAAATAATAGAGATAACAATAAAATATTGTCTTTACAGGATGAGTGTATAATTTTTGTCCCATTTTTATTTTATTCTATAAGGTTAGGTTAGGATAGATTACGTTACGTTAGGTTTTAGTAGATATTTTGTTGGGGGATGTTTTTTCCGTAGATTTTGTGGGTAGCATAAAATTGATGAATTTAAAAAGTGGTTCGGTGTTCGATTGCTTATTCTTCCGACATGTGTATAATTTTTGTCCCATTTCTTTTTTATAAGGTTAGGTTAGGTTAGGATACATAACGTTAGGTTAGGTTTAAGTAGATATTTTGTTGGTGGATGTTTTTTCCGAAGGATATTTTTTCGGAGGATATTTTGTAGGGGATATTTTGTCGCGTGATGAAAACGCGCGGAACCCCTTGTAACATCTTAGCCGATTGAATTAGGTAAATATTTATTTAAATGGTGCAATCGTTACATATAAGGTAAATATAATCAGGACTTATACAAGAATTTGCTTTAGTACTTCCTTCTCTACATCTCTGTAATAAAAATATAATTTCCTTTGTATACACACTGAACGGCACACATATCAATGAAGTAAAATATATCAGGGACCTTGGGGTAACAATGGATGTCAAATTAAACTTTATCCAACACACTGATGAAATAATTAACAAAGCCAATAAAATGCTGGGATTTATAATTCGTATAGCAAAACCCTTCCACAACATAAACACTCTATATTCCCTTTACACCCCATGTATTCGCCCGCACTTGGAACACTGTACACCGATCTGGACTCCTTTATACTAAGCCCATATTGAAAGAATAGAAAGAATTAAAAAAAAATGTTTAAACACTTAAATTATAAATTCAAATTACACTTCTCAAATTACACTTCTCAAATTATACCGAATCCATTAAATTTCACAATTTCAAATCCCTCCAAACACGACGCCTAATTTTTGATCAAATCCTATTGTTTAAAATTCTAAACAATGGCCTGGACTTACCTTAATAAATTTTCATATTCCGTCAAGATCAACCCGGCAATCCGATTTATTTCATTTACCCTCTTGTAGAACAAACATTAGAAAAAACTCCCCAATTTACTCGTGTATGTGCACAATATAATACAAAATTTCACAGAATTGACATTTTTAGTAAAAACCTTAAGAAATATCGATATGAAGTAACGCGTACGATCGATTATTAATATGAGAATATATCGTGAGCATCTCCTATCCTTTTCCTATATTCCTCTTCCTCTCCCCTTCCTATAACCCAAAATTAATTATAATATAATAAAACTTCTTTTCCGATGTACTTTAGCATAAGAGACCTCTGTGGCTTGAATCCAGTTCAATTATATATTTATCACTGTATATGTATTATGTAAAAGCTGTTTTAGAATTGAAATTAAAAAACTTTTCACTTTGTTCCACTTATTTATTATTACCAGGACCGGTTTCATCCTACTATTTTGAAAATGTCCGTAGTAGGATGAAACCGGTCCTAGTAATAATAAATAAGTGGAACAAAGTGAAAAAGTTTTTTAATTTCAATTCTATTACAATGGAATTCCACCACGAATTAACAGTGCAAAAACTAGACTTATTTAAAGCTGTTTATTTCTTACAAATAAATAAATCTCTATCCATTCTTTATTTGTTACCGACCTCAACGAATGCAAAGTTGCAGAATATACCTATTTTTATCAATAATCTTTGAACTTGGTATAAAATTAAATTTCACTTACAGGATATCAATTTAAATTATAAAAATGTTTATCGATCTATCTATATAAATACAAATTAATTGGCGTTCGTTTGTCTCGCTAAAACTCGAGAACGGCTGGGCCGATTTAGCTGATTTTGGTTTTGAAATGTTTGTCGTAGTCCAGGGAAGCTTTAAACGGTGAGAAAATATATAAAAATTGTAAGGAAGATGGTAAAAACAACAATTTCAGTTTCCCATATAATATACTGTTTAGAATATTTCAAACGTCAGAAGAAAGCAAACAAATTGTTGGCTTGGAAACGATGTTTTTTTTTTTTTAAATTCGGCTATTCACCCTAAAAAGAGTTCTTTGTTGGCGACGTAGTTAATACATATCTCTAAAAATGAATCGCCGAATTGTATGTATGCACTTATCTTTCGAACGACTGCACCAAATTGGATAATTGTTTATGTATAAAACTAATATTGAGCTCTGTAAAAAAAATTGTAATACGTGGCATTTGCCACCTATTACAATTTTAATTGTAAATGAATGTGGGAAATGTGAGAAATAAGAGGGGGTGGGGGGGAGGGTGTGGGGAAGGGGAGGAGGGTGGGGTGGAGGGGTTGTGGTAGTGAAAGGAGGAGGAAGGAAGGTGGTGAGGGGTATAGGAGGGGGGAGGGGTAGGGTTGGGGGAGGAGTTGTGGAGGGGGGAGGGTGTGGGGAAGGGTAAGAGGGTGGACTGGAGGGGTTGGGGGAATGGGGGAGCTGTTTTAAAAATGAATGTATTGGGAATGAATTTATGGAATGCAGGAGGGGGGAAGGGAACCCGGGAGGGTGGAGGGGATCTCGGGAGGGGGGAAGGGAACCCGGGAGGGTGGAGGGGATCTCGGGAGGGGGGAAGGGAATTCGGGAGGGGAATACGCTGGAGGGGGGAAGGGAACTTGGGAGGGAAATACGTGGGAGGGGAAATCGGTAGGGAGGATCTCAGGACGGGGGAAGGGGGGGGGAGTAGAGTGAGGAGAGGGAAGGTGACGCGGAGGAGGAAGGGGAGGAGGAAGGTGAACGGGACGAATGGGAAAGGACGCGCAGGTAGAAACAATTTCTTTATTAAATGGCCTAGCAACGCATGCCGGGTACCAGCTAGTTCATTAATAGATTTTCAACAGTATTGTACATTTTGTTCTCTTATCATTGAGTCTATTGATGAAAAGGTCACTGCTCAGCTACAATTCAGGATTTCTCCTGGAATGCAGCTGGTTTTCAGCAGTGCCTCCAGTAGATTATCACTTGTAGGTAGGTATCGTGGTGTAGTTTCGTAGAACATCTGCGGGGTAAGAGGAAACCGAGAGTTGGTGTTCCAAACTATTTTGAACCAATTTGAACTACTCGCTGTGTGAACAAGTACATTCAAAACGCGCTCTTTAAAATAATTTGCCGGTAGGTATACAACCAACGTTACATGAAATTTCCAACTTTATATTATTTAATTAGCATTAAAGCTAAACATGAAACATTAATTACGTATTTAATCAGTAAAATTTTAAGATTTTCCATTACGACTTCGTTGAAAATGTTATTACATAGTTAAATAGGGACTAAAATAACACGCCTTAAAGAAAAGGAGCACCAATCTTATCTGACGAGAAAGTTTGCTTAGAATAGTATGAATTGTAAACAATTTTACGCAAAACACTCGGATATCAAAACGAAACCTTATTGGAAGGTATGATCATAAACCCTGTTTAAATATTAATTAACGCCAAAGTATATCCTTAAGGCACGGCTTTTAAAAATTTAAGTTTTAAAGCTCTTAAAAATATATATGTTATTCTTGAGAATAATATCTATACTATATTCCTCGATAGAAAAATATTGCAAAGGATGCTCCAAAAATTTCTATAAAAACGTTTTTTCAGTTATTCTATAAGTTGTATGTATGAAAAAAAATCACAGTATTTCTTTAAGTGCTATTTTAAACATTCCCCACAAGATTATTGCTTTATTTTAAATGAGTCATGTTTTATTAAACATTTTCACAGTATTAACTTACATATTATCATTTTTAATATTAGCACGCTCCCTCTAACATTCGTATTTACTTATATCTCTCCTTCTTCTTCTTTTTGAGCGGGTGCTACCGGGCCTTAAGTGAAAGGAATCATCTTCTTAAATAAATTAGATTTATAGCCAGCGTTTACGGATATAAAAATCAGAATGAAATGTTAGCCTTTTATAGAAAGGATATATTTCTTGGCTTATCGTCTCCAGATGCTGTTTCAGGAATTAATTCAAGCGCTAAATGAAATATTAATATTTAATTAATCTTCCAGCTTTCAGGAAGGAATTCAAATGGAAATTTCCGCGAACGGAATTCTAATTAAATCAGATACTTTACTTTAAAATATCAAGCGGTGTTATTATATCAGTTTTAATGAACTTCATACCTCATCAGAATCAATAACTGTTGTGTTAACTTATTAGCTGAATTAAATTCAATTTTTTTTATTAAGTTAAAAATTACATAATGAAGCAATAAGCGATGCGCAACTGTCCGTGTTTTGTTTTTGTTAGTATCAGAGATGGCGTTGTGTACGGATTTATATTTTTTGTAAATTTCTTACTTTTCTACAGACAGAAAAATTCACATTGTTTCTTTAAATGCTGTTTAAGACAACGCTCGCGAGATCTTTGCTCTATTTTAAACAAGTCGTGTTTTATCAAAGATTTTCACAATTTTCGCATGGATTTTAACGCTGTAAATGTTAGCGTGCCCCTCTAACATTCGTAATTTCATATCTCTCCATCTTCTTCTTTTTGAGGCCGGTTACGGAGCCTTAATGACCTTTCTGAGGTGGTTCTAAGTGGGTTTCATTCTGAGTTGGCTGGTCACCATAAAAGTATACATTTTTCTGAGTTTCAGTGCCGGCAACACGGGCGTTTATTTTATTTTCACTTATGTACATAGATTTCTTTTACCTTCCTCACTAGACAAAGTCTGTTCTGAGGCGGGTAAAATTAAATTAAACAAAATGTACAAGATAAAAGTTAAACTAAAATGAACTGTCTGCGTGCACGTTTTGACACCTAAAAGGGAGTTAATAGATTAGTAAACGAGATTTTTAGACATAACTAGTGATATTGAATAACTTTCAATTATCAAAGCTGGAACGAATTCAATTGATCGGTCATACGATATTTCTCAAGTCTAAGAGCTTCGTTAGTTTACCTCCGTTCATTAATAAGTCAGAATTTTGCAAATCCAACGACATTATTAAAATAAGTGTGTGTATTGATAGACCGAAGTTTATCTGATACTTTGGAGGCCGTGCTAAAAGCTGCTAATTTTGTCTACCGACTGCCGGAATCATCTGACCGTACTCACAAATATCGCTAACTGAACACAGAGGACGGATTTAGTCGAAATCGTACTGATAAAGGATTGTATCTAGATACGCCAGCATCATGTGTACCGATTTTGTTAGTACGCGGAAAACAACTATCAAAGTTGAAAGTTATTTCAATCGAGGGTTATGATAATTTTAATAATTATTTTCATTATGAGGACAATTTGTTACAATTAGCACTGCTAATAGATTAGTTTCGGTGCACTTGAAAGTGTTCGGAGAACGATCTGTTGAAGCCATAAAGCAGGGCTGTTCGGGCTAAATTGCTATTTCGACGTTACGAGAGGGTATACTTTATTGTTTATAGGACCTGGGTCGGTTTAAGCATTGGTACTATTCCTACAATTGCCGAGAACGAAATTAAACGATGGAAATAATGACGCTCCCAGATTGCACGGTTTAATTACAGGAAAAATATAGCTGGCGATAGAACGATGGCAGTTGGCTAACTTTACGGACCTTTGCTGAATTGAATGGCTTTATTCTGATACGATGCAATCGTTCTGTTTATTAAACCTTTCATTACCCTAAACTAAAGGTAGGTATGCTATTCATTTTCGGTTATATGTAAATCGAACACTAAACACAAGAAGCTGTTGTGTTTGGTGAATATCTAGATCGTCAAAATATTAATTTGATACATATATAATACATTTAAAAATACATTTAAAAATAATATCTCCTACTTCAGCCCTCTAACCCAGATGTGTCGACTGTATAAGAAGATAGAGTGCGCTGATGTGGATATTTTCGTTGATAATTTGTACAGATTTTAAAAAAAGTTCTAGCGCTGTTAAAAAGTAATAACTAATTATATTGTGTGAATTGTCTCTCTATGCATGCTCGCGTATTTCATATGTCTTTACCACTCATTGTAATGTGTTACTTGAGTGACCTTGTATATAATTCTGTATTTTTATTTGTGATGTTTTTGTTTTTCTAATTGTATTTATTTGTATTTAATTGTACGTAATTGTGGATTTTTATAATTGTGTAATAACTGAGTTTTATAACTGGATTGTTCTGATGTAAATGTAAACATCTGTACAACCCAGTATAAATAAATAAATATATGGTGCATGTCAATAACAAACTATGGACATGTTAAAGTGGCAAGCAAAAGATACGGTAATTGTCGTATTTCGATTCAGAGACTTTAATGATAATAAATTTGGACTATTTATATAGCGCGGTTTTTGTGAAAAATCACCTCAAGGGCGCTGTAAAAACTTACCATATATGCCTAAAATCTAGAAAAACTACAAGGTAGACAAACAATTAAAAACTCTAAATGGCAATAGCGATTCTGAGTTCGCAGACCATTTATTAAAATATGATCATAGCTTTGACATAAATTCAGGTCTTCAAATATTACATACAGGATATAAAACATCGCAAATCAATAATTTAGAAATTTTAGAAATAAGAAAAAATGTTAATTCCAAAGCTGACATAATTAATAAGCAAAACATTTTTGTTAACCCTGTTTTAAATATCTTCCCACTTAACCGGCCTTTTACTTCTAATAGCATAGTAATCCCCAATTCTTCGAAACTCCCACTATTGTCAACCCTTACCCCCCCTTCAATTCCTTCTCTCCATATGTAATCTATAATTATTTTTTTAACTTTAGTATACTTTTATTCCTGAAGAAGTGATCATGGTTCACGAAACATGTTGATAGTGTACAAAAAATAAAGTGATGTAAACTAAGTTACTTTCTTTTAATAAATAAATAATGACATCACAAAGTGACAGCCTTTTAGAAGAAGTTTTCTTCGAAAAATTAATTAAAAACAGCTTATGGCTAAAAATTGCATACACCGGTTCATCGATCACCGATACGAAAATATATGTACAATGTTTTGACCAATGAACGTGATGCTGCCTACAAATTAATTAATACAGGACCATACTTACCTGGGATGTCGCTTGAAATTAACACTGTTTATTGTCTATTTAAAGATATTTATATAGAGTTCGCACGCAGAGGACATAATTGTAAACATATGTTGTTTAATCCTGAAAATATTTTAATATTAATATGTAATATATTCTGTATTTTAGAAAGTAAAAGCAACATTTAATGTTGGGCGGCGCAGTAGTACAAGGATTTGATCTTCCTAAAGACAGATTGATGTGTAAGGATTCGAGTAATTCTAATTCAGTAAGAAAAAAATGATTAAGACATATCATAGGCAATACAAGTATCATACTCTCAGATAGGTATATTTAAATTAAGTTAAGGGTATGAGAGCTCGAAAAGGTAGGTTTTTAGTTTGGACCTAAACTCCGCTGGGCTTTTTATGCATCTTAATTCCGGAGGGAGTCTATTCCAAGCCTTAGACTCGCACTCGTTCACGACACTGTGCCAATGTCGCATTGAAATTGGTAGACACGTGTGTGTCCGCATTTGCTTTCCAATTAATTAAATAAAAATAAAAACTTAATTTAATGCCGTTACAGTAATCACGCCGTGAGACTACGTAAGAGTTGATTAATAGTTTTGTCACCTCTGTAGGAAGGTTTCTTCGAAATGACTTGAGTTGTCTTAGGTGAAAAAAACCGGTGCTTACTGTCCTATTTATTTGACTTTTGAGCGAAATTTAGTAGGAAATAAACCCTCACGCGTACTCCAAAGCATCACGTATTTACCAAACCGTCACACATCTACTGAACCGTCAAACCGTCACGCGTTAACCAAGTTGCATAAATGAGTTGCATAAATGCCAAAATTTCCTGTCTTTTTCGTGCGATGAGAAAATATTTTCTATTACATGGGGAATAATATTTCAGCAACACAACGTACTTATTTCATAAGTATAAAGTTAACCTGCTGGCATTGAAGGTTATCCACCACTTACCCCCTTACCCGCCCTGGTATAAGTTACAGTTGGTTATTACTTCAAGGCTCTCGCAAGGACTCTATTGAATGAACTAATCTACATTTAATTTTGAACGAATCTAGACCTACAGTTTCCCTGCATACGTTGTTATTAAGCAGTGTGCAAGTAATGCTTAGCGGGAAATCAAGACACAATTAGTGTTAGTATGACTATAGACAAGATTGGTGATAGTCCACGAGAAGGCAAGCGCTGAATGACTGTATCCAGTGTATCCTGCAAGCACCTGTAGGGAAAAAGACAGTGTACATAAAACGGGTGGGATTCCTTTCCAATCGATTGGCGGTATCAGCAAGAATGCGCATGAACCACACTCCGCTTCCGTGTCCCTTAGCCGGTTCCTCGGTGGTGCCTTAAATAAAAGTAAATGGGAGATTAGGGGGGAAATGCCCGATGACCCTAAGTAATGATAATAATAATGAACGACGACCTGCTGGCAGTAGGTAAATGTATTGTAATGTCATTGACGCATGAAACATAAAGATCGTGCTATTATGCTTGTCGGCTGATCCCAATTTGATCGAAATCTCAAAGGGCCGAGAATCAGCGTTTAACAAGGCCTGTCAAAAATGGCGCTTTGAACATCAAAACTTCGACTTGAACGTCAATTAAATTCGTCACACTTTGAAACCTAAGCCAAAGCTATCCTCACATTTAACCTAAATCTAAACTAACCCAATTAATGAGCTAAAAAAACCTTTACTGTAGCAAGTATCTACCTACCTATTACGCAATTGCTTTTTATGTTTTTCTGGATCCGAAAACAATTCTGCATAATGTTACGTTAATGGTGAATCAAAAATTAACTGGATTGAATTGCAAACGGCTTTATTTGAGTTTTGTTGTTCAATTGTATTTTTTTTTAAATAGTTTCATTACCATTAGAATATATTGTTTTAATGTTATTATCACGATGCTATTCGTGACTTCAATGGAAAAAGTAGAGTAAGTAGGTACCTTTGTAAAACATATTTATTTTAGTACGAATCGATTTTAGAGTTTAAAATTTCATTTGGCTTAAATATACATAAGCATTTTTACTGTCCTGTAATTAAAAAAATTTGCTCCGTCAATTTTTATTCTACCCTAGTGGATCAGTTTAGTTTGATTAATTAATAACTAACAAAATTTAAAATACAACAATAACTTTTTAAACACCACTTTTAGTTTTATACTTTATGCCGACCGGGTTTCGCTACAACCGTAGCCTCTTCAGGGCAATATAATATTCACTAACATTAAGTTGCATGTATGTTGTAGATAATAAATGATTTTAAAAAATGAGCTGGGCTCCTCAAGTGAAAAAGGAAAAAGGCATAAGTGTATATGGGGAATTGGGAACGGAACGGGCGTGATCTTTGTCAATAGGGATCAATCTTAGTATGGGACTTTTGTTTAAATTTAATTGGTTATTATATACTGCCCTGAAGAATCTACGGTTGTAGCGAAACCCGGTCGGCATATAAAATATAAAAATAAAAGTGGTGTTTACAAAGTTATTGATTTATTTTAAATTATAATGTCACATCACAAAGTATCTGCTTCATATGAACAAAAACTAACAGAATTGTTAGTTTTGAAAATTTATTCAAATAATTAATGAAAATGATTAACTTAACGATATAGAACGTCAATTTTATGCGATCGATTGTTGGCTGAGTTGGCATCGCGTTTGGGATCCACCCAGGCTTCGCGTGTTCGATTCCTTGATCGGCTAGTTTTTAAATATTTTATTAACTACTGAAATATCAGAGGGAGATTAAAAAGATATAAGGAAAAATAATATAAAATGCCTTCTGTTCCGTATTATTTTTTCTAAAAATTGTTTTTAACTTTTCTCAAAATCGATAATGACAGAGACATGATCAATATTATAATTATTTTTCAAGCTAAAAGAAAATTTAATAATTTATCATATCACAATTAATTGCGTATTCCACATTCCCACTGATTCCAGATGGCTGGCAGCAGTTGGAGCCCTTTTGCGGTATTAAAATTGGAATAAAATCTACACCAATGCAAATATTTTCGCGTTTTCACTATTTATCCGCACGCATTTCCTGACCTGTTCCGTAAGTATAACATTATACTTTAGACATCGCCATTTTTATTTGTTATTTTTATAATACTATTATGTATTTTCTAACATTATATGATAATGTGGGCTTCTCTGGGTACTTTGTCCGTGCTGAGGCCTCCATTTTAGAATTTAATAAGATTAAAAGAAAATATAATAAATTGTAGTAAAATGATGAACGCGGTAATGAAAAAATATTACAAATATTGTGAGGTACGGTTGTATATAATTAAGTGTGTATTGTAATGGTTTTAAGTATGTAATATGTCTTATTATTTTACGTTAACAATTTTGAAGTGAAAACTTCTTTAGCACCATTGTGATAGGAAACTCGATGAAACGGAAGCGAGCGAACTAAAAAAAGATAACTCATACATCTTTACGATTTAGCCTCCGAGAGAATGAGAAAGCAATAAAATATCTATTTATTTCACAGGTACTCGGATCCAATATAATACGATAAATCCAAGGCCCCACGCAAGTCTCCTATGGTCTAGTGGTGTAAAGCGCCTAACGAACTTTAGCGGCCACACATTTAGCGGACCAAGGATCGAATCCTACAAAATCCAAGAAAAAAAATTGTAAAATCAATATCCGATCTTCAAATCTCTCCAAAATGAATAGGCAAAGAAAACAAAAAATAAAGCGACACCTAGTGACTCGGAAGAAGAAAACACAAATATTAATAAGATGAACATATTATGTATAGGAAAAGAATTGGACACTGCAATTCGACGACAAAAATATAGAAAAAATCATATTTTACAATGAAAAAAAAGGGCTTCGTAGTCTCCCCACTCTTGTCTACTTTAGTTTTCTGAAGGTTTCACTTTTATCGCGTGTGAATTACACACTTCGATTTTTTTTAAGTAAAACTTTTTTACGCACGCTTGACTTGAGAGTTAGCTGGTGAATGCGTGACGAGAGCGTTACGAAAGTGTAATCGGGCGAGGCGAACGGAAGTTGAGAGGGAGATATAAGTTAGTGGAGATATAAAGAGAGTGAGTTACTTTTCGTATATTATTGTAGGGGAAAGAGAGAGATATGCTAGCACAAGGAATCATTTATTGAATAACCATGCCATAGGTTACCCTAAGGTCGTAGGTCACCCCAAGGTCATAGGTCACCCCACGATCATAAGTCACCCTATGATAATATGTCACCCCAATGTCAAATATGTCACCCCAATGTCAAATATTCCACCCCAATGTTGTATGTTTTATTGTTTTTTTAAAGAAAAACAAACATTCCCGGGTTACGAATAACCATAGACATACAAATAACTAGACGAGAACTTACAGATGAGGGGTAAAAACCAACTATGGCGGGGCGAAGAGAGGAAACAGACTTGTGATTCGCCAATAAATCAATCTAACAGTATAAAGGCACCTCGCACTATAATATCACTATTTAGTTCTTGATGGTAAAATCTGCTTTTGAATGAATAGACCTTTTTATATGGGAGCGCGAATTGCATGCCACGGTATGAACAGATGTGTAAAATCCAAATTCGCAAAGTAAGGTCCTGAGTATTTTTATAGTGGAATATTTTGTGGCCGTAGACACTTTTACAAATGTTTCATGATTTACTTAACCCAGTAAACAGCGGCTTTGTGTTTCGCGTCGCTATGTATCTCGATGTCTAAGTATGTGTTTCATAGACATACAGCGTCCGTGCGTAAAATGTACGATGAGAGCACGACACTGGTCCGGACACGCCCAGCCGGTTCCGAAAAATGGTTCCAATGGGAGGGGGAAATAACACGTTTTTTAACACGTAAGGGCATGTCCATATATTTTATATGTCCGTGCGAATAACCCAACAATGTTTGAAAATCTCCGACAACCACCACAGAAAGCCGAAAATGTTGCTTGGGTTGTGATGGAGGACTTAGCCAGCCGAGGAATCGAACGGTCGTTTTTGTTGGTTGTTCTTTTATAAGTATAACCGGTTGATCTTTTATAAGTTAGTGAAGTTTTACTTCAGTCGTTTGGTCTAAATCACACTAGTTTTTTTTGTAATATTGCCTTTTATCCATCATTTAATTTTGCATCTGAAATATTTTTGGTGTTCCTCATTTGTCAAAGATCGTTGAATTATTTTATTGACTCGTATGTATGCTGTATTGGAATTGGTAACACAGCATTTCCAAAGAATTCTCCTATATGCACATTATTGTACATTCTGCAACACGTTTCTTCTCTTTGCGCTGAATAAGCGATTGCGGCATTCCTTTGCAACAAAGACTTTTTTCTACCTTACGAAATGACGCACACAATATTGCATTGCGAAGCAGGAATGTCGTGTTTCTGGAATCTCGTAGATTCAATAAGCATCAGGATACTAAAGTGGCAGATCTAAGATAACCCATTTCTTTGCTTATGAATGTAAATTCATCGTGATTATTTTTGAAGTAAAACTTCTTTAACCACGCACGACATGAATGCGTTACGAAAAAGAATATATATATATATTTAATGCGAACGCTAATCGACGCGAACGCTGATCGATGTGAACGGTGATCGATGCGAACGGTGATCGGGTGAGACGAACGGTTGGGCCTTTATGCACGCTTGACTTGGGGAGTGATAAGGATAAGGATCGTAGGTCACCCTAAGCTCGTAGGTTACCCCAAGCTCGTAGGTTACCCCAAGGTCGTAGGTCACCCTACGGTCGTAGGTCACCCCAAAGTCGTAGATCACCCCAAGGTCGTAGGTCACCCCAAGGTCGTAATTCACCCCCAGGTCGTAGGTCACCCCATGGTCATATTTCACCCCAATGTCATACATCACCCCTACGTCGTAGGTCACCCCGTTTGGTAACTTAGCAGGGATACCTGGGTTCATGGGGCGAGGTTTGTCTTGTAGTTTTACTTCAGTCGTGTGGTCTAAAGCACGCTACGAGCAGCTTACGAAGTTTAACGTGAAAATAAATAAGTAAAAGTTATTCTTTGATTTTTTTAAATAATCTGGGATATTCCGTGACTTCCCGATTTATCCGGTTTACCAAAACAAAGCGTTTTTGATAAAAGTCGAGAAATTTCATCCATGAAAGAGATCTCAAGATATTTTCCGTAATTAAAAAAAGACGGTCCGTATGATAGTTCCAACATGCCCTTATTAGGCAGGGAATAGATTATTATGCAAGACAGCATTTTCGATTAAAATAAAACAATTATATTATATTCAGCAGTAAAACAGTAATTCTTAACAATTCTGGAAAGTCGGAATAAGGGTTCCCGGTACCATCAATAAAACTGATTCAACGTACCGTGATAACAAATTGTTACATAAAACAAGAAGCGTAGATATTTTTTATTTATTATATTACATTAGATACATTTATATAGATAGATACATTTATATATAGCAAAAATAGTATAGTAATAATATTGCAAAATAACTATAGACATTAAAATGTGTGCAAGTGTTATTATGCCTTGTGGGTCGATATTAGTTCCTTCTAAGGAACCAAATGGTGGTGAAAATGTCAAAAATTAATTCTGTGGCAAAATGTTGAATGTTGTTAAACTTACATAGTTTAATGGGGTTATATAATATTATCTTGAAAATGTGTTTTACTGAAATTTTTCACATTGCCTATTTTTTTCTACTCCGTTAGAATCTGGCGGTCAGTATGTCCAGGAATGACGGATGTATGAATCTGTAAACTGGAGTTCTGTTGGACAGGTTAAAATGTTTTGCTCAACCAGTCTCTTCCGATTCGATTAAAGACAAGGACTAATCTCACCCCATTAACCCGGACACCGCTGCAAAGTCGCCAAACGTAGCGAACCACTTGGAGTGACCTTTATTTATTGTTTTGGAGCATTTACAGAGCATTAACGAAAAATTATAAATTAACAATGTAGGTAAAGAGGGTAAATATTAATAATCTACGTAAAAATGTTCACAGAATGGACAGTTAAGGATTTGTGTTTATCTGTGTAGAGATGTTAATAATAAATATTAGGAATAATAAGATATAAACCAAAACAAAAAGGAAAATTGTTGTTAAATATTTCAAGATGGACCGATTGCACATATAGGTTGGTTATTGTAATGTCCTTGATAGACTTAGAATCAAGACAAAACTAAATGAATTTGTAATAAGAGGTAGGATCGTAATAGACGAGTTTATTGACGTTATAAAGTTTACAGTGTAATAGTATCTCCTATGCTAAGGTCTACGAGAGAATGAGCGCTCAGCGGCCGAAGTACTGCGCGCTGCCTGCCTCCGACTACCGACTTCGGGTGCCATCGGAAGCGGTCGGCTATTTCCGTTAATGTTGCCATGCTAAAGCAAGCTAGCGGATACTACAGTTATCTAATAAATGATTGCCGGGAGATTGAAAATATTATAATAATTCCGATTTTATTTTAACAACAACGTCATCAAAGTGAAATGATATCCCACATTGTTCAATATTCAGTTCAGGGTATAAAACATCTCTTTTCCGTCGATGTTTCCCTCCCCTCTGTGAAGGTTTATGCGAAGTTCCCATTAAAATACCATTATCTTGTTCCTTTATTTCTTTTCCTATATCATGGGATAGCAATAAGAGAATGCATGGGGCCGGCGGGGAGGGGGGTGTCACATGGCAAATGTAAATTCATTTTTTGACAGGGAAGGCTTCACAATAATTGAACGGGATGTGGCGGTGTTCTTTATAAGATATGAGACTGTAACGTGAACAAAATATTTTTTTGCTTAGTGGAAAGTGATTCTTATAAACGAAATTAATAGAATACTTCATTTTTACCACTTTTATTGTTTATAAAAACCAACATATTTTATGAGCAATGCTTTCTTCTTCATGGTTTACTTGAAACTAATCATAAATAATAGACATAGACAATGGTGTCAATGGAACGCTGAGAATGGGAGGAAAGAGGGGCAATCGGAACACTTTACAAAGGGAACAGTTTTAATATAACAATTTTTGATTATTAGTATTATTCAAATTCGCATTCACGCTCTTTCTGATTTCCAATATTTCTAATTTATCCTACTGAATGCCATTAAAATTAAAATGTAATAATTCTATTCCACTATTGAAGTTAAAAGTGTGACTGATTTCCAACAAATTATTGGCAAACTCCGAGAAACTGTTTTTGTAAGTTTTCAAATGTTCTTTAATCCTTAGTATTTCTCTTTAATCTTCTAGTTTCTCGCAGTTTTACCTATATAAAAGAAACCACAATCATTACACTTCAATTTATAGATTTAAGATTTTTAAATGTTTTAATCTCGATCCTTATTATTTACAATGTAATTTTTAAGTTTGTTATTTGCATAAAATTAAAATGGTGCCGCAAAATAAGTTTTCTGTGTTTGAAGAAGTGATTCTTATGTATTTAAGGAGTCTGTATATCGAGTAGGTATGCATAGGCTAAATGAAAAAAAAATGTGTATTTATATTTTTTAAAGCATTTCATTTGATAACTTTTAGATTTTATCATAAAATAAGGCAAAACCTGTGAAAAATCACGGATAATATTATGAATTCTCGCATTTTTTTGCAAGCAAGATGTGCGTCTGTATGTTAATTTTTTCCTTGTATCTAGATAGCCTATACGGATACAGGGTCTCCGGAGATAAAATGCATTAACTAAGGTGATTCTACACAAGTAAAAAAAAATAATTGAAATTCCAACTTTTAGGGGTAGTTTTGTCGTAAAAAGATAAAATTAGACCGGCGTGTGCGGCCAGCTTTATTATTTTCCACTGTTACAAAACGGGCCAATCACAACCATGCATTGTTGCCAGGATCGTGCCCAGGCAGGCTCTCAACAAGTAAGACCGTACCTCACACTAAGGATTTTTAGTAGGTACGTCTTTGTGTATGGGAAAAAAATGTTGGATTTTCGGAAAAAGTTGTTGATCTTTTTACACCTACCATCATGTAGAATCACCTCCCGAAGTTAATGCACTTTATCCCCCGACACCCTGTATATTATGTCTGTTCTGAAACGAGTACATAATTCATTTGACATTTCTGTACTTTGTGTATTGCATCCAACACTTTTATGGAAAGAAGAATTAATAATTTAAAACCAGGCAGAGATCGTATCCATGTCATTCGAAAGGGGGGTATGTACGTGGTTACTAGCTTTTTATAATATTGATGGGTGACAATGACCATACTTCTATAGTTGACGGGACCTTTACAACACAATATATTTATATTAAATACATTTTGTGACTTAGCAGGGGTGCCCGGGTTCATAGGATAAGGTTTGTCCAGGTCTTGATGGTCGATGCTTATGCCCAATTGGTAGGTGGTGTGCAGGATCAAGAGAGACTGGTTGAGGGAGATCTTTTGACCTCTCCGAATTCTCTCGACCCATTGCCTTACACCGCAGTGGGATGGATTTATGCGTCAGTCCACCCCATATTCATACCCACCCATATTTCCCATTTCCTTCACAGAACTTTCTTTTCTTAAAAAACCCTCAGGGCGTATGTGTGAAACTTGTGAAAAAAAGTATTTTTTTAAATTATGCCTTTTCGGAGATTCCTTGAAAGAAGTGCTGCCTACAGTGCCTACAGTACCTACCAATTTCAGTGGATAGAGTGCTAAAATTTAAAAATACGACATTAATGGTATGAAATGTTTTTTTTTTCAATATTTCAACCATTCGTATGAAGATATACTGAAATGTGAATGCGGCGCATCCCAAAACTGAAAGAATCCTTAAAATCTGTGTTCAAAATATTTAAATTTGAAAAAAAAAAATCATTTTCAGCTACAACAACATCAATGACGTCGTAGTTATCAATCTTAGCACTCTAGCACACCGAAAACTCACGGACCACCACTGGTGCCCACATATATTACGAAGCTCCTTTCAATGATAATTTCGAATATTTTGTTTGTTCAGTAATTTTCAAGTCTAAGACATACATCACGACTTCTACGCAACCATCATTCAGGGTAACCTTTAAAAAACAGTCGCCCTAGGAATGCGAATTGCCGGGAATTCGTCGCCAGCGTCAAACTCGCGACGGTGACGGGACGTAATATTATATTACCCTCACGTAGGTAGGCCGTGAAAAAATCTCTACATTCATGTTGGTGATACACGTCGCTCACGAGGAGAATACACGATGAAGGGTTGGCATCGAGACGTAATGAACAGGTCCGAATTGGTTTTGCATGTTTTCCCTGTTTGAGTTTAAAAAACATAGTTGTGATATGTGCGTTTTTTACATATATTTTCATTACAAGCTAGTTACTACCTCTGGGCAAATTCGTTTCACTGACATTGACCCTTTTCAGTCGTATGGCGAGCACTGCAAGACAAATATGTACACATATTCATTAATAACAATTTGGGAGGCGGTTATGGCCACCGCCGCCCCGGGGACTATTTATTGGATAACCAACACCCCTGCCATAGGTCACTTAAAGTGGTTCGCTACTTTTGGTGATTTAGCAGGGGTTCCCGGGTTCAAGGGGTGAGGTTTTTCTAGGTCTTGGCTGCCAATTTGTTTGCCCATTAAGATTGGTTGAAGGAGACCTAACCTATATCTCTCCAGCCGGACCATCTCGACCGATCGCCTTGCACCGCAGTGGAAGGGATGGTTTCATAAGTTTATTTTTTACAGACACAGATTCCTACTCACCGCTCATTTATTTTTACCAGAACCTCCTTTCCTTTGTTTCCCTAAAAAGATCGCATATCACCATCAGCATTTTTTATTCACTTCAGGGATCACCTCATAATCCAAATTACCACTCATCACAAAATCTTCTTTAACTTATTCAAGTCCTGTGAAAAACTTGTAAAGGCGACCGATATTCATAAATCGAAAAAAATATTAAAACATTACGTGGGGCAGGAAAAAAATGCACAAAGCCTATAAATACAACCCTGGTTCCCGCGGTTAAAATTTTTGGACGTCATATCTCTCAACGACCGCGGCGTCGCGGCGCTTCGTGACGTGAAGCGATGACGCAACGCTTGCGCTCAGATAAAATAATATATTGAAGCCTTGAAAGCTTCCATGCGGATATAAATAAGCCTCTTTTTGTGGCTCGACGCATATCAAAGTGATGCCTGAATGGTATTTTCTGGTTACTGTTATGTCTGTATTTCGACGAGTCTGTCATTCTTTCTGCGTTGTATAATATTGAGGAGAACACTCAGTTCCCGATTTTAACATTTTTATCAGGGTGGCATCCTTTTGATGGATGACTGATAAAACGGAATCCAATAAATGAACAATACCTCAAATCTGACCCGTGGTGTTTCTACAGACTACTCGAATTTATATATTAAAATAATGATAAATATAAAAAGATCTCTCAACGTAATTCCATAAATTGTAGATGTAAGAGTGAATTGGGTAAAATAACCTGTGGAGTGCCACAGGGATCAATTCTTGGACCGTTGCTATTTCTAATCTATGTGAATGACATGATAAAGTGGGGTATTAAAGCAACTCTACAACTTTATGCGGACGATACAGTAATTTTTTACAATAAACTGAACCTAGCGGAGCTTGAAACGGAAATGAATGCTGATGTTTCTAAACTCACAAGCTGGTTAAGAATAAACAAACTAACTCTTAACGAAAAAAAAACTCATAATATACTTTTTGGCAACAAGAAAAATTTCAGCCTCAATATCAAAGTTGGTGATAACTGCCTCGAAAAGAAAATGAGCACAAAATATTTGGGCCTGATCGTAGATTCCAAACTCTCGTGGGATCTTCACATAAATCACGTAAAGGAGAAAATTACCCCCATAACTGGTGTACTAAATAGACTCCAAGGATTATTACCCATTCCTTTACTAACATCAGTGTACTACGCCATGGTACATTCACACCTTTTTTATCTCTGCTGTATCTGGGGATTTGCCTCAAATAAATTGATAGCTGATCTGCAGGTGGTTCAAAACCGAGCTCTCCGAAATGTTTTTGGACTTCCATGGAACACCCATGTCAGAGACATCTATTCAGTTTCCGGTATTCTTCCAATCACAGTCCTTCCTAAACACGAAATCACAAGCACTCTCCTACAAATTACTCAACAATCAACTCACACTAACATCAAGCCACTTTACAATCAAGACATTCACACTCACAATACTCGAAATAGCAATAAAATCCGCATACCTCAAACACACACTACAAAATATGGGATAAAATCTCTGAACTATGTTGCCTATACACTATATAATTCGCTTCCAGATATGTACATGGGAATCCAACAAAATAAAAAAGTTCAGAATAATGCTTTAAAAGAATATTTTTAAAATACGTTTAAGGATGAAACTATGTAATTTTTCTTGTCATATCTCAATTGTCTTGTTTCCTTTTCTCTTCTTTTCTTTTCCATTTATTTGTAATCATAATCATCCACATTTGAATAACCTTGTTCCTTGTTTCTTTAATTATTTTCTATTGTTTTTTGCTCACTCAACCTGTTTTTTTTATTCTCGTCTATGTTGTATGTGGAACTTACATTTTTAATATCCAATTTCCAAGTAAAACTATAACTATTTCCTCACACCCATGAATTTTCCTCCTATTCTAAAATGAATTCTGTAACTCATCGGGATTGCTCTAGCAAGTAATAAAAACAATAAAAAAAAATTAAATTAAAAAAAGACATTGTTAAAGAATATTGTATGGTTACTACATAAAAAAGACGTGCATCACTAAGTTACTAGCAATCTCATCTTAATCGCCTTTTTCTTATCTCTTGTACCTTCAAGTTTTATATCATATATAGAGATTTGTTATTTCTTTCTTTATTTTATTTAGCACCTTGAAGGTTTTACACGTATACATTATAATGGATGAGTTGTTCAGGAGCATAAAAATAAGTATGTATTTCATAATAAAATAAACTAAATGCGAAAGGTCAGGTACAACACAAGTTGGTATGTAGTTTCATTATTATTCCGTCATATCTTATTCTCGAAAGAAAAACACTATACTATATGCGTACATAATTAAAAACAATCTTTTAAATAGGGTAAATGTAATTATAGATCTTGGAGTTATATTAGACAGCAAGCTTCTTTTTCAATCTCACGTCGAGCACATAACGTCTAAGGCTTTGAAAATGCTAGGATTTATACTTAGAGTAAGTTCTGTTTTCAAAAATCCACAAACATTTAAGATTCTCTACATATCGTACGTCAGAAGCCACCTAGAGTATGCTTCAACAGTATGGAACCCTCATTGTTCTACATATAAATCAAATATAGAAAGAGTACAGAAAAAGTTTTTGAAATATGTTTCGTTTCGCATGCGAAATGATGTAAATTATGTCTCTATGAACCTTAAAACCCTTGATCAACGCAGAGATATCAGAGACCTAATAATGCTTTATAAGATAATCCATAATTTTATTGATAGCCCTTACCTATTACAAAATATTAATTTCAGATGTCCAATAAGAGTTACTCGATCTCTAGACATATTTTATATTCCTAAGAGCAATGCTAATTATCTTCAAAATGTGTTTATAAGAAGAAGCTGTAGCACCTTCAATAGATTATGCACAGACGTTTACGTGTTTAACACGAACCTTGCTAACTTCATAAAATTCGAAAAAAGTAATATTCAATGGAAAACTTAATGTTTCATTAATTCCCTATCTTTCTTTTTCATTCTTCATTTTCATTTTTTTTCATTTTCATTACATTTTCTTTTTTGATTTCAGCAGTTTGCATTAAATAACCTCTTCAAAAATGTTACAGTACATATTACCGTTGAAAATACATTTTTTGTAGATTTAAGTGAGTAGATGCACTTTTTCAGAACTGTTTATATTACATACGTATTTTGTTTTGTTTGTTTTTCTTTTTATTATGGTCTCAAATTTTTATGTCGTTATTTTATTGGTCAATGATATGATTATCTCTAACACTGTTATATATGTACTTGTGTTTCGATAGCTCTTGGAAACCTATGATTTTTTGGGAAGCGCGAATTTTGTGCTGAAGGAAATAGGGAACGAAATGAAACTGGGAAAGGATGCCACCAGAATATTGAATGTCCTACCTTAGTATCGTGTGGAATCCTCTCTTGTTCCCTCTTGTAGTTGCACAAAACTGACTGACCATGAAAAAACACTTGCCAGTTGCATATGACAATGTGGCTCTCAGTGAGGTAGAAATTGTACTAAATCTGCAGGAACAATCCTTCTCCTGGTGACAGATAGTGGGTAGGGTAATATTGGTAGGTAGGTCGGACAGTATGGAAGTAGGGAATATGAAATGTGTAGGTACTGTTTATGAGTATGTGCCCGAACATATACCGCCCGCCAAAAAATACCAATTTTTCCAAAACCTATCGAAACTGGTCGATTCCGAAAGAATACAAAATATATGAAAAGAAACCTACCCCTAAAATTTAATCTATTCCTTACAAACTAGGTGCACGTGAAACTTAAGACTAAACGTGCAAAACGTACAGGAAAAAATAAATAATAATAACTAATAAACCTGAATCGCAATCGATACGAAACCATGGAAGGCATAAAAGACAAACAAAATAATATATGAACATATACCATGATTCATATTAAAAAAAAAAAAAGAAAAATATATTTATTACTCTCTATTCTACAGGTAAAAGGCAAAGCTTTGCCACAGGCCGCAGATATAAACCGTCGCTGGTTTTCACTGAGGCTACTCTTACGACCCCGTCAGAGCCCGGTTTCACCTCCCTTATCCTGCCGAGCGGCCATTTTAATGGAGGACTCCTAGCATCCTTGATAACCACGAGGTCATTGACTTGCAGATTACGGGTAGCCTTATACCATTTGACGCGATTTTGAAGCGCTTGTAAATATTCGGTATTCCAGCGCTGCCAAAAATGTTGGGTCATTTTCTGTAAATGTTCCCAGCGATTGAGACGATTGAATTTAACCTGCGAATAGTTGTATTCGGGAATCGAAATTAAGGGTTCTCCAATTAAGAAGTGACCTGGAGTTAGGGCCTGAATGTCTTCAGGGTCTGATGTTAGAGGACAAAGAGGTCGAGAATTTAGTATGGCCTCTATTTTATTTAATATAGTTGTAAATTCCTCAAACGTTAATGAATTGTCCCCTATGACTCGTTTTAAATGATTTTTTACAACTCGTATGTTCCCTTCCCATAGTCCGCCAAAGTGAGGACTGGAAGGAGGGTTAAAGTTCCACACTATTCCCTTTTCTGAACATGTACGCATGACTTGTTCATCATTACTACAACTATTTAAAAATTTTTGCGTTCCTATCAAATGCCGTTTCGCCCCAACGAAGTTCGTGCCGCAATCCGAATAAATGGCCTGACAAATACCTCGTCGTGAAACGAACCTATCGAGAGTAGCGATGAAGGCCTCAGACGAGAGATCCGAGAGGACCTCGAGATGAATCGCCTTCGTTGACATGCAGACAAAAATTGCAAAGTACGCCTTGTACGTTTTAGCACCTCTGCGTTTTCCTTCTTTTAGGATATACGGGCCGGCCAAATCCACTCCCACAAGACTGAAGACGCGGTTCGGTGTGACACGCGCTTCTGGCAGACTGGCCATGAGTGGAGCTGACGGGGATGATCGCAATCTTGCGCATCGCACGCATTTTGAAACTAAGCTCTTTATTTTATTGCGGGCAGATATAATCCAGTAATTTTGTTGAATTAGAAATTGCAAGGTTCGTGACCCTGCATGCAAATAGACCTTATGGTAATATAATATAAGAAGCTCGGCTATTTTACTATTTTTTGCAAGTATTATTGGAAACTTAGTGTTGTAATTTAAATGAGAATTACAAAGCCGCCCGCCAACGCGAAGTAAATTCTCGTGGTCAATAAAAACATTTAATTTTTGAAAGGTCACTGGGGTCACCCCATCCCCTTTGAGTTTTCTGATTTCATCCGGAAAATGGAACTGCTGATCGCATTTTAAAATAACCTTAACCGCGTGATTTCTTTCAGAGAAGGTCAGAATTCCGAATCTGCGTGCATCCTTGCTCCGTTGCCGCACATTATGTATGAATCTAATGGACCAAGCAACTATATTCTGAAGACGTGTCCACGAAGAAAAGCGGGAAAATTCTAGGCCTTCATAATAATCAAACGTTGGCCCGTGAACTGTTGAAACGTGGGACTTAACCTCCGGCAGTTCTTCAACCTTTAATGCATCCGGTAAAGTTAAGGGCCACATCGGCAACGACTGAGTTAACCACGGAGGGCCTTGAAACCATAATTCGTTATCTTTAATTTGAGGAGGAAATAAACCGCGAGAAGCTAAATCCGCTGGATTCTCCTTCGAAATAACATGGTACCACTTTGCGTCCGCGACTTGATCGAGTATCTTAATTACGCGGTTCGCGACAAAAGTTTTTAATGTATGAGGAGGTGCCTTAATCCATGACAAAACAATTGTCGAATCAGAAAACAATATAACCTCGGTAATTTTTATAAGATTTTCAATCGACGACCTAGTCATTTTTACTAGCTTTGAAAGCAGGTAAGCTCCCATGAGCTCGAGGCGTGGTATTGACAATGTTTTTAATGGTGCAACTTTAGATTTGCTAGCAAGCAATGTTACTTTAGGCTGTGCTTCATTCGTAACCAAATAAACGCAAGCAGCATAACCCAATTCGCTCGCATCCGAAAACCCCACTAAAATACAGTTCGACCCTTTAATTGTATTGCAATGTCTAGGTATTTGTAAATACCGTAAAGTTGGTAATTCGTCTAAGAATTTTTGCCATAAACAAACAATGTTTTCAGGGAGCGAATCATCCCAACCTATCTTACTTTTCCACATTTCTTGCAGTAGACATTTTACCTTGAAAACAACGGGGGTTATTAAACCAATCGGATCGAAAATGCGAGCAACGCAGCTCAATATGGCGCGTTTTGAAAATACCCTTGCCTTTTCTTCTACCGAGTACGAAAAGGTATCCTTTTCAGGATCCCAAATTAAACCTAATATTTTTAATGAGC
Source organism: Limnephilus lunatus (assembly GCA_917563855.2). Lineage (NCBI taxonomy): Eukaryota > Metazoa > Arthropoda > Insecta > Trichoptera > Limnephilidae > Limnephilus > Limnephilus lunatus. Next base: position 12,558,585 of record OU830601.1, on the reverse strand, counting down.
AAGATGTTCCGTCATCAAATGCAACCTGACCACTTGTGTGGATCCGATGTTCAATTGGAATGTTATTTAACAACGGAAGCGAATTACTCATCCATTTCCTTAATTGAAAACCTCCTTTTTCAAGGAGTTCTTTCAGCTCCATTTGAAGCTGAGAAGCGCTGTCTGGCTCCCATTCGCCAGTAACAATGTCGTCAACATATGTATCGAACAACAGTGCCTTAGAGGCCTTTGGAAATTGTGCACCTTCATCTTTCACTAGCTGATGTAACGTCCTTATTGCCAGATACGGCGAAGAGGTCACGCCGAACGTGACCGTGCCAAGTGTATATTGCCCTACTGGCTCTAAGGGAGAAAAACGCCAAAAAATTCTTTGAAAGCTAGTATCCTCTTCTCTGATTGGAATTTGCAGAAACATCTTTTGAATATCCGTAGTGAATACTATAGGATATAAACGAAACTTTAATAAGATATGACCTATTTCATTTTGTAATTTAGGACCCAAATATAAACAATCATTTAATGAAATTTGTTTATCTGATTTACAGGAGGCGTCAAAGACAACCCGAATTTTTATATCATTACCAATTTTTTGCACAACCGGATGATGTGGAATGTAGTTCGCATTCTGTATTTCAGTCGATTGGGGAATTCTCGACATGAAGCCTTGCTCTAAAAAGTCTTTCATGTATTTACGATAATGTTCCGCTAATGTCGGATTTAAAGACAAACGTTTTTCCAAATTGTAAAATCTTTTAAGTGCGATTTCATACGTGCTTCCTATATCTGCTTGAGATTTATTTTTAAAAGGTAATGCTACTATATACCTGCCGCAAACATCCCGTTGAACCGTGGACTGATATATGCGTTCGCATTCATTGTCTTCTTTACTTTGAATAACCTCATTAGGAATCTCCTCTACTTCCCAGAAACGTCTTACCGCGTAATTTAAATCGCTGTTTTCTACTGCAGTTAGAGCTGATGTCACAAAGGTTTGTGTTTAACCGTACTCCTGAACACATGAGCCCATAATAATGTATCCGAATATTGTATTAACAGCTATCAAATCACGGCTTGAAATATAACCTTTCCTCCATATTTTTGCAATCAAGTCAGACCCCAATAGGAAATCTATCTCTCCTGGATTTTGAAATTCTGGATCCGCCAGATTTAGGCCTTTAAATTCTTCAGACATATCTTGAAAGTTTATAGCCGGGAGATTTGACGTAATATTGGAGATTATCACTGCCTGCCCTGAAATCCAAGAGCTGTTTTTCAAGGAAAATATTTTACAAGTAACTAAACCTTGTACATTATTTACTGTTGTGTTATTGATTCCTCGTACATTACCGTTCCATGCTTCCGATTTTAAACCCAATATATTACATAATCTCTTGGATATGAAAGAAACCTCGCTACCCGTATCAATTAAAATCCTAGCATTGTGTTTACGTCCCGAATTATCTAAAAATTCTGCCAGCGCGGTAGGCAATATCGATCGCTTAGTCAATCCAAACACAGCGTTGCAGACTGGGCTATCGTTTCCAGCATCGCGGTTGTTTGGCGAAGGGGATCTTTCATCGCTATGTAGCAGAGTATTATGCGTTCGGTTGCACATTTTGCATCGAAATTTTGAACGACAATATTTAATAAGGTGAGGATTTAAACAGTTGAAACATAACCGTTCCCTTTTAACGAAGTCTCTCCTACTGGCTAAATTCAATAAAAGAAATTCTTCGCATTTTGTAATATGATGCGAGGCTTTGCATTTTCGGCAAGTAATTTTGTCATTATTGTCATTTGAAACAAATAAGACTCGTTTAACCTTCCGATTGTCTTTAATATCAGATAACATGTTTATACGGTTTTGAGATGCTAAAAACTGAATTAATTTTTCTATGTTCGGAATCTCATCTTTTTCCACTCTAGTTTCAAATGCCCGGCGTGTTTGTGAATCTATTTTTTGTAAAACTAAATGACATAAAAATTCATCGAACAATTTTTCTCTATTTAATTCGTGAAGTCCCGCAAGATTTTCTCGTAGAGAATTTAAAATATCTACATTGTTGGAGAAATTACAATTCAAAATAGCGTTAACATAATGTATAAATAATGCCCGGGACTCGGAATAGTGATTTAATAAAGTCTCCCAGGCCAATTCATAATTCTCTTGTATTAAAGGAATAGTTCTAACCAGAGATAAAGCCGTGTCTTTTAAACAACTAAGTAGGTAATGAAATTTTTCAATTTTACTCAGAGAACTGTTCTCATGCACAATACTCCTGAAGATATTAAAAAAGGGTGGCCAATCTCTAATATGCCCACTGAATGATGGAATTTTTATCTCTGGCGCAAGAAAACTACGACCGGGGCGTTGTACTTCCTCGCCTGACGTGTCATGATGACATTGACTTTCATTTTGACTCGCTTCGTAAGCATCACGTGCCGACGTAACTTCGAAAAACAATTCTTCAAATACACGCGAAACTTCCAATATATCATTTTTCGATTCGAAATCGGGAAGTGAAACCAGATCTGACAGTTCGCATTGAATATTTTGAAATTCCTCATAGGTTGCTTCGACCTTTACCATTCGAGCCCTGAATTGGCATAACTTTGACTTTTTATCTAAATCTTTAACAAGATCATAAGCCGCCTGAATTCGACCGAATAATCTTTGACGCTTTAATTTTAAAGAACAAATTTTATTTGCGATTTTATCCATTTTGAAATATTTGACTGTGAATACTACCTACCTTGAAATTCACCCGTTCTTAGAAGTAACTTTGTAAGAATACTATAATAATCGAAAATAATCTAGTGATTATTGAAACTATTGAAAATTGATTATTGAAAACTATTAACCATTTAACCATTTGAATACAATTTCTACGCATAAATAACTAATCTATCCGGCGAGATGACCAATGTTTCGATAGCTCTTGGAAACCTATGATTTTTTGGGAAGCGCGAATTTTGTGCTGAAGGAAATAGGGAACGAAATGAAACTGGGAAAGGATGCCACCAGAATATTGAATGTCCTACCTTAGTATCGTGTGGAATCCTCTCTTGTTCCCTCTTGTAGTTGCACAAAACTGACTGACCATGAAAAAACACTTGCCAGTTGCATATGACAATGTGGCTCTCAGTGAGGTAGAAATTGTACTAAATCTGCAGGAATAATCCTTCTCCTGGTGACAGATAGTGGGTAGGGTAATATTGGTAGGTAGGTCGGACAGTATGGAAGTAGGGAATATGAAATGTGTAGGTACTGTTTATGAGTATGTGCCCGAACAACTTGTAATGACTGTTTATAACGCTAACTAATAAAATAAAATAAAATAAAAAGGAATTCAATAATTGAATATGTGAAGTATGATAAGAGTAAAAAAGAAGTACTTAAGGTACTATGAAAGTAGTTCCAGAGTAATGTGTAGTAACTTTGTCGATATTATTATAAACATAAACACGAATAGTTGTAAAGCAAGTTTGTAGTTAGCAAACATTTACAGAAGATTGGTTTTACAGAAGATTACAGCGATAAAAGGTGAAAATTATTATTATTTTTTTATTGTAATATAAAATATGAGTTACATACATACATATATATTTTACAAAATATTATAATAAATATCGGTCATGTATACCTTATCAGAAAAGAGGAGCTCTTGTGTCTGATAAGGGAGCCACAATTCTTACTTAGGTTGTAAATTATAATACGTTTTGTGTAAAATTATTTACTTACTATTGTAATTTATTTTTTCAAAAATTGTTTAATTTTATTTATTTTTTTCTGATTGGTTGATGATACAGCATAATTCAGACGGGAGGTTATTATGGTATTTTATGGCTTGGAAAATATAATGATTTTGCATTTGAGTTGTTTTAAAATTAGGTGTAATAAATTGGTTTCCATCTCTCATTAGTTTGTAAAATTCTTGATGTTCTTTGTTATTTTTTTCTTTACACATTTTTATAATGGAAGCTTGCTTGAATATGTCATCGACATTTGGTACTGGAAACAATTTAAAAAGTGATTTTGTTGAGAAGGTAGATTTTTTTGTTGTTAGTGTCAGAGATGGCATTGTGTAAGAATTTTTTTTTTTTTTTGTGATTTTTTTTATTTTTCCACTTACTCACGGGAATTTGGGAGGCGGGTATGGGTACCGCCGCGCCGGGAACCGTTTATTAGTTAACCAACACCTCTGTCATACGTCACCCATAGGTCACTCCAAGTAGTTCGCTACGTTTGGTGATTTAGCAGGGGAGCCCGGGTTCATGGGGTGACGTTTGTCCGGATCTTGGCGGCGGATGCGTCTGCCCACCCGCTGCGTGGCGGGCCAGATCGAGAGAGACTGGTTGAAGGAGGCCTTTTGATCTCTGAAATGAAAACGCATTTTTTACATAAGCTCCACACGAGAGGGCCAGAGGAAAATAATTTCTCTCAGGACCTATGTCGTCTTATGGGATACTGTGTGGTGGGTCTTTTTAATAAAGGGGAGGATAGGGAGTTCTGGAAAGGAAAAAGGTATGAGAGATGGATAGGAATCTGGGGGTCAGTATGTCCGGGAGTGACGGACGTATGAAACCATCCCTCCAACTGCGGTGCAAGGCAATGGTTCGAGAGAGTCCGGCTGGAAAGGTCAAAAGGCCTTCCTCAACAAGTCTTCCTCGATCCGGCCCGCCACGAAGCAGGTGGGCAGACGCATCCGCCGCCAAGACCCCGAAAAACGTCACCCCATGAAGCCAAGCACCCCTACTAAATCACCAAACGTAGCGAACCACTTCGAGTGATCTATGGCAGAGGTGTTGGTTATCCAATAAATAGTTTCCGGGGTGGCGGCACCCGTACCCGCTTGCCAAATTCCCGTAAGTAAGTGGAAAAGCAAGAAAATCTTTAAAAAAAATAATTCAGTACACAACCCCATCTCTGATACTGACAAAAACAAATCGCGGACAGTTGCGCATCGATAATTGCTTCATTGTGTAATTTTTTACTTAAATAATCTGAGTTTAATTCAACAGTTTTTGAATCTGAGGCGGTACGAAGTTTGTCGGGTCAGCTAGTAATTCATAAAGCTGAAAAAAAATGATCGTGGCACCGTCTGCACAAGTTTAATTAGATCGTTCACGAAGCGTATGTATTTACGTAGGAAATACGAGCTGCGAATGCATTCACGTGAATTGGCGAATCGGGTGAATTTAGGTCATCGTTAGTTAGATTATAAAGGGTCTTTCATTAAGAGCTTCCTATCTTTAAATTTAAATAAAACAAAGTGTGTGTGAGATATCATAGAAATTTTGTAATCATTTGAAAGGCCTATCGATGCCAGTATGTATGGAATATATGTAACATCCTTCAAATGTCCACTACAGCTTCTCTGGATGGCGCGCATCCGACATGTTCAATTTTTCATGACTCTGGCGCATAAATCAGGCTGAATTTGACCGATCGTCGCCTTCGTATTTGTCAAATAGACCATTTGAAAAATTTACAGGAGGAGAAGGTTTTCTTTCATTATTTCAATGAAACATTATGATGGGTGTTAATATGAAGCTATTTCCATAAAGATGAAGGTCTCATTAGTTTAAATATTACTTAGTTATGTGACAAACTATAATTGTACAACGCGGAGATTGGAAAAAATCTAAAATGGTCTATTGGACAAATTAAAACTGAGGCGCGAGATGGCATAGATTATGTTGGCTTTGAGAGCCGCTGTGGTCTATGGCTTATTCGCATAGACTTTTGACTAAAGAAAACCCCACAAGAAAAATTCTAACGGAGTCAATCGAACTATCTCGGTGGCCAGTTCACATCACCACCACGTGACATTTTAAACAATTAATTAAATTTTAAACAATTTTATCATTTGCACCTATGGTTGGACGCTATATCCGTCCACGGTGATTTGGCAAAATAGACTGAATAAATAACAGCCAATTTGACAGATGTCATTTCAACAATATGGCCTCTATCATATATGTCAAAGTTCGGAAGTCCCTATTGGAAGACCCTTTATTATCAGATTAGAACAATATAATAAACACAATTATAAGGTGAAGTTATACGTGAAATCCTACTTAGATTAATCTTTACGACGAATTGGCTGACAATATGAACATCAAAAAAATATGCTACGGATAAATTGAAGCTTTAACTAGGTTTTCTATGTATTGGAATTACAATAAAATTATTATTTACATAACAAAAAAATATAAGCGTAAACCACAAAAAAATGTTTTTTCATGACTTAACTATGAAGTAATAAAAGAAACATTTTTATAAAAATACCCCTTTATGACAATTTTTGAGGTATTCTATTTTCTAACTTATTTTTGTTCTTATAAAATTATGCACAAAATAAATAAAAACCACTTTTTCGCTTACTTGCCTCGCGCAAATAAGACGCTCGATTACAAATTTTGCAGGCATGAGAATCGAAATATTTCTAGCGTTTATATTCCTCTTAAGCACCAGTACTATTTAACTTTATTGCTCATCAACAGAATGCATCATATTAATATTATTACATTATTTTACATTTTTAGTATGGTTTTAGCGATGATTACAATTATAGGTGAGCACACCATTCATCTCATCATTTTTAGTATGTTTATAATAATTTTAATACGTAATAATAAATTAAATTACAAGAGGTGAATTAAACGTGGAGGATTAAAATCAAATATTAGTAAATAAATACATACACATTTGTATAAATTTGTGGGTTAGTTTTTAGCTAGGACTCACACCTCTCAAAATATGTAGTTAAAATGAATTGTTTGTTTGGGAGCCAAACTAATTAATTGTAAGAATTATTAATAGATGTCGCTAGATGCAAACTCCCACTCTACCAGGGAAATAATTTATAAAAGATCGAGTTGCGGTTTTTTATCTCTCTTTCCTTCGATGTAGCTTCATAAACAACATAAACTCCTTGGTCTGTCTTGGGTAGTTGGATCTAACGATATTCACAATGTAATTGGGTAACGTATATTTGTACACACATATATACTTGTGCAAAATCACACATTGATGCATATTCATACATATACGCAGACACATATACATACATACTTTTAACTTACATACGTAAGTTTACTTCTACTGCTTACCAGAGGAAATAGGCAGTCTTAAAACTCGCGTAACTGTGTCTAAAAGCAATCACGCGCTGGATGACCTCAAATAGATTGAAACTGAATCCTGCAAAGACTGAGTTTCTCTGGACAGCCACCAGCCGACGTCAGCATAATATTGATAACTCCCCAATAACCATTTCAGGAAGTGACATCACATCATGAGTGTCTAAAAGCAATCACGCGCTGGGTGACCTTAAATAGATTGAAACTGAATCCTGCAAAGACTGAGTTTCTCTGGACAGCCACAAGCCGACCTCAGCATAATATTGATAACTCCCCAATAACCATTTCAGGATGTGAAATTACTCCAAAAACATGCATAAAACTACTAGGTGTCAATCTGGACGCTGATTTCTCCCTTAAAACTCAAGTGAACAGAACTGTAAGCACGGGGTTCTTTCAATTAAGGCAAATTAAAGCAGTACGGAGGAACTTGACAACAGAGGCGACTAAATTACTAGTCAATTCGTATGTTGTTTCACGTCTAGATTATTGCAACGGAATATATGCTAGTCTCCCGAAATATCAAATCAACAAATTACAATCTGTGTTCAACGCTGCGGCAAGACTCATCACCGGCGTATCTAAATATTCCCATATTTCTGAGCATCTTAAAAATCTTCACTGGCTCAAGTGTCCTGAAAGAATCCAGTTCAAGCTCTGCTGGATGGTATTCAAATCCCTTAACAGAATGGCTCCGGCTTACTTATCGGAAATGTGTATTCCAGAAAATTCCGATTCGCGACAATCAACCCTCAGGTCAGCAGCAACATCAGCTATCGGAAGGTTGAAGGAACCAAAGCGCACACCAGATACTAAATTCGGTGAGCGTGCTTTCGGAGTGTCAGGACCTAAAGCCTGGAACGGACTGCCACACGAGTTAAGAATGATCACAGATTCAGCGGAATTTAGAGCTAAACTAAAAACTCATCTTTTCAGACAGTCGTATCCTTAAAAAAAAAAAAACCTTTCAACTTCAGCTTCACGGCTCGCGACATACTAAATAACTAATTTTGTAAAAATAAAGCAAATTCTTACAATTCTCCAGTCTTTCAAATAAATATTAACTCAACTTTGGCATTAATCTTCTTATAAATATAAATGTAAAACCAACAGTGATGAGGGTAGCAGAGTCATGCAATGTCCAGTGTTTTTAATATATTGTCCTCCACGTGCAAAGTCGTACCTTTCCCAAGCATAAACTTTCTAATAAAGTGTGTTTTTCGGAAGTGACTTGCAGGTAAGTATGTTTTTGTATCTTTCTGTAAATAATAAAATTAAATAGAACCTAGGAATTCATAATGAATTGTAAAGCGCCCTTTAGGTGATTTTTCACAAAAACGGCGCTCTACAAATTGTCCAATTATTATTATTATTATTATACTTATTATATTTTGACGGCCGGCGTAGTCCAGCGGTAAGGCTCTTGACTCGCACACCGAAGGTCGCGGGATCGAAACCCGGCGTGGCAAATAAATTTTATTTGATTAATTTGTGTTGTTTCACAATTTATTCATTAAAAATAATATATAGTATATTTGCGGCACGTTCCAGTATGGAAGATACTCTCAGTATCGCCCTGGTGAAAGACCACCATTCAGAATTGAAACGTTGCTTGCAATGTCACTAGCCGTGTTTGGTGATCAGATCTGAATAGCCAGGTACTTCCCCACCTTCCTCTTTCCTATCTACTTCCCATTTATACTACCTACAGCCTCACAACATACCCCAATTGGGTATGCCATAGTCTCACTGGCTTCAGACGGGAGCAATTGGGACTCTTGTGCGGTATTCATATATTTTTTCTTTTAAATACACAAATTTTTGAGCCAAAGCATAAGAAGATGAATGATTCAATAATTACAAAGTTGCTCTAAATGAGGAGATCATCAGGAATATGCGAGTATAAATTCCTTCTGATTGAATTCGAAAATATATCATAATCTTGATGTTTGCTGTATTTATTGTATAAAACTTGTATTAATACGGTAAGTACCGATACAAAACTTGTATTACTATGGTAAGTAGGGGCGTGCACAGAGTTTTTGATCAGGGTAGGCAGTAAGAAAATACAGCAAGTTTCACAGATAAAAATTTCCATATTCTATCAGATAATTTCAGAATTAAAGTACGACAAACGTTTTTGAACCGACAATTAGCATTTATGAAAGACAACTATTTGATAGAAATACATAACAACAGATGTTGTTGTCGTCACTGATTGCCATTTGCTAATTTTGTTCTAGAAAGCACTGCTTAATACTAATAAAAAAACCTCACAGAAGCAAATTCAAAACGACAGTTCTACTCTATGCTTTGTGCATTTCGTAAACATTGAATAATGTCTTGTATAAAGTTAGCTCTAGTCAGAAATAATTCCTGCTTAGACCGCATTTTAGTGAGGCAGTTGGAGGGCGCGCGTTGTTTCTAGTTACAGTTTATGCCGCGTTTGTAGTATGCCGTTTAATGTGTCGCTCGCGTAGTTTCAATTGCTCAGCTTTTTCGCGCTTATTTTTGAAAGTGTGTATTTATTTTAAGCAATAATTTTATAAATTATACTATTATTTACATGCTTATATATTACAAAAACGGCTGGGTAGGCAGTGCTTATGTGCCTATATGGAGTGCACGCCCCTGATGGTAAGTACCGATCCAAAACTTGTATTAATACGGTAAGTACCGATCAGGTTTCAAGGTTTCTCGTGAATCTTAATTTTAATATTTCCAGTAGGTACTCGATTTTTTTTAAATATATAAATTTGAGGGAGTGAATTTGACAAGGCGAACGCTACGTTAATGGTATTTACTCAAGTTATTGTACTTCTACGCAAAGTACACAGTTACCGTGAAACGCAGAACACTTCACGATATATTTCCAAAACTTATTTTCCAAACTTTCCCCTCCAGTAAAATAACAATAACTGCCGGCGTCGTGTAACATTTTGATAAAAGAAAATATGATTTATTCCTCACTCAGGGATTTCCACGACCCGATACTTTGAGGGTAGAAGGAGTGGAATATGACGTATCAACATTTCTCACGAGTACGTTACCTACATATATTCCTTTGATAAATTTCAATGTTGCGTGCCGAGGCTAAAAATGCTGATTCAGTGCCTCCACATCTCAATACATACCTACTACCTTACGAAGTGTTCTGAATTAGGAGTCGACAACTTTAACAAAAAAAAATATATTAGGTCCTTATATATGAATATATATATTTTGACGGCCGGCGTAGCGCAGCGGTAAGACGCTTGACTCGCGCACCGAAGGTCGCGGGATCGAATCCCGGCGTGGCAAATAAATTTTATTTGATTAATTTGTGTTATTTCACAATTTATTCATTTAAAATAATAAATAGTATATTTGCGGCACGTTCCAGAGTGGAAGATACTCTCTGTATCGCCCTGGTGTAAGACCACCATTCAGAATTGAAACGTTGCTTGAAACGGCATTAGCCGTGTTTGGTGACCAGATCTGAATAGCCAGGTACTTCCCCACCTTCCTCTTCCCTATCTCCTTCCACTTCCTACTACCTTCAGCCACACAACATACCCCAATTGGGGATGACATAGTCTCACTGGCTTCAGATGGGAGCAGTTGGGACTCTTGTGAGGTATTCATGTAAAAAAAAAAAAAAAAAAAATATATGAAATTGGCGTTTTGCCGTACTGGCAACTTTGATTTCAAATATCTTCTCTTTGGTTAGGAATTCCAAATTCAATTTATACAGCTATTTACTCACGTATTTGTGTTTCGAAAATTATAATTCATTTGTTTTTTCCTTAATTGTTTTTTTTCTTTGCGTCACTTAGTTTACAAAATGGAAAACTTGAAATATCGCGTTAACGGTGCAAAAACGGCTCGAAGGATTAATGATGTGTATGGCGACGGTGCCGCAAAAGAAAACACAGTGCGTTTTTGGTTCTAACGATTTCGTTCTGGAAATTTCGACCTGCAGTACAAGCCCCGTGGACGGCCGGAGACCAAAGTTGATAATGAAGAATTGAAGGCTATTGTGGAAGCGGATTCATCGCAAACCACGTCCGAGTTAGCTGCAGGCTGCGGTGTTAGTGATATAGTGATAAAAGGTTTTAATCCACTTGAAGCAAATTGGGAAGGTGAAAAAGCTTGAAAGGTGGGTACCTCACGAATTGAGGTACCCACCTTTCAAGGAATTGAGGTACCACGCACTGCACAACAGACGGCTACCAAATTAGAGGAGCTTCAATTGGAATGTCTAAGACATCCACCGTACTCTCCGGACCTTGCCCCAACAGATTACCATTTTATTCGAAATTTGGATAACTTCTTGCAAGGGAAAAAAATTCAACTCCAATGGGGTAGTCCAAACCGCCTTCAAAGATTTTATTGATTCCCGTCCGAATGGTTTTTTTAGTAAAGGGATCGATGAACTACCTATGAGATGGCAAAAGTGCATACATAGAAATGGTACATACTTTGATAAAATAAATAAATTATATTTTAAAAACTGACTTTATGTTGTTCCTCCTATACAAAACGCCAATGAAGTCGATTGTCCGTATTTAAAAAAAATGTCGTTATTTGAACTCGTTCAGAAAAGAATATCAGTACTTTAAATTTCTGATTTCCATCAGAACTAATATTTCTTACTTACTTCGGGAACACAGATAAGTCAACAATATACTTACATACAATACACTTACATATTAAAAAGATAATAATTTATGGTCATAAAAATAAATATAAAATGAAAACAATCGAACACAAACATCAAACCAGAAGTAAGGCAGAAATGACCTTCTTTTTAAACTAGCAACTAGCGGCTTATCAAAGGATATTCTCGTACCTGGGCTTTAAATCCTTTCACAACTAAAACTATGTGAAGTGTCATCCTTCGGCCCAAAAATAACAAAATGGTTTGGGCATAATGGAGCCAGAAAACATATTAAAAAATGTCATCTGATAATTATATACGAGCTCCTTACATATCTCTTTAGTTTCCAATTTTTTTATTTTCTTTTCTTTTACTGTATTTATGTATATTGTTTTTCTTGTGCCAAATTTTTATTTTCTTATATATTTCCTTTGTTTTCACAATTTTTATATTATTTTCCTTCTCTTTTTTTCTTGTATACTCACTCAAGTTTCTTAGGTATTCGATGCTTGATTCTAGAACCTAGTCAACTTCTTTCAATTTTGTGAATGTTAACTTTAATGAATACTACATAATATATGATTGATCATGTACCTAATATAAACGAAACCTGTCAATTTGACTGTCCTAGAACGGGAGACCTTCCTAGTTGGACAGTCAAAGCTTCATTAAACTATGAATGTACCTACTTTTATAACAAATAAATAAATAAAATACGCTTATTTCTTTAACCCATTTCGTGACAGGAGGCCAAATTTGTCCCAGTTCACGCAGGTTTCAAAAAAATCATTGTAATTCCTTTACTGTCAAGGTGGGATATATGATCTAAGCGGTTTAAAAAGGGGAAAATACCACGCTTTATAATGCAATCTATATTTAACCTCTAGAAAAATTAAAATACGAGTATGCACCACTTTGAAACCAAAATTTCTGATAGCAATTTGTGAAAAATGTAAAAAATTTTGAGAATTAATTATTTATTTATGAAACAACATGGGGTAATTATAACTTTTAAAAAACGTGGGGTAACAATGGCGTTTATAATACATTTGCTTAAAAAAATATATGTTTTTCTTTTTCTTCGTTAATAGTAATTATAGATAGAAAAAACATAAGGGGAGCTATTTATAAAACTTTTTATATTTGTATTAAAAATTTTAATATTTCAAAAATTATATTATTATTTCTAATAATGAAATTTGCAAAAAAAAGTTTTTAGTTTTTGGGATATTTATTTTGAGTTTTTTGCAAAGCGGGAATATTTTGACCTTCTACAAAATGCGCCCGATTTCTGAGGCTCGATGACAGATTTCTAGTTACGTAAGTGGAAAATAGTTTCAATGCATGAAGTAAGAAACGGTTGAAATTAACCGAAATCCGATGAACAAAATAATAATCCTTCCGTATCGCTATGGAAAGTGCGATGTCGGGGGTGGGGTCTTCAATCAGAACTATGTCAATACCGATGTATTCTTTGATGAGCAACACATGAGAATGTACTTTTCATCAATTATACATATTAATAATTAATTATAATTGCAAATATATTTTTGTAAATTCGTTATGGAAATCACTGCACGTTCTCTTAACAGCTATTTGTCGGTTTGACCATCAAACACTTATTTACATTATCATATTGTATCTAAGTGACCAGCTCAGGTACGGGGGCTCCATCGAAGCCAGAGTTAAGTTAGCCTCTCATAAATTGGGCGTACTGTACAGGGATCGCAGATGCTTTAATAGTACACAACTGCTAACCGTATACAAATCGCAAGTGCGCCCCACGGTTGAATTTGGCAGCCACCTCTGGTCTAGAGCCCCAAAATATCTGAAAAAAAAACCCTCGATAGATTCTCCTAACTTAACAAACAGATTGTAGTCATTAGAGCATAAGCGTTGGGTGGGGATGCTATCCTTATTCCACTGGTATTTCAATGGAAGATGCTCCGAGGAACTAACGTCATTGATCCCTTCGGCACAGGTGCATAGTCGGGAAATACGCAAAACGTGTGCCCAACATATGTACACGGTTGACATTTGTCACATGAGAACTTCTTCGACTCGTTCTTGTGTTCAACAGCTCGGTTGTGGAACCATTTGCCGGCCTCTGTGTTTCTTCTTTCACACAACATGAGTATTTTCGAGAACAATATTCATTCCTTTCTCTCCTCAAAAAAACCTTCCACACAGCATCTCAGATAACATAGGCCCTTAGGGAAATTATTTTCCTCGGGGCCTCCTGTGTGGAGTTAATGTAAAAAATATATATATATGAGTAAATAACTCTTCCCTTATTATGCACGCATTAAAATTTATAAAACATATTAATAATTTATTCAAATTGGTAATACGTTTCCGGAATATGACTTATGTTCTCCCAACTATTATGTATGTAACTACAAAGAAACCCTAGCATCACGCACAATCGAAATTACACTCCTAATAGATATATAATTGTATGTCCATGTCAATAAATCTATTCCCTTTAAAACCAACATGTTTTCAAAAGTATTCACTAATACTTTCACATGAGCACGCAAGCCACAATTTACCCATCTCTGACCCAAGCGAATCACTTAAGTGAATTGTGACAGTGACAATGGAGAATTTGGTACACGGTAGTCCGAAACATGCAGCACTCGCGGTTAATGTTCCAAAATAGTAGTTTGGTCGCCGCTGAGTTTCCAAAAATTGAGAGCAATTCGGTGTTTCAATCGCTCAAAGTATTTTTACACGAGCACTAATTAACGCTGGTCTCATAAAAATGATTACTTCAAACGTTCGGAACTTTTTGAGAACAGTTACGACCAATGTTCGTAGAAAATGCTTTTAACAAGGTTAGCTCATACCGTTTTTCGAAAAAAAAACTCGTTGGGTCGCTTGCGAAATTTCGAATGAGTGACGTAGCTTGAAGTAAAATACTGACGCTTGTATTGCAGTTAATTAAATTTCCCAGTGGAACATGGACTGCGACCAACGTCACGATTTTTTAGCCAATCACCGCTCTACTAGCTATGAGCTAACCTTGTTAAAATCATTTTCTACAAACATTGAGTTACTACAGAATTCTACAAAAAAAAAGTAAGTTGGGAATCAAAATATTATAATCTATTTTGAAAAATAGAAATACAACACTCCCTAACAACATAAAAAGAGAAAAATGTTGTTTGTTCAATCATTGAAGACTTAGCTAACTGAGAAACTGAACCCATTGAGTTTGGGCGGAAACCCAACGGTTAGTGAATCCAACTCTGTGGTTGAGTGGTTACGATCCTTGGCTACGAATCCGGAGGTTGCGGGCTTAAATCCCCGCGGTCTACTTTATTTGAATGATTTTTTTTTATTTCATAATTTATTCACTTAAAATAATGCTTAGTGTATTTGCGGCACGTTCCGGAGTGGTAGATACTTAAATACAGTATAGCCCTGGTGATATGCAACCATTAATTTGAATGGCTTTAGCCATGTTTGGGGACTACTTCCAAATATCCAGGTACTTCCCCACCTTCCTCCTTCTCCATATCTTTTCTCTCCCCTCTACCTTCAGCTTCACAACATACGGGAATGCCGTATTTTCACTAGTTCTAGACAGCTGGGAGCAGGTGGGACTATTGTGCGGTATTCGCATAAAAATAAACCCGGCATGATACGCGGTAACCGACATATTTGCCAATTCAGCTACCAAACGGGAACTCTTAACGAATAACTTGGTAAAAAAGCATATTCTGTGTAATATTACATACACTAATTCGTAGATAATTCAATTAATATTGTAGAAGCCATGTAAATAAGACATTTCGAATAAATTAAAAAGTCTAAATTTAAAGTCTAAAAGTAAAATATCTTACATATTTGCTTCATTTTTATGATATTACTCGAAAACTAATACTACTTATTAGTAAAAAGTTTCAATTTTGACTTGTTCAACGTAAGGAAATCGGATTGACAATTCAGTAATTAGTGGGAAATAACTTTTTGAAGTTAAACTTCTTTACGCACGCTTGACTTGGGGAGTAAGCTGGTGAATGCGTCACGAAAAGTGTGATGCGATGTGATCGAGGCGAATGGTCGGGCCTTTACCCACGCTTGACTTGGGGAGTAAGCTGGTGAATGCGTGACGAGAGCGTTATGAAAAGTGTGATCGGGGAAAGCGAACGGTTGGGCGAGGCGAATGGAAGTTGAGAGGGAGATATAAGTTAGTGAAGTTTTACTTCAGTCGTGTTGTCAAAAAGTCTAAAGCACACTCGTTTTTTTTAAAATAGATTTTAAAAGACACGTCACGCTCTCACCGTCGTGACGGTGTTAGCCCGTAGCTCAAACGATTGACCAATGTGCAATAGAAAAAAAATGACATATGCCTAATTTGATAGTTGAAAACGGACATAAATAATTAATTAGTGGTTTCAGATTGGTAGATTTTATAATATACTAGCTTTTGCCCCCGGCTTCGCTCGTATATTCGCCCATCCCCCCTCCCCCAACCCAACCCTACTCCCCCCCCCCCCCTCCCCCCCCCCCCCTTCCACCAATCAATCAAAAATCAACTACGCACCATTTCGCATTCATAATATTAGTATAGCTGTTGGCTTAGGTCAAAATGTAGATTAGTACCTATTTTATATTTATACACTAAATATTCATATTCGAATTTTTGCTATCAAAAAAATCTCCATAGTAACCTAAACAAATAACAAAATGACAGCCAACGTTAAACAATTACTTGCCGACAATAAACGTATAATAAATAATTTCATTACGCCACGGCTTATTCATAACGCCAGAGCTTACCAATATATATAGCCTATTTTTTTCGCAAATAATGTAGCTTTCTATTAGTGAAAGAATTTTTAAAATCCATTCAGTATTTTTTGAGTAAAAGAGTAACAAACATCCATACAAACTTTCGCGTTTATAATATTTATAAGATAAGAGTATTAGAGCTTTTACTGTTTAATTAAATACTAAGTACGTACATGGAGTCTTTGGCGCCATGAAGTAGCAAAGCCAAGTGATTAGGATTAAAAACAACAAACAAGAAATACGAATTGTTCTTTCCATTTCTAAAAACCCTGTAAAAGAAACCAGCAGACATACCGCAATGAAAGTAGCAGTGGTGCATAAAAAGATACTCTTGTTGAGAGCTTTGAAGAGTTGATTAATCTCATCATATATTATTTTGTGAGCGTATTCTTATATTATTTATTCCTTGGAGTGACTTCGTCTTACGCACTTAAACCCAGTCAAATTTGCGAAGGCCGTAATAATATAATTTTATATTGTGAGAAATACTAAAAAAGTTGTTTATTAATTCATTTCAGTGAGTTAGAAATTGTTTGAGGGAAACTTTTTTATTGTACAATAAAGGAGTTGAATTCTTGCTGCCAATGACACATTAGAAAACTGATAATTTTACGGGGGTTGGTATAATACAATTTTATAATAATCTATACAACAGTATTCTTGATGTATTCCAGATATGAAGCGTAACTTTCGATCTGATAGTCGTCGATAGGTCGATATGCATCGTAGGACATTTTCTTGAACTTTTTAATGAAACTTGTTTATACGCATAAGTAATTGTTTTGAATTAAGTATAGGTACCTATTCATACTAAAAAGAAGGCAAATTTATTTAGAACGTGCTTAAGAACAAACGCTGGGGCCGAGAAATTTGAAAAATAGGTACATTACAAAGCTGTTGCTATCACTGACGCCGTTACCCCTCCAAATACTGAGCGAAAGGGACAACTGCACCTCAACATACCTGCATAAAATCGTAAAATCGAAGTTTTGTATATATTTTTTTCCCAAGTGTATTAGAAGAAAATATTCTTTGTTTGCAGGTTTAACTTTTTTTAATACATTGTCAAATATGTAAACTGAACGTCCGTTGATTAGGTTCAAACTAGGCAAATTAAGAATTTTTGGATAATCCGAACTCCTATAAGAAATAACTTATCAAAAAAGCAAAACGTAGGTACATGCCAAAAGTTTTTATGAATATTACATAAAAACCTATTTGCACTTATGTCAAAATCGGGAGAAGAAATAGGGGAATACTTTTGTATGGAAAAAACGCTGCCCGCGTTCCTCTCAAAGAAATCCAATATATAAATCGCTCTCTTGAATGACTTTTGTGTTCATGATTCTATTACTTTAGGTTCAATTGTGACGATTTGATACACTTCATCTTTCAATGTCCTCTTCAGGCATCGGTTGCTTCTTTTCCATCTACTTGCGTGACTTTTTTGCAATATTTTATATCTTACTAGTAGATTTTTTAGTTTATTTAATTAATGTGTACAACACTTGAATAATTGTATACCTATACTGATAAACATGTTATAGGTACTCTGTTTTAATTAATATTTCAGATCATGTTACAATCAGTAAATCAGCCCTGAAATCTTGGCGCTCATAAATTTAAAAGTGCAAAACACAAGGTCAGTACTACCGTTTTATTGTGGCAATACTAGGACCACTTCGCATTTCAATATACCACTACACAGAATTCAAAACATAGGCATAATGTATTTGCACATAGATGTACGGAATGTGCCTTTGTTAAAATATAAGCATGAAATAATAAATCATTTATCCTCTTTCAGTTAAGTTATTTGAATATATTATATAAAAATATATTTTTTCATTGTTACAATATTGTAATATTTAAATACCATATCATTTATTTTCGTTTTGTCATCAGAACATCTTCATATGTCTTTCTCAACTATTTCTTACTGTTTTACAAACTCACTAGAGCTGTATTTATCATTTTGTTACTATGCATTATGTTATATTATGTAAAAGCCAAAAGGCGTTAATATTATGAATAAATAAATAAATATCCATCATTTCGATAATTTGTACAAGTTTTACTATAGATACTTTACTATGTGCTGTTGTGCTATGTATATTACTAGTATATTTATCCTTTTTCGCTTTTTATGCTATAACTAAATATTTAAATGTAAAAATCCACGAAAAGCCAATAAATAACTCTATTATCTTTTGACACATATTTCTATAATCACTCCCTAAACATGTACAAATCATCTACATAAGTAGGAAATATACTGAATTCTGTGAAACGCGATTTTTTTTTTAAATTTAAAGGTTTCAAATTGCACCGACCGATTTTTCTAATGAGTCTAAGTGCAGCAATCTCCTTAAATCCAATTAAAACAATGACTTCTCGAAGATAAATTTGAAATCTGTCCCGAGCAAAAATCCCCATTTCCCGGCCAGAGTTGGCGAAGAAATGTGCCGTACCCAGTTATATCCCAAGTCAATTAGTGGTCGCTGCATTCGACGGCGAGCCAGTATTGTGCACTGGCATTCATTCAGATGAGACCGTACTTAATTGAAACGTTAATTGCGCGACTGTGACCTCAGGGCCGGGCATAACCAATCTAACCGCATCTGTCATGTGGTCCTGGTAGACTGGGAGGGAAATGGGGGTGTCGGGAGGCTTTCCCGTGTGGTCGAGGATGCAATATTCAGGATTTAAAAATATATGGGTACATCACGGACGTACAAAATACATATATTTCTGGATTCATATGTCTGTGGGGTACATATATTTCTGGTGGACTGAAAAATAATTCGGTAAATTTATAGTCTGCAAATATATCATAAATGTGATTTTTTGTTTATTAGAACCTTGCCTATTTTTATTGTTAAAAAGTACCCTAATCCCAGCGGATTAACTGGCGTCGTATATTTTCATAATAAAGTCTGAAATAACGTATTGCCGCATGCTGTTTGCGATATCGACATGTATTTCAAACAAGGGTGTGCCACGGAATATTTATTTCAGTGACCACAAAACTTGAAAAGCGTAATAAATGATTTCTGATTTGAACAATTAATTGAGTTTAAACAAACTATTTCGACTTGAAAAGACTAAATCTGATGTATAATTATTGGAGGTGGAAAATATAAATAATCAAATTTCATTTTCATTCATCGGAAATCTCTTCGAAAATTTGGACATCTATTTTTTTAAGGACATAATATATCGGGTATCGAAAAGCTTGACGGTTTAGAACTCTTCCATTTCCTATAAAACTAAAAGCTGAATAATGTTGTTTTTTGTTGTACGATGGAGGGTTTAGCTTTCAGAGGATTAAACCCAATGAATTGTACCACTCGACCACAATTCATTCGCATACTTTCGGTTACTATTACATTTACCATACGTTCTTCAAAATAGTAACGTATTGTATGCCCAGACAGAGCTCGCATCTACACACTTCATCATGGAGCATTCGAAAGGAATGTATTCGTAATTTGCATTTCATAATATTGGTGGGTGACGGTGACCAGTACGTGGTATTTACTAGTACCTAGATATAATAAGAATTGGTAAGTACATATAACGTGATATTGATAAGTACCTATACCTAGGTATAATAATAATAATAATAATAAAAACGTTTATTCATCAACGGATTTCTCCTGGAAAGCGGCTGGTTTTCAGCAGTGCCAGGTATAATAAGTATTGATAAGTACCTGTAACGTGGTATTGATAAGTGCCTAGGTATAATAAGTATAGATTAGTACCTTAAACGAGAAGTTGATAAGTACCTAGAAATAATAAGTATAAGATACCTAGAATAATTTTGAATATACAGAAATTTAAATTTGTGTCGAAAAAAAATTTTATTAGTTGCATTAAATTTTTCAATTAATAAACAAAAAAATCGTTAAATAACATTTCACAAAAAGACAACAAGATACTTTATTAAATCATAAAATATTTTTTAAGTTTTCTCAAAATTCCAATATTCAAAATTGCGATTTCATTGCGATGACATTGAAGTTCGAAGTGTTACTAATTTAGAAATAGGTCGTCCCGAACAGGAACTACAAACTTTATAACGATAATATTATAAAATTTTTACGGTAAAATGATTAACGACTAGACACTTTGTTATTAATTTTATTTACTTTCTTTACTATAACAAAAAATCAACAAAATTTATGTTTCACTATTTCATTTTATTTTACTATAATGTTTTCACAGATTACTATATTTCTAATCCTTTAGTTTAAAATTAACATTTTTTACATAATATATACTTATTGATGTATATATAGCAATCTTGTTTATATTACCCACACACATGCAGTGCCTTAGTGGGTTCCCATTGCATACTCTTTTCTATTATATATTTTACTTATTGCTAACTTTTACATTACTTGTACCTTATATTTACTCTTACTGTATTTAGAAATTATGTAAAATTACTTTTGTATGTATGTAGATACAATGGGAAAAAAAAAGAAAAAAAAAAAAAAAGTTAAATTTGTACCTCATCCTGTTCGAATTTTATTACCTTTTGTGCGTTATAAAAAATAATTATTTTTTAAATTGTTTTTATAACTGGCAATACGAAAATTCGAAAAAAAACATACGATAGCCAAATGACCACAGGAATATGATTATAGACCTTCGGCATTCTAGTATCTATTGTCTATTTCGTTTTTCCCAAGACGTGTGAGGAGTAAATTTTTGAAGTAAAACTTCTTTACGCCCGCTGACTTGGGGGTTAAGCTAGTGAATGCATTACGAAAAGTGTGATGTTACGAAAAGTTTGATGCGAACGGTAACCGATGCGATCGGTGATCGGGTGAGGCGAACGGTCGGGCCTTTACGCACGCTTGACTTGGGGAGTAAGCTGGTGAATGCGTTACAAAAAGTGTTATGGAGAGGTGCGAGCACAAGGAATCATTTGTTGAATAACCGTGCCATAGGTCACCCCAAGGTCGTAGGTCACCCCAAGGTAGTAGGTCACCCCAAGGTAGTAGATCACCCTAAGGTCGTAGATCACCCCAAGGTCATAGGTCACCCCAAGGTAGTAGATCATCCCAAGGTCGTAGGTCACCCCACGGTCGTAGGTCACCCCAAGGTCGTAGGTCATCCCATGATCATAGGTCACCCCAGGGTCATAGGTCGCCCCGTGGTCATATATCACCCCAATGTCATATGTCAACCCAATGTCACCCCAATGTCATATGTTATTTTATAAGTTATTGAAGTTTTACGCCAGTTGTGTGATCTAAAGCATACTCGTTTTTTTAATGTATCTAAATATGATTTCTTCCTGGGACTAGTAAATGGTTATATTTTTATCAACTTGATATAATATGTAGAATGTTCTCCTTCCTGCATTGTCATAATATTCATGTACCTACCGGTGATTTTCAGTGTTTGTTTATGTTCTAACGTAAAATCAATAAAACACGTTTCAATTATAAACAATGACAAGCAAAAATCTGCTGTACTTCCCTTATTACTAGCTGAACGAAACCACCCTCGTGGGGCCTCACCTCAATGGGGGTCTCGCTATCCCTTATTATTCCAGCCCCTCGTAATTGCCGTTAATTGTACTAAATTTAATGTTGAGCAAGTGCGCAGTCATGGTGTACTGCAACACACCCACAAAGTTTACTATAAGCGAGTATGTACAGGGTTGTTCAAATATTTATTTATATACGCCCTTTTAAGGGACTTTTTCATAAGTAATTTACAAATAACACTGTGATTAAAAAATATATAAATACATTATATTTAGTAGGTCCTTACATATGAAATTGGCGTTTTGCCGTACTGGCAACTTTGATCTCAAATATCTGCTCTTTGGTTAGGAATTCCTAATTCAAATTTATACAGCTATTTACTCATGTATTTGTGTTTTGAAAATTAAAATTCATTTGTTTTTCCTTAATTTTTTTTTTCTTTGCGTCACTTAGTTTACAAAATGGAAAACTTGAAATATCGCGTGATTTACGAGTACGAGCTCCACCGTGGCACCAGTGCTGCAGAAACGGCTCGAAGGATTAATGATGTGTATGGCGACGGTGCCGCAAAAGAAAACACATTGCGTTTTTGGTTCCAACGTTTTCGTTCTGGAAATTTCGACCTGCAGAACAAGGCCCCTGGACGGCCGGAGACCAAAGTTGATAATGAAGAATTGAAGGCTACTGTGGAAGCGGATCCATCGCAAACCACGTCCGAGTTAGCTGCAGGCTGCGGTGTTAGTGATAAAATGTTTTAATCCACTTGAAGCAAATTGGGAAGGTGAAAAAAGCTCCCATACAAAAGTTCCATTAACTCCTATACAAAGTTCCTCCCATACAAAACACCAATTTCATATGTAAGGACCTAATATTTCTTTTACAAAGAAATTTAAAGTACTCGTTTTTATTGTACATAAATTAACTGACTCAGTAACAGTATTTTGTATTTGTTTGAAGATGTACTAGTATAATTATTTCCCTCCATTAGTATTCTGGGTAAAGTGAATTACATAATATGGTAGTTAGTTCCAGAATTTCTGCACTAAAATAAATTCTGACTTCTAGTATTACGTGGTGGAATCCGGAAGCTTATCAATTCAAGCAATGCCGGACTATCAAGTCAGTGAAAATTCTTCTGTCTGGCAATTACAATCTACTACTATAAGTTATTTTTTGTTTAATAATAATAATAAAAACGTAATATTTGTAAAGCGCTGTTTTGTGTCATTTCACTTCAAGTGCGTTTAACTATAATAAATTAAAAAAATAATCGTACAGTGCTCCTTACGAGTTCATTACAGAATATTGATAAAATAATACCTATGAAATAAAGAATATACAGTATTTAAAAAACAATGACAAGAGAACAAAAATTAACAAAACAGTGCTGTTACAGCACACAGAACAATAATAATATACAATAACAGTGTTATTGTAGCACAAGACAAAACAAGAACTTTTAAACTAAAATATAATACGCTAACTTCTTACAATAAATTCTGATATTAAACATAAAAGCACAATTAGGAGGAAACCGAAACCAAACAATTACCGGATACTTGAGAACATGGCATGTTTTGAAAAGATGTTAGGATTCATGAATGGTACGTATTTTCAAATAATTTTGTTTTTAAAGCCTGTTTAAATTCTGCCAAAATCGGGATATTAGTAAGAGCTGAGGGAAGTTTATTTTAAATGAGAGGGCCAGTAACACGAAAAGATCGGTCATAGTAAACGGCTCGATTTGACCGAGAAAGTTCGATTAAACGATTAGTAACATCCAGATCTGCTGACCTTAAGTAAGCTGTCTCTCGCTTAAGTTTTGTCGGACACGTACTTCCGATATATAGGCTGGCGCCATTCCTTGCAAAGCATTAGGTCATTAAACAGATCTTGAACCCCTTTATTTTAGGACATCGAAGCCAACGAAGACGATCCCTTAGAAGCGGGGTTATATGACAGTACTTAGATTCACCAAAAATCATTTTCGACGCAGCATTGAAGACGGACTGTATTCTATTTAATTGTGTCTTAGGTAGGCCAGCATATGCACTATAACAATAGTCCATACGTGAGAAAACGAACGAATTTATGAGGTACTTTGCTACATCAGAGGGAACGCATCTCCTGATAGACTTTATCTACCGTAGATGGAAAAAGCCAGAACTCACAGCTTTTGAAATTTGCGATTCAAGAGAAAGACTATTGTCTAGGTCTAGAGTGAAACCAAGAATTTTTATTTCTGTAGATGGAATTATATCTGTGTCCTATTCCTATATACGGATTGGACTGAAATCTATGAGGGCTTGCCTTCCAGGAGAAGCTATCCAAATAAATTGCGTCTTTGTCGGATTATGTTTGAGTTTATTGACAGATCTCTAAGATATTGTGATGATTTTTTTTCTCTATCGGCGATAATCTCAGTTTTTAGTTTTTATGTAGTTTAAATTTACAATCATTCATTAGAAGAAATACAAACATTCCTAGAGTACGAATAAACTCTAACAAAATTTGCAAACCTCCTTTTTATAAGTGGAAAATGAAATCCTTGTAATGATGGAGGATATTTTTTTGTTATTCGAACGTCCATTGTGTTTTTAAATACATAATTATATTTTTTTACACCTTACCGGTTTCAGAATGGTAAAGCCATCTTCAGACTGGTTTAAACCTACATATATTAAGTACTAGTACTAGTACCAGTTACTATTAAAATTTTTGTATTTTCATCGTTTTTCTGTCAATATTTCTTTTTAATTACAGGCGTTGATTTTTTAATTTTTTAAGGTCTTATTTGAAAATCGACACTTCTTAATTTGCATCACGTGCAGTTTGGACATTGTCAAATAGAGTGTGCAAATCTGCCCTGATAATTAACACATTAACTGTGTCCAAATCGTTTATTAAAGAAGGAGGAAACGTAACACGGCATCATGCCATCATGAATAAATCATGATAATTGTGTATTATGTCAAATATTGTCCATAAATATATATATTTTTTACGGTGCTCCAGATTTTATGTCCGGGTTGAATCTTTTTCTTTTGGTGTTAATATTGAATTCAACATTATGACTAATTAGCTCTGGTAAGATAAAAAATCAGTTTAACAAAAATGAGGTACCTTAAAAATATGTGAGAAAGCCTTTTTGCCTTAATAAAACCGTTGCATGGGATCCATAATTTCCCTCACTTAACTTGGAATTCTCTGAAATATTCACTAACTTCGCCAACTCTTTTAGCATATCTAGTGTGTGGCAGTGGTTCTAAAATTAGGGGTCGCGATGCCCTACGACAGTGGTCCCCAACCCCGGGCCATGGACCAAATGGTGCTGGGCCGCGCAAGGGCCTGCTTAAAAATCAAAATTACGTAAAAAAAATCGAACATATAACAAAAAATTAAATAATTATCCACAAAAAAATACAGTGGAACCTCTTATGACGAGCACCTCCCATAATGAGCAATTCGCATAACGAGCAAAATAGATTTTGAAAAAAAAAACACTCCCTAAACGAGCGACTGTTCGCATAATGAGCAACATTTCGTAAAAAGCAAGGAGAAATCCCATCTTCACGTCACTCACTTGTGAGCCGAGACTTCCGCGCCAGTTCATTAGACTCTGATTATCACGCATTTCGCTAGCACATTAGTATCGCATGTGCTCATACATTTTTCAATTTTTTTTTTTTTTTTGGAATTTTTTTTTTTTATTTTCATTATTTATAAAATTTTGGAACATGAAAAAGGTTTTACTCCACAGTGAGTCAGCATTTGGATCTTAAATTGTCACTTCCGAGAACACGAATATATAGTCGCAGTCGGAACACGGTAAAGATTTTTCTCCACTGTGAGACGGTTGTGGACTTTTAAATGTTTCTTCTGAGAATATGAATAGTTGCAGCCGGAAAATGAAAATGGTTTTTTCTCCACTTGAGTAAGCTTGTGGGTTTTCAAAGTCTCCTTTCTAGCACATAAATAATTGCAATCACAACATACAAAAGGTTTTTCTCAACTGTGAGACGGCTTGTGGACAAATATATCAGTGCATACAATATTATTGCACCTCTTCTGGAGAGAAAATTACCCATAGGAAAAAAAAGTCAAAGTACAGAAGAAATTACAGGAAGAAAATGTCAAATTCTCGACTAAAAGAATCTCTCGACCAGAAAGAAATGTCAAATTCCTAACCCAGAGGATAGATAGTAAACTTCGGTGGTCAAGGTGTACCAGAGTAACCGCCCGCGGCGCAGCGCCGACGAGAACAAAACCGTTCTCACAGGAACGTTTTTAGGTACTTGTTTAGTATCTACCTACTGTAATTTTTGTTTTGATAGAATTTTGTTTTTTATAAAATATTTTTCGTTAATAATTAGTACAATAAAATGAATTTCAAATAAGTCATTCGTCGAGTAGCCTAAACGCCGCATGTGGCTCGCGAGCCGCAGTTTGTGACCACCGACCTAGGACTAATGGGATTACATTCTACCAATTGGCAGAATGTAATGTAATGCACTTAACATTATTATCAATTCAATAGACTAACACATATCTAAATAGCCCCACTTTGAAAGTTCATTATAGATTATTACATTAACTCAGACCTGGGTAAGCGCACCTGCAAGCATTTTGGGCGAAAACCGACATAGATAAATGAATTAATATTGATTATTATAAGCAATAATTATTAGCCTGAAACACCCATCTACATTGATGCATAAAATTTTTGTCTTAAACATTAGTTTATCAATTAAAAAATAATAATTAATTAATATTGAACTTAGTTATGCGAAGGAAACACTAATATCAGAAAAATACACAGTATAACAGAAGAGCCAATGAACTGTGAACTGTGAGCTTTACCGTTGTGATATTTGCACAGATTTTTTTACAAGAAATCTAATCGACGACCTCTGTAGTGTAGTGGTTAAGACTCTTGACTCACAATCCGGAGGTCGCGGGTTCGAACCCGGCGTGCGCAAATAAATTTTATTTGATTAATTTGTGTTATTTCACAATTAATTAATTAAAAAATAATATTTAGTATATTTGCGGCACGTTCCAGAGTGGAAGATACTATCAGTATCGCCCTGGTGTAAGACCACCGTTCAGAATTGAAACGTTGCTTGAAAATGGCTTTAGCCGTGTTTGGTGACCAGATCTGAATAGCCAGGTACTTCCCAACCTTCATCTTCCCCACCTCCTTCCCCTCCCCACTACCTTTAGCCTCACAACATACCCCAATTGGGGATGCCATAGTCTCACTGGCTCCAGACGGGAGCAGTTGAGATTCTTGTGCGGTATTCACTGTAAAAAAAAAAAAAAAAAAAAAAAAAAAAGGAAACAGTCATTTTTTACATTAGTTCCACACAGGAGGCCCCGAGGAAAAAAACATCTGGGCCTATGTCATCTTTGGGGATGCAGGAAAAGGGTATGAAGGGTGGGTGTAGGGTTACCAGTTACCAGATGAGAGGAATTTTCCTGACATATCCGGAATTTTAGCTGTCTGTCAAGGAAACAGGGAAAATTGGAAATTGTCAGGAATTTTTAAAAAGAAAGAAAAAAAATTAATGAAAAAATATTTAAATACTTTTTAAACAATTTTTTATAGGAACAACTAGCTTTTTATAACTTTTGAAGGTTATTTCCATCAATATAATACATCATTGAAGAAGAAATAAGTCGAAATTAATTCTAAAATTATTTTCGTCTTGTAACTACATATTTATTTAAATAAATGAAACAAAACCGAAAATCTGAAAACAGAAAAATCGTAAAAAGATGCGAACTCGTCTGGCACTCGAACCCAGGACCCCTCGTCTTACCGGAGCGCACTCCAACTAAACTACTCCACCGTCAAAACTAATGTATCCCTATCCTATTAACTGTATCATTCTTCAACTAAGAACTACCAACATTATCTCCATTTTCTTAGAGCATTTTTTTTTGGTTGCTATCTATATGTATGATTCAAATCCGAACTAAATGCTATCTAGATAATGTCTTGGATATTTTTTTATCCATTCTTCTTTATAAGTCTAGGGTGAATATTAATACGAAACTCACTCGAAAATCTGAAAACAGAAAAATCAGAATAGGCGAAGCCCCTGGGTTCGAATCCCAGATGTGCCCGTAACCTGAGTTTTTTTATTAAGTTTCGCTAATGTTGTCTTCGTTTAATCAAATGTTATAATTTGAAGTTTTACTCATTAAGTTAAAAATATAAATGAATACATTTTATTCGTCACGAGCTATTGTTTTATTAAAATGAACATTTATTCAAGACTATTGTTTCATTCATTGTCAAACTTTTCATCCCAGAGAAGATAGGTAATAAAATTAGTTAGTTATCCAAATATACAATATATACACACTATTGGTTATCCAAATATACTATATATACACACTATTGGTTATCCAAATATACAATATATACACACTATTAGTTATCCAAATATAAAATATATACATACTATTAGTTATCCAAATATACAAACAAATAATGGTCACAGTGTAATACCTTCTTACTTTAAAATATATGAATACTTTACCGACTTTATTATAAAATCACCAAATTTATTTTAACACCAGACGTGTCTTTTTTGTACCTTTTTACATAAAAATTTATATTGTGTAA
Source organism: Limnephilus lunatus (assembly GCA_917563855.2). Classification (NCBI taxonomy): domain Eukaryota; kingdom Metazoa; phylum Arthropoda; class Insecta; order Trichoptera; family Limnephilidae; genus Limnephilus; species Limnephilus lunatus. Next base: position 12,529,865 of record OU830601.1, on the reverse strand, counting down.
GTAGTTTTTTTAGTTTTGTTTTGGGGAAGAGATGATTTTTAAGAGATTTGAGGGGAAGGAGATAAGGGAGAGGAAGGTGGGAGGTACCTGGCTATTCAGATCTGGTCACGAAACACGGTTAAAGCCATTTCAAGGAACGTTTTAATACTGAATGGTGGTCTTACATCAGAGCGATGCTGAGAGTATCTTCCACTTTTGAACGTGCGGCAAATATACTGTATATTATTTTTAATGAATTAGTTCTGAATTAACCGCCTAGGAACAATTTTATCTTGTGAGGTAGGTAAAAGAAATTTAAGTACATAAATGACACTAAAATAAACGCCCGGGTTGTCGGCACTGAAATTGAAATCTTATAACACAAATTAATCAACTATTTTTTTCCCACGCCGGGATTCGGCCCCGCGACCTTCGTATTGCGAGTCAAGAGCCTTGACATATCTCATTGGATTTATATATGACAAACAAACTTTATATATTTGCAAAGTACAGAGGATAAAACGTGTAAATCAAAGAAAATTACATTAAATCATCATCATTAATCAAAGAAAATTACGAAAATTACATTCTTGGTTATAACATAATCCATTCTTGGTTATAACATAATCCGACCTCCGTAGTCCAGTGGCTAAGACTCTTGACTCACAATCCGGAGGTCGCGGGTTCGAACCCGGCGTGCGCAAATAAATTTTATTTGATTGATTTGTGTTATTTCACAATTAATTCATTTAAAATAATATATAGTATATTTGCGGCACGTTCCAGAGTGGAAGATACTATCAGTATCGCCCTGGTGTAAGACCACCATTCAGAATTGAAACGTTGCTTGAAAATAGCTTTAGCCGTGTTTGGTGACCAGATCTGAATAGCCAGGTACTTCCCAACCTTCCTCTTCCCCATCTCCTTCCCCTCCCCACTACCTTCAGCCTCACAACATACCCCCATTGGGGATGCCATAGTCTCACTGGCTCCAGACGGGAGCAGTTGAGATTCTTGTGCGGTATTCACTGTAAAAAAATAAATAAAAAAATAACCGTATTGACAGCCCATTCCTCTTGGAATGTTATGGCTTATACGTGCCTGAAAATTTCAGCCGTAGTCGGCGACACGACTTGTTCAAGGTACCATACGGTAGAACAGATGTTCTAGCACAGCATAGCATGACAAGAGGAATGGTGCTGTTGAACGTAATTTCGAAAAAGGTAGATATATATAACTCTTCTTTAGATAGCCTCAAATTTTTTTTGTATAATCATCATCTTCCTAGGTGTTAAGACTGTCAAAATGAGAAAATTGTACTGTAATTGGATAATAATCTGTTGTACAATTAAAAAAAAAATTAAAAATAAAAAATAAAATTTAAATACATTTCGAATGAGCCTGTAATAAATAATATCAATAGACATTTTCCTGCTCCAAACAATTAACGTCCATATCGGAAGGCAAACATAAAGTGCTAACAACGCACACTTTCAAAATCTACATCTCTTCTATATAATGATTTTGTAAAACCATATTTCGTCCATTCATAATCGTAAAGAATCGAAAGCGATTTCAACCAGCAGTAAATTGACTACCTCCGTAGTCCAGTGGCTAAGACTCTTGACTCACAATCCGGAGGTCGCGGGTTCGAACCCGGCGTGCGCAAATAAATTTTATTTGATTAATTTGTGTTATTTCACAATTAATTCATTAAAAATAATATATAGTATATTTGCGGCACGTTCCAGAGTGGAAGATACTATCAGTATCGCCCTGGTGTAAGACCACCATTCAGAATTGAAACGTTGCTTGAAAATGGCTTTAGCCGTGTTTGGTGACCAGATCTGAATAGCCAGGTACTTCCCAACCTTCCTCTTCCCACCTCCTTCCCCTCCCCACTACCTTCAGCCTCACAACATACCCCAATCGGGGATGCCATAGTCTCACTGGCTCCAGACGGGAGCAGTTGAGATTCTTGTGCGGTATTCATGTAAAAAAAAAAAAACACAAAGTGCTAATAACGCACACTTTCAAAATTCTACATCTCTTCTATATAATGATTTTGTAAAAGCATATTTCGTCCATTCATAATCGTAAAGAATCGAAAGCGATTTCAACCAGCAGTAAATGCTTTTAGGACGCCCACGCAATTTATAGGATCATCTGCAGAACGATATTTATTATTTGTCCTTTTATATTAATGGCCCTTTATCCCGGGCAGTATTTCACTGTATTGGAATGGCAATAATACATTGGAGGGGAAACGTTTATTCAGCAAACATATGGGACTCATTATTTGATGGGAGCACGTGTTTCAACTGCTAAAGTGGTCCTACTGTAAAGGGACAAATACTCGAATATTGGCCTCCATGCCAATAAAATAATTTGTAAAAACATGAATAATGTCAACGAAGCGAGAAACCTTCCCAAGAATTTTTGTTTATCGAAGGAAGCAAATACTTTGTGGTGTGACGTAATATATTAAATGAAAAAACACACTTTGTAAAACACCACTTTTTATTTACCCACCATTCATCCTGCAATAACTTTGTCTCCCTCTTATCTGTTTGTATCTCTTACTGGCACAATGCCGCCTATTCTATTGATATTTCTTTCACTCATTCTTTTAATTTATTTCATATATTTTTTTATACAGTAATTAATTACATGGTAGATATATTTGATATACCCCCGCATAAGTAAGAGTATGGGGGGTGTTATTGTTTTTTTTTTTTACATGATTCAGTTTAAGTTTTCAGCATAATTTTTAAGGTGAGTTTTAAATTCTTTTATATATGTGTCTGTATGTAATTATTCTTTAGTTGATATAATAAGCCCTGATGAAGCTTGAGCTAAACGAAACCTGGTTGTATGTTAAATATTAATTCAATTGTTTTTTCATTTAATATAATTTTGTTTAATTTTTATTATTAATCTTAAAGGAACAGTTACGTATATAAATTATATAAACTTTTTTTATCAAATATAACATAAATCGTGTTACATCTTTTTTATATTATTGCTCCCAAAGATATTGAAATATAAAGAGATGTGCTATCCGCCGTTTTTACTAGGTGAGACTGCGCTTCCGGGTGTCGCCGGTGTTGTTTACCAATTAACGAATAAACTAAACCAACGAATAATCAACGAATAAAATAAGCGAACGCTAAACTAAATGAACAAATTCTTTCCGTATTCAAACTATACTGTTAACCAATAATAATGCACACCTGCAAAAAATCAAGAAAATGAACTAATTCTTTTTGTATGCAAACTACGCGCATTGGGCCGTATTTCGGCGACAGTCGCGCGGACATCACAGCACTCTTTTGTATTTGAATATCTTTGATTGCTCCCGTTAAAAAGGTGGAGAAACATATGTACTTAAACAACATTTTGACATTTAGTTTTCAGCAAGGGTAAGGAACAAGAAAATATATATAGGAGCAAATAATAAATATGAAAGAAAACTGAATAAAGAAGAAGAAATGAAAAGAGAAAAGGATATCTAATATTATTATTTATAAATATTACGTCATTATGCATATTACTTAGTACAATACTTGTGATATACACTATTGATAAAAAAAATGTATGTGTTATTTTTTCATCGTAGAAACAAAATTTGTTAATTTAATGAAGTGTTATTTTTTATAAATAATTTGCAGTGAAGGGACTTTAAATTCTTGAAATAATGTGAGGGTAATCATATGGCTTTTTAAAAATTATTTTTATTAATATTTTTTGGATGATTTTTAAAGACAAGAGAGAATTTTTGAATCCACCATCGCATCCAACAATTCCATATTGCAATATATATTGAATTAGGACAAAGTTGATTGTTTTTAAAAATGAAAAATTTAATTAGTTTCGTATATTCTAATAAAAATGTACAATAATTTTCTTAACCCTTCTAATATTGTATTGGTATATAATTTGTACCTTATGTTACTATGTCTAATTACACGGTATTTTACATTTTTTTTCCTTCGTTAAACTGGGGTTGTCAATAGCTGGCTGACATCGTACTTGGGCAACCGTTTACAATCCGTTAAGGCGGGGAAAAAACAATCAAAATATGCAACCCTTTCATCTGAAGTACCCCAGGGGTCTGTTATGGGCCCACTTCTCTTCATCCTTTTCACTATTTATTATACCGAAATACTATACCGACCTAAAAGAATTAATGCGAGCAAAATGGTATAACTTCCCAATACATATAAGGACACTTCACCTGATTAGATACATATCCCTAATGACGGACATTGAAACGCTGTCCAAAAAGTCGACGAAGGTAGGAGGAAACGCAACACGTCATAATAATTCAACACTAAACTTTATATTTATAATATCTAGTTCTATGTTTGTGGAATGCTTTGATTTAAATAGTTACTAATATTCCACCAATACGAGATTAAAAATAATACCTACATACGAAATAGACGCTATCTTTGTAAATAAATTACTCCTAGAATTATTTATTTTATAATAATTTCGGTAAAAATATACGTACTTCAATTGGTCTTCAACATCACTTTAAGTCTCATCAATGCCTATAAAAATTGCCCAATTTTACCAAGCGTCTTTCCTAATTTTTCTGCCTAAAATATTCTTAGCGCTTTTCTGGATAAAATTTAAAACAATTGACGGAATAAAACTTTTTTTATTTATCTCAGCAGTACGCATATAATAAAGTTTGTTATTATTTATTCAATGGAACTTTGCGTTCCTGAAACATCACAAAAACTACTATTGACTCTTTGATCAGGAACGTCATCAATAATTATTATTCCAAGTTTGCAGGAACTGAATTTCCCTTTTTATGCTGTAAAAAATATGTATTCTTTACAGACATTAATTTGAATGTCCGTGATATTCTAAATATTTTTCGCTTTATGCCACAAATCCGTTAACACGTGAAGAGCCAAGTAATTTAAAGGTATTTTAACTTTAGTCACAAGTAAAATTACCAGCTTTGGAAAGCACCTTTGAGGTGACACATCATAAACATTATGGTAAAGTATTAATTATTTACGAAATTATCCAACTAACTTAATGCTGCGAACAAAATTAATCTGCTTAACCACTCCTGAAACCTCAATATCATGTTAATAACATTCTCCTAATTAGTTGTGGTATTATTAAAATAAATATAATATGGGTACTTTGTAAAATTTATTTTAAAATTAAACAAACTACGTAATTAGTGCGCGTTGTATAAAGTAAAATTTTAATTGCTTTTGTGGATTTAAGGTATGAATAAATGGTTTCGGGACCACTATAATCAAACCGAGTGTTTATTGTTTCATACTATCGTTATTGTTTGCATATATAATAATTGTGTGCAAACCCATTTAATTACAGACCGAATTTGTCCCAGCTCACATAGGTTTTTAATAAATCGTTGTAATATTTGTCACTATGATAGTAATCATAGTGACAAATATGATCTAAACGGTTTTCGAAAGAGAAAACAACACGCTTTGTATTCAAATATAAAAGTTAACCACAAAACAATTAAAATATACATCTTAATGAAACCAAAGCTTCCGACCGAAAAAAATCATGTACAATTTAATGAAACTTAAATTTTATACGACACAAAAGTGAAGTGACAACAACGTTTATAATATATTTTTTCTCGTTAGTAATTTTAGTAAGAAAAAACGCCATTTTTTAAGTTTGCATTAAAAAAAATTATATTTAAAAATTTACATGGTTATTCTTAATAAAATTTGAAAGCGTATTTTATCACCTTTCGAAAACAGTTTTTACATTTCACACAACAACACACGTTCATAAATATTTTTTTTGGAAATTATTGCAAAGCGGAAGCATTTTTGAATCCTGAATTTTGAAGGATTAAAGTTATAAATTCGGAGCTTTTCTGTTAGTTCATTGTGGTTTTTCACATACATATTTTTCTGCAATACTGTTAGTCTTGTCAGTATTGACATAAATATACCCTTTTCGATTTGCTATTCTTTATTTATTAGAAAAATGGTATAAGTATAAGTATAATGTATAATATAAGTATAAGTATAGGTATAAGTATAAGTATAATGGTATAATGGTATACGCGATCTAACACCGCGCGCCATTGTTCTTAATTGATATGAAGATAATCACTGAATATTCATTTGAAATGCCCGTTTTCATCATAACATGTTCCGATAAATAGTATAATAAATATTAATAAACAAGTCTAATCATCTTATAATCAATTTTTTTCTGATATAAATAAAATTTTGACCTAGTTTAGGCTATTCATTAATTACGTACATAAAATAATCGCATGTCATAATATGTGGACATTTTTCACCAATTCATTGGACCATTCTCTCGAAGGTTAGATATTATTTACGTGTTATATTGTATAACATTTATTTATTTATTTATTTATTTACGGACGAATAGTCCATTACATAACAATATAACAAACACGAATAAAAAAGAGAGGTGACAATGGAAGGAGAATACATATATATGAAGAGCATTGACAAAATACAAACAAAATGAATGCACAACACAAAAAGACACCACATTAAAGTTAGATTCCTTCCGGAAAACGGGACTCTAGCATCCCTTTTTGGGTAAGTTATGAAATGAAATGAAATGATCGAGATGTGAGTAAACTCACTATTGTCGATTGATCTTTACTATGAATTGGTGTACATTACGAATACAAAAAATTATACTGTGGAAAAATTGAAGTTTTGTAATCATTGTTGTTTTCTAAGTTTTCAAATTGGGAGTAGGGTATGGGTACCGCCGCCCCGGGAACCATTTATTGGATAACCAACACCTCTGCCGTAGGTCACCCCAAGTGGTTCGCTATGTTGGGGGGCATCCATTAATTACGTGAGCACAAACGGGGGGGGTCCAGCAAAATCACACGTTACTGCGAAAAAAAAAACGAATTGGCCCAAATTTATCTCACAGAGAAGAAGGGGGGGGGGTCTAGATTGGATAAATGAAAATAGATGCCCCCTTTGGTGATATAGCAGAGGTGCCCGGGTTCACGGGGATTCGGTTTGTCCGGGTCTTGGCGGCGGATGCATCTGCCCACCAGCTGCATGGCAGGCCGGATCGGGAGAGAATGGTTGACGGAGTGCCTTTGGCTTCTCCAGCTGTACTCTCTCGGAACGTCGCCTTGCACTGTAGTGGGAGAGATGAATTCATACGTCCGTCACTCCTGGACACACTGACCTCAAGATTCCTACCAACCCCTCATTTCCTTTTCCTTTCTAGAACTTCCTATCCTTCCTTTCCTAAAAAGACCCTTCACACATCATCCCCAAAGTTGACATAGGCCATGAGGGGAATTATTCTCCTCATGGCCTCTGTGTGGAGCTAATGAAAAAAAAAGCGTAAACTACTAAACAATTTAGTTTGGACACAAATAAGAGAAAACTTTTGGAAAGTACTTTTTTACGCCTAAGATTTTCCTTGATTTATTTTTCTTTCTTATAAAATTATTCTCATAACAAAAAAAACGCCCTTTTTTGGCCCATTTCGGCGCGTTTCATACAAATCTTAGATTTGGATTTGAGATCAAAATACCCAACCAAACTGAAAAATTATTTTTGTAATCAAAATGTATATCAAATATCTAGTACGGATAAGAACTTCTTTATTTATTTTTGCTTTAAATTATAAGCCATTAAAGATTTAAATGTTTCTGGATTTTAGAGGCAATTTGAGCAATTATTTGTGAGTAAATGAAAAACAATAAAAATATTATTTTAGTATATTTATCATATAAATGAGGTAAAATATAAAATAAAACTGAAAATTTAAAAAAAAAACATTTTGATGGGACTACATTAAAAATACAAATTACCTATTTACGGTGGAATTAAAAATAGTCGTTTATATATTAAAATTACTAACCAAAAAAATGCGTTTTTAAAAATTTTTATTTCTATTTTTATGTTTCATTGTATTTTTTAAATAAATTTATTAAAATAATTTTTTTATTATTTTTAATTTACTCACAAATAATTGCCTAAATTGCCTCCAAAATCATGAAACACTAAAATTTTGAATGGTCTACATCTTATAATTGAAAGCAAAAATAAATAAAGTAGCTCACATCCGTACTAGATATTTTATATAACTTTTGATTACAAAAATATTTTTTAGTTTGGTTTGGTATTTTGATCTCAAATCCAAATCTAAGATTTGTGTGAAATGCGCCGAAATGGGCCGCACATACGTTCCCCTTAAGTTAACCATTTCTAGACTCTGATTGCCAAGCGATTTGTTTGCTTTTTATGTACCTGTATTCGTAGTAATAAAATAATATAATATACTAAAAATAGACATATTTTCGACTTGTATAACCTTTTTTTTTTTCAGAAATAAAATTACTTTTGCAACTTATTTTAGTTTTATTTCACGTGCCATACTAGGTATGTGTCCCTGTATTATGGCGGGTGAAATTTACACATAAATTGGTAGCATCAATGGTAGTGTGACGAAACCCACACAAGTTCACTAAAATATAATGAGTTAAAAACCAAAGTTCTAATCATTCCCCACGAAAGTTCGTTAAGATGTTGTCCATTCCACCAAATCTTCAATCACCATAAAATTCGAGAACAAAATAAAACATTACCAATTCACTGAGTAAAAATAAAGCAACGTAAACTTCGGCTCCGCGACTTTTCATCCCGCGACAAAATACCTCTCGACAAAATATCCCCGACAAACTATCCTACGGACAAAACATCCCCCAACAAAATATCAACTAAAATCTAACAAAACCTAACCCAACCTAACAAAAAATGCGACAAAAATAATACAGACAACCTGTAAAGACATTAAATTATAAATTATTATTTTTTAATTGATAAACTAATATTTAAGATAAGATTTTTATGCATAGCACAAAGGGTAACAATTATTATAAGTAATAATTATTAGTCTGAAACACTCATCTACATTGAAAAAATCTCCCGAGAAAAGATACATGCCACCGACGGGACTCGAACCAGCGTCCTTCTGATTTCCGGTCAAATGCTCTCTCCACTGAGCTACGTCGGCTTATCTCAAATTAGAAATCAGAAGGACGCGGGTTCAAGTCAGTGTTCAGGCTAATAATTAGTACTTATAATAATCATTAAATTATTGTTCAAAAATAGTAAAATGTGACAAAAATAATACAGACATCTTGTAAAGACAATTAATTATTGTTCAAAAATATAAAATGTAAAATACGGTTAGGTTAGGTTAAGCTAAGTTAGGTTAGGTTAGGTTAGGTAAGGTTTGGTTAGGTTTTAGTAGATATTTAGTTAAAGGATGTTTTGTCCGTAGGATATTTTGTCCTTGGGATATTATGTCAAGGGATATTTTGTGGCGGGCTGAAAACGCGCGGTACCGTAAACTTCAGCTGAAAGTCCTGAGGTCTTAAAGTTTATTTTCGACCTAATGCTCCTCGACACTTGCACTTTCCAGAGCTAGAGTAGCTCTGAACGTGCCACAACGAGCCTGGACCTTACAGCTGATGTCGCTAGATGGCACTTGGCTGCAGTCGTTGACGTACAAACTACGTGACTGTCCTACCATACGAGGCCATTGCTGCAATATGAGAACTACGGCAATACGAGGGTCCCCTGGTGCCTTCCCCGGACTCATAAATACTTGTAGTTTCCGTATACATAAAGAAAAGTATTCGCTTTACAGGAAGAAAACACAAATGTAACACTTACTTACTATGTAATGTAGGAATTTATGATACTACTTGTATCTCTTTTACAGAAACGTTTCCACGTAAGCACTACTAAATACAAGTAAAACTTACCATTAACAACTTATTTCGCTTTACAGTTTTATATCTGCTAATTTTTTAAGTGAAAAATTCTTTAGCACCGTTGTGATTTTAAACTCGATGAAACGAAAAATTGCGACATTAAAAATAGACAAACACATGCATCTATAGGATTTAACCTGCGATAGAGTGAGATAGCAATAAAATATTTATTTATTTCACGGGTACTCGGTTCCATTAAAATACGATAAATCTATGGCCCTACACAAGTCTTCTTTGGTATAATGGTATAAAGCGCCTGATTATCCTCAGCGGCTAGATATTTAAAGATCCCAAAGATCAAATCCCAGGAAATACAAAAAAAAAAAAAGTAAAATCAAAATCCAATCTTCAAACCACTCCAAAATTAAGAGTGTATAACCAGAGAAAACCAGAAATATGTCATTTTTAAATTAGTGTTTAGACGTATTGACTCTTTTCCACAAAAATTTATAAATTTATTCAAAAGATTGTTATTTTATCTAGTAAACGTATGTAATAAATTTTCAGAAAAAATGTTTATTTTTAATATAATAAGGTTATACCATAGGTCGTTGGCGAATTTGTTAAATTTTCAAAAAAGTACATGTATTATACAACACCCATTTCAAATCATATAATCATGCAGTAAAATAAATCAATATATTATCTGGTAAACGTATGTAACAGAATTTTAATTTTAGTTTAAATAAAATTATTAAAAAATATATAAATACAAATATTTCTTGACGAAAATTGTTCCGTTTGTGCATTTATTTGCGCACTTACAGACTAATATATTTCAGATTTTTTTACATTCTAATTTTGCTAAGACATTATTGAAAAATGATAAATACCTATGATCAAAAAATAATTACAAAAAGTAAATAATTTTAATAGTTTTATCGTCACGCCTTTCAGCATTTTTGGATGCAGGTATAAATTAAAGCAACTTTGGAATGAAGTAAAATCGTTATTGAGTTATAATTTTAAAAAGCTGGTACGGAGAATACCTTATCTTTCTCATTGGAACCGCCCTGTATGATCGTAAGAACATCTTTCGACGAAATGTGGATTTTCGTCTGCTGGCTGGTTATGCGCTCTTAACAGGCAAAAAAAGTGATATCTAGTGACTCCGACGAAGAAAACATAATTACTAATAGGATGACCAAATGTATAGGAAAAGGTGCACAGGATTTCGACCACAAAAATATGGAAAAAATCATCCTTCACGTTGATAAAAAAAGTGCTTCGTAGTCTCCCCACTCTTTACTACTTTAGTTTTCTGAAGGTTTCACTTTTACCGCGTTAGAACTGCACACTTGTATTTTTTTATAATATGATGAATACTTGGAGTAGGTAGGTTTGCATATCTGGGAAGTATGTTTTAGAGAGATGAGAAGGCTGATAGAGATATTGACTCAAGGGTAAATGCCGGTAAATCAATTAATGGAGGTCTGGATGCCATTGGCGCTAACAAAAGACTGTCAAAAGAAGCAAAGGTTTGCTGTGCATAATGGATTGCTGGTACCTACCCTTATGTACGGCAGTGAGGCATGGAACTGACAAAGGAAGGATGAAAGTAGACTGAATGCTGTAGATATGAGATCCCTGAGGCATATGTGTGGTAAAACCATATATGATCGTGTGAGAAATGTGAAGATCCGCAAAGAATGCAAGGCTGATCTATGCGTAATGAGGAAGATTAAGAACGGGACTCTCCGATGGTTTGGGCATGTAGGGCGAACGAACTAAGAAATGAGCGTTAGGAGAATATATGCGCAAATTTGAATGGTCAAAGAAGTCGGGGAGTTCTGGGGAAGACATGGCAGGATCAAGCGAATCAGATACTTGAGTCAGGCCATGTCAAGAGTCAGAATAATAGAAGAGCATGTATGAGACGATGTATGAAGTGAATGAGACAGAAAGTGTTCGCCAAGACCGAGTGGTTTGGCGTCCTATCTACTTACACCTACGGGGAAACGGCGCGATGATTAGTTAGTTATCTGCTTCTTGACATAGTCAAGATAATACGGCTTTGACAGCAATGCAATTAACCCAGAATAATACGATAATCGTCATATGCCTGCGTCGATACTTGGTCAAAATGGTGACCCTGCAGTCGATCCTCTGACAATCGATCCCCCGAAATGATATTGTGGCCGAGCAACGAACAACCTTAAAAATATAATTTAAATTCGATTTTACAGACTGGTATCACTGAGCACCGCTTCCCGGTCTAGTGCATGACGATGCAAACCCATTCCGGTTTCAACGTTCGTTCCGTCCTACTGCTTTTCCTCTAGGCGAGATAATTATTAAATCTGTGCCAACTTATTGTAATGCTAAGTTTCTTGTAAATATATTTAACATCGCGTAAATCAAGAGTGATTATTGAAAATCTCCACTGCAACGGCAATCAATTTACAGACATGGTAAAGCGTTGTAAACTGCCAAACCCTCTGGATAAAATATCTAAACATAATCCCTTTGCCAAAATATTTACTACATAAACAAAAAATTTAACAAAACAAAAAACGACTTCAAAAATGCACTAAAAAGTAAAACGTACGATTGTTATTTTTGGAGTCGGTTTCAGCCAAGGTAACTACATACATAGGGAGTTATAGGTGAGATGTGGAGATCTTGGTTGACACCGACTCCAAAAATATCAATCGTACGAAATTAGCGTGCGTAAAGAAGTTTTACTTCAAAAAAAGAATCATCGAAATCTGTTGCATATTTAAGACAAATATGGTTTTCTCATAGATCCCATTGTCAAAACTGGACCAAATTAAAGTGGGACCACACGGGAAGCACCAGCTTTCTAATAAAAAAAGAATCATCAATATCGGTTCACCCAATCGAAAGTTCTGAGGTAACAAACATAAAAATAAAAATAAAAAATACCGTCGAATTGATAACCTTCTCCTTTTCGAAGTCGTTTTAAAATTATATATTTTTTGTTCATTTTTATCAATTTCAAACGTAAAATATATTCATTTTAATTTTAAAAATACCCTAAATAATGAGTTTGTATGAATATCAAAGGAATTTATACATATTGTTGATTTTTGTACTTATGCGCAGGTACATACAGTAAATAGAGAAGCAGATTTTTCCTTGATGTTGTTAACCGGCCCAAAGGAGCCTCCTCGTGGAAGCGCCAGTGTTAACCAAAAAGGGCCCCCAAGTTATAGCAAACCTGTTTCCGGTGTCTAGCTCAGTCGTTCCGGTGTAGAGCAGGCTCTCTTCACCCAGGGGCGGGTGGGCAGCAAGAAATGGTTAATTGGGGAAACTCCACACATGATTCGTCTCAAAACAAAGAATGCTTCAGGGTAACAAAAGCAGTGTATTGTATTCTATAGTTGGTTACATCGTACATGGATTATATCAGGGTAAATTGGCTACCTGAATCCTAGCTACTTCTCTCTCCAAGTCCGGGTTTATCGCGCAGGTGCAAGGAAATTTACAGGGACACAATTAAATGGGAAAATGTAGCAACTCACGGTGTTGGTCGGGCGGCATGTCGTCACGTGTTCCATAAGCGAGGAAAAACAATACCAAGTCTCATAGAGAGGCCCGAGCGTGTGGTGTACGTTATCTGGACATTCACCGGCGTAGAAAAACATGCCGGAACGGGGGACCAACTATAATTCTCCCCGTCCACAGATTAGGAGTGCGTGAATTCACATGTTTGGTTAAACGGCCAATGGCACGAGCGAGAGCACGGGTCAGCTTACTTCGACGGCTCATTTGTTTCTGGCCGCGGGGTCTTTGCGGACCGAGAGGGGAGCAAAACGGGAAGCGGGGGGAAAGGGTGCCCGCCGTTGGGTCAGGCCACTGGCCAGCTCCAATCAGCGCAAACTTCCAGTATTGCCGACTCTCGAAACACTTCTTCCCGAAAATTACCATGTACCTACCTGTGTTACATAACAATGTATTTGAATGAAAATATGTTTTATTCTTTTGTTATTCGGCGGTACATCCTCTCTGCATATCCCTACGGGGTCACTTAATTATATTTTGTGTAATTAGGTAAAACGTATATTTTCTAAAGCAACTGCACATTAATTATAAGTACGCCGGGGGACCATTATCGACGGATCAACTGTCATGGAACCGGCCAAAATATGCAACTAGAGTAACATCTAATCAAATATTAACTGACTAAGTAACTAAGCATCACGTCGCGCCGTTTCACCACAGTGGCTGAAAATACTTTTTGCATACATCGTCTCGTAAATACTTTTTTGCGATTTAACCACTCCGATCTATTGCGAATATGCAAGTTTTTCGTCTTAAACGAAATGTCATATTTACAAAAGCTTTGTGTTATTTCCGCTTCACAATTAAAGCTCTATAAATTAAGAATTTCTGAACGAAGCCGAATACTTAAAACTATTTTTGAAAGGTTATAAAATAAGCTTTAAAATTATTATATTGCAAATAAATATTAACATTTTTAAATATTAAAATTTAGAATGCAAACATAAAAAAAATGTAAAAATGAATGAAAACGGTACTAAAATCACGGATTATGTAAAAAAAACAATACTTATTATATCGTATAAATGTATAATAAACAATTTAGTTACCTCATTTTTTATCATTTCTTGCAATAATATTTAATAAAAAAAAATAACAATGTCTAACAGTGGGTAGGCGATTTTGTGGTATACCATGTATCTGACAGAATAGGTCTTTTTTTGTATTTCTATGGACAACTTGAATTGTTATGGGTAGCTTGATTTATTATGGAGCTTCTACTTTTTGTTTTAGGGATGTCACTAGAACAATAACGGAGTTATAACGATTTCTGTGGAAACACGCGATGACGTGAAAACACGCTTATTGTACTTGCCTGCTATCGTTATATTATCGTGTATATCTGCTTACGTATCGGAGTGGTTAAACTTCTGATGTGACCCCTTTGATTCACTTGATCGCGCCACGTATTGTATACAGGGGATAACAGCGCGTACCCGAAAGATTATAAACAGCAATTCCTGAACATGATATATATCGTTATAAAAATTTAAATTAAAAACAAAAAATTACGTTTCTCTCTACGTCACCACTGATCACACATCACACTGCTATGCGTGGCGACAAGATCAGGTTCGCTGGTTAAAATCTTTTAGGTACGGCTATTCCACGCTTGCGCGAATTGTCTGACTGTGAAAAATACTTTTATTTAAACTCCTGATCTCAGAATTGAAACATTGCAAGAAATGGCTTTAGCTGTGTTTGGTGATCAGATCTAGAATAGCCAGGTACCTTCCCAACCTTATTCTTCCCCATCTCCTTTCCTTCCCCATTAACCTCAACATCATAATTTGCCCCATTTGGCGATGTCGTAGTCCCACTATCTCTAGCTAGTACTTGTGCGGTGTCAAATACTAACCAATTAATTTATTTATTGATCTATATAAGGTATGTTTACATTATATTATTTAATGCCTGTCTCGCTAGGGTATACCTGTGTTGAGACAGGCGTAGAGGTACATAAATGAATATCATATATAAGAGTATTTAAGAATATCATAAGAATATTTAAGGTTAAAAACATATCAATTTGAATACAATTAAAACATATATATCATAAGAATATTTAAGGTTAGATACATATAAATTTGAATACAATTAAACATAAAGATGAGTGTGGGTAAATCTCATAAAGAGAATTATCTTAGAAATAAAGGAAGAGATAAACTATAGCAGTAAATACTGTCAAATCTATTTATGGAGTTAGATTATATAGGATTTTATTATTTTAATTTGTTTTATATGGGTAAGGACGTATGTAAACTGATGTTTCTGTTTATTTGTAAATTATTTTACAGGTGTTTGGAGTAGTGTGACGTCCAATACTTATAATCCATTTCTTTATATGTAACTTGTTTGAATTTGGTCATTGATTCGGTTTGTCTAAGCGTTGCTGGTAGTGTATTGTATAGTTTGTAAGCTATGTATTTAAAGTGTCTTTGTCCAAAGGTGGTTTTAGAAAAAGAAGTTCTTTGTTTTTGGCTCGGGTATTGTGTATCGTTTGTGTTGCTTTGTATAGGGTTTTAATTTTTAAAATTAACTGAGATGGATCTGGCGTCGAGCTATCAATGTCAATAACAAACCTAAAAGGTCTGCATAATGAAATAATCTCGGCATCAATATCCGACCAACGCAAGTGCCTACATCGATGTTTTCAAACAACTTTAAAATTTAAAAAAATCTGTGTTAAAATAAGCGACAAGGCTTTCATTAAGGCTGTGGTAATGACTTGCGCGAAGTCACTGATAATTAAAACGGGGAGCGGGCCGCCAGTAATGATGAAATAACTCTTATTGCAGTAGAAAGATTCAGCAATTATAAAGTTCGTAACCAAAACATTCCTGGTGAAGTTTCTTCAGTACTTTTACAGACAAAATTCTATGAACAAGAGCACTACATCAGCGTGACTATATGACTATACTGTTATTTTGCGACTCAGTATTAAGCCTCGACTTTTGTGGCTGAAACTGAACTGTAAATATTCTGTAAATGTCAATGTCTCCGTTTGGGGGGTGAGTTAGACCTCGTCTCCCCCAGTGACATGTGTGGGCCTAAGGTTTGACAGGGTGAACTTGACGTCCTTCCGCCCCTCCCTCCGGCAACTCGACGCTTCCATCCTTAAGGTCTTCGGGTACGTCCCCCTACTCACTATCGCCAAGGCATAACCGAGAAACCGAAACCGAGGCTAAAGGACGCGGACGTTGAGATTCGTTCACGGCCAGTCCGACAGCCATGCACATTCTCGCTGGTACTGCCACATGACGAGAGAGGTATCCCATCCGATATTAGCGTTCTTCACGATACATATTTTTATTGTAATTTCTTGAAGATGCTTGCATGTTTATATTTTTAATTACTTTATGTTTGAAAAGCTTTATATTATTGATCATATATCATTCGCATTTTGTATATTATGTAAGCACTTGAATACTGCTTCTGTAGGTCTGGTTTCGTTCAAACATAAATGTAGATTCGTTCTTTCAAAAAAATTAGAGTCCTTGCGAAAGCCTTGAAGGAGTAACAATATTATACCATTAACATTACTATACCAAAGCGGGTAAGTGGTAGATAACCTCCAATGTTATCTTGCTGGCGCGATGATTTTGGCTTGCTTTTGTAGCGACAGCAAACCAAAAAGATTTGGTTCGAAGTTCTAAATTTGTTAATAAAGCACTATTATCAATAAACTATTAGAATAGTTGGAAAATGTTATTTGTAAGCTCATAGTTATTACTCCTTTTTTATACATACCATACAATCATGTGTGTTAGTAATGTACATGTTAGCATATTTAATCTAAGAACTTGCTTCTTCTTCTTCTTTGTGTCAGGTCTCCCCGACGTTGGCGATCACTTTGGAAAATGTCTCTCTGTCTTCCACTGCCTGGAATAGCTCCTTCACACTTCTAATGCCGGTCCACTCTCGTACATTTCGCAACCAAGATATTTGTCTCCTACCAGGCCCTCGGCGACCCTCTATCTTGCTTTTCAATATTAAATTTAGCAAGTGATACTTCTCCCCTCGAAGTTTATGAGATATTATTATTTATTATTTATAGATTACTCAGATATGAAATTTTCCTGATTTTTATTAATATAAGCAGTTCTCTATCTGCTCTAGCCCGCCTGAGAATTTCTGTGTTGGTGATCATTTCGGTCCATGTGACCTTGAGCATTCTCCGGTGAAGCCACATTTCAAAAGCCTCTAACCTGTTCATGGTATTTACTTTCAAGGTCCATGTTTCACATCCATACAGCAAGACCGACCACACATATCATAACATTGTTTGCTTGAACAATTAGAATTCAATAAACGAACGATTTTTTTTTTACATAATTTCCAAAAGGAAAATAATTTCCCTCAGGGCCTTTGTCATATTTGTGGATGCTGTGTGGAGAGTTTTTTTTAAGGGAAAGGAAGGAGATGAGAGTTCTGGGAAGGAAAATGGTTTAAGGGGTAGGAATTTGGGGTTCAGTCATGGCCATCCGCCTCCAAGACCTAGACAAACCTCAACCCACGAACCCGGGCACCCCTGCTAAATCACCAAACCTAGCGAACCACTTGGCGTGACCTATGGCAGAGGTGTTGGTAATCCAATAAAGCAGTGATTCTTAACGGGGGCGCCAGCGGCCCCCTGGGGGCGTTTTGAAGGTCTGGGGGGGGGTGTTTTAAATTTTTTAGCACTTAGGGGGCGCTGCAGAAGTTCGAGTGGGCATTATGTCAAAATAAAAATAAGCTCATTCACTTGCTATCTACACTGATACATTGACACACTTTCTTAAGGTGCAACAATTTGACAATTTCTGTAAAATAAACTACTTTTATGCACAAAAATTTAAACTGAGGCATAATACTCAATTTCAATCTAATGGTATGACGAAATTTCGTTTCTGGGGGGGAGGGGGGGCGCTGGATAATTTTACTGCGGTAAAGGGGGCGATTCTTTCAATACGGTTAAGAAACACTGCAATAAAGGTTCCTGGGGCGACGGTACCCATTCCTTCCTCCCAAATTAAAATGAACCCTATGTAACGCTAATTAATAAATCAAGGAAAGTTATTCATTCCCCAATACTTCGTACGTTTAAAAAGACCTAAACAATATAACGAAGTCATAGCAATAACGTCATTATAAAACAATTAAGAAAATCCTAACATCTATTGCGGGGAAAACTGATTCCGAATCCCACATAATAGAGTATCTACTGTCTCAATTAATGTATCAGCAAATAGGTTTAACCGGTAATAAGTCAATTAAGACACCTTCAAAAGTTGACATTTAAAATCGTATAGATAAGTTGTCTCAAAATTGTTTAACCGCAGCTTGAAAATGGCCTTGTAAGCCGAAACAGCTGTAATAAAAATAAATACTAAAATACTTGCAGAACTTGATAATGACTTTATTAAATTTAATTAAAAAAAACAATCATTTTAAAATGTCATTTTAAGGATTTTCTTATTCCTGTTGTCGCCTCGTATGTTCAATCAGTAAAATTACTTTCTAAAATAATAAACCCGCTCCGAAATTCGACTCTCTTCGAGTGATTCAATTTCTTATCAGAAAAGCTAAGAAGCGATTTGAAAAAGTTTTTGTCGTGTTTCCTAACTAAGTTTATGTTACTGTCGCGACTGTCTGCTGTTGCGATTGGGAACATGGAATGATAGGCGTTGAAGAAGACCAGGACAACCGATTAAGTTATGTGTAATTTTAAATAACATTACCAAATCTGCTATATTTCTTCGACAAGTTAACGTGTGTATTTGATGAACTTTTCAGAGTCTTCATTACTAACGTGAGATCGAAAAGAGCGGAAATCGAGGTACCTTAAAAATTTATTTTAAACGCTTTTAATTCTGTTTTTGTGTACGGCGTAGCTTGAGTTCCACACTTGAGATGCGTATTCAAGGATACTACGAACATGTTAGAAATACAGTGTGTTGAAAGTAATAAGGTCTTTAAATTGTTCACATGGGCGGATTATGAAACCAAGCATAGAAGATGCGTTAGTGACTACATGGTCGATATGTTTATTGAAATTCAGTTTACTATCAAGTATAACCCCAAGGTCCTTACTTACTTAATTTGATAGACAACGGTACATGATTAAGACGTAGGACATAGTTAAGCAATACAAAGAAATCTGACATTATTTCAGGTGTTGTATTGTATCTGCCACCTTGTATTTATTATCTAGGTATATCAACAAGCATTACTTTGTATTTTTTAATATTGTGCAATTTCGTTTGATGGGGAAATCAACGCGAGAATTGAGAATGTCTTAAAATCTTAAATTGGCGAAACAAAAGATATTTACCAACTTCCGCCATTATTCAGATCAAAACACAATGTAATAATCTGTTTTCATACCAGCACAGTCATGATAGAGTAAACTAAAGCCGTAATTTATGGGAAGGGTTGAAGCTTTGGGCTAAATTCTGCAAGAATACAATAGACTTAGTGAAGGGGAAATTTTGATCCTGAAATCAATATAGCAGCGAAGAGGCATACCGAGGATTTCGAAGATAATAATAAGTATATTAAAAAGACAATAATTTTGAAAATTAGGAACCATGACTTATAATTAATCAGTTGATGTGTATTTATACTCAACACTATACAGGAAAGCAGATATAAGCTCCTCATCAAGTATTATCTTAATACATAAAAATTAACGTTTCTTTGTTTGCTCTTTGTCCGTTCTTAAACCATTCATCCGGTTGGGATGCAACTTTGGTGATTAGATGTGAGCATGCTCTCGATGGTTTCTATATGCATATAATAGTAAGCTCTGGCGTTATGAAATTATTTCCTATGCTATTCATCCGATTGCGATTAAACTTTGGTAAGTTGTTGTATGCACGCCCGCTAAGGATTCTATATACATTGTTGAACTCTGGCGTTATGATTTTTTTATAAAAAAATTATATAAAATATAAAGTGGCGCGAGAGTTGTTTGAAAAATATGTGTATTTCATCTAGTTAAGCGACAGGGAGGGAAGGCGGAAGGCCGCGGGAGGGGAATCTAAGAAGGGTGGAGGGGAGCGAAGGAGGGGCCTTCATGGGAGAGGGGACGAGGGAGGGGGAAAGGCGGGGTAAGTGGAGAAGGAACGCGGAAGGGGAGGCGGAAGGGGAACGGGGACGAATGGGGAAGGACACGCAGGGAGAAACAATGTAAGTTGCTTGCAACGCTTGCCGCTAGTAATATATGAATATTATAATATAGTAGGACATTCTTGAATGGCACTGATTAAAATTTCTTCTTTTGACATTATGAAATTGCAAACTCCAACTGATCGCATCGCTCAGGCCTGTCTGCTAAAACTGTGCGTTGGCCACTCCAAGGGGCGATGCGGTGGCCGTTTGAATTTATTCGAGCCTTCGCGTCAACTTCGCCTACTAAGATACAGCGTAGGGTAGGTAACCTGTAGTTTTTTTTTTAAATTAAAAACACACGTAAAACAATTTTTATAATGTTATTTTTATATTCACCTATAAGGGCGAATGAAGACGAACTACATTTATTCTTAAGATGAAGACACGCGAAATAATGCAAAATCATTCAAAATCTTGTGATTTCGGTTTGAAAATTTGATTGCTTAGATATTATAGATGCTTCAATTAAATACTGAAAGCGGAATACATCTTGGCCTTGGAAATAATCGAGTAATTTTTTAATAAGCCCTTTTGTAAGTCTGGATAAAAATAAAGTATCAGGTCTATAAAAAATACGTTCCAGTGCCAAAATCTCCTACTAATAAATCTCTTTTCGGATAAAGTTTCATAAAAATAATAATAATAATGATTTATTGTTTTTCTTTCTTTACAAACATCTAAAGATAATGATATACTCACTGGGATTTCCCGTGCTGAGGATTTCATTTACATATTATAATTTAATTATAAGAAATTAATATGAATTTGTTATAAACGTATAGGTATCATGTAGTATTTTGTTAAATAATTAAAAATTAAATAAAATTGTGTATTTTTTTATAATTCAGATCTGTAGATTCGGTTTTAGTCTGTATTTGATATCAGTATATTTTCTATTTCTGTTCTCCCTATATTTAGTATCCAGCTTTTTATTTGAGATTTAAATGTTATACTGTTGAGGTTTTTAAGTGAGAGTGGTATTTTATTGTAAAGTTTAATACCATAATACAAGAAGCTTTTTTGCCCAAATGTTGTGTTAGTAGTTACTTGTTGGATATGTTTTTGACCATGAGATCTAGTGTTTCTAATGTACGTGTAAGTTGTCATTTCTTGGGTTTTGTACTTATGAATGTAAATGAGTATAGTTTTAGAATACAGTTGTTTAATTGACATGATGTTAAGATTGTTGAAGATTTCATCAGTGCTAGTTCTTACAGGAACTTTCAGTATAATTTTCATTATGGATTTTTGAGTTTTAATTAGTGGATTTAGTATGTTTTTATTTGCACTGCCCCATCCGATAATACCGTATTCTAACAGTAATTGGCAGAGAGCCATGTAAATCTTGATTAAGTCTTTTTTAATGAGGACATTCCTGATAGTTTTGAAAAAATAACTTAGTTTTTTAATTTTATTATTTAAATAGGTAATATGTTCGGTCCATTTTAAGTTTTGGTCAATTTTTAGACCCAGATACGTTATATGGTCAACGTTTTCTAATGAAGGACAATTACAATGCTCATTTAAGTGATGCTGACTATGAATTTTCAAGTTCAGGTTTTCTTCAGAGTTTTTCTTATTTTTTATTTTGAAAGTGATGAATTTGGTTTTATTAGCATTAAGTGTAAGTGAATAGTAGTCTAGCCAATTTTTAATTCTTTTAAGTGTGTTTTCTGCTTTCTTAAATGTTTCTGCCCAATTTTTCCCATTTATTAGGAGAATAGTATCATCCGAAAAACTGATATTTCTCCGTCACATTCTATGTGGCATAGGTCATTAATATAAATAAGGAACAGAATCGGACCCAGAATACTTCCTTGAGGCACCCCGAATTTGACATCAATACACTCACTGGTTATGTTGTTAAGTTTCACAGTTTGCTTTCTATTTCCCATGTAACTTTTTAAAAATATTAGTTCATTATCAGTAATTCCTATGTTCTCTAGTTTTTCAAAAAGATGTGAGTGATTTATTGTGTCGAACGCTTTAGAAAGGTCGAGAAATATGCCAATGCATTTTTTATGAGAGTCTAGATAATTTTTAATATATTCAATTACTAAGGCTATGGCGTTGGATGTTCCTAAATTTTTTCTGAAGCCAAATTGTTTTGGTGATAATAGTTTATTTGATTCTAGGTAGTCGACGAGTTGAGTTTTAACTGTTATTTCTAAGATTTTAGATAATGTGTTTAGAATTGTGATTGGTCTGTAGTTATTGATATCTTTACGATTTCCTGATTTAAAGATTGGTGTAATAGTCCCTATTTTGAGTTGAGATGGAAATCTGCTTTCTGTGATAGATTTGTTTATTAGAAAGAGTATCGGTTCGGTAATTTCATCTTGTAAGAATTTTATTGTTTTCATTGTGATTTCATCACTACCAGATGAGGATGTTGATTTGAATTTAGATAACATTAGTGTTAGTTCTTGTTTAGTGATTGGTTTTAGGGCAAATTTAATACTTTGTGGATTTGGGTGTTTGTTTATGTTCGGGTTTAAAGTGTTGAGGTTTGGTTATTTTGTTCGCTAAATTCGAGCCTATGTTTGCAAAAAAGTTGTTTGTGTAGTTAATTAGTTTATGTACGTTTTTGTTGACCGAGAGTGTACCGTTATCTGTGTTGATTTCTTCCAATGGGTTTGTTTTGTTTTGATCTGTGTAGGTGATTTCTTTAATTATTTGCCAGATAAGTTTTGGATTATTATTGGATTGATCTATTTTAGATCTGTAGTAATTTTGTTTAGCCGATTTAGTAAGATTGGAGCAGATGTTTCTATAGTTTTTGTAAAATAGTTTTAAAGAAAAGTCATAAGGATTGTTTTTTACTTGCTGATGGATCTTGTCTCTTTTTCTTATACATTTAAGTAGGCCAGGTGTGATCCAAGCTTTTTTGATAATTTTATTGTGTGAATACGTGTAAGTTTTTTTATTTTATTTTTTTATTTTTTTTTATTTAATATTTGTTTGTTTTTACAATAATTATACATTTTTTTTACATATTAAACAGATTTGTAATATTAATGTAATAAAAGCCTTTCCTCACCATAAAGAGTCAAGGCTCTTGTGTTTGGTGAGTGAATTCATACTCAATTATGTTATCAATGTTATCATTTGAGTAGGTGAATAATAATATTGCAACTATTAACAATAGATATAGTAAGAGAAACTTGAGATGTGTCGATTAACAGATTTAAATGAAGTAAAATAGTAATGTAACTCTTACAGTTGTTTCAGGTAATTTTTTAATTTAGTTTGGAATTTACTTTTATTTTCAATAATTTTTACTTCTAATGGGAGTTTGTTGAAATAATTTATACCATGATACAGATAGGAATTTTGGATGTGCTTGGTATTAAATTTTGGGATTTTAATATTGTTTTGATATCTTGCTGAGATATTGAAATGTAATTTTTTTAGCTGTATTTCTTTGAAAGTTTGTAGAATTGAATATTTTTTATATAAATTGTCTATTGTAGTTACTTTGAATATTGAAAAGATTTTTTCGGTAGAAAATGTAGATGGTTTTTTCAATATAATCTTAATTATTAATCTTTGAACTATTTTGAGAGGATTTAAAATAACATCATATGTTCCTCCCCATCCTATAATACCGTATTGTAATATAGATTGAACAATTGCATAGTACACTCTTTTTAGGTTTTCCAGTCTAAGAATATTTCTGAGTCTTATAAATATATATGTATATACATTTCCTAATTCTTTTGACAAGTTCACAAATATGTGTTTTCCATTTAAAATGTTGATCTATATATACACAAAGATATTTAATTTTGGAAGTTGAATTCAGTGTAGAACATTCTGGAGTGCAATTAGTTCCACTACATTTACTCTGATGTATTAGAATTTTTATTTCTGGTTTAGATTTAAATTTATTGATGGAGAATGGGATAAAGTTTGTTTTTTCGGTATTTAAAGAGAGGAGATTTTTATCGAACCAGTTTTTCAGTGTATTGATGTCAATATTCGCTAGATTGTTCACAGTATTCCAATCAGCACCTTCAATTATTATGACAGTGTCATCAGCATAAGATATTAGTTTTCCGTTTATTCTTTGTGTGAATATATCATTTACATAGATGATAAACAGTAACGGCCCCAGGACTGTACCTTGAGGTATACCAAAATTACTTGTATCTTGTTGACTAAGCACATTGTTGATTTTTACGACTTGGGGGCGTTTGAAAAGGTAGCTTTTTATCCATTCTAGAGCTGTACCGTTTAATCCAATGTTTCTTAATTTAGTTACGAGTTTGTCATGTGATATGCTGTCAAACGCTTTTTTGAGATCTATGAAAATTCCAATACATTTGAATGATTTATCTAATGAATTGAGAACAAGGCTAGTTAATTTTGCAATTGCATCCTGTGTGCTTCTACCTTCCATAAATCCAAACTGATTTTCATCAATTATTTTATTACATTTTATAAACTGGTTCATTCTTTTTTTTACTATCTTTTCAAAAATTTTTGCTATATTTGAGATTACTGATATTGGTCGGTAGTTGCTTACTTCTTCTGGATTACCAGATTTAAATATTGGAGTAATGATAGTTTGCTTGTAAATAGATGGGAACACACCGCTTTGGAAACTTAAATTTACTATATGCATTAATGGTTTAGAAATTTGATTTTTAATATTTTTTAAAATATTAACCGTAACTCCATCAAATCCCGGTGCAGAACCTCCTTTCATATCGTTTATAATAGATACTATTTCATCCTCTGTTGTGACTTGAAATGTTGCTATTTTATTTTCTGTATCAATATTGCAATCTGAAATTGGGTTGGTATTTATGTGATTTGCAAGATTTTTTCCTATGTTTGCAAAGAATGTATTAAATATATTTGCAGCTTTTGACGGGTTTTCTTTACAGCATATTTTCGAGTTATCGTGAGTAATAGCATTGATTTCATTATTCCTGCATTTTTTCTTATCAATTATTTCATTTATAACCGTCCACACTCTTTTACTATCATTTTCCGCCTGATCAATCTTTTGTTTATAATAACTTTCTTTTCTGTGTTTTATAATATATGAAAGTTTGTTTTTATATGCCTTAAAACTGTTTAGTAAATTTTTATTATTTGGTTGTTGGGTAGTTAACTTGTAAAGGGCTTGTTTATGTCGTACAGATATTATAAGACCATGGGTAATCCACGGTTTTATAGGCTTGTACTTAGATTGTTTGGATTTGGGAATATTAATATTTTTTGTCGAATCGTTTATGTATGTAGATATTTTTTCTTCAAACAAATTGCAGCAAATATTGACATCATTACATTGTAGTAATTTATTCCAGTTTTCTGATTCAAATTTATGTAGTAACGTATCCATATTAAGTATTTTATTTGAGGCATTAATTTGGTTAGGTAATGGAGAAGATGGATTACTGCATTTATAATTAAATATACATGAATAATGATCAGTGATAGTCGTATGTATGACAGCTGAGGTTATATTATTAATGCACGTGATATTTGTAAATATATGATCTAGACACGAAGGCCGTTGACCTCGGACGTTTCTTGTATAATGATTTATGCATGAAATGTAGTTTAGTTCAGCCAACATATTAAGGTAATCATCTTTATTCTTACTAGAGGAATCGTTTGCAATATTTAAATTCACATCTCCCACAAGAATATTATTTTTATTTCTAAAATTTAGTAAAATGTTTTTTAATCCATCTATAAATTGTGGTAGTATCGATTTATGTGTACGATAAATAGCAATAATATTATAATATTTATTTACATCTTTAATTTCTATATTTAAAATGTTAACATTACTAATATTAATTATCTCTCTAATATTGATAATATTATATTGGTTTGAAATGAATATTCCAATACCAGAGTTTTTGTTAATTTTTGTTATTGTTGTATGATATGAGTATCCAGGAATAGAGTAGTTCAATTCGCCTGCAGAATGTGTTTCAGACAACACAATCAGGCCCGGGAAAAAATTTAAATCTTTTAATGATATTATTAATTCTTCTAGGTTTTTTCTATGCTTCTAATATTTATATGAAATAGGGTAAATCCTTTTTCAGTACAAATTAAATTGAAATCTCTTAAGGAGTGACATAATTTTTCTTCTATACACATTTTTTTATCTAGTGCGTTACATAAAAAATCATTCATTTTTATTTTTTTTTTAGAATTTGAGTAAATAAAAAATTCCAAAATTTATTCATAGTCAATGCGCTCTCTAGCAATTTGAAGCATTTTTTGACGGTATAGACATTTTATGCTATCGACTCTATGTTCAGTGGAATAATTTGTATCAAACCTTTTATTTTGGATACAGCAATTGTTGCATATTGGCATTTTTTCTTTATTTTCACATTTTGAAAGTGTGTGCTCCTTAGTGCAATGTGGGCAAATGGGGGGCTGCGTCCTGGCGAGACATCTTTGTGCTGTGTGACCGAATTTGAGGCAATGGTAACATTGGGTGATCGGATTGCAGTCCTCTACGTACACTCTTTGGAATTTGATATTTATTTTTTTTTTATCAATAAGTATTTTTCTTAATTTACCGGTTGTTTCAATAATGTAG
This sequence comes from Limnephilus lunatus, assembly GCA_917563855.2. Taxonomy (NCBI): domain Eukaryota; kingdom Metazoa; phylum Arthropoda; class Insecta; order Trichoptera; family Limnephilidae; genus Limnephilus; species Limnephilus lunatus. The sequence continues at coordinate 12,502,815 of OU830601.1, read as the reverse complement.
TTGGTGGTGTCATTTTCTTTTCCTTCATTGTACTTGTTTTTTAATTCCTTGATGAGTTTAATGTTATTTTTGTCGTCTATGGTTAATCCTTCATTTTGTTGAACAATCCCATCTATAATTTCCTCTTCAGACAATTGGCATTGTAGCCTTTTCAACATTAAGAACGGTTTCTTTTTTTTATTTCTTCGGCTGATATTTCTTTTCCAATTACCTTATTTATTTCTTCAGTTAATTTTTCTGCTTCTTCTTTTTTTGGCATGAAATCAGTAATTTCTGTTCTCCGATCTTTTTTACTCCATTAACTCCGACTTTTATTTTTGATAAATTAATATTTTTTTGAATTTTTATTTTTATATCCTCGGCCTTCAAGGTGTTTTTTGAGGTAACTAATATGGCATATTTCTGTTCTGTGTTGTATGATGTATTTACAAAGAATTATTGAAGTGTGGTTTTGTATTTTTAATTGCAAGTGTTCAATAAACATTTTCCAAGCAACTTCTATGTCTTCAGCTTTATATATTGACTCCCAGGTTTCAGTTTGTAGTGATTTTTTTAGTTTTGTATAGTCTATAACACGTTTATTTCACGTTAAATTTTGAGTCGATGGTCGATTTTTCTTTGCATGAATGTTAAGAATTAAAGTGTAGTGATCAGTGATGGTGGATTGATGTATGATTGTGGAGTATTTTTTATTCGTTTTTGCCATTATGTGGTCAATGCAAGTTTGCGAGGGGGTTGATTTATTCATTTTGTGATCCACTCTTGTTGGTTCCCTTATTGCGGCAGACATCCCGTGGGAGAGGAGGAGTAATTGGTACTCCTGTGTTTGTGGATGTTGCCTTCCAGTATCCAGTATATTAATGTTAATATCCCCAATAATGAAAAGGTTCCTGATGTTTCGTTCTTGAAGTAGTATGGAGTCTAGTGATCCAAGAAATGGTGATAAATTTGCAGATGAAGGCGATCTGTAGATAGCGAAGATGCATGTATCTTGATCGAGTTTTATTTTCAAACAGTTTGCGTCTTGTAATTCAATTTCTTCTATTTTGCATTCCATCTTAATTTTACAATATACAATTACTCCGTCGTTTTGATGTTTGTGAAGTTTAGTATTGAAGACTTTGTAGTTGTTGATGTTTTTATGCACATATGTTGAGGAATTTATCCAACATTCTGTGAGGATTAATAAGTCAGGTTCTAAATTTAATTAATTTATCAGCACAGTGAAATCCTCAAAGTTTTTGTTAATACTTCGAATGTTTTGATGAATTATGTTCAGCATCGGGAACTCGTCCTGGAGTATACGGTTTAACATGCAGGTATTTGTGGTGATTATTGGTTGAGGTATCAGTTTTTCAAGTGTTTCCGTTGTGAAAGAGGCCATTATAAAGATATAGAGTAGATGGAGTGTATATAGGGGTTTTTTTTTTTTTAAATCATCTTAATAGGTATATCGTTGAGATGTCTTATTTCGATAACCTTTGAGTCTTTAGTTTTTCTTATAAGAATTTTTCCATCTTTAACCCAAACATATTTATATTCTTTTTCTAGGGCTCTTTGTTTGGTGTTCCAATGTAAATTTTTGTAGTACTGTGTTAATGCCGCATTTAGATAGACGTATTGGGCTCCTTCCCCGTTGAATTTTTTTATTGGGTCACTATGTTTAGCAGCTAACATGATGTGTACTTTTTTATTGTCTACAAAATTAATTGTGATTTTTTTTTGGTTGTTTGGTTTGGAAGTTGTAATTTTAAAGGTGTCCTCTGGTGATATGGTAACGCCTGCGAGCTCAGCGATCTGGCTCACAGTATGGGCTGGGGGTATGTTTTCCTGTAATTTAAGGCCGCTTATTTCAATACTGTTTAACAGGGCTGATTGTTCAATGTCTGCCAGGTGAACCTCCACCGTAGCCAATCTTTTCTCCTTTTCTGCCATTTCTTCCTTAAGTTTGTTTATGTGTTTTGGTGTATCCATGATTTGCGACAGTTTGTTTAGGATATCGTCATATTTATCGTTAATAAAGCTGTTAAACGTTTTTATTTCTTGAAGCTCAGTTTCTATTTTTTTAAACATAACTGATTTCATTTCCTCGAATTTTGAATTGATGAATTCGAATATTGGGTCATCTTTGGTATTTTTGTTAGACCTTGTTTCCATGATTTTAGTTGGTTTGGACATAGGGCTAAATAAATGATCCAATGTGCACTAAAAAAACTTTGACCGATTTACTGCGAACTGTCACTTCCACTTTATAAGTTGAATAAATTAACTTGTACAACTTAGTAAGTCACTGTTTATTATGGAATACTATCAATTTTATGTTTAAAATTATATTTACACTTTGAAAATAGGGAGTGAGTAAACTTTTTTTTGTATTAAAAATGTCGTAAATTATATCACTTTTTTATTGGCTTGGTTAGTTTTGATTTTGTATAACTGGAGTAAAACCGTATGGTTTTGACTACATAAGACACTTAAAAGACAGAACTAAAATACCAGCAGCAATTACTGCACTTTTTTATGGTTTCTGTCACTTTTATTAAATATATTTTTTTAATTTTGCGGGAGCAAACAAAAAACAGACTTGTCACTGAAGTAGTATTGTTGTATGTCAATACAATGTTGCAAAATAAATTCTTTACAAAATAATCGGAATACATTTTAATATTTGTACCTAAATTTCACAAAATAAAGCAAATAATCCAATTTCGTGCAGTTGTTTTTGGCATGAATCAAAATGGGGGGCGTTCAACGAATATGGATTTGAGAATTAAACCTTACGCCGTCCGCATAAGTGCACTACGTGGACGTCTCT